>JAIUCV010000033.1:1359867-2719735 GCA_026724425.1 Erythrophleum ivorense | reverse complement strand
TCTCTTCACATGAGCTTTGCTGCTTCTTCTTAAGTCCCTCATTCCACGTAACTTCCCTATGTTTCTGCTGCTACCCTGCGTGTTTGTTTGCTTCTTTTACGTATTTTCTTCCATTTCCATTCATGCTGGCTATAGCTTCTATACTTTCTTTTTGTCATTCTCAGCTTTTTCACATCAAAACAGTAGCTTTACCTTCTTCGTTTGCTTGTTCTTTGAACAACTCGAGACTCATCTTTTGTGTGGCTTGCTTTATTGATTCTTCTTTTTTTTTTTTGCTATTTGCTTTTCTTCACAAATGCTTCTTCCTCATGTCAAACCTGAAACTTCTCAATCTGTATGTGTTCTTAATGCATGCTCCATCCACATGCTGCTTCTCCTCTCCAATATTACCTTGAACCGAGCCCTGTAGTTGCTGCATTGTTCTGGACTCATATGCTTGCTGGGCTACTGCTTGTTCTCATTCTTAGCTTTATCTTTCATGCATATGCAACTTCCTTCATTTAGCTACTGTATAGGAACCCGTAGATTTGTGTTGTTGAAGGAGAAGATATGGCTAGTAAGTGCATGAAGCTTGTGAGTGTCTTTCACATATGAACAAGGGAACCATGAGAGTGATGTGTCACGTGAGCTGCTGCATGCTTTGCCTTCTTCCACCCCCTTTCTCATGCTTTAAACCTATGCTTTTCATTTTCTTCCTATTTTCGTGCTTCTTGATTGAGCTTCTTCCATGTTAGCTCTTTCTTCTTCCTCTCACGTGGAAATCTTCTCTCACATGCAGTTGCTTCTTATGTAATTTCCATGTCAACCTGTAAGTGCTTGAAGCTTTTTCTTTTTAACAAGCTCGTGGCTACCTCTCCACATCTTCAAATAGTACCATGCTTCTATTATTCCTTTCTCACATTAGCTCCACAGCTTCTTCTTCTCTATAAACCATCAACTCGAGCCTCCATGCACATAAAACCTAAGCCTTCTCATCAAGAACCTATTGCTTCTAACGTGTTATTTCTCTGAAAGCTGGACTTGTGAATGTTTGACATGGTGTGGATAAAGTGAATGTAGTGTAAATGAAGAGAGGACATGACCCATATGTGTCAAGGTGATCTATGGTTTGCTTTTAAGTGCTGTTCAAGTGTGACCACGTGTTTATGCATGAAACCACGTTCATGTGAGCTCCTACGTGGAATGTTTGCTAAGTGTGAGAATATGTGAGTGAAATGCTTCTATGTGTGTTATTCTTTTACTACTCATTTCCTATTTTCAAATTTTATTTTCTAAGACTCCATGAAACATATGAAGCTTCCATCTTCAACTTTTTAGCGCCTTCAATTCAATCATGTGGCTTTCACTTCTTTGAATTTCCATTGCCCACAAAATCTACACAAAAAGAATAAGAATAATTAAGTAAAAATATTTATAGAATTATTATAAAAGAAATTTAAGCATTAAAATTCAATAATTTTGTAAATTGATTCATAAAGTGCATAAATGGCTAATAAAATCAAATTCCATCTAATTAAACCCTAAAGCCATATTTGGACACTAAAAAGCCTAAATTAGGGGGATTAAAATATATAAAAATCATGCTTATCACCTCTCTCGGTGTTATTGGCCTTTAATATGTGGAAATGTAATTACTAGTATGAGATGGTAATCATAGTAGCCTAATTATTTTATTTGCTAATATGACTTATTTGATTCTGATGCTCATTTTGATTTATGCATATATGTTAATTAAATTGGATTATATGAATGGAAATTACCTTGGTTATTGAGATTCGTATTTTATCCCATTTCATAGGATCATACTTTCAGCTGAAGGCCCTTCGGGTAAGGATAAGGGGAAACAAGTGGATAAAAATCTATGAGCTCCAACCATGTGTAGAGGAGGCTACACTTGGGCTAATTTGAATAGAGTATATGCAATTTTATTACTCTTTTATATAGCATCATCATGTAATCATGTTGCTAAGTGTAGAAGTTTATATTTTGACAACATAGAATGTATCTATTGAAGAGTTAAGCCTTATATTAAATGGATATTTGATGTATAAGTTGTAACATTTGAGGTAGAAATTTTGCGGATCCTATGATATGGTTTACTTTCTAGAAATGTAATCATATGATATACTAGATGTTGACTTAAGCTAGTAATGCATGGAACCTTTAATGGAATATATATTTGAATGATAATTATTGATAGTTCATGAATTCTTGCTATCATCAATTTATGAACTTGCTGATATATGGTAGTTGGATGAGTGGAAATTAACACTTAAGTCTTGAACTAGTAATGATAGATAAGTTAGGTAAATTAGGCAAATGAAAGTTATTAGAGCCCCACGAAATAAAGTAGAGTGGCCTTAGGGTGTCATTAGAAGGAGAGTTAGAGTGTATGAGACAAAATTTTAGAAGTTATGGGACTAGAAGGTGTTTTGTCGTAGCCAAAGGTTCTCAAACCCTCATATTAACATAGAAACCTTGATTTTTCCTATGGCAGTATCAAGGGATAACTTAGAAACACTTATAAGGGCTTCTTGAGATTGAAAATTAATAGGTAATAAATCTAAAGGCTTTCAATTAGGGATTTGTTCCACTTATGTACATAAACGGTTGTAATTATTTGGTTAAACTCTAATAACATTAAGGTTCGAATTTCCCTACTTTTTCTTAATTTGATGATTTGAGATGATTATTGCCTCGGGTTATGATTTTTGACTGTGTGTTTAAGTTTAATTACTATGATTAGAAGTTAAGGTCATCACAGTTGGTATTAGAGCAATAGTTCAGGAAATTGTGTTTGATTTACAACTTTATAATTAGAAAACTTAGCAATCATGATGCATGCATGATAAGAATAGGAACATTATGACCTGGTGATAACTTTTATACTTATATATACTTGTTATGGGTGGAGTTTTGTTTTGTTTGCCTTGGGCTATAGCTTAATAGGGGATGCTTGTGGTTGTACTTGTGGCATTGTAGAGCGAGATGGCTGCACATAGAGAAACAGCTGAGATGTTAAGAGAGATGCAAGAGGCTATAGCTGCAATGGCCAACCAAATGAGGGAACAAGTTGAGGCCTATAAAGCTATAGTTAGGGCAATGACTAACCGGCTTCAAAAGCAAGTTGAGGCTCATGCAACAACTATTCAAGTGCTGTAACGACTACATGAAACCATGAATAAGTAAAATCAAGAGGTGCTGATGGAAAACCATGTTAGTGCTAGTTAAAACCTTAGTACGAGACACCAAGGGAAGGATAGTGACCTTTCTGTTGTGTTGGCCAAGTTTAGAAAAGCTGATCCTATATTGTATTTGGGGGAGTTAGACATTGAGAAAGCTAAAAGGTGACTGATGCAACTAGAGAAGATCTTTGAGGTCATGACCTGTACCACAGAGCAAAAGGCAAAGTTGGCCACATACAAGTTAGAGGGTGAGGCTGAGCATTGGTGGAGGAACGCCTCTAGATTGTTGATTGCAAGGAGTATACCCTTGACTTAGGAAAGCTTCCAGACTGCCTTTGAGAGCAAATATTTCCCGCCTTCAATGAGGTCTAACAAGGAAGCTGAGTTTAACTTCTTTGAACAAGGGGACATGAATGTGAATTAGTATGTATCCAAGTTCATTCAATTGTCTCACTTCTCCTCCTACTTGAAACAATTTGATGATGAGCCATGGAAGGCTGAAATATTTGAAAGAGACCTGAAACCGGAGTTGAAGGACAAAATTGTATCCCTACAAATCTATAATTTTGATGAATTGGTGGAGAAGTATAGGGTAACGGAGAGGGCCATGATAGAAAGTGAGGCCAAGAAGAAGAAGACCATGGAGGGTAAGCATGACCAGGGCATAGAGCCCTTTAGCAGCGGAGGTAAGAAGGGAGCCAACAATAGAAGTGGCTCTTGGGGTAGGAGACCACCCCCAAGGAATGTCCCTAAAAAAAGAAGCATAGGGCCCCTAAGAAGTGTAGTAAGTGCTCCACCAACTTGTGCCAAGTATGGGAAGAACCATGGTAATGGGTCATACCTGGTGTGTTATAATTGTAAGAAGCCTGAACACTATGCACGGACTTGCACAGTCTCACAAGAGTCAGCCTCATCTGTTAAACCATCTACCCAGGGAAGGGTGTTTGCACTTATGCAGTTAAAGGTTAGTAGATCCCCTAGTCTGATTCAAGATACTTTACTTATCCATAATCATGTTATAGATACATTGTTTGACTCAAGTGCGACCCACTCATTCATTTCATATGACTGTGTTAAGCGTCTGGGTCTTAAAATCAGCCTGTTGCCATTTGAACTATTTGTGCCCACCCCTACTAGATATTCTATGATTACATTTGATGTATGCTTAAATTGTACTGTACAATTGGATAGTTATTATACTACCCTTGACTTGATTTGCATCTCTTTGTGTGATTTTGATGTAATCATTGGTATGGACTGGTTGTCAGCTACTAATGTAATACTTGATTATAACCGTAAGTTTGTTTCTTTACTTATAAATATACTTGAAACTTGTCTTATGATTGAGCTTACTTATGTGTCTACTGCCAAAGCCGGGAGGTACCTTAAGCATGATTGTCAAGGGTTCTTAGTGTTCTTTTCATTGCATGTTAAGGTTGATGAGGGGTTTGAGTGGCTCGTCGCACAACCCTCAAAATAATACTAGGTTGATAAAATATGTAGCGAATGACACAACTTAGGTCATCTCCCTTGGAATTAGCATTCAATGCCTAATTAAGTTTTCCAAATGTTAAAAGACTCTAAAATTTTTAAACTAAAGGGGTTTTAATTGAATTAAACTATTCTAAAACTAAATTGAATTAAAATTCCTAAATTCTACCTAATTATATGGATTATGGTTGAAAGATGGACTTGTGACTAACTTTGGATTCATCCCTTGGTATTCACTATCCTTATCCTAATCCAATTATGATTAATTCTGGTCTAAGAGTTCCTAATTGTGTTCATAACAAATTATCTTGAGTAACCACTCAAGATTCAAGAGATTAACGATCTAACGTTGAATTGAAACCTCAGTCCCGCATTAAATTGTTAATTCTTGTTTTAAGATCAATGAACACCCAATTTGATTGATTAACTAATTTGATTAGCCTCTGAATCATCCTAAATATTTAATTAACCAACTAAACATTAAGGAATCCTCAATTCAAACAAATAATCTCACTCATGTATTTTATCGAACACCTTCAAAGCATACATGGGAATTCAGATAATATTGGAATTAATTAGAGCAATTAATCAACAAAAATACTTCCTAATTAGTGTCTAACCAGCCACTAATTATAATTACACAAATTTCCTATCAAATACAACTTAACCAAGACAATAATTGAAAGAGAAAAAGTGTAGGAAAAATAAGGAAATTCTTAGCCAAAATTCTGAATTTTCTCCATGGATTCAAGCTTCTCCAAGGTCTTCTTCCTTGCTAACCTCAAGATGGATTAGAATCTCATGGAATGTGGAGATGGATGGATGGAAGGAGAAGGCGTGGTGGTGGATTAATGCTGAATGAATAGATGAATGCTCCCTCCTTCATGAACGAACTAGGCATGAAGTATATATAGGCGAGGATTTCCAAAATTTTAGAGACGTGAGATGGGTGGATTCTGTGAATGGATAAGGGTATTCGAATATATGGAGGCATGTGGAATAATGACTCTGCTCGAGTCCTCTAAATCATGAGATCACATGGCTTCATTTCTTTATTTAAGTGATCACGTGCCAGCTTATTCTTCTTGAACCCACAGCTAGTTTTCATGTGCTCTCTTCAGCTCTCTCCATGCATTCATTCTTCCTTCTTGTGTATATGAATATGGACCCCACTTCCTTTTATTTAATTATATTCCACATCCCTTCTACTATTTCTGCATATTCTGCTTCCAACTCGTTTTCTCCCTCGTCATGCAGCATCTTTTCTCTTCACGTTTTCTGCGTCTTTTCTCCAGCTCTCATGCATCCAGCCCACAGCTCTTTCCTTCGCATTATTTCACGTCTTCATTTAACCTTCAGCCCAGGCTTCCCACATCAGCTTTGCATACTTCTTCGTTTCTTTTTGTATCACGCATTCAGCCTAGTAACTCTTCCAGCTGAGCTTTTTTTCGAAAGCTCCTTCAACCCGTAGCTTCTTGTCTCACATGCAGCTCTTCTTTTACGTATTCCACATTCTGTCTCTTCTCCACACTAAACCGTGGCTACTTTTCAAATCCAGACGCAGCTTTTTCACATTAAAACATGCAGCTTCTTCCCTTCACAGACCAGAACCCACACTCTTTTACGTGTTATTTAGCTGTTTCTGCAGCTCTTCACTTTATCCACGAATGCAGCTCGTTCTTTTATGTTCAGCTCATTCTTCCTTCAGCTCTCAAGCTTCATTAATCCACGTTCTGCCCAGCTCAAAACTGCCTCATGCTTGCTTATTCATGCAGCGTCTTCTAGCTTCTGTTCTAGCTTATGTGTAGCTTCTTTCATGCATTCTGCTACTTCACGTGAAGATTCTGAATGCTTTCTTCTCCTTTGTTTTGAGTTTGTTTCTTACTTTGCCTTCTCACGAAAAGGAACCCAAGCTCAAGCCTCTCTCGTTTAAGCTACTATATCACTAGAGCTACGTGGATAAAGCTCATGCATGATCTAACCAAACACGTAGCTTCTCTCGTGTTTCTCATTCGTGCAGCTGCTTCTTCATTGTTGTATTATTCATATGCACGTAGAACTTGAGCCTTGTAGTTACTGCATTGTTCTAGAGCTTCTTTTCATGTGTCTCGAGCTCAGCAGTTCTTCTTTACCTTCATTCACTCAACGTAGCTTGCATGTGTGTGTATTTATAGCCCAAACTTCTCCCCAACTCATTTTCTACGTTAGCTTTCTTGTAAGTGCTACAGCCTGAGGCTTTGTGCCTTCTTTCCCTTCACATGTGAGCTGCCTCATTCTCCTTCCCCTCAAGCTTCTTCTTTATACATTCTTTATTCCATATTCTACCACTTCTTCTCCACGTTGCTTCCATTCTATTTCCTCCAAACTGTACACATGAAGCCTTCATCTTTTCTTTAAATCAATTTCCATTCAAGCTCAATTTTTTCCATTGAAAATCTGCACAGAAATAATGGAAAGAATGAAATAGAAATATTCACAAAATTCATTTAAAAAGATTTATGCATTAAAATTCCATAATTTTGCAAATAAATTCCTAAAATGTAGAAATGGCTTCTAAAACAAAATCTTATCTAATTAAAGTCTTAAAACCATATTTAATCATTAAAATGCCTAAGTTAGGAGAATCAAATAGATAGAAATATGTGTTTACCAGGGTTGGAAGTTATACCTGTGATTAGAGAGTTCCTTAAGGTTTTTTCTAAGGAGTTTAGTGGACTACCTCTGGAGAGAGAGCTAGAATTTTTCATTGATTTGGTATCTAGTACAGGTCCAATTTCTAAGGCCCTGTATAAAATGGTGCCTACTGAGTTAGTTAAGTTGAAGAATCAATTAAAAGAGTCACTTGAGAAAGGGTTTATTAGGCCAAGTGTGTCTCTATGGGGAGCACTAATATTGTTTGTAAAGAAGAAAGATGGTAGCTTTAGGCTTTATATTGACTATAAGCAATTGAACTAAGTGATCATTAAGAATAAATACCCATTGCCTAGAATTAATGACTTACTTGACCAATTAGCTAGAGCGTTGGTCATTTCAAAGATTGACCTTAGATCAAGATATCACCAACTTAGAGTTAGGCTTGAAGATGTACCAAAAATTGCCTTTAGGACTCGATATGGCCACTATGAGTTCTTAGTTATATCTTTTGGGTTAACCAATGCCTCTGCCATTTTCATGGATTACATGAATAGGATTTTTAGGCCCTATCTTGACTAGTTTATAGTAGTATTCATTGATGACATCCTTATCTACTCTAAAAGTAGTGAAGAGTATAAAAAGCATCTTAGGATAGTTCTTCAAACATTGAGAGAGCATTAGTTGTATGCTAAGTTGAGCAAGTATGAGTTTTAGTTACGAGAAGTCAAATTCCTAGGTCATGTGATATCAAAACAAGGGGTAGTGGTAGATCCTTGTAAGGTAGAAGCAGTATTAAATTGGGAGAGACCCAAGATAGCAACTAAAATCTATAGCTTCTTAGGTCTTGCCGGTTACTATAGAAGATTCATTAAGGGATTTTTTCAGTTAGCCATGCCTTTAACTAAGTTGACCAAGAATGACCAACCCTTTGTGTGGGATTTTAAGTGTAAAGATGCCTTTCAAGAGCTTAAGGATAGGTTGACCACCGTACCTATGCTAGTGATACCCAACCCTAAAGAGACATTCATGGTTTATAGTGACGCTTCTAAGAAGGGATTAGGGTGTGTTTTAATGCAATAAGGTTGAGTGATAGCTTATGCTTCTAGGCAGCTTAGACCTCATGAGGAAAATTATCCCACCCATGACCTAGAGCTAGCAGTTGTAGCTTTTGCACTTTTGGAGGCACTATATTTATGGTGCACAATTTGAGGTGTATAGTGATCATAAGAATTTGAAGTGCTTGTTTGACCAGAAGGAGTTGAACATGAGGCAAAGAAGGTGGATGAAATTTCTTATGGACTATGATTTCTCCTTAAAGTATCATCCAGGGAAGGCGAATGTGCTTGTCGATGCATCAAGTAGGAAGTCTATTCACATGGCGATGATGATGCTTAGGGAGAAAAAATTGATTGAGGAGTTGAGAGACTTGAACTTATCCATTTCAATGTACCTTAGTAGCCTACTTTTGAGGGAAATGAGGATAGAAAATGACTTTAGAAAGAGAATTAAGGAGGCCTAAGAGCTAGATGAATACTAGGGAAGAATTAGAGAGCAATTGGGGAGTGGTGAGGTCAAAGATTTTGACCTATCAGAAGATGGCTTGGTAAGGTACCAAGGTAGAGTGTGCATACCCAAGGATGAAGAGTTGAGGAATATAGTGTTGTTGGAAGCTCATAAGAGTAGGTACACCATTCATCTGGGCACCACTAACATGTATAAAGATCTTAAAAGGAGTTTTTAGTGGCCTGGGATGAAGTCGAACATAGCAGAGTTTGTTGCTAGATGTCTAGTTTGTCAGAGGATTAAGATTGAACACCAAACACCTATAGGTTTGTTACACCCTCTAGAGATTCTAGAATGGAAATGGGATAGCATATCCATAGATTTTGTGATGGGTTTGCCTAGAACACCCTTGGGTTATGATACTATTTGAGTAATTATGGATAGATTAACAAAGTCTACCCACTTCTTACCTATTAGAGCCACTTATCCTTTAGATAGAGTAGCCTAATTGTATGTTCGTGAGATTATGAGATTACATGGTGTGCCTAATAGTATTGTGTCAAATAGAGACCCAAGGTTCACATCAAAATTTTGATGGTCTCTACAAGAAGCTTTAAGTACTAGTCTCAATTTTAGCACGGCCTATCATCCTTAATTAGATGGACAGGCAAAGAGAACTATTCAGACCCTTAAGGACATGCTTAAGGCTAGTGTACTGAAGTTAAAGGGGAATTAGGATGTGTACTTACCTTTAGCTAAGTCTGCGTACAATAATGGTTACCATTCCAGTATCCAAATGGCACCATTTGAGGCACTTTATAGAAGGAAGTGCAAGTCACCCTTGTGTTGGGTAGAGCTCAGTGAGAAAAGTCTCTTAGGTCAGGACATAGTGGACCAAAACCACTCGCCAAATAGAACTCATCAAAAAGAAGTTGTTGGCTGCCTAAAGTAGGCAAAAGAGTTATGCATATAAGAAAAGGAAACCCTTAGAATTTGAGGTAGGGGACCATATGTTCCTTAAGGCTACTTCGGTGACCGGCGTAGGATGGTCTACCAGGACAAGAAAGCTTAATCCTCATTATCTTGGTCCTTTCTAAATCCTTGAAAGGATAGGACCCGTGGCCTATAGAGTTGCTTTACCTCCAAACCTAGACAAATTGTATGATGTGTTCCACGTGTCCTAATTAAAAAATTATCACCCAAACCCTTTGCATGTCATTGAGCATGAGAATGCGCATCTACAAGATGATTTGTCTTATGTGGTTGAGCCGGAAAGGATTGGGGACTCAAAAGTCAAACAGCTATGTAATAAGGACATCCTCTTAGTAAAAATAATATGGAAGGGACTTACTTCGGATGAAGCAACTTAGGAGACAGAGGAAGCAATGAGGAAGGATTATCCTACATTATTTTAGTAAGGTACATTTAATTTTGAGGATAAAATTTCTAAAAGAAGGGAAGAATATAACACGTCAAAATTAATTAGAGTGTTAATCATGGATTAGATATAATTAAGAATAGTTATTAGGGAATAATTGGATATGTGAATGGAAATCTAGAGAGAAATAAACTATTAATATGAGTTTGAAATTTAATTGGGTTAAAAACTTTATCTATGCCTAAATTAAATTAAGTAGGCCATGGTTAGAGACCAATAAAAACCCATGAACTTAAGTGCAGACCTAACTTTCTATTGTGAGTCTTGGTCCAAGAGAGACCACATAGTAATGGCCCAATTTGGTTTAAGGAGATAGAGTCCCAAAACCCTACTTACATGAACTCTTATAATTGGCCTATTGTCCCTTATGCAGACCTAAACTAAATGAGTTCTTAAAATTTGGCCTAATCCAACTATAATTCTATAGCCCAATTCATGAAACTTAGCCCAACAAAGCTTAAATTTGAAACCTACTTGGAGTTAGACCTTTGGGTTAACTCATAACCCATGTAAAATCAAACTTAAACCCTAAAAATCATTCTAGCCACCCCCATTCTACAGAACCACAAGAAACATAAAGCAAATTCAGAGGTCTCTTGGAGGTTAGGGTTTTCACCACCTTCTTGGCCCCATTTCTCACTTCTAAAATCAAAATCGGCTAAGGTGAGTGTTATATAACTTAATTGTCTCCTCTTCCTCTACATTTGACTAGATTAGTTTTTCATTTAAAGCATTTTCACCATACCCAAAATTTGAAATGTGATTGTTTGGTATTTTCTTAGAGGATTTTTGAAGGTAAAGGCTAGAAGGGATATTGGGTAAGTATGAACTTCTCATTTTGATGTATTTTCCACTAGTTTAGGAACCCTATAATCGATTATGATATGGGTATTGTTTTTATGCAAATTTACTTAGAATTTGAGGTGTTGTTATGATGTTACTGGTGTAGGCACATCCAAATCCGAATTTGGTTCTTTTAGTAATTGGGTAAGTATTTCTAAGTAGTTATTTGTAGTGTAACTCCTTGAGTGATGGGCTTGCTAATACAAATGATGATTAAGATTAGTAATGGCTTGATTTTGTATCCATCGACTAAAGTAGCATTTAGTTGGCTCTTAAAAAATTGGTTACAAGTGAGGTAACCAGGGGTTATATTAATTCCATGCATATATCTGTTTTAATTTTATATTTACTACATATGAATGATTTGAAATGCTAAATAAATTAGTTAGCTATCTATTGTATTGTGTTTGGACCCTATGAGTCCATAGTGGAGTTGTGGTACGGCTACCACCCGTGCATGTG
Source organism: Erythrophleum ivorense (assembly GCA_026724425.1). NCBI lineage: Eukaryota > Viridiplantae > Streptophyta > Magnoliopsida > Fabales > Fabaceae > Erythrophleum > Erythrophleum ivorense. The sequence goes on along the minus strand of JAIUCV010000033.1, from coordinate 2,708,179 downwards.
CTTCGATTGGGCACTAGGTTATAACTAGACCTCAGATGTACTGAACCCTGGTTGTGCTCATTGGGGAGAGGGTGCCGTGAACGGGCCTCTCCTAGTGTTATTGGCCTTTAACATATAGAAATGTAATTGCTAATATAGGATGGCAATCATAGTAGCTTAATCATTTCATTTGTTGATATGACTGATATAATTCTGATGATCATTTTGATTCATGCATATATGTTAATTAAATTTGATTATAAGAATGGAAATTACCTTGGTTACTAAGATTTGTATCTCACCCCATTTCATAAGATCACACTTTCAAGTGAAGGCCCTTCGGGTAAGGATAAGGGGAAGCAAGTAAATGAAAATCCATGGCTCCAGCCATGTGTGGAGGAGGCTACACTTGGATTAATCTGAGTAAAGTAGATACAATTTTGTTTTTCTTTTATGTAGCATCATTATATAATCATGTTGCCAAGTGTAGAAGTTTATATTTTGACAATATAGAATATATCTATTGAGGAGTTAGGCCTCATATTAAATGGATATTTGATGTATGAGTTGTAACATTTGACGTAGGAATTTTCTGGATTCTATAATATGGTTTACTTTCTGGAAATGTAATCACATGATATACTGGATGTTGACCTAAGCTAGTGATGCATGGAACCTTTAATGGAATATGTATTTTAATGATAATTGTTGATAGTTCATGAATTCTTGATGTCATCAATCTATGAACTTGCTGATATATAATAGTTGGATAAGTGAAAATTAACACTTAAGTCTTGAACTAGTAATAATAGATAAGCTGGGTAAATTAGGCAAATAAAAGCTATTAGAGCCCCACGAAATAAGGTAGAGTGGCCTTAAGGTGTCATTAAAGGGAGAGTTGGAGTGTATAAGATAAAATTTTAGAAGTTATAGGACCAGAAGGTGTTTTATCACAGCCAAAATAGTCTTAGCCGCAACCAATAGAAGTGAAGGTTCTCAAACCCTCATATTAACCTATAAACCTTGGTTTTTCCTATGACAATATCAAGGGATGACTTAGAAACACTTGTAGGGGGTTCTTGTGAATTGAAAATTAATGGATAGTAAATCTAAAGGCTTTTAATTGGGGATTTATTCTACTTATGTATATAAATGGTTGTAATTATTTGATTAACGACTCTAATAACATTAGGGTTCAAATTTTCTCACTTTTTTCTAATTTGATAATTTGAGATTATTCTTGCCTCAGGTAATGGTTTTTTATTGTGTTTAAGCTTAATTACTATGATTAGAAGTTAGGGTTGTCACAAGTCTCAAATTCGTTCTCCAACTTCTTTTCCAAGTATTGGTCATTGCAAAGCACTTTCTGGATCTTTCTATTTCCTCCATAAAAGTATTGGCCATGGCTACATGTTTATTTGGCCGTGGTGAATCAGCTTCTTCCAGCGAAGGCTTCCAACATGCATCTTAGCTTCAACTGGCTTGTCCAAAACATTCATTGTCATTTGCAAAAGTATAAAACTATGAAAATAGAAAAAGTAATCCTAAAATAGAGTTAAAATTGCATAATTAATCTAAAAGTGAAATATAAAAAAATATATTTTCCTATTTTGAGTATGATTTATATACAAAAATACACTAAAAGGTATGTATAACTCAAGAAAAATGCTAAAAAGACATGAATTTAGAGAGGTTATCACACTCCCAAACTTAGACTTTTACTCGTCTTCGAGTAAAATAAGATAAAGAATCAGTTAGATTGCATGAATTATGTATGCATGGTACAATCCTCATCAGTTGCTACCAATGATATGCAGGAGAGGTCAAAATGGAATGTAAGAGGATGCAAGACTCAAAACATAATGCAAGGCTTTCTAACAATTTCAAAGCATACATGTGTGTGTGGAGTTAAGGCACCATTTTCCAGCAATTGTCCAAAGCAAAAGCTACACTTTGATATATATAAAGCTACGTCAACAACAGTATTTCATATGCCAAGCCTTTTCTTCCCTTTCCACTATACATTTGACCTCACTAAATTTCAAAATTATTGGGACTTTTAAGCTTGTAATATGGCCAAGGTGAAGGCTAATTGAAAGAAAGGGAAAAGAGAATGCAAATTACTTAAGATAAATGATAGTACAAAGCTATACTCTCTTTTCTACATTCAAAGTATTCTTTTGAGACATTAACACCTCCCCCAAACTTATCTTCAAATCAAATCCATATACACTCAGTCTTATTGAAATTTTTTCTTATTTTTTTAAATTTTGATGTCAACTTGAGTGCAAATAATTACAAACTACACATTATTCATATTCCCATGTTCAAAGTTCATCAGAGTGCAACATTCTGCATCCACTAAATTATTGAGCATTATCACAATTTGATTCATCCATTATCTTAAGTCCAAGGTAGATTCATGGTTTTTTAGGTCTATAGGGTTTATGTCTAATGCATAGCTTCAAAAAGGAATTTACATGAATTTTCAATTAGGCTCAAATGGGATTCAAGAGGAAATATAATTGATAAAGGACAACTTGAAAGGCACAAATGCATTTTAATGAATGCCCAAGTCATTTTTCAAAATCAAGTGAAGTCATTAAATCACCTCAAGTTATTAAAGTGGCTCATATGCTCCTTATGTGTGGTGTCTCATTCTTCTTTCCCACTTTAACCGACCTTGCTTCTATTTAAATAGAGGAGAGTTCTGCCCAAGAAGCATGCACAAGAAGGAGGCCTTATGAGGAAGAAAGGCTTTGGAAAAAAGTCAGAAATCTTTCGATTTTCATGGTTTCTCCTTTACAAACATGTTCTCCTCCTTCTCCCTTTTCTTTCTATGGTTTTCATGTTTGATTTGGGACTATTTTGGGTCAAGTTTGGAGGGAGGAGATTAAAATTTATAAGAGAGGCCTATAGCAAAGGAAAGAGCTCTTGAAAAGGCTAAGGAACTAAGGTAAGTTCATTACTTTTCTTGCTTTTCTTCCTTTGTTCTTCCCAGTGTATGGTTCAGCCACTTTGAGAGCATGTGGAAAGAAGTAAATTCTAACCAAGAGCAAGCAAAGAACCTAGGTTTTAGAGTATAGGAAACTAGTAAATGCAATGAAATCTAAAAGAAAACCATTAGAACTCAAGAATGAGAACCTAGGGATTCTTAGACAAATGACAAAATCTGATTTCTTTCAAGGATGTTCTAGCTTATGTGAGAACTTAATTGAGTTCCTAAGGCATCTTGGAAGTCTCCCAAATACCATTCCCTTCAAGGAAAATTGAAAAAGTCCATGGGCTACATATCTTGCTCATGTTTCGACTTAGACCATCCAAAGCACCTAGCGAGTGTTTTAAATTCTTCTAAGCTAGAATGGGACTAGATATGATAGATGAATATCAAAAGAAGCATTGAAAAAAATTTAGAGAGCCTAGATTGTGAGATGGAGATGTAGGCTCCATAATGAGACATAAAGAAGCAACTTATAACTAGACTCCTTAAAATGAATGTGTGATGACTCCAAGGAGTCTAAATAAAGTCAAGACACTTAGATTGAATGAGAGAATAGAGCTAAGATCATGAATTCCTATAATTGCTTCATTATGCCTTGTATGGAACCATAATTGAACCATAGAACAAACTAGCGTCACATAGAGTGTGTGTGATGCTAGAGCTTGCTTCAATGATGTAATTATGTCCCATTTGTTGTGTCTAGGCCAAAATAACCAAGCTTCACCTAAGTGCAAGTGTGTGGCTAAGAGAGGGGAAGAATAATCAAGAGAAAGACTTGTGATTTTGCTTCAAAGGTAGCTCTATAACCTTTCTTCCATACATTGTTAGATGTTTTCTTGTCTTTGGACATTGTATGCTTGTTTGTGCCATGAGAAATGTTTCTAGCTATTGCCTACATGTTATGGTACCATGATGTTCTTGAAATATGTTTTATGAATGTTATGTGGCTTGAATGAGTATGGTGATGCCAAAAGTCCCTTAACAAGGGTGAGGATGAGCCAAAAGTCCCTAGGATTGGGTGAGATAAAGTCAAAAGTCTCAAGAAAAGTGAGGCTAAGTCAAAAGTCTCTTACAAATGGGTGAGGCAAATCCAAAAGTCCTAAAGAAAATGGGTGAGACTAGACTAATACCCTTGAGAGCCTATGCATGATATGTATGAGTTTCTTAAATATGGAAAACGCTTTATGTATATTTACTAGTAGTTTAAATTGCCATGCATGCATTCTTAGACTTGAAAATACTTCTATTATATATGTTTGAAAGGGTAAAGAGCTATTAGGATTTTTGGAATCTCACTCTTTCCCCTCCAATGTTTAACCACGTCTAGGTGAGCCAAGTGGGTAAAGAAGTAGAAACCAACAATCTTGAAGCACAAGGCTATGGCAAAGAAGTAAAGAAATAGGCTTTTAAATAGCATTGTGATGTAAAACTATGTAACTATTTGATGTATACATGATGTAGACCTTTAGACAGATGTAAAAGTATGTGGACGTGATGTATGTATTTATTTTGGAACCAAATGAATGAATATATAGATTTTTGCCACTTATGTGTTATGACATTCATGTGTATAAGTGTGAGTGACATTGTGAGATTGAGCTCCATGATGATTCAGACCATTTGGCTTGCTTCCCTAGGCTGTGTTTATGTTACAGAACGTGCTCAAGTGGCTATGAAATGAGAAATGAGCCATTTAATGTATTATGAATCCACTTTGAATCTTAAAAGTGACCAAAACTTAAGCTAAATCACAAACTAACCAAATGGATGAATTTTTCCATGAAATTTGGTATGAATATAGTCTTATCTAGAGCTTTTCATAGAGCTAAAGAGCACCTAATTTGGAATTTTATAGAATTTATTATGAATTTTCAAAGTTGATGAAATTTTGAAAAAATAGTAATAGCACTATTCATATGGTTAGTTTCTTCCTTTGTGTCATCTGAGGATCAAATAATATCCAATGCTCATGAAATTTACAGGTATAAATTAGATATGATAAAATTTCTGTAGCACTTGAGAGCACCCTAATTAGAGGTCTGTAAAGGGAGAATCAAATTTAAAGTTGCATGATAGTACCAGTCATGCAGCTTGACTTTTGGTATTGTTCCATCAATTTTCATGAGTTAAATGCTTATGTTTTGGTCTAGAATTATTTTTATTATTAGTTAACATCTAGAGCTTTTTACAAAGCTATTATATGCATGATTTCAATTTTTCTAAAATTAGTTATGAATTTTCAAAGTTCACACTAGAAACTTGTGAGAGCAACCCAAGAGCAAATCTAGTTTTTGGTGAAACTTGGTCCCAAATCCAAGTTGTATGGCATGGAATGTGATGTTTTTTATTTGTATGGATGTGTTATGGATAGAGAATGATATTGATGAGTTCATATGGTCCATGAAGCATAAGATGAATTTTTAAAGCCTTACGTAACACCATTTAATGCTATTAAATATATTGTTCTTCTTGCAAAGTGAATGAAGCTAAGCATGATTAAAGAGAAGGAAAGGCTAGTGAGTTATGGTATTATGGTATTATAGCGTCTGTGGTTATTTTCCTTGCGGGCTGTGTGCTCTGTGTCTACTTTGTTTGGTTTTGTTTAGATGCTCATTGTGTATTTTTAATAATGACTCACACAAGTCATATTTCATGCATTATTTATATTTAATTTGGTGTTGTGGTTTGTCCCTACCATTATAGTTAGCATTATTTACTCATTGAGTGTCAAACTTACTCCGCATATTTTTAACATTTTCATATAGCAATGCAAACCTTGGTCCATCCTCAGCGGCATAGAAGTAGTTGAATTTCCGTTTCTTCTTGTTGAGCCCTGTACCTTTTCATATGGGCACATTTTGTTAATGTAAATATAATTTATTTTGCTACATAAAATGTTGAACATAGCTTCACTGAACCATAGATAGGGTCTTCACTCTTAGAAATTGACTTATACTGGTCTAGATTGATAGATGAACTTTCTTTGATGTATTTGAATTGGCTAGCTGATTTGTAGAAATTTTAGGGGGTCCAATTTATAGGGGAATCTCTGTCGAAATTTCTCCAAGAGTCACCTATAACTAAATTTATGTTATGTATATATGATTTGTAATTTTTTTTTGGTTATGATATTTAATATTGAATCTTAAAAATATTCACTAATGTTTGATAGAATTTTAGTTTGGTTTCAGCTTACGAAAGAAAATTTGACTATCTTTCATACCGATCACACTGTTATTTGTGAGGTGTGACAAAAATATATTTATTATATATATGTATGTGTTATATGTATTAAAAATATATTTATATATTATATTTATTATATATTTATATAGATATAACATTTAAATAGTTCATATATCAAAATAATATATATAAAATTTAAAATAAATAATTATTTTTATTATACTACTTTTCAAACCAAAAATACTACTTTTAAAAGAAATAATAAGAAAAATTATAAAAAAATATAAAACTAATTAATAGTAGTTATGTTTTTTGAAAAAAATAATAAGTCTGTTATAAGATATTTTCTAATATTGAAATAAAAAATATTGTATATATTAATAGATTATATATATACCAATATTTATATATATAATCAATATATATTATATATTTAATATATATTAATAAATATTAAATTAATATATATTAAAATAATATATCAAAAATATTAAACTAAATAACTATTTTTATTATATTAAAATAAAAATGTTTAAATATAAATAATTATAATTATATATTAAATAAATAACTACTCTAGTTAATTAAAATTAATTCTTGCATTATTTTTTTATATTTAAGGACATTTTGGTCATTTGCCATCACTTACTTTCCATTTCCTTACTGTTTCTATAGCAAACAAATAAAGGGAAACACATTCTCTTTCCTTTTCTTATCATGCCAAATATAATTGATTTAATTGTATTCTATTTAGTAGTCATTTTCCATTTCCATTCAAGAGGATTTGTTTACTAAATGAGGCAATTGTGCACACAATTAACTAATCCAAAGTACAAGTGTCCTAGTTAAATTTAATTGTGTCATATATTTAAACATATTAATGTTATTGTAAACAATATTGGCTTTATCATTTAATCATTGTTAGGCTAAGTCAGTACACACATTTTAAATGTAACATGAAAATTGTGTTGTAAATTCAACTTATAGTATCTAATTTAGTTGGAATATAACATAAAAGTTAATTAATTATATCCAAAATATTATTATATGTGAGATAACAAGATTAAAGCCAAACCCTCCCTAATGTGTTAAATAGCAACCCTTTCAAGGAAAGATGGGATTAAATCTGGGATTTTAGACGATAAAATCATAAAATATTTTGCGGTTACTATTCATCTTTTGCAATATGTATTGCTAGTATCTAATCTTCTAGAACCTTAATCCAATTAAACAATTGTTCCAACCACCATTATATTGACCAAGTGCCAAACAACTGTAACTTATTAATTTGTTATATGTTCTCGTTAATCCTAATGTACTTTATATTATAACGATATACAACTATTTTCCATAATATAAGAAGACCTGCTGATGGGGTCATTATATATATATATATATATATATATATATATATTATATCAATCTTAGCAACTTGTTAATTTGTTATGTGCCCTCGTTGATCCTGTTATACTTTATATCATAACAATATAAAACTCTTGAATTGATTTTGAATAATATAAGAAGATCTGCAAATGGAGTCATTATGTATATATATATTACATCAATCCTAGTAACTTGTTAATTTGTTATGTGTCCCCGTTTATTCTGTTATGCTTTATATTATAGCAATATAAAATTCTTGAATTGATTTTCAATAATATAAGAAGACCTGCAGATGGAGTTATTATATATAATATCAATCCTAATAACTTGTTAATTTGTTATGCGCCCTTGTTGATGCTATTATACTTTATATTATAACAATATAAAACTCTTGAATTGATTTTCAATAATATAAGAAGACCTGCAGATGCACTCATTATATATATATATATATATACAAAAGTCAATGTTATTTTAGATAGAGAAAGAAAAACAATCAACATTTTCTTTATACCTTAGAAAAGAAAAGAGCCAAAAAAAAAAAACCTCGTCTAATATATAGGAGATTATACTTTTCTTATGCAGTACAATTCCTGTAAATGACGGTACTATTATATAATAGCAAAAAATTGTGAATGGCGAAAGATAGTTTGGACTTTGAAGAGCACTAACTTCGAATTTTTAACAAAAACTACTTTCTTGTGACAAAAAAAAAATTATTCACGACTCGTCATAAAAATAAGTTAGAAAGGTGTTTCGTCTAATCTGGGTCTCTTACTCTTCTTTTTCTTACTTACCTTTATTTATCTTAATTTAAATCATTCAAATTAAATTGAAACAATCTAAATTTGATATTTTTAATTTTTATATTCTGATTTCTTTTTTATATCAAAAGATACAAGATATAAAATAAAATATTATTAATTTTAAAAATGACAATAATTTAAATTTCGTTTTTAAAAAATTGGATCAAACTTTTGTTGACTTGCGGGAAACGGGAGAGGTTCAAATGTCAACGGCACCATGCACCATCGTGCAGCTCAAGAGCTCAGCAGGTTTGCCGCCCAAGATTCTGAATGATAGTCATACTTAATAATAAGTAAATAAATAAAAATAGTGCTTTGCGTTAAGAATTGGGGCAACCCGTATTCATCATCGAAGTTGTCGGCTCACGTTATTCCGGTGCATTATTGAAAATCCACATTTTAATAACTATTTCGATGCAAGGGCAAGGGCAAGGGCAAGGGCACCGATGGCTTTCTCATCTAGACAACCCAACAAAGGGAACGTGTGAAATTTTCATTTCATTTTGCTATTATAGTTTTTTATTTTTATTAGGAAGCATGTAAACTGCCAGAAACTTCTCTTATCCCATGCATGCCTGCCACATGGGCTTTTGACATTGTTGCTTTAGTTTAAAAAACTAAAAATTCAGACACAGCGCCGCAAATACTATTAACTCATATACTTAATATTTTTTTTTAAAGGAAATACAGAATCTCATAGTTTGCGTCTCCTTCACCAAACGTGGACCTAGGGAGCCCGCGTTCAACTTTCAAGGATTGGGAGCAATGTAAGAGAGGAGAAGAAACATTAAAAGGGATAATTTTATATATAATATAATATATTTTATATAATAAATATTATATTTTTATATTATATAAAATAAATATATTATATTATATTTTTTACATATAATATATTATTTAATTTTTAATGTAAAATATTACAATATAATTATTAATAATAAATTTTATAAATTATGATTTTATTAATAAGATTATATTTTTAATTATAATTTAATTCTTTTCAAGTGATTTACATGAAAAAAGATTTTGTCTCATTAAAAATCTTATTAATTTAAGATTCTAAAATTCTATTACACTTTTATTTTTATTCTCATTTTTACTCCTATAAAAATGATTTATGTGTACTAAGCAGAGTAAAAAATGTCCCAAAATATTTGCTCAATAAATTTTTTTAAAAAAATATCCATCTTTTTTTTAGTATTATTATTATTATTATTGAATTAGGTCTACTAAGCCAACTATTTGGAAAAACTCCTTCCCAGAGAAATGATGGTCAAGTCTGCCACTATATGTGCTGGTGAGTTTTTTTTTTTCATAATTGACATGGTAAAATTGTATGACACACTTATTGGTATTTTACAATTTTCAATAAAATAAAAGAAACAAAATAGATTGCCTAGAGTTTGAGATATTTGAGTACGTCAATTATTGTTTCCTCATTGATGAATTGGGTCCCAACAAGCAAAGGAAATCTGCGTGGAATAAAAGAGTTGACATGAAGTGGAGTGAGGGTTCAAGTTCAATAACATGGACGCAGTGAAAGCAACTGAGCGTGGGAAAGCAAACAACGCCATCGCATGAAGCTGTGTATCACCATCCATCTGAAAAATCTGTGTAATTTACATATCGTTTAGTTATTCAAAGAAATTAATAATATTTTATTTTATAAAATTTTTAATGAGACAAATTTTTTTTATGTAAGTCACTTGAAAAGAATTAAATTATAATTAAAAATATAATCTTATTAATAAAATCATAATTTACAAAATTTATTATTCTTATTTATATTGTAATATTTTATATTAAAAATTAAATAATATACTATATGTAAAAAATATAATATAATATATTTATTTTATATAATATAAAATATATAATATTTATTATATAAAATATATTATATTATATATGTTACATATAAAATTATCTCCCTTATGTTTCTTCCCCTCCCTTACATTGCTTCCAATCCTTGAAAGTTGAACGCCGCGTTTGGTGAAGGAGGTGCAGGCTACGAGGGTTTGCGTTTTCTTAAAAAATAAATTATTAGACATATGAGTTAATAGTATTTGCGGCACAATATTTAAATTTTTAATTTTTTAAATTAAAACAACAATATCAAAACGCCATGCCACATGGATATATACAGCTTTGAAATATAAGAAAATAAGTTAAATTATTATTTTAAAGCCACCTTGCTACCGCCTCGAGATATGCATGTTTAGATTCCGGTTATAAAATTATATTTGTGAAGAAATAACTAATTATTACTTTCTGACAAACGGAATTTTGCCTCAGGTAAACATAGAAACAAACACCTTAAATCTATCATTGATCACGAACTTCACTTTAATTCTGAGGATGAAAAAAAAAATTCATACTGGATGTACGTCACAAATAAAACTTGGACATTGCGTCAGCTATGGTTAAATCACATTATATTATTTTTTTTGCCAACAATCACATCATAATTACTAGAGGGTGATTTGAAGTTTGTCATGTGAAATCACGTCATAACACGTCGTACGTTGACACGTTTAGACAATATGTTTAGTTTTTTGTCCTATTTTTCTAACCCTTTTTTTTTGACCAATTATTTTTCAAACTTATTACAGAATTATTTTAACTATAATCATAAAATTTAATTTAATTTAATTTTAAAATATTCAAAGATTTTGGAATATGATAAACAGCTTTAAATCTTCTTATTATATTTTTAAAATGAAATAAATAACAAAGGAGTGAGGACATAAAGTTACAGTAGACATATTTAAATTTGGATACCTTATAAAGTATGTTGTGGTGAAAGAGAAAAAGGCTATGGTATTAGAAGTATTTTTTTTATGTTTGAAGTTTTGAAATTTTTTTTAATTGCACCCTATATTTTTTTCTCCAATTACATATATTAATTTCTCACTACAACTACACAAAATCTGAATTGAACACATTTCCTTTTATAAGAGGAAAAGAATTCTTTAAAGTTTTATTATTTTTTTTATAAATTTGGAGAAAATCAGAAAAGTAAAGAGAGAGTAAATAAAACTCACTGAATAAATTCTATATACTCTTTCTTCCCTTTCTTAAATTCTATATATTCTTTCTTCCCTTTCTTTTTCTTTTTTTTTTCTTTTTTTAATTCTATCAAAATTTACAAAAAATTTATAAAAACACTTTAGAGCATGCTTATTATTAACATTGTTTTTTCTGCACAATGGTATCCCCAAGCTTTCTTATCCTGTCCCCTGCATGCCTGGCACGTGCATGTTCATAGCTTTGAAATAGAAAATAGGGTAAATTACGTGTTTAAATTAATTAATTGAACAATTATAAAAAAATTTTTAATTTTATTGAAATAATAGATTTTTGTATTTTTAAAATATATATTTTTACATGATTTTAAATTTTTTCCTAAAGTAGCCTCAATTAATTTAAATATACAAATATTTACATATCTAAATAAATACAAATTAAAATAAAAAACTAGATTTTGTTTTCAAATAAGCACAAATAAAAATAAAATAGAATGCATTTTGTTTTCATTAAATTTAAGTAAAAAATATATATTTAGGTTGATAGAGAATATTTTAGTAAAAAAATTTAAATTGGATAAATGTGTAGCATAATTTTTTTGTTTCAAAGGATGTTTTTATAAATTTTAAAATTTGAGAGAAAGTTAAAATAATTTTAATAAAATTTAGGGGAATTTTATATAATTTATTCTATTATAAAAATATGCACAATTTTTTAAATGAAATTTATGAAAATATTTTTTAAAAAATTAGTTTTGATATAAAATATAACTTACTAAAAAGAAATTTTTAGAAATTTTATTTCAATGTTATTTATTTTAAATGAAAATTCATAAATTAAATTAATTTATTTTTTTAAATTTTCCAAGGGCATCCCTCTACTTATTGGAGAGGAGACTAGTCTAATTGTGGCTTTAGAATGGTTAAAGAATGTCCTTACTAAATTTAATTTATTCTACAACAAAAATAATTACTTTATATTAATCAAATACATATTTAATACCTTTCATATTATATAAAAAATAAATATAAAATTATTTTGGTAAAAAAGATATAATTATAGTTTATCTTTTGTTATAAGGAAGTCATTAGTATAACACTTTTTTTTTAAAGAGAGATAAGTGTAATTTTTCAAAATTAAAAGGAGAACCATCAAGTTGAGTATCTTTCACAAAAGGGTGATTAGTTTCCCCAAAAGGTTTTTACACATGATCTTAAATATATACACTTCTACATGGACTTTCAAAGTACTCTTTTTTAAAAAAATTATATTTATGTAATATTTGACGATAATAAAAAATATTAATTATAATCATATAAGGGCTAAAGGTCTTGATCTTCTTGATTCAATCCTTATTTCCTCAACTCTGAAGACATGGAGAGAAACATCTGATTGTGAAGCTTGATTTAGCAAATAGATAAGAATGTGCTACATAACAATCAAAACAGTTTACAGAAGATATATTTTAATTTTTAAAAATATAAAAATATTTACAATTGACCGAATTAGAAGAGAATATATGATATTTTTTTCTCTAATTCTTATCAGTTTCCAACAGCACTAAGGCTGAAAAAGGGGTTGTTGATGGGGAATTTCAAATATTTTATATCTCATAATAATAATAATAATAATAATAATAATAATAATAATAATAAAATCCAACTTTAATATACATCCCGCCTATCTTATTTGTTTATTTATTCAATAATGTTAACTATTATTAATTTTAATGAGAACGTTATATTAAATTATCAAAATTGATCCTTAGTTAGCGCCTAGGCCTGTTTGGTGTGAAGAAATGTAGAACATAGAATGGAAAGGGAATTAAAAAATAAATAAATGAAATTAATGAGAAATAATACTTGTGTTTTTCTTTGAAAAAAGATAATAAAGAATGATAGATTTTATTTAATAATAATTATAAGGATATAATAAATATTTATAAAAAATTTTCCTCACCCCCTTCTATGCAAAACTTGAACCAAATGTGACCATGACATAAAAAGTTGAAAAATTTTTACATAAGGACTCTTACTTTATAAAAATGATATTAACTAATTTTAAAAACAAAAATTTTGTTAAAAGATTAAAGAAAAAAGCTACTAGTAGTACTTTTTAAAGTTATCATTCTTACTCCCTAAAGTTACACTCTATTTTTTTTTAATATTACAATAGTGTTTTGAATTTGTTATTATCTTTAAATAAAAACACTATTGTAGTATTGAGAAGAATAATTTGAAATTTTAAGGAACCTAAAACCGTGGTATTTTTTATTTAGAAAAATTTTAATTTTAAAAAATTTTAATATCATTTTTATAAAGTTAGGGTTCCTAAATAGAATTTTTCCTCAAATTTCTCATTTTCACTTTCACTGTTGAAGTTATTCTATCCCGTAAATTTAACTCCTACTTTTGTAATATTTTAAAAGATTAATTACCATTTTGTAATGATTTTTAAAAAGTGCGTTTTAAGTTAATTATTTAGGCTCAAGTCTTAATATTATCACCCAAAAAAAGTTATTTTTAGAAAAATTTATATAAGAGAGTACATTCTTAAAATTGCTTGTGTAAGAATCCTTTTCCTATTTTTTTTTTTCTCTGGGTATAAAACTCTTCACTTTTCATTCCATTGATTCATTCTTTTTTTTTAATTTTAATAAAAGCCCTTCAAAATTACAGATACTAACAACTATTATTAAAAAATAAATTTTCTTTTCTATGATTAATTTAAAATGCTAACCCGTAAATTACTGACTATATAAACGAGGTTATAAAATTTTTCGGTATTTGTTATTAAATATTATAATAAAAATATAACAGATTAATTTTTCACAGTTCAACAAATGGTCCTTTGCCTCCTTTTTGTTGTCACTTCCCATAAACTTTTATTTCTTTGTTTAGAGTCGAAGATGGGACAAGTTATAAAAAAATGAGATGAAAATAAATAATAAAAATCTCGTTCTAATTTGTTCCATTGCCATCTTTAATTCCTGTCCCGTCAAACATTCACAAATATATTAAAAAAAATTCCTGACTCAAATTTTCTATTGGGCTCATCTGTAAATTGACCCAAAGATTACCTAAAGTTAATTAATACAAAAAAAAAGCATGTTCTCCACTTATTTCTTGAGTTCACATTTAACATAGTTAAAATTTTATAAACAGTGAATCATTTGACATAGTATCAATTTATTAATGTTAAACGATCTCTTTTTGATATAATATTTTATTTTTTATCATAATTAAGGGGTGTTAAGATTTTTTACTGACTAAAAGTCCTTTTAGGCACAACCTTAATGGTTTATTCTCTTATACTGATTTTCAAATTGCTCTATTAAAAAATAAATAAATTTTTGTAATATTTGACTATAATAAAAAATATTAATATAGTTTGAAAGCCACGGTTTAAATGGTAATTTTCTTTTCAATATAAGTGCAAGAAGATCTTGATGCACTGAGGTTGTGCTTAGGTTTGATCCTTCTCTGCTCTTTTGTCCACTCTTAATTCTTATAAGGTGTAGTGCTGCTTTTATCATAAAAAGAAAATCAATATAATTATAATTTAACTCCTTCAACTTCTAAAATTGTAATATTCCAAAATATTAATAACCTTTAGGGATATATTCTAATAGTTGTTGGTATGTTTCTTATTTTAATTGTTTGGATTTAAACTAGTAGCAGTCTATCAGAAAATTTATTCTTTTACAAACCCATACTAAGAGTGCGCTCTTAAATTTTTGTGTGAAAAGATTTAGTTTTCATTGACTTCCCTTAAGATTGTCTTAATTTAATTAATCTCAATCGACATGTAAATTTATAATAACATTTTAAGACATTTCTCAATATAATGTATGACTCATGATTCCAGGAATTCTATACTATTAGTCATATTCTCTTTAATGACTGATATTATTTGTGAAAATAAATTTACTGCATGATTTAAGGATTAGTAATATTAACAATTAAATTAGAATGTCATCCTACAAAAGAAATGTTACTAATTAGTAATTAAAGGTCTGTATATAAGTTCCTTGCTTTTTATTTTTTGATATGTTGACAGTATATAACATTAAATTTCAGAATTTATGCAAATTACTCGAACACAAATTTTATCACTAAATACCCACAAAAAAGTGACTAAAGTAGTAAGACGTGGTCCACTAAATATGAAGGATTTGAGCTTGATGAAAAGCATTTGTTGAGAGAAACAACCACAAATCTAAATGAGATTAATCTCACTCTCTACCGAGTATGAGAATACTCATTTAAAAAAAAAATACTTATCACCGAATCACATGTCAACTGTATAAATGTATCTAACATTAGTTATGGAAATGAAGTTATTTTAATTGAAGAAATAGCTCAACTAATAAAAAGAGATGGTATCTCTCATAACAATATGGGTTTGGCTCTTCTTGAAAACACTTTGAATTTTTTTTTTAAATGTATCAAATTGATTTAGAGAAAGTATGCCCTTAACCTTGCTTAAAGAGAAAATAACCCTGACTAAGATAAGAGGATACATACTCTAACAGTAATAATAAAAAGATTAAAAAAAATTAAGCACGTGATTAAAAAAAATTGGTTATTGGCATGCAACGTACAAGAAACCCAGTTTAGACCTTCTTCTTTCTTCTCCAATATAATAAGTGTAGTTTTAACTGTTCTCTTTTTTATTCTTATGTACTCATTTATTCATTATTTATATTTTTGCCACCAGCCAGTTTTTGGCCTATAAATAGGCCACGAGAGGTAGCAGGCAGGCAACCACACCACAAGTCACCTTTTGCTGCCAATACCACTGAGCTTAAAGAATTTTCCTACATTCTGCAAACATGTCGAAGAAGATAGTTGCAACTGCTGCAACTTCTATCACTTGCCTAGCATCAAGTGCTATCAATTTGCAATCATCCAGTGCGATCAATTTGAAAGCACCATTGGAGCTGAACCCATTCACCTTGACTGATGAAGTGATCTCGAATCACATTATTGGAATCCATGACTCCCATGCTACCAAGCACGATGTGGATTCTCTTTACAAAGTTGTCTCCAACATTGTCAAGAGCTCCACTCATATTGGTCAGTCACTTGACCTCAAGGTAAAACCATATATAATCACCCTCTTATCATTTTCTTAAAAATATGAAAAAAAAATGCCGATGTTCTGAGTTTATATAGTTATAGTTTGTGTTTCTTTGTGTTTACTTTTACAGCGTCCCAAAGCTGTTGAGCTTATAGAAGACAAGGTTCCCAAATCCAATTTTATGCCATCATTCAGTACTATGAAGGAAATTGCGTATCAGGTCGTTCCTTATTTCCTTATTCAATTCACTAATCTATTTTTTATTTACATGCTGTTATATATAGAAATCAAATTAAGGTTTTAAATTTTGGTTGAGTTGAGCTAACGGTTAAGAAATATAATTTAAAAAAAGGGTTATTGTGAATTACAATCATATACCTGATGCAATTAGTAAGAAACTATCATGCCAATAATAACATAATGAGCGCAATTGCAGTGATAAGCCATAATTTCAAACCTTGATCAAAATGAACAGATCATTATTTAACAGTTCATAAATATACTCCTTGAACCCAAGATATATATAGGATTGGAGAGCTTAAAAAACCTCACTAAAGTATTGAACAGTTCTATTGGTAAGATCTACTAATACATTAATTTTGCTGAATTCTATTGGCTTCTTGTGCCTATCTTGAGTGGAAAGAGCGTACACAACTATTTTATATAATTTGTGAATGGCAACGAGACTTACATAATTTGGCTGCAGATGACATGCAAGCCTTTTAGCACATCTACTGCACACCAAACAATAGTGGGGATTCTTGAAAAACTTCGGATCTACACATGGGATGCAAAGGCCGTGATAGCTCTGTCAGCTTTTGCACTAGACTATGGGGAAACTTGGCACCTTTCCCTGATGGAAACTACCAAGGAAAATGCTCTTGAACTCCACATCTTCAGGCTTGGGGAAGAGGGCAAGCCTAGCCAGGACAATGAAGACCTCATTAGCACCTTGGTGGATCGCACACTGCAACTTATTGAGGGTATCTTGAAGTTGGAGAAGATGATAGCTAACAAAACTTATAGCCCAAGGGATCTCCCAACTTTGTATGCTGCCCCTCGAGACATTTATACCTACTGGGCAATCTTGGCCCTTCTAACTGGTGCTAACCGGATGACTGAACCGTGAGTTATATAGTTCTCATCGTTTTTATGTGTTTATCAATCATTCTTGAGAACTTTTCTTACCTTGATTCAGTCTACATAAGATTTTTAAACTAACAAAATTTTGAGTAAGCACATTTTACAGTAAGACTTATCTTTAACATGTTTAATTATATTTCTATGAATGGGTCTATGTAGGAATTTCTTGCTTTTTTGTGCATGTGAAGTTCTGTTACTTTATGCAGTTGCAATTGCTTTGATTTAGGGATTGGAACATCAAATCCGAAGTTGTAGGGAGGCTCAAACTTGTTCTCACGCGTTTGAATAATGATTTGGCTCAGATCACACGTGAAATAGGTTACCAAAAATGTTTTTTTAAGTGCTTATAAATTTTTTAAGTTTTGAATCCTTATTTGAAGTGTAGATCCACTACTGACTAGGATTCTCTGAAAATTGCAGCTTTAATAGAAGATTTGACTTGGCGATTGGTGACATTTCACTCTCCCTCAGGAATTTTACAGCTTTGGAAGGCTCTGATCTCCCTCAAGGAAATTGTGCAGCATGAAATATTTGATAATACCACTAAAGAAGGGGTCAGTGCTCAAAATATTGGTACGCAATTAACAATTTTAAATTTGTCCTTGGTAGAAAAAAATATGCCTATTAATTATTGATTGATCTTTTTGTTGGGTAAGATCAATACCACTCTGTGTCCAATTTTCTACTTATTCCCATTTTCCCTCTCTATTATAATTGTCTAACATTTAACAGCAGTTTTCTCCTTCTAAAAAGGAAATGGAAAGAAAAAAAAATACACTATACCTCTCCATTATAAATGTAGTCCACATCATTAGAAAACATAGCCGGACCCAAGTTATAAGATTTAGGAATAGTCATCTTTTTCAATATATATATATATATATATATAAGTATTATATATATATATATATATATATATGTATATACACATATATAAAATATTTCTCTCCCCCTTAAAATTTTTAATATGCTCATTTTATTAGTGTTTATATTGAGTATATATTTTTGCTCCTCATGCTTTTTTTTTTTCTTTTTGGGTTTCTTTCACAGAAGGCGGTATGACATTTATAATAGAGAGGTATAGTGTTAATTTTTCCCTTCCTATGTCCTTTTCTTTTCATTAAAAAAAAAACGGTTGTGAAATGTTCACATTTATGATGGGGGAAAATAAGGCATAAGTTAAAAATTGGGCATCTAATACGATTTTTCATGTATGCTCTGAAGGGAGCCTTACAATGTTTTTTTTAATTTAAATATTAAATAAAATAGTGAATTGACATGCTCAGTCGGCATATAAGTTTTCATGGGTCTCACAAAAAAGATAAAATAAAATAAAATACTTAAACAGCAATAAACTGTGTAATTTGAACACTGATTATGTCAATTGCTATAACTTTATATATATATATATATATATATTAGATTATCTACAATTAATTTAAATATTGAGCATATTTTATTTTATTTTTTTAAAATTAAGATCATCTACTACGTAAAGGAACACGCTTTTAAGGATTTTGCTTTCAATATATGAAGTCACTCGTAAACATGGCTAAGAAATGAGTTAAATAAAAAATTTAAAATTCTTATATGCTAAGGCTCCTAAATTACCTCAGACTCATTGATTAATGTGCTTATAGAACTCGAGGGTAAGCCTATTGTCGTGGTCACCGACCCTCAAGGTGAGGCAATCCACAAAAATGCACTGCACATGATATTCGTATGGAAGACTCAAGCCTTCCCATTTACACCTGAGCGTGAGGTAGAACTTTCGCTGCATTGGAACTGGTTTTGGAACGAAGCAACCAAGGTTCACCCAGAGATTAAAACTTGGGTGAGTACAAACTTTTGTGCAAAGGTTTACCTAAAAGTTGAGCACATATTTTGAAAAAAGAGTTATATTTACAAATTAAACACGATGTGACAGTCAAATTATACATGATACTTCTAATTTTTTTCTTTTGGGTCGCAACGTCCAATTTTCATGACTTTTCCTACAAACTAACAATGCAATTTTAATGGACTAGCTTCGGGAGAACAAGTACATCTTCATCTACGGAGGGACTAACAATGCACTGACCCAGAACTTTGGTAGGCAATTAGATGTCATTAAAAGTGATGATCCCGACATCAAGCGAGCAGCCGCCAAATTAAAGCATTTCAACCTGGGAGAGGTTGATTCAACCATGATATCTGACTTCTTGAAGAACATCACCTACTTGTTCTTAAGCAAAGTGCAGAAGGACAACTACGAGCAGGACTCTTTGCTTAAAGACATTCTGACTTCACTGTCCAACAAGAACGAGAAGGAATGGGCTCTTCTAAGCAAGGGGGAGAACGTGCTAGTTATAGGCAACTATTCTTTGATGACGAGAGTACTGAATGTGTTCAAAGATTGGAGATTGAACGGGTTAGAGCAACAAGACTTCATAGACTATTACAACACTAGGAAGCCTCCGATTCCTCATTGCCTCCACTTGCAACTGGGCAATATTCGCTCAGGAATTCCTCCGATCTCCATCTTTTGCCCTGAGCCATTTTGTCAGTTGAAAATGGAGATTGAAACTGTTAGCTACAAGTGCTGCCATGGGATCCATTATCACGACGCATCGGAGAATGGCGAGAATGACCCCAGTCCTGAAGATGAAATGGACTCCTGATCATCGATGAATTTGCTTGGTGGAATACTGCCAGTTTGGCTATAATAAATAAATTTATGTATGTTTTATGTACCTCTGTTATGTACAACGTTGCCTTGTCGTGTCGCGTCGCGTCGTGTGCTGTCTGGTCTTTTATGGATATTATGTAATGTATGCTTCAATAAATAATGAAGTTAGATATGTCATCTTTTAAAAACTTAAAATTTTAAGACTTGATTCTTAATATAATTAGAAATGTAGTTAATTAAATTAAAATCTTAGCACAAAATATGTAGATATGTGCTCTATACTCACTTCAAGCTCAACAAATTTTTTTTGGTAAAAGATATTAATAAAATTAAATTTTAAATTTTCATTTAATAACCTTAAGTTGAACTTGAAGGCAATCTTTCACAAGAAATATATTGAAAATTTCCACTTAATTACTGTCCAAGAATTAACCCTAACAAGCTAGTGCACTCCCGTTTGGAAAATGAGAAAGTCATATTAAATTATCCTAACCAATTAAGGAAGTTTCATCGCAAGAAAATGTGAAGAAGAATAGAAATCCGTATATTCTCATTAAACTGGATATTTTAACATGTTTTCTTATCTACACTTGTGTGATGACTGATGAGAAAGTTGTAATTACCTATAATATATTAATAAAAATTCACTGAAATGAGTATTTTAAATAATAAAACTCATTAAAAAATTTACTTTAGTAAATTTTTATTATTTCATTGCACCGTTTAATTGTACAAGGAATATATATTAAAGAATTTTACTAGCATAGAAACCTGAATTGTATCATTTTATGTTCCTGTCCTGAATAACGACAGATCATTAGTTTCTTGCATTTTCCCTCAGAGCAAGTTATTGAGAGTTAAGTTATTTTTTGTTTTTCTAACAATTTTTCCTTCCTTTTTATTATTTCATATCTAAATATATTTAAAAATTTTATTATTTTCCTTTTACAATTTAACTTTAAAAAATTTGTTCTTCCTTTCTATATTATGCTTTAACAACCGATCCTCACCGCCAAATTAATTGTTACCACCCACGTATATGCCTTTATCTTTGGGGTAGTGGCACAATAAATTAGAAAAAGGTTCATATCATTGCCTCATCCCATTATTGATAAAAAGAAAGAAATAAAGGAAAAACTTTTTGTTAGATATATGGATTTTGTAATTTTTCAAGTATTTGGAGAGTGGAGATCTATTAATAAAAAAAATTTAAACTTGACATACATATACATACACACACACACACACACATATATATATATATAATACAGTTAAACTTAGGATTTATTTCATAATGAAAAATTAAATTTCTCATAGTTTAAAAACCTATTTATTAAATGTTTTGATATAACAAATATAAAATTTTTGAAACTGATGTGTTGTATATGTTGTAGGAAATATAGGGATGTTATATATATATATATATATATATTCTTTAAGTGTTGCACTATGAAAACATATATAGAAATATATGCATCATACAAGAATAGAGTATTATTTCCATGAGAATTAGTCACTAAGATAGTTACTTAATACTATAATTTGCTTTCTAATCTAAATCAAGTCAATCCAAAATGGAAATGTAAATAAAACTAAATTAAAGATATAAAAATAACAAAATAAAGAGAGACAAAAATCAAGAAGTAAAAGGCATAGGAGTATGGTCTCTCCTAGTATTTCATAGAAAACCAATTAACATCTCTTTACCTTGCTCTTACTAATAATCTTTGGTTTAGAATTCTAATTTACCTTTAAACATCTTTCGAATTAAATATAGGCATTTCATCTCAACCAATTCATAATCTTTTATACAATTGATTAAGGGACAGAATTAAGAATGGGTTTTAATTTGGCTATATGAGGCGACTAAATATATTTTTATCTTACAAGTGAATTAACTCACTCAACATCGCAAGTTTTATAAACTTACACTACCTAATCTATTGTCTTTCCAAGTGCATTTAAATTATCCAAATCAACTGATAGTTTTCATACGCTTAAAAGCATTAAGAACAATATTGAATAAACAAATCATATCATCAATTGCAAGTAAAGAGAGTAATTATAACATATTGTGTACTAGGATTCATTACTACCATAGATCAATAAGTTCAACTCATAAATACTAGAGAAATCAACATCCTAAATTGAGTATCAGCCAAATGGGACTAAAAATATGAAGAGAAGTAATGGAAGAAGAGAAAATTTGATTTAATTAGCAAATCTCCTCCAAGCTCAAGCTTTCTCCCTGCCTTTGAAGCTCCAAAACCTTGCCTTTTCCTTTCAAAACACCTAAAAGTTATCCTTTTCTCCAAAGCCCCAAATACCCCATTGTGACCTAAATTTTTTTTGTCATGGCACCAATGCTTCCTGGCTAAAAAATATATTTGAGGATGCGCTAGGATCCAAAGTCATGGTACTCAATTGCTTTCCTCTTTAAAACATGAAAATTTGGCCACTATTTCAATGTTTTTGTGTCAGGCCATCTTGGTCATGATTTTGAGATTCTGGAATCTAGTTTATTTGCAACTTAAACCCCACAAAAACTTATGAAATTAGCTAATTAAAAATCAGCTTAGATTAAACACAAATTTAACACTTCAACTACTTTAAAATGCAATTAAACATGCTTTCACAACTTAATTGAAACTAAGGTTAAAACATTAACTTTTATTTTTTAAAACTTAAACTAAACCAATCTTAACTCCTAAAAATATTGCCAAATAACCAAATTATTG
This sequence comes from Erythrophleum ivorense, assembly GCA_026724425.1. Lineage (NCBI taxonomy): Eukaryota > Viridiplantae > Streptophyta > Magnoliopsida > Fabales > Fabaceae > Erythrophleum > Erythrophleum ivorense. The sequence goes on along the minus strand of JAIUCV010000033.1, from coordinate 2,685,163 downwards.
AAAGTTAACATTTAGCCAAGAAAGAGTAAGATTTTAAGTCTTATATTTCCTTTCTCTTTAGTAATTAATAATAACAAGAGTAATTAACTTTACATTTTCGACAATATTTTGGCTAATAAAAGTTGTAACTAGTGCTCTAAGTTAGTTGATTATTTACTATCATATTATCAAAAGCTACCTAAAACAGTTGGTGCAATCACTCCGACTTTAGCAACTTTGAGTTTGATTTTTCCGAATAATATTTTAAAAATAAAAATTTAAATACATTAAGATGATGACAAAATTTGAAGATGCTACTAACTATAATAACAAAAGTTTTTATCACAATCTTATAACACAATGGTTGGATGAAAAAAGGATTTGAGACCAAAAGAATTTGTTGCTAATACAAGAAATTTCATCACATACATATTTTGTAACGAAATTTATGATGGAATGAAAAATTTTTCATCGCAACTCTCATTGTTGCAAAAAACTTTTGTTACAAATTTCGTGAAAATTGTAGGTTTCTTGTAATGAACTTTAATTAAAATAGAGGTAGGTATTCTGCATGTACACATACATATAAACAAAAGGGGTGGGTATGTGAGTGTATTGGTTTAAAAAAATTTTTAATCAAAATGGAGAAAAAAATTAATTGATGAATACACAAATTGGTTTGATCTCCACCTTATCGAAATAACAAAAAATTTGTATCCTAGAAACATATTGGGTTACCACAAGAAGAAAACTTTCATTGCCAGATATCTTGGTTAATTTTGTGAAGGCTGGCGAAGACAAAATTTTCTCATCGTATGTGTTTACTCGACTTTATTGAAATAATCCATGAAATAATGTTAAATGTAAACTAATCAGAATTTGCCATAGTTGAAATCAAAATGAAAGTAGTATCAATTAGAGTTGACATGGTTCAATAAAAGAAAAAAAAAGAGTTGAAATGGAAAGAAAGTAAACACACTACAAAAAAATAGATATTCAGTGACGACTTTTAGTGGTGACCCAAAAAAGTCATCACTAAAAGAACACAATTAGTGGCGACAAGAATAAATTGACACTAAATATCGTTACTAAAACATAATGTCACATTTTGATAGAATTTTTAATGGCGACAAAAAAAATTGCCACTAAAAATATTTAGTGACAACTTTAGTGGCGACCTAAGGCTGAAACCAATAACATTCTATAAATACATTTTATGCCAAAATTTTAGTGGCGACAACCAGTCGCCACTAAATGTTTTTAGTGGCGACAATGAGGACTTGACACTGAAAAATATTTTAGTGGCGACCTGAAAAGCAAAAAAAGGATTGGCTGAAATTTAATAAATTGTTTCAACCAAATGGAGCTTTTAGTGGCGACAAAAAGTCGCCACCAAAAGATTTAACAGTTTTTGTGGCAACTAAGAAGGTTGTCACTAAAAGGCTAGTGTATAATTTTTTTAATTACTATTGGTCTGAAATCTTTTAAAAGTTTTAGTGGCGATAATATAGGTCGCCACTAATACATTCATAACAAAAATTATGATAAATTTTGTGTTTAACATTATTAGTGGCAAGCTATATGTCGCGACTAAAAATGTTTAGTGACGACTTGATCGCATTGTCGCTAAAAGATTAGGCTGTAAATTTTTAAATCTTAAAAAAATTTTTACCAAAACTTTTAGTGGCGACGTATATAGGTCGCCACCTAAAACTTTCAGTGGCGACCTATGTCGCCACTAAAATAGCTGGTGAAAATTTGTTGCCCAATTAAAGATTTTATTCTAAAATTTTTGAGGCAACATAAGCTTGTCACTGCAAAAATCTTAACAATAATTATATGATGCATAGTTCATATATATATATATATATATATATACTTTTTAAAGAATAATGTAACAAAAGATTATATATAACATACATATAATATAAGAAACAACAAAACTATGATATATTATTTATACGAATAAATATATTATATACTTGCTTAAGTTTTAATTTTTTTATTTTTAAATTTTAAGCCGTTTGTTTTTTTATTTTTTTAATAATAATGGAAGCTTAATATAATTTAGGAATAATTGAAGAAGTTGAATGTTAAGTATGTTTAAATTTTAAATATAGTTATTTTTTGTTTTTTTAATGAGAAATTTGAATCAATTAATTATGTTATATATTAATAACAAGTTTAAATCAAGTAATCATGGAATAAGTCATAATAAAATAAATTTTTATGATGTATAACATAAAGATTGAGATTGAACATTTAAGAAATATTATATCTTTATATAAAAAAGTATAACAAAAATAGAAAAAAAAATTATAACAAAGTAGTAAAACAATAACATAAAGCCATGGTTGAATGAGTAAAATAATAAGGTCAAATTAATGGTAAAATGAGAAAAGGACGAATGACATTCTCTAGACATGGAAGAGTTTTCATTAGATGTTAAATTATTATTAGGCTTTGTAGAACCTAATCAGTAAGAGATTCATTTTGTTTTAATTAATTTTAATATTTGCTTCTTGATGACTTGTTTTTAAATTATTGTTAGAATAAATTGAAAAAGGTTATAAATTAAAATTTTAATTGATAAATAAGACCAATAGACAAAAAGGAAAAAAAATTATTGTATTCACCATATGCACATATCCTTACGGGTGAAGAATTAGAATTTCATCTGTACAATAAGTCAATATATATAGATCAAATCTTACTTGTTGACCCATAAATTGTTTGATGAAAATGAGTATCAGTACTAATTTTGCAATATAACACCATACAGGTGAAAGATTCTTATACACAATATAGCTTATCATTTTATTTGCACAACATCCAACAACTTTTAGCCCATTGGAGTAATGCATCCCACGCAATGCAACAATTGTTATTATAGATTTTGGTCAATTTAGATCCTTTTTATTTGGGAGGATGAATGCATCAATTAAATTTTGAGAGAGATAAAAAAGAAGAAGAGAGAGAGAGAGTGATAATGATACACTTTCTCTTCATCTTATTCTTTTTTCTTAATGTACTTAATGCATCAACGTAGTGATGACCAATTTTGTCATTGCAAAATTTTGGTTAGAATGACTTTTGGTGTTTTGGCAGCATCAAAAAATTCTTGTTTTCTTTTGTTGTGAGGATTATTTTATTTGACTTAATCTTTTTTCATTAAAAAAGAGTATAAGGGGTGTTATACTCGAAGAATACTATTTTTTTTAAAAAAAACATGTTATAAGATAATTATATCTATTTATTGAATGAGATATTTAGTTAATGTCTTGATTTTTGTTTCTTAATTTCTATTTTTTCCATAAGCATAAATTCATTGAAATTGTCCCTTTTTAGAAAATTAAGAAACCCTTTAAGTCAGATTTGTTCTAATAAAGTAATCTCTATTTTAATAATTTACAATAATAATTTTTACTAAAATATTTTATAATAGTGATAATGCCTAGCATTGTATATTTTGGTGATTTAAATATCCATAAACATATTTATTTTATTTTATTTTATTTTCATTATACCTTTTTAAGGATTTTTAGTTTGCTTTCATTTCACAAACACCACAATTAAAGTAATTTGGATCCTTTCCTATATATTCAAAGCACTAATTTGATAGATGGAGATAGGAAAAAAAAAGCAATACAAAGAGGTGATGACATATATATGAAGCTTATTTCTTATTTTTTTCACTTAGTATATTTTTTCCTTTTTATTTTTCTTTAACAAAATGAAGGTTTACTAATGCTAAATAAAAGTAAAAGTACAAATGCTAATTAAAGATTTAAAAAATTATATATAGTTTTATATTTTTATTATCAAAATTTTTAATAAAAATACAATAAGTAATAATTTTTATAATCTAAATTATATGATTAAAATTTTAAAAAATTTTATTAAACATGTTAAAAGTAAAAGTAAAAAAAAGTTATATAAAAATATAATTTATTGACTAAGAAATAATACCATTTCTGATTAAAAATAGTTTAAACTATTTTCACACTACTTATAAGTGGAATACAATGCCACCTACTTTAGTGTCCCTAATATAAACTTTTTGCTAGATGCAACCATCGACTCATTTTGTAAAACAATAATGATAGTTTGTTTGGCATTTACAATGAGTAAGGGGAAGACCAATTTATCATGAACAACATATTGATAATGGCTGATCTATTTATATTTACTCAATTAAATAGATTAAAACTTTAAATTCAATTTGTTAAGTAAGTTAAATGGGTTAGCATGAAGAACAAGAGGAAGAAGAAGAGACATTTAAGGTTAAAGGTTATAACATATCCTATAGTTCTTGAAGAAGTCAAAATTGTTGTTATCATCAACTCTTGTAAATGTTGTTGAAGATTATAGATTTGCACTTGTAACTGAGCTCAACGGTTAGAATAAATTGGTTGTTAACCAATGAACCATGAGAGAAACATGGATATCTTATTGTAGGGATTTGTGAATAGTAATTGTGTAATAAGTAATTTCTTTCTTATCTTTTTTTAACTTGTTAGGTCTAAAGATGAATACAGGAAAAAATTTAAAAAATAGGTATTTTAATTGTAAAAGATTTTAATTTTAAAAATTTTAGTTGCACCACCTTTAAATGCATAACTCAAAGTTACAATATTGTTTAAATTATATGTACATATATTTATTAATTAGAATTTCAGTTAAATTATAGTTTTAAGATATAAATTTAAAAAAATTATATTAAGTGATATTAAACTTAAAAATTCTTATAAAAAAACTTACGATAAAAAATTTAACTGAGAATATTAAATTATAATTTTTTATACAGGTCAACTTTTTAGTGGTAATAACTACAAATTTTGAAAATATTTAATATAAAAATTTTTAATGGAAAATTCTGAATTATAATTTGTAGAATAAAATAAAGAGGAAATGAAGTGGTTTTCTAATACTATTTTTCTCTCTCTTGCTTTTTCCTCTATCCAACTTTAAAATTAACAAAAAGAACAATATGTGATATGCAGTGTAATGTTGAAATTTATAAAGTATTTTTAAAATGAAAAAATATACTTAAATTTGGTCTAGATGAAATTTTGCATTATAAAAAATTTACTATCACTTAAGTGTCATTTGAATAAGACTTTAAGAAGCATAATAATGCCTTTTTCTTTTTCCCCTTTACTTTAATATCAATTTCTTTAAATTTTTTCCTAAAATTTCCTCATCCTTCTTTTTCAATTACCATAAAAATTTTGTAATTCCCTCATTTTTCTTCTCCATCTTATTAAGCCACATTCCCTCTCTTTGGCCTCTAAGCTTAACGTTCATGGAGCAAATTTCTCCATTTTCTCTTCTACAATTTGGGGGCACGATATCAACAATTTTACTTTCTGATAGGATGTCATCTTTTTCTTTCTTTGTAATTGTTACGTTCTTATTTCTTCCATTACTCTAGTCTCTCTTTTGAAATAGATTACTTTATTTAAGAGAAAGCCTAATCCAAAATATGTTCAAATGAAATTGGATAAAGAATAAATTAAAATAAATTATTGATTATCAATATATAGATAAAGAAATATAGCTTTAGGGATAAGTATATTTATTATTTTAAAAAATTTAAATTAAATTAATCATAATTTAATTAAGATAAGTATTAAAGTTTTTTGTAATCTATTATCCACTTGTAGGTTGATTTAAATTAATTTCTTCCATTGCTCTGGTCTCTCTTTCTCTTTTCTCTTCTCTTCTTCTAAAATATAGAGTGATTCAACTTTATAATTTTCACAAACTTGTTTTTCTTATGTCATTCTTGTACATAGATGATATTAATTTAGTTTTGAGGATATGTAATTCTTAATCAAATAAGTAAAATAAACTCATATTTGAAGATAATCAAAATAGATATCCTAATTTAAGATAAAGACTAATCCAAAATAATATATAATGAAATAAGATAAAGAATAAATAAAAATAAATTACTATATATATAGTATAGCTTTAATGATAAGTATACTAATTATTTAAAACATGTAAATTAAATTATTAATTATTTCTACTAGATAAATATTAAAATTTTTATATTAATTGAAATTTCATACTATGTTTCTCTCTTTTGATGCATTAATTTTTTTTGGACTATATTTACTTATAAATTGAGCTATATTTATATTGAACCTTTAATTGATTGTAAGTTATAATGTAATATTTTTATATTTTAAATGAAATAAATATGGAAAAGAAAAGCACAGACCAAAATGCACCAAAACGCACTCTGTTTCCCCTTCCATTCAAAAAAGCAAGTGAGGATGAGTTCCATGCCCTAGCAGGAGACCCACGCCTTACAGTAGGGAGAAAGAGAAAGCAAATTTGGCCGTTAGTCAAATGTCTACTGAGTGGCTCGTCGCACAACCCTCAAAATAATACTAGGTTGATAAAATATGTAGCTAATGGCACAACCTAGGTCATCTCCCTTGAAATTGGCGTTCAATGTTTAATTGAGTTTTCCAAATGTTAAAAGACTCTAAAATTTCCTAAACAAAGGGGATTTTGATTTACTTAAACTATCCTAAAACTAAATTGAATTAAAATTCCTAAATTCTACCTAATTATATGGATTATGGGTGAAAGATGGACTTGTGACTAGCTTTGGATTCGTCCCTTGGTATCCACTATCTTTATCCTATTCTAATTGTGATTAATTCTGGTCTAAGAGTTCCTAAATGTGTTCATAACAATTTATCTTGGGTAACCACTCAAGATTCAAGAGATTAATAATCCAACGTTGAATTGAGACCCCAATCCCGCATTAAATTATCAATTCTTGTTTCTAAGATCAATGAACATCCAATTTGATTGATTAACTAATTTGATTAGCCTTTGAATCATCCTAAATATTTAATTAACCAACTAAACATTAAGGAATCCTCAAATTAAATATTTAAGCACATAATCTCACTCATGTATTTTATCGAATACCTTCGAAGCATACATGGGAATTCAGATAATATTGAAATTAATCAGATCAATTAATTAACAAAAATACTTCTTAATTAGTGTCTAACCAGCCACTAATTACAATTACACAAATTCCCTATCAAATACAACTTAACCAAGACAATAAATGAAAGAGAAAAAGTGTAGGAAAAATAAAGAAATTCTTAGCCAAAAACTCTATGTTCATCCATGGATTCAAGCTTGCACCAAGGTCTTCTTCCTTGCTAGCCACAAGGTGGATTAGAGTTTCATGGAATGTGGAGATGGATGGATGGAATGGAGTGGAGGATGAATGATTGGATGGAATGAATGAATGAAGGGGTGAATGGAATGCAGCGAATGAATGAATGAATGGTGTGGATGGATGGTTAAATGGTCTAATAAATAGGCAAGGGTTTGCTAAGATTTTGAGGCATGAATAAGTTGGAATCTGGAAGATAAATCAGAGGCGTGAGTGTGCTGGACTGTGAGAGGCATGAATGAAGTATGAATCCTTTCCTCATTAAAAGTCATGTGCCCAGCTGATTCTCTTTCGTGTGTATTATGCTTGGTTTCTTCACGCTCAGCTTCTCCTTTATAATGGATCACGAATGTGGACCACACTTCATTCCCATGTGAGCTTTACCAGTGTTTTTATTATTCTGCTCACGTGTTGCTTCAGCTCCTTCTCTATACTATTCATGTGCTTCTTCTAATGCACCTTCATATCAGCTTTACGTGGATTCTCTTCATATATATATAAGGTGGAGCTGCATGGATGTGTGTATGAGAGTGGGCCCCGCTGGTTATTTTATTATATTCTACATGAATTCCTTCTATTATTTCTGCAGCTCTTCACTTTATCCACGAATGCAGTTCGTTTCGTTCAGCTCGTTCTAGCTCGTTCAGCTCGCGTTGTTCTCCCACGTGATTTCTCTTCTGTATGCGTTCTTCCACGTTATTTTGCTCTGCTCAGCTACTGATCTGGTGGCTTATAATTCAGCTTGTGCAACAACTTCTTCGTGCGTCTCACCCCTCTGCCCAGTCCAGCATTATTCTAGAGCTTCTTTTCATGTGTCTCAAGCTCAACAGCTCTTCTTTACCTTCATTCGTTCGTGTTACTTCCTCTGTTCCTTTCAAGCATGAAACCTAGCTTCTTCCTCACACACACACGTGCTTTCTCATGCTTCTCTTCATTCTCAGCTCTCACGTTAGCTTTGTTCACACGAGCTACTGTTCTGGAGTTTATTCTTCCCTTAACTAACCCTAGCTCCTTCAACTCGATGCTCTTTCTCTCTTCTTTCGACACAAGCTCGAGTTCACTTCATTTGTGTTCTACTTCCAGCTCCACGTTGCTTCCATGTGCAGTTCTGTCCTTGTGTGTCTTCCACCTCGACTCCAAACTCCTTCGTGTTTTCCATGCAAGCTTCTTGTTTCATTTGTTTTCTCCATTTCTGCATGCATGTGTAGCTTCTTCAAACCTTCTTAGACCCTGTGGCTTTCTTCGTATTTGCTTCCCAGTTTTTCCACATTAAACCCACACACTTTCACTCCACAACAACTCATGCTTCCTTCACGTTCCAGCCCCTTTCTTCTTGTTGATTCTTCTTGTCATTCTGCCCAACCAGTAGCTAGTTCTCCCTGCTCAAAAATTCCAGCCAAGTGCTTTCGTGGATGTTTCTTCTACGTTGCATTAAGCACCCAAGCTCAAGCTTCTCATGTGGCTAGAATGTGCTATCTTAACATTGGAGAATTATGATTATATGCCACGTGAGGGAGCCCAATTCTTCTCTTTCTCTTCTCTAACTCAAATTCTTATTGAAATATCATTTGCCCATTTAAAATCTGGACAACAAGTAAGAATAATTCAAGAGAAAAATTCACAAGAATCATTTAAAGAACTTTATGCATTAAAACTCTAAAATCTTGTAAATAATTTCCTAAGATATAGAAATGGCTTCTAAAACAAAATCTTATCTAATTAAAGTCTTAAAGCCATATTTTATTATTAAAATGCCTATGATTAGGAGAATAAAATGGATAGAAATATATGTTCATCATCTACTGAAAGAGACGGTAGGTTCTTCTTCTCCTTCGCCAAAATTTTCTTCTGTAAGTAGATCTAGTCTTTTTGTTTGGCCAAAGGGAGGGGGTGTTGTAGAGAAAGAATGGTAGAGTGAGTAAGCATTGAGGAATTGACCAGAGGAGGGTTTATCTATATGGGGACTAATAGTTGTTCGGCCAGATTAGACTTATAAGAGAATAGGGCTCTCCCCTACCCTTACATTCTCCCCTCCAGTATGCCTTATCCCTGTGGCTTTGTCTCTACGAAGGTGAGCCCAATGTTCCTTTTTACTAAAGATTGGCTTTGTCTCTATGGTTAAGCCTACCTGTCTGGCAGTACCTCTTCGAGATGCCCAGGTGCAGCAGAAATGTCCAAAGCTATGTGGGGTTAGGTCACTTGACTCTGTCTTCCTTGTGGAAAAGCAGGAAGGCAAACCTGATCATGGTCGACTAACGATAAGTCATTCTAGCTTCGGGTGGGAAAGATGCGGGTTCAAATCCCTCTCGGGATTCAGGCTCGAAGTGAGCCTTCAAAGAGCAGTTTCTTCCCTAGTGTGTGCTAGCCTCTTTAATGAATGTAGAGAAGAAAAAGAGATAGGGCATTAGGACACTCTTTCTGAGCCTATTACAAGATAAAGAACGACCCCTTACCTTAAGATCAAAACAGAAATACCAGAAAAGAAAGAAAAAAAGAGCAATTACTATATACCCTGTTAAAGCGAGATTATGGTGTGTCATTCTTCCCGTTGATGCACAGTTGTATACGCTTGCCTCGATCTTGTTTCTAGTTAGGGAAGGGCTGTTTGTCTTGGTCAGGGAGCCTGCTTCGCTCTTTCCGTATGGATTGTCTCCTTAGTTGGTCTGCTTTGCTCTCCCACTGTAACCAGCTTCCTGGCCCACCTTTGAGATGGTCCTTTACACACGAGTTGGTCTCGTTAGGGAGGGCGGGGAACTTGGGTCAACCAATTTCTTCCTTATTCTGCCACCAATCTATTATGACCACCTTCATTCTTTTCTTTCTATTAGGGATTATGGATGTCTTTGCTCAGACAAAGGAACAGAAGAAACCTGTATCTTTTCTTTTAATTGATTGCATACTGACTTGCTTCTACTTGCCATACCATTAGACAACGTAGGGGTTGAATATTGGGAGAATGAAAAAATTGAGAGATGAAGACGCAGGAACTAAATAGAACATCAAGTTTGAGAGAGACAGAACAGATTTGGTTCTTTTTCAGTTGCTTACAGAACATATTTGGTTATTATGTATCTCCATATATGCTAGTCAATTTGGTTGCTTCTTTTTAGTGGGTCAATGTTGAGCTTGGATGAGTTTAGGTAAGATGTTACTTGTCTGGGTGCGCCAGAGACACTTCCCCTATACTTGTCTTGGTGCACTGAATACTTCCAAGACTTACATTGATGGACCACCCCTATGTGATTGAGTCCAATGTTTGCAAAGCTTATCAGTAGTAGCTAATAAGGAATTTTAGCCACTCACTACTAGTGAATGATGGGTTCACTAGTTGACAATTTTGAAGCTCTTCCACATAGATAATAAAGTCACACCATTAATGAATTGTCATGTTTTGTTTAGGATAACAAATTCATTAGGGGAAGCATCAAATAAGTGATTTCTAGGCTTTACAATTTCACTACAAATTAATTAGTTATTATTATCTATATCAAGATAATTTATTTTCTATTAATCAATTATCTATTTTTGGGTCATATTATTATTTTCTTGTTATTTCATTTTATTAGCTTCAAGTGTAATTTCAATTGGGTTCAACTTTAATTGGTTATGATTGCTTTATGAAGCTGTGAAACCATTTTTCTAGGTTCATTCCTTAGCTGCAATGAATATTTTTTTTTTATTTTCAATTTGATTATGTCCTTTTTGGCCATTGGTGTTCTATTTATGTTTACTCAGAGTAAGTAGAGCCTTTAGGAGATCTTGTATATTCGGTTTTGTTAGGCTTCATTCTTTATTGTCATTTGAATTGACAAGTTGTGAATGATAATAATATCCACAACATGGTTCTGTCCTATATTATTTCTAATGTCTTGATGTAGTATATTATTTTTACTTGCTTTGCTAAGAAAGTTTTGTGTACTTTCAAGTTTTATTTACTGTTTTTTCCTTGGTTTCATATAGATAATGGTGACTCGGATCAAATTGCATAAGGCATATATCCATATCCACTACACGAGATAATTATTAGAATACTTTCCTTCAGTCATGTAAAGGGATAAGAGGTGTAGAGTTCAATACTCCCTTTGACTTTTGATAAAAGAGTAAGTATATTTTCTTTACCTTTTTGCTTAGTATACCTTTCACAATTCTGGTAAAATTGTCCCTTTGTGTCATTTCTATTGCTAATCAACTTTAAGTCAATTAGGCTTCAAATGAAATTGACCCATTTAAATCTATTGGGCTTTTTTATTGGAAACTGGCTTCTTACTTCATACTTTCCTTTTTTTATCATTAAATAATTAGGCTATTGAGATCATTAAGCCTTCATAAACTACTTAGGTCAACAATCTCCCTTTTTTTTATGACAAAACCATAAGGAGAAAAATTGATAGTATCGGAATAGAACTATAATTTTTTCAATTGAGATTGCAAGAGCTCCTTTAAACGTAAGCTTCCCCTGAAAAATAAATTTCTTGTGATTTTATGATTATTACTGATGAAATCGAACTTCTTAGCAGCAACTTTGGCAACTCGTAATAGAATCTCAAAGGGGCTCAATTTTGGACTCAGCTTTATGCCTTTGGAATCTTCAAGAATTAATAAATCAGGCATTCTCACTTGAAAGTAAGATACTTTTTTTTTCTGCATTTTATAGAGCAATGTTGAATTTTTAGTTAATCAGCGCCTAGGATAGAGTTATATTATGCGAATAAATAAAAGAAAAATTAAGGAATAAAATAAAATAAATGTTATCCATCTTGAAACCCCATTTCATGTAGAATAGGATTTGATCTATTATTCTTTGAGATCTTAGCCAGTAGTTCTCCAGACAATAAACCAAGCAAGATAATATTCATTGTAATTAGTCATAAGACTCTGTATTACATAGAAATAAAAATCAAAACTTACCCCTGAATAGAAGAATGAATTTAAACTATATCTCCTGTTGCTTCCTTGGAAAATAGATATTATTGGTAATATTAAACACAGTCAAATGTATGTGTGTAAGCTGTATCTACATTCCTTTTCCCATCCCCTTCGCTGGATGTTCTATTTATGTGATACAAGCATGTTCCTCATTGCATTAGTTGATGAATAAAGAAACAACATAGTGTGTATAATTTTGAATTTGGCATAAGAAGATTTCTCATTATCTTATATAGATATTAAGAAAAGCAAAACTTACCCCTGAACATAAAAGAAAGAATTTAAACTATATCTCCTATTGCTGCCTCGAAAAATAGATTGTATATAATATAATTTTTAAAAAAATAGAAAAAAATAAAGAATGAGTGTAAAAAATGGAAGTAAGTTCTATATACCTTTTCTGTTTGGAGAAAATGCTTGAAGTTATCCTCCAAATGTGTTATATACAATGCCTTGAGTTTTTGTTGAAATCATCTTTAGATGATGCCGTGGCCAAGTCTGTCCAGATTTTTTATTTTAATGATAGAAAAATTTGAATTTTTTCGAACACTATATTAAACTTGTTAAGGATGCTCTTTGGACCAATGGTGTCTATTGTTGTGCTACTAAGTGTGAGTAGGAAAATGAGTAAACATACTATAAATTTGGAAAGACCATATTTTTCAAGTGACTAGATAATATTTTTTTAATATATAGTAATATTTTTCCTATTTTATTTTATTTATTATTTCTATAGTTTTATTAATTAATTACACAGTGATAAATTAATCTTATTATGGTTATTAATCATTAAACAACTGAATATTTTAAATAATCCTTTAATAAAATCTTATTTTATATTTAGTCAATATTGCATTCTAACTTAAGCATATAATCTTTTTAATTTTATAATATCATCTATCTTTAATATTTTGATCCGATGTATAACGGCTAACTAGATAATATATTGTAATATTTGAGTACCGTACCATTTTTGTTTGCATTTTAAATGGAAGAGAGGTGCATAGTTTTCAAAAACAAGAAGAGGCCAAATTTTTCCCATTTATCATTTAGACAATCTCAACATTTTATTCAACCACCTACAGCATCCGACTCATATATATATATACACACACGTCATCGCATTTTGGTTTGCCATTTGGATGACTAATCTTATATCAGTTCTAATGCCCATTCATGCACCATTCGTGGAGAAAAAAGTTTCTTCAGCCCATGCAACGGATACTTACTAGTTTTATTTTAAAATAGTAAGATATTTAATAAATTTTCACTCATAATTTTAATAAACTATGAAAATATTAAATTGAAAAATAAATTTTTAGTAGTAAAGTTGATAATGTACATGAGCTATATAAAAGATAAATTATATGATTGGGAAAAATCACACATTATATTTTAAGCGTTAGAATAATACATAATTAATTATGCTAACAAGATTTACTAACTTATTAATAGAAGTTTAAGGATAAGATTAAAGAAACCTTAGTAGCACAGTCATTTATTTATAGGAATAAATTTGAATTTAGTTTTCTAAGTATGAGTCTTTAAATATTCTCCTTTACACAAATAATTAAATGATATATTATTTGAATTAAATTTGCAAGGTTCTAAGAGAATTTATCAAAACAAATAATAATGTATGAATTAAACATATCAAGAATTATAATAATTCTGAAATTAAACATGCCAAACATATAATAATAATTTTTTAAATTATTAATATTAAATATTTAATAATAAATTCTTAAATTATTCATACTTAATAATAAAATCCTAAATTACTCTTAATATAGTTACGTTAATTAGGTAATTATATATTTAAATAATTATTTATTAACAAAGATAAATTCTCATAAACTTGGGATACAAATATATATTACAATTTTTTTGAATTTAAGGATAAATAATAAATATAATATAAATTTCTGTTTTTATCTATTTGAATGTATTTCTGAATAACATAGAAATAAAACTCATGAACTGATATGTTAATTTGGTTCTTTAAAGACCTTTGACATATGTTATTCTTTATGGTAGAAATATAATGATTGAATAAATTCATATTGATTTATATTATCAATTTCATTCAAAATTTTCATAGAGATTGAACAAAGTAAATAAACGAATATAAAGATATAATTTATAATTTTCTAAGGTTTCTTATTAAATGAATGAAATTAGAAAAATACCTATTAAATAGTTAACCAATTTGAGCTTTTCATTCCAATAGGCAAGGTCGGTGCACATATATATATACATATATATATAGACCTGTAAGTATATAGGCACACACACACACACACACACACACACACATATACACATATTGACACAAATGAATTGATGCATTTGTTTCCTTTTCACTTAGAAATCCTTTTGACAATATTTTCCTTTTGGTTTTGGGTGCAGGTCTAACTTAACAAGGTATCTTGGGATCTTGTATTCCTCTTCACAACTCACTATAAGCACTTTTCGGAGCAACCAAGCGATATTTTCTAGTTCATGCCTTTATGATGATAAACATGTGATTTAGGATATATATATGTGGAACTAAGTGTTGGAAAAATATAGGGTAGAAGAAAAAAATGTGATTTAAGACATATATATGGAAGGAGCTTAGTCCGAGAACTGCTTCTTTAACCTAAACGCATGCTGGGGTTGACCTATGTTGTAACACCTTAACCTCTAGCTCATACCCAACATGCCCTCTTACTCATATGCACATACGAAACTCACAAGGGAGATAACTTCTCTACCTTATGCTTCTTTCTCTATGGCACTATGTGTGGATAGAGATCCACTTAGAAGTAACATGGACCGGTTGAGCTCTCTCTATGCTTCCTCATACTCAATTACACTATGGAGACTTGTTGCAATCCCAAACATATGCTTTAAACTCTTGGAAAGCAAAAAGGGATTGGAGACATGCATTTTCGCTATTGGCAGATTTTGCCTCATTTCTGAGCTAAGTTTGAAAATCCATAACTAAATGCAGAAAAATCGTAAATGCATGATCTAGATCATTCTAGAAAGCTTGAGACGTCTACTTCATGCTAAAAATAAGTAGAAGTCTCAATATCTCACATAATCTGCGTTTGACATCAAAATCGTTCACTGGTCAGAGGGGGCTTCTTTGCTGTCACAGTTTACTGATATGGACTTTGAAATTGTCTAACTAATTCCACAAAAATCCAATGCTCATAAATGATATCTCTATAGAAATATGTGGATGTTAGCTAGAGGAGAAAAATATCTCCAGATCAGTTCACCTAGCCAAATTCCCTGAAACCGATGAAACAGTACCTCGGGTCTGATTGGGTGTCTGATTCTGGGTAGGAACTTTGAAATTGTATAACTTCCCCTCTAGACCTCAAAATGAGTTGCTTCCAGTTCCTAAAAGTCACTGTGACCATCTAGTTTCTGTGTATAAAATTTCGTAGCCATTGGACTACGTTTGCCCCTCGGATGACATGATTTCTAAACTGACCAAATGAACAGTGTTTTCTGAAAATCCGATTTTCTGATGTCAACTTTGGAAAATCATAGAAAATGCTATAGACCTCTAAATGACACGAACTCTAGCTTCCCAGAAAGCTCTAAACATGATCTAGCTACATGTCAAATATCATAGCACGAAGAGGTCATATGGCTAATCTATGACATCATGTGCAAGAAGGCCCTTTCTTGGCCAAAAGTGGGCTCATAGGGTCCAATCTTGGTTCTTCTACTTCTATGACTCCTTGAGCACATGAGAAAGCATCTCTAGGGGCCATCAATCATGTCTCAAGTGTCTAGTAAATTAGATTGGAGAAACTCACTATCCCATGCCCACTTATGCACCCATATAGTCTATACTACTTTGAGCATTTCATATCAAAATTGTCTCTTCATTCATCATAGACTTCATTCTCATACATTCATCATTCATACATACATTGCTGCCTTAATACTTGATTCTTAAGCTAGGGATTACTTCTAATCAGCTCTACTGAGCTTCTCAACCTAGGTTTCATCCTCTCACTAGAGTCCATTAGTTATCCCCTCTCTTTTCTCAACTCTTAAACTCTTAAGAAATGGGGAAAGCAAGAAAGAGAAGACTATATACTTCTAATCTCTCTCAAGAATGCTTTCCCACTCTTTCTCCTCTGAACCAGACTCAAGACCTAACCATTTTTGCTATCTAAACCGTAGGAAAGAGGGGAAAATGGGAGAAGGGCAACATACTAAGAGGAAGCCATGAGAACTCATACCTTTCTTGTGCTTTCCTCTTCTCTTAAGCTTCTCTCTCTCTCCTCCACCCTTTTCTCTCTCCTAAGACGAGTTTGAGTCGGATAGAAGAAGAAAGAAGAGATTTGGAAGCTTTTAAAAAGTCAAATTCTCTTTTTCTCGCTTTTTTGGACCGCTCTCGCTATAGCGAGCCATTGCCCTCGCTACGGCGAGCTCGTGTCTGTTCCAGACCTCTACCTTCGCTATGGCATTGCTACGGCGAGCTCGGGCCTGTTCCAGACCTCTGCCTTCGCTATAGTGCCGCTACGGCGAGCAACTCCCTGGTCTCTATATGGAATGCCGCACTCGCTATAGCTAGGAACAATTTCGCTACGGCGAGCAACTCCCTGGTTTCCATATGGAATGCCGCACTCGCTATAGCTAGGAGCATATTCGCTACGGCGAGGGGGCATTCTCGCTATGGCGATTCCATTTCTCGCTATGGCGAGAAGACTTAGAAAATTCTCAGCTGCTCGAAAATTTTCCAGCTTCTCTCTTTTTTTTTTTCCTTTTCTTTCCTCTTTTCTTTTCTATTTTCTTTTTTTGGGTTGTTACATATGTGGGTGTTAAAATGTTGTTAATTCTATCTCAGAAATTGAAGCTGTGGCTAATTTGGTGGGTATGTATATATTTATTATCAGTGTGTAAGATGAACCATTAATTGGCCACTAACTTGTGAAAAGTGGCTGAAAATTAATTCGTAATTGTTTGATAGAGATAAAAATGAAGATTTAACTTAAGATACATCTTTAATAAGTAATTAAGATTGAATATTCAACAAATAATTAGTGGTGAAAATATTGAAGAGGAAATTGATAGGTAAATACTAAAAGTTAAAGCATAATTAACAATAATAATAACTTTGAAATTTGACAATTACTTGATGGATTACGAGTTAAAAAAGAAAAACATAATCAAATAAGCTAATAATACAAAAGCTAATAATAATGAAAAGTTAATTCAAGCATAATATATTAAACAATTACTAAATGGGTACTAGAATAGAATAAAGACGAAGGTTATTTAATAAGTAATTAGGATTGAATATTCAATAAATAATTAATAGTGAACTTTTGCATAAGAAATTAATAGGCAACTACTAAAAGTGAATACAATTCTTAAAAAATTAATGACTTTGAAATTTGATTAAATGAAATACTAAGTTTAAAATTTAATTAGTGAGTATTGGGTTAAGAGTGAAAATGAAAATTTAATTCCAAGTAAATAAAGATGAAGAATATTGAACAAATACTTAGAATTAAAGATTACTTAAATAATTAAATGAAATATTGAATAAGAAATTAACAGGTAAATACTAATAGTCAAAAGTAAATAAAAATAATACTAACTCGGGAATATGATAAGCAATTGATGGTTAAGGCTTAAAAAAACATAATTAAATAAAATACAAAGTTTAAAATTTAATTAGTATTTATTGGATTAAGAATAAAAGAAAAATTTTAATTTTAGAATAATGAATCAAATGTTTAATAAATTACTGATAGATTAAAATGAAGATGAAGAACATTTAGCAAATTATTAGGATTAAAATTTTGATCATTAATTAAATAAAAGATTGAATAACAAACTAATAGGTAAATACTAAAAGTAAAAGGTGATTAAAAATAATGATACCTTTGCAATTTGATTAGCAATGGATAGCAAATATCTAAAAAGGAAAAGCATAATTAAGATTGGGAAATGTTTAAAATGTAATTAGTATGTATTAGATTAAGAGTAAAAATAAAAAGTTAAATTTAGAATAATGAATGAACCATTTAGTAAATTACTAATAGATTAAAGTGAGGATGAAGAATATTTAACAAATAATTTGGATTATGAGTAATTAAATAAAATACTAAGTTTAAAATTTGATTAGTATTTATTCCATTAAGAGTAAAAATACAAATGTAGTCCTAAAACTTATTAAATTTTCTTTTTCTAAAACACTGATTGATTAAGATAAAGATAGAGAATATTTAATAAAGTATTATGAGCTAATGTTTCATACAAAATTAATAGTTGTGGGGTTTTCTTTTTCTGTTGTCATTGATTGGGAAATTTTATCATGTAGGGGAATCTATTATTGCCTTTTTAGTGGGATTAAGTTATGTTACATGGGACGGTTCCCTTCCACATGTGTAAAAGTTCTAGTAGGAATTACTTTTAGGATTTATATGTTGGAATCTTGTGAACTACTTTATGTAGGTGAACCTTATCATATGTAGTTAAATTATTCAAATCTTCTTGGCTAATTATATACAAAATATGTAAGTTGCAACATACCTACTTGTATTGTATATGTCTATTTTTCTACATGCCTTAGATTTACATAGATACATGTTTGCTATAAGGAAGTTATGAAATGAACTAGTTGTTTGTCGAGGATTTCACCTTTGAGTTGGTTTGATTATTCGATGAACCATATACTTGTGTTCTAGATAATATAAGAGTATATGTAGTGTATGCCAAAGAGAAATATATCTTTTTCCTAGTGTTCTATATACTACAGACATGTATAACTACAAATGAGTTATAAAAACTCAATTTGAAAGCATTCATGTTGGATTTAGGGATGGATAAAAGTTGGATGCACATTCGGAATAGAGCTGATATGGCATATAGACAAGGTGTTAATGAGTTTCTCCACTGGGCATTCAGCCAAGTTGAGGTGACTGATATGATTCGACACCCATGTAAGGGGTGCAAGAATACAGCATGGAAGATAAGAAGTGAAGTAAGGGCAGATCTATTTAAGAAGGGTTTCAATGAAAGTTACAAAGTGTGGGACTCACATGGAGAAGCTCGACCTAGTATCCATAGTCCCTTCCAACATGCAAATGATGAAGCACCTGCAAATAATGACGAGGATGATGACATCATTGAGATGTTACATGATGCACTCGGTGAAACTTATTCAACTAAGTCACCTAACTTGCAGGTTAGCCAATTTTTTAAATTGGTGTAAGATGCTCAAACCGAACTCTATCCGGGTTGTAACAAGGTGACAAAGCTATCTTTCATTGTCAAACTCCTTAATCTAAAATGCCTTAACCATTGGAGTAACAAATCTATAGATACATTGTTGAGTTTATTCAAAGATGTCTTACCTAAAAGGGCACTAGTACCTGACAATTACTATGAAGCAAAGAAGGTTGTTAGGGAATTTGGATTAGGTTATACGAAGATTGATGCATGTGAAAATGATTGCATCTTATATTGGCGAGAACATGCAAATGCAGACTCATGCCCTCAGTGCAACATGTCTAGATGGAAGTTGGATGGTCATAAAGGCAAGAAAGTGCCCCGTAAAGTGTTACGACATTTTCCATTAAAACCTAGGTTGCAACAGCTGTATATGGCTCAACAAACAGCTAAAGATATGAGATGGCACATGGAAGAACGTATTGATGACGGTGTGTTACGACATCTGTCGGACTCCATTACTTGGAAATCATTTGATGACCAGTATCTTGACTTCTCTCGTGATTGCAGAAATGTACGATTGGGTCTAGCTAGTGATGGGTTCCAGCCTTATGGAAATATAAGTACTAATCATAGCATTTGGTTGGTTGTGCTAGTTCCATATAATTTACCACCGTGGTTATGCATGAAACACCCGTACTTTATGATGACACTTTTTATTCCAAGCCCTAAATGTCCTGATAATGACATTGATGTGTGTTTGCAACCAATGATTGAAGAGTTACAAGAATTATGGAACGATGGTCTTGACACATATGATGCCTATTCATAGTCTAATTTTAAGATGCGTGCTGCTATCATTTGGACAATCAGTGACTTCTTAGCATATGCGAACCTCTTAGGGTGGTCCACCAAGGGAAAGTTTGCATGCCCTTGTTGCCACAAGGGCACATATTCCATGTCTTTACAGAATAAGTTATGTTACATGGGGCATCGTCGCTTCTTCCTCCTAATCATCCATGGTGTAATAATAGGAGGGCATTTGATAGGAAAGTTGAACATTCACTTGCACCCTTGCCTCTTTCTGGTGATGAAGCACTTACACAACTTCAAGCATTGGGAGATGTGAGTTTTAGGAAAAGCCAAAAGCAAAAGTGTTACCTCACCAATGATGCTTTTAATTAGAGGAAGAAGAGTATTTTCTTCAAATTGCCCTATTGGAAACTCTACTGCTCTGACATAACCTTGATGTTATGCATATAGAAAGAAATGTGTCAGATAACATAATGTCAACATTGATGGGTGTCGTTGGAAAAACTAAAGATACATTGAAGAGTTGATATGACTTGGTTAATTTAAGGATTAGGCAACAATTGCATCCCATAGAAGATGGTAACAAAATCCTGCTTCTAGCAGC
This sequence comes from Erythrophleum ivorense, assembly GCA_026724425.1. Taxonomy (NCBI): domain Eukaryota; kingdom Viridiplantae; phylum Streptophyta; class Magnoliopsida; order Fabales; family Fabaceae; genus Erythrophleum; species Erythrophleum ivorense. The sequence continues at coordinate 2,664,437 of JAIUCV010000033.1, read as the reverse complement.
ATGCTATACATTGTCAACACAAGAGAAGGCAAAAGTTTATGACTTCTTGGCTAAATTACGGGTGCCTGACTCCTTCTCTTCAAACATTTCGAGGTGCGTCAATGTCTATGAGCAAAAAATCTTTGGGTTGAAATGTCATGACCACCATGTATTATTGCAAGACATATTTCCACTTGCAATATGTGGTTTATTGCCTAATGAAGTGACATAACCTATAATGGAGTTGGGGAAATTTTTTAAGAACTTATGTTCAAAGTGCTTGAGAATTGAAGATCTGGATGTCTTGGAAACCCAAATTGCAATTACATTGTGCAAATTAGAAATGGTGTTTCCACCTGCCTTCTTTGATATCATGGTCCATTTGCCTGTTCACTTAGCAAGAAAGGCTAAGCTTGGTGGACCTGTCCAATATCGATGGATGTATCCCATTGAGAGATAAGGTTGACCTTAAGCTATGATATTTTTTCCATTATTTAAAAAAATGTCTTACCTTATTCATACTAATGTAGGTACTTGCGAACACTAAAAACTTATGTTCGCAATAAGGCTCGTCCAGAAGGTTCAATCGCTGAACGTTACTTAGCTGATGAATGCCTTACTTTTTGTTCGCGTTATCTGAAAAATGTCCCAACTAAGTTCAATAGACCTCCTAGGAATGATGATGGACATATGGAACATGATAAGATGTCTATCTTCAATCCAAGTGGACAGGCGAGGGGACGTTATGAATCAATTTTTTTATCGGATATAGAGTTCAATCAAGCTTGCATGTACGTGTTTCAAAATTGTGAAGACATCTGGCCATTTATTGAGTAAGTTTATAGGAATTAGTTATCGCTTACCTAAAAAATTTTCAATTATCATCTTTTAATTAAGTAGATCATACATTGCAGGAAGCACAAGATGGAGACTGAAATATAAGCTTCAATGGTTGCGGAGTTCCCAGAATGGTTTCGTGCATAGGTATGTTTTGACCTTGTGTTTCTATTAGTTAGATTAAACATTATCTATTCATACATGTTGTCCTTTATAGGTTTCAGAGTTAGGTGCACAGGGTGACGCAAGTGATGACCTTTTGAGCCTTGGAGTTGGACTACTAAAAATGGTCCATCGTTATTCCACATTTATAGTGAATGGATTTAGATTTCACACTCAAGATCGAGCCTCTAGTAGAAGAACACAGAATAGTGGAGTCCTTGTGAGGGGTGATGATTCAGATGAGACAAAAGAGTATTATGGTATTTTAGAAGATATATATGAATTGTCATACATTGGGAATAAGAAAGTGTATCTCTTCAAGTGTCATTGGTGGGATGTGGGTCATTTAGGAAGAGGATACAAGGTGGACAAATATGGAATTACAAGTGTCAACACCCGATACTCATTGAACTCAAATGAACCATTTGTTTTGGCATCTCAAGCAGAACAGGTGTTTTACCTAGAGGACAATTGTGACCCAAATTGGCTTGTTGTTGTAAAAACAAATCCTCGTGACTTCTTTAATATGCTAGAGATGACTGATGATGGCGTAACTGGGGACAATGAAGAATTATTAAGCGATGAGGCTTATCAGTAGATTGAAATTGAAGTAGATTTGACTACTAGTGGTGATGTAGGCATTGACCTAGTGGTTTTCCTTCATAGGGATGACATTCAACCAGAAATAATAAACTACTCAAGTGAACGCCCTCGACCAAGTGAGCCAAATGTAATTGCTGAGGTGGATGAATTCATTGATGACAATGATGAGGATGTATCCACTGATGAAGAAGATGGAGAAGACATACTTGATGAAGATATGTCCACTAATGAAGAAGATAGGGAGGACATACTTGATGATGATGATGCAAACGACACAAATGATACTACTTATAGCTTAGATTAAATGTTTTATGGTAGTGTACTTACAAACATATTGCCTTATGTTTATATATTCAAGTTAGCATTTGAATTCAAACTATTGTATCTCACATTTTATTTACAATTTTGCAGAAAATGTCAAGTGGTGGACGTGGCAGGGTTGGAGGAAGGGGGGAAGAGGGAATGGGCATGGCCGTGGTCGGTTGAGACGTGACTACACAGGTGATGTGACATCAACCCCATGACTTGTTATAGGGAATTTTTCTGAGAGTAGGGAGTCTACTCCACCCACACTACCACCATCTGTGACACAACAAGAACATGAAGATTCTCCACCCATGCAACCATCACTGAACTAGAGTAGTGCAGGTATAATCACCTTTAGATTTTGATTAATTATAGTTCATTTTTTTTCTCCCCCCTCACATGCACACACACACACACACACACACACATATATGTCTATCTAAGTGTAATGATTTTTTATGACCTACATGTCTTATTCAGCTTCTTGTAGTACTATTAAGAAAGGCCGAGGGAAATATAAGTGTATGTCTGTTGATTTGAAGACAAAACATGGTAGAAAAATTATTATTGACATCCCTGAAGATTTTGAGCGGGCTGTTGGAGATAGCGCTCGAGAGTTCTAGAGTTATTGTGGCTTGGTGGTTCAGACCACTTGTTTATTTAGAGATGGTGACTGGCCTGCTCAACAAGAAAAATATGGGGATATTATGTGGTTAAAGGTTAAGGGAATATATTTGTGTATAGACAATTATATAAACTAAATTGTTTTATTAATTTTAAACCCTTTACATATGTAACTATAACTATTTATGTTTGTGGTCTGTAGGATAAATTTGAACAATGAAAGGGTCAAGCTGAGTCGTTGATGAAGCGCTTTACTCTTAGCACTTCACGGAGATTGTTTAGGAGTTGGAAGACAAAGTTACATGATCTTGTCAAATTTTTGGATACAGATGAAGATAGGCATGCAGTTCGACCAGTTGATGTGCATCCTATAGATTGGGAGTGGTTGCTCCAGCATTGGGCTACTGAAGATTTTAAGGTAATGTAATCTTATTCTATAATATAATTTGACCTTGTTTCCTTATATACAATTCTCATAACTATCTTTAAATAATAATAAATATTTCCATCCACTTGTAGGTGATGAGTAATAGAAATAAACTAAATAGAGGAAAGCAAGTAACCAAGCATACATGTGGCACGCGGTCGCTTACGGAGGTAGAGCATAGTCTAGTAAGGATGGTCTCTTCATTTTTTATTTACCATTGTACTTCTATATAATCATTTTTTTTCTCCATCATTATACGATGAAATAATGCTATTTACAAAATATTCTAGAGGGATCCTATTACTGGTGAACCAGCAGGACCTGATGTGGTGTGGGAGGCGCAACACACTCGTCGTACAAAGGATGGGGAGATAGAGTGAGCTGATCCCAAGTCATAGGAGATTCATGTAACTTTTCAACATTTTTTAATTTTTAATCTTTGTCTAATTACAATTTATTATATGTGTTTTTAATTTGTTAATTAAACTGAAGGGTTGTCTACATGAGCTTGTTGTTCGACAACAATCATTTGAAATTGAATCTCACATGATTGGAGATGAAATTTTATCTACTGTATTGGGTGCACGGTCAAGGTTTGTTCGTGGAAAGGGTTATGGAAAGAAACCCCTAAAAAAGAGGCCCATTGACCAAGTTGACGTGGACTATAGGGTGTCATCTGCAATAGAACAAGTCCGGGAAGAAATGGAATGAAAATGGGAAGAGGACCGTGCCCAGATGGCATAAGAACGCGAAGAAATGGAGTAAAAAATGCAAGAAGAATTTGAACAGAAGCTCCAGCAAGAGCGATCTCAGATGGCCCAACAAGTGTAGGATGAAGTTCGCGCACAAGTTGCTGTCTTGTTGTCCACATTACAACAGCAGGTATATAACACACTTTCTTTTCTGTTTATAAGAATAAACAATGTTTATCGCTTTTTTTAAAATTCTTATAGGGACATCTACCTTCAAGTACAATATTTCAAGTAGACCAGCTCAATGAATCTAGATAAATAATGGTATGTCTATAAATCACTACTTCTTTCCTACTAGTTTATCTATTTATTTAAGCATGGTTCAAAGTTTAAATTTTAATTTAAATGCTATTTGATATTTTAACTACTATTGTTTTTCTTTTAGCCCAAAGTAATTACTAGTATTAAATTCAATAACACTTTCTTTTTCCTCCTCTTACAGGTTGAGTGGGCTTCAAAGATTAACAGAGCATATTAAATATATTTCACCTCACTAGTTTTTTTTTTAGAAGTTCAACAACTATTACTAGTGAATGTACAATTTGTCACTTTAGTTTCCTCATTGTTAATTATGTATTTGATTATGACTTTATTGAGTTTACTCTTTGTCTTTAATTAAAATTTTCTTTTGATGTAATTCAATTTAGTTGTTGTACTTTGAATTTATCATTGCCTTCTCATATCTTCTGAAGTTTATTTTAGAACCATTTGAATTCTGTTATTTTTTAGACAAATAAAGTGTAATTACAAATAGAATGTTTTACAAAAATTTTCTGTCACCTTTAACGGCGACAGTAAGTCATCACTAAATGCTTAAAAAATAATTGTTTAAAAAAAAATTAGTGACGACAACATAATTAGAATTTATCACTAAAACTAGTTAAATTAGTGGTGAAAATTGGTTGGTAATAAAACTAAAAGAATTAGTGGCAACTATCAATTGTCACTAAAAACTAACAATATTAGTGGCAACTTGTTGTCGCCACTAAAACTTTAATAATTAGTGGCGACAATAGGTCCCCACTAAAACTATACAAATTAGTGGCGACTAGTGATCGCCACTAAAAATATAATTAGTGTCGACTATTAGTCGCCACTAAAACTATAGGAATAGTGGTGACCTATCGTCCCACCTAAAACAACGACATTTAATGGCGATCAGATGTCGCCACTGATTAAAGAAGTCTTTAGTGGTGACAAGGGTCGCCACTGATTGTCATTTTATTAGTGGCGACTCGTTTTGTGGCCACTAAAGCCTTTTGCTACAGTTGTATTTGTGACAACTTGGCGACGACCTTTTGTCGCCACTATAAAGCTTTAGTGGAGACTTTTTTATTTTTAGTGGCGACTTTTGTCGCCACTAAAAGCCTCTTTTTTTGTAGTGACATGAAAATATTAATCATTATGTGTTATGAGTTAATGTAATATCCATTTATATACATCCAACTCTTTCATCGCTATTGAACACTTTAAAATATAATATGTAAACCTAATGCTTGACATATATTTGTTAAAGTATTCAAATTTAAAATTTATTAAAATTTTGTTTGTGAAATCAAATTCGAAACGAACTTGATTATAGTGTGTATGAAGAGGTAAAAAGAGGAAAAAATAAACAAAGAAAACCATTTGTATCTCTATTAAACAAACCTTCAAAAAACGTATGCAGGCGAACGTGACACATAATCAGCAAAGGCTACACTGAGCCATTTGTTGGGCACGGAAGAGATGCTGAAACTAGCAAAGCACAAGTGACACCTATATTTTGTAGAAAATGCACAACTGGGGGATGATTTTAATAGAAATCTAAATAATTTGTGTGATAATATATATTTCTAATTGGAATCATGAACAAAATTTTTCTTGAAATTTAAGTCAAGCTTGTCCATCATATGCAATATACCCTTCCCATTCTCCTAATTTCCAACTACAAGATGAAATATCCATTCAAGAGCATAATCCTAACTTGGAAGAAATGATTAGGTACTATATGGACAAGCAAGATGCCTATATGGCCAAGCAAGATGACAAAATTAGAAACTTGAAAACACAAATAGGCAAACTAGCTAATTTCATCTATAATAGTTTACAAGAAAGTTTTTAAAGTGATATATGGTAACTACTCTTAGAATAGAAGATGACAAAAACTATGATGGAATTGCTTTAAGGAGTAAAGAAAAGTTGCCAAAGGGTTATGCGCAATTTGAGGGGAATTATGAGTAGAGAGTGGATGCAAGGGAGAGTATTGTAAGGCTAGAGAACTAAGAGATAACTTCCCAAGTAGCCATGGTAAGCGATCATCTTAATGAATAAGAAAAATGTTATAATGAGATGGAAGTAGAAAACGTGATTCCAAGCAGTCTCTTGATAAATTAAGAAGATTTTACCGGATGTTTAAGACATTTGAAGGCTTTTAAAATTTTTCAAAATGAATTAAAATTAGAGCATCCCATTATGTCAACATAAGCATGAGTTCCAATGAAGCCATTAGGTGAGGAATCACATGTTCTCAAATGAAAAGAACACCCATTCCTACCGAAGCTTACTTACCTAAGGAAGAAAAGGAGTAAGGCAATTATAACTAAATAAATCATATATATATATATATATATATATATAAGAGTATAAGAAATAAATAAATTTATTTATGTAGTTTTTCTAACCCTTGACTTTCTTTCTTTCAGAGCCCATTAGCATTGAATCCTTAAGATGATTGTTTGTTGAAGTTAGGAAAAAGAGTTAAGTAGTTGAAGTATGCAATTTAGGGAATGATTTCAAATCAATTTTGTATTCCTTTTATTAGGTTTACTATTACATGTGGTGTGCTTACATGTTGAATATTATTCCCTTTGCATGCTCTTCTTTCTTAATTTTTTTATTCTTTTGTTATTGTGAATAAGTATGATTGTTGTATCATGACTTGAAAAATTTATTAAGAGCAACTGGCTTTAAATTTTATTATGAATTTCTTTGTGCAGGTTTGTTTAGATGTCTTGTATTAGGCATAAGGATTTTAGAATCCATTGAATTCATTTACTACACAATTTTCACATGTTTCTAGTTAGTGCTCGATTTTGTTGTACATGTTTGTGACTTGACTTTACAAATTTAATAAGAACATATTTGATTGGTTTTTTGAATTAAATGTTTCAAAATTTTCCTTTTCTTGTCTATTTTCTAGTAAATTTTTTTTATATGATTTGGAGTTCAAATGACTTATTTCTTTGCATTTGAATACACACTTTTCTATTTTGACAAGTTGCTAGAATTTGATGTATGCTATGCTAATTTCTAAATTTTATAGGATTAATTGTGTGGCTATCAATATAAAAATTTTAGCTTGATCATATTTATTAGTGTGGTAAGATGTTTCCAAAAAAGCTTTCATGAGGTTATTTAGACGTTTGTTGGGTGGATTTCACTAGAATGTCATTACAACTTTGTTTTAGCATAAATTTTGCACTTACCTTGTTTAATAATGTTTTAGTGCTATATTAGTTGAGTTGTTCAATGTTAATTTTAGTTATATTGTCAAGTTGAGATTAAGAGAATTATTCCACAAGTAGGTGCTTTGTTGTTATGGCCCTTTAGTTTGAAGGATCTTAAAGTGGGCAAAGAACATAACATACCAAGGGAGTTTTCTTGATCCCTTGCTTTTCTTATGTTGTGTCATGCTCTAAACATTGAGGACAAAGTTCATTTTAAGTTTCGGGATAGGGAATCCGATTTGGAAATGTGAATTCTGTTATTTTCAATTGTTTATATTTTTATGCAAAATTTATTAAAAAACTCCTTATTTTTCAAAATTTTTAATCTTAAGTTATGCCTGCCTATTTTGTATTTATTTTTTAGTTGATGTTAAATGCCATTGAGGAACTTAATTGCCAGATTGTTTATAAATGATAGGAAATGTCTGTTAATGTAATTTGTATATGAAATTACTTGTTAATGGCAATACTTTCCTCACTTATTGAGATTTTCTTTTGGTGCACTTACACTATGCTTAGGATAATTATTTGTTTTAAGTACTGTATATGAGTTGGACTTTGTGATAGATTTTAAACCTAGGACTATAGAATTTGCTTTATAGTCTCTTGAGGTGAAATCTTAGGCTTTATATAATTTATTAAAGTGATTTAGGCTTTTATTGATTATGTTTGAGACTTTAAGCCTAATTTTTTCAAACTATATCATTAGTATCTACTTGAGCCGTAAGTGAAATATGCATATAATTTTATGAAATTTCTTCTTTTCAACCACATTAATGACTTCTAGGAAAAAAAATAATGTTCTTACCCTTTTTCAAATAGATAATTAACATTTGATATTGTGTGAAAAGAAAGCTTTAAGAGTGAAATAAGATATAATATAGGTTTGATGTAAATAATTCTTGTTTCCTTATGAGAAAAATGCAAATTAGAAGTGTGGGAATAATGATTGCATGGTTTTTTGTTCCTTGAGAGACATGAAAAAATGATTATTAGAAAGAGGAACTAAAAAGAAAGAAAGAAAAAAAAGTGGTCAAAGAATTAACCCAAAGAAAGAACAATTTGATGGATTAAAATGAACTAAGTTTGGGAGTGTAAAAGTGAAAAGAAAGAAAAGAAGAAAAGAAAATGAAGGGGCATATAAGAAGGAAAGGAAAATAAAAGAAAGAGGGAGAAATCTATCTTTTATTATTGTATTTAATGGTTATTCTCTTGAATTATGTTCATAATTTTTCATATACCATTTTTCTTGTAATAGGCATAACCATAAGCCTTTTTACAACTTTAAAATACCTATTAATTAATGGGTTATGCAATGGCCTACGTTAGTAGAGAGAGGGTAGAAGAGCGAGCATGTGAAGTTCCTAAGGGAGGGGTTTGTTGTATAGTTTGGTTTACATAAATTATTCTAAAACTTGCAATTAGACTTTAGTATGATTCTTCACACACATATCTTGGGTTGGGAAAATTTGTCATTATTTATTGAATTCTAAAGCTTGTATGCATTACTTTCTTTTCTTGTTAACTAAACTTCTTGATACCATTGTTGAAGGCATCCATCTATCATTATTAGATATGAAAACTTGAGTAGGTTGAAATTCTACTATTTAATATGGCTTTACTTGGGAACAAGTAAAGAGGTAAATTTAGGGGTGTGATAAGTCCCTAAATTATTATATTTTTCTTCTTATTTTAAAGGACTTATCATATAAAAACATTATTTATTATATACTTTTTGTATATAAAATTAATAAATTTTAGTTAAATTAATATTTAGTAAGTTTTGGTTTTATTTCTTTAGTTTCAAGTTTATTTTTTGTTTTAGTTGAGTATAAGTTGTGTTTTGTATTTTTATTCATATTCTTAGGTTGTTAAATTATTTAATCTTTGTTAATAAATTATAAAGAGTAATTAGATGCATTTTATATTTTTGTAGGACTAAAATTACAAAGAAACAAGTTTAAAAGTTTTGGAACATAAAGCAATAAGAATTAAGAAGATTTGTTGAAAAAAGACTAAAAAGAAAAAGATTAAAAATACAAAACATTAATTAAGAACATAGTATAAGTTGTATTAGGGGTGTAATAAGTCCCTAAATTATTATATTTTTCTTCTTATTTTAAAGGACTTATCATATAAAAACATTATTTATTATATACTTTTTGTATATAAAATTAATAAATTTTAGTTAAATTAATATTTAGTAAGTTTTGGTTTTATTTCTTTAGTTTTAAGTTTATTTTTTGTTTTAGTTGAGTATAAGTTGTTTTTTGTATTTTTATTCATATTCTTAGGTTGTTAAATTATTTAATCTTTGTTAATAAATTATAAAGAGTAATTAGATGCATTTTATATTTTTGTAGGACTAATATTACAAAGAAACAAGTTTAAAAGTTTTGGAACATAAAGCAATAAGAATTAAGAAGCTTTGTTGAAAAAAGACTAAAAAGAAAAAGATTAAAAAAAAGAGAAGTGAAAAAAAGAAAAAGATAGCATTCAAAAGCATTGCTATAAAAAATGTAAGTGTTATGGCAGTAAATTTAAGCCCTGCAATGCCTAATGCCATAACCAAGTGTGTTGCAACATAAAAATTCCACATCGTGGTGCTCTTGACCATTACAAATAAAAATTAAGTACCACGGCATGTTTCCAAAACAAAAATGTAAAATGCACCATTTTCAGTTGCATTTTTTAATGGTTTTAGGAAGGATTTCACTATTTCTTTATGGAGTCTACCATTTTGAACATTTTGGGGAAGAAAAGGAAGGGTTTGAACCTTCATTTGCAATTGGAAAAGATTGGGTTTAAGGAAGATTCACATACTAAATTAGTTTTTCTCTTTTTCCCTTGCTTTCCCTTGTATTTCTCTGCCCTTTTATTTTATGGTCTATTCTTAATGTTGTTATTACTGTTCGTCAGCTGGCTTACAATATGAGGATTAGAGTTGGAATTAGTTAGTCATTAAATTCATGCTTTAAATTAGATTGAGTAGAACAATTGATTATCGAAATTGAACGTAAAAAGTAAAAATTGATTTATGAGTAAATTTTTAAAAGAAGCTAAAAGATCTTTTAACTTCAAGTATGAAAAGGGATTTAGGATTATTTCTCCCCCTTGTACTTCATAACACAAGGACAACCTCTTCTCATAAAAATGACCAACAATCATATGTGCGAGCCTAGGGATCAATTAGTACTTGAAAAAGTTTTCTCAAATTAAGAACAAGTATTTTATTTTATTAATTGCTTGATCTCTCTTACAATTAATAAAATCCCAATTTTAAACTCAAACCCTGATATGACTATGCAAGGTCAGTGAGTATATCTCTACCTCACTAACAAAATCATCCATTCAATTCATCAATTTCAAGTTTTTGCATGATTAAACTCAAGTGCTATACTCAAGTTAGCTATCTCAAACATCACTTAAGTAAACAAAATACTAAATTGGTGGCCAATCAACTAGAAGCATTAAAAAAGGAGTGAAATCAACACATATATCATTAATCATAAAAGTAGAGGAGAATCAAGTGTCAATCCATACAAAGACTTAAAATAATCCTAGAACAAAGTGTCTAGTTACTCATAATCAGCCATAAGCTAACAAAATACAAGGAAATTGAAGCCATAACAGAGTAGAAGAGAAGGAAAAGAAAAAGATGAGAAAAATTGAAGGGAAAATGTTTCAGATCTCTCCAAAACTTCAATCCTTGGCTCTAATCACTTCCAAATTCACAAACCCTAGCACACAAGTTCCCAAGGCAACCTAAAAGACAGAAGATCCCCTCTTCCTTCAAAAAATGAGGGATATATCCAGCCCTAGTATTTGTCAAGTCTTAAAACACAGTATCTCAGTAAAATGGAGTTTGTCACAGCTAATATATCCTTTGCCGAGTGAGGTAGTCTTGTTACACCCTAAAATTAATTAAGGTGATAATAATATATTAGACATAATTAATAATTATTATTAAGGAATAATTGGACAAACCATATGAATGGAAATCTATAGAGAAATAAATTATTAATATGGATTTGAGATTTAATTGGGTTAGAAACTTTATCTAAGTTCAAATTAAATTAAGTAGGCTATGGTTAGAGACTAATGAAAGCCTAATAAACTTAGATGTAGACCCAACTTTTTATTGTTAGTCTTGGCCCAAGAGAGGCCATATAGCAACGGCCCAATTTAGTTTAAGGAGATAGCGGCCCAAGACCCTACTTACATGAACTCTTATAATTGGCCCATCATCCTTTATGTAGACCCAAACTAAATGAGCTCTTAAAATTTGGTCTAACCCAACCACAATTCTGTAGCCTAACTCATGAAACTTAACCCAACAAAGTTTAAATCTGAAACCCACTTGGAATTAGACCTTTGGGTCAACCCATAACCCATGTGAAACCCAACTTAGACCCTAAAAATTATTTTAGCCACCCCTCATTCTGTAGAACCACAAGAAACATAAAGCAAATTCAGAGGTTTCTTAGAGGCTAAGGTTTTCACCACCTTCTTGGCCCTATTTCTCCAAATTCTGAAATGTGGTTGTTTGGTATTTTCTTAAAGGATTTTCGGAGGTAGAGGCTAGGAGGGATATTAGGTAAGTATGAACTTCTCATTTTGATGTATTTTCTTTTAATTTAGGACCCCTATAGCTGATTTATGATATGAGTATTATTTTTATGAAAATTTACTCAGAATTTGAGGCATTGTTTTGAGCTTATCGGTGTAGGTTCAACCAAATCTAAATTTGGTTCTTGTGATAATTGGGAAAGTGTTTCTGAGTAGTTCTTTGTAGTGTAACTCCAGGATTATGATTAGTAATGGCTTGATTTTGTCTCTATAAGCTAAAGTAACATTCAGTTGGCTCTTAATGAATTGGCTATAAATAAGGTAACTAGGGGTTATATTAATTCCATGCATATATTTGCTTTAATTTTATATTTGCTATACATGAATGATTTGAAATGCTAAATGAATTGGTTAGCTATCTATTATATTGTGTTTGGACCCTATGAGTCTATGGTGGAGCTGTGGTGCGACTGTCACTTGTGCATGTACTTTGATCTGGCACTGAGTTATGACCAAGCCCTAGATGCACTGAGCCCTGATTGTGCTCATTGGGGAGTGGATGCCGTGGACGGGCCTCTTGATGGTCATGTCGCACAACCTTTAAAATAAAACTAGGTTGGATTAAATTTTATAATTAGTGGCACAACTTAGGTCATCTCTATTGGAAATCGAATTCAATGGTCAATTGGATTTTCTAAATGTCAAAGGACTCTAAAGATTACCTAATTAAATAGGGGGTTTTTGATTTAATTATCCTAACAAAAATTTAATTGAAATAAAATTCCTAATTGCTACCTAATTGCATGAATTATGGTTGATAATGGGCTTGTGACTAGCTTTGGATTTGTCGCTTGGTATCCACTATCCTTATCCTAATCCAATTGTCATTTATTCTGATATAAGAGTCCCTATTCATGTCCATAACAAGTTATCTTGGGTTACCACTCAAAAATCAAAAAATTAACAAAGTAATGTTACATTGAAACCTCAATCCCGCATTAAATTATTAACTTTTGTAATTAGGATCATTGAACACTAAATTTGATTGATTAATTAATTAATTAACCTTTGAATTATCATCCTAGGATATTTGATTAACCAACCAAACAATAAAGAATCCTCAAATCAAACAATCAAGCACACAATTTCACTCATGCATTTCATTGAATACCTTGATGGCATACATAGAAAATTAGAGAATAATGAAAATCCAATACTAAATCAATCAAATAATCATTCAAAAAAAATTCTAATTAGTATCTAACCAGCTACTAATTGTAAACAATACAAATTCCCAATCTAATAAAACCTTAACCAAAATAATACAAGAAAGGGGAAAATGCAAGAAAAAGAGAAACTCTTAGAAAAAATTCCTTTGTTATCTCCATAGATTCAAGCAACCAAGGTCCTTTTCTAAGCTAATCACAAGATGAGAATTAGAGCTTCATTAGATGGAAGGAGATGGATGGAATGGGAAAGAAATGGCTACGACATGGCTACTGGATGAAGGATTAATGGAGTGTGTATTTTTATTTGATGGATTGATTAGATGATGTGTGGCTTGCCTGATGAACACCTCCAGTATGTTTTTAATAAGTCACATGCCCCTCTCATGCTCACTTTCATGTGCTTCTTCTTTTATTCCACTTACCCATAGCTACATGCATGTATGTATAAGTGTGGGTCCCACTTTATTTTCTTTTATAATATTCCACGTGTTGCTCCTTCAATTAATCCCTCACGCATTGTTCTCTTCACACGAGCTCTGCTACTTCTTCTCAAGTCCCTCATTCCATGTAACTTCCTTCTATTTCTGCTGCTGCCTTATGTGTTTGTTTGCTTCTTTTATGTATTTTCTTCCATTTCCATTCATGTTGCCTGTAGCTTCTATGCTTTCTTTTTTTCATTCTTAGTTTTTTCACATCAAAACAGTAGCTTTGCCTTCTTCATTTGCTTGTTCTTTGTGCAGCTCGAGACTCATCTTTTGTGTGGCTTGCGTTATTGATTCTTCTTATTTTTTGCTATTTGCTTTTCTTCACAAATGCTTCTTCCTCACGTCAAACCTGAAACTTCTCAATCTACATGTGTTTTTAATGCATGCTCCATCCACATGCTGCTTCTCCTCTCCAACATTACCTTGAACCCGAGCCCTGTAGTTACTGTATTGTTCTGGACTCATATGCTTGTTGGGCTACTGCTTGTTCTTGTTCTTAGCTTTATCTTTCATGCATATGCAACTTCCTTCATTTAGCTACTGTTTAGAACCTATAGGTTTGTGTTGCTGAAGGAGAAGATGTGGCTAGTAAGTGCATGAAGCTTGTGAGTGTCTTTCACATCTGAATAAGGGAGCCATGAGAGTGATGTGTCACATGAGCTACTACATGCTTTGCCTTCTTCCACCCCTTTTCTCATGTTTTAAACCCATGCTTTTCATTTTCTTCCTATTCACGTGCTTTTTGATTGAGCTTTTTCCATGTTAGCTCTTTCTTCTTCCTCTCACATGGAAATCTTCTCTCACATGTAGCTACTCCTTACGTAATTTCCATGTCAACTCGTAAGTGCTTGAAGCTTTTTCTTTCTAACAAGCTCATGGCTACCTCTCCATGTCTTCAAATAGTATCATGCTTCTATTATTCCTTTCTCACATTAGCTCCACAGCTTCTTCTTCCCTGTAAACCATCAACTCAAGCCTCTATGCACATAAAACCCAAGCCTTCTCATCAAAATCCTGTTGCTTCTAATGTGTTGTTTCTTTGAAAGCTGGACTTGTGAGTGTTTGACATAGTGTGACTAAAGATGGAGTTGCTTATATGGAAAAGTGGACTTGTCTGTGGATGAAGTGAGTGTGGTGTAAATGAAGAGAGGATTGGACCCATATGTGTTAGTGTGATCTATGGTTTGCTTTTAAGTGTTATGCAACTGTGACCACATGTTTATGCATGAAACCACGTTCAAGTTAGCTCCTACGTGGAGTGTTTGCTAAGTGTGAGAATATGTGAATGAAATGCTTCTATGTGTGTTATTCTTGTGCCACTCATTTCCCATTTTTAAATTTTATTTTCTAAGACTCCATGAAACATATGAAGCTTCCATCTTCAACTTTTTGGCACCTTCGATTCAATCATGTGGCTTTCACTTCTTTGAATTTCTATTGCCCACAAAATCTGCACAAAAAGAGTAAGAATTATTAAGTAAAAATATTTGCCGAATTATTCTAAAAGAAATTTAAGCATTAAAATTCAATAATTTTGTAAATTGATTCATAAAGTGCATAAAATAGCTAATAGAATCAAATTCCATCTAATTAAACCCTAAAGCCATATTTGGACACTAAAATGCCTAAGTTAGGGGAATTAAAAAATATAAAAATCATGCTTATCACCTCTCCTAGTGTTATTGGCCTTTAATATATGAAAATGTGATTGCTAGTATGGGTTGGTAATCATAGTAGCTTAATCATTTCATTTGCTGATATGACTTATATGATTCTGATGCTCATTTTGTTTCATGCATATATGTTAATTAAATTGGATTATATGAATGAAAATTATCTTGGTTATTGAGATTCATATCTCACCCCGTTTCATAGGATCATACTTTCAGGTGAAGGCCCTTCGGGTAAGGATAAGGGGAAGAAAGTGGATGAAAATCTATGAGCTCTAACCATGTGTGGAGGAGGCTACACTTAGGCTAATCTGAGTAGAGTAGATGCAAATTTGTTATTCTTTTATATAGCATCATCATGTAATCATGTTGCTAAGTGTAAGAGTTTATATTTTTGACAACATAGAATGTATCTATTGAGGAGTTAAGCCTTATATTAAATGGATATTTGATGTATAAGTTGTAACATTTGAGGTAGAAATTTTGCGGATCTTATGATATGGTTTACTTTCTAGAAATGTAATCATATGATATACTGGATGTTGACTTAAGCTAGTAATGCATGGAACCTTTAATGGAATATATATTTGAATGATAATTGTTGATAGTTCATGAATTCTTGCTATCATCAATCTATGAACTTACTGATATATGGTAGTTGGATGAGTGGAAATTAACACTTGAGTTTTGAGCTAGTAATGATAGATAAGTTAGGTAAATTAAGCAAATGAAAGCTATTAGAGCCTCACAAAATAAGATAGAGTGGCCCTAAGGTGTTATTAGAAGGAGAGTTAGAGCGTATGAGATAAAATTTTAGAAGTTATAGGACTATAAGGTGTTTTGCCACAACCAAAGGTTTTCAAACCCTCATATTAACATAGAAAACTTGATTTTTCCTATGGCAGTATCAAGGGATGACTTAGAAATACTTATAAGGGGTTCTTGAGAGTTGAAAATTAATAAGTAATAAATCTAAAGGCTTTCAATTAGGGATTTGTTCCACCTATGTACATGAACAGTTGTAATTATTTGGTTAAACTCTAATAACATTAAGGTTCAAATTTTCTTACTTTTTCTTAATTTGATAATTTGAGATGATTATTGCCTCGGGTTATGATTTTTGATTGTGCGTTTAAGCTTAATTACTACGATTAGAAGTTAGGGTCATCACCGTTGGTATTTGATGACTCCCTAATTTAGGATGAAAAAGGAATACATTTGAGATTAAATTAGGAAAGTAAAGCACTTTCCTCTTGATTAATAGGCTTAAAAATGCATTCAATCAAACAAAATAAAAAAGTGTTTTATTGTAATATCTTTATCAGTTTGAGCCTCACTCTATGATTGATTTCAATTTCAGGAAAAATAGAAGAAGGAAGAAAGAATTGAGAAAAGAGAGGGAAGCTAAGAAGTGAAAAAGTACAAGTGGAACAAGTCCCCTCGCTGCAGCTAGAACTCAATTCGCTGTAGCGAGGATGCACTTTCGCTGTAGCAAGTAAGGTACTTCGCCATAGCGAAGTTGCAAGGCATACAAATTCCAGGGAGAAGCTTGCCATAGCGAAGTAGTAGCGAGAACAGCAGAAATCTGGGAACTTATGAGCTCTCGCTATAGCGAGAGGTACTCCTCGCCATAGCGAGATCAGACCCTGAAACGCACAGTTTGGATTAGCAAGCTAAAATAGACGCAAGAAAGCTAGGGTTTGCATCATTCAACAGAAGGAGAACGTTCTGGCTGACTAGGAGAAGGGGAAAACACATGAAAGGTGTTGGAGGAGCTTCAACTTGATCTAGGAATCCATCAATTCTATCATTTATCCTTCCGATTAGGTGTTTCTACTCCATCTTTCCTTCTAGTTGATGATAGTTAATATGTTTGCTGAATTTGTTTATGGATTTCAAGCCATGAGCGGCTAGATTTTGTAACCCTTAGGGATTTTATGAACCTTTAGTCTTTGGAGATTGTTTCCCTTTTTGATTATGCGGATTATTGAGAATTTTAGTGTTTAATCTAAATTATAGTTCATTCTATTGTGTGGCCTCCTTTAGTTTGATTGTGGATTGGGTAATTAACCTTTGAAAGAAGGGAATTGCTTATAGACCATTGGTTAAACAACTTAGGATTGGATATAATCTAATTTGCACTTGAAATAGAGATATACTCAAGGGCCCTAGGTAGTCGAGATAAGGTCTGCGCTTAATTAAGTATTAACTACTCCTTGAGACATCAAGAGTGAGTGGGTATAGGGGTTCAATTGGATCGAAAGACAATTGCACCTAATTAGACCTTGACTCTAAAACTTGCATTAAGCTGTTTAATTGAAAGGGGAATGATTGACATTGGAGATAAAGGGGATTAAAATTCCTAGGGTGTTTTTAATAGCATACTTTCAAATATAACAATCTTTTATTACTGTCAACTACATTTGAAGTAATTTTCATAAAACCCAATTATAATTTGATTGTTTAACTAAAATGAACATAAGAACTCTAATGCCTAATGGCCAATCATACTAATTCTCTGAGGGAACGACCTTGATTCATCACGTACTACTTCTACGACCCGTACACTTGCTGTGTCATTATCCAGTGAGCATCAAGTTTTTGGCGCCGTTGCCGGGGAATTAAGGCAATTGGTGAAGAGAATTAGAGGGCATTGAGTAGTTTTAGCTTAAACACTTAGTTTCTTTTATTTACTTCTTTTTGGTTATTTACGCTTTCAGTTGTTAGCTATAGTAATTTTATTATTAGGTTCTTAGTAATTACCTTTTGATTTTCTTGGCTTAGTGAGACTCTTGATCTACACTCCTTTGCTTTCACAGGTACATAGTTTATGCCACCTAAATCCAGATCTAACAGAACACCTAGAAAGACAAGGAGCTTAACGGATATTTTGGCTGAGGGGTCTACACTAATTCAAGTGAAAAGTGAGATAATCGTTCCTACTACAAATATGGCAAATGAAGATAATCAGAATCGCACTATCAAGGATTTTGTGGGAAGAACCATGAGAACCACTCAGCCTAGCATTGTAGTCCCAGACTTTCAAGCTGCTAATTTTGAACTAAAACCCGTGATGATCTCTATGCTGCAGCTCAATGGACAGTTCACTGGTGAAAGGTCTGATGAAGATCCCAACCGCCACATCCTATCATTTTTGGGAGTGTGTGATTCATTCAAGCAGAATGAAGTACCAAGGGATGTTTTGAGACTTAGACTATTCCCACTCTTTTTGCAAGGAAAGGCTAAGGAATGGTTGTTGAATCTACTGGAGGGTTCAATCGACACTTGGGACAAGCTAGAGGCAAGGTTCAGAGCTCGCTTCATTCTAAATAATAGAATAGCAGATGCCCGTCATGAGCTCATCAACTTTAAGCAAGCTTCAAATGAGCATTTGTATGCTACATGACAGAGATACAAACATTTACTCCGCCAGTGCCCAAGTCATGGAATGGATAACTGTGCCATTGTTCAGAATTTCTGCACACGCCTAACTCCACAAACTAATACTATGTTGGATGCTATCTTAAATGGGCGTTGGGATGACATGCCTGTAGATGATGTTATTTTGGCTTTGGACACATTATCTGAGAGCTATATACAAAGAGGAGGTGATAGAAGGATAACTGCTAATGTTGCTAGCACTCAAGAAGACTCGTCCGTACCACTAGCAACTATTCTCTCCGCCTTGAACAAGAGATTTTATATGTTGGAATCTCAAGTGCAACGAAGCCAGCATATGAATGTTTGTTCTACCCAAGTGACTCTAACTACTTGTGAGAATTGTGGGGATCTGCACTCAACAGAATATTGTCCCTTCGCATCAACAGAATTAGTTAATTATGTGGGGAACTTTCCAAAGAATCAGAACCCATACTCAAACACTTACAATCCTACATGGCGAAATCATCCGAATTTCTCTTGGAAGAATGGTCCATCACTTAATCAACCATCATCTTCTGGAGCAAGGCCAACTCAACCTCCTGGGTTCTCTTAAGTGACAAGGCAGAATGTGCCTGTTCAAGAGCCCAAAACAAATCTAGAAGATGTACTAGCTAAGTTCATGGCCACTCAGATAAAAAATAATGAAGAGTAAGCAGGTATTAATGCAAGAGTAGATTCTTCCCTTAAGAACATAGAGGTACAGATAGGGCAACTAGCATCTGCTATGAATGCACTGCACCAAAAAGGTTTACTAAGCGATACAATTCCTAACCCAAGAAGAGATGGTAAGGAAGAATGTAAAGCTATCACTTTGAGAGGTGGTAAAGAACTCCCTGAAATACAAGTTCAAGTGAAGGAACTAACTAAGATAAATTCCAAGGGTCCATCAAGCACTATTCAGATCGAAGGTGAAGAACTTCAGCTGAAGAGAGAGAAAAAGGCTGCCAGTTTGAGTGACAAAGAAGAGGACAAGGAAGGAGAGTTTAAAGTGGAAAAGTCTGAAGAAAAGACAATGGTACATCCTAAAGTGGTGCCATTGCCCCCATTTCCACAGAGATTGCAAAAGAAAGTCCTTGATGACAGTACAAGAAGTTTTTGAACATGTTTAAGCAACTTCATATTAATATCCCCTTCTCTGAAGCTTTAGAGAAAATGCCTAAATATACTAAGTTCCTTAAGGACATGCTTAGCAAGAAAAAACAGTTCACTGAATTTGCAACAGTGGCTTTGACAAAGGAGACTACTAATATCCTGAAATCTAACCTACCAACCAAGTGCAAAGACCCTGGTTCCTTTTCAATCTCTTGTATGATTGGGGATAAATTTGAAGGTCGAGCACTCTGTGATTTAGGATCTGCTGTGAACTTCATGCCCTTATCCGTTTTTCAAAAGCTATAGATGGGTGAGGCCAACCCAATGACGATCACTTTGCAGCTAGCTAATAGAAATCTTTCTTATCCTTATGGAATCATTGAAGATGTGCTAGTGAAAGTTGGGTCATTCATCTATCCCGCTAATTTTATTATGCTCGATATTGAAAAGGATAAAGATATCCCATTGATAGTGGGGAGACCGTTTCTAGCTACTGGCAGGACACTAGTTGATGTGGAAAAAGGGGAATTGGGTAGATAAGCTCGATGATGCTTTATGGGCATACAGGACTGCTTTTAAATCTCTAATAGGAATGTCTCCATATCAATTAGTTTTTGGCAAAGCTTGTCATCTACCCATTGAGCTAGAGCATAAAGCCTTTTGGACTATCAAGAAACTGAATTATGATATGGCTAAAGTGAGTGAGAAAAGACTAATGTAACTTAATGAGTTAATGAGTTTAGATTGCAAGCTTTTGAAAATTCTAGAATTTATAAAGAAAAAACTAAAAGAGTTCATGACAGACACATCTTACCAAGGAAATTTGAACCTGGAGATCTCGTGTTACTTTATAATTCTCATTTAAAGTTGTTTCCAGGTAAGTTGAGATCAAGGTGGTTTGGTCCATTCAAGGTGATTACTGTGACATCTTATGGAGCCATTGAAGTTCAAGATGAGAAATCAGGAGATCAATTTAAAGTAAATGGTCAAAGGCTTAAGCATTATCTGGGTGGCGAAATAGACTGGCAGACTACAGTCCATACCTTGGCTCAACCTCTTTGATTGGTAGACAAAGTCTGGCTGAGGACTATAAACTAAGCACTCCTTGGGAGGTAACCCAAGT
This sequence comes from Erythrophleum ivorense, assembly GCA_026724425.1. Classification (NCBI taxonomy): domain Eukaryota; kingdom Viridiplantae; phylum Streptophyta; class Magnoliopsida; order Fabales; family Fabaceae; genus Erythrophleum; species Erythrophleum ivorense. Next base: position 2,643,650 of record JAIUCV010000033.1, on the reverse strand, counting down.
TTTCTTCTTCTTATATTTAAGTTTATCGTTCTTGTGTTTTTGTTTTGATCTTCTGTTTTCTTTGTGTGTTTTGTAGGTTGGGTGTTGGTACTGAAGTGCTGAATATTGGGAACTAAGTGATTGGCAGGAAAGAGCAGCTTCAGACATGATTTTCAGGGAATTTCTAACCTTACTTTGAATTGTACATCTTTATTCTAGTAATATAGATCATCTATGTTGGTTAAGGTTTGAGGGAAATGGGTTGATGTGAGAAGAAATATAAATAGGGTCATAGAATACCTATTTACTTTTTTAAGTGAAAAGAAAAATAATAATTGCTATAGCGAGAAGTCCACCTCGTTATAGTGAGGCTGCTTGTTCTACATTAGGTAAAGCAACCAGAGAGTTCCTCGTCATGGCTAGGCTATGGCAAGCCAAATAAGCAATACTAAGTGTCATCGCTACAGCGAGCCAACCATTTCGCCATGGCAAGACCTCTACGTCAAATTTGGTACAAAGTCGAGAGAGTATGTCGTTGTAACCCCGCTATAGCGAGTGACACGTGCAAATAATTTTTAAGTTTCCTTGCTATTGCGAGATGGTCAACTCGCTATAGCAAATGCAGCATACTCTTGAACCACGTACAAACACCAGAGAGTTCCTCGCTATAGCCTCGCTACAGCGATATTCTTCAGTACCTAATTTTTGTATAAGTCTTCTTGCCATAGCGAGAGGACCTTTTGCTGTTGCGAAGACAGCAACCTTGCTTGTCATACTACTTCTAGAGGCGTCCTTGCTATTGCCTAGCAATAGCGAGGTCACTAATATCTGAGCTCAAAACCTCATTACGTCGCTTAATCAACCCCACCCTCATTCTCGCTATAGCGCCTCTAAGCTCTCCTCCTTTTGATCTTTTTTCTTCGACCAAATTTCTTACATCCAACGCTCCCATTCCCCTCACGCTCCATTCTCCCTGCATCAGGTAAGTAGATTATCCCTTTTATCTCCTGAATCGTTGTGGGTTGAGCCATTTCTGTGGGCATTAGGGCTGAATGTCGTTTCGCATAAATTTATGTAGTTAAGGGTAAATAATTTGTTTTGTATGCCTGCGCTGTGTTGGTCGAATGTTTCTGTGTAGGAGGCTTCAATTAATTTGGCATTTTACTGCGTGAAATCATGTTTTTCGGATACCAGTTCATTCTTGCTATAGCGAGAATCAACTCGCTACAGCGAGTTCGAATGTTTTTCCAAAAAATGCTCTTTCTCTTTCAGGCGCTCCCTCCTTCGTTTGCTTCCATCTTCCTTTTTTCCCTTAGTCCCTTGTAGGCTTTTCAAGGCTTATTTCCTTCTTACAAGCATGTCGCATGTAGTTATTTCATGATTTCTATCTTTTCAGCACTATGATGTGGCCCCCCATTTCCCCTGTTTATCTATTTGATTTCTCTTACTGCTTGCACTGATCTTCTTCCATTTCTTCTTTGAATTTCACAGTGATGGCTCCCAAAAAGCAAACCAAGACTGCTGAAGCTTCCTCATCAAAGTAAAAGAAGAAATCCTATGATAAAGATCGGTTTGCTTCAGCCTGAGAGAAATTTCATTTTGAGAGGCTCTTCTTTGATCGGGGTGTGGTAGAAGACAGATATTATGAGCCTCATTTCTTAGATCTCACCTATCCAGACTTCCAGTGGCATGGATTGCAAGGCTTCACCAGAAAGCCAGTGCATCGGATTCCACTCATAATCCAAGAGCTTTATGTAAATTTTGAGGACACTGAGGAGGAAGAGGATGAATATTACTGCTGAGCTGCTTGGATACGCATCAATGAGAAAGTCTTTCAAGACTTTTATGAGTTTCTAGACATCGAGGAATGTGCCTTCTAAACATACTTGGAGAATCCGCAATCTGTTCCATGGGAGGAGGTGGAAACCACCATCGCACTGGAAGAACGAGCCAGATTGGTCAACAAAGTGTACCCAGTCAATCAATTAAACAAACCTGCCTGATATTGGCTGCAATTCATAACCAGCAATATTCTGACGAGTTCTCATGGATCTGATATGATCCAAGAACGAGCTACGCTGACTTGGTGCTTCATGATAAAGCAACAGGTGAATATCCCTCGGGTTAATGTATCTAAACTTCAAGCAAGTGGCAAGGTCTGATAGGGTGAGCTTGGCATACCTCCATATACTTACTGAGTTAGTCACTATGGGGGGAAGCCGAGTCTCTAAGAATGATGCGCAATTTAAACCAAAGGGGCCCTTTAAATATGATAGTATGAAGGATGAGCCAAGGCATCCTTGCAGACACTGGGCATCTACACAGGCACCGCCTGAGGTATCTCCACCACCTCCTCCGCAGTGCTTGAGTACCCCTGAGCCGATACAGCAGGATCCACCACATTCAGCTGAGTTTGAGGGTTGGGTACGGGATTCCATTAACAGGTTGGAAGGACATGTCCTGTCTATGAAAGACTAATTACAAATGCTTATAGACTACCTGATGCCTGCACCTACCCCTTCACCTCCAGCGGGCCCTCCATCATCAGTGATTGTCCTCCCACAGAACCCTACACCGCAGGACAGGCCTGGACCTTCTGATTCACAAGACCCTTTTATCCCTTGACTGCTGTTTCTTTTTATTGTTTTACTTTACATTTTGGGATCACTGTATATGGATAACTGTATATCGCTATGCTTTTGATACTTGCACTGGCTAATCTTATGACTAATCTATTATTTCTCATGCCAACTCACTGTTTGCTGCTTAAATTCTATCCATTTTTGGTCTGTCAGTTGCAGGAGTTGTTTGAGCGCACCCCTCTTGCCCACACATTTTTTTCTTATCAGGGGAGTCTCATCACTTTCTTTTCCCTCCACCCCAATTTGCTTCCATTTCTCTACTTTTGTTCTTCTCTTTTACACATTGCGGACAATGTTCACTTTAAGTGTGGAGGAAGGTACACTTAGGCTAAGTGGACACACAAATTCGGTTAATAAGTAAAAATTTATCATTAATAAATAGTCCATCATAATGTCTCTAATTTTAACCAGAATTAACCCTCTTGCTTTAGATGAATACTAATCAATGAATATGGGGGTAAAGCAAACTTGAAATAAACAAAGTAAGTAATGTAGTTGTAATATACACCCATAGTAGGACCACTCTTCCACAATATGATCATTAAAGTTATTTAAGTTTTCTCTTTAATAATTCTCAATTATTATTTTTAGATCCTTCCAATTTACCTGCTTCTTATGGATATCTGATTGTTATTTGAGAGGGATCATTAGTACACAAAAAAAAACTCTACTCTAATGGTTGAAATCACTTAGTAACTGGGGGTTTGCACTAAAAAGTGTGAACTTTCGCATTAAACGGTGATAGAAACGAAGAGTATGCTAGTGAGCACTCTAAGGACTTCCTTAATCTGAGTAACCGGTGGCTTCATAACCAATGTTGTCATTTACGTCAAAAGAATTAAGAGAACTGAGGAGAAATAAAAAAAAAGGGGGCAAAAGCTATCCAAAAAAAATGAATGATCATGTTGAAAGCAGTTCTCTGGTGAACAATAAAAACCCTTTTTAATGAATGTTGATGATTGAAGTTAGAGCGGATATTTGGATTGGTCTTGAAAATGTAATAAAGGCATGTTGAAGGTTACTTGATTGCTTCTTGAAAATCTATCTGTGGAAGCACACACACACTTAGAAATCAGGGTGTTGCTATGATTACATTATTTTCAAAATTCAATTTGAGTTTTGCTGAACTTCTATTTCTAACATTAGTTTCATTCTAAGTGTGGGGGGGAGCTGAAATTCTGATTGATTGGGTGATGATTGTGGAAAAGAAATAAATAAATAATCACATTGTTTCATAGTTTTTAAGAGTTGCTTGAGGACAAGCAAGGATTTAAGTATGGGGGAGTTTGATGACTCCCTAATTTAGGATGAAAAAGGAATACATTTGAGATTAAATTAGGGAGGCAAAGCACTTTCCTCTTGATTAATAAGGTTAAAAATGTATTCAATCAAATAAAATAAAGAAAGTGTTTTATTGTAATATCTTTATCAGTTTGAACCTTACTCTATGATTGATTTCAATTTCAGGAAAAATAGAAGAAGGAAGAAAGAATTGAGAAAAGAGAGGGAAGCTGAGAAGTGCAAAAGTACAAGTGGAACAAGTCCCCTCGCTACAGCTAGAACTCAATTCGCTGTAGCAAGGATGCACTTTCACTGTAGCGAATAAGGTACTTCGCCATAGCGAAGTCGCGAAGCATACAAATTCCAAGGAGAAACTCGCTATAACAAAGCAGTAGCGAGAACAGCAGAAATCTGGGAACTTATGAGCTCTCGCTATAGTGAGAGGTACTCCTCGCCATAGCGAGATCGGACCCTGAAACGCACAGTTTGGATTAGCAAGCTAAAATAGACGCAAGGAAGCTAGGGTTTGCATCATTCAGCAGAGGGAGAACGTTCTGGCCGACTAGGAGAAGAGGAAAACGCGCGAAAGGTGTTGGAGGAGCTTTAATTTGATCCAGGAATCCATCAATTATATCATTTATCCTTCCGATTAGGTGTTTCTATTCCATCTTTCCTTCTAGTTGATGATAGTTAATATGTTTGCTGAATTTGTTTGTGGATTTCAAGCCATGAGCGGCTAGATTTTGTAACCCTTAGGGATTTTATGAACCTTTAGTCTTTGGAGATTATTTCCCTTTTTGATTATGCGGATTATTGAGAATTTTAGTGTTTAATCTGAATTATAGTTCATTCTATTGTGTGGCCTCCTTTAATTTGATTGTGGATTGGGTAATTAACCTTTGAAAGAAGGGAATTGCTTATAGACCATTGGTTAAACAACTTAGGATTGGATATAATCTAAATTGCACTTGAAATAGAGATATACTCAAGGGCCCTAGGTAGTCGAGATAAGGTCTGCGCTTAATTAAGTATTAACTACTCCTTGAGACATCAAGAGTGAGTGGGTATAGGGGTTCAATTGGATCGAAAGACAGTTGCACCTAATTAAACCTTGACTCTAAAACTTGCATTAAGCTGTTTAATTGAAAGGGGAATGATTGACATTGGAGATAAAGGGGATTAAAATTCCTAGGGTGTTTTTAATTGCATACCTTCAAATATAACAATATTTTATTATTGTCAACTACATTTGAAGTAATTTTCATAAAACCCAATTACAATTTGATTGTTTAATTAAAATGAACATGAGAACTCTAATGCCTAATCACCAATCGTACTAATTCTCTGAGGGAATGACTTTGATTCATCACGTACTACTTCTACAACTCGTACACTTACGGTGTCATTATCTAGTGAGCATTAGTATTAGAGCAATAGTTCAAGCAATTGTGTTTGATTTACAACTTTGTAGTTAGAAAACTTGGCAATCATGATGCATGCATGATAAGAATAGGAACATTGTGACCTGATGATAACTTTTATACTTATATATACCTGTTATGGGTGGAGTTGTGTTTTGTTTGCCTTGGGTTATAACTTAATAAGGGATACTTATGGTTGTGCTTGTAGCATTGTAGAGCAAGATGGCTGCACGTAGATAAACAGCTAAGATGCTAAGAGAGATGCAAGAGGCCATGGCTGCAATGGCCAACAGAATGAGGGAACAAGCTGAGGCCTATAAAGCTATAGTTAGGGCAATGACTGACTGACTTCAAGAGCAAGTCAAAGCTTATGCAACAATTATTCAAGTGTTGTAACAACTACATGAAACCATGAATAAGTAAAATTAGAAGGTGTTGGTGGAGAACCGTGTTGGTGCTAGTCAAAACCTTGGTATGGGACACCAAAGGAAGGATAATGACCTCTCTATTGTGTTGGCCAAGTTTAGAAAAGCTGATCCTTCATCGTATTTGAGGGAGTTGGACATTGAGAAAGCTAAGAGGTGGCTGATGCAACTAGAGAAGATCTTTAAGGGTGAGGCTGAGCATTGGTGGAGGAACACCTCTAGATGTTGATTGTAAGGAGGATACCCTTGACTTGGGAAAGCTTTCAGACCACCTTTGAGAGCAAATATTTCCCGCTTTCAGTGAGGGCTAACAAGGAAGCTGAGTTTAACTTTTTTGAACAAGGGGATATGAATGTGAATCAGTATGCAGACAAGTTCATTCAATTGTCTTGCTTTTCCTCTTACTTGAAACAATTTGATAATGAGCCATGGAAGGCTGAAAATTTTGAAAGAGGCCTGAAACCGGGGTTGAAGGAAAAAATTGTATCCCTACAAATATGTAATTTTGATGAATTGGTGGAGAAGTATAGAGTAACGAAGAGGGCTATGATGGAAAGTGAGGCCAAGAGAAAGAAGACCATTGAGGGTAAGCATGACCAGGGCATAGAGCCCTTTAGAGGCGAAAGTAAGAAGGGAGCCAACAGTGAAAGTGACTCTTGGGGTAGGAGACCACCCCCAAGGAGTGTCCCTAAGAAAATAAGCATGGGGCCCCCAAGAAGTGTAGTGAGTGCCCCACTAACTTGTGCCAAGTATGGGAAGAACCATGATAATGGGCCATACCCGGTGTGCTATAATTGTAAGAAGCCTGAAGACTATGCACGGACTTGCACGGTCTCATGAGAGTCAGCCTCATCTATTAAACCATCTACCCAAGGAAGGGTGTTTGCACTTACATTGTTAAAGGTTAGTAGATCCCCTAGTCTGATTGTTCGCCAAATGGCTTACGCCGCAAGTGCACGGGCCGTGACAAAGTAGTATAAAAAGATTATCATTCTCACGAGGATTGGAGTTGAGCTTAGTTAATCATTAAACTTATGCTTTGAACTAGGTTGAGCAGAGCAATTGTTTATCGAAGTTAAGTGTAAAAATAACCTTGCAACTTAAGTTATAAAGGGAATTAAGAGATCTTTTTTTACTTCAAGCATATAGGGGATCTAGGATTATCTCTCCCCCTTGTATTTTATGGCACAAGATCAATCTCATTTCACAAAAATGATCAACAACTAAATCTGCTAGTCTGGGGATCAAATACTACTTGAAAAAGCTTTCTCAAATTAGAAACAAGTGTTTAATTTTATTAGCTGCTCAATCTCTTTCACAACCAAATAAATCCCAATTTTAAGCTCAATCCCAAATGTGACTACACAAGGTTAGTGAGTGTATCTCTTCCTCACTAACAAAACCATCCATTCAATACCTAAAGTTCAAGTTCTTGTATGATTTAACTCAAGTTTAGTACTCAAGCTAGCTCTCTCAAGCATCACTCAAGCCAACAAACAACTAATTGGTGGCCAATCAACCAGAAGCATTAAAAATGGAGTAAAATCAACACATATATGTCATAAATCAATAGAAGTGGAGAAGAATCAAGTGTCAATCCATACAAGGGTTCAAAATAATCCTAGAATAGAGTCTAGCTACTCATAATCAGTCACTAGTTTACCAAACACTAAGAAGTCAGAGCCATAGCAAAATATAAGAGAAAGAGAAGAAGAAGATCAGAAAAACTAATGGAAATGGCTTTAAATCTCTTTAAAGCTTCAATTCTTGCCCCAAACCACTTCTCCAAACTCTAAACCCTAGCACACCAGCTCCCCAAGCTGCCCAGAAGTCAAAAACCCCCTCTCTTGATCAAAAATGTGGATATATGAAGCCCTAGAGTCTGTCAAGCCTCAAAACGTAGTGTTTCAGTAAACCATGGTTCGCCGCGGCCAACATATTATTCGCTGCGGTGAAATGCCCTCAGGTTTTCACCAGTAGCTCTGTTCAACAATTGGCCGTAGCAAACTTGTGAATTAGCTATGACAAAATACTCTCTGTCTGCTTTCTCCTCCATGTAGGAATTGGCCACGGCTAACTTCTGATTTGGCCGTGGCGAATATAGCAAAATATCCAGCTATGAAATCAGTAATTACTTTGAGGTCCAGTAATATCTGCAAAAAGTGTGAAGCTATAAATGTACCACAATATTCTGCATAATTAAACTAAAAAGTGAGTTAGTTAAGTTTAACTATAAAAAATGCACATTTTCCTACTTTGAGTATAATTTATATACAAAAATACATCAAAAGATATGCACAGCTCAAGGAAAATGTGCTAAAAAGACATGAATTTAGAGAGGTTATCACACCTCCAAACTTAGACTTTTACTCATCCTCGAGTAAAACAAAATGAAGAGTCAGTGAGATTACATGAATTATCCAAATACTATGAATGCTTGGTATAATCCTCATCAGTTGCTACCCATGATAAGCATGATAAGCAGGACAGGGGAAACTGGAATGTAAGAAGATGCAAGGCTCACAACATAATGCAACGTTTTCTAACATTTTTAAAACGTGTTTGTGTGGCTAGTTAAGGTATCATTTTCCAACCATTGCCCAGCATAAAAACCACACTTCAATGTATATATATATACACTGCCTCAACAACAACACTTCATATGCCAAAACTTTTCTTCCCTCTCCACTGTACATTTGACCTTACAAAAATTTTGAAATCATTAAGACTTTTAGACTTGTAATGTAGCCAAGGCAAAGGCTAATTGAAAGAAGGGATAAAAGAGAATACAAATAACTTGAGATAAATGATAGTACAGAACTCTACCCTTTTTCTGCATTCAAAGTATTCTTCCAAAATGCCAACACCTCCCCCAAACTTATCTTCAAATCCAAATGCATTCAATCTCATTGATTTTTTTTTTGGGAGTTAAATCAACACCTCTTAAGTGTAAATAATTACAGAATACCCATTATTCATACTCCTATGATCAAAGCTCATCAAAATGTAACCACTAATCCATTACCTCAAGTCCTAGGTAGAATCATGGTTTTTCAAGTTTGTGTGGTATAAGTCCAATGCATAAATTCAAACAAAAATTTATATGGTTTTTCAATTAGGCTCAAGTAGGGGGGTTCAAGGGAAAATATAATTGATAAAAGATAGCTTGAAAGGCACAAACACATTTAATTAATGCCCAAATCATTTTTCAAAATCAAGTGAAGTCATTAGATCGTTTCAAGGAATTCCGAGGATGGTTCTAGAGTTTTGAAATTGAGAAAGAGCATATACACTATTTTGCTGTAATTTTTCCAAAACAAGAGCTTTCAAATAATTCCCCAACGTTTGTGTACAAAAATCTTGCCCTAAAAATGTCATCAAACAATGCATTATTTAATGACTTCAAGCGCTAACAAACATTTCCAAAATTCCTTGTCAAGCATATAATTTAAGCAACCCACAATCATTAGACCCAAACAATCTAGCTAAAGGAAAAAAAATTCAGCAACCTCACACATGCTTTACAAGTGGAAGCCTAAGCGTCAAAAATTAAAATCATGCCAAATCAGCAATAAAAAGGCCAAAAAGGTATACCCTGCCCCCCAAACTTAAAATGGACAGTGTCTTCACTGACATATATAAGAAAAAAGAAGGCCAACTCTCATGCTACTACCAACAAAAGGTAGTTGCACAAGAGAAATAGTACTTGCACTTACCAAAAAAGCAGAAGCTGATAATAAAATGAGACAGGCATCAAACAAAAACTAAACTTAACCAGTAGTAATGGAAAAATGTTTAAATCTAGCTAGGTCCAACATTGAGAAGCAAGCTATAGCTAACTAGATAACCACCAATTTACTGTAAGTAACCATATTAAAACAGAAAATGAAGCAACAAAATAACTAGCATGAATATAAAAATAGAAAACAATTAACAGGAAAAAGAAAAGTCAAAGATCGCTAGGCTGGTGCTCATTGGGGCCCTCGTCACCCCTAACTCCAAAAATCCTATCAGTCAACAGTGGCAGTAAGCACTGCAGCTGAAGCTAAATCTGGGCTACATCATCAGAAATATTGTCCACCTTACCTATCATCATATCCATATGCCTATCGACACTAGCCCTTCATGGGTCATCTGACTGTGCTAGGTCAGACTCCTCTACTGTTGGAATATCTGGGATTGGTGCCTCCTGCTCCATCATATCTTGGTTCAGCTGATTTGCCCCTAGGCCTTGTGGTGCCCTATGGGGTGACTTGATGGCTCTATAATTGAAGAGTATGGGGGCCATGAACACTTATTCATTGGCTCTGCCTTTCACCCTCGATTGAAGACACCATTGATGAACAAAGTGGGGGAAAACAATCACGCAAGAGTGATCCACTATTGCCGCTTCAAGGCTTTGATACATTATAGCAGCAGTATCAACTGGTTGCTGGGTCATCAGTAAGTAAATCAGGAGGGCCTTCTCCCATGTGGCATCGCTCATATGTGAGGTCGAAAGAATGTTGAAAGACACAAAATGAAGCCAAAACTTGGCATCTCTGCGCAATCTCTTCCGTTCAAGATATCGTTGCTCACCATGAGGGATCTTCTACAGCACTTGCCTCTCATGATCCAGAAATGAGGCAATATCATCAAAGGGGATCTTGTCCTCATACTGCATTAAGTAAGAGTAGTGGCAATCGGCTACCTCTGGCAATTGGTAGAACGTGCAAAGTGCCTCCACTGAAATGTTAACTTGAACCCCTCTCACTTGACACTTTAGGCTGATTGCAATGGCTACCTGTGTGTAGAACTCTCTAACTATGGCAGCATTTCCACCCAGCTTTTCACCCATCAAGGAATATAGGTGAAAAGTTTAGTCGGGAATCACACAGAAGGCCCAGTCAGTTGTGTAAGGGAATTCTTGCTCTGATAAAATAGGATGGCTTTGTACTCTTTCTTTAATGGCAGCTGGAGACTCTTGTTCGGACTGATGCGAAGCACTCGGACAAGATCTCTTTAGAGCCATAGGACCTGTAAAACCACAAGACACCAACTCAGCTAATAACCAAAAACACAAAGACAAAAGCAAATTGGACAAAACCAAAAGTTAAAATTGTTCTAGACAAATTCACTGACCAACACAAATTACACACTTAGAAGGACACTCCCACACTTAACCCACTTGAGAGCACAAATAAAAACACCTCAGATGGCACTCAGATTGGAACAAACTAACCTAATTGATAACCAACTAGCCATCAATATCTGTTATGAACCACTCGGCCACATTGCCCAAACAATAATTAATAAGGCCAACCGTCCAGTACAAAATCAAAGACCAATCTGATTGATCAATCCCAGTTGGCAACCCTATTCAATTATGATTCAAATTGATTGTGGCTTCAACCAGAAAGTCAGAATCATACCTTAGTCCCTAGCTAACTACTTAACAGCCTCCATTGAATGATTCAAAATGAGAATTTCCTACTCAATCCATCCTACTATCACACATCATTCCCCTATAAAGTGCCTAATAAGCAAACAGAGCAACACAATTGAGATAGAACACTCATGCCTATACAAACTTGATCACAGCAGCACACTAACCCTTTTTAGGATCTGCAAATTCCTAGCTCAACACTGAGTAACAATAGCAATTAATGAACTCAATATAGTAGCACTATAACTCGAAGGCAAGGCAAAAACTAGGTAAAGTAGAAATTTTCCTTATACAGCATATAATCAGAGTAAAACAGCATACAGCCCAAAGCTAAGATAATAACAACAGCACAACAAAGCACATAACATAACACAATAGAGTAACACAAAGACATCGCATCACCCAATAACCACAATGCAGGGAACGATAGTATGAGGATGAGAACAAACTTACCCAGAAGAAAAGAACACAAAATGCAAGAAAAAGAAGAAAGGCTAAAGGCTTCGGCGAATGAGGACCCACAACCTGTCAAAGGAGGAACCAACTGTTGCCTCATGGGGTGAAAAGGGGATAAGGAGAAGGTAATGGAGGGGAGAAAAGGGGAGGCTGCATTGTGAGGGAGAAGTTGAGAAGTGGGAGGGGGAGAAAAATGGCAATGGTGCTTAGATGAATGAAGGGCGAAGGAAATCTGATTGGGGCATTAGGGTTGAGATAAGGGTGGAATAGGGATTTCAGATGCAAGCCAAAAGTTACCTAATGAACCAAGCAAGGAAGTTAGGTGAGATTCAAAGGGACGAGGTGGGAATTGATGGAAGTTTTGAGGGCAAAATAGGAAGGACAACAAATAATTTTCGGGCATCAGCTGAGGTTTGGCCGCGGCCAATAGGCTTATGTTTCATTCCAAGGGCAATGGAATACAACTTTAGCCACAGCCAATTAGCCACTAGCTTGCAACTCACCATTTTAACCATGGCCAATTTTCCTCAGGTTAACTTCCCTGGGCACACTCATGAAGAATTAGCCGCGGCCAATTAATTTTTCTTGGATTTGGCTGGTGAGTTCCAGAACATATTTTGCCACGACTAACATGGCATAGAGGTGTTCTATGCATTAATACAGCAATTTCTTCCCTCACACAGCCAACTTAACATAAGAGGAGCATGCAATCTAGTCTTAAACAATATTCTTCTTATTCCCACATACATCATTTTCAATAAAGCTAGAATCAACTTAAGCATGAATGATTTTCACAATAATCCCTAAGAGTCAATAAGGAATTCAAGCACTAAATATGCATTTGGAAAGGAAACCCCATAGACAGCCATCAAATTTAAATTATTATTGATTTGCATCAGTGTAGACAAGGATTTATGCATATTCTAAAGTAACTAGCAAGAAAATCTTCCCTGAAAATGCTGGTGTAGAAATGATCCTTGAGTTAAATGCCCTCAGTGGTATTGTTTCATTCTGCCCCCAGCCTTAACTAAGAAGTTCACCTGTAAAGCAAAGGAAAACACACATAACTTTACTAGAAACTATAAGCTACAAAAACAAAACAAAGGGTAAAGTTAAGAGCTTGGGTTGCCTCTCAAGAAGCGCTTGCTTTATAGTCTTCAGCCGGACTCATCAATTGTTCACTTGGAATCAACAAGATGGAAAGTAGAGGTTTAGCGATCCATATATCCTCCCCAATAATGCTTTAATTGTTGGCCATTCACTTTGAACCTTTCACCTGAGTTGCTTACTAACTCAATTGCTCCATGGAGAAAGACGTCGACCACTGTAAAAGGCCCTGACCACCTTGACTTCAACTTCCGGGGAAAGAGCCTAAGACGAGAGTTGTACAATAGAACATGTTGTCCTGGCTCAAATGTTTTAGGGGAGATTTTTTTGTCATGGAGTCGCTTGGTCCTTTCTTTATATATTCTTAAACTTTCATAAGCATGCATCCTGAATTCATCCAACTGGTTAAGTTAAAGGAGCCTCTTCTTGCCCGCCGTCTTGAAATCAAGATTCAATTTCTTAATGGCCTAATAAGCACCATGCTTCAACTCAACTGGCAAATGGCAAGCTTTTCCAAATACCAACTTATACAGTGACATACCAATGGGGGTTTTGAAAGCAGTCCGATAAGCCCACAATGCATCATCAAGTTTTGTGGACCAATCTTTTCTTGACACCCCTACCATTTTCTCCAGGATGGTTTTGATTTTTCAGTTGGAGATCTCGGCTTGTCCATTGGTTTGGGGATGATAAGCCAATGCCACTTTATGCTTCACTCCATACTTCCTCAAAAGGGCTTGAAATTGGCTATTACAAAAATGCGATCCCCTATCACTGATAATGGCTCTCGATGCTCCAAATCGGGTGAAAATATTCCTTTTTAAGAATTTGAGCACCATTTTTGCATCATTGGTGGAACTAGCAACAGCTTCCACCCACTTAGATACATAATCTACTGCCACTAAAATATATTGATTTCCAAATGAATTGGGGAAAGGTCCCATGAAGTCAATACCCCATACATTAAATAATTCCACCTCTAGCATATTTGTAAATGGCATTTCATTTCTCTTTGATATATTCCCCCTCCCCCCATTGGCATCGATCACAGTGAAGCACGTATGTATAAGCATCTTTGAATAGAGTGGGCCAGTAGAAACCACTTTGTAGGACTTTGGTTGTTGTTTTCTCTCCTCCAAAATGGCTTCCATAATCTGAAGAGTGGCAACTTTGCAAGATTACTCCTTGTTCTTCTTCTGGTATGCACCTTCTTAGAATGTGATCAGTACACCGCCGAAACAAGTATGGTTCATCCTAGAAATAATGCTTGGTATCATGAAAGAACCTCTTCAATTGATGTTGTTTCAGATCAGGGGGGCCACACCGCACACCAGATAATTAACAATGTCCGCATACCATGGATCTATAGCGTGCTGAACATTCAACAATTGCTCATCAGGGAATGCCTTATTAATATTCTAGGCAAATTCTAGTAGAACTTCAGTATTCAACTAAGAAAGATGATTAGCCACTTGATTTTCGTAACCCTTTCTATCCACAATTTCTAAATCAAACTCTTGCAGCGATAGCACCTATATAATCAATCTGGCTTTAGAATCTTTCTTGCTAACTAGGTATTTTAAAGCTGAATGATCAGTGAACACCGTCACTTTAGATCCCACAATATACGCCCTAAACTTATCACAAGCAAATACCACAGCTAGCATCTCCTTCTTGGTAGTGGTGTAATTCTCCTGGGCTTCATCTAGGGTTTTACTGGCATAGTAGATGGGGTGGAAAACTTTATCCTTTTTCTGGCTTAAGACTGCTCCAACAGCATAATCACTTGCATCACACATGATAATGAATGGCAAGTTCCAATTAGGTGCAGTCATAATGGGTGCAGAGATCAGCCTTCTTTTTAATTCCTTAAATGCTTGCAAGCAGGGATCATCAAGCTTAAACTCAACATCTTTTTCAAGTAATCTACACAGAGGTTTGGTGATCTTGGAGAAGTCTTTGATAAACAACGATAAAAACCAGCATGGCCAAGGAAGCTCCTCACACCCTTGACAGAAGTAGGTGGGGGTAGTTGTTCAATGATGGATATCTTGGCCTTATCCACTTCCAATCCTCCTTTGGATACTCTATGGCTAATACAATGCCCTCTTGCACTATAAAGTAACATTTCTCCCAGTTAAGCACCAAATTAGTCTCTTCATAACACTACAACACAATATCTAAATTATGGAGACACTCATGAAATGAGTCACCAAATACTGAAAAATCATCCATAAAAACCTCTATAGATTGCTCAATCATGTCAGAAAATATAGAGATCATGCATCTTTGAAATGTTGCCGATGCATTATGTAAGCCAAATGGCATCCTTCTGAATGCGAAGGTACCATAAGGACATGTGAAAGTAGTTTTCTCTTTGTCTTCTGGGGCAATTGCAATTTGGTTGTATCTTGAATACCCATCCAGAAAATAGAAAAATTCTTTCCTGGCTAGTCTATCTAGCATTTGATCAATGAAAGACAAAGGAAAATGGTCTTTTTGGGTTGCAGCATTCAATTTGCGATAATCCATACAAACCCACCATCCAGTCACTGTGCGAGTGGGAATGAGCTCATTTTAAGTGTTAGCCACTACAGTCGTGCCTCCTTTTTTTAGAACACATTGGACTGGGCTTACCCAAGAGCTATCTGAAATAGGATATATGATACCCGCATCTAGCCATTTAAGAGTTTCTATTTTCACCATTTCTTTCATATTGGGATTCAATCTTCGTTGGTGCTCTATGGAAGGTCTATGGTTATCTTCCAAAAAGATCTTGTGCATGCAAATTGAAGGGCTGATACCCTTGATATCTGCTATATTCCATCCCATCACCTTTTTATGTTTCTTTAACACTCTTAAGAGCTCTAACTCTTGCTCCATAGCTAGATTAGCAGCAATAATGACCGATAAAGTATTTGATTCTCCCAGGAAGATATATTTTAGATGCATTGGGAGTGTCTTTAACTCCAACTTAGGCAGCTCCACAATGGAGGGTTTTAAGGGAGGTCTATCAACTGAAGCCAAGTCTAGAGTTTCAAATTTCAATCTAGATGGAGGAATGATTGGAGTAGCACTCACCATATTGACACATTCTTCCTCTCCCTCCTCATCTTGTTCAATTAGTAGCGGAGGTGTTTCACATTTTCCTTCTATCATAGATTGTTGAGATTCATAGTGAATTATATGGTCTATCATATCTAGATAGAAGCAGTGTTCTAGCTCATCTGGCAATTTGAGAGTTTTGAACATATTGAATGTCACTTGCTCTTCACCAACTCTCATGGTGATATCTCCTTTTTCTACGTCAATGAGAGCTTTACCCGTGGCTAAGAAGGGTCTCCTGAGAATAATGGGAATCTCTTGATCAGCTTCACAATCAAGAATAATAAAATCTGCTGGAAGTATGAATTTATCAACTTTCACCAAGACATCCTCAATGATTCCCCGAGGATACGCCAAACTTCTATTAGCAAGTTGCAAAGTAACAATGGCCGGCCTTACTTCACCCAACTGTAGCTTCTTGAAAATGGATAAAGGCATTAAATTAATGCTGGCTCCCTAAGTCACATAATGCTCTAACCATGAAGGTTGTTCCGATGTGACATAGAATGGTAAAACTTCTAGGATCACCCTTCTTTTGTAGTAATTCTTTAATAAAATCTGAGTTACTTTTTGTTAATGCTACGACTTCATGTTCTTGAAATCTTCTTTTCCTGGATAATGCATCTTTCATGAATTTTGCATATTTGGGCATCTGTTCCAAAGCTTCCAGAAGAGGGATATTGATATGCAACTACTTAAATGTATCTAAGAACTTCTTATAGTGAGTATCTTCAGTTTGCTTCTTGAATCATCTAGGGAAGGGTAGCGGTGGAATCTGAGTGCTTGGTTGTATTTTCTTCCCTTCACTCTTCTTTCCTTCCCTATTCTCATGCTCCTTGTCATTCACTTTTAGTTCCTTTGCACCATCCTCTTTAGAAGAAGAGGCTCCTTAATCTTCTGCCTCAAGGGGCGTCATATTAGGTTTAGAAGCATTTGGCAAAACTTTACCGCTCCTCAAGGTGATGGCTTTGCACTCATCCTTGCTTTCCTTTCTAGGATTGGGAATGGTATCACTCAGGAGATTTCCTCTTGACATAACGTTCATTTGGGAGGCTAATTGCCCTCCTTGCACTTTCAAGTTCTTAATAGCTATGTCATGCAAAGAGAAAGTGGCTTTTGTTTCAACCCTCTGAGTTTCTTGATTAGCTAGTATTTGAACTAACATTTTCTCCATCTTGGACTCTTCTTCTTTAATGGGGATTTGTCTCGATGGCATCTGAAATCCGAGAGGTTGAACAAGCCTTGCACGTGACGAAGAAGCTTGATTCAATTTTGGACCTTGACTCTATGAAAAGTTTGGGTGATTTCTCCACCCCTGATTATATGTTTGAGAATACGGATTGTTCTATTGACTACGCTGAGCATTGTTCATGTACTTCATAGATTCCAATGTGTAATAACATTGTTCATATAAGTGTCCCTCTCCATAGTGATCACAAACAGTAGATGATGGCTGTACTGCATGAATTCCCATGGGGTTGGGTTTCTTCATTTGAAGTTTCAAGTTGTCAAACCGTCTATTCACAACTTCAAGCTGTGCTGCGATATCATTCGATGGGCTAAAAGATTGTCCTCTTCTCTGAGATGATTTTCTCCCGGATGCATATTGCATGGTGTTGGAAGCCATGTCATCATACAAATTATAAAGCTCATTTACCTTCATCTTCCTAATTCCACCACTAGAGGCATTATCCAGCATTCTTTTGCATCTTCATCAAGACTATTCCAAAAAGCTTCCATGAGTACATACTTTTTCTGTTCGAGGTTCGGGCCTGTTCTACATAACTCCTTAAATCTCTCCCATGCTTCATGAAACAGCTCTCCAGGTTGTTGCTCAAAATTCAAGATTTCTCCTCTCATGGTTGCTCTCCGGCCTCGAGGAATAAATCTTACCTTGAATCTGGCCACTAAATCTTCCCATGTGCCAATAGATTGTCCTGGAAGAGAGTTAAGCCATGCCTTAGTTTTGTCTTTCAGCGTCATAGGAAACAACCTCAATCTCAATGCATCCTTGGACACTCCATTCTGTTTGAAGGATTCACACACCTCAATAAACTTGCAAAGGTGTACATTGGGATCCTCATTATAATTGCCACCAAACAATCTATTCATCTACAACATCTGAAGCATAACTTGTTTAACCTCAAAGTTTCTAACTTGAATATCCGGCATCTGAATACTAGAGTAATAACTCTATGCCTCTCGGTTGAAAAAGTCATATAATGTGTAAAGATCATTTTCATCCATGTCAGCCATAGCAGGTTGTGGAGGCACTTCTGGCTCTGGATTGGCTCTTTCAAAAATGTCTTCTATATCTAGAAGGATTTTAAAACCATCTAGATGCAACCCTTGCATGCACAAGCTCCAAGAAAGGTACCTTGTAAAGAAAACACTCCAAGCAAGAATCAACTACTTATAGAAAATTAAAAATGTAAATTAATGAATTAAAACTATCTACAATTTTAAATACAAGCTCAATCGTAATTTACTAACACTAATTTAATGATAAACTAGAGAAATTTCAACTTTCAATCCCCTGCAACGGTGCCAAAAACTTATTCGCCAAACGACTTACACCGCAAGTGCACAGGCCGTGACAAAGTAGTATAAAAAGATTATCATTCCCACGAGAATTGGAGTTGAGATTAGTTAATCATTAAACTTATGCTTTAAACTAGGTTGAGCAAAGCAATTGTTTATCGAAGTTGAGTGTAAAAATAGCCTTGCGACTTAAGTTATAAAGGGAATTAAGAGATCCTTTTTTACTTCAAGCATATAGGGGATCTAGGATTATCTCTCCCCCTTGTATTTTATGGCACAAGATCAATCTCCTCTCACAAAAATGATCAACAACTAAATGTGCTAGTTTGGGGATCAAATACTACTTGAAAAAGCTTTCTCAAATTAGAAACAAGTGTTTAATTTTATTAGCTGCTCAATCTCTTTCACAACCAAATAAATCCCAATTTTAAGCTCAATCCCAAATGTGACTACACAAGGTTAGTGAGTGTATCTCTACCTCACCAACAAAACCATCCATTCAATACCTAAAGTTCAAGTTCTTGTATGATTTAACTCTAGTACTCAAGCTAGCTCTCTCAAGCATCACTCAAGCCAACAAACAACTAATTAGTGGCCAATCAACCAGAAGCATTAAAAATGGAGTAAAATCAACACATATATGTCATAAATCAATAGAAGTGGAGGAGAATCAAGTGTCAATCCATACAAGGGTTCAAAATAATCCTAGAATAGAGTCTAGCTACTCATAATCAGCCACAAGTTTACCAAACACTAAGAAGTCGGAGCCATAGCAAAATATAAGAGAAAGAGAAGAAGAAGATCAGAAAAACTGAAGGAAATGGCTTCAAATCTCTTTAAAGCTTCAATCCTTGCCCCAAACCACTTCTCCAGACTCCAAACCCTAGCACACTAGCTCCCCAAGCTGCCCAGAAGTCGAAGACCCCCTCTCTTGGTCAAAAATGTGGATATATGAAGCCCTAGAGTCTGTCAAGCCTCAAAACGCAGTGTTTCAGTAAACCATGGTTCGCCACAGCTAACATATTATTCACTACGGTGAAATGCCCTCGAGTTTTCACCAGTAGCTCTGTTCAACAATTGGCCACAGTGAACTTGTGAATTGGCTGCGACGAAATGCTCTCTGTTTGCTCTCTCCTCCATGCAGTAATTGGCTGTGGCTAACTTCTGATTTGGCCATGGCGAATATAGTAAAATTTCCAACATATGAAATCAGCAATTACTTTGAGGTCCAATAATATCTGTAAAAAGTGTGAAGCTATAAATGTACCATAATATTCTGGATAATTAAACTAAAAAGTGAGTTAGTTAAGTTTAACTATCAAAAATACACATTTTCTTACTTTGAATATAATTTATATACAAAAATACATCAAAAGATATGCACAGCTTAAGGAAAATGTGCTGAAAAGACATGAATTTAAAGAGGTTATCACTGATTCAAGATACTTGTCCATAATCATGTTGTAGATGCATTGTTTGACTCGAGTGCAACCCACTCATTCATTTCATATGACTGTGTTAAGCATCTGGGTTTTAAAATTAACCTGTTGCCATTTGAACTATCTGTGTCCACCCCTACTAGATATTCTATGATTACATCTGATGTATGCTTAAATTGTACTGTACAATTGGATAGTCGTTGTACTACCCTTAACTTAATTGGCATCGCTTTATGTGATTTTCATGTAATCATTGGTATAGACCAGTTGTCAGCTACAATGTAATACTTGATTATAACTGTAAGACTGTTTCTTTACCTACAAATATACTTGAAACTTGTCTTATGATTGAGCTTACTTATGTATCTACCGCCCAAGCCGGGAGGTACCTTAGGCATGGTTGCCAAGGGTTCTTGGTGTTCTTTTCATTGCATGTTAAGATTGATGAGGGGTTGGAAGTTATACCTATGATTAGAAAGTTCCCTAAAGTTTTTTTTAAGGAGTTTAGTAGACTACCTTTGTAGAGAGAGCTATAATTTTTCATTGATTTGTTATCTGGTACAAGTCCAATTTCTAAGGCCCCGTATGAAATGGTACCTGCTAAGTTGGTTAAGTTGAAGAATCAATTAAAAGAGTCACTTGAGAAAGGGTTTATTAGGCCAAGTGTGTCTCTATGAGGAGCACTAATTTTGCTTGTCAAGAAGAAGGATGGTAACCTTAGGCTTTATATTGACTATAGGTAATTGAACCAAGTGACCATTAAGAATAAATACCTATTACCTAGAATTGATGACTTACTTAACCAATTAGCTAGAGTGTCAGTCTTTTCAAAGATTGACCTTAGATCAGGATATCACTAACTTAGAGTTAGGCCTAAAGATGTACCAAAAATTGCCTTTAGGACTTGATACGATCATTATGAGTTCCTAATTATGCCTTTTAGGTTAACCAATGCCCCTCCCATTTTCATGGATTGCATGAATAGGATTTTTAAGCCCTATCTCGACTGGTTTGTGGTAGTGTTCATTGATGACATCCTTATATACTCTAAAAGTAGTGAAGAGTATAAAGAGAATCTTAGGATAGTTCTTCAAACATTGAGAGAGCATCATTTGTATGCTAAGTTAAGCAAGTATGAGTTTTGGTGGCGGGAAGTCAAATTCCTAAGTTATGTGATATCATAACAAGGGATAGTGGTAAATCCTAGGAAGGTAAAAGCAGCACTAAATTGGGAGAGACCCAAGATAGTGACCAAAATCCATAGCTTCCTAAGTCTTGCTGACTACTATAGAAGATTAATTAAGGGATTTTCTTAGTTAGACATGCCTTTGACTAAGTTAACCAGGAAGGACTAACCTTTTGTGTGGGATTTCAAGTGTGAAGATGCCTTTCAAGAGCTTAAGGATAGGTTGACCACCATACTTGTGTTAGTGATACCCAACCCTAAAAAGACATTCACAGTCTATAGTGACACTTGTAAGAAGAGATTATGGTGTGTTTTAATGCAACAAGGTAGGGTGATAGCCAATGCTTCTAGGAAACTTAGACCTCATGAGGAAAACTATTCTACCCATGACCTAGAGCTAGTAGCTATAGTTTTTACCCTTAAGATTTAGAGGCACTATGTTTATGGTGCACAATTTGAGGTGTATAGTGATCACAAGAGTTTGAAGTACTTGTTTGATCAGGAGTTGAACATGAGGCAAAGGAGGTGGATGAAATTTCTTAAAGACTATGATTTCTCCTTCAAGTATCATCTAGGAAAGGCAAATGCGGTTGCCGATGCATCGAGTAGGAAGTCTATTCACATGGCGATAATGATGCTTAAAGAGCAAAAGTTGGTTGAGGAGTTGAGAGACTTGAACTTATCCATTTCAGTGAACCCTAGTAGCCTACTTTTGGGGGAAATAAGGATAGAAAATGACTTTAAAAAGAGAATTAAGGAGACCCAAAAGCTAAATGAATACTAGGAAAGAATTAGAGAGCAATTGGGAGTGGCGAGGTCAAAGATTTTGACCTATCAGAAGATGGCTTGGTGAGGTACCAAGGTAGAGTATGCATACCCAAGGATGAAGAGTTGAGGAATATAGTGTTGTCGAAAGCTCATAAGAGTAGGTACACCATTCATCTGGGTACCATTGAGATATATAAAGATCTTAAGAGGAGTTTTTGGTGGCCTGGGATAAAGTAAACCATAGCAGAGTTTGTTGTTAAATGTCTAGTTTGTCAGAGGATTAAGATTGAACACCAAAGACCCACAGGTTTGTTACACCCTCTAGAGATTCTGGAATGGAAATGGGATAGCATATCCATAGATTTTGTGATGGATTTGCCTAGAGCACCCTTAGGTTATAATACTATTTGAGTGATTATGGATAGATTTACAAAGTCTGCCCACTTCTTACTTATTAGAGCCACTTATCCTTTAGATAGAGTAGCCTAATTATATGTTCATGAGATTGTGAGATTATATGGTGACCCTAATAGCATTATGTCAGATAGAGACCCAAGGTTCACATCAAAATTTTGGTGGTCTCTACAAGAAGTTTTAGGTACTAGTTTCAATTTTAACACAGCCTATCATCCCCAATTATATGGACAGACAGAGAGAACTATTCAAACTCTTAAGGACATGCTTAGAGCTAGTGTACTGGAGTTAAAGGGGAATTGGGATGTGTACTTACCTTTAGCTGAGTCTGTGTACAATAATGGTTACCATTCCAGTACCCAAATGGCACCATTTGAGGCACTTTATGGAAGGAAGTGCAGGTCACCCTTGTGTTAGGTAGAGCTCGGTGAGAGAAGTCTCTTAGGTCCGGACATAGTGGACCAAACCACCTGCCAAATAGAACTCATCAGAAAGAAGTTGTTGGATGCCTAAAGTAGGCAAAAGAGTTATGTTGATAAGAGAAGGAAACCCTTAGAATTTGAGGTAGGGGACTATGTGTTCTTTAAGGCTACTTCGGTGACCGGTGTAGAATAGTCTATCAGGACAAGAAAGTTCAGTCCTCATTATCTTGGTCCTTTCTAAATCCTTGAAAGGATAGGACCCGTAGCCTATAGAGTTGCTTTACCTCCAAACCTGGCCAAATTGCATGATGTATTCCACGTGTCCCAATGGAAAAAGTATCACCTAGACCCTTTGCATGTCATTGAGCATGAGAATGTGCATCTACAAGATGATTTATCTTATGTGGTTAAGCCAGAAAGGATTATGGACTCAAAAGTCAAACAGCTATGTAATAAGGACATCCTCTTGATAAAGATAACATGGAAGTGACTTACTTCGGATGAAGTAACTTGGGAGATAGAGGAAGCAATGAGAAAGGATTATCCTACATTATTTAAGTAAGGTACATTTAATTTTGGGGACAAAATTTCTAAAAGAAGGGGAGAATATAACATGCCAAAATTAATTAAGGTGTTAATCATGGATTAGATATAATTAAGAATAATTATTAGGGAATAATTGGACAAATCATATGAATGGAAATCTAGAGAGAAATAAATTATTAATATGGGTTTGAGATTTAATTAGGTTAGAAACTTCATCTAGGCCTAAATTAAATTAAGTAGGCCATAGTTAGAAACCAATGAAAACCCAATGAACTTAAGTGCAGACCCAACTTTCTATTATGAGTCTTGGCCCAAGAGAGACTACATAGCAATGACCCAATTTGGTTTAAGGAGATAAAGGCCGAAGACCCTACCTACATGAACTCTTATAATTGGCCCATTATCCCTTATGCAGACCCAACTAAACGAGTTCTTAAAATTTGACCTAACCCAATTATAATTCTGCAACCCAATTCATGAAACGTAGCCCAACAAAGCTTAAATCTGAAACCCACTTGGAATTAGACCTTTGGGTTAACTCATAACCCATGTAAGACCCAACTTAAACCCTAAAAATTATTCTAGCCACCCCCATTCTACAGAACCACAAGAAACATAAAGCAAATTCGGAGGTCTCTTGGATGCTAGGGTTTTCACCACCTTCTTGGCCTTATTTCTCACTTTTAAAATCAAAATCAGCTAAGGTGAGTATTATATAACTTAATTCTCTCCTTTTCCTTTACATTTTGACTTGATTAGTTTTTCATTTAGGGTATTTTCACCATACCCAAAATCTGAAATGTGGTTGTTTGGTATTTTCTTAGAGGATTTTCAAAGGTAGAGACTAGGAGCGATATTGGGTAAGTATAACTTCCTATTTTGATGTATTTTCTACTAGTTTAGGACCCCAATAACTAATTATGATATGGGTATTGTTTTTATGCAAATTTACTCAGAATTTAAGGTGTTGTTATGATGTTATTGGTGTAGGTTCAACCAAATCTGAATTTGGTTCTTTTGATAATTGAGTAAATATTTTTGAGTAGTTCTTTGTAGTGTAACTCCTTAAGTGACTGGCTTGCTAATACAAATGATGATTAGGATTAGTAATGACTTGATTTTGTGTCCATGGATTAAAGTAACATTCAGTTGGCTCTTAAAAAATTGGCTACAAGTGAGGTAACCTAGGGTTATATTAATTCCATGTATATATTTGCTTTAATTTTATATTTACTACATATAAATGATTTGAAATGCTAAATGAATTAGTTAGCTATCTATTATATTATGTTTGGACCCTATGAGTCCATGGTGGAGTTGTGGTACAGCTACCACCAGTGTATGTGCTTCGATCAGGTACCGGGTTATGACTAGACCTTAGATGCACTGAGCCCTGGTTATGCTCATTAAGGAGAAGGTGCCGTGAACGGGCCTCTCCCAGTGTTATTGGCCTTTAACATGTGGAAATGTAATTGCTAATATAGGATGGTAATCATAGTAGCTTAATCATTTCATTTATTGATATGACTAATATGATTCTGATGCTCATTTTGATTCATGCATATATGTTAATTAAATTCGATTATAAGATTGGAAATTACCTTGGTTATTGAGATTTTTATCTCACCCCATTTCATAGGATCATACTTTCAAGTGAAGACCATTCGAGTAAAGATAAGGGGAAGCAAGTAGATGAATATCTATGAGCTCTAGCCATGTGTAGAGGAGGCTACATTTGGGCTGATCTGAGTAGAGTAGATACAATTTTATTTTTCTTTTATATAGCATTATCATGTAATCATGTTGCTAAGTGTAGGAGTTTATATTTTGACAATATAGAATGTATCTATTGAGGAGTTAGGCCTCATATTAAATGGATATTTGATGTATGAGTTGTAACATCTGACGTTGAAATTTTGTGGATCCTATGATATGGTTTACTTTCTTGAAATGTAATCACATGATATATTAGATATTGACTTAAGCTAGTGATGCATGGAACTTTAATAGAATATGTATTTGAATGATAATTGTTGATAGTTCATGAATTCTTGCTGTCATCAATCTATGAACCTGCTGATATATGATAGTTGGATGAGTGAAAATTAACACTTAAGTCTTCAATTAGTAATGATAAATAAGCTGGGTAAATTAGGCAAATAAAAGCTATTAGAGCCTTACAAAATAAGGTAGAGTGGCCCTAGAGTGTCATTAGAAGGAGAGTTGGAGTGTATGAGATAAAATTTTAGAAGTTATGGGACCAGAAGGTGTTTCATCGTGGCTAAAATAGTCTTAGCCACAACCAATAAAGGTGAAGGTTCTCAAACCCTCATATTAACCTAGAAACCTTGGTTTTTCCTATGGCAACATCAAGGGATGACTTAGAAACACTTGTAGGGGGTTCTTATGAGTTGAAAATTAATGGGTAATAAATCTAAAAGCTTTTAATTGGGGATTTGTTCTACTTATGTATATAAACGGTTGTAATTATTTGGTTAATGAATCTAATAATATTAAGGTTCAAATTTTCTCACTTTTTTCTAATTTGATGATTTGAGATTATTCTTGCCTCAGGTTATGATTTTTGACTGTGTGTTTAAGCTTAATTATTATGATTAGAAGTTGGGGTCGTCACAAGTCTTGAATTCGTTCTTCAATTTCTTTTCCAAGTATTGGTCGCTACAAAGCACTTTCTGGATCTTTCTATTTCCTCCATGAAAGTATTGGCCATGGCTACATGTTTATTTGGCCGTGGCAAATTAGCTTCTTCCAGCAAAGGCTTCCAACATGCATCTCAACTTCAACTGGCTTGCCCAAAACATTCCTTGTCATCTACAAAAGTATAAAACTATAAAAATACCAAAAGTATCCTAAAATAGAGTTAAAATTACATAATTAATCTAAAAGTGAAATAATTCAGCTTAACTATAAAAAAGGTATATTTTCCTATTTTAAGTATGATTTATATACAAAAATATATTAAAAGGTATGTATAACTCAAGGAAAATGTTGAAAAGGCATGAATTTAGAGAGGTTATCACACCCCCAAACTTAGACTTTTACTCGTCTTTAAGTAAAATAAGATAAAGAATTAGTTAGATTGCATGAATTATGTATGCATGGTATAATCCTCATTAGTTGCTACCAATGATATGCAGAAGAAGTCAAAATGGAATGTAAGAGGATGCAGACTCACAACATAATGCAAGGCTTTCTAACAATTTCAAAGCATGCGTGTGTGTGTATGGAGTTAGGGCATCATTTTCCAGCAATTGTCTAAAGCAAAAGCTACACTTTGATATATATAAAGCTACCTTAATAATAGTATTTCATATGCCAAGCCTTTTCCTCCCTTTCCACTATACATTTGACCTCACTAAATTTCAAAATCATTGGGACTTTTAAGCTTGTAATATGGCCAAGGTGAAGGCTAATTGAAAGAAAGGGAAAAAGAAAATGCAAATTACTTAATATAAATGATAGTACAAAGCTCTACTCTCTTTTCTACATTCAAAGTATTCTTTCGAGACTCTAACACCTCCCCCAAACTTATGTTCAAATCCATATGCACTTAGTCTTATTGAATTTTTTTTATTTTGTATTTAATTTTGACGTCAACTTGAGTGCAAATAATTACAAACTACACATTATTCATATTCTCATGTTCAAAGTTCATCAAAGTGCAACATTCTGCATCCACCAAATTATTAAGCATTATTACAATTTGATTCATCCATTATCTTAAGTCCAAGGTAGATTCATGGTTTTTTAGGTCTATAGGGTTTATGTCTAATGCATAGCTTCAAAAAGGAATTTACATGAATTTTCAATTAGGCTTAAATAGGGTTCAAGAGGAAATATAATTGATAAAGGAAAACTTGAAAGGCACAAATGCATTTTAATGAATGCCTAAATCATTTTTCAAAATCAAGTGAAGTCATTAAACCACCTTAAGTTATTAAAGTGGCTCATACGCTCCTTATGTATGGCATCCCATTCTTTTTTCCCACTTTAACTGACCTTGCTTCTATTTAAATAGAAAAGAGTTCTGCCCAAGAAACAAGCACAAGAAGGAGGCCTTATGAGGAAGAAAGGTTTAGGAAAAAAGTGAGAAATCTTTGGATTTTCATGGTTTCTCCTTTACAAACATTGTTCTCCTCCTTTTCCCCTTTCTTTCTATGGCTCTCATGTTTGATTTGGGACTATTTTAGGTCAAATTTAGAGGGAGGAGATTAAAGTTTATAAGAGAGGCCTATAGCAAAGGAAAGAGCTCTTGAAAAGGCTAAGGAACCAAGGTAAGTTCATTGCTTTTCTTGCTTTTCTTCCTTTGTTCTTCCTAGTGTATGGTTCTGCCACTTTGAGAGCATGTGGAAAAGAGTAAATTCTAACCAAGAGCAAGCAAAGAACTAAGGTTTTAAAGTATAGGAAACTAGTAAATGCAATGAAATCTAAAAGAAAACCATTAGAACTCAAGAATGAGAACCTAGGGATTCTTAGACAAATTACAAAATCTAATTTCTTTCAAGGATGTTCTAGCTTATGTGAGAACTTAATTGAGTTCCTAAGGCATCTAGGAAGTCTCCCAAATACCATTCCCTTCAAGGAAAATTGAAAACGTCCATGGGCTACATACCATGCTCATGTCTCGGCTTAGACCATCCAAAACACCTAGGGAGTGTTTTAAATTCTTCTAAGCCTAGAATGGGACTAGATATGATAGATGAATATCAAATGAAGCATTGGAAAAAATTTAGAGAGCCTAGATTGTGAGATGGAGGTGTAGGCTCCATAATGAGACATAAAGAAGCAACTGATAACTAGACTCCTTAAAATGAATGTGTGATGACTCCAAGGAGTCTAAATAGAGTCAAGACACTTAGATTGAAGGAGAGAATAGAGGTAAGATCATGAATTCCTATAGTTGCTTCATTATGCCTTGTATGGAACTATAATTGTACCATTGAACAAAGTAGCTTCCCATAGGGTGTGTGTGATGCTAGAGCTTGCTTCAATGATGTAATTATGTCCAATTTGTTGTGTCTAGGCCAAAATAACCAAGCTCCACCTAAGTGCAAGTGTGTGGCTAAGAGAGGGGAAGAATAATCAAGAGAAAAACTTGTGATTTTACTTCAAAGGTATCTCTATAACCTTTCTCCCATTCATTGTTATATATTTTCTTGTCTTTGGACATCTTATGCTTGTTTGTGCCATAAGAAATGTTTTTATCTATTGCCCACATGTTATGATACTATGATGTTCTTGAAATATGTTTTATGAGTGTTATGTGGCTTGAATGAGTATGGTGATGCCAAAAGTCCCTTAGCAAGGGTGAGGATGAGCCAAAAGTCCCTAGGATTGGGTAAGACAAAACCAAAAGTCTCAAGAAGAATGAGGCTAAGTCAAAAGTCTCTTGAAAATGGGTGAGGCAAATCCAAAAGTCCTAAAGAAAATGGGTGAGGCTAGACCAATACCCTTGAGAGCCTATGCATGATATTATGAGTTTCTTGAATATGGAAAATGCTTTATGTATATTTGCTAGTAGTTTAAATTGCGATGCATCCATTCTTAGACTTGAAAATACTTCCATTATATATTTTTGAAAGGGTAAAGGGCTATTTGGATTCTTGGAATCTTACTTTTTTCCCTCCAATGTTTAACCATGTCTAGGTGAGCCAAGTGGGTAAAGAAGTAGAAACCAACAATCTTGAAGCACAAGGCTATGGCAAAGAAGTAAAGAAATAGGCTTTTAAATAGCATTGTGATGTAAAACTATGTAACTATTTGATGTATAAATGATGTAGACCTTTAGACACATGTAAAAGTATGTGGACATGATGTATGTATTTATTTTGGAACCAAATGAATGAATATATAGATTTTTGCCACTTATGTGTTATGACATTCATGTGTATAAGTGCGAGTGACATTATGAGATTAAGCTCCATGATCATTCAGACCATTTGGCTTGCTTCCCTAGGTTGTGTTTATGTTACGGGACGTGCTCAAGTGGCTATGGAATGAGAAATGAGCCATTTAGTGTATTATGAACCCACTTTGAATCTTAAAAGTGACCAAAACTTGAGCTAAATCACAAACTAACCAAATGGATGAATTTTCCCATGAAATTTGTATGAATATAAGTCTCATCTAGAGCTTTTCATAGAGCTAAAGAGCATCCAATTTGGAACTCTAGAGAATTTATTATGAATTTTCAAAGTTGAGAAAATTTTGAAAAAATGGTAACAACACTATTCATATGGTTAGTTTATTCCTCTGTGTGCTCTGTGTTTGCTTTGTTTGGTTTGTTTAGATGCTCATTGTGTATTTTTAATAATGACTCACACAAGGCATATTTCATGCATTATTTATATTTAATTTGGTGCTATGACTTGTCCCTACCGTTATAGTTAGCATTATTTACTCATTGAGTGTCAAACTTACTCCGTGTATTTTTAACATTTTCATATAGCAATGCAAACCTTGGTCCATCCTCAGCAGTATAGAAGTGGTTGAATTTCTATTTCTTCTTGTTGAGCCCTATACCTTTTTGTATGGACACATTTTGTTAATGTAAATATATTTTATTTTGTTACATAAAATGTTGAACATAGCTTCATTAAACCATAAATAGGGTCTTCACCCCTAGAGATTGACTTATACTTGTCTAGATTGATAGATGAAATTTCTTTGATGTATTTGAATTGGCTAGTTGATTTGTAGAAATTTTAGGGCGTCCAATTTATTGGAGAATCTTTGTCAAAATTTCTCCAAGAGTCACCTATAACTAAATTTATGTTATGTATATATGATTTGCAATTTTTTTTGGGTTTTGATATTCAATATTGAATCTTAAAAACATCCACTAATGCTTGATAGAATTTTAGTTTAGTTTTGGCTTACGAAAGAAAATTTGACTATCTTCCATGCCAGTCACGCTGTTAGTTGCGAGGTGTGACAAAAATATATTTATTATATATATGTATGTGTTATATTTATTAAAAATATATTTATATATTATATATTTTACATTTAAATAATTAATATATCAAAATAATATATATGTATATAATTTTAAAATAAATAATTATTTTTATTATACTACTTTTAAAAGAAATAATAAGAAAAATAATAAAAAATTATAAAACTGATTAATAGTAGTTATGTTTTTTGAAAAAATAATAAGACCGTTATAAGATATTTTCTAATGTTGAAATAAAAAATATTGTATATATTAATAGATTATATATATATCAATATTTATATATATAATCAATATATATTATATATTTAATATATATTAATAAATATTAAAATAATATATCAAAAATATTAAACTAAATAGCTATTTTTATTATATTAAAATAAAAATGTTTAAATATAAATAATTATAATTATATATTAAATAAATAACTACTCTAGTTAATTAAAAGTAATTCTTGCATTATTTTTTATATTTAAGGACATTTTGGTCATTTGCCATCACTTACTTTCCATTTCCTTACTGTTTCTATAACAAACAAACAAAGGGAAACACATTCTCTTTTCTTTTCTTATCATACCAAATATAATTGATTTCATTGTATTCTATTTAGTAGTCATTTTCCATTTCCATTAAAGGGGATTTTGTTTACTAAATGAGGCAATTGTGCACACAATTAACAAATCCAAAGTACAAGTGTCCTAGTTAAATTTTAATTGTGTCATATATTTAAACATATTAATGTTATTATAAACAATATTGGCTTTATCATTTAATCATTGTTAGGCTAAGTCACTAAACATTTTAAATGTAATATGAAAATTGTGTTGTAAATTCAACTTATAGTATCTAATTTAGCTGGAATATAACATAAAAGTTAATTAATTATATCCAAAATATTATAATATGTGAGATAACAAGATTAAAGCCAAACACCTCCCTAATGTGTTAAATAGCAACCCTTTCAAGGAAAGATGGGATTAAATCCGGGAGTTTAGACGATAAAATCATATAATATTTTTGTAGTTACTATTCATCTTTCGCAATATGTATTGCTAGTAGCTAATCTTCTAGAACCTTGATCCAATTAAACAATTGTCCCAACAACCATTATATTGACTAGGTGCCAAACAACTATAACTTATTAATTTGTTATATGTTCTCGTTGATCCTAATGTACTTTATATTATAACAATATACAACTATTTTCCATAATATAAGAAGACCTGCAGATGGGGTCATTATATATATATATATATATATATATTATATTAATCATAGCAACTTGTTAATTTGTTATGTGCCCTCGTTGATCCTGTGATACTTTATATCATAACAATATAAAACTCTTGAATTGATTTTCAATAATATAAGAAGATCTGCAAATGGAGTCATTATGTATATATATATTACATCAATCCTAGTAACTTGTTAATTTGTTATGTGTCCTCGTTTATTCTGTTATGCTTTATATTATAGCAATATAAAATTCTTGAATTGGTTTTCAATAATATAAGAAGACCTGCAGATGGAGTTATTATATATAATATTAATCCTAGTAACTTATTAATTTGTTATGTGCCCTTGTTGATGTTATTATACTTTATATTATAACAATATAAAACTGTTGAATTGGTTTTCAATAATATAAGAAGACCTGCAGATGCACTCATTATATATATATATATATGAAATCAATCCTGATCCATTGCTACATTTAAAATAAGTAATAATAACAACTTGTTAATTTGTCTTATGTCCTCTCATTTATTATTTTATACTTCCTATGATGATATTATATTAGGCTGTTTGGTTACACATGGGAAAGAGAAAAAGAAATGAAAAGCATAAAAAATTAAATTATTTTTTCATGTGATATATATTATAATTTTGTTATTATTATTTAATAACATTTATCATTTTTATTTTTTTAATTGAGACAACAAAATAATTTCTATTCACACTCTTATTTTTTTATATTTATTATTCGGTATATTAATCATAGTCTTAATTTTCAAATCATTAAATGTTTCTAAAATTGAATATAAAAAAACTTTCCTTAAATTTTGTTTTTAAAAAATTGGATCAAACTTTTGTTGACTTGCGGGAAACGGGAGAGGTTCAAATGTCAACGGCACCATGCACCATCGTGCAGCTCAAGAGCTCAGCAGGTTTGCCGCCCAAGATTCTGAATGATAGTCATACTTAATAATAAGTAAATAAATAAAAATAGTGCTTTGCGTTAAGAATTGGGGCAACCCGTATTCATCATCGAAGTTGTCGGCTCACGTTATTCCGGTGCATTATTGAAAATCCACATTTTAATAACTATTTCGATGCAAGGGCAAGGGCAAGGGCAAGGGCACCGATGGCTTTCTTCAAAGATGCTTTTTCAGATATTTATTCACTCTCCATGTTAAACGGGATCCATTTTATTTTATATCTAAATATACACTGCATGTCTGCGTATAGCAAAATGAAATGAAAATTTCACACGTTCCCTTTGTTGGGTTGTCTAGATGAGAAAGCCATCGGTGCCCTTGCCCTTGCCCTTGCCCTTGCATCGAAATAGTTATTAAAATGTGGATTTTCAATAATGCACCGGAATAATGTCAGCCGACAACTTTGACGATGAATACGGGTTGCCCTTTTAAAAATCATACGCTTATTTTCAGGCCCTTATTAATAAAAAAAAAAAAAACTTATGTATCTTTTCATTTATTTATTTTTTTTAAAATGTTAAGTCATTGTTAAAATTTGAAAAAATCTTTACCTACAACTATGTTATATATTTATATATTAACTAATAAAATATAATCAATAGATCTCATTCAATATTTCATTTATGTAATTATACTATCATAGATAATAAAGTATAGGCATTATGTAATATTTCATTTGTATGATAATATTATAGTGAATAATAAAATATACGACCAATTATATAACTTGCTTACATAAATTTTTTAATTATACTCATAGGTACATATAATTTTGAATTTAATTATTTTATTAAATTGTATCACAGGTACTTAAATTTAATTTTTAAATATTAAAAGATTTAGGAATATAATACACGGCTTTAAATATTAATTCTACTTTTAAAGTGAAATAATTGGCTGAGGAGTGAGGGCATAAAATTAAATTTGGTTCCTCCATAATAGGATATTTGTACAATTTGAAAAGTGAGACACAAATAGTGAAATCACCTCATATGCTATCCACATATTTATTTCTCTTCAATTACATTACTATATTACTAATAGAGAATTCAAATTATTTTATAACTTTATATAATTTGAATCCTTTTAGTGCAATAATACAATTGAAGAGAACCATAGAGGGACACGAGTGTGGACAGATATATAATTTATAATTAGTTAATTCTTAAAATATAATTTTATCAATAAAATTATTATTGATAAATTTATTATTATTAATTTTATTTTAATATTTTAAACATTGAATAATATATATTAAATATTTTTTATATACAATAAATTTAATATATTTTTATTTATTTTATATAATATAAAATAAAACTACAATATATATATATATATATATACATAGATATAAAACGTCACCGCTCTATCCACCCCAACCCCAATTATCCCCTCCCCTCCCCCAATATCTATTTCATGCTGTGTTTAAGTGATTTTTTTTTAAAAATATTATCTAATCGTGGAGCAAGATTTATTATATTAAATGCAAAAAATGCATTTTTACGTTTTTATTTAAATAAATTTTGGTTGCTAACCATTGTAATTTTTTTTTAATTTTTATTAGGAAACATGTAAAAGGTTCCAAACTTATCCTATCTTTTTTTATTTTAATTTTTGTTGTTATTTATTAATTATGATGTGACTGTTGGCAATAAACAATTATTATATGATTTAATCATAACTGACGTAAGGCCCATGTTTAATTTGTGACGTATGCCCAGTACGAACTAAACTAAGGTTCCAAGTTCAATGACATCGAGATCTACGCCTCTCATTTTGATTTTGAGAATCTCAAATTAACCTACAGAATTAATTAATGCTAAATTATGAATGTGAGAATCTGAACTTCTTATGTCAGAGAGCTGCTATGGCCTTAAAATAATAATTTAACATCTTTTCTTATATTTCAAAGCTGTGAACATCCATGTGCCAGGCCTGCACGGGATAGGTTAAGTTTGTGGCTGTTTACATGCTTCCTAATAAAAATTAAAAAAAAAACTGCAATAGTTAACAACCAAAATTTATTTAAATAAGAATGTAAAAAAGCATTTTTAGCATTTAACATAATATATCTTGCTTCACGTTGAGATAATTTCTTGTAAAAAAAATATTAAAACACAAAGCATTTTTTTTCCAATATCTTTTTCATGCTTCTGGTTTAAATGATTTTTTAAAATAAAAATTACCTAAACGTGGAGCAAGACTTATTGTGTTAGATGCGAAAAACGCTTTTTTGCGTTTTTATTTAAATAAATTTTGGTTGCAAACTATTATAATTTTTTTATTTTTATTAGGACGCATGTAAACAGTCACAAACTTATCCTATCCCATGCATGCCTGCCACATGGATGTTCACAACTATGAAATATAAGAAAATAGGTTAAATTATTATTTTAAGGCCACCTAGCTAGCGCCTCGAGGCATAGGTCTCTATGTTAACGAACACAAACTTCACTTTAATTCCGAGGATAAAAAAAAGATCATACTGGATGTACGTCACAAATAAAACATGGACATTACGTCAGTTATTGTTAAATGACATATTATTATTTTTTGCCAACAATCACGTCATAATTACTAGATGGTGATTTGAAGTTTGTCATGTGAAATCACGTCATAACACGTTGCACGTTGACACGTTTGGACAATATAATTAGTTTTTTGTCCTATTTTTCTAATCCTTTTTTTGGACCAATTATTTTTCAAACTTATTACAAAATTATTTTAACTATAATCATAAAAGTTAATTTAATTTAATTTAATTTTAAAATATTCAAAGATTTAGGAATATGATAAACATTTTAAAATCTTATTATTATTTTTTTAAAATGAAATGAATAACAAAGGAGTGAAGACATAAAGTTACAGTAGACATATTTAAATTTGGATACGTTATGAAGTATGTTGTGGTGAAAGAGAAAAAGGCTATGATATTAGAAGTATTTTCTAATTTTTGAAGTTTTGAAAATTTTTTTAATTGCACCTAATATTTTTTTCTCCAATTACATATATTAATTTCTCACTACAACTACAAAAAATCTGAATTGAACACATTTCCTTTTATAAGAGGATAAGGATTCTTTAAAGTTTGGTTATTTTTTGTATAAATTTGGAGAAAATCAGAAAAGTAAAGAGAGAGTAAATAAAACTCACTGAATAAATTCTATATACTCTTACTTCCCTTTCTTAAATTCTATGTATTCTTTCTTCCCTTTCTTTTTCTTTTTTTAACTCTATCAAAATTTACAAAACATTTATAAAAAAACTTTATAGCATGCTTATTATTAACATTGTTTTTTCTGCACTGAATGGTACCCCCAAGCTTTCTTATCCTGTCCCCTGCATGCCTGGCACGTACATGTTCATTGGTTGGAAATAGAAAATAGGGTAAATTACGTGTTTAAATTAATTAATTGAACAATTATATGAATTTTTTTAATTTTATTGAAATAATACATTTTTTATTTTTAAAATATATTTTTATATGATTTTAAATTTTTTTCCTAAAGTAGCCTCAATTAATTTAAATATACAAATATATATATATATATATATATGTATTATATCTAAATAAATACAAATTAAAATAAAAAAACTAGATTTTGTTTTCAAATAAGCACAAATAAAACTAAAATAGAATATATATTTTTCATTAAATTTAAATAAAATATATATATTTAGGTTGATAGAGAATATTTTAGTGAAAAATTTTAAATTGGATAAGTGTGTAGTATATTTTTTTTGTTTCAAAGGATGTTTTATAAATTTTGAAAATAGAGACAAATTTCAAATAACTTTAATAAAATTTAGGGGAAGTCTATATAATTTATTCTATATAAAAATATGAAAAAATTTTTTAAATGAAATTTATTAAAATATTCTAAAAAATAATATTAGTTTTGATATAACATATAACTTATTAACAATAATTTTTTAAAAATTTTATTTTGATGTTATTTATTTTAAATGAAAATTCATAAATTGAATTAATTTATTTTTTAAAATTTTCCAATGGCATCCCTCTACTTATCGGATAGGAGACTAGTCTATTTTTGGCTTTAGAATGGTTAAGGAATATCCTTCCTAAATTTCATTTATTCTAAACTAAAAATAATTATTTTATATTAATCAAATACATATTTAATACCTTTCATATTATATAAAAAATAAATATAAAATTATTTTGGTAAAAAAAATATAATTATAGTTCATCTTTTGTTATAAAAGAAGTCATTAGTATAATACTTTTTTTTTAAATAGAGATAAGTGTAATTTTTTTTTAAAATTAAAAGGAGAACCATCAACTTGAGTATCTTTCAAAAAAGGGTGATTAGTTTCCCCAAAAGGTTTTTACACATGATCTTAAATATATACACTTCTACATGGACTTTCAAAGTACTCTTTTTTAAAAAAATTATATTTATGTAATATTTGACGATAATAAAAAATATTAATTATAATCATATAAGGGCTAAAGGTCTTGATCTTCTTGATTCAATCCTTATTTCCTCGACTCTGAAGACATGGAGAGAAACATCTGATTGTGAAGCTTGATTTAGCAAATAGATAAGAATGTGCTACACAACAGTCAAAACAGTTTATAGAAGATATATTTTAATTTTTAAAAATATGAAAATATCTACAATTGACCGAATTAGAAGAGAATATGATTTTTTTTTTTCTAATTCTTATCAGTTTCCAACAGTACTAAGGCTGAAAAAGGGGTTGTTGATGGGGAATTTCAAATCTTTTATATTTTATAATAATAATATAATATAATATAATCCAACTTTAATATACATTGTGCCTATCTTATTTATTTATTTATTCAATAATGTTAAGTATTATTAATTTTAATGAGAATGTTATATTAAATTATCAAAATCGATCCCTTGCTAGCACCTAGGCCATGTTTGGTGTAAAGAAATGTAGAGTATAGAATGTAAAGGGAATTGAAAATAAATAAATAAATGAAATTAATGAGAAATAATACTTGTGTTTTTATTTAACAAAAGATAATAAAGAATGATAGATTTTATTTAATAATGATTATAAGGATATAATAAATATTTATCAAAATTTTCCCTCACCCTCTTCTATGCAAAACTTGAACCAAATGTGACCATGGCATAAAAAGTTGAAAAATTTTTACATAAGGACTCTTGCTTTATAAAAATGATATTAAAGAATTTTAAAAACAAAAAATTTGTTAAAAGATTAAAGAAAAAAGCTACTAGTAGTGCTTTTTAAAGTTATCATTCTTACTCCCTAAAGTTACAATCTATTTTTTTTTATATTACAATAGTTTTTTGAATTTGTTATTATCTTTAAATAAAAATACTATTGTAATATTGGGAAGAATAATTTAAAATTCTAAGGAACCTAAAAGGTAATTTTGAGAATTACTGTGGTATTTTTTATTTACAAAAATTTTAATTTTTAGAATTTTTAATAGCATTGTTATAAAGTTAGGGTTCCTAAATAGAATTTTTCCTAAAATTTCTCTTTTTCACATTCACTGTTGAAGTTATTCTATCACGTAAATTTAACTCCTACTTTTGTAATATTTTAAAAGATTAATAACCATTTTGTAATGATTTTTAAAAAGTGTGCTTTAAGTTAATTATTTAGCTCAAATCTTAATATTATCACCCAAAAAAATTATTTTTAGAAAAATTTATATAAGAGAGTACATTCTTAAAATTGCTTGTGTAAGAATCCTTCCCCTATTTTTTTTTCCTCTGGGTATAAAACTCTTCACTTGTCATTCCATTGATTCATTCTTTTTTTTTTAATAAAAGCCCTTCAAAATTACAGATACTAACAAATATTATTAAAAAATAATTTTACATTTCTATGATTAATTTAAAATGCTAACCCGTAAATTACTAACTATATAAACAAGGTTATAAAATTTTTAGGTATTTGTTATTAAATACTATAATAAAAATATAACAGATTAATTTTTCACAGTTCAACAAACGGTCCTTTGGCTCCATCTTTTTGTTGTCACTTCCCATAAACTTTTATTCCTTTGTTTAGGGTCGAAGATGGGACAAGTTATAAAAAAATGAGATGAAAATAAATAATAAAAATCTCGTTCTAATTTGTTCCATTGCCATCTTTAATTCCTGTCCCGTAAGACATTCACAAATATATTAAAAAAAATTTCCTGACTCAAATTTTCTATTGGGCTCATCTGTAAAT
Organism: Erythrophleum ivorense; assembly: GCA_026724425.1. Taxonomy (NCBI): domain Eukaryota; kingdom Viridiplantae; phylum Streptophyta; class Magnoliopsida; order Fabales; family Fabaceae; genus Erythrophleum; species Erythrophleum ivorense. The sequence goes on along the minus strand of JAIUCV010000033.1, from coordinate 2,605,082 downwards.
TGACCCAAAGATTACCTAAATTTAATTAATACAAAAAAAAAAAACATGTTCTCCACTTATTTGTTGAGTTCACATGTAACATAGTTGAAATTTCATAAACAGTGAATCATTTGAAATAGTATCAATTTTTTTAATGTTAAACAATCTCTTTTTGATATAATATTTTATTTCTTTTATCATAATTAAGGGGTGTTAAGATTTTTTACTAACTAAAAGTCCTTTTAGGCACAACCTGAATGGTGTATTCTCTTATACTGACTTTCGAATTCTTTATTAAATTTTTTTTTTGACTATAATAAAAAATATTAATATAGTTTTAAAGCCATGGTTTAAATGGTAATTTTTTTTTAAATATAAGTGCAAGTGGATCTTGATGCACTTAGGTTGTGCTTAGGTTTGATCCATCTCTGCTTTTTTGTCCACTCTTAATTCTTATAAGGTATAGTGATGCTTTTATCATAAAAGAAAATCAATATAATTTAACTCCTTCTACTTTTAAAATTTTAATATTCTAAAATATTAATAACCTTTAGGGATATATTCTAATAGCTGTTGGTATGTTTCTTATTTTAATTGTTTGGATTTAAACTAGTAACAGTCTATCAGAAAATTTATTCTTTTACAAACTGATACTAAGAGTGCGCTCTTAAAATTTTGTGTGAAAAGATTTAGTTTTCATTGACTTACCTTAAGATTTTCTTAATTTAATTAATCTCAATCTGACATGTATTAAAGATACTTTTACCATATGTATAAAAAATATATTAGTTATAAGAACATTTTAAAACATTTCTCAATATAATGATTGACTCATTATTCCAAGAATTCTATACTATTAGTCATATTCTCTTTAATTAGTGATATTATTTATGTGAAAATAAATTTACTGCATGATTTAAGGATTAGTAATATTACCAATTAAATTAGAACGTCATCCTACAAAAAAAAAATGTTACTAATTAGTAATTAAAGATATGTATATAAGTTCCTTGCTTTTTATTTTTTGGTATGTTGACAGTATATAACATTAAATTTCAGAATTTATGCAAATTACTCAAACATAAATTTTATCACTAAATACCCACAAAAAAATGACTAAAGTAGTAAGACGTGGTCCACTTAATATGAAGGATTTGAGCTTGATGAAAAGCATTTGTAGAGAGAAACAACCACAAACCTAAATGAGATTAATCTCACTCTACCGAGTGTGAGAATACTCATTTAAAAAAAAAAAAACTTATCACCGAATCACATGTCAACTTTATAAATGTATCTAACATTAGTTATGGAAATAAAGTTATTTTAATTGAAGAAATAGCTCAACTAATAAAAAGAGATGGCATCTCTCATAAGAACATAGGTTTGGCTCTTCTTGAAAACACTTTGAAAAAAAATTTTAAATGTATCAAATTGATTTAGAGAAAGTATGCCCTTAATCTCGCTTGAAGAGAAAATAACCCTGACTAAGATAAGAGGATATATACTCTAACAGTAATAATAAAAAGATTAAAAAAAATTGTTTATTGGCTTGCGACGTATACGAAACCCAGTTTAGACCTTCTTCTTTCTTCTTGGAAAACAAGTCCAATATAATAAGTGTAGTTTTAACTGTTCTCTTTTTTATTCTTATGTACTCATTTATTCATTATTTATATTTTTGCCACAAGCCAGTTTTTGGCCTATAAATAGGCCACGAGAGGTAGCAGGCAGGCAGGCAGGCAACCACACCACAAGTCACCTTTTGCTTCCAAAACCACTGAGCTTAAAAAATTTTCCTACATTCTACAACCATGTCGAAGAAGATAGTTACAACTGCTGCAATCAATTTGCAATCATCCAGTGCGATCAATTTGCAAGCACCATTGGAGCTGAACCCATTCACCTTGACTGATGAAGTGATCTCGAATCATATTATCGGAATCCATGACTCCCATACTACCAAGTACGATGTGGATTCTCTTTACAAAGTTGTCTCCAACATTGTCAAGAGCTCCACTCATATTGGTCAGTCACTTGACCTCAAGGTAAAACCATATATAATCACCCTCTTATCATTTTCGTAAAAATATGAAAAAAAATGCCGATGTTCTGAGTTTATATAGTTATAGTTTGTGTTTTTTTGTCTTTACTTTTACAGCGTCCCAAAGCTGTTGAACTTATAGAAGATAAGGTTCCACAATCCAGTTTTATGCCACCATTCAGTACTTTGAAAGAAATTGCCTGTCAGGTCATTCCTTATTTCCTTATTCAATTCACTAATCTATTTTTCATTTACAAGTCGTTATATATAGAAATCAAATTAAGGTTTTAAATTTGGTTGGGTTGAGTTAACGGTTAAGAAATATAATTAGAAAAAAAAGGTTATTGTGAATTACAATCATATACCTGATGCAATTAATAAGAAACTACTATGCCAATAACAACGTAGTGAGCGCAATTACCGTGATAAGCCATAATTTAAAACCTTGATCAAAATAAACAGTTCATTATTTAATAGTTCATAAGTATACTCCTTGAACCCAAGATATATATAGGATTGAAGAGCTTAAAAAACCTCACTAAAGTATTGATGGTAAGATCTACTAATACATTAATTTTGCTGAGTTTTATTGGCTTCCTGTGCCTATCTTGAGTGGAAAGAGCGTGCACAACTATTTCGTATAATTTGTGAATGGCAACGAGACTTACATAATTTGGCTGCAGATGACATGCAAGCCTTTTAGCACTTCTACTACACATCAAACAATAGTGGGGATTCTTGAAAAACTTCGGATCTACACATGGGAAGCAAAGGCCGTGATAGCTCTGTCGGCTTTTGCACTAGACTATGGGGAAACTTGGCGCCTTTCCCTGATGGAAACTACCGAGGACAATGCTCTTGAACTTCACATCTTCAGGCTTGGGGAAGAAGGCAAGCCTAGCCAAGACAACGAAGACCTCATTAGCACCTTGGTGGATCGCACACTGCAACTTATTGAGGGTATCTCGAAGTTGGAGAAGATGATAGCTAATAACAAAACTTATAACCCAAAAGATCTTCCAACTTTGTATGCTGCCCCTCGAGACATTTATACCTACTGGGCAATCTTGGCCCTTCTAGTTTGTGCTAATCGGATGACTGATCTGTGAGTTATATAGTTCTCATCATTTTTATGTCTTTATCAATCATTCCTGAGAAATTTTCTTACCTTGATTCAGTCTACATAAGATTTGTAAAGTAAGTAAATTATGAGTAAACACATTTTACAGTAAAACTTATCTTTAACATGTTTATATTTCTATGCATGGGTCTATGTAGGAATTTCTTGCTTTTTTGTGCATGTGAAGTTCTATTACTTTATGTACTTGCAATTGCTTTGATTTAGGGATTGGAACATCAAATCCGAAGTTGTTGGGAGGCTCAAACTTGTTCTCACGCGTTTGAATAATGATTTGGCTGAGATCACACGTGAAATAGGTTACGGAAAATGTTTTTTTAAGTGCTTGTAAATTTTTTAAGTTTTGAATCCTTATTTGAAGTGCAAATCCACTGCTGACTAGGATTCTCTGAAAATTGCAGCTTTAATAGAAGATTTGACTTGGCGATTGGAGGCATTTCGCTATCGTTCTGGAATTTTGCGGCTTTTGAAGGCTCTGATCTTCCCCAAGGAAATTGTGCAGCTTGAAATATTTGATAATACCACTAAAGAACTGGTCAGTGCTCAAAATATTGATACGCAATTAACAATTTTAAATTTGTCCTTGGTAGAAAAAAATATGCCTATTAATTATTGATTGATCTTTTTGTTGGCCAAACAGGTTAGGCACGATGGGCTAATGAGAAAAAATCTCTTACTGTTCATTTCTGGCCTTGGCAACATCGAAGATGAGATTTGGGTTCTCAAATCAATCCATGAGGCATTCACAAAAGACAAAGAGAAGCAGAGCTATCAGATTCTATGGGTTCCTGTCGGGGAGAAGGGTGACGATGAAGAGAAGGAAAAGTTTGAGGATCTAAAATCTAAGATGCCATGGTTAAGCTTACGGAACATGTTTGTCATAAAAGGTAAAAAGCCATTAGAAATAGAGTGGCAATACCAGGGTAAGCCTATTGTCGTTGTCACCAACCCTCGAGGTGAGGTAATCCACAAAAATGCACTGCACATGATATTCGTATGGAAGATTCAAGCCTTCCCATTTACACCTGAGCGTGAGGAAGAACTTTCGCTGCACTGGAACTGGTTTTGGAACGAAGCAACCAAGGTTCACCCAGAGATTAAAAATTGGGTGAGTACAAATTTTGGTGCAAAGGTTTACCTAAAAGTTGAACACATATTTTGAAAAAAGAGTTACATTTATAAATTAAACACGATGTGACGGTCAAATTATACATGATACTTCTTTTTTTTTTTTTTGGGGTCTCAACGTCCAATTTTCATGACTTTTCCGACAAACTAACCATTTAATTTTAATGGCCTAGATTCGGGAGAACAAGTACATCTTCATCTATGGAGGGACTAACATTGCAGTGACCCAGAGCTTTGGTACACAATTAGATGTCATTAAAAATGATGATCCCAACATCAAGCGAGCAGCCGCCAAATTAGAGCATTTCGACCTGGGAGCGGTTGATTCAACCACGATATCTGACTTCTGGAAGAACATCACCTCCTCGTTCTTAAGCAAAGTGCAGAAGGACAACTACCAGGAGGACTCTGTCCTTACAGACATTCAGACTATACTATGCTACAAGAACGAAGAGGGATGGGCTATTCTAAGCAAAGGGGAGAACGTGCTAGTTATAGGCAACTATTCTGTGATGGCGATCGTACTGGAGGTGTTCAAAGAATGGAGATTGAACGTGGAAGAGCAACAAGACTTCATAGACTATTACAACCCCAGGAAGCCTCCGGTTCCTCATTGCCTCCACTTGCAACTGGGCAATATTCGCTCAGGAATTCCTCCGATCTCCATCTTTTGCCCTGAGCCACTTTGTCAGTTGAAAATGGAGATTGAAACTGTTAGCTACAAGTGCTGCCATGGGATCCATTATCACCACGCATCGGAGAATGGCGAGAATGACCCCAGTTCTGAAGATGAAATGGACTCCTGATCATCGATGAATTTGCTTGGTGGAATACTGCCAGTTTGGCTATAATAAATAAATTTATGTATGTTTTATGTGCCTTTGTTGTGTACAACTTTGCCTTGTCGTGTCGCGTCGCGTCGTGTCGTGTGCTGTCTGGTCTTTTATGGATATTATGTAATGCTTGCATATTGTAATGTGTGCTTCAATAAATGATGAAGTTAGATATTTCATCTTTTAAAAACTTAAAATTTAAAGACTTGATTCTTAATATAATATTAGAAATGTAGTTAATTAAATTAAAATCTTATCACAAAATATATTGAAGATATTAATAAAATTAACATTAAAATTTTCATTTAATTTCCTTAAGTTGAACTTGAAGGCAATCTTTCACAAGAAATATATTGAAAAATTCCACTTAATTACTGTTCAAGAATTAACCCTAACAAGCTAGTGCACTCCCGTTTGGAAAATGAGAAAGTCATATTAAATTATCCTAACCAATTAAGGAAGTTTCATCTCAAGAAAATGTGAAGAAGAATAGAAATCCATATGCTCTTTAAACTGGATATTTTTACATGTTTTCTTATCTACACAATGGGTGATGACTGATGAGAAAGTTTTAATTACCCATAATGTATTAATAAAAATTCACTAAAATGAGTATTTTAAGTAATAAAACTCATTAAAAAATTTACTTTAGTAAATTTTTATTATTTCATTGCACCATTTAATTGTACAAGGAGTATATATCCAAGAATTTTACTTGCATGGAAACCTGAATTGTATCATTTTATGTTCCTGTCCTGAATAGCGACAGATCATTAGTTTCTTGCATTGTCCCTCTGAGTAAGTTATTGAGAGTTAAATTATTTTTTTTCTAACAATTTTTTTTCTTTTTTTATTTATTTTATATTTAAATATATTTAAAACTTTTATTATTTTCCTTTTAAAAATTTGTTCTTCCTTTCTATATTATGCTTTAACAACCGATCCTCATCGCCAAATTAATTGTTACCACCCATGTAATAACCCGACGTGAACTCTTGCTGCAGGAGGAAGAAAAAAAAAAAACGACGTGCTACATGCAGAAAAAGGAAGCTACGTGATGCATGAAGGAGTTGACTTTTCAAAGCACAATTCTGCCCTTTTGCAACTTACATCTATACCCTTCATTTGCATCACCTTCAGCTGGGTTTGTTCGGTCATTTCCCATCCAGTTTGCTGCAGTATTTATCCTCCAGCACAGCAGGCACAGAACCGCCATTTTCCTCCCCTGTTTCGCTACACGCTGGCTTCTCTGATGCTGGACGCTGCTGTGGCTGCTCCTTCATGCTGTAAACTTGCTCTAGAATAGTTGCTCCACTCAGACGCATGGAAAGCTCTCTGCTGGACGAACTGGGTGTTGAGTGAAAACTGCAAATTTTTGCTCCTCTGTTCAGCGCTGTGCTGCCCTGTTCAGCGTCTTTTCTATCACTGTGAGTTGCTTCTTCCGTTCTTCATGCTGTGCGAGCTGCTTCGGTTACCCATCTGGTAGAATAGCTTCTTTTCAGTCGCATATTTCCTCTTGTTGGATGAAGTCTGGAGCTGATCGAAAATTTCCTTCTTCTTCCCTGTTTCAGCGCTAGTTTGAGGTTGAATTCCAACTGCAAGTTCTCCTTGAATTTGATTCAGTTTTGCTGCTGTTTTTGGGTGAGAGCAAGCCAGAAAATTTCTATTTCTTCTCCTCTATTCTGCGCCTTCTTACAGCCCCTGTATAGCGCTGATTTGTTCTAGTTTTGGGTTGATTTCAGCTGCAGAAATCCTCTCCTTTGGTTGCTAGACTTCAGTGCTGGTTTGCGGGAAAAAAAAAAATCAAGCCAGAAACTCCTCTTCCCAAGCTAGCCATTCTGCTGTACGTATTTCTTCTGCTGGATTTATTCTTCAACGTCTCTGCTCCTTGTTTTTTTTTATTTCTGAGCACGTTCTGTATTGCCAGCTAAGGGGAATCTTGTACAAAAAAAAAAAAAAAAAGGTGTGGCAAAAGGATTTGGTTGAATAAATATTCTGATTTCAATTATGCTAAACCATACACCCATTTTCCTATACATTAATCCCCCCAAAAATCCTGTATATAGGTATACATATATACCTAATGGTGCTCCTTCCTTACTTATGTAGGCAGAATAAATTTCTTGATTTAACTCCTAAGTGGAGTCAGGGAAAAGGAAGCACCAAATATGTATATGGAATTTACCGTACGAGTTGGAAGGCGTAAAATTAGTTGAGGATTAAATTTTAATTTGATAAGTCCGAGTCCTATATGACACTAATTGGGGTGATTCATTGTCTAAACTCTGGTGAACGGGTATTGTAGGAGATTCTGAGACTGAGATATAGCCGAGGAACGGGTCGGGGAATTTCTGTGGTATCTCGGAAGGTGAGTAAGTAACGCGGACCAAAGATTCAGGAAATTCTTATTTTTGTTCTTAAGTTTCCTTGCAGTGTTTTAAGAATTTGATTCTCTATTTATGGAGATATATATTTCAAAATGTAGTCATAAGCATATTTACCAAAATTTGATTTCAATCGGGAATTTTGCAAGTTTACGGATGTTGAGTTAATTGGAAATCCTACTGTGAAACTGATCTGAACATACTTTGTCTGAAATGCTATTTGGAAATTTTATGGAGTTATCTGCTCAGAACCCTGTAGCTAACAGCAGTAGATGTTAGCCCTGGTGCACCATGATCTGAACCTCAGCTAGCAGGGGTGGTGCTAGCCCCGTGTGCAGGCCACCACACGCGGAGTTATTGTATTTTCGCAAGCTGAAAGCTTTGCGTCTGTAGTGATTTTCCCCGCGAGCTATGTGCTCTGCATCTGTGTTCCAATTGGTTCTGTTTAGATGCGTTCGGTGTATTTTGAGAAAAGAGTTGTTTAAAATCTGTTTCATATGGTCTGTATCTGGATATATATATATGTAAACCTATTTGATCTATGATTATTTTCAAAAGGGTCGGTGTACTTATTCACTGAGTATTCGACTCATTTTTTTGTATGTATATATTTTTCAGAGAGCGGTAGGGACTCTAGTCTGCCCCCAGCCGCCTTCTAGTAGCTGACCTCGGGAGACGTTCTTTGGCGAGCCTGCGGAGCTCCTGTGGGTGTTTTGTGATTGTATCTATATTTTGTTTGACACTTTGTAAAACCTTGTAAATTTGCTCCACTGAATCGTAGTTAGGGCATCCCCACACCCCAGATGTTTTCTTTTGGTCTGATTGTACCCCTGTTGGGATTTATTGTACTGGCTGAGCGTTTGTAGAAATTTCGGGAGGTCTACGTTATAGAGGAGACTCTGCCGAAATTTCTACAAATGCCCTTCAAAGAAAAGCTTGCATGTTTCATATGATTCAAATTAATGCTATAAGTAGTTTCTCTATAATTCTGCTTCCGCGCACGTGTACTTAAAATTTGGGGTGTGACAACCCACGTATATGCCTTTATCTTTAGGCTAGTGGCACAACAAATTAGAAAAAGGTTCATATCATTGCCTCATCCCATTATTGATAGAAAGAAAGAAATAAAGGAAAAACTTTTTGTTAGACATATGGATTTTGTAATTTTTCAAGTATTTGGAGAGTGGAGATCTATTAATTAAAAAAATTTAAACTTAACATACATATATATATATATATACATATATACATCCTTATATTTCCTACAACATATACAACACATCAATTTCAAAAATTTTATATTTGTTATATCAAAAGATTTAATAAATAGGTTTTTAAACTATGAGAAAATTAATGTTAAGTTCCTAAGAAGCTAAGGAAAAGGAATCAAGTAAAGAATGAGAGGAAGAGCAAGAGAAGAAGGTTATTGGTATACGTGTGTAATTTCAATAGTAATGCATTGAGTGCTTCTATTTTACAAGGCATAGCTTCTTATATACATTGCCTTAGAAAACTAACATGCCTTATATGTTATAACTAAACTACTAGTAAATAACTATCTAACTTCATCTAACAAAACATTTAGTTACTCAACACTCCCCATCAAGTTGGGTTTATAAATATCAATAACACTTAACTTGGACAACAACTGATTATGTTGTCTTCTTCCCAATGCTTTGATTAGTATATTGGCTAATTGTTCATTAGTTTTGACATATTCAGCTCTGATCATTCCCATTTGCAATTTTTCTCTAACAAAATGACAATCTATTTTAGTATGCTTGATTCTTTCATGGAAAATCAGATTGGAAGCTATGTATAAAGCTGCTTTATTGTCGCACCATAATGTCATTAGTTGCAAATTCTCAATTCCTAAATCCTTGAATTGTATTCTGTATTTTGGATTTCCATAAGATGAGTGACTTTCCAAGCTTGACCAAATACCCACTTACTGACCTCCTAGTTGACGAACAGGTAGCCCAATTTGAATCACAAAAGCATTGCAACTCCAATTTACTATCTGAAGCCATCTTCAATCCTAATCTTGGATTTAACTTCAAATATTTGACCACCTTTGTTGCTACAATCATATGTGTTTTCTTTGGGGCATTCATAAACTGACTAAGATGTTGTACAGCATAGCTAATGTCAGGTTTAGTTATAGTGAGATAAATCAACTTACCAATAAGTCTTTAAAACTTTGTTGGATTTTGTAGCCTTTCATCATTCTCCTTACTATCTACTCCATATTCTGTTATAGTGAGTTTTAGATTCTACTCCAGAGGAACTCCCCTTGGTTTTGATCCATTGAGCCCTATTTCCTTGATCAAATCCAATGCATATTTATGTTGACTCATGACTATCCCATTTGTAGACCTTGCAATTTCAATCCGAAGAAAACATTTCAATTCTCCTAGGTCTTTAATTCTGAATTAAGTATGCAGAAATTCCTTTGTCTCTATGATCAATTTTAAACTATTCCTTGTGATTAGCAAATCATCCACATATGCTAATAGTATAAAACTAAGTCTTATTTTGTTTTATGAATAAAGAATAGTCATATTTGCTCTGTTTAAAACCTATTGAGACTAAAGCCATTATAAGCTTTGAATTCCATTGCCTTGATGCTTGTTTTAAGCCATATAAGAATTTGAGCAGTCTACACACCATATACTCCCCCTAGTTGCCAAATCCCTGTGGTAAGCACATATAAACTTCCTCATTGAGATTGCCTTGAAGAAAGACATTATATACATCCATTTGAAATAAAGGCCAATTGTGTATTACTGCAAGAGCCAAGACAGATCAGACTATAACCATTTAAACTACTGGTGAAAAGGTATCATGATAATCGACTCCTTCTTGTTGATTGTAATCCTTTGCCACTAATCTGGCCTTATAGGATTCAATGGAACCATCTGCCTTATATTTGATTTTATATACCTATTTACATCCAATGGGAACCTTGCATGGAGGAAGTGGGATGAAAGACCAAGTTTTGTTGAGTTCAAGAGCCTAGATTTCAACCTTTATAGCCTCAACCCATACTTCATGGTTAGAGGCTTCTTGAAATGAAGCAGGCTCAATCAAGAGATGGATGACAAAAAAACATTAATGAGATAATGACAAATGATCATAGGAAATAAAATATGTAATAGGATATAAGTATGTAAAATCAATACCTGTGAATGATTGAGACTGACCAGGATTTGGAGGGAGTGATGTAGAGTGAGGAATTGTTAGGCATATGAAGTCTCTGGTCCAATGAGGGGGTCGAATCAATCTTGAAGAATGTCTAATAGGATTGGATAAATGTTAATAAGGCAAGGAGGAAATTTGATAGTCAGAAGAGGAGGTTGAAGAATATGGAATTGGTGAAAGAGAGGAATTGGGAGATGAATTATAAGAGGATAAAGAAGAATGAAGTTGCAGTGTTATGGAAGAAGGAATCTGGGCTGAAGGTTCTGAAATAGTGTTGTGAGGTAATATGTGAAGGTTAGTGATAATTCCCAATTATTCATGTTATTGTACATATTTTCTCTCAGTAAATATGATGTTAGCCTCCACTTATAGGGTAAATAATACATCCATAGAAGGAAATGAACATACTTAGGATGAATAGCTCTATACTCAATACTTACTTGAAAAATCATCATCTTTACCTTCATTTTTGAATATATTGATAACTAATTATACTTTGTTTTCTTATAGGATGCATGTTTTGAAAAGTATTGAGCAATTTTAGGAGAAAAAGGCTACAAAGTGTTGCTTTTGCATATCTTGCGCGACCAAGTTTCATTGCGCCGAGGCGGGAAGTGCAAAAATTCGAAGGGAAGTGTGCTGTGCAAAATACGCTGCAGCAGAAATGTTTGAGCCGCAGCGAGGCCTCAGTTAGAACCAAAAATCACTGCGACGCTAATGGATTGGAGTCAAATCCTCGGCGTGTGAGTATTGAGCTGTGAAGAGAGGTCACACAAAACCAAAACTCGCCACAGTAGATCTATATGCGCTGAGGTGTGAAACATGCATACCCTCAGAAGTCATACAGAATCAAACCTCGCCACGGCGCATTCAAATCAGGCCTTGGCACTCAGTCTAGCAGAACCAAATCTTGCCGCGGCACAATACAAATTAACTGAACGCAGCGTTTTGCTTTCAGAATTTTCGAGGGTTTGAAGCTTCATATGTGAAGGGGAGTCAAAACAGCCGTCATTCGGGGTTATTTTTGTGTTATTCCAAGTGTGTAAAGGCTAAGGGAAGATCTAGGAAGACATTTTGAAGCAAAGTGAAGCTGGAGATTGAAGATTGAAGCTGAACCCATTGTGTTTCTGAGTTTCTTCTTCCTTTCTTCTGTCTTTATCATTTTTTCTGATGTATTTGATTGTTACTTCAAGTTTGTCTTTGGTTTTTATGATCATGTATAGCTAAACCTTATCCAATCTAGGATTATTTGGAACTCTTGTATGGATTAGTGGTTGTTCTTCATTCTAATTTTGCAATCAATGGTTAAGACTTGTTCATTCAACTTTATACTTCATGCTTTCTGATTGATTGGCCAACATTTAGATTGATGTGATACCTCACTTAAACTTGGGAAAGGGAAAGAGAGATTAGATCAAAAGTTGAGTGGTGTGGGTGCTTGAAATTCGCTAAGGTAGGTGGATGGCTTAGTTATTGAGATAGGAATATACTTAATAACCTCACATGGTCCAATTAAGTATTGTAATCATAGATTGATCTTAGTTGATTTTGTAAGGAATTATAAAATTAACGGAGTACCCTATATAAGATTTGGAAAAATATATATAGGAACAACTGAATCCTAGACCAACATGTATTGCCATTAAGAGCAGAAGGGAATGAATGTTAAGCTAATTGCTATGAAGTACAAGAGGACTAATAATCCTAGATGCTAATATTCACTCGAAAATCCAAATACTAACCTCAACTTCTATATAGCTTAGAATTCATAAACAATTTCTTTTTAACACCAACATTTAAGAATTGATTTGTTTGATTTAAATTAGGGTGTGAATTTCAGTACTTGGCATTGTTTTGACAACAAATCCTTGAGAGAATGATCTTTTTTTATCATTATATTGCCTTCGCAATACGTATACTTGCATGTACACTTCAAAGAAAGCAACAAGTTTTTGGCGCCGTTGCCAAGGATTTGTGTGCCAAAATAATTTCTTGTCAATATTGATACTAGCATACCTAGTTTGAACTTAAGCACTGTGCATTAGTTTTACTTTATCTACTTTCAATTTCTTTTTCTGTTCTATTTTGCAGTGACTACCTTCTGTGTGTGCACAACCTCATATGTAAGAAATTGTAAGTCTTGAAGTGGTTTTGTTTCAAGACAAATCTGATCAAGCATCTAATCAAGCTCAGAGAGACGATAGTGAAACTTCTGACTCAATCACAAATATGGTGCAAGAGGATGAAAATCATGTCTGCACAGTAAATAACTTTGCTACTTTGAATATGCAAGGGTACCACTCTAGTATAAGAAGACCAGCCATTCAAGCAAACAATTTTGAAATGAAGCAAGTGGTGTTGCAAATGCTTCAAATGGCTGGACAATTCAGTGGCTCCCCTCTTGAAGATCCAAATGCCCACCTCTCCAACTTCTTAGAGGTGTGTGATTCCTTTAAGCAGAATGGAGTGATGGATGATGCAATTCGACTAAGGCTCTTCCCACTTTCATTAAGGGACAAGGCTAAGGTATGGCTCAACTCATTACCGGATGGGTCCATAACCACTTGGGATGATCTAGTCACAAGATTTAGAGCTAGATTTTTTCCACCAGCTCAATCAATAGAGTGGAGAAATGACATTACCTCCTTCATGCAACAAGATGATGAGCCATTATATGAACCTTGGGAAAGATTCAAGGAATTTTTGAAAAAGTGTCCCAATCATGAATTTCCTAAATGGGTGCAAGTGCAAACCTTTTATAATAGACTGTTGCCTGAAACAAAAGCCATCCTTAACTTAACTTCAAATGGGAGTATCACAGGCAACTTAAATGTTGAAGATGCATATAATTTACTGAAGAATATGACAGTTAACTCCCTCCAATGGTCTGCATCTAGACCTCATAAGAAAAAGGTAGCTGGGATACATGAAATAGATGCTCTAACCACACTTTCGGCTCAGGTAGCTGCAATGAATAAGAGGTTTGATGGTCTTGAAACACGTTTCAGTGCACTAATGGGGGTTAATTCTATTCAAGCTCCAGTCATCACTTGTGAGCATTGTGGAGAACACTACAATGATCAATGCCCCTCTTTGGTAGAAGTAGTCAACTACATGGGCAACTATGGGAAAACCCAAAACAACCCCTATTCCAACACCTATAACCCAAGATAGAGGAATCATCCAAATTTTTCATGGAGCTAGGGACAAAATCAGCACCAGTCATCCTCTTCTGGTATGAGACTTTCTCACCCCTCGAGATTCCCTACTCAAGGAAGACCACTAATGCCAGAAAAGAAGCCAAACATGAAAGAAATGCTCATGTAGTATATGGCTAAGTAAGATGCCATCTTAGCCAGACAAGATGCCACAATGACAAGACATGAGACCACAATCCAGAATATAGAAGTGCAAATTAGTCAATTGGCTTCTTCTATAAACTCAAGACAGCTTTGGGTGCTACCAAGTGATACTGTTCCTAACCCCAGAAGAGAGGGCAAAGAGGAATGTAAGGCTATTGCATTAAGAAGTGGTAAGGAGTTGCCCAAAGTATTACCATCAAAGCAAGCCAATAAGTCAAGCCCAGACCAAGGCAAGGTGGAAGAGAAAGGTGAAAAGGAGAAACCTGAGGAAGTAAAGAACAAGGTGGAAGAGAAGAATGAAGCGACTGAGAAGAGGAAAGATAGTGCTGAGAAGAATAGTCAAGAGAAGGGTCAAGAGAGAATCATTCCCCCACTACCCTTTCCTCAACGTTTCAGGAAGAAAAATCTGGACAAGCAATATCAGAAATTCTTAGAAATCTTCAAACAATTCCACATTAATATTCCATTTGTAGAGGCTTTGGAGCAAATGCCAAGTTATGATAAGTTTATGAAAGATGTGCTGTCTAATAAAAGGCAGTTTGGAGAATTTGAGATGGTAGCCCTAACTCAAGAATGCAGTGCCATCCTGCAAAAGAAATTACCACCTAAGATGAAGGACCTAGGGAGTTTTACCATTCCTTGTAACATTGGGAAACATTTTGCTGGAAATGCTTTGTGCGACTTGGGGACAAGTGTAAACTTAATATCACTATCAACATTCAAGAAGCTTGGATTGGGCGAGGCAAGGCCAACAATCGTCACCCTACAACTAGCTTACCGATCTTTAGCCTACCTAAATGGAGTCATCGAAGATGTTCTGGTGAAGGTGGATAAGCTAATTTTTCCAGTAGATTTCATAGTCTTGGATTATGAAGAAGATAAGGATATTCCGATCATTTTGGACAGACCCTTTTTGGCCACCGGCAGAACGTTGATTGATGTACAGAAAGGAGAACTTACTATGAGAGTGAATGACCAAGAGGTGACATTCAACATGTATAAGGCAATGAAGAGCCTAAATGAATCAGAGGAATGTTGCTTTGTGCGTCTAATCACCCATGCAGTACATGATGAGTTCATTGAATCAACTCTCAAGGATCCTCTAGAAGCATCATTAGCTAAAATGGCTAGGAAGGAGCACAATGGAGTGAGAGAATGTATTAAACTATTAGAAGCTACTCAAAAGCATTTCAAAGCTTCTTAACAATTTGAACCACTGGATGCATCAATTGGAGTCAAGTCTGTATTGAAGCCATCTGTAGAGGAACCTCCATCTCTGGAGTTGAAGCCATTACCTCCTCATTTGAAATATGCTTACCTAGGGAAAGAATGCATATTACCAGTAATAATCTCTGCTACTCTCTCTGATCATCAAGAGAGGGAGCTTCTTCGAGTTCTCGGCAATTTCAAGAAAGTCATTGGATGGTCAATAGCAGACATCAAAGGGATAAGTCCCTCTATCTGTATGCATAAAATCCTATTGGAGGACAACCACAAGAAATTTGTTGAGCATTAGAGAAGGCTTAACCTAATAATGAAAGAGGTAGTGAAAAAAGAAATTTTGAAATAGCTGGACGCGAGGATTATTTACCCAATTTCAGATAGCTCTCGGGTGAGCCCAGTCCAATACGTTCCCAAGAAAGGAGGCATGACTGTAGTGGCTAACGCTCGCAATGAGTTGATTCCCATAAGGACAGTGATGGGATGGCGGGTTTGTATGGACTATCAGAAACTCAATACTGCCACTAGAAAAGATCATTTCCTATTACCCTTCATTGACTAGATATTGGATAGATTAGCTGGGAAAGCCTACTTTTGCTTCTTGGATGAGTATTTGGGATATAATCAGATTGCCATTGCACCTGAAGACTAGGAAAAGACAACCTTCACATGTCCTTATGGCACATTTGCTTTCAGAAGGATGCCATTTGGATTATGCAATGCACCCGCTACATTCCAGAGATGCATGATGTCCATTTTCTCCGATATCATTGAGCAGACTATGGAGATTTTTATGGACGATTTCTCAGCTTTTGGGGACTCATTTGAAGAATGCCTTACTAATTTAGAGCAAGTTTTAAAGAGATGTGAGGAAACTCATCTGATTCTGAATTGGGAAAAGTGCCATTTTATGGTGCAAGAGGGGTAGTACTTGGTCATCGAGTTTCCAGTAAAGGCCTTGAGGTGGATAAGGCCAAAATTTCTCTAATTGAGCAACTTCCACCTCCAACTATTATAAAAGGAGTTCAAAGTTTTTTGGGCCATGCAGGCTTCTACAAGAGGTTCATTAAAGATTTTTCTAAAATTGCCAAACCCCTTTGTCAACTACTTGAGAAAGACGCTCCATTCAAGTTTGATCATCAGTGTCATAGGGCTTTTGAGGAGTTGAAGAAGAAATTAGTATCTGCCCCTATTATCGTGGCACCTAACTAGGCTGAACCCTTTGAAGTGATGTGTGATGCCAGCGACTATGCTATGGGGGTTGTGCTAGGGCAAAGGAAAAGGAGGCTCTTTCACCCAATATACTATACCAGTAAAACTCTATCGGAGGCTCAACTGAATTATACTACCACTGAAAAAGAGTTGTTGGCAGTAGTATATGCATTTGAGAAGTTCAGATCTTATTTAGTAGGTACCAAGGTTACAGTTTTCACAGACCATTTGGCCATCAAATATTTGACTAAGAAGAAGGACTCTAAACCAAGGCTTATTTGGTGGGTTATGCTTCTGCAAAAATTTGATCTGGAGATAGTTGACAAAAAGGGTAGTGAGAACTATGTGGCCGATCATTTGTCCAGACCGAGTATTAAAACTCAGGGAGATCAAGAGAAACAAATCAGTGAGACTTTTCTGGATGAGAGCTTATTTTTTGTGGAGCGAAACAAAATGCCATGGTATGCAGATTATGTAAATTATCTAGTGTGCCATGTATTGCCTCCAGATTTAAGCTCACACTAGAGGAAGAGATTTCTGCATGATGTGAAGTTGTATGTCTGGGATGAGCCCTTCTTATTTAGAATGTGTGTGGATCAAATACTGCGAAGGTGTGTCCCAGATGAGGAGTAAGAATCTATCTTACTAAGATGTCATGCAGCTGAGTATGGAAGACATTTTAATGGGCAACGAACTGCAGCCAAAATCCTCCAATCGGGCTTTTAGTAGCCTTCATTATTCAAGGATGCCCACACTTTTATAGGGAGATGTGACAAGTGCCAAAGAGCTGATACCTGTTTAGACGACATGAGATGCTTCTAAATAATATTTTGGAAATGGAAGCCTTTGATGTTTGGGGGATAGACTTCATGGGGCCTTTCACCTCTTCTCAAAACAACTACTACATACTTGTTGCTGTGGATTATGTGACAAGGTGGATTGAGGCAGTGGCCTGTCAGCTAATGATGCGAGGGCAGTAATGAAATTTTCAAAAAAGAACATCTTTACTAGATTTGGGGCCCCTAGAGCAATCATTAGTGATGAGGGAACCCATTTCAACAATCACCAGCTCAAAGCATTTCTAAAGAAATATGGAGTGCAACACAAGATGACTTTGGCATATCATCCTCAGACTAATAGCTAGTGTAAAGTGTCTAATTGAGAGATAAAGAGGATTTTGGAGAAAACGGTAGGTCCCTCAAGAAAGGATTGGGCTGAGAAATTAGATGATACTTTGTGGGCCTATCGTACAGCATTCAAAACTCCAATTGGCATGTCTCCTTACAAGCTTGTCTTCGGTAAAGCTTGTCACCTACTAGTTGAACTCGAGCATAATGCTTTTTGGGCTGTAAAAAAATTAAATTTTGACTTGAGAAGAGCTGGTGGGAAAAGACTATTACAACTTAACGAGCTGGATGAATTCAGACTTCATGCTTATGAAAGTTCTAAGCTCTACAAAGAAAGGACTAAGCAATGGCATGATAGAAAAATTTTACCGAGGAAGTTTGAGCCCGGTCAACTAGTATTGCTATATAACTCAAGGCTTAAGCTCTTTTCGGGCAAGCTCAAGTCACGGTGGTTAGGACCTTTTGAAGTAGTTGATGCCTTTCCATTCGGTGCAGTGGAGATCATGGAAAAGGAGTCAAATAGAAAATTCAAAGTCAATGGTCAGAGATTTAAACACTATCAAGGAGGAGAGGTGAACCATCAAAAGTCCATGATCACCCTGAAAGATTGCATGTGAAGTCATCAAAAGTCGAGCTAAAGACTATAAACTTAGCGCTTCTTGGGAGGCAACCCAAGTTCTTTTCCTTATTTGTGTTTTTGAAAATAAAGAGTGTCAGAATTTCGTGTAGGTAAGTTTTGGTTACATGTTTTTGGTTCTAAGAGAATCTAGTGAAGGGTGCTAATCATGTAGAGCTATGGGAAAAATTCCAAACAATTTATGCAGTAGTAAGGCCAAGATCACAAAAGCAAAGAAGATGGAGTATTTTTGACTTTATAAGATTGACTTATGACCTGTTCTATGCTTTAAATTTCAAACTTGATGGACTCAAAGTTAAAGAATAGTGTTACATCAGTGAGAATGGGCAAAATTTTTGAATAGTGCATCAGGGTAGGATTGCGCCGCGGCTCAATATTATGCGCTATGGCATACTTACAGTCAGTGACAAAACTCATCACGGCGTGTAAGAGAATAGTAGCGAAACTCACTGCGGCTCTATGAATATAGCTGCGACGTGAATCATATAAAGAAATTAGGGCATGAGAGAGTCATTGTTGAATTTCGCCGCGGCTCATTTTGGCACAGTAGCAAAATTGGCCATAGTGTGATCTATCTCACTGCAGCTTGAGTCACGCTGGACTGTTTTACTGGTTGGCAGTGTTGACATTCACTGCGGCACACTATTTCTCACCGCGGCGTGAGTCGTATACCATTTAAAAAAAATGGTTTGAACATTTCTAGTTGCTCCTTATTTCACCCGTCTGTTCTTCCTTAACCAGCGCACCTTCCCCACTCCCTCTGCTGTTATTTTTCTTCCCCTCCATTTTCCTTCTCCCCTCCATGCTTACTTGCTCAAAGCTCCTCTCCTATTTTCCCCCCTGGTTCGCTCTTTTCCTTCCACCACGCCTCCATTTCATTCTTCCATCCCTATTCAATTTTGTCGGTTTGAAATTCCAGGTAAGTCTCCATCGCTAGTCCTTATATTCCATTGGTCGACTCTTATGTTGCTTTTCTGGATGAATAAATTTGATTGCATGGGCGTCCATTGATCTAGGTTGAGCATTTTCATTTTCAAAGAATTTCATGCACGCCACCTACTTGCTAAACTGCCTAAATGACTTTGTCAATATGTTTGGCTCTTTTCTGCATGCCTGTGTCTATTGTTTTTCCTCCTTATTTGCACATAGATGATAGATGATGCCTCGAGGATGTCTTGAACACTTCAAATTGTGGAATTGCCTCCTTGTACACAAACTGTTTGATAAAATGCTTGAAAGAGAGTTGGTTGTTGATTTGCCTTTGTTTGTGTGCAACACTAGCTTACCATATATCTCCTTTGGTTAGAAATGTCTGGGCAATCATTTTATTCCATGGTGTGGCCACTGGGATTATAGAATATGTAGATCATGGGCTGTGCAATTGTTCAAGTATTAGATTATAGATCATGGCTCATGGTGCTTGCATGTTGGTTGAAATTTTTTTAGAGCTGGATCCTAATTGTTTAGCAAAGACTAAAATTGCAGGAGTTTAGGGCTATTGTTTCATCTTGGTTACTTAGTTGCCCTTATTAATTGGTTCTAAATTCTCTTGGCAGGTTTTTTTTTTTTGAATGATGCCTAAAAAGAAAGCCCGGGGTGAAGCATCATCATCATCTGCTGCTTCCTTTGATCGCTCTCGCTTTATGTCCCTGGTAGCTCAGGAGCGATATAATAAAGTCATTTTTCACCGAGCTTTGATTCTAGGAAGGAAATTCAACACTGCGCCTACCAAGAGTCAGGAAGTAGCGGATCAAATATCCACTAGGCAATGGGACATATTTTGTTATGAGCCAGTAGCCGCTATGGTGCCCATTGTCCGAGAATTCTACACCAATGCCCTATTTTGTCATGAGCATTTGTATAGAGTCTATGGGCGCACAATTACTATCAATGAACAAGTAATTCGAGATAAATACCGCCTTTCTTTGGTGGCTGACTGTGAGTTCTGCATGTATCGGATGAGTGGGGAGACCCTTGATTTGGATGACGTTGTTAAAGAACTGGCTCTCCCAGGCCAGAATTTTTAAAAGATGTCAAGAAGGGTACCTAAAGGCATTTTACGAGCTAATTTGACTTGAGTGGCTCGCTATTGGGCTCACTTCATCTGCACCAACTTGCTCCTAAGTGGCTATTTGAGTGATCTAACCATTGACCGGGCTATTCTGATTTACCTCATCATGACTGGGAGGCTGATAGATGTCGGTTATATTATCCTTGAGAGCATTAAGAAGATCTCCCAGTCTACAGTTTCCAGCCTTACACATCCTCATTTGATCATGGAGTTGTGCACCGATGCTGGGGTGCTATTTGAGCCGATTAAGGAGCTCTTTCCCCCAAGGAAGCCATTTTCCATCCTAATGATTGGTGATCTGGAGGTTGAGGAAAATGAGCCGACAGAGGAGCCTATGGACGAGCCAATGGAGCAACCTATTGAAGAGCTGGCGGACTTTCCAGTTGAGCCCGATTAGCCACCCCATATGCTAGCTTAGGATACGCCACCAGCTCTGGTGCAGACACATTCCTTGGAGACTCTATTTGAGATGATGCAGGATCTTTCCTTCCAAACGCAGGCCATGGACCGCTGGTAGTACCAATGTTGGAGGCAATTAGCCAGTCGTCTATAGTGGGACCCATCTGAGCTTTCACCACCTCCTAGCTTTGTGCTCAGTCCCGCTGGATCCCCACCTCAGGAGCCACCTTTGGAGCCATTTGAGCAACCACCACAGGACCCCAACATCTAACACCCTTCTCTATTTCTTTTCGCTTTATGTTAATTGCATCAATTTCATTTTTCGACATTGTAAACTTTGACTGTTTCATGTTGTTATTAGTAGGAGTTGTTTTAATGTTTTCCTTGTTGTTTTTTTTTGTTAATGTGATTGTCTTTATATTTCATTTCTCATTTTGTTCAGTATTTGTCAAAAATAAAAAAATAAAAAAAATAAAAAGGGCTTTACTTATGCACAAACTATCTGCCTTAATTCTCTTAGGTTTTCCTTGTTCCTCAACATTAGGGACAATGTTGATTTTAAGTTTGGGGTAGGATTTAGACAAACATAATTGACATAATTGATGGAAATAACATAAAATTTTGTTCTTGAACTTTTTCTTGTCAAGAAAATTTTTGAAATTCATTTTAAACTAGTTTTTTTGTTGGCCTGCTGATTTTGTTTTTGCCTGCTTCCAATGATAGTGTTTTATGTCAAGAGATATTTGGTAGGAATTCTATACTATCTATGTTTTGATCTTAGTTCAAATGCCTAAATTAGGAATTCTTCCAATTTGAAAACCTTAACATGCACCACTAGCCAATCCATAAATCAATTGCTAGTGCTAGAAGAGAATTCTCTGTAATCTAATTTGTATGGCTAGTCTCAAATCCAGGGCTTTAGAACTTATCTCCTATCCTCTCAAGGCAAACCAATAGGTATGGCATAACCTTTAGAGATGATTCAGGGCATTCTTTGATTGAGATTGTGCCTTTCTAGCCTGACCCTATTGTAATTACATAAACGTTTGAACCTCATTTGAGCTTGTTCATATATAAAAAAAAGGAGAGAAACCATAAGAGATAATATTTCATTCTTTTGTCTTGGAGTTACTAACAGAAGTACCTAAACCTGTCTGACCTTATAAAAGTTTGTAATCCTACCCTTGTCTTGAGAAAAGGATAATAGTGCATTCATGAGGATAAGGAAACATGCAGTATGGTTGATCTCTACAAAAACAAAAAAACAAAACAAAAAATAAAAAATAAAAAACAAAACAAACAAAATATATTTTAGATGGATATCCCTTTAAATCATTACTGAAGGTGCATTGAGAGGACCTCAAGTTTGTGTAGACTATCACATAAATTTTCTCAAGACCTTTTGTACTGACTTTGCTTGTTCTTGGTAGCTAAAACCCTAGCCCCATTACAAGCTTAAAAGTCCTTTTGATCTAGTGGTTTTATGGTACCTAATTTAGTGGAGAGAGGGAAAAAGGTGAGCTTATGGAGTTTCTGTTGTTGAGGCTGGTTATACATGTTGGAGTGCAGAAAAGTAATTCTGATGCTTGCTTGAGATGAATATTTGGCCAAATTCACACACACACTTCGAAATGGTTGAAAGCCTTACTTTTATCGTTTGAACTTTGTTTCTAGTATATATGGTGTGTTCTTCCTATTGAATACACTTTCTGATTGCAGCAAGTGAGGACCCCAGCAGTCACTAATGTTCCCACGACCAATGGTCAATCTAATAGTGTTTTTGGATTATTTTACTCGAGGACGAGTAAAAGTTCAAGTTTGGGGGTGTGATAATTCCCAATTATTCATGTTATTGAATATATTTTCTCTCAATAAATATGATGTTAGCCTTCGCTTATAGGGTAAATAATACATCCATAGAAGAAAATGAACATACTTAGGATGAATAGCTCTATACTCAATACTTACTTGAAAAATCATCATCTTTACCTTCATTTTTAAGTATATTGATAACTAATCATACTTTGTTTTCTTATAGGATGCATGTTTTGAAGAGTATTGAGCAATTTCAGGAGAAAAAGGCTGTAAAGTGTTGGTTTTGCATATCTTGTTGTGGCCAAGTTTCATTACGCCGAGGCGGGAAGTACAAAAATCCGAAGGGAAGCATGCTGTGCAAAATGCGCCGTGGCAGAAATGTTTGAGCCGCGGCGAGGCCTCAGTTAGAACCAAAAATTACCATGGCGAGTATTAAGGAGCCGCGGTGCTAATGGATTAGAGTCAAATCTTCGACGTGTGAGTATTGAGCCGTGGCGAGAGGTCACACAGAACCAAAACTCGTCGCGGCGGATCTATGTGCGCCAAGGCATGAAACATTCATACCCTTAGAAGTCATACAGAATCAAACCTCACCACGGAGCATTCAAATCAGGCCGCGACGCTCAGTCTAGCAGAACTAAATCTCACCGCGGCACAATATTCTGAGCCGCGGCGCAATACGAATTAATTGAATGTAGCATTTTACTTTCAAAATTTTTGAGGGTTTGAAGCTTCATATGCGAAGGGGAGTCGAAGCAGTCGTCATTCTGGGTTGTTTTTGTGTTATTCCAAGTGTGTCAAGGTTAAGGGAAGATGTAGGAAGACATTTTGAAGCAAAGTGAAGCTAGAGATTGAAGATTGAAGTTGAACCCATTGCGTTTCTGAGTTTCTTCTTCCTTTCTTCTGTCTTTATCATTTTTTCTGATGTATTTGATTGTTGCTTCAAGTTTGTCTTTGGTTTTTATGATCATGTATAGCTAAACCCTATCTAATCTAGGATTATTTAGAACTCTTGTATGAATTAGTGGTTGTTCTTCATTCTAGTTTTGCAATCAATGGTTAATGCTTGTTCATTCAACTTTATACTTCATGCTTTCTGATTGATTGGCTAACATTTAGATTGATGTGATACCTCACTTGAACTTGGCAAAGGGAAAGGGATATTAGATCAAAAGTTGAGTGGTGTGGGTGCTTGAAATTCACTAAGGTAGGTGGATGGCTTAGTTATTAAGATAGGAATATACTTAATAACCTCACATGGTCCAATTAGGTATTGTAATCATAGATTGATCTTAGTTGATTTTGTAAGGAATTATAAAATTAATATATAAAATTTGAAAAAATATATATAGGAACAACAGAATCCTAGACCAACATGTATTACCATTGAGAGTAAAAGGGAATGAATGTTGAGCTAATTGCTATGAAGTACAAGAGGACTAATAATCCTAGATGCTAATATTCACCCAGAAATCCAAATACTAACCTCAACTTCTATATAGCTTAGAATTCATAAACAATTTCTTTTTAACACCAACATTTAAGAATTGATTTGCTTGATTTAAATTAGGGTGTGAATTTCAGTACTTGGCATTGTTTTGACAACAAATCCTCGAGGGAACGATCTTTTCTTATCACTATATTACCTTTGTGATACGTATACTTGCATGTACGCTTCAAAGAAAGCAACAGTTAGAAAAAATATATATCATGTGAGGGAAAAACAGGTGGTTGTGGAGATTGAATAGAGAAAGGAAATATGTTCTCATGAAAGATGATATCTTTGCTAATAATGAAGGTTTTATCTATTAGATTATATAAGAAATAACCTTTTTGTGGTAGAATAATCCATGAAAACATGTGGCAGTACTCGTGGTTGAAACTTTTCTTTATTGTGCAAAGAAGTGACATAAGCCAAGCAACCAAAGACTCTTAAATGAGATAAGTCAGGAGGTTTATTATACAACAATTGGAAGGGAGAAAAATTATTTTTAGTGGCATTTGGCATTTTGTTGATCAAATAAGAAGTTGTTTTAACACACTCACCCCAAAAATGAATTGGAATATGTGCATGAATAAGGAGAGCCCTTACAACCTCAAGAAGTTGTCTATGTTTTCTCTCTATCACTCCATTCTGTTGAGGGGCATAGGTACATGTCCTTTCTAGTGAATTCCCAAATTGGAAAGCATATTTGTCATGCTATGATTAAAAAAATCAAGACCATTATCAATTCGAATGGTTAGGATTCGAGCATTAAATTGGTTTCTAATGTAATTGAAGAAATGCTGAATATGTGTTGAAACTTCATGTTTATGTTTTATCAAAAATATCTAGGTGGCCTTTGAAAAATCATCTACAATTGTCAAGAAATATCTGTGACCTAAATATGTTGGGGTATGATATGGACCCCATACATCTATATGAAGTAATTCAAATAGAGAAGCAGTTATTGAGTTGCTGTGAGGAAAAGGAAGTCGAGTTTGTTTTGCCAGAGGATAGGATGAACAATGAAATTGATGCTTATTTGTATATAATAATATCTACTTTTATTGATGGTATATGTTGTAGATTGAATATGGTACATGACTAAGACATTTATGCCATAAAAGTGAACAAATGGACTTATAAATGTCATTATTAGAAGATCCATGAGAATTAGAAGCAATATAAGATTGAATGGAAGAAGGAAATTCATTGTTGACATCAAACTTCTAAAATTGATTAGAAGTTGATGGAGATGTTTGAAGATAGTATAGGCCATTTCTGAGTTTACCAATCACCTTTACCACTCCATTCCAAGGATCTTGAAACAGACAAAAATTGGGATAAAAAATAACAACACAATTGTGATCTTTAGTAAATTTGGCAATTGAGATAAGGTTGAAATGAAAATCAAGCACAAACTTAACATCTTGAAGAGTCATATTAGAAGATATGGTAAAATTGCCTATTTGAGACACCATGACTCTATCACCATTAGGTAACGTGACATATTTATTGGAATGAAGATAGGACTTGAGATTTTTGAGGATACTGAGATCAAATGTCATATGGTTAGTAGCTCCCATATCAATTATCCGCTCTCCCTAATTCATATGAGTGACTGAACATGACATACCTCTTGTATTTGCTATAGGTTCTATTTGATCCTTCTTCAATAATTGAAGGATTTGTGTATACTGCTTAGGAGTGAAAGTGGGTAGCACATTAGTGATTGAAGGTTGTATATCTGGTTTAACACATTTAGATTGTACAGTGCTTACTTGGTGAGCAAAATTCTCTAAGGTCTTCTTTGTCTTAGTGAATTTGAAATTTGAAGGAAAGCCAATAAGCCTATAATAGTTCTCTTTCTTATAACCTTTGACATGGCAATTATTACATTCACCTGAAAATTTTGGTTTCTAGCCCTTCATGACCATAGTCTTGGCCACTAATACAATTGCCTCAAATTTTGAAGTAAATGAATTAGAGACAGAAAACATCCTTTGTGATTCATCTTGCAAAATCATTGAATAATTTTAATTTACTGAAGCCAAAGGATTCATTAGTAGAATTTGACTTGTTGCTTGATGATATGTATCATTAAGGCCAATTAGAAACTGAAATAATCACTACTGCTGAACTTGTTCCACATAAGCCTTTGAAGTTACACATTCATAAGAAGGAAGAACTACAAGTGTAGATTATTCATCCTATAACTCCTTTAATTTTGAAAAAATAAGTAGATACTCACAGATTGCCTTGAATCAGAGAAGCAATTTCCCTATGTAATGCAAAGATTTTTGTACTATTTTGCTTATCAAAATGCTCCCTAAGATCTTTCCACACAATATGAGCATCAGTCAAGTAGATGATTCTAGAGAATAATTCCTTTGAGACAGAATTCAAAATCCATGAAAGAACTACAACATTACATCTTTCCCATTGAGCTTGAAGTTTTGATTCTTGATGTTACTTTAGGCAAGTCCCATCAATGAATCCAATCTTGTTCTTGGCCAAAAGAGCAATCTGCATAGCACAACTCCATATGGTATAGTTATCTACTCCTGTCAACTGATGCGAAAGCAAGACAGCCCTTAATGTATCTGATGGATGAAGAAATAATGGATGATTGAAGTCTAAAAGTAAAGCAAAAGAATTTGGTAAAGAAACATCACTAGCATTAGTTGAAGATTCCATGATTACAAATCAAGAAAGTGATAGTGATATTACAAAATGACGAATAGGACGAGATGAGGTAGAAGCAAAAGGCAACACAAAAGAAAGAATAGATATGAATGATTGATTGATCAGTGTTATGGCTCTAATACCATGTTGAGTTTCTAAGAAGCTAAGGAAAAGGAATCAGGTAAAGAATGAGATGAAGAGCAAAAGAAGAAGGTTACTGGTATACGTCTATAATTTCGTTAGTAATGCATTGAGTGCTTCTATTTTACAAGGTAGAACTTCTTATATATATTGCCTCAGAAAACTAACATGCATTATACATTACAACTAAACTACTGGTAAATAACTAACTAACTTCATCTAACAAAGCGCTCAATTACTTAATATTTAATTTTTCATTATGAAATAAATCCTAAGTTTAACTATATTATATATATATATATATTCTTTAAGCATTGCACTATGAAAATATATATAGAAATATATGCATCATATAAGAATAGATTATTATTCCCATGAGAAATAGTCACTAAGATAGTTATTGAATATTAAAATTTTCTTTCTAATGTAAATCAAGTCAACCTTAAATGGAAATATGAATAAAACTAAATTAAATATATAAAAATAACAAAATAAAGAGAGATTAAAATTAGGAAGTAAAAGGCAGAGGAGTATGATTTCTCCTAGTATTTTATAGGAAACCAATTAACCATTCTTTACCTTGCTCTTACTAATAATATTTGGTGTAGGACTCTAATTTACCTATAAATATCTTTTGAATTAAATATAGGCATTTCACCTCAACCAATTCATAATCTCTTATACAATTGATTAAGAGACATAATAAAGAATAGGTTTTAATTTGGCTATATGAGGCTAGTAGGTATATTCCTATCTTACAAGTGAATCAACTCACTCAACATCACAAGTTTCATAAACTTATACTACCTAATCCATTATCTAGTCCTAAATCACTTTTCCAAGTACATTTAAATTACCCAATTTTCATATGCTTAAAAGCATTAGGAACAATATTTAATAAACAAATCATATCATTAATTGCAAGTAAAGAGAGTAATTATAACATATTGTATACTATGATTTATTACAAGCCTAAATCAACAAGCTCGACTCATAACCACTAGAGAAATGAACATCCTAAATTGAGCATATCTCCTCCAAACTCAAGCCAAATGGGAATAAAAATACAAAGAGAAGTAATGGAAGAAGAGGAAATTTGATTTAATTGGCAAATCTCCTCCAAATTCAAGCTTCTCCTTGCCTTTGAAGCTCCAAAACCTTGCCTTTTCTTTCCAAAACACCTGAAAGTTATCCTTTTCTCCAAAGCCCTAAATACCCCTTTATGTTAGCAAAAACAGGGCTAAAACATGACTTGGCATTGTGACCTAAATTTTTTTTGTGGTGGCACCAATGCTTCTCAGCTAAAAAATATATTTGAGGATGTGCTAGGATCCAAAGTCATAGCGCTCAATTGCTCTCCTCTTTAAAACATGAAAATGTGGTCACTGTTTCAACGTTTTGGCCTTAGGTCATGATTTTGAGACTCTAAAACTTTGTTTATTTGCAACTTAAACCCTACAAAAACTTATGAAATTAGTTAATTAAAAATCATTGAGATTAAACACAAATTTAACACTTCAACTACTTTAAAATGCAATTAAACATACTTTCACAACTTAATTGAAACTAAGGTTAAAATGCTAACTTTTATTCTTTAAAACCTAAACTAAACCAATTTTAACTCCTAAAAATATTGCCAAATAACTAAAACATTGAAATTAACATTTAGCCACGAAAGAGTAAGATTTTAAGTCTTATATTTCTGTTCTCTTTAGTAATTAATAATAACAAGAGTAGTTAGCTTTACATTTTCGACTATATTTTGGCTGATAAAGGTTGTAACTAGTGCTCTAAGTTAGTTGATTATTTACTATCATATTCTCAAAAGCTACCTAAAAGGGTTGGTGCAATTGCTCTAACTTTAGCAACTTTGAGTTTGATTTTTCTGAATAATATTTTAAAAATAAAATTTTAAATACATTGAGATGATGACAAAATTTGAAGATGCTGCTAACTATAATAACAAAAAATTTTATCAAAGGCTTATAACACAATGGTTGGAAGAAAAAAGGATTTGAGACAAAAAAAATTTGTTGCTAATACAAGAAATTTCATCATATATACATTTTGTAACGAAATTTATGCTGGAATGAAAATTTTTTTATCACAACTCTCTTTGTTGCAAAAAACTTTTGTCACAAATTTCGTGTAAAAATTGTAGGTTTCTTGTAATGAACTTTAATTAAAATAGAGGTAATATTCTGCACGTACACATGCATATAAATAAAAGGGAGGGTATGTGTGTGTATTGGTTTAAATATTTTTTTCAATCAAATTGGAGAAATAAATTAATTGATGAATGCACAAATTGGTTTGATCACCACCTTACCGAAATATTAAAAAATTTGTATGCTAGAAACATATCGAGTTACCACAAGAAGAAAACTTTTATTGCCAGATATCTTGGTTAATTTTGTGAAGACTAGCGAAGACAAAATTTTCTCATCGTATGTGTTTACTCAACTTTACTGAAATAATCCATGAAATAATGTCAAATGTAAACTAATCAGAATTTGCCATAGTTGAAATCAAAATAAAAGGAGTATCAATTAGAATTAACATGGTTCTATAAAAGAAAAAGAGTAGAGTTAAAATGGAAAGAAAGTAAAAATGAAAATACTAATCATTATATGTGTTATGAGTTAATATAATATCCATTTATATACGTCTGACTCTTTCACCTCTATTGAACACTTCAAAATATAATATGTAAACCTGATGCTTGACATATATTTGTTAAAGTATTCAAATTTAAAATTTATTAAAATTTTGCATGTGAAATCAAATTCGAAACGAACTTGATTATAGTGTGTATGAAGAGGTAGAAAGAGGAAAAAATAAACAAGGAAAACTATTTGCATCTCTATTAAACAAACATTCAAAAAACGTATGCAGGCGAACGGGACACATAATCAGAAAAGGCTACACTGAGCCATTTGTTGGGCACGGAAGAGATGCTGAAACTAGCAAAAGCACAAGTGACGTGAGAGGGCTTTACAAATTGGAGAAGCTGAAGGAGGATTATTGTAATTGAGAAGGGAAAAATGTGAATAGGTTATCACTATTCCTGGTTGTTATACACGAGGTTTGGTGAGGGAAGTGAACTGGTGGTGTCGACATTTTAGGTCCAGAATGAAGATATTATGTCAACATTTGTCATCTAATTATTGACCCTGCTTACTTTGGTTTATATCATAATTACTTAAAGAGATAATTTTTTGTAAGGTTCAAGAAATTTTTGTTATAAAAAACATTCAAAATTGCATAACCACATTCTCTGTACATAATCATGCAAGGCAAACACCAATCATCGGGCGACATTGTTGATCACCATTCATGCCTATTTCACTTTCTGAACATGAAGATCCTACACAAATTGGTATTCTTACAATTTTTTAATATTTTATTATAGAATCTATTTTTTATTGATTGAATTATTAAATTAAAAATAATTATTATAATGATATTTTATGAAAATTTTTATATGAATTGTATAATTCAAAGTTTGCAATTAAAAAAAATTTATATTTACAATTTAAAATATATAATATACGTTAACATTTAAATTAACTTATAGAGTATAAAATATTTCGGATTAAAGTCAAATTTTATGAAGGTGATCTTCACATGATAATAATTATTAATGTAATAACAAGTTTCATGAAAAATTTATCTTATAAAATTCTTTTTTACGTTAGATTAATTTTTATTAGCATTGATATCAAATAATTTGTTTTGTGTGTATTTATCTATCTATATATATATATATATATAGAGTCTAACTTTAATTGGTACCGTTTAAAACGATACTATAATTACGAACTTCTTATCAAGATGTGCAAATCAACGCAATGTATAAAATCGTAGTGCTTTTCTATTTCTAGTGTTATTGGTGATAGACTTATTTGTTTTTTTTTTTTTGAATCTATATCATTTTAGAGTATTTTATTGTAAAGGTTTTGTAGGTTTAGAAAGAGAAGAGAGAAAAGAGTGAGTGGAGAAAAGAAGAAGTGAGATCCATATACATTCTCACTTTTTATGTTATTTTCTCTTGAAAATCTACAAGAACTTTATAATAAAAAATTTTAGAAGATCCTTACACTATTTTTTCTCTCATAGGTTGGGAGCTTAGTACTTAGGAAATTAATTAAAATTGAGAGTAAACCTAACACCATTAATACTAAAAGTAGAAAAGTACTATCTCGTGTTGCTAAATGGGTGAGCTTTTGAGTAAAGAGTCACAAGTTTAATCACTTTTTTCGTATTAAAGGAAAAAAAATGAAGAACTACATTTGATCATATTGAGCCCTAATAACAAAATTGGTAACTATAAAATGTACTATTTCTTTAAACTTTGGACTAAAAATAAAATATTAAATTTTAGTTAAAATTAATTGTAAAAGAATGTTTCCTACTTTAAAAATCTTCATGAACTAGTAGAGTATTTGTAGGTTGGATTGGTTTAGAAAAGTTTTTTAACCCAACTTATAATAAATTCACCGAGGTTTGAATTGGATGGCCTACTATTTTTCACAAAATGTAAAGGATAATTTCAAAACTAAGTTATAGCTAGTAAATGGCAAAAGCAAGGTACAACAATGTTATATATATGCTTAACTAGTAGATGAAGCAAGCAATATTGTTAAACAGACATTAAGAACAGTAATGACAGTAAAAAGCAGCAGCCCCTATACAATTACTATCAAAACAAAGAGCATTAAAAATTTAGGGCTTTACAAAGAAATTGAATAAGAGAGAAAGATCTTCTCATAGTTAAGAGTTTATGAATATGATCGGCATCAAAATCAACAATTAATTTTAAAAACATATTCCCTAGCATTTTTCATATTTTAACTCTATGCATTGCTAGAGCATTTAAAATGCAATATTTTATGACATTATCAAATGCTTAAATTTACTGCTTCTTACCAAGATTGGGAGTCAGGTTAATATATAGGACAAAAAGGGACAGACAAAAAATAAATTTTTTTAATCAATAAACATTGTAATTGAAAGTGATTTTTATGTCTTTATAAAATATCTCATTACGCGACAGCGAGATAAATAAATTTAATTAATTTCATGCTGGTTGGTGTTGAGGAGATGTCAAAACAAAAAGAAGATAGCTTAGGCCAGTAGGAAGATAATGTATCATTTAGGATATTAGGGGTACGAGTTCTTTTTTATGTGGGCTAAAAGAAAGAGGATAGTCAATAGCTGCCACTATATAGTGATATTTTTAGGAAGGTGATGTACAGTGGTTCCACAATTTGACTTTCTTTTATAGTTATCGATTTTGTGCTTGTGCCAATGGTTGTCACTCTCTTTTATGGTTACGTGGGATTGATAAGTCCTTAAATTATTATTATTATTTTATTATTTTAAATGACTTATCATATCAATATAGAATTTGTTTTATGTTCTTAATTTGTAAGATTAATAAATTTTAGTTAAGTTAATATTTAGTAAGTTTTAGTTTTATTTCTTTAGTTTTGAGTTTATTTTTTGTTTTAATTGAATATAAGTTGTATTTTGTGCTTTTATTTATATTCTTAAGTTGTTAAATTGTTTAATCTTTATTAATAGATTATAAATAAAATTAGATGAATTATATATTTTTTAGGGTTAAAATTACAAAGCAATAATTTTAGAAGTTTTGGAATGTAAAGCAATAAGAGTTGAGAATATTTGCTAAAAGGGCTCAAAAGAAAAAGGAAAAAAAATAAAAAAGATGATTCTCAAAAGCGTTGATATAAAAAACATAGCACCACAGTGGCAAATTTAAGAGTTGTGATGCCCAATGCAAGTACCATATGTTTTGTGGCGCAAAATTCCATGTTGTGGCACTCTTGACTACTACAAGTAAAAATTTAGTAGTGCCATAGTGCTTGTGTTTTGGGAAAAATGTAAAATACAACATTTTCAATTGCATTTTTTAAGGGTTTTAGGAAGAATTTCACCATTTATTCAATGAGGTCACCATTCTGGATATTTTGAGATAAAAAGGAAGGGTTTGGAGCTTTATTTGCTATGGGAAGAGCTTGGATTTGAGGAAAATTGATGACTCCCTAATTTAGGATGAAAAAGGAATATATTTGAGATTAAATTAGAGAGACAAAGTACTTTTCTCTTGATTAATATGGTTAAATGTGTATTCAATCAAAAAAAATAAAGAAAGTGTTTCAATTGCAAAATATTTATCAGTTTGAGCCTCATTTTATGATTAATTTCGATTTCAGGGAAAAGCAAAAGATTGTAAAAAGAATTGAAAAAAAAGAGAGCGAAGCTTAGAAGTGAAAAATGCAAGTGGAACTAGTCATCTTGCTACAACTAGAACATAATTCGCTGTAGCGAGGATGCACTTTTGCTGTAGTGAGGAAGGTACTTCGTCATAGCGAAGTCGCGAGGCATACAAATTCCAGGGAGCAACTCACCACAGTGCAGCAGTAGCGAGAGCAGCAGAAATCTAAGAACCTATGAGCCTTTGCTATAGCGAGAGTCACTCTTCGCCATAGTGAGATCAGTCTCTGAAATGTACAGCTTTGATTAGCGAGCTAAAATGGAGGAGAAAAGGCTAGGGCTTCATTATTCAGCGAAGGAGGAATGTTTTGGCCAAGTAGGAGAAGAGGAAAATGCATGAGAGGTGTTGGGGAAGCTTTATACTGATCGGGAAATCATTGATTTTGCCATTTATTCTTCCGATTAGGTGTTTCTACTCCATCGTCCCTTATAGTTGATAATTGTTAATATGTTTGCTGAGATTGTTCGTGGGTTTCAAGCCATGAATGGCTAAATCTTGTAACCCTTAGGGATTTTATGAACCTTTAACTTTTGGAGATTATTTCCCTTTTAATTATGTTGGACTATTGAAGATTTTAGTGTTTAATCTGAGCTATGGTTTCATTCTATTGATTGGCCTCCTTTAGTTTGATTAGGGGTTTGGTAATTAACCTTTGAAAGAAGGAATTGCTTATAGACCATTGATTAAGTGGCTCAGGATTAGACATAGTCTAATTTGCATCTGAGGTAGAAATATATTCAGGGACCCTAAGTAGTCTAGATAAGGTCTGGGCATAATAGAGAGTTGAGTTAATATAGAGGTTAAATGGATCGAAAGACATTTGTGTCCAATTAGACCTTTGACTCTAAAATTGACATTAAGCCAACTAATAAAAAGAGGAATGATTGACATTGTATAAAAAGGGGAATAGAATTCCTAGGGTGTCTTTAATTGCTTATTCTCGATTAAAACTATCTTTCGTTATTGTTAATTACATTTGAATTAATTTTCCTAAAAACTCAATTATAATTTGATTTGTTTAACTAAAATGAACATGAGAACTCTAATGCCTAATCATTAATTATACTGATTCTCTAAGGGAACAACCTTGACTCATCGCGTACTATTCTTACGACTCGTACACTTGTGGTGTCATCAATCTGGTGAGCATCAAGTTTTTGGAGCCGTTGTCGAGGAATCAAGGTAATTGGTGAAGAGAATTAGAGGGTTTTGAATAGTTTTAGCTTAAACACTTAGCTTCTTTTCACTTACTTTCTTGTTTATTTACACTTTCAGTTGTTAGTTATAGTAATTTTATTAATATGTCCTTAGTAATTACTTTTTGGTTTCCTTGGTTTAGTGAGACTCTTGATCTGCACTTCGTTGTTTTCATAGGTACATAGTTTATGCCACCTAAATCCAAATCCAATAGAACACCTAGAAAGACAAGGAGTTTGATAGATATTTTAGCTGAGGCGTTTGTGTTAATTCAACTTGAGAGTGAGATCAATCCCCCTACTGCGAATATGGCACACGAAGATAATCAGAATTGGACTATCAAGGATTTTGTGGGAAGAACCATGATAACTACTCAGCCTAGCATTGTAGTACCAGACTTTCAAGATGCTAATTTTGAGCTAAAGCCTATGATGATCTCCATGTTGCAACTCAATGGACAGTTTACTGGTGAGAGGTCCGATGAAGATCTCAACTATCACATTCTATCATTTTTGGGAGTATGTGATTCATTCAAGCAGAACAAGGTACCAAGGGATGTTCTGAGACTTAGACTATTCCCACTTTCCCTACAAGGAAAGGCTAAGAAATGGTTGTTGACTCTACCGGAGGGTTCAATTGACACTTAGGATAAGCTAGAGGCAAGGTTCAGAGCTCACTTCATTCCAAATAATAGAATAGCAGATGCCCGTTGTGAGCTTATCAACTTTAAGCAAGCTTCATATGAGCATTTGTATGCTGCATGGCAGAGATACAAACATTTGCTCCGCCAATGCTCGAGCCATGAAATGGAAAACTGTGCCATTGTTCAGAATTTCTGTATGCGTCTAACCTTACAAATTAATACAATGTTGGATGCTATTTTAAATGGGCATTGGGATGAAATGCCTATTGATGATATTATTCTGGCATTGGACACATTATTTGAAAGCTATGTGCAAAGAAGGGTGGATAGAAGGGTGAGTGCTAATGTAGCTAATACTCAAGAAGATTCTTTCATTTCACTTGCAACTATCCTCTCTGCTTTGAACAAGAGATTTGATATGTGGAATCTCAAGTGCAGTGAAGCCAGCATATGAGTGTCTGTTCTACTCAAGTGACCCTAACTGTTTGTGAAAATTGTGGGGATCTACACTCAATAGATTATTACCCCTTTGCATCTATAGAATCAGTTAACTATGTGGGAAACTTTTCAAAGAATCAGAATTTGTACTCAAACACCTACAACCCTGCATGGTGTAATCATCCAAATTTCTCTTGGAAGAATGGTTCATCACTTAATTGACCATCATCTTCTAGAGTAAGACCAACTCAACCTCCTAGGTTCTCTCAAGTGACAAGGCAAAATGTTCCTATTCAAGAGCCCAAAACAAATCTAGAGGATGTGTTGGCTAAGTTCATGACCACTTAGATCAAGAATAATGAAGAGCAAGCTGGTATTAATGCAAAGGTGGATTCCTCCCTTAAGAATATAAAGGTACAAATGGGGCAGCTGGCGTCTGCTGTGAATGCACTGCATCAAAGAGGTTTGCCAAGTGATACAATTCCTAATCCAAGGAGAGATGGTAAGGAAGAATGTAAAGCTATCACTTTGAGAAGTGGTAAAGAGATCCCTAAACCACAAATTCAAGTGAAGGAGCCAACTAAGGTGAACTCTAAGGGTCTATCAGGCACAATTCAAGTCGAAGATAAAGAACATCAACAAGAAAAAGAAAAAAAGACTGATAGTTTGGATGCAAAAGACGAGGACAATGAGGGAAAGTCTAAAGTGGAAAAGTCTGAAGAAAAGACAGTGGTGCACCCTAGAGTGGTGCCATTGCCTCCATTTCCACAGAGATTGCAAAAGAAAGTCTTTGATGAGCAGTATAAGAAGTTTTTGGACATGTTTAAACAACTTCACATTAATATCCCCTTCTCTGAAACCTTAGAGTAAATGTCTAAATATGCTAAGTTCCTTAAAGACATGCTTAGTGAGAAAAAGCGGTTCACCGAATTTACAATAGTGGCTCTAACAAAGGAGACCACGAATATCCTCAAATCTACTCTCCTAACCAAGTATAAAGACCCTGGTTCTTTTTCGATCCCTTGCATGATTAGGGATAAATTTGAAGGTCGAGCACTTTGTGATTTAGGATCTGCTGTGAATTTCATGCCCTTATTTGTTTTTCGAAAGCTACAGATGGGTGAGGCCAACCCAACTACTGTCACCTTGCAACTGGCTAATAGAAGCCTTTCTTATCCACATGGAATCATTGAAGATGTGCTAATGAAGGTTGGCTCATTTATTTATCCTATTGATTTTATTATGCTTGATATTGAAGAGGATAGAGATATCCCATTGATAGTGGGGAGGCCATTTCTAGCTACTGGCAGGGCATTAGTTGATATGGAAAAAGGGAAAATTATAATAAGGCTTGGAGATGAACAAGTCACCTTTAGTGTGGAGAAAGTTATGAAGCATCTGGGTAGTGTCGAAGAATGTTCACGGGTGTCTATTATTAAGGAAGTAATTCAAGAAGAATTGAACTCTTATGCTTTCATCGATCCTCTTGAATCAGTACTTATTGGTAAACCAAGTATAGGAGAGGTGATGAGAATGGAATTGAGTACAAGCTTAATGCATTTAGACCTGTGGCTAAGCAGAATGGGTATTTTGAATCACTAGAGTTGACTTCACAAAAAACTTATGCTCTCTCACCATCCATCAAGCAGCCTCTAATGTTGGAGTTGAAACATCTTCCACCGCATCTAAAATATGTTTATGTGAGGGAAAGAGAGACTTTACCAGTCATAGTCTCATCTGCATTAACACTTCCCCAAGAAAAGCAACTATTAAAAGTGTTAAAAGAGCACAAAAGAGCCATCGGTTGGACCATAACTGATATAAAAGGGATTAGTCCAATTATCTGCATGCACAAAATTCTCTTAGAAGATGACCATAAGAAATCAGTGGAAAATCAAAGACAATTGAATCCTATAATGAAAGAAGTGGTCAAGAAAGAGATTATCAAGTGGCTTGATGCTAGTATTATTTATCCCATCTCAGATAATGACTGGGTAAGTCCGGTGCAATGTGTCCCTAAGAAGGGAGGGATGACAGTGGTGAATAATGAGAAAAATGAAATGATTGCCACAAGAATAGTTACAGGCTGAAGAGTTTGTATGGACTATAGGAAGTTGAACAAAGCTACAAGAAATGATCATTTCCCGCTTCCATTTATAGATCAGATGTTAGATCAGTTAACAGAAAAAGAATTCTTTTGTTTCTTGGATGGCTATTATGGGTACAATCAAATTGTCATTGCCCCTGAGGATCAAGAAAAAACCACTTTCACATATCCATATGGAACTTTCACATTTAGATGTATGCCTTTTGGATTGTGTAATGCTCCTACCATATTTCAAAGATGTATGACATTGATTTTCTCTGACATGATTGAGCATATCATGGAAGTCTTTATGGATGACTTCTCAGTATTTTGCATCACATTTGAAGAAAGTCTGGATAATTTGATACGAGTTTTGCAAAGGTATGATGATACCAATTTGGTCCTAAATTGGGAAAAGTGTTATTACATGGTTTGTAAAGGTATAGTGCTTCAGCATAAAGTGTCAAAAAGAGGATTGGAAGTGGATCAGGCTAAGGTTTCAGTGATTAAGCAATTACCACCACCTACCAATGTGAAAGCTATTAGAAGTTTCTTAGGGCACGCTGGGTTCTATCAGAGATTTATCAAAGATAGCAAAGCCTTTTTCTCAATTACTTGAAAAGGATACCCCTTTCAAGTTTGATGCAAACTGCCTGAAAGCTTTTGAAAAGCTTAAGCAAAGACTTATCACTACACCAATTATCGTGGCCCTTGACTAGTCACTACCCTTTGAAGTGATGTGTGATGTAAGCAATTATGCGGTTGGAGCTGTACTTGGCCAGAGACATGGTAAGATCTTTCATCCTATTTACTATACAAGAAAAACTCTAGCTGGAGCATAGGTAAATTACTCAACTACTGAAAAAGAAATGCTTACTGTTGTTTTTACTTTTGAAAAATTTTGAGTGTATTTGATGGGCACTAAAGTTATAGTTCATATTGATCATGCCGCTATCAGATATCTTTTGTGTAAGAAAGAATCTAAACTTAGGCTAATTAGATGGGTTTTATTATTGCAAAAATTTGATGTGTAGATTGCTGATAGGAAAGGAACTGAAAATCAAGTTGCTGACCACTTATCTAGGCTTATGAATAGTTCTGAGTGTGTGGATGATTCATTGATTAAGGAGAGTTTTCCTAATGAGTTTGTATTTGCTATGAATTATGTATCTATGCCTTGGTATGTTGATTATGCCAACTACTTGGTCGATGGTATTGTGCCTAATAAGTGAAAATCTTATTAAAAGAAAAAGTTTTTGCATGATGTGAAATGGTTTGTGTGGGATGAACCCTTTTGTATAAGAAATGTGCTGACCAAATTTTGCGAAAGTGTATGCCTCAAGCTGAACAAAATGATATTCTTCATGCTTGTCATGTTGCTCCTTATGGTGGTCATTTTAGTGGCCAACGTACTGCTTACAAAGTGTTGCAATCTGGATATTATTGGCCTTCATTATTTAAAGATGCTTACTTGTTTGCTTGTCAATGTGATGCATGTCAGAGAATAGGTATCATCTTAAGGAGGCATGAAATACCCTAATCTGGTATTTTTGAGGTAGAATTATTTGATGTGTGAGGCATTGATTTTATGGGGCCTTTAGTTTCATATAGGAGCCATCAATATATATTAGTTACTGTTGAATATGTGAGTAAGTGGGTTGAGGCTATAGCTTGTCATTCTAATGATGCTAATACAGTGGTGCGATTTTTGAAAAAGAATATTTTTACTCGATTTGGCACACCTAAGGCAATCATTAGTGATGGGAGACTTATTTTAACAATAAATTGTTCAAGGGTTTGCTTGCAAAATATGGAGTCACCCATAAAATGGCATTGGCTTATCATCCTTAAACCAACGAGTTGTGTGAAATATCCAATAAAGAAATAAAAAAATTTTTGGAAAAAACTGGCCACTAGAAAGGATTGGGCAGATAAGCTTGATGATGCTTTATGGGCATATAAGACTGCTTTTAAATTTCCAATAGGTATGTCTCCATATTAATTGGTCTTTGACAAAGCTTGTCATTTGCCCATTGAGCTTGAGCATAAGGCGTTTTGGGCTATAAAGAAATTGAATTTTGATATGGCTAAAGTGGGTGAGAAAAGACTAATGCAACTCAATGAGTTAGATGTGTTTAGATTGCAAGCTTTTGAGAGCTCTAGAATTTACAAAGAAAGGACTAAAAGAGTTCATGATAGACACATCTTACCAAGGAAGTTTGAACCTGGAGACCTCGTGTTACTTTATAATTCTTGTTTGAAGTTGTTTCCAAGTAAGTTGAGATCAAGGTGGTCTGGTTTGTTCAAGGTGATCTCTGTGACATCTTATGGAGCCATTGAAGTTCAAGATAAGAAGTATAGAGATCAATTTAAAGTAAATGGTCAAAGGCTTAAGCATTATTTTGGTAGTGAGATAGAGCAGCAGACAATGGTCCATAGCTTGGCTCAACCTCCTTGATTGGCTGACAAAGTCTGGCTGAGGATTATAAACCAAGCACTTCTTGGGAGGCAACCCAAGTTTTCTTCTTGTTCTTATGTTTAAGTTTATCATTCTTGTGTTTTTGTTTTGACCTTCCTTTTTCTTTGTGGGTTTTGTAGGTTAGGTGTTGGTGTTGAAGTGTTAGATATTAAAGGAACAAGTTGTTGGCAGGAAAGAGCAACTTCAGACATGATTTTTAGGGAGTTTCTAACCATACTTTGAATTGCAAATCTTTATTCTAGTAATTTTAATCATCTACTATGTTTGGTTAAGGTTTGAGGGAAATGGGTTAAATTAATAGGAAGTATAAATAGGGTCGAGAGTACTTACTTAAATATTCAAGTGTAAAAAAAAAAATTCGCTATAGCAAGAAGTCCATCTCGCTATGGTGAGGCTGCTTATTTTACATTTG
The DNA here is from genome assembly GCA_026724425.1 of Erythrophleum ivorense. Taxonomy (NCBI): domain Eukaryota; kingdom Viridiplantae; phylum Streptophyta; class Magnoliopsida; order Fabales; family Fabaceae; genus Erythrophleum; species Erythrophleum ivorense. The sequence goes on along the minus strand of JAIUCV010000033.1, from coordinate 2,564,669 downwards.
ATACATTAACCAGAGAGTTCCTCGTTATGGCCTGACTGTGGCAAGCCAAATAAGCAATGTTAAGTATTATTGCTATAGCGAGACGACCATTTCACTATAGCAAGATCTTTGTGTTCCAATCTGGTACAAAGTCCAGGGAATATGTCTCTGTAGCCAAGCTACAACAAGTGACATGTTGGAAAAATTTTTTTTGAAGTTTCCTCACTATTGCCAGAGGGCCAACTCGCTATAGCGAATGCAGCATGCTCATGGACCAGTACAAATTCTAGAGACGTTCTCGCTATAGCCCAACTATAGCGAGATTCGTCAGTTACCACGACTTATCCAAGTATGTTCGCCATTGCAAGATGAATTTTTGCTATTGCGAATGCAGCAACTCTACTTGTGGTACTAATTCCAGAGGAGTCCTCGCTATGGCCAAGCAATAGTAAGGTCTCTGACATATAAAATATATAGAGAGAGAGAGAGAGAGAGAGAGAAGAATGAAAACTAACCCAATTTCATTCAGATAATAGTTCCCTCTTTTTTTCATTCTCGCTATTGCACCTTTGAACCTTCCATCCCTTCCCTCCTTTCTTTTGCCAAATCCCTTACTTCCAACGCTCACATTCCCCTTACACATCACCTTCCTCGCCTTAGTTAAGTTGATTGCTCCATTTATCTCCTAAATCGCAGTGGTTTTTGTTATTCTTGTGGACATTAAGGCTGAGTTTTTCTTCGCATTTATCTGTGTAGTTACGGGTCAATAAGTCAGTTTTTTTCTAGATGAGCTTTGTTAGTCGATTGTTTCTATGCAAGAAGCCATCTTTAATTTGGTCTTTTTCGATTTAAATCAACATTTCTGGAAATCTGCTCTTTCTCGCTATAGCGAGTTCGTGCATTTTTCAGAAACTGCTCCTTCATTTCTGGACACTTTTTGCCTTGTTTGCTTTCATCTTTTCTTTTCTCCTATTCCTTGTATGCTTTTAGAATTTTATTTCCTTATTACAAGCAGGTCATATGCATTTATTTCATCAATTTTATCTTATCCTCACATCTTATCAAGACAACGAGCACCCACACAGGCACACCCTAAGGAATCTCCACCTCTTCCTCTTCCTCCCCCTCTGCAGTGATTGAGTACTCTAGAGCCGATGTAGCAGGATGCACCACCTCATACTGAGTTTGAGGGTTGGGTGTGGGAGTCTATTGATAGGCTGGAAGGGTATGTCCTGTCAATGAAGGACTAGTTGCAGATACTTATGGACTATCTGATGCCTGCACCTACACCTGCACCTCCACCTCCAGAGGTTCCTTTGCCGTCAGTCATCATTCTCTCATAGGATCCTGCACCGCAGGATAGGCCTGGGCCTTCTGATTCATAGGACCTTTCTATCCCTTGCATGCTTCTTCTTTTTATTGCCCTACTTTACATTTTGGGATAACTGTATATCATTATGTGTTTGAATTTTGCACTGGCTAGTCCCATAATTGCTATATTATTTCTAATGCTAACTTACTTTCTGCTACATAATCTTTGTCCATTTTTGGTCTATCAGATGTAGGAGTTGTTCGCGAGCACCTTTCTCTTCCTTACTTTTTCTTATCAAGGGAGTCTTGTCTCTTTCTATCTCCCTACATCCCTTACCTCTGCTCCCATCGGCTTCTATTTTTTAACTTTTTGTTTCTTCCCTTTTACATATTGCGGACAATGTTCACTTTAAGTGTAGGGGAAGGTAAACATAGGCTAGGCAAATATACAAATTTAGCCAATAAAGAAAGGTCTATAAATAACAAGTAGTACACCATAATGCCCCCAATTTTAATTAGATTTAGCCCCTCTTGCTTTAGATGAATACTAATCAATGAATGTGAGGGTTAAGCAAACTTGAAATGAACAAAATAAGTAATATAGTTGTAGTGTATACCCATAATAGGAGCAGTTCTCCACAAGATGATTATTAAAGTTATTCAAGCTTTCTCTTTAATTAGTTCCCATTTATTTTTTGAGATCTCCCCAATTTATCTGCTTCTGATGGATATCTGATTGTCATTTGAGAGAGATATTTAGTGCTAAAAAAAACTCTCTACTCCAATGGTTGAAATCACTTAGTAACTGGGGGTTTGCACCAAAAAGTGTGAACTTTCACATCAAACAGTGGTAAAACTAAGAGTATGCTAGTGAGCGCTCTGAGAATTTCCTTAATTTGAGTAACTGGGTGGCTTCATAACCAATGTTGTCATTCGTATCAAAAGGATTAAGAGAACTGAGTAGAAAAACAAAAAAAAGGGCAAAAGCAAAAAAATGATTGTGTTGAAAGCAGTTCTATGGTGAACAATAAAGGCGTCTCTTAATGAATTTTGATGATTAAAGTAAGAGCAGATAGTTGGATTGGGTCTTGAAAATGCAATGAAGGTTTATTGAAGGTTACTTGATTGCTTCTTGAAAATCTATCTGTGGAGCACACACACTTTAGAAATCAGGGTGTTGCTATGATTGCATTGTTTTCAAAATTCAATTTGACTTTCGCTAAGCTTTTGTTGTTGACATTAGTTTCATTCTAAGTGTGGGGGGGGGGGGGGAATCTGAAATTCTGATTGATTGGGTGTTTATTGTGGAAAAGAAGTAAATAAATAATCACATTGTTTGATAATTTCTAAGAATTGCTTGAGGACAAGTAAGGATTTAAGTGTGGGGGAGTTTGATGACTTCCTAATTTAGAATGAAAAAGGAATATCTTTGAGATTAAATTAGGGAGGCAAAGTACTTTTCTCTTGATTAATATGGTTAAATGTGTATTCAATCAAATAAAATGAAGAAAGTGTTTCAATTGCAAAATATTTATTAGTTTGAGCCTCATTTTATGATTGATTTCGATTTCAAGGAAAAGTAAAAGATTGTAAAAAGAATTGAAAAAAAGAAAGGGAAGTTGAAAAGTGAAAAATGCAAGTGGAACCAGTCATCTCGCTACAGCTAGAACACAATTCATTATAGCGAGGATGTGCTTTTGCTATAGCAAGGAAGGTACTTCACCATAGCGAAGTCGTGACACATATAAATTCCAGGAAGCAACTCGCCATAGCACAGCAGTAGTAAGAGCAGCAGAAATCTGGGAACCTATGAGCCCTCGCTATAGCGAGAGTCACTCTTCGCCATAGTTGATGATTGTTGATGATTGTTGATATGTTTGCTGAGATTGTTTGTGGGTTTCAAGCCATGAGTGGCTAAATCTTGTAATCCTTAAGGATTCTATCAACCTTTAACTCTTGAAGATTATTTCCCTTTTAATTATGTTGGACTATTGAAGATTTTAGTGTTTAATCTAAGCTATGGTTTCATTCTATTGATTGGCCTCCTTTAGTTTGATTATGGGTTTGGTAATTAACCTTTGAAAGAAGGAAATTGCTTATAGACCATTGATTAAGCAGCTTAGGATTAGACATAGTCTAATTTGCACCTGAGATAGAAATATACTCAAAGGTTCTAGGTAGTCTAGATAAGGTCTGGGCATAATAGAATATTAACTACTCATTTGAAACATCAAGAGTCGAGTTAATATAGAGGTTAAATGGATCGAAAGATATTTGTACCCGATTAGACCTTTGACTCTAAAATTGGCATTAAGCCAACTAATAAAAAAGAGGAATGATTGCATTGTGTAAAAAGGGATTAGAATTCTTAGGATGTCTTTAATTGCTTATTCTCTATTAAAACCATCTTTTGTCATTGTTAATTGCATTTGAATTAATTTTCCTAAAAACTCAATTATAATTTGATTTGTTTAACTAAAATGAACATGAGAACTCTAATGCCTAATCATTAATCGTACTGATTTTCTGAGGGAAAGACCTTGACTCATCGCGTACTATTCTTACGACTCATACACTTGTGGTGTCATCAATCTGGTGAGCATCAAAGATTCACCAATTAAATCATTTTTTCTCTTTTTCTCTTGCTTTTCCTTATATTTCTTTACCTATTTGGTTTATGCTTTGTTCTTAATGTCATTATTTCTTGTAATTATGACCTAAACTTATTGATTTAGGATTGTTATATACTCTAATTTGTAATATGTTGTAATTACTTTGTTTATTTGTAATTAATAGTGTATTTTAATTACTCAATCCTTGTGCTTTATATTTCTAAATATTTGAAAACTATTAGATAATTTGGATAACCTAAATGAGCTTAGCGAAGGGATTTTATGACTAGATCATAGATTGTGTAGTGTGAGTTCATGAAATTTGCAATGTTGAGTGGATTAAATCGCTTGTAGGATAAGAATATCCCTATTGGTCTCTTATAGTTATCTTAGGACCTATTCTTGATTAATCCTTTAAATAAATTGTATAAAGAACTATAGATTGGTTAGAGGAATTCCTATAAGTAATTCAAAAGATGTTTGTAAGTAAATTAAAGGCCCAGGCTATTAATGATATTAAAGGAAAGAATGAAGAGAGGTAATTAGTTTATATGAAATGTTAGGAAAATCATAATTGTAAACCCCTTTGTTTTTCAATTTCATTTAGAATGACGTCTTTAATTTATTTTGTTATTTTTTTATCTTTAGTTTAATCTAATTTCCTATCACCTTTTAATTATTGACTTAATTTAGATTAAGGTGCACAATTTTAGTACTTAACAATTATCTTGTGACAAATTCTTGTGGGAATGAAACTCTATACATTACTCTATTATTGTTGCAATTTGTGTACTTATGTGTGCACTTTCAAACAAGCAATAGGTTTTTGGCATCATTGTTGGCCATTTGTTCACAAGGTTTTTGCTAATTTTAATACCAAGTTTACTTGATATGAACTCAATCCTTGTTCATTGTGTTTTTATTGTTTTTAAGTTGTTGAGTCTTTTAGTTTGTGTTTTGTTTTTGTGTTAGTGTTGTTGACATTTGTGTTTGTTTTATATCTATATTGCTTTTTTGTTTTTAAATATGGATTACCCATGCTGGCAAAAGAGGTAGCTGGTGTATATAAATTGGATAATTTAACCAATTAGACTATTTAGAAAACTAAATTTGATAGGAGGTTTGATGATTATTATATGAAACTAGTTATAGTGCTTATATTAGTGATTTTTAATACTTGTACATGACTTATAATAATTGTAGGAAAGGTCACTACAAAAAGCAGCACCTATATTTTATAGAAAATGCACAAATGGAGGATGATTTTAATAGAAATCTAAATAATTTTTGTGATAATATATATTTCTAATTGAAATCATAAAGAAAATCTCTCTTGAAATTAAAGTCAAGCCTGTCCATCATATGCAATATATCCTTCCCATTCTCTTAATTTCCAACCACAAGATGAAATCTCCATTTAGGAGTATAATCCTTACTTGGAAGAAATGATTAGGTAATATATGGACAAGCAAGATGCCTGTATGGTCAAGCAAGATGCCTATATGGCCAAGCAAGATAACAAAATTAGAAACTTTGAAACTTAAATAGAAAACTAGCCAATGTCATCTATAATAGTTCACAAGAAAGTTTTCTAAGTGATATGGTAACTACTTCTAGAATAGAAAATGAGAAAAACTAGCTTTGAGGAGTGAAGAAAAGTTGCCAGAGGGTTATTTGCAATTTAAGGGGAATTATGAGTAGAGAGTGGATGAAGGGGAGAATATTTTAAGGCTAGAAGACTAAGAGATAACCTCCTAAGTGGCCATGGTAAGAGATCATCTTGATGAATAAGAAAATGTTATAATGAGATAGAAGTAGAAAATGTGATTACAAGCAATCTCTTGATGGATTAAGAAGATTTTACTGGGTGTTTAAGAGATTTAAAGGCTCTTAAAATTTTTCAAGATGAATTAAAATTGGAGCTTCCTATTATGTCAACATAAGCATAAGTTCCAATGAAACCATTAAGTGAGGAATCACAGGTTCTCAAATAAAAAAAACATCCATTCTTAACGAAGCCTACTTACCTAAGGAAGAAAGGAAGCAAGGCAATTATAGCTTTTGACACTTATGATTAAGTTATAATACAAAGTCAGGTTGAAAACTATAAGACAAGCGCTTCATAAAGGCAACCTAAGCATAACTAAATAAATCATATATATATATAAGAGTATAAAAAATAAATAAATTTATTTATGTAGCTTTTCTAACCCTTGGCTTTCTTTCTTTCAAAGCCCACTAGCATTGAATCCTTAAGATGATTATTTGTTGAAGTTAGGAAAAAGAGTTAAGTAGTTGAAGCATGCAATTTAGGGAATGATTTCAAATCAATTTTGTATTTCTTTTATCAGGTTGATAATTGCATGTGGTGTGCTTACATGTTGAATATTATTCCCTTTGCATACTCTTCTTTCTTAATTTTTTTTTTCTTGTACTATTGTGAATAAGTATGATTGTTGTAGCATAACTTGAAAATTTTATTAAGAGCAACTAACTTTAAATTTTGTTATGAATTTCTTTTTGCATGTTTGTTTAGATGTCTTGTCTTAGGCATAAAGATTTTAGAACCAATTGAATTCATTTGCTACACACTTTTCATATGTTTTTAGTTAGTGCTTTGTTTTACTGTGCATGTTTATGACTTAACTTTAGAAATTTACTAAGAACATATATGATTGGATTTTTGAATGAAATGTTTCAAAATTTTCCTTTGCTTGTCTAGTTTCTAGGAAAATTTTGTTTATATTATTTGGAGTTCAAATGACTTATTTCTTTTCTTTTGAAAACACACTTTTTTTGTTTTGACAAGCTGTTGGAATTTGATGTATGCTATGTCAATTTCTAAATTTTATCGGATTAATTGTGTGGCTGTCAATATGCAAATTTAGCTTGATCATATTTATTAGTGTGTTAAGATGTTTCCCAAAAAAATTTCATAAGGTTATTTGGACTTGTGTCAAGTGGATTTCATTAGAATGTCATTACAACTTTGTTTTAGCCCAAATTTTACACTTATCTTATTTAATAATATTTTGGTGCTATGTTAGTTGAGTTGTGCAATGTTAATTTTAGTTATATTGTCAAGTTGAGATTAAGAGAATCATTCCACAAGGAGGTGCTTTATTGTTATATTGTTCAATTAATTGGTTTAATTAATGATTTGAAAGTTAAGGAATTAGATTAAGTCCAAGGGTTTCTCAAACTACTCTAACTTCTATTCTATTTAATTACATATTTCTCTCACATTTAATTATGTTAAATATGCACAATCCTTTTTAACTACTTAGGTTCCTTAGATATATCTTTACACTAAGGAACAAAATCAGGTTAACCTAATCCTAAGTTGCTTAATCTTATGGTATATTAAGATTTTCCTTTCTCTAGAGCTTATCTTAAACCCCAAATTCCATGAAAGAGATGGCCAAACTCTTAATTAAACTATACAAACCATATTAAGCACTCAAATTTCAAGATTAAACAAAATTAACTTTACACAATCTTAATTACATGGCAATAGGTTCATGAAAACCTAGGATCCATAGAATCTAGCCACATATGGCTTTGAACATTACAAACCAAACAAAAAATTTAAAGAAATAGGAATTTATGGAAGGAGAAAGGAAAAAGATCAAAAGACTCAGTGATAATATATTGATTTGGCCTCTAATCTTCATTCCAAGCTCTCTACCTCTAAATCTTAGCTCCTTTGTGTGTTGCCAAAAGGCTTAGATTTTCAAAACCCTTATTGCCTCTTAAGTTTTAAACCTAAAAATCAAAGCTATGTATTTTAGTAAAGTAGCCTTGCTATAATGAAAAGCACCTCTCGCTATTATGAGAGCTTATCAATTCCAAACTCCAAGTTTTTTTGCTATAGCCTATACTACTGTTAGAAGTTCCTTGGATTTTGTATGAGCCATAAGCTCGCTATAGCAAATTGGTATCCTCGCTATAGCAAGAAAACTTGGACAACTTGTTCTTAATTTTCTAGCCTTCTCCTTTTCTTTATTTCCTCCTAGCAAGTTTCTATCCCTCTCTTGAGATTAAAATCAAAATAAAATGAAATACAAAGCTGCTAAAATCACTATAAATGATATATTCTATTTATTGACATTAATTAGAGAAAAATCTATACAAAATTTATAATGAAACAACCAAATGACTCCCTATTCCATCATAAAATATGCCATATAATACCAAAATTAGGGAGTCATTAAACTCCTCTACACTTAAATGGTTGTTTGTCCTTAAGCAATTCTAAAAAATGTCAATTAAAATGACCACTATCATACTTACTTTCCATAAATAAGATCCAATCAACCAAGATTAAAAATTCCCCCACACTTAGAATATAACTAAAGTTAGAATCAGGACATTAACTAAACTCAAATTGAATTTAGCGATTATAACAACCCCTCTCTTAAGTCTAAAGTGTGCATGTGGTTTAATAAATGGTTCTTGAAGTAATTGAGTGATCTTATCAATAACCACATTATAATTCTAAGAATAATTCTAATTATCTACTCTAACTTCAACCATCAAAGCTAATTAAGAGAGATCATTGGTGTTATTTGCCAACAACATATCGATTTCAAAACAATATCTATTTTTCCCTTTTTTTTATTATTATTTCTTCATTTCTCCTAATGCTTTTTATGTGAATGACAACATTGGCAATGAAGTCACCCGGTTACTCAAATTAAGGAAATTGATTCATAGTGCTTAATGCATACTCTTAGTTTCCACCACTGTTTGATGTGAAAATTTACACTTTTTGGTGCAAACTCCTAGTGACTAAGTAGCTTCCACCATTGGAGTAGGCTCTTTCTTTTCTTTTTTTTCTTTTTTTTTTGTTCAACTGTACAAATACACTACATAACCAAATCATTTTTCTCTTAAATAATAAATAGATATCCATCTATAAGTAAATATATTGGATTTATCAAAGAAAAATAATTGAGGATATATAAAAATACTAAATTACTATAATTACCATCTAATTGGGTAAGTGTCTCGATTATGGAAAATTACTAAAAATGGCATCAATTAATTAATTCAATTCAAGTTTACTCAACCTTTTAATTCCTTATCTCGCATTCAGCAAATGCAAAGGGGAAACTAAATCTAAATTCATTGGTCAAAATTATGGAGACACTATGATTAACTATGTATCCTAATCATCTTCTCTATAATTTTTTTTTCAATTATTAACCAAATTATATACATCTTACATCTTAATGAAAGGAGACTCACATGAACATACCACTTTAACATCTGAGACAACTCACAAGTGTAACAATTTTTATCGCTCCCTCACACTTAGAATTAACATTATCCTTAATTTTAAGGAGAGATAACTGATGAAAGAAAAAAAAAAGTAAATGTGAGAGTGAGAGATGTAACAGCCAAGAAAAAGAAAAGAAAAAGAAAATAGAAAGAAATGAGAAAAGAGGAAAAGAAAAGAGAAGCTGGAAAATTTTCGAAGAGCTGAGAATTTTCTAAGTCTTCTCGCCATAGCGAGATATGGAATCGCCATAGCGAGAATGCCTCTTCGCCGTAGCGAATATGTTCCTAGCTATAGCGAGTGCGGCATTCCATATAGAGACCAGTGAGTTGCTCGCTATAGCGAAATTGTTCCTAGCTACAGCGAGTATGGCATTCCATATAGGGAACAGGGAGTTGCTCACTGTAGCGACGCTATAGCGAAGGCAGAGGTCGAGAATAGACACGATCTCGCCGTAGCGACGCCATAGCGAAGACAAAAGTCTGGAACAAACACGAGCTCGCCGTAGCGAGGTCACTAACTCGCTATAGCGAGAGCGGTCCAGAAAAGCGAGAAAAAGAGAATTTGACTTTTTAAAAGCTTCCAAATCTCTTCTTTCTTCTTCTAACCGACTCTAACTCGTCTTAGGAGAGAGAAAAGGGCGGAGGAGAGAGTGAGAAGCTGAAGAGAAGAGGAAAGCACAAGAAAGGTATGAATTTTCATAGCTTCCTCTTAGTAAGTTGCCTTCTCCCCTTTTTCCCTCCTTTTCACGGTTTAAATGGTAGAAAATGGTTAGGGTTGAGTCTGGTTCAGAGGAGAGAGAGTGGGAAACCATTCTTGAGAGAGATTAGAAGTAGATAGTCTTCTCTTTCTTGCTTTTTCCCTTTCTTATGAGTTGAGAAAGAGAGGGATAGTTCATGGACCCTAGAGTGAGGAAGAAACCTAGAGTGAGAAGCTCAGTAGAGCTGCTTAGAAGTGATCCCTAGCTTAAGAAATGAGTAGTAAAGTATTAATCCATGCTTTTGTGTGGTTAGGCTCAAGAGGAACTCTCCCATCTAGAAGTTGTTGTGAAAACCAACAAGGGAGGAGTCAAGTGTCAGAGCAAATTGAGAATAGCTAGCAAAGGTAGTTCTCTCCGCTTTCTCTCATGCATAATTGTGTGTTTACATTGTCTTGCTTGTGTGTATGAATGATATGAGCTATGAGAAGTGTGTTAGCATGATTATGTGATATGATTGAGCTGATGTTTTAAATGATTGTTTGGTTTGCTTGAGGAAATGGAAAAGCCAATAACCCTGAAGCCAAGGTGAGGATGAGCCGAAGCCCTAAGTTGGTTGAGCCATGTCTCCCAAAAGTGAGGTTGACTCCCAAAGAGTAAGGGTGAGTCTAAGTACCTCTAAAAGTATGGGAAGGCAAATCCAAAAGCCATAAGGGAAGGGGTGAGGCCGATCCAAGTACTCAGCGAACTCATGAATGTTATCCATGGCCATTTCACATGTTTAAACGTTTTCTATCATGTTTTACATGCTAACATGCCATACATGCTTAATGAGACTTGTTGCATGCAATATATGTATGTTTGAATGAGAGTTGAACTACTGAGATTCTCCGAATCTCACCCTCCCTCTCCACCATCCAACCATGTCAGGTGGCCCAAGTGAGATAAGAGATGGGAGCAACCACCAACAAGCATGAGGCTAGGGATAGAGATGAAGAAAAGTGTATAGTTTTGTACTACATTGTATATGTATCTTGTACATGAGATGTAAATAATGTATATGATGTAGCATGTACAAATATTGTAAGACAATGTATGTATTAATGATGAATGTATGAGAATGAGGGTTATGATGAATGAGAAAGTAACTTTTGATATGAAATGCTCAAAGTAGTATAGCTTATATGGGTGCATAAGTGGGCATGGAGTAGTGAGTTTCCCCAATCTAAGTTATTAGACACTTGAGGCATGATTGATAGCTCCTATAGATGCTTTCTCATGTGCTCAAAGAGTCATAGAAGTAGAAAACTTAAGATTGGACCCCATTAGCCACACTTTTGGCCAAGAAATGGCCTTTTGCACATGATGTCCTAGAATAGCCATATGACCTCTTCTAGCCATGAGATTTGACATGGAACTAGAGTATGTTTAGAGCTTTCTGGGAAGCTAGAGTTCATGTCATTTAGAGGTCTATAGCATTTTCTATGAGCATTCAAAGTTGACATCAGAAATTCGGATTTAGAAAAATCACTGTTCATTTGGTCAGATTTGAAATCATGTCATCCGAGGGGCAAACGTAGTCCAATGGCTACGAAATTTTATACACAGAAACTAGATGGTCACAGTGACTTGTAGGAACTGGAAGCACCTCATTTAGAGGTCCAGAGAGGAAGTTATGCAATTTCGAAGTTCCTGCCCAGAATCAGACACCCAGCCAGACCCGAGGTACTGTTTCATCGGTTTCCGGGAAATTGGCTAGGTGAACTGATCTGGAGAGATTTTTCTCCTCTAGCTAACATCCACATCTTTCCATAGAGATAGAGTTTATGAGCATTGGATATTTGTGGAATTAGTTAGACATTTTCAAAGTCCATATCAGTAAACTGTGACAGCAAAGAAGTCCCCTCTGACCAGTGAGCTATTTCGATGTCAAACGCAGAATGAGTGAGAGATTGAGACTTCTAAGTATTTTTAGCATGAAATAGACGTCTCAAGATTTCTAGAATGACCCAGATCATGCAGATACGATTTTTCTGCATTTAGTTATGAATTTCCAAAGTTAGCTCAGAAATGAAGCAAAATCTGCCCATAGCGAAAATGCATGTCTCCAATCCCTTTTTGCTTTCCATGAGCTTAAAGCATATGTTTGGGATTGCAATAAGTCTCAAATGAGTAATTGACCATGAGGAATCAGAGAGAGAGCTCAACCGGTCCATGTTACTTCTACGTGGCGCTCTACCCACACATAGTGCCATAGAAAAGCAAAGCAGAGGTAGAGAGTTTGTCTCCCTTATGAGTTCCGCACCGCCCATATGGGCTAAAGGGCACGTTGGGTATGAGCTAGAGGTTAAGGTGTCACATTTGGTGGTATCAGAGCTAAAGTTTCAGGCTCTTAGTATGAGTTAGCATATCAGAGCTAAAGTTTCAGGCTCTTAGTATGAGTTAGCATATCAGAGCAAAAGTTTCAGGCTTTCATTATGAGATGTAGTATAAGAGCAGTAAGGTTCAGGCTTTCATTGTGGATTGTAGCATATGTTTGTGAGTTGCCAAGATGTTTATGAGCTTGCTATGGATGATTGAGTGTATGAAAGTGGCATGTGTCTCTATTATGTATGCTAAACCATGTTATATGTTTCAGAAAGATGGTAGACACTCGCCAAGGCAGAGGCAGAGGTAGAGGTAGAGGAAGAGGTAGGCCTTCCAGAGCGGCTCAGGCAGATAAGGCCGGGCCTAGCGATCCAGTAGCTGGAGCCTTACAGAGTATAGTGGCTCGCTTGGATCAACAGCAAGCTGTTATCATGCAGCTCCAAGAACGGCTTGCTGAGAGAGATAGCCAAGGTCCTACACCTCCCCCTCCTCAGCCACCTCCACACTCAGATCGTCCCGAGCATTCAGGGGCGACTCCTACAGATGCACAGCCACACATGCAGGCTGTTGCCCCAGTTCCACCAGCTCAGATGCCTCCTGCTGAGCAGCAGCCCTCGATCAGAAAAGTAGTTACCCAGTTCAGAAAGTTCGGGCCTCCCACCTTTGATGGTGAGATGAGTGCAGATAGAGCCGAGGCCTGGATTATTGAACTAGAGCAGATCTTCGAGGTTATGGAGTGTACCTCTGAGCAGAGAGCCAAGATGGCGGCTTTCCAGTTAAGAAAAGAAGCAATATATTGGTGGAAGGGTACTGAACCGATACTGAGAGCGAGGAACGTCCTGATCACGTGGGAGGCATTCCTCGAGGCATTCCACGAGAAGTATTTCCCCGACTCCATAAGAGATGAGAAGGAGTCAGAGTTTATTCTGCTAAGACAGATACCGGGGATGTCCGTGGACCAATACGTAGCAAAGTTCATCGAGCTCTCTAGATATTCCTCGTACCTACAGAGACATGATGATGAGAAATGGAGGGCAGATAGGCTAGAGAAGGGTTTGCTCCCTGAGATCAGAGACAGGGTAGTGCCCCAGAGAATTAGGCACTTCCATACCCTAGTAGAAGTATGCAGAGTATCAGAAACGAATCTCAGGATGATGCAACCTACCTCCAGCGCTAGACCATTACTTCCCCTTCCTGAGCCTAAGAGATCTAGAGATGGTTCCCAGCCGGCAGTGACAAGCCGTAGAGCTGGAAAGAGTCAGTGGAACCAAAGAGGGAAGAAGAAGAAGACTCAGTCTAGTAGAGGCAGCGCTCCACCTCTTACATGTCCCCAGTGTGGCAGGAATCACGGAACCAGGCCGTGTTATGCGGGGCAGAATGTGTGCTATTGATGTGGCAGGCCGGGGCACATAGCCAAAGATTGTATGCAAGCTCCCCTACAGGCCCCTGTACCGATCATACAGCAGAGAGAGATGGCTCCACCTCCCAGACCACAGACCCAGGGTAGAGTTTTTGCCCTATCACAGCAAGAGGCTAGTCAATCCCCGAGTCTGATTCAAGGTATTATTAAGATAAATGATTTTTCAGTAACTGCCTTATTTGATTCGGGCGCTAGCCATTCTTTCATATCATATGACTGTGTTAAGAGGTCGGGTCTGAGTATGCATACATTGCCATATGAGTTGCATGTATCCACACCTACTGGAAACCGAGCCATCACTTCCCATGCTTGCTTGAATTGTGTGATCCAGTTTAATCATTGCCTGACCACCCTTGATTTGATATGCATGCCCTTCATTGAAATAGATGTGATCATTGGTATGAATTGGATGTCTACCAATAATGCCACACTAGATTGTAGCCACAGATGTGTTACTTTACCTGAATGTGGGACTGTGCCTAGTACTAGGATTGAGCTGTCTGTCATGACCACTTCCCAAGTAGAGAGATCTCTAGGACATGGTTGTCAGGGATATTTGGTCTTCTTTTCAGTTCAGGCTGAGGTAGAAGAGGGTATAGATGAGATCCCAGTAGTAAGGGAATTCCCAGAAGTATTCCCTAAAGAGATGAGTGGATTGCCCCCAGAGAGAGAGGTCGAGTTTCCCATAGAAATCGTACCTGGGGCAAGTCCAGTGTCTAAGGCCCCTTATAGAATGGCCCCCACAGAACTAGCAGAGCTTAAGAAACAGATAGAGGAACTCTTAGAAAAGGGTTTCATCAGACCTAGTGTCTCACCATGGGGAGCCCCAGTTCTATTTGTCAAGAAGAAAGACGGGAGCCTTAGATTATGTATAGACTACAGGGAACTCAATAAGATTACCATTAAGAACAAGTACCCTCTCCCTCGCATAGATGACCTCCTAGATCAGTTAGCAGGAGCGTCAGTGTTTTCCAAGATAGACCTCAGGTCGGGATATCACCAGCTTAGAGTAAAAGCAGATGATATTCCCAAAACAGCTTTTAGAACCAGATATGGGCATTATGAATTCCTAGTTATGCCCTTCGGGTTAACAAATGCACCTGCAGTTTTTATGGATTATATGAATAGAATCTTCAGGCCATACCTAGACAGGTTTGTAGTAGTCTTCATAGATGATATCCTCATCTACTCAAAAAGTGGAGAGGAACATGAACAGCAGTTGAGACTAGTCTTGGAGACCTTAAGAGAAAGACAGTTGTACGCTAAACTTAATAAATGTGATTTCTGGCTCACTGAAGTTCAGTTTCTGGGTCATGTGATCTCCCAGGCAGGGGTCGCAGTAGATCCCCATAAAGTAGAGGCAATATTGCAGTGGGAGAGACCTAGGACAATGACAGAGATCAGGAGCTTTCTAGGTTTAGCAGGGTACTATAGAAGGTTTATTCAAGGCTTTTCTCAAATAGCAATGCCATTGACCCGGCTTACTAGAAAGAGTGTGTCGTTTGTGTGGAATGAGAAATGTGAGAGTAGTTTTCAAGAGTTGAAGCACAAGTTGACCACGGCACCAGTTCTAGTACTCCCTGACCCGAGAGAGAGTTTTACAGTATACAGTGATACCTCTAAGAAAGGGTTAGGATGCGTACTCATGCAGAAAGGCCAAGTGGTAGCTTATGCTTCCAGACAGTTAAAGCCTCATGAGAAAAACTACCCCACACACGACCTAGAGTTAGCCGCAGTGGTATTCGCTTTAAAAATATGGAGACACTACTTATATGGGGCAGCAATAGAGGTGTATAGCGACCACAAGAGTCTTAAATACCTGTTTGAGCAGAAAGAGCTCAATATGAGGCAAAGAAGATGGTTAGAATTTCTGAAAGATTATGAGTTTACATTGAAATACCATCCAGGTAAGGCTAATGTGGTAGCTGATGCCCTAAGTAGAAAATCCATACACGTGGCCTGTATGATGATCCGAGAGCAAGAATTGCTCGAGAGGTTCAGAGACATGAGTCTCTCCTGCAGGGTGTATTCCGGGAAGTTAGCAATGAGTGAAACCCGAATAGAAAGTGACCTGAGAGATCAGATAAAAGAGGCTCAGCAAGTAGATGACCATGTAAGGAAAGTTAGAGTCCAGATGACCCAAGGAAATGTTCAAGAGTTCACTCTGTCTGAGGATGACATAGTAAGATACAGGGATAGGCTGTATGTGCCTAAGAATGCTGAGATAAAGGGGAAAATCCTAGATGAGGCACATAAGAGTAAGTACACTATTCATCCGGGTAGCAATAAGATGTACCAGGATCTGAAAAGATTGTTCTGGTGGCCCGGGATGAAAGCAGACATAGCAGACTATGTTTCCCGATGTTTAGTATGCCAAAGAGTAAAGATAGAGCATCAGAAGCCAGCAGGGCTACTTCAACCTTTAGATATCCCAGAGTGGAAGTGGGATAGCATAGCTATGGATTTTGTTATGGGGTTGCCCAGGACATTATCGAGCTATGATGCAATATGGGTGATAGTGGATAGGTTAACAAAGTCAGCGCACTTTTTACCTATGAAAGCCACTTATACCCTAGATAAGTTAGCCCAGCTGTACATCAGGGAGATAGTTAGACTGCATGGTGTGCCTAAGAGCATAGTGTTAGATAGAGATCCCAGATTCACATCGAATTTCTGGAGATCATTACAAGATGCTCTAGGCACTAGACTCAGATTTAGCACAGCCTACCACCCTCAGACAGATGGACAAACAGAGAGAACCATCCAAACCCTAGAGGACATGTTGAGGGCATGTGTGCTAGAAATGAAAGGGAACTGGGACACATACTTGCCTTTAGCGGAGTTTGCCTATAATAACAGTTATCATGCTAGCATACAGATGGCACCCTATGAGGCATTGTATGGGAGGAAGTGTAGATCCCCAATGTGTTGGGTTGAGCTAGGAGAGCGGAGCCTTATAGGCCCAGAATTAGTGGATCAGACCTCTAGACAGATAGAAACTATCAGAAAGCAACTTCTGACGGCCCAAAGTAGACAGAAAAGCTATGTAGATAAGCGTAGGAGGCCGTTAGAGTTTGAGGTCGGAGATCATGTTTTCATTAAGGTATCTCCATCCACAGGAATAGGTCGATCCATTAAAAGTAAGAAGCTCAGTCCCAAGTACATAGGTCGTTTCCAGATTCTAGATAAAGTAGGACCTGTGGCATACAGACTAGCTCTTCCTCCAAATATAAGCTAAGTTCATAATGTTTTCCATGTTTCCCAACTGAAAAAGTACCAGCCCGACCCCTCACATGTCATAGAATATGAGAATGTGCAGTTACAGGAGAATCTATCTTATATAGTATCGCCAGAACGGATCGTGGATGCTAGACTCAAGCAGTTACGGCATAAGACGATACCGTTGGTGAAAGTGGTTTGGAAGGGTTTGTCACCCGAAGAAGCTACATGGGAATTGGAGGAGGATATGAGGAAGAAGCATCCAGAACTCTTCCCATGAGGTATGTTGTTTAAATTTCGGGGACGAAATTTTTATAAGGAGGGTAGAATGTAACAGCCAAGAAAAAGAAAAGAAAAAGAAAATAGAAAGAAATGAGAAAAGAGGAAAAGAAAAGAGAAGCTGGAAAATTTTCGAAGAGCTGAGAATTTTCTAAGTCTTCTCGCCATAGCGAGATATGGAATCGCCATAGCGAGAATGCCTCTTCGCCGTAGCGAATATGTTCCTAGCTATAGCGAGTGCGGCATTCCATATAGAGACCAGTGAGTTGCTCGCCGTAGCGAAATTGTTCCTAGCTATAGCGAGTATGGCATTCCATATAGGGAACAGGGAGTTGCTCGCTGTAGAGACGCTATAGCGAAGGCAGAGGTCGAGAATAGACACGATCTCGCCGTAGCGACGCCATAGCGAAGACAAAAGTCTGGAACAGACACGAGCTCGCTGTAGCGAGGTCACTAACTCGCTATAGCGAGAGCGGTCCAGAAAAGCGAGAAAAAGAGAATTTGACTTTTTAAAAGCTTCCAAATCTCTTCTTTCTTCTTCTAACCGACTCTAACTCGTCTTAGGAGAGAGAAAAGGGCGGAGGAGAGAGTGAGAAGCTGAAGAGAAGAGGAAAGCACAAGAAAGGTATGAATTTTCATAGCTTCCTCTTAGTAAGTTGCCTTCTCCCCTTTTTCCCTCCTTTTCACGGTTTAAATGGTAGAAAATGGTTAGGGTTGAGTCTGGTTCAGAGGAGAGAGAGTGGGAAACCATTCTTGAGAGAGATTAGAAGTAGATAGTCTTCTCTTTCTTGCTTTTTCCCTTTCTTATGAGTTGAGAAAGAGAGGGATAGTTCATGGACCCTAGAGTGAGGAAGAAACCTAGAGTGAGAAGCTCAGTAGAGCTGCTTAGAAGTGATCCCTAGCTTAAGAAATGAGTAGTAAAGTATTAATCCATGCTTTTGTGTGGTTAGGCTCAAGAGGAACTCTCCCATCTAGAAGTTGTTGTGAAAACCAACAAGGGAGGAGTCAAGTGTCAGAGCAAATTGAGAATAGCTAGCAAAGGTAGTTCTCTCCGCTTTCTCTCATGCATAATTGTGTGTTTACATTGTCTTGCTTGTGTGTATGAATGATATGAGCTATGAGAAGTGTGTTAGCATGATTATGTGATATGATTGAGCTGATGTTTTAAATGATTGTTTGGTTTGCTTGAGGAAATGGAAAAGCCAATAACCCTGAAGCCAAGGTGAGGATGAGCCGAAGCCCTAAGTTGGTTGAGCCATGTCTCCCAAAAGTGAGGTTGACTCCCAAAGAGTAAGGGTGAGTCTAAGTACCTCTAAAAGTATGGGAAGGCAAATCCAAAAGCCATAAGGGAAGGGGTGAGGCCGATCCAAGTACTCAGCGAACTCATGAATGTTATCCATGGCCATTTCACATGTTTAAACGTTTTCTATCATGTTTTACATGCTAACATGCCATACATGCTTAATGAGACTTGTTGCATGCAATATATGTATGTTTGAATGAGAGTTGAACTACTGAGATTCTCCGAATCTCACCCTCCCTCTCCACCATCCAACCATGTCAGGTGGCCCAAGTGAGATAAGAGATGGGAGCAACCACCAACAAGCATGAGGCTAGGGATAGAGATGAAGAAAAGTGTATAGTTTTGTACTACATTGTATATGTATCTTGTACATGAGATGTAAATAATGTATATGATGTAGCATGTACAAATATTGTAAGACAATGTATGTATTAATGATGAATGTATGAGAATGAGGGTTATGATGAATGAGAAAGTAACTTTTGATATGAAATGCTCAAAGTAGTATAGCTTATATGGGTGCATAAGTGGGCATGGAGTAGTGAGTTTCCCCAATCTAAGTTATTAGACACTTGAGGCATGATTGATAGCTCCTATAGATGCTTTCTCATGTGCTCAAAGAGTCATAGAAGTAGAAAACTTAAGATTGGACCCCATTAGCCACACTTTTGGCCAAGAAATGGCCTTTTGCACATGATGTCCTAGAATAGCCATATGACCTCTTCTAGCCATGAGATTTGACATGGAACTAGAGTATGTTTAGAGCTTTCTGGGAAGCTAGAGTTCATGTCATTTAGAGGTCTATAGCATTTTCTATGAGCATTCAAAGTTGACATCAGAAATTCGGATTTAGAAAAATCACTGTTCATTTAGTCAGATTTGAAATCATGTCATCCGAGGGGCAAACGTAGTCCAATGGCTATGAAATTTTATACACAGAAATCAGATGGTCACAGTGACTTGTAGGAACTGGAAGCACCTCATTTAGAGGTCCAGAGAGGAAGTTATGCAATTTCGAAGTTCCTGCCCAGAATCAGACACCCAGCCAGACCCGAGGTACTGTTTCATCGGTTTCCGGGAAATTGGCTAGGTGAACTGATCTGGAGAGATTTTTCTCCTCTAGCTAACATCCACATCTTTCCATAGAGATAGATTTTATGAGCATTGGATATTTGTGGAATTAGTTAGACATTTTCAAAGTCCATATCAGTAAACTGTGACAGCAAAGAAGTCCCCTCTGACCAGTGAGCTATTTCGATGTCAAACGCAGAATGAGTGAGAGATTGAGACTTCTAAGTATTTTTAGCATGAAATAGACGTCTCAAGCTTTCTATAATGACCCAGATCATGCAGATACTATTTTTCTGCATTTAGTTATGAATTTCCAAAGTTAGCTCAGAAATGAAGCAAAATCTGCCCATAGCGAAAATGCATGTCTCCAATCCCTTTTTGCTTTCCATGAGCTTAAAGCATATGTTTGGGATTGCAATAAGTCTCAAATGAGTAATTGACCATGAGGAATCAGAGAGAGAGCTCAACCGGTCCATGTTACTTCTACGTGGCGCTCTACCCACACATAGTGCCATAGAAAAGCAAAGCAAAGGTAGAGAGTTTGTCTCCCTTATGAGTTCCGCACCGCCCATATGGGCTAAAGGGCACGTTGGGTATGAGCTAGAGGTTAAGGTGTCACAAGAGAGACAGAGACAGAGACTTCCCTGACAAAAAGACCTAAGAGGACTGAAAGACTCAGGTAAAACCTATATCTAGCATAAAGAAATAAACATAAGACCAAGAAATAGAGAGTGAGTGAAAGTCAAATATAGTCAATAATGATGGAAATAGGAGTTCAAATATAAAAATAGTGAATGAAAGTCATAAGGGTTAGAGTAAGGTGTATAGTCATCTATATATAGTTATTCGAAAAGAAAATAAAGAAATTAGAAGATTTGAGCATCAAGGGTCAAATGGTCCTAGCATGTCTTGAGAAGCTGAATCTTGTGGAAGGACAATAATGGAAGGCTAAGGTACTTCTGGAGGTGGTGGTGGAGGGTTAAGCACTAGATAATCCACTAACATCTGCAGCTGCTCCAGCATAGAGAGCATATGACCTTCCAATCTCTCAATGAACTCTCCTCAAATTAAGCCTAAGGTGGTGGTGCATCATGAATTATGGGCTCTAATCCTTGCTCTGGAGGAGGTGGAGGTATCTCCTGCTTTTGCTGTACTCGAGGTCTTCTAGGTCTCCCACGTTTATCTTTCATGTTATCATATTTGAAGGCACCCTTTAGCTTAAATTGGGCATCATTTTTAGACACATGACTACCCCCAATTTAAAGCAACTCAATAAACATGTGGGGGTAAGTTAGAATCGCCCTCTCAAAACATGCCACTTGCTTGAAGTTTAAGATCATAAGGCGAGGAATATTTACCCGCTTTCTCATTATAAAAGAAATATGTAAGAAGAGCTCTCTCTTGAGTCATGTCTAATCCATGGGAGCTTGTGATAATATTGCTGGAAATAAACTGAAGTCAATCGCGAGCAAATTTGTTCAACTGGGCTATTGTATATACTTTGTTGGTTAATTGAGCCTGTCCTTCATTGGCTATTGTGATTTCAACCTTCTCCCACAAAATAGATTGCTGATCCTCCATATAAGCCTCAAAGTCACAGTGCTCAACATCCAGTAACTCTTAAAAATTTTGAATGACCTTCTTATTAAACCTAACCTATGTAGTCTTACAATAACACTCTTTTTCATCTTCTTCAGTGTCTTCAAAATTTGCATAGAATTCTTGTATCATCATAGGAATACGATGCATAGGCTTTTTAGTAAAGCCTTGCAAATGGTTCTATTCAAAATCACTAAAAAGCGAGATCTAGTGGATGAGGCTCATAATATCTATCTTTAGTGAGGCCTCAATCCGAAAATCTCTACTCAAAATGGAATTCAGCTCTGGCAGAGGCAAATCGCTCCTTATCATAATTCTTTTTCTTTTGTTTGGAAGAGGATGCTTGAGCTGTCTTGGCTTGTTTCTTATATGCCATGAAATCTGTATAAAAAGTGAAAATATAAGATGGTATAGAGATAAGTTTAACAAATAACTAGGCATAAAGAATGAAAACAGGTACCCTTTTCCAAATAATTGATCCTTGAAAAATTTTCAACATATAGCTTAATCATTGACATTTCCAAACCAAAGAAAATAAAAGCAAGGGCAAAGGAGAATCATAGAGGGATAATCCTATGTCAAAATGAGTTAGTCAAGGCTAAATAAGAGTAAACAAACTTAATTGAAGAAGAAGAAGTGAAATAAAACAAGTTAAATAGTGCAAGGAACTAAAATATGGATTTTTGCAGTTTGTATTTATACTCGCTATAGCGAGTTCATCCTTGTAATGGCGAGGAAGAGTAAAATATGTAGAATTGAATTTCTGAGTCCACAACACTTGAACAAATGAAAACACATATAAAGAGAGATGCGAACAACTTACATTTACCAAATCAAAGCCATGCAATTTCTAATCCTAAATTTTTTATGTTTAAATCTTGTGGGAATAAAATAGAGAAAGGAACAAATGGAATACATACCTAATGTCATGACAAGATTAAACTATGAGAAAGATGGCATGAAAAGAGGTTGAACTACAGGCAAGATTTCATAAAGAAAGATGAAGCCAGAAGAAGAAATGAAGAATGTGATAGCGAGAAAGAACTACGCAGGAGAAGGATTTTTTTTTTGTTTTTTAATTTTAATTTTATTATTTTATTGTATTATATTATTATTATTTACTATTTTGTTTATATATATATATATATATATATATTAAAAACACTCAATTTGAAAACCACCAGAGAACCTCACTATTGCTTAAGCAATTGCAAGCTGCTCTTTGGAATATGTACCAAGCAATAAAACTACCTTATCTTACAATTGCAAAGTGATCCTCTCACAGTAGCGAAAACATTTGGAGATTTTGTTTAGCCATAGATTTTCACTATAGCTTATGCTATAGCAAGCAAGTCTATGGAATGTGTACCAACCTAGAAAAACTTGGATATTGCTATGGCAAAAAGGCATGTACACAATAGCGAGAACACTTGAGAGAATTGGAAACATAAAATTCCCCACTATTGTACACGCCATATCGAGGAACTCTTTGGATCTTATACCAAGAACCTGAACAAGCTACACTCGTGATGGCGAGAATGGACACTAGCTATAGTGAAAATTAAAATAAAAATTTTAAGAAGAAACTCTGTCTTACTCTGTTTAATCCCTTGACATAATTCCTTTCAATTTAAAAACCTAATTAATTGAAATAAAATGAACACATTAATCTAGTTAATAAAAACTCCCTACTTGAACTAAATGCTTCATTGCAATGCTTCCTTCAAAGAGAAATTGTCCTGAACCTTCAACTTTTCTTGTGCACTCAAACTCTGCAAAGTCAAATAAATGATTAAAACTCAAAGCCCAACAAACAAAATTAAAAGCAAAAATCTAAAGGAAAAAGATTTGGGTTGCCTCTTAAGAGCTCTAAGTATATAGTCTTCAGCTAAACTATCCTAAATGCTCAAAATGGTGATGTGAAGCTAGAGCCTCTTTTCTATTGGTCATATTCTCCCCCTAAGTAATATTTGATTCTTTGCCTATTAATTTTGAATTGATCACCAAATTTTTCATCCTTAATCTCAACAGCTCTATGGGATGCAGCAGAAATTCTTAAGCCTTGAATTGAATAGTTTTACTTGTTGTCCCAATATAAAAATATAATAAAGAATGTGTCGATCATGTCATTTCTTATTTCTTTCCTTATAAATTCTTAAACTCTCATATGCTTCCAATCAAAATTCTTCTAATTCATTAAGTTAAAGCATTATTTGAGTGTTAGCAAATTTTGGATAAAGATTTAGCTTCTTAGTAGCCTACCAAGCTTTATACTCAAGCTCTAAAAGTAAATGGCATGCCTTCCCATAAACAAGTTTATAAGGTAACATCCCAATGGGTGTTTTATAAGCAACTTGGTATGCCCATAGAGTATCATCTAATTTGTTAAACCAATCTTTTCTTAAGTGATTAACAATTTTCTCCAATATTCTTTTGATCTCCCAATTAGTGAGCTCACATAACCCATTAGTCTAAGGATGATAAGTAAGAGACATTCGATGATGTATCTCATATTTAGTCAACAAATTCTTCAACTGCTTGTTATGGAAGTGAGTGTATTTATCAGTAATATTTGCCTGAGGTACCTTAAACCTAGTGAAGATATTCTTCTTAAGAAATCTTATCATTGTATTTGTATCATTGGCTAAACAAGCCATAGTTTCAGGCTATCTACTCACATATGCTACTACCATAACTATGTGATGATTACCCCTAAATGAAGGGAATGGACCCATGAAATCTATACCTAAAATATCAAAGGGTTTCACTTCTAAAATTCCAAATTGTGGCATTTCATGCTGCCTTGAAATGTTCCTTGTTCTTTGGCATCTATCATATTTAATAGCAAACTTGTGAGCATCTTTAAATAATATAGGCCAATAAAAACCAAATTCTAACACTTAATGTGCAGTCTTTTGACCCCCAAAATAACCTCCATAAGCATATGAATGACAAGCATTCAAAATACCCTCTTTCTCAACTTCATGCACACACTTTCTAAGTAAAGAATCAACATATCTTTTTTTTACAAAAAGGTTCATCCCACAAGTAATAAGTCACATTATGCAAAAAATTTCTCTTTTGGTAATGACTTAAATTAGGTAGTAAGGCATTGCACACAAGATAGTTCATGATATTAGCATACCATGGAATTTTAGTCAAGCTTGCATAAAGAAATAAATGCTCATCAAGAAAACATTCATCAATCACAACATTATTCACATATTTAGACTCTTGAACTAACCTAAAAAAATGATTAGCAACTTGATTCTTACTCCCTTTCCTATCCACTATATGCACATCAAATTCTTGCAACAAAATGACCTACCTAATTAGCCTAGGTTTTGATTCTTTTTTACTTAACGGGTATTTAATGGCTACATAATTAGTATGCACAGTCACTTTAGCACCCATCAAATAAATATAAAATTTACTAAATGCAAAAACTATAGCTAATATTTCCTTCTTAGTTGTAGAATAGTTTACCTGAGCACTATTCAAAATTTGGCTAGCATAGTAGATTAGATGAAATATCTTGCCCTTCTTTTATCTAAGAACAGATCTTACTACATAATCACTTGTGTCATACATGAGCTTAAATGGTTAACTCCAATCAGGAGCTACAATAATGGATGCAGTGATCAATCTCTGCTTTAGCTCTTCAAACGCTCTCAGGCATTCATCAGTAAAATCAGAGGGTATATCATTCTCCAAAAGTTTATAAAGAGGCTTTACAATTTTTGAAAAGTCCTTGATAAACCAACAATAAAAATCGACATGACCAAGAAAACTTTGGACTTCTTTAACATTAATAGGTGGTGGAAGCTACTCAATCACTATAGTTTTAGCACGATCTACTTCTAAACTATGTTTAAAAACTTTGTGACCTTAAACAATTCCCTCAATGGCCATGAAGTGACATTTTTCCCAATTCAACACCAGATTTGTGCCTTTACATTTCTTCAAAACTTGCTCTAAATTAGCTAAACAAGCTTTAAATGATTCTCCAATAATAGAGAAATCATTTATAAGGACTTCCATTGTATATTCAATAAAATCAACAAAGATTAACATCATATAGCATTAAGAAGTGGCAGGAGCATTACATAGCCCAAAGGGCATCCTTTAAAATGCAAAGGTACCATAAGGATAAGTAAATGTTATCTTTTCTTGATCTTTTAGGGAAATTACTATTTGATTGCATTTTAAATATCCATCCAAGAAATAAAAGTATTACTTCCCAGCCAAAGGATCAAGCATCTAGGAAGGGAAAGTGATCTTCGCGTGTAGCAACATTTAACTTCCTAAAATCCATGCAAATATGCCATCTAGTAATAGTTTTAATGGAGATAACTTTATTCTAATCATTCTTCAAAACTGTCATTCCTCCCTATTTAGGTACACATTGAACTGGGTTGACCCAACTACTATCAGAGATAGAATATATGATCCCTGCATCTAACCACTTAAGTATCTCCTTCTGAACTAGTTCTTTCATAATTGGGTTTAGTCTCCTTTACCCTTCTATAGATTTTTTATGCTCATTTTCCAATAGGATTTTGTGCATCACTATTGCTTGACTAATACCTTTTATATTTGTAATTGTCTAACCCATAGTGGTCTTATGAGCTTTAAGCACATCAATCAACATTTGCTCTTATTCATCATTCAAAGAAGTGGAAATGATAACTGGTAAAGAGTTATTTGTACCCAAATAAGCATACCTCAAATGAAAAGGCAATGGTTTCAATTCCAACTTTGGAGGTTCTTCAATAAATGGTTTCACTAATGGAGCCACTCTAGACTCGAACTCAAATGGTTTGAATTTCCTCAAAGAACTTAACCATCGAGGATTTGCATGTATCATCATCTTACATTCATCAATTTTCTATTGTTTAACTATGTCAATCTCATGTAGCAATACTCCCAGTGATTCTTTCTCTCTATATGTTTCCAATACTTTTTAAATGCATTCCTTATTAATCTTAACCCAAAAACAATCACTTGTATGATCAAAGAATTTCATGGCCTTATTCATATTAAAAAGAATCTCTTTATCCCTTACTTTCAGCTTGATTTCACCTAGCTCTACATCAATGAGAGCTTGAGCTATTGCCAAGAAAGGTCTATCCAACAAAAATGGTAGCTTCCTATCTACTAGTATGTCCAAGATGATAAAATCAATTGAGAAGATAAACTTATCCACCTTGACTAGAACATGTTCAATAATATCATTTGGCTTAGACAAGCTCTAATCAGCGAGTTGGAGAGTAACTGAAGTATATTGTACGTCCCTAAGCTGGAGTTGTTCAAAAATTGCAAGTGGCATTAAATTCACACTTGATCTTAGGTCACATAAAGCTTCTCCTTTAAATTTATCTCCAATAACACAAGGTATTGAGAAAGTACCCGAATCCCATAGCTTAGAAGGCAATTTATTTAGAATTATCACATTGCATTTTACTATAAGCATAACTTTGCTCTACTCATTCAACTTCTTCTTGTTACTTAACATCTCCTTCAAAAATTTTATATATAAAGGCATCTGCTCCAAAGCTTCAGCAAATGGGATGTTAATATAGAGTTGTTTGAATATCTAAAGAAACTTTTTATATTTCTCTTCTAAAGCTTTCTTTTGAAACTTTTACAGAAAAGGAAGGGGAGGCACTCTTCTTTAAGGTTCTACTATCCTAATTTTACTTTTATCTTCCTTCTCTACACCTCCATTTATTTGTTCTTTACTCAACTTTTCCTTCGTCTCTTCTGAATCATTTAACTTTACATTTTCCTTCGAAATGCCCTGATCCCTTTCATATGTTGATTTCTCCCTAAACTTGTGAACTTCAAGCAATTGCTTACCTCTACGCAAAGTGATTGTTTTACACTCCTCATTTCCCTCTCTTCAAGGATTAGGAACTGTATCACTAGGTAATCCATCTTGCATCATCATATTCAACTTCGATGCCAATTGCCCAATTTGCATTTCCATATTTTTCATTGCTGCCTTCTACTTAGCCATAAACTTCATCATCATCTCTTCCATTCTTGATTTCTTTTAATGAATAGGTACTTATTGCCTTGGCTGTTGTGTAAATCCTAGTGGTTGTATAGGAGCCACTAATCTAGGTTCAGAAGATAATGTTTGATTAAGAGATGCACCCTCGCTTCATGAGAAGTGTGAGTGGTTTCTCCAACCAGGATTGTATGTATTAGAGTATAGATTATTTTGACCCCTCTATGGATTTCCAGTACAATTGCAAGACTCAAAGGTGGTTCCAGCTGGACAAAATTTAGAAGGATATGCTTCCCCACAATAGTCACAAGAATTAGTCAACATATGGACTGCATTAACTCCTATATAGTTGTTATTTTTCTAAACTTGGATTTCTAATTGATCAAAACATTTATTCATTGATGTCAGCATTGCCACTATTTAAAAAGTGGCATCATCTGAACTCCTCTCAACCATTTTTATTGGTCGTCGCTCACTAGAGCACTGTGCATGCTCTGCTTCAGACATTTTATCACATTATTCACTAGTTACCTCCTAAAACCTCCATTTGTCATAGAATCCATCAATGTTTTAGACTCTGAAGTCAACTGTGAATAGAACATTTGAACTAAAACCCATTTGTCCTAATTGTGACTAGGACATTATCTAAGAACCTGTTTAAACCTTTCCCATGCTTCATACAAATTCTTACCTGATTGTTGCTAAAATTAGTAATAGCTACTCTAGCATTAACCATATTGTCATGAGAGAAAAATTGCACCCAAAATCTTTCTTTAAGATCCTCCCATGTATCCACTGAACCTTTTGGCAAATATTTAACCAATCTTTGGCTTTCCCTTATAGAGAAAGAGGGAAAAGCCATAATCGAATTACATCCTCTGGCACTCCATTCTATTTAAATGAATCACACACCTCCAAGAAAGAAAGGAGATATCTATTCAAATCCTCATGATAGGCACCACTGAACTTTCCATTCATTTGCAATATTTGTAGTATCGTTTGTTTAATCTCAAACTTATTTACTTGAAATTTTGGGACTTTGATACCCAATTGATACCTATAGTTGTTACGAATAAGGAAGTTCTTAACTTCTAGCATCTCATACTCTTCTTCTGCTATGGCTAAAACTTTTTTCTGTGCTTCTTCTTGAATATAAGCTTACCCTTATAATTTGACTGGAGCTTTCTCTTGATTCTCAATCTGTTCCAACTTTTCTTCTTTAGTAAATGTGAGTTCTATATGTGAAATCTCAATTATAATATTTTGGACATTTCTTGTCTTTGACTTGGTTTTTAATTTAGATTTCGCCATGGTTGGCATAAACTATGGTACATGCTAAGCAATATATCCAGAATTTAAGTCCAAACAACAAAAAGGTTTAACTAAACTAACAATAATCTTGAACTAAAACTACTAAGTATAACACCCTAAAATTAATAAAGGTATTAATCATGGATTAAACATAATTAAGAATAATTATCATGAAATAATTAAGTAAACCATGTGAATGGGAACCTAAGAGAAATAAATTATTAATATGGGTTTAAAATTTAACTAAGTTAAAAACTTCATCTAGACCCAAATTAAATTAAGTAGGCCATGGTTAGAAACTAATAAAGGCCCAATAATTATAGGTGCAAATCTAACTTCTTATTGTGAGATTTGGCCCAAGAGAGAGACCATTTAGCATTGGCCCAATTGGGTTTAGAGAGGTAAAGGCCCAAGACCCTATTTATATAAACCCTTATAGTTGGCCCAACATTCCTTTTGTAGACCCAAACTAAATGAACTCTTAAAATTTGGCCTAACCCAACTTCAACTCTATAGCCCAACTCAACTCAAAGTGTGAACTCACTTAGATTTGGGCCTTTGGGTTAATCTAAACCCATCCAAAACCTTAAACATATTTAGCATTTCTCCTTCCTTATGCAGAAACACAAAACACACAACACAATTTTCAGAGGTTTTGAGGGAGGCTAGGGCTCTTAGCAAGAAATTCACCATTTCTCACTTTTAAACTCAAAATTAGCCAAGGTAATTATTATATAACTTAGTCTCATCCTCTTTCTCTCCAATTTAATTTGATTAATGTTTCATTTAGAGCATTTCATCTACACCCAAAATATGAAACTTGTTATTTGGTATTTTCATAGTAAAATTTCATAAGTTGAGGCTAAGGGTGTTGTTAGGTAAGTATAAACTCCTCATTTTGATGCTTTTTTTGCTAGTTAAAGACTCCATTAGCTGACTTATGATATGGGCTCTATTTCTATGCCAAAATAACCATAATGTAGGGTAATATTTTGAAGTTTCTAGTCTAGGGAAGGCAAAATTTGAAATTTAATCTTTTGGTAGTTGGGTAAGTATCCTTTAGGTAATTATCAATAGATTAATTCCTTGACTACTGGGTTGCTATCATAATTGATGAATGGGAATGGTAATGGTTTGATTTTTATGTTCATAGGCTAACATAACATTATCGTTAGTTCTCCGAAAAATTGTCCACAAGTGAGGTAACCAAAGATTATGTAATTCCATTCATATATCTACTTTAATCTTATATTTACTGCACATGAAAGATTTGAAAAGCTAAATGAATTGATTGGCTATCTGTTGCATTATGTTTGGAACTTGTGAGTCCATGATAGAGCTATGGTGCAGCTGCCACCTGTGCATATGTTTCGATCGGATATCGGGTTATGATCAGATTCTAAATGCACTGAGTCCTGGTTATGGGGGACATGACTGTGAAATTCAAAGAAGAAATGGAAGAAGATCAGTGCAAGCAGTAAGAGAAAACAACTGGATAAACAGGGGAAATGGGGGGCCTACATGCATAGTGAGGAAAAGATAGAAATCATGAAATAAATACATGTGACATGCTTGCAATAAGGAAATAAGCCTTGAAAAGCATCCAAGGGAATAGAGGAAAAGAGAAGATGGAAGCAAACAAAAGAGGAAGTGCCCAGAAGAGAAAGAGCATTTTCTAGAAAATGTTCGAACTTGCTATAGTGAGTTGATGCTCACTATAGCGAGAACGAATTGGTTTCCGGGAAAGCTGATTTCACGCAATAAAAGACCAAATTAATTGAAGCTCCCTGTATAGAAATAGTCAACCAACACAGCGCAAGCATACAAAACAATTTATTTACCCCTAATTACACAGATTCAAGCAAAACGACATTAAGCCCTAATGCCCATAGAAATGACTCAAACCATAACAATTCAAGAGATAAAAGGGATAATCAACTGACCTGATGCAAGAAGAGTGGGGCACGAGGGAAATGGGAGCATTAGACGTAAGAAATTTGGTCGAAGAAAATGATTAAAGGGAGGAGAGCTTAGAGGCGCTATAGCGAAGGGTAGCGAGAATGAGAGACGAGGGCTGTTAAGCTATGTAATGAGGTTTTGATTTTAGAAGAAGTTAGTGACCTCGCTATTACTAGGCAATAGTGAGGACTCCTTTGGAAGTAGTATGACAAGAAGGGCTGCTGGCTTTGCAACAGTGAAAGTTCCTCTCGCCATGGCGAGCAGACTTGTACAAATATTAGGTACTAAAAAATCTCACTATAGCGAGGCTATAGTGAGAAACTCTCTGGTGTTTATATGTGGTTCATGAGTATGCTACATTCACTATAGCGAGTTGACCATCTCACAATGGCGAGGAAACTTTGAAAAAAAAATTTTCACATGTTACTCGCAATAGCAGGGCTATAGCGACATACTCCCTGGACTTTGTACCAGATTGGACGCAGAGATTTCGCCATGGCGAATGGTTGTCTCGCTAT
This sequence comes from Erythrophleum ivorense, assembly GCA_026724425.1. Lineage (NCBI taxonomy): Eukaryota > Viridiplantae > Streptophyta > Magnoliopsida > Fabales > Fabaceae > Erythrophleum > Erythrophleum ivorense. The sequence continues at coordinate 2,533,730 of JAIUCV010000033.1, read as the reverse complement.
AGCGATGACACTTAGCATTGCTTATTTGGCTTACCACAGCCTAGCCATAGCAAGGAACTCTCTGGTTAATATACCTGATGTAGAATAAGCAGCCTCGCTATAGCGAGGTAGACTTCTCGCTATAGCGATTTTTTTTTGTTTAACACTTGAATATTTAAATAGTATTCTATGTCCCTATTTATATTTCCTATCAACTTAACCTACTACCTTCAAATCTTAATCAACATAGCAGATGATCAATATTACTAGAATAAAGATTTGCAATTCAAAGTAAGGTGAGAAACTCCTTGAAAATCATGTCTGAAGTTGTTCTTGCCTACCAATTACTTTGTTCCCAGTATCCAGCACTTCAGTACCAACACCCAACCTACAAAACACACAAAGAAAATGAAAGATCAAAACAAAAACACAAGAATGATAAACTTAAATATAAGAACAAGAAGAAAACTTAGGTTGCCTCCCAATGAGCGCTTGGTTTATAGTCCTCAGCCAAACTTTGTCTGCCAATCAAGGAGGTTGAGCCAAGCTATGGACTGTAGTTTGTCGGTCTATTTCGCCACCCAGATAATGCTTAAGCCTTTGACTAGTTACTTTAAACTGATCTCCTAACTTCTCATCTTGAACTTCAATGGTTGTATAAGATGTCACGAAAATCACGTTGAACGGACCAGACCACCGTGATCTCAACTTACCTAAAAACAACTTCAAATGAGAATTATAAAGTAACATGAGATCTCCAGGTTCAAACTTCCTTGGTAAGATGTGTCTAGATGAACTCTTTTAGTCCTTTCTTTGTAGATTCTAGAATTCTCAAAAGCTTGTAATCTAAACTCATCTAACTCATTGAGTTGCATTAGTCTTTTCTCACCCACTTTAGCCATATCATAATTCAATTTCTTGATAGTCCAAAAAGTTTTATGCTCTAGCTCAATGGGCAGATGACAAGCTTTACCAAAAACCAATTGATATGGAGACATACCTATTGGAGATTTAAAAGCAATCCTGTATGCCCATAAAGCATCATCAAGCTTATCTGCCCAATTCTTTCTAGTGGGACTTACAGTCTTTTCCAAAATTCTTTTTATTTCTTTATTGGATACTTCACATAAGCCGTTGGTTTGAGGGTGATAAGCCAATGCCATTTTATGGGTAACTCCATATTTTTCAAATAAACCTTTAAACAATCTATTATTAAAATGAGTTCCCCTATCACTGATGATTGCCATAGGTGTGCCAAATTAAGTAAAAATATTCTTTTTCAAAAATCACACCACCATATTGGCATCATTAGAATGGTAAGCTACAGCCTCAACCTACTTACTCACATATTCAACAGTAACTAATATATATTGATGGGTTCTAGATGAAACAAAAGGCCCCATAAAATCAATGCCCTACACATCAAACAATTCTACCTCAAAGATACCTGATTGGGGCATTTCATGCCTCCTTGAGATGTTACCTATTCTGTGACATGCATCACATTAACTAATAAACAAATAAGTATCTTTAAACAGTGAAGGCCAATAAAATCTAGATTGCAACACTTTGTAAGCAATACGTTGGCCACTAAAATGACCACCATAAGGAGTAGAATGACAAGCATTAAGAATGTCATTTTGTTCAGTTTAAGGCACACATTTTTGCAAAATTTGGTCAACACATTTCTTATGCAAAAATGGTTCATCCCACACAAACCATTTCACATCATGCAAAAACTTTTTCTTTTGATAAGGATTTAATTCATCAGGCACAATACCACTGACCAAGTAGTTGACATAATCAGCATACCAAGGCACAAATATACAATTCACAGCAAATAAAGACTCATAAGGAAAACTCTCATTAATCAATAAATTGTCCACACAATCAGAACTATTCACAAGCCTAAATAAGTGATCAGCAACTTAGTTTTCAGTTCCTTTCCTATCAACAATCTGCACATCAAATTCTTGTAATAACAAAACCTATCTAATCAGCCTAGGTTTAGATTCTTTCTTACACAAAAGATATCCGATAGCAGCATGATCAGTATGAATTATAACTTTAGTGCCCATCAAATATACCCTAAATTTCTCAAAAGCAAAAACAACAGCAAGCATTTCTTTTTTAGTAGTTGAGTAATTTACCTATGCTCCAGCTAAAGTTTTACTTGCATAGTAAATAGGATGAAAAATTTTACCATATCTCTGGCCAAGCATAGCTTCAACTGCATAATCGCTCGCATCGCACATAACCTCAAAGGGTAGTGACTAGTTAGAGGCCACTATAATTGGTGCGGTGATAAGTTTTTGCTTAAGCTCTTCAAAAGCTTTCAAGCAATTTGCATCCAACTTGAAAGGGATATCTTTTTCAAGTAATTGAGAAAGATGCTTTGCTATCTTGGAGAAATCTTTGATAAATCTCCGATAGAACCCAGCATACCCTAAGAAACTTCGAATAGCTTTCACATTGGAGGGTGGTGGTAATTGCTCAATTACTAAAACTTTAGCTCGATCCACTTCCAATCCTCTTTTTGACACTTTATACCCAAGTACTATACCTTCACAAACTATGTAGTGACACTTTTTCCAATTTACAACCAAATTGGTATCTTCACACCTTTGCAAAACCCGTGTCAAATTGTCCAGACATTCTTCAAACGTGATACCAAATACTGAGAAGTTGTTCATAAAGACTTCCATGATATGCTCAATCATGTTAGAGAAAATCAACATCATACATCTTTGAAATGTGGTAGAAGCATTACACAATCCAAAAGACATGCATCTAAATGTGAATGTTCCATATGGACATGTGAAAGTGGTTTTTTCTTGATCCTCAGGGGCAATGGCAATTTGATTGTATCCAGAATAGCCATCCAAGAAATAAAAGAATTATTTTCCTGCTAACCGATCTAACATCTGATCGATGAATGGAAGCAGGAAATGATCCTTTCTTGTAGCCGTGTTCAACTTTCTGTAGTCTATACAAACTCTCTAGCCTGTGACTGTTCTTATAGCAATCATTTCATTCTTCTCATTATTCACCACTGTCATACCTCCTTTCTTAGGGACACACTGCACCGGACTTACCCAATCATTATTTGAGATAGGATAGATAATGCCAGCATCAAGCCACTTAATAATCTCTTTCTTGACCACTTCTTTTATTATAGGATTTAATCGCCTTTGGTTTTCCACTAATTTCTTACGGTCATCTTCTAAAAGAATTTTGTGCATGCAAATGGCTGGATTGATCCCTTTTATATCAGTTATGGTCCAACCAATAGCTCTTTTGTGCTTTTTTAACACTTTTAACAGTTGCTTTTTTTGGGGAAGTGCTAATGCAGATGAGACTATGATTGGTAAAGTCTCTCTTTCCCCCAAATAAGTATATTTTAGATGTGGCGGAAGAGGTTTCAATTCCAGCATTGAAGGCTGCTTGATGGAAGGTGGGAGAGCATGGATTTTTTGTGAAGTCAACTCCAGTGATTCAACATGTCCATTCTACTTAGCCATAGGTCTAAATACATTGAGCTTATGCTCAACTTCCATTCTCATCACTTCCCTTATACTTGGCTTACCAACAAGTACTGCTTCAAGAGGATCGGTGAAAGCATATGAGTTTAATTCTTCTTGAATCATTTCCTCAATAATAGACACTCGTGAGCATTCTTCGACACTACCCAGATGCTTCATAGCTTTCTTCACACTAAAGGTGACTCGCTCATCTCCAAGTCGCATTATAATCTCCCCTTTTTCCACATCAACTAGTGCCCTGCCAGTAGTTAGAAACGGCCTCCCCACTATCAATGGGATATCTCTATCTTCTTCAATATCGAGCACAATAAAATTAGCGGGATAGATGAACGGGCTAACTTTCATTAGTACATCTTTAATGATTCCATGTGGATAAGAAAGACTTTTATCAGCCAGTTGCAAAGTGACTGTCGTTGGGTTGGTCTCACCTATCTATAGCTTTTGAAAAATGGATAGGGGCATGAGGTTCACAGCAGATCCTAAATCATAGAGTGCTAGACTTTCAAATTTATCCCCAATCATGCAAGGGATTGAAAAGGAACCAGGGTCTTTGCACTTAGTTGGAAGGTTAGATTTGAGGATATTAGTGGTCTCCTTTGTCAAAGCCACTGTTGCAAATTCAATAAACCGCTTCTTCTTGCTAAGCATGTCCTTAAGGAACTTAGCATATTTAGGCATTTTCTCTAAAGCTTCAGAGAAGGAGATATTGATGTGAAGTTGCTTAAACATGTCCAAGAACTTCTTATACTGTTCATCAAGGACTTTCTTTTGTAATCTCTGTGGAAATAGGGGCAATGGCACCACTTTAGGGTGTACCACTGCCTTTTCTTCAGACTTTTCCACTTTAGACTTCCCTTCCTTGTCCTCTTCTTTGTCATTCAAACTAGTAGCCTTTTTCTCTCTTTTCTGTTGAAGTTCTTCACCTTCAATCTGACTGGTGCCTGATGGACCCTTAGACTTCACCTTTGTTGGTTCCTTCACTTGAACTTGTACTTTAGGGAGCTCTTTACCACTTCTCAAAGTGATAGCTTTACATTCTTCCTTACCATGTCTCCTTGGGTTAGGAATTGTATCACTTGGCAAACCTCTTTGGTGCAGTGCATTAATACTGGCTTAAGGGAGGAACCCACCCTTGCATTAATACTGGCTTGTTCTTCATTATTTTTGATATGAGTGGTCATGAACTTAGCCAGCACATCTTCTAGATTCGTTTTGGGCTCTTGAATGGGCATATTCTGCCTTGTCACTTGAGAGAACCTAGGAGGTTGAGTTGGCCTTGCTCCAGAAGATGATGGTTGATTAAGTGATGGACCATTCTTCCAAGAGAAATTTGGATGATTACGCCATGCAGGATTGTGGGTGTTTGAGTATGGGTTCTGATTCTTTAGAAAGTTCCCCACATAGTTAACTGATTCTATAGATGTAAAGGGGCAATAATCTGTTAAGTGGTCATGAACTTAGTGGCTTGTTCTTACTAGCTTGTTCTTCATTATTTTTGATATGAGTGGTCATGAACTTAGCCAGCACATCTTCTAGATTCATTTTGGGCTCTTGAACGGGCACATTCTGCCTTGTCACTTGAGAGAACCTAAGAGGTTGAGTTGGCCTTGCTCCAGAAGATGATGGTTGATTAAGTGATAGACCATTCTTCCAAGAGAAATTTGGATGATTACGCCATGCAGGATTGTGGGTGTTTGAGTATGGGTTCTGATTCTTTAGAAAGTTCCCCACATAGTTAACTGATTCTGTAGATGTAAAGGGGCAATAATTTGTTGAGTGTAGATTCCCATAATTTTCACAAGTAGTTAGAGTCACTTGAGCAGAACAAACATTCATATGTTGGCTTCATTGCACTTGAGATTCTAACATATCAAATCTTTTGTTCAGAGCGGAAAGAATAGTTGCAAGTGGTACGGAAGAGTCTTATTGAGTGCTAGCAACATTAGCAGTCATCCTTCTATCACCTCCTCTTTGCACATAGCTCTCAGATAATGTGTCCAACGTCAGAATAACATCATCTACAGGCATTTCATCCTAACGCCCATTTAAAATGGCATCCAACATAGTATCGATTTGTGGAGTTAGGCTTGTGTAGAAATTCTGAACAATGGCACAGTTATCCATTTCATACCTTAGGCATTGGCGGAGTAAATGTTTGTATCTCTGCCATGCAGTATACAAATGTTCATCTGAAGCTTGCTTAAAGTTGATGAGCTCACGATGGGCATCCGCTATTCTATTATTTGGAATGAAGCGAGCTCTGAACCTTGCCTCTAGTTTATCCCAAGTGTCAATTGAACCCTCCGGTAAAGTCAACAACCATTCCTTAGCCTTTCCTTACAAAGAGAAAGGGAACAGTCTATGTCTAAGAACATCCCTTGGTATCCTATTTTGCTTGAATGAATCACACACTCCCAAAAATGATAGAATGTGATGGTTGGGATCTTCATCAGACCTCTCACCAGTAAACTATCCATTGAGTTGCAACATTGAGATCATTACAGGCTTTAGCTCAAAATTAGCAGCTTGAAAGTCTGGAACTACAATCTAGGCTGAGTGGTTCTCATGGTTCTTCCTACAAAATCCTTGATAGTGCGATTTTGATTATCTTCATTTGCCATATTTGTAGCAAGAACGATTATCTCACTTTTAGCTTGAATTAGTGTAGACCCCTTAGCCAAAATATCTATTAAACTCCTTGTCTTTCTAGATGTTCTATTGGATCTAGATTTAGGTGGCATAAACTATGTACCTGTGAAAACAAAGGAGTACAGATCAAGAGTCTCACTAAGCCAAGGAAATCAAAAGGTAATTACTTAGAACGTATTAATAAAATTACTATAACTAACAACTGAAAGCGTAAATAACCAAAAAGAAGTAAATGCAAAGAAACAAAGTGTTTAAGTTAAAACTATTCAAAGCCTTCTAATTCTCTTCACCAATTGCCTTAATTCCCCGGCAACTGCACCAAAAACTTAATGCTCACTAGATAATGACACCACAAGTGTACGGGTCGTAGAAGTAGTATGTGATGAATCAAGGTCGTTCCCTCAAAGAATCAGTACGATTAGTGATTAGGCATTAGAGTTCTCATGTTCATTTTAGTTAAACAATCAAATTGTAATTAAATTTTTATGAAAATTAATTCAAATGCAATTGACAAAAATAAAAGGTAGTTGTAGTTGAAGGTATGCAATTAAAAACACCCTAGGAATTTTAATCCCTTTTATCCACAGTATCAATCATTCCCCTTTTCAATTAATTGGCTTAATGTAAATTTTAAAGCCAAGGTCTAATTAGGCGCAAATATTTTTCGATCCATTTAAACTCCTATACCTACTCGCTCTTGATATCTTAAGGGAGTAGTTAATACTTAATTAAGTGCAGACCTTATCTCGACTACCTAGGGCCCTTAAGTATATTTATATTTCAAGTGCAAATTAGATTATATCTAATCCTAAGTTGTTTAATCAATGTTCTATAAGCAATTTCCTTCTTTCAAAAGTTAATCACTCAATCCATAATCAAACTAAAGGAGGCTAATCAATAGAATGAACTATAATTCAAATTAAACACTAAAATTTTTAATAATCTGCATAATAAAAAAGGGAAACAATCTCCAAAGACTAAAGGTTCATAAAATCTTTAAAGGTTACAAGATCTAGTCGCTCATGACTTAAAATCCATAAACTATCTCAGCAAACATATTAACTATCATCAACTAGAAGGGAAGATGGAGTAGAAACACCTAATCGAAAGGATAAATGATAGAATTAATGGATTCCCGATCAAGTTGAAGCTTCCCTAACACCTTTCGTGCATTTTCCTCTTCTCCTAGTCGGCCAGAACGTTCCCTCTTTGCTGAATGATCAAACCCTAGCCTCCTCTTCTCTATTTTAGCTCGTTAATTAAAGCTGTGCGTTTTAGAGGCTGATCTCGCTATAGCGAGGAGTGCTTCTCGCTATAGCGAGAGCTCATAGATTCTCAGATTTTTGCTGCTCTTGCTACTACATCGCTATGGCGAGTTGCTCTCTGGAATTTGTATGCCTCACGATTTCGCTATGGCGAAATACCTTCCTCACTACAGCGAATTGAGTTTTAACTATAGCGAGAGGACTTATTCCACTTGTACTTTTCACTTCTCAGCTTCCCTCTCTTTTCTCAATTCTTTCTTCCTTCTTTTACTTTTCTTGAAATTGAAATCAATCATAGAATAAGGCTCAAACCGATAAAAATATTACAATAGAAACACTTTCTTTATTTTGTTTGATTGAATACATTTTTAATCCTATTAATCAAGAGGAAAGTGCTTTGCCTCCCTAATTTAATCTCAAATATATTCCTTTTTTATTCTAAATTAAGGAGTCATCAACAAACAAAGGCTGTGACAATACCATGTGACCTGTCAAAAACATTTCTGCAATTTCTTTTGCATTGAGATTGAAAGGCACGTTGTGACATTCAGCAGAAGATACATAGCGTTCAATTTCAACTAGATTTGAAATATTGAAATCATATATTTCTTCACTTGGTCATCTTTTTAACTATTACCAGTGTATGTTTAGCATTTCTAGTTGTATACGTTTCTTTGTAATTAAAAAAAAACTACTTCTAGTGTCTAATATTCTTGAACCATGAGCCAAATGAAAAATTGTCCCAACTTGTTAATCTGTTATGTGTCCTCATTTATACTGTTATAATTCCTATAATAACAATAGAGAATTCTTGAATTGATTTCCAGCAATATAAAAAGACCAAATTGAATCATTATAGATATGAAATGAATTGTGATCCATTACAACATTAATAAAAAACTTATATGCAGTTTTTTATATATTTATTTTTAGGTTTCTCAATTAAAATATGATAAATATACAATTTTTGCAAATAATTTTAATATTTTTTAAGTAAATTATACACTTTTCATATTTTTATTTAAAAACTATAAACTTAATATATTTTTAACTTGATAATAAATATATAAGGAATTATATTAAATTTAGTCCTTTAAAAAAATAACAACTTGTTAAGTTGTCTTATGTCCTCCCCTTAATTATTTTATACTTTCTATCATGACATTATAAAATTGCAACGATTAACTATAAATTTTGATAAGATAAAAACTAATTGGACTCATTTGGTATTACAGCAAAAAATGGAAACCGAAAAGAAATTAGTTGCATTTTTTGTTTGGTAATGAGAAAATATGATAGAAAGATAGTTAGTTATGAAAAGCGTAAAAAATTTATTTGGTACTGTAACATAGGGGGAAAAAAAGCATTCTGAACCAAAAATTTGAAAAATCCATAATGCCTTTGTGTTACAAATAAGCTAAAGCAACGTATGTAACAACTTAGTTGGGTGTAAATTAAGATGAAGTAGATTCTGAATTTTTTTTTAATTTTTTAATTTAAATATTTTTAAAATCAAATAATTTTTAGATATTACTTTTAATTAGTATATAATATTTTTACTTTTTGTTTTAACAAAAGGAACCAAAGGATAAAAAAAGAAATTTATTATTATTATTTAATTATTTATTTTATAAACTAAAAAAAGTAACACTACTTTAAAAAATTAAAAAAATAAAAACATTAAAAAATTAATTATAAAAGCATTAATAATTATTATATTTTAAAAAAATAATAAAATATTATTTAATGTTAAAATTATATAATTATAAAAAATAATAAATATTTAAAAAAATCATCAATTGAAAGTGAGTTAGTATTAGTCTGACCCTTTATCAATCGAACTAAATATCAATTGACAATCAATCAATTGTTGCCACAAATTATTCTAGCAATGCGGTAACATTATCTCACACACACACATATAATATATATATATAATATTATAATATATATTAAATTTATATATAATATTATAATATATAATATAATATAATATATAATAAAAAAGTAGATCTTGAATTTTTTTCAATTTATATATTTTTCAAATCAAATAATTTGTAGATATTACTTTTAATTAATATGTAATATTTTTATTTATTTTAACAAGAGGGACCACAAGACTTAAAAAATAACAATATTAAAAAATTAGTAAAAAAATAATTAATAATAATTACATTTTTAAAAAATAATAAAATATTATTTAATATTAAAATTAATAAATAATATAAAAAATATTAACTATTAAAAAATTATTAACTAAAAGTCAATTGATATTAATCTAACCAATTACAAGTGAAACTAATACCCACTATCAACCAATTGGGCCACAAATTTTATGACAATGTATTAGCATTGCCACACATAATATATATATATATATATATTTATTTATTTATTTATTTATTTATCTATCTATCTATCTGTATGTGTTGTTTCTCTCTGTCACACACGCACACATATATAAATAAATAAGTTATATATAAAACATCACAATATATTATATATGTTATAATATATTATATGCAATGTATATTATATTATATAATATATAATGAAAATATATTTATTATATATTTTTATATACATCACATTTAAATAATTAATATATATCAAAATAATATATATAAAATTTTAAAATAATTAATTAATTTTATTATACTACTTTTGAAACCAAAATACTACTTTTAAAAAAAATAATAAGAAAAATTATAAAAAATTATAAAAATAACTATTAGTAGTTATGTTTTTCAAAAAAATAATAAGGCCATTATAAGATATTTTCTAATGTTGAAATAAAAAATATTGTATATATTAATAGATTATATAGTATATATATCTATATTTATATATATTATTTATTATATATATAATCAATATATATTTAATAGATATCAATAAATATTAAATTAATATATATTCAAATATTATATCTAAAATATTAAACTAAATAGCTATTTTTACTATATTTAAATAAAAGTGTTTAAATATAAATAATTATAACTATATATTAAATAAATAACTACTCTAATTAATTAGAATTAATTATAAAAATTAATTATTTCATTATTTTTTATATTTAAGAACATTTTGTTAATTTGCCATCACTTACTTTCTATTTCATTACCATTTTTATACCAAACAGACAAAGGGAAAGACTTTTTTTTTCCTTTTCTTATCATATCAAATATAATTAATTCAATTATGTGCTATTTAGTATTCCTTCTCCATTTCCATCAAAGAGGATTTTGTCTACTAAATGAAGCCATTGTGCGCACAATTAACTAATCCAAAGTACAATTGTCCTAGTTAAATTTTAATTATGTCATATATTTAAATATATTAATGTTATTATAAACAATATTGGCTTTATCATTTAATCTGTAATATCTAATTTTTCGTAAAAACAATGAAATAAGTTAGTTATAAAAGCAAGTCCCTGAAATGAATGATTTGAGGCCAAATAAAATTAGGATAAAATTTTAAATAATAAAAAATGAGGATGTGAAACTTGAGTTGCTCAAAAACTAGAGAGAGAATGGTTCAATAAAATTGTTGAAAGTATAATAACATTTTCGTAAATATGAACACTTTTTGGAAAACTCAAAGGAAGGCTTTTTAAACGAAAATTTTGAACTTTCCAGAATTCTCAAAGGCTCTAAAAACCATAAGAACCCTTGAAACAGTTAAAACTCCTTCGGTTTATATTTTCAAACAAAGGTTGATATGAATTTTGACCTTTTTTTTGGAAAGGTTGTGAATTTAATTTGAATGATTCCAAAACCATTTTATAAGTTAAAGGATCTAAATTTTATGATAGAATAGACAGTTTTTAAAAAGGAGCTAAATTGGACCTAAAAAGCAAAAGCCAAGCAAAGGGGACATAAATGGAAATTTTTAAAAGATTTGTTTAAGAAGCTTCCTCCTATATAATGTCCCACTCTTCTCCTCCCATTTAACTGACTTTGGTTCTGCTTAAAACAAAGGAGAAGCTAGCAGAAAATAATGCACAAGAGGGAGGGCTTAAGAAGAAGGAAAACTAAGGAAAAAGGTAAGGAAATCATGGAAATTTCTAGCTTCTTCATTCTTTAACTCTGTTTTCTTCCTTCTCCTCTTTCTTTCTATAGTTTTGGTGAATGATGTGGGATTGTTTTGGGTCTAGTTCAAAGGGAGGAGATTATAATTTGAAGGAAAAATCTACACCAAGTGAAAGAGCTCTTAGAACAAGCCTAAAAACAAGGTAAATATCATATCTTTCTTGCTTTCTTCTTGTTACTTTCCTTGGGTGATGGTTCGGCAACTTTGAGAGCATGTAGAAGGAAGGGATTAGTTTTTGACCAAGAACAAGTAATAAACTTAGGTTTTAGAGTGTAGGAAACTGGGAAATGCAATAGAATTCAAAGAAAAAACATTAGAGAACAAATTGTCACACCCAGGGATTCACTTGCACCTAAGCTAAGATGAAGCTTCCTAGTAATAATTCAAGATGTTTAAGAGTGTGAATGAGTTTCTAAAACATCTAGAAAGCCTCCCAAGTGTTATTCTCTTCAAGGAAACAAATCAAACTCCATGGGCTCAAACTAATGCTCATGTCTCGACCAAACATAGATAAAGGACCTAGAGTATTTTAAATTTTTCTAAACCTATAATGGAACTAGATATGATGGAAGAATATCAAAGAAAGCCTTGAAAAAAAAAATTAGAAAGCCTAGATTGTGAGATAGAGGTGTAGGTTACATAATGAGAAATAAAAAAGTAACTTATAGCTAGACTCTTTAAAATAAATGTGTGATGGCTCCAAAGAGTCTAAATGGAGCTAAGAGTCATAGATTGAAAGAGAAAATAGAGCCAAGGTCATGAATTCCCATAGTTGCTTCCTTGGGTCTTGTATGGAACCATATGAGAAAGTAAGCTTTCTTAGAATGTGTGTGGTGCTAGAGCTTGCTTCAATGATGTAATGGTATCCTATTTGATGTGTCTAGGCCAAAGAAAAAAAGCTTCATCTCATTGTAAGTGTGTGGCCAAGAGAAGGGAGGAGTAATCGAGGAAAAATCTTGTGTTTTGCTTTAAAGTAGCTTTTTAACCTTTCTCCCATGTATTGTTGGTTGTTTTCATGTCTTTGGGTGCTTTTATACTTGTTTATGCCATGAGAAATGTTTTTATCTATTGCCTACATATTATGGTACCATGATGTTCTTGAAATATTTTTTATGAATATTATTTGTCTTCCATAGATATGGTGATGCCAAGAGTCTTTAGAATTAGATGAGACAAAGTCAAAAGTTTTAAAAAGAGTGAGGCTCAGTCAAAAGTCCTTTGAAAATAGATGAAGCTAGACCAATGCTCTTAAAAGCCTATGTATAATATGTATGAGTTTCTTGAACATGTAAAAGGTTTTATGCATATTTACTATTAGCTCAAGATGCCATACATGCATTCTTAGACTTAAAAATTCATCCATTATGCATGCTTGAAAGGGTAAAGAGTTATTGGGATTTTTAGAATTTCACTCTTCCCTCTCCAATGTCTAACCATGTCTAAGTGAACCAAGTGGTCTAAAAAATGGAGGCTAAGAACCTTGAAGATCAAGATTTTGACAAAATTTTTGTTATTTAATGATTTTGTGGACATATAGATGTCAAATGATTTAACTATAGGATGTATATATGATGTAAATACTTAAGCACACTTAAATATATGTAAATATGATGTATGTAATGATTTTGGAATCATATAAATGAGTTTGTATGTTTTGTCACTAAAAGGGCTTTATGTGTTATGACTTCCATGTGTATATTTGCAAGTAGTATAGTGAGAATGAGCTCCATGATGTTTTGAACCAATTGGCATGCTTCCCTAGACTGTGTTTATGCTATGGGATGTACTTAAGTGGCTATGGAACATTAAGAGAGTCATTTGGTGTCTGAAAAACTATTTTGAACTTCAAAAAGTGACCAAAACTTGAGCTAAACACTAAACTGACCAAATGGATGAATTTTCCTATGAAACTTTGGCAAGAATATAGGTCTTATCTAGAGTTTTTCACGGAACTAAAGAACACCCAATTCGGAGCTCCAAAGAATTTATGGTAACAATACTATTCATATAATTAGTTTATATTTTTGTGTCACACATAGGTCAAATGATATCCAATGTTCATGAAATTTTACAGGCATAAATTAGACATCATAAGCTTTTTATAACTATTGAGATCACCTCATTTATAGCTTTGTAGAGAAAGAACCAAAATTTTGAAGTTACATAACAGTACCAGTAATGTAACTTGACCTTTGATACTATTCCATCAATTTCCACGGGCTAAATGTCATTGCTTTGGTCTGAAATTATTTTTATCTTTAGTTTACTTTTCTAGAAATCTATTATATATACATCATTTCGATTTTCTTAAAATTAGTTATAAATTTTCAACGTTTATATTAAAAATCTAGAAGTGAACCTGAGAGCAAACTTATATTTTTTTGATACGCGGTGTAAAGTTTGAGACTCTTAGGATGTTTTGTGATGGTTATAACTTGTGTGGATATATTATGAATAGAAAATGATATTGGTGCGTTTATATGGTCCATGGAGTATAAAATGAAGAAAAAAGGCCTTACGTAAAACAATTTAATGCATTAAATATATTGATTTTCGATGAGACATACATGAAGCTAAGCTTGATTGTGGGAATATGGTTTTACATAATCATTGTTAGGCTAAGTTACTACACACGTTTTAAATGTAATATGAAAATTGTATTGTAAATTCAACTTATAGTATCTAATTTAGTTGGAATATAACATAAAAGTTAATTAATTATATCCAAAATATTATAATATGTGAGATAATAAGATTAAAGCCAAACCCCTCTCTAATGTGTTAAATAGCAACATTTTCAAGGAAAGATGGGATTAAATCCGGATAAATTCATATAATATTTCGTAGTTACTATTCATCTTTTGAAATATGTACTGCCAGTGCCTAATCTTCTAGAACCTTGATCCAATTAAACAATTGTCCCAACCACCATTATATTGACCAAGTGCCAAACAACTGTAACTTATTAATTTGTTATGTGTTATCGTTGATCCTAATGTACTTTATATTATAACAATAGACAACTATTTTCCATAATATAAGAAGACCTGCAGATGGAGTCATTATATATATATATATATATATATTATATCAATCCTAGTAACTTGTTAATTTGTTATGTGCCCTCGTTGATCCTGTTATACTTTATATTATAACAATATAAAACTCTTGAATTGATTTTTAATAATATAACAAGATCTGCAGATGGAGTCATCATATATATATATTATATATCAATCCTAGCAATTTGTTAATTTGTCATGTGTCCTCGTTTATTCTGTTATGCTTTATATTATAGCAATATAAAATTTTTGAATTGATTTTCAATAATATAAGAAGACCTGCAGACGCATTCATTATATATATATATATATATATATATCAATCCTAGTAACATGTTAATTTGTTATATGTCCTCGTTGATCCAGCTATGCTTTATATTATAACAATATAAAATTCAGATGCAGTCATTATACATATATATATATATATATATATATATATATATGAAATCAATCCTGATCTATCGCTACATTTAAAATAAGAATAATAACAACTTGTTAATTTGTTTTATGTCCTCTCGTTTATTATTTTATACTTCCTATGATGACATTATATTAGGCTGTTTGGTTACACATGAGAAGGAGGAAAGGAGATGAAAAGCACAAAAAATTAAATTATTTTTTTATGCGATATATATTATAAATTTGTTATTATTATTTAATAATATTTATCTTTTTTATTTATTTTTAATTGAGACAAAGAATTATTTTTATTCACATTCTTTTTTTTAATATTTATTATCCTGTATATTAATCATAGTCTTAATTTTCAAATCATTAAATTTTCCTAAATTTGAATATAAAAAGCTTTCTTTAAATTTTGCTTTTAAAAAATTGGACCGAGCTTTTGTAAACGGGAGAGGTTCAAATTTGAACGGCACCATGCAGCATCGTGCAGCTCAAGAGCTCAGCAGGTTTGCCGCCCTAGATTCTGAATGGTAGTCACGTGCCTGTGGCGCAGTGGACTTAAGTTATTAAAGCTGTAATGGTTCAGGATTTAATTCATCCAGATCACTCCAGCTGGTCTCTTTTATTAGCAGAAATCAATTTCTGCTTTAGGCATGATTTATAAAAATAAAAAATCATTTTCATAATTTCATTTGGAAAAATAACAAAGATGAATATATACTATTACATAATAATTATAAAATATAATAAATATTATATAAAACTTCTAAAAATAATACTTTTCCTACAGCCATACCAAACAAGTTAAAAGTATATTTCGCTACAAAAATGTATTACAATATTAATTATTTTTTATAATTATTATTTAATAATATCAATTATTTTTTAAAATAAAAATAAAAATATTATTATTTATTTATTTCATCCATATTTTTTATCTTTTTTTTCTTTACATACTTAATATCATATCCTACTAATCATAATCTGAAAAAACATCTTCGGAGAAAGCCATCGGTGCCCTTGCCCGTGCCCTTGCATCGAAACAGTTATTAAAATGCGGACTTAGGGTCAATAATGCATTGAAATAATGTGAGCCACGATGAATACGGGTCGCCCAATTCTTTACGCAAAGCACTATTTTTTTTAAATCATACGCTTATTTTCACGGCCCTTCTTATTTAAAAAAAATCTTAAGTGTCTTTTCATTTATTTATTTATTTTTAAATGTTAAGTCATTGTTACAATTTGGAAAAAATTTTACCTACAACTATGTTATTTATTTATTAACTAATAAAATAAAATAAATAAATCTCATGCAATATTTCATTTATGTAATTGTACTATTATAGATAATAAAGTATAGGCATTATATAATATTTCATTTACATGATAATATTATATTAAATAATAAAATATATGCCCCAATTATATAACTTGATTTCATAAATTTTTTTAATTATACTCATAGGTACATATAATTTTGAATTTAATAATTTTATTAAATTTTACCAAGGTAATTAAATTTAAATTTTAAATATTAAGAGATCTAGGAATACGATATCCGGCTTTAAATATTAATTCTACTTTTAAAATGAAAGAAATGGCTGAGGAGTGAGGGCATAAAATTAAATTTGGTTTACTGCATGACTTAAGGATTATTAATATTACAAATTAAATTAGAATGTCATCTTACAAAAAAAAAGTCCCTAATTAGTAATTAAAGGTATGTATATAAGTTCCTTGCTTTTTATTTTTTGGTATGTTGACAGTATATAACATTAAATTTAAGAATTTACGCAAATTGCTCAAACATAAATTTTATCACTAAATACCCACAAAAAAGTGACTCAAGTAGTAAGACATGGTCCACTAAATATGAAGGATTTGAGCTTGCTGAAAAGAATTTGTTGAGATGAACAACCACAAACTTAAATGAGATTAATATCACTCTCTACCGAGTGTAAGAATACTCTTTAAAAAAAAAAAATTATCAGCGAATCACATGTCAACTTTATAAATGTATCTAACATTAGTCATGGAAATAAAGTTATTTTAATTAAAGAAATAGCTCAACTAATAAAAAGAGGTGGTATCTCTCATATCATTATAGGTTCGGCTCTTCTCGAAAACACTTTGAAAAAAAAAATTTTAAATGTATCAAATTGATTGAGAGAAAGTATGCCCATTACCTCGCTTGAAGAGAAAACAACCCTGACTAAGATAAGAGGATATATACTCTAACAGTAATAATAAAAAGATAAAAGAAAAAAACACGTGATTAAAAAAAAAAATTGGTTATTGGCTTGCGACGTATACGAAACCCAGTTTAGACCTTTTTCTTTCTCCTTGGAAAACAACAAGTCCCATATGATAAGTGTAGTTTTAACTGTTCTCTTTTTTATTCTTATGTATTCATTTATTCATTATTTATATTTTTGCCACAAGCCAGTTTTTGGCCTATAAATAGGCCACGAGAGGTAGCAGGCAGGCAACCACACCACAAGTCATCTTTTGCTTCCAAAACCACTTGAGCTTAAAAAATTTTCCTACATTCTGCAAACATGTCGAAGACAACTGCTGCAAGTTCTATCACTTGGCTAGCATCAAGTGTTATCAATTTGCAAGCACCATTAGAGCTGAACCCGTTCACCTTGACTGATGAAGTGATCTCGAGTCACATTATTGGAATCCATGACTCCCATGCTACCAAGTACGAAGTGGATTCCCTTTACAAAATTGTCTCCAACATTGTCAAGAGCTCCACTCATATTGGTCACTCACTTGACCTCAAGGTAAAGCCATATATAATCACCCTCTCATCATTTTCTTAAAAATATGAAAAAAAATGCCGATGTTCCGAGTTTAGATAGTTATAGTTTGTGTTTTTTTGTGTTTACTTTTACAGCGTCCCAAAGCTATTAAACTTGCAGAAGATAAGGTTCCACAATCCAGTTTTATGCCACCATTCAGTACTCTGAAAGAAATTGCCTGCCAGGTCGTTCCTTATTTTCTTATTCAATTCACTAATCTAATTTTTTTATTTACGTGTCATTATATATAGAAATCAAATTGAAGTTTTAAATTTTGGTTGAGTTGAGCTAACAGTTAAAAAATATAATTAAAAAAAGGGGTTATTGTGAATTACAATCATATACCTGATGTAATTAGTAAGAAACTACCATGCCAATAATAACGTATTGAGCGCGATTGCAGTGATAAGCCATAATTTCAAACCTGGATCAAAATGAACAGTTCATAAGTATACGCCTTGAACCCAAGATATATATGGGATTGAAAAGCTTAAAAATGCTCATTGAAGCATTGAACAGTTCTATTGGTAAGATATACTAATACATTAATTTTGCTGAGCTATTGGCTTCCTGTGCCTATCTTGAGTGGAAAGAGTGTACACAACTATTTTATATAATTTGTGAATGGCAACGAGACTTACATAATTTGGCTGCAGATGGCATGCAAGCCTTTTAGCACATCTACTGCACATCAAACAACAATGGAGATTCTTGAAAAACTTCGGATCTACACATGGGATGCAAAGGCCGTGATAGCTCTGTCAGCTTTTGCACTGGACTATGGGGAAACTTGGCGCCTTTCCCTGATGGAAACTACCAAGGACAATGCTCTTGAACTCCACATCTTCAGGCTTGGGGAAGAGGGCAAGCCTAGCCAAGACAACGAAGACCTCATTAGCACCTTGGTGGATCGCACACTGCAACTTATTGAGGGTATCTCAATGTTGGAGAAGATGATAGCTAACAAAACTTATAGCCCAGAGGATCTCCCAACTTTGTATGCTGCCCCTCGAGACATTTATACCTACTGGGCAATCTTGGCCCTTCTAGCTTGTGCTAATCGGATGACTGAACTGTGAGTTATATAGTTCTCATCATTTTTATGTCTTTATCAATCATTCCTGAGAAATTTTCTTACCTTGATTCAGTCTACATAAGATTTGTAAACTAAGTAAATTATAAGCAAACACATTTTACAGTAAGACTTATCTTTAACATGTTTATATTTCTATGCATGGGTCTAAGTAGGAATTTCTTGCTTTTTTGTGCATGTGAAGTTCCATTACTTTATGTACTTGCAATTGCTTTGATTTAGGGATTGGAACATCAAATCCAAAGTTGTTTGGAGGCTCAAACTTGTTCTCACGCGTTTGAATAATGATTTGGCTGAGATCACACGTGAAATAGGTTACCAAAAATGTTTTTTTAAGTGCTTATAAATTGTTTAAGTTTTGAATCCTTATTTGAAGTGTAGATCCACTGCTGACTAGGATTCTCTGAAAATTGCAGCTTTAATAGAAGATTTGACTTGGCGATTGGAGGCATTTCGCTATCGTTCTGGAATTTTGCGGCTTTTGAAGGCTCTGATCTTCCCCAAGGAAATTGTGCAGCTTGAAATATTTGATAATACCACTAAAGAACGGGTCAGTGCTCAAAATATTGATACGCAATTAACAATTTTAAATTTGTCCTTGGTAGAAAAAAATATGCTTATTAATTATTGATTGATCTTTTTGTTGACTAAACAGGTTAGCCACGATGTGCTAATGACAAAAAATCTCTTACTGTTCATTTCTGGCCTTGGCAACATCGAAGATGAGATTCGGGTTCTCAAATCAATCCATGAGGCATTCACAAAAGACAAAGACAAGCAGAACTATCAGATTCTATGGGTTCCTGTCGGGGAGAAGGGTGATGATGAAGAGAAGGAAAAGTTTGAGGATCTAAAATCCAAGATGCCATGGTTAATCTTACAGAACATGTTTGTCATAAAAGGTAAAAAACCATTAGAAATAGAGTGGGAATACCAGGGTAAGCATATTGTCGTGGTTACCAACCCTCGAGGTGAGGTAATCCACAAAAATGCACTGCCCATGATATTCAAATGGAAGATTCAAGCCTTCCCATTTACACCTGAGCGTGAGGTAATACTTTCGCGGCCCTGGTACCGGTTTTGGGAGGAAGTAACCAAGGTTCGCCCAAAGATTAAATTATTTTTTGTTTTTCTAACAATTTTTTTCTTCTTTTTTATTTATTTTATATTTAAATATATTTAAAACTTTTATTATTTTCCTTTTACAATTTAACTTTAAAAATTTGTTCTTCCTTTCTATATTATGCTTTAACAACCGATCCTCACCGCCAAATTAATTGTTACCACCCGCGTATATGCCTTTGGGCTAGTGGCACAATAAATTAGAAAAAGGTTCATATCATTGCCTCATCCCATTATTGATAGAAAGAAAGAAATAAAGGAAAAACATTTGTTAGATATATGGATTTTGTAATTTTTTAAGTATTTGGAGACTGGAGATATATTAATAAAAAAAATTTAAACTTGACATATATATATATATATAATAAACATCCCTATATTTCCTACAACATATACAGCACATCAATTTCAAAAATTTTATATTTGTTATATCAAAACGTTTGATAAATAGGTTTTTAAACTATGAGAGATTTAATTTTTCATTATGAAATAAATCCTAAGTTTAACTATATTATATATATATTCTTTAAGTGTTGCACTATGAAAACATATATAGAAATATATGCATCATACAAGAAAAGAGTATTATTCCCATGACAATTAGTCACTAAGATAGTTAAGATAGTTACTGAATACTAAAATTTGCTTTCTAATCTAAATCAAGTCAACCCTGAATGGAAATGTAAATAAAACTAAATTAAATATATAAAAATAACAAAATAAAGAGAGATGAAAATTAGGAAGTAAAAGGCATATGAGTATGATTTCTCCTAGTATTTCATAAGAAACCAACTAACCTTTATTTACCTTACTCTTACTAATAATATTTGATTTAAGACTCTAATTTATCTATAAACATCTTTTGAATTAAATATAGGCATTTCACCTCAACCAGTTCATAATCCCTTAAAAGAGACATAATTAAGAATGGGTTTTAATTTGGCTATATAAGGCCAGTAGGTATATTCCTATCTTACAAATGAATTAACTCACTTAACATCGCAAATTTCATAAATTTACACCATCTAATCCATTATCTAGTCCTAAATCACTTTTCCAAGTACATTTAAATTGCCCAAATCATTTGACAATTTTCATATGCTTTAAAGTATTTGGAACAATACTGAATAAATAAATCATATCATTAATTGCAAGTAAAGAGAGTAATTACATATTGTATACTAGGATTCATTACAAGCCCAAATCAGCAAGCATAACTTATAACTACTAGGGAAATCAACATCCTAAATTGAGCATAAGCCAAATGGGAATAAAAAAACAAAGAGTAAGTAATGGAAGAAGAGAAAATTTGATTTAATTGCCTTTGAAGCTCCAAAACCTTGCCTTTTCCTTCCAAAACACCTAAAAGTTATCCTTTTCTCCAAAGCCATAAATACCCCTTTTATATTAGCAAAAACAGGGCTAAAAAATGACTTGGCATTGTGACCAAAATTTTTTTTTGCCGTGGCACCAATGCTTCCTAGCTAAAAAATATATTTAAGGATGCACTAGGATCCAAAGTCATGGCGCTCAATTGCTCTCCTCTTTAAAACATGAAAATGTGGTCACTGTTTCAATGTTTTGACCTCAGGTCATCTTGGTCATGATTTTGAGACTTTAAAACCTAGTTTATTTGCATCTTAAACGCTACAAAAACTTATGAATTAGTTAATTAAAAACCATCCAAGATTAAATACAAATTTAACACTTCAACTACTTTAAAATGCAATTAAACATACTTTCACAACTTAATTGAAACTAAGGTTAAAATGCTAAATTTTACTCTTTAAAACCTAACTAAACCAATGTTAACTCCTAAAAATATTGCCAAATAACTAAATTATTGAAAGTTAACATTTAGCCAAGAGAAAGTAAGATTTTAAGTCTTATATTTCCTTTCTCTTTAGTAATTAATAATAACAAGAGTAATTAACTTTACATTTTTGGCTATATTTTGGCTAATAAAATTTGTAACTAGTGCCCTAAGTTAGTTGATTATTTACTATCATATTATCAAAAGCTACCTAAAAGGGTTGGTGCAATCGCTCCAACTTTAGCAACTTTGAGTTCGATTTTTTCTGAATAATATTTTAAAACTAAAATTTTAAATACATTGAGATGATGACAAAATTTGAAGATGCTGCTAACTATAATAACAAAAAATTTTATCAAAGGCTTATGACACAATGGTTGGAAATAAAAAGGATTTGAGACAAACAAAATTTGTTGCTAATACAAGAAATTTCATCACATACACATTTTGTAACAAAATTTATGATGGAATGAAAAATTTTTCATCACAACTCTCTTTGTTGCAAAGAACTTTTGTTATAAATTTTGTGTAAAAATTGTAGGTTTCATGTAATGAACTTTAATTAAAATAGAGGTAGATATTCTACACATACACATACCACTACAAAAAAATAGATTTTTAGTGATGACTTTAGTGGTGACTAAAAAAAGTCGTCACTAAAAATATGTTTTTAGTGACGACTTTATTATGTTGTCACTAAAAGTTGTCACTAAAATATTATTTCTTATTTTAGTTAGATCTTTAGTGGCGACCTAAATGGGTTGCCACTAAAGGTCATTTTTGGCAATAAAAATGTTGTCCCAAAATATCTTTTGGTGATAACTCAAGCATAGTCCCTACTAAAAGTACATTTTAGTGGCGACATCGTATTGCCACTAAAAGTTTGGCAAAATGTTTTTTTATCCAAAAATTTTTGTTCCAAAATTTTTAGTGACAACATTTGGTTGTTACTAAAAGTTTAGCAAAATTTTTTAAAAAAAAATTCAAAAATTTTACATCATTTTTATATGTAAAAGGGGCATCAATGAGACTTGAGCCAAAAAATCAAAAACAAATTGTTAACACTTAAATTGATTGTATCACAAGCTTCTTGTAGTTATGTCATACATTATTTAATATACATAAACTTATAAATAAAATAATAAAAAAACAATTATATATATAATATTTAAAAACAAAAAAACTAATATATATACTATTTGTAATTATACTTATATTTTTAATTTGGTTAAATTCTTTTCATTTCATAACGTACTTATTCTAATTTATTATTTCTAAATCCTTTGCTTTTTATTTTTAATAGATATTTTAAAAAGCATACAATCAATAATTAAATATTTAAAACTGATTAATATTTACTTTTTTATTATATTTTTAATATGTAAAATTTTGAAAATATATTTAATTATCATTAGTTCAATCAAAGTTCAACTATGATGAAAATAATAAACCCTAAATCAATGTTTTCATTAATTCAATGACTAATCTAATTTTAAAAATGTTGCATATTTAAAATTTATTTATTTTTAATTTAATATCAAATGATAAATCTTTTTAGAATTATATATATCATTTTTTTAAAACAATTTTATAAAAACAATATAAAAGATACTAATTTAATCCTAAATTTTATCTTTTCCTTTTCTTCTAGCCACAAATCATATTTGCATTCTCTTCTCCAATACTCTTTCACACCCACACTCTCCTCTTCTCTCTTTATTTAACTCTTCTTCTTCTTTAATCTTCAAATCTACACTCTCTCTTCTCCATCTCCATCTACTTATTTGTCATTTGAAGCTAACATTGAAGCTTTGTTTACTTATCTACTTCTCTCAAATTCGAAACCCCGTCTTCATTTTATTTTAAATTTCTTTCCTTTTAAATTCAAATTCAGATTTATTTCATCTCTGCATGCCTCATCTTCTCTCTTTTTGTTCAAAGAGTGAAGTGAGCGATAAGAATAAGAAAGGGAGAGAAAAATTTTGTTTATCAAAATTTGCTAAAAATTTGACAAAGAAAGTATTTATACATAACTCTAATTAATTTTTCAAAATAAAAATAAATAAATAAATACATAAAATTAATTTTCCAAAACCCTAACAACTTTTCTTACTTACACTCCCTTTCCAAAAACACTCAATACCAATATTCTTTTTAGAAAACCCAAAACAAAGTTAAACTACTTGTTTAACTAAAATAAAATAAAATAAATAAGAGAAATTAAAATAACTAAAAT
The DNA here is from genome assembly GCA_026724425.1 of Erythrophleum ivorense. Taxonomy (NCBI): domain Eukaryota; kingdom Viridiplantae; phylum Streptophyta; class Magnoliopsida; order Fabales; family Fabaceae; genus Erythrophleum; species Erythrophleum ivorense. The sequence goes on along the minus strand of JAIUCV010000033.1, from coordinate 2,509,656 downwards.
AAAATATATGTGAATAAATTATTTTTTATTATTAATATTAATTAATTATATTTTTATTTTTTATGTATTTAATAATTATATATTATATATAATTAAGATATATACTTGAAACATTAGTTAGTATTTTCTTTATTTTGATTAATTTAGATAATTATCTAATAAAAATAATAAATCATAAAATAAAATAAAAAATATAAATGGATAAAATTAAATAAATAAAAAAAATAACTAAAACAAAAAATTGTTAATAGATTATTAAATATTATTAATATTAATTGATTATATTGCTTATATTTGTACATATTATTAAATTATTAACAATATTATTTAAATTTAAGTTAGAGCATTTCAAGATGTTTAATTAATTCTCAATTTTACTTGAATTAATAATTTTATTTTTAATTTTTTAAAATTAATAATTCCAAAAGCTTTAAAGAATTATCTATATTTATGAGGAGTTTTCTGATAAGAAGGTAAAAAAATAATTTAAAAAAATTTAATAAGAAATAGATTAGAAACAACAAATAAATAATCATTTATTAAATGAAAATTTTGAATTAAAAGTCAAAGATTTAACCAAATCAAATTAAATCTCCATTTAAATAAGAAATCACAGCCATAAACTTCTAAGCTTAGATTATTTCAATTAAGTAAATGGTAAAGTAGAAGTGAAAAGAAAGTAATATATACAGAAAGAGTGTGTATAAATTTACTTCCTTTTAAAAAAAATTCCTCTTAAGAGATATCTTATTATTTATTCATTTGAAAGTATCCATATTTATAAAAATTGACACTTAAGCTGCTGCCACTCAAACATTTAATGGAAGGAAGCTTGAATATGGTACACTTCTGATATTTCTCTCAATTTTTTTTTATAAAAAGTATTTCTCTTTATCTTTATTATAGATTTTTGTAAAGGGCAAAAAAGAATTTTCAAGAGTCTATATCATCAATTTCTCAAACAATGTCATTATTCAAATTTAAAAGCTACTTGTTTTGAATATTTTTTAAAGAAAAAAAAGATATTATCAGATATTGTTTATAAAATATTCAAAGTTAAAAAACTATCCACTTCTCCTTAAATTTTATCCAATTTTTTAGATAACCAAATATAAATGCTATTAAATGTTTGGATAAATTTCCCTTTTTCTTGGAGGTTTAAATTACAAATTCTTTGTATCCATTTTTGAAAATTATACTCCCTTATCTTAAAGTTAAACGATACATAACATTGACATTTCTTGTAAAAAAAATAAGCTAAAATTATTTTTATTTTAACCAAAATATCTCTATATTTATTATTTATATAATATAATAAGTATTAAAGCGTGTATATTTTAGTTTTTCATACCATCTAAGCTTATCACCATTTAAAAAATTTATTTTTGTATAAACTTCTAACTACCCGCCATTTAATATATATATATATTACCAAAGCTTAGATGACTATGCACAAGATTTAGTTGTGTCGATCTTTTCTTTATCTTATTCAATCTAGATAACTTAATTTAATTAATTTAGATATCACTCTAATAAAGATAATAACTTTTAAAATAAATAGATAAGAGCAAAATTATAAAAATGATTAAATTAAATAAATAAATAAAATAAAAATGACTAAAATAAAAAAACCTACAAAGTAAATGATCTATAATATTAATTAATTATATTGTTTATATTTATAAATGTTATATAATTATATATATTTTATATATAATTGAAATATATAGTTGAGACGTTAATAAGTCTTTTCTTCATTTTAATTAATCTAAATAACCTAATCTTAATTAATTTAAACAACTATCTAATAAAGATAATAACTCTTAAAATAAATAGATAAATACAAAAATAAAAAATTGACTAAATTAAATGAATAAGACAAATAAAAAAGATAAGTATCAACTTGCATTTCCATTTTGGCTTCCTCAGGAATAGAATCTCAAAAATACTTTTTCTTTTAAAGCTTATATTGCACAAAGAAAAGACTTTATCCTTTTGTCCCAATGGTAAAGGCCAATGAGTGGATCGAATCAGCACCCTCCCTCTTTTTTTTTTTTTTGTGTGATTTTTTGTGGAAAAAAAATCAAAAGAAAAAAAAAGGTTTCGTTTGTAAGTAGATCTATGTTCTCCTTTTTTTTTTGAATTTCAAATATGTTTTTTAATTATAAAGAACCAGACAAATGACTCTTACCAAGTGAAATTCAAAGATATATACTTGTAGCCAAGAGGATTAAAATGTGATTAGATGATATTACCCAGATAAAGCTACTCTACAATTGTATATGTACGTTGGTCTAATAATCCTATAAATAACATTACTCAATTTGACATATTCTGCCTTTTTTTGATAATTGTGTGATTTTTTAAAACAAATGCATGATGCAGATAAACGCGGGTTGTATGGGCGTATATTAGTCATATATTAGTTGGATGCTGCTATAAATATGTGCAGTTAAATGAGCAGGGGTGTAAGGTGTAACAACCAGAAAAAAAAAAGCTGAAAATTTTTAAAGTCCTAAAAATTTTCTAAGTCTGCTAGCTATAGCGAGAAATGGGCTAGCTATAGTGAATGTACCTGTTCGCTATAGCGAGAAAGAGTCTAACTATAGCGAGAGTGCCTTTTCGCTATAACGAAAATGCTTCTAACTATAGCGAGTGCGGGCATCCCATACAAAAATCAGGGAGCTACTCACCGTAGCATGCGCCATAGCGAAAGCAAGGGTCTGGGACTGATACGTGCTCGTCGTAGCGAGAGTTATTCTTCGCTATAGCGAGGGTTAGTCTGGAAAAGTGTGAAAAAAAAGAGAATTTGACTTCTTAAAACATCTAGATCCATTCTTTCTCCTTTAAACCGACTTAAGCTTCGACCAAAAAAGAGAAAAGAGCTGTAGAGAGAGAGAGAGACCTAGAGAAGGAAGGAGAACAAGCAAAAAGGTAAGCAAGCTTGAGATTTCTATAGCTTTTCTTCTTAGCATGTTGTTCTTCTCTCTTTGCCCTCTCTTTCTATGGTTTTGGTTGTTGAGTTGGGCTTGGTTCAGAAGAGGGAAAGTGGAAAACCACTCTTGAAGAAGGCTAGAACTCATGTATCTTCATTCCTTCTTTTTTGCTTTCTTTATTGAGATCTTGAGAGAGGAAGGAGAGTTAGTGGAATTCTAGAGAGAGAAAAACCCCTATTTGCTTATACTTGTTAGGGTTTGCTCTGAAGAAACCCCTAGCCTTGTGAGTAATTGTTTGACTCCAAGAGAGTAATTTCATGCTCTTTGTTGTGCCTAGGCTCAAGAGAAGTGACTCCATCTAGTTGTACTTGTAGGACTAAGAAGGAAAAAGAGAAATTGAAAGGGAAGGCTTGTGTTAGCCGATAAGGTAGCTCTCCACTCTTTCTTGTTGCATTTTTGGATTTGTAATAGTCATTGTATGCTTGTGTATGTGCTTGTATGATGAGACATGCCATTTGATGTTGCCTTGATGCATTGGTACCAATATGCTTATGATATGAATTGTGGAATTGCTTGGGTGAGGTGGTGCCGAAAGTCCTTTGAGATGGGTGAGGTGGAGCCAAAAGTCCCTAAACCAAGGGTGAGGCCAATCCAAAAGTCCTAAAAACTAGGGTAAAACTAGACCAAAAGTCCCTAGAGCTTATTCTTGGCAATGATGTGATATTCTTGGCATGGAAAGCATGTGTTGTGTAATTGTGAATGGTTTGCATGCTTTGACTTGTTTATGTACCTTGATTGCTTCCTTGAATGAGTATGAGCTATTGAGATTCGCGAAATCTCACCCCTTTCCCTCTCCCATCTCATATGGTCCAGGTGGAGCTCAAGAGCCTAAGAGTAGAGGTCATGAGGCATAAAAGGCCTTGTTTTGCCACTTTTGCACACTTACACCTAGCTTGATGTATAGGAAGACCGAATGCTTATGTATATATATTATTTTTGAGATGTAAATATTTGAGCAAGTGTAAAAGTATGTATGAATGATGTATAAACTATGTAGAGAGCCAAAGCAATGAAAATGTGGAATTTGGCCCTTTTGTGGCTTACATGTAAAAGTGTATTTTGGCCCGTAGCATAGTGAGTTTGACATGTGTATTGATTTGGACCACTTGAGTATTTCATATATGCTATGTTTATACTTTCAAACTTACCCAAGAGATGCTAGAACATGTGGGAGGCCATTTGGACCCACTTTGAACCATTTTGGATGCCAAAACCGTCATATTTGTGAGTTCCGTCAAAGTATAACTAGATGAGCTCTTCTTGATATGGAATTTGGCATGCCTCTAGAGCCTATTAATAGCTTCTTGAGAAGCTAAAGTGGGTAATATTTGGAGGTCTAGGGAATATTTGGTGAACTGTTGAAATTGGAGAATTTTCTGTTTTTAGTTATTGTACTGTGCAACTAGGTCCGAAAGTGAATCTGCATCATTCATGGACCAAACGATGTTCGATTGTCATGAAATTTTATAGGCATAAACTAGATATCCACAGTGACCTATACTAATAGAAGCACCTCAATCAGAGGTCTGTAGAGGGGGAATGAACTTCTGAAGTTCTGTGTCAGTATCAGGAAAGCCATCCGACCTTCGTTATTGTTCTATCAGTTTTTGAGGTCCAAAGGCTATTAAAATAATCTAAACTTATTTTTTCTCTCTAGTTAAAATCTGTAGCTTTCCAAATTGGTATAGTTCATCCAGATTGGAATTTTGTGGAACTAGTTACGAATTTTTGAAGTTCATGACAGCAAGCTGCACCAGTACCAGAGACAGTTGGACCTCTATCTCTTTTTCAATGTCAAACACGGTCCTAACGCTGAGATTGTGGTTGGAGTTATTTTTAGTGTGAATTTAACATCCAAAACTTTCCAGAGAGCTATTATTTGCTTGATTCTCATTTTTCTAGAGTTAGTTATGATTTTCCAAAGTTAGAGCCAAAAATCTGACTTTTGGGCTCATGTGAGAAATTGCATTTTCTTGGTTTTGGCTTTATATCCGTGGTTTATGAGTTGTTTGAGGCTATGTACAAGTTGTATAAATAGTGTTTGAGTAGAGAATGTGAATGATGGATTCACGGGACCCACGGGGCAAAATATGACTGGTTAAACCCCGACTTAAAGTAGTAAAATACTACAGTTTTAGTCATTTTCCTTGGAAATTATATGGAATTAAGCCTAGAGGGGAGATTAGTTGGAGTTAAGTATTTATGGTGTTACATAAGGAATGATAATATTGGATCATAAACACGTCGTAAATAAAACAATTGGAATTCGTTGTTCATGACTTGATAATTTAGCAGCACTCCTAAATTTCATCTTATCCTAATTAATTTAACTAACATAATCTTAACTAATCTAGATAAGTATCTAAATAATAAAAGATATTATTAAATAATTAATAATGCTATTTTAAGTTAATGAAAATTTAAATTAATTAATAATATAAAAATAGCAAAACAAAAAATGAAAAGATAACCCATTAACCCACTTATCCATGCCCTAGCCCATCCATCACTTATGTGACAACCCTACCTTCTGGTCAATGTATTTGTGGTTAAATACAAGATTATTAATTAATGATCAAGGTTTGAGGTTATTATATTTTACCACATTACGAAAATATAAGGAAATTTGAACCTTGATGTTAGGGTCATCACCATACCACCACAACAAAACAAAATTTACATAAAAGAAATCCTACTACCATAAGGGGTTTATGATTCAACTGTCCATCAGTTTTAATACCCAATAACCTCCCATAAGTGTTCCTATATCATCTCTTACCATTACCGTTGCAGAAATTGGAGTTTCTAGGTTAAAAAGAGTAGGTTGGGGACTTGCGCCGCGGCCTATACCTTCCCCGCCGCGGCTAAGTTGCTCTCTGGAATCACTAGACAAATCTCACAAATCTCGCCGGGCGAGTTGGAACTTCGCCGCGGCCAACCTATGTGGCGCCGCGGCGGAAATGCCTCCTGGAACTACTGTTCTCAACTCCCACAATTCTCGCCTTGGCACAATATATTTGCGCCGCAGCGAGTTTTACTTCTGTCCAACCCTTATTTTATTTCCTCAACTTGCGCTGCGGTAGGACATATTGCGCCGCGATGAGTTTTGGTTCTGTTACCCTCCTGGGCGATTTTTCCCACTTCGTGCCGTGGTGAGATTTATCAGGCTGCGGCGCTCCTCGCCACTGTCACTCCCTGGGCCAATTTTCTTCCCTTGCGCCGCGGCGGGATTGGTTATACCGCGGCGCCCTTTAGCTTTGTCTCTCATTTGGCCGCGGCGAAGCCTTCTTAGCAGCGGCGAGACTCCCTTCTGTGACTACATTACCCAAATTTCCCCCCATACACTCTAATTCTCATTTTAGAAACACTCCAAGTCCACCTACCCTTACTTTATGTGAATCTAATGGTGTTTATCTACCCTATTTACCCCTCAATCCGTCCATTACCATTGCAAAACTTAAATACTACTTCCTGCTTGCCCAACTTGCTCATATCAGCAAATTCCTAAATGTATGACAGCAAGAACACATGCATTAGCAGCAATTTACATCCCATGCACATTCCATAGAGTTTCCATTCAATAATAGCTTATGTCCACATCCAAAGCATCATATAACTACAATTCCCATATGGTAATCCATATCACAATTTCAACAAAACTACATATATAATGTTATAAGTTCATACATTAATATTCAACTATAATCAGACTTAAATCCTTACGGTTACATTTCAATCAAACAAAACATGAATGCCTATACTTGGCAACATGATTACATGATGATGCTATGTGAACTAATAACAAAATTGCATCTCTACTAACTAAGCTAGCCTAAGTGTAGCCTTCTCTCATATGTTGGAGCTCATGGATTTTCATCCACTTGCTTCCCTTTATCCTTACCCGAAGAACCTTCACATGAAATGTTAATCCCATGAAACGGGGTGAGATATGAATCTCAGTAACCAAGGCAATTCCATCATATATCCATTTTAATTAGCATATATGCATGAATCAAAATCAACATCAGAATCATATCCATTATATCAGTAAATGAAACAATTAGCTATCATGATTACTATCCCATACTAGCAATCATATTATCATATGTTAAAGGCCATTAACACCAGGAGAGGTCCGTCCACGGCACCTACTCCCTATTGAGCACAACCAGGGCTCAGTGCATCTGGGGTTTGATCATAACCTGGTGCTCGATCAAAGCACATGCACGAGTGGCAGCCGCACCACAGCTCCACCATGGACTCACAAGGTCCAATCACAATTCAACAGATAGTCAACCAATTCATTCAACATTTCAAATCATTCATATACAACAACATATGAAATTAAATCAGATATATACATGGAATTAATATAAACCCGGTTACCTCACTTGTAGACAACTTGCAATAGCCATCACAAATCCCAAATTCGGATTAGAGTGTCCTTTACTAGAAAACTTAATATTCCACCTAAAATCCTAAGCAAATTCGTACAGAATTAATACCCATTTTATATATTAGCTATGGGGGTCTCAAATTAACAAATAAAGCATCAAAATTGAGGGTTTAAACTCACCCAAGGTCAGCCCTAACCTCAACCTACGAATTTCACCAAGAAAATTCCCAAATACCCACATTTCAGATTTTGGGTAGGGTGAAAATACTCCAAATGAAAAAATAATCGGACCAAATTAAAGAGAAAGATGAAGGGATTAAGTTGTATAACTATTACCTTGGCTGAATCTTACTCTAAATGTGAGAAAATACAGAATTCTTGCCCCGAACCCTAGCCTCCTTCTCCACCTCCGAATTTTGTCTGTGTTTTGTGTTTTCAGCAAGTGTGAGGAAGAGGCTGATGCATTAGGGTTTTAGTTAAGTTTAAGTTAGGTCAAAAATGGGTCATGGGCTACTCTAAGGTCCATCTCCATTTGGGCTTTAGATTTTTAAGTTGTTGGGCCAGTTTTAAAGTGTTGGGCTGCAGAATTTTACTGGGCCAGTTTTATGCATTGGGTTGCTAAAGTTTAATTAGGTTTGAGCCAAGTTTGAAGAGCTCAAGAATGTGGGTCTTCACAAGGGTTATTGGGCCACTTAGAAGAGTCTATACAAGGTGGATTTTGGGCCTCCATCACACTAAATTGGGTTGGGTCTGCACCTAACCCATTGGGCCTCAATTAGCCTCTTATCATGATCTATTAATTTAAGCCTAGATAGAATTTCTATCTCAATTAAATCTCAAACCCATATTAATAAATTTACCTTTCTAAAATCTCCATTTATTTAACTTGCATAATTATCCCATATTAATCATTTTTAGTTAATCTAATCCGTGATTAACACCTTAATTAATTATGGGGTGTTACAACTTAAGCCGCCACTCATCTTCCCACTTCAATTTCACGTTGCATACAGCGCTGGAAGGAGAGGAGAGAAGGATGTAAGATGGAGCCACCATTTTCAACCTTTATGCTTTGCACATGGGTGAAGAAAATATTTTTGATCAATGTGAGTTCAAGGAAAGGTCATCTCTTCTCCTTGCACTATAACCCTATTTGATTAATTTTTCATTTGGACAAAAATTTCTAATTTAAGGTTGCTCAAATTTGGGGGTTTTTGATTGATTGGGTGAGAAAGTATGTTTGGGATGTTAAAGCTTTGATTTGAAGGTGAGTTTCTAATCCTTCTCTTTTCTTTGTTTGGCTTTGTGAGAATTTAGTCTCTATTAACGACCAACCAAGTAGAGCATTTCCACAAACTCTTATCATCCTTTTTTTTCTGATTTACGATTGGCAAAAATAGGACAAAAAGAAATTGAAGATCCTTGCCTTTCATTTTGCCTTTAATGGCTTTTCAAGTACAATATATGTTTCTAGTTGTCTTATCTTTTGGCATTCCCTTCTTTCTGAAAATTGTTCCATAACTTCTATTAGGTGCACTATAATTTGCTGGCATATAATTGTTTTCCTCTCTACATGTACACCATAAGTTAGTGTCTGGGGCTCCTTTTACAATTATGTGAAAGTATAGCTGCAAGTAGTGAATGCTTTTGTTACACTGTAGTAATCTTTGTGATGAAAGATACAAAAGAACTAGCATATACTTGATCTTTTTTTTAAGAAGTGGGTGAGGTGAATAAATCATGATCTTAGTATATCATGATTCATCCTTCTTGCCAAGGCCTACTTATGAGAATGAGGTATTTGCATACTTTATAGCTTTCTGTACCTATTTTTTGGTAATAATAGCTTTGGGAGCATGTTGAAAGCTCCTTCTAAGTACTATTATTGATGGAAGCCCGTGTCATTCATATATGATTTTGATATTTTTTATAAAAGGGTTTATCAAAAACTAATTGAACAACAGATTTATTCTTTTTAAAATAGCATTTCAAGTAATAGTTTTTTTTAAGGGAGGTTTCTTGTAAAACTATAAATATTGTTAAAAACAACAATTATGGATGTTATATATAACTTACTTTTTTGTTTGAGATAAGTAATTGTATGTGTTTACCTAGTGAACTTGCATTTGTAAAATATTCTCATTTTAGCTATAAGTAACCAAGTGTTGTTCTATCAAATAAGATTTAGATACTTTTCTCCCCATTTGACATTGTCTTTTATATTCATGTTCAGCAAGTTGTTAACGCCAATATAAACTACAATGCTTAAGGAGAAAGGAGCACATTGGAGGTGAGACCTTTTGTTCTAAGGTTTATTATATATTTCTGAATTCATGTTCTCAATATTTTGCTCAATAGATAATTTATTATTTGGTAATATATGTTAAATTGGTGGAAGTAACCTCTTTTGAGCTTGTCTAGTTTTTTTCCTTTTTCTTTTGTTTTTCATTTTATTTTTGGAGAATATCTTATACTCTCATAATTGTATTTTTTCTTATTTCTCTTTAATAATATGTCTTTATAAAAATAAATAAGCTTATTACAAGGAAAAAACTCTAATTTCTATTCCCATTCGTTATTGTTTTTGAAATTTAAGAATATGAACATATTGGTTGTGTTAAATCTGATACACATGATTATTCCATACTTATAACAAATGCCATATCTTTTTAAGTTGCTGATTGCTTTTGTATTTCACCCACTTGCTACTTAGTCTGCAAGAATGTCTATTCCCATTACACTTACATGTTGCATCTGTCATAGATTACCTTTCTTTAAGGATACCAAAACTTTTGATTATAAAAAGGTAATAAAGGAGAGCAAATTTTGATGACTTGGACTTATGGCATTTGATGTCATTGTCAAATATTAATGGAACCACTTGAAATAGCATTGTTACTTGTTATTATTACTTTGAATGATATTTTTGTAGGCTAAGCTAATTGTTTAATAAACGAATGGCCTGGCCTATCCATAGAAGGTCAAGTATCCCTAACCCTCAAATGTTAATGAAGCAGTTATAGCAACCCTTTGTGCACGTTCTTGCATGTTTTGTGTGTTAAATTTAATCAATCTTTTCCAAACCATAAGTCAAGTTATGTGGAAAAAGACAATAGTTATGTATAAGATGTTGAAAATCCTTTTTTAGCTATTAAAGCTAATGCTGAGGCATGAATCAAGTTACTCTCTCAACAACTATTGTTATTCTTGCTTGTTTGTCATTAAAATCATAGAAAAACTCTATTTTACTCTATGACAGATTAACACATTTTATTTTCATCATCTACATATTATTTTTTTCTTGAAATTTAATCCTTTAATCTTAAAATGTTTTCAATGTTAACCTTCTTTCTTAATCTTATTCAATTATTTAATTTACTTATATTTCAATTTTTAAAATTTATAAATTCAAATAAATTTATTTAAATATTTATAAAAATTAAAATAATAATTAATATTAATAAATAAATAAAATAATATTATTAATAAATAGCTAAACCTAACATATTTATTTATGACTTATCTAACACCATTAACTGATGCCTTATATTACTCACTCTCTCCAAAGCAACAATCACTTAAGCATAATGTTAAATTTTTAATGGAGTTAGGATAGAAGGAAATGTTAAAAATATTGATAAGAGTATTGTTTTTAAATTTTAATATATTTTTATAATTAATATAAATATAAATAGCTGTTCTAATTATTTATTCTTTCTTGGTTCATTTTGAGCTGAGTTAGTTGTATAAATTGTTTTCATATACTTGACTTTTCCATTTCATTTCTTGATTTTTTTTGTTATGTTTGGTAACATGTTAAGGAATAGATTATTGGAGTTTTCATTGTGTTTTAGGTTCATTTGCTTGGTATAGATTAATTTTTGAATTGAGTATTGGACTATTGAAAATTTTTATGTTGAGCAATGTATCATGTTGATTTTGCTAAATTTATTGGGACTTAGTTTAGTTTAAGTAAGCCATGATTTTTGACATGTTTCTTGATCAATATGTTAAGAATCATGATAATTTTCATTTTTCAGATTTTTCTAGATTGGTTTGATGAGGTAAATACATGGATTTTTAGATATGTTCAAAATGCCCTATTTTTAGTGTTTCTCAACTATAGCTTAACTTTGTAAATTTTTTGTGAATAATATAGATATGATTTTTCTTTAAAATTTTTTATACAAACTTGTTTGTATGTCTAGTTATATAAGTAATTTTTTAGTGAATTTTTATGTTCATGTCGTTGATTTTTGTTGGCTTTTTCCTAGACTATACAAATGTCTTGTTTAATAGTTTTTTTTAAAAAAATTTCAGCTTTCTTTGTTGATTTTTCTGTATTGGCTCACATGAAATTTTGACCTGAAATTTGGTATGAAAGTTCTTTGTATGTTTATTTTTTTGTGAAAAATTGGCTTAATGTTTAGAACATGTTATTTATGCCTTTTTGTTTATGGATTATACATGATTTAGTATTCTTATCATTTATCTTTTAATGAGTATTATCATTTATTTTTATTTTTATTTTTCTAAAGATGCTTCATACACATCAAATAAATTTGTCTTAGTCTAGAATTAATCTAAATAAATGTAAGTGATTAGCATGTTAAATTTTAAAAATCTTCTTTAGTTATTGTTTGTTCTATACATTGTTACTAGAGTGCTTAATAGAAATGGGCAATAAAATTATTATTCAAAGTTCAAGCCTATTCATTATTGTGTAACTTTGATGCTCTTTGGAGCCAATAAAGACATTATCAATTTTGAAACTCTTATAGAGAGTAGCTATTTTGGTTTGGAATTTAACGTGCTTTAATTTTGTTTCATCTTAAGTTTGTATGACAGTAAGTAAAACAAATCATGTTATAGAATTGATTAGGAGTTTGACTTGTCTTTTTCTTCTTTAAATGCTAAACTAAAAAATTAAAGCATATATCTCACTTTATTTAATAAATTTAAATTTGAATTTGATAATTTAAGAATATGAAATTAGATTAAACTCTACATGGGTAACCAAAAATTTAAAATAATTTTTTTAAAAAAACTAAGACTTTTTAGTGACAGCCATTGTTATTGCAAAATTTTTTTTAATTAATAAAAATTTTAACAACGACTAAAGTTGCCACTAAAAATAGGTACACTTCTTCTAATTGGGTTTGTGGCAACCATCGCCGCCACTAAAAGTCTCTTTTAGTGACAACAACCATTGCCACTAAAAGTCCTCATTTAGTGGTGATCTTCAATAAAGGACAAATCAATAGAGCTTTAGTGGCGACATTTATCGCCACTGAATGACTTTTTTTTGTGGCAACAAAAATGTCGTCACTAAAGACTTTTTGTTACGGGGGTATTAGCCTCAACCTAGTGGTGACATTTAGTCGCCACTAAAACTAATTAGTGGCGACTTTTAAACTTTTAGTGTTGACAATGGTTGCCACTAAAACCCAATTAGAAGAAGTTACCATGGTTCTAGGATTGTTTCAAGAGCTCTTTCACTTGGTATAATCCTCTCCTTTAAACTCCAACTTCTTTCCTCTAAACCAATTCCAAAATAGTCCCAAATCATTCATGGAAACCATAGAAAGAAAGGGGAGAAAGAGAGAAACATCTTTTGTAAAGGAAGAACCATGAAATTCTCTTTTCCTAGGTTTTTCTTCCTCTTCTTCCTCCCTTCTTACATACCTTTCTCAGCTGGTCTTCCTTCTATTCTTAGATAGAACTTAGGTCGGTTAAGTGAAGGAGGAGAGTGGGATGCTATATAAGGAGCCAAGTGTCTTAAAATTGTTGCTTTGAAATTCCATTTATGTCCCATCTCTTGGCTATCTCCTTTTTGACCCAAATGAACTCCTTTTTTAGAACCGTTTTTTCCATCATAAACTTTAGGTTCTCTAACTTATAAAATGCCTTTGGAATCACTAATTTGGATTTAAAATCTTTCCAAATAAAAAAAATCAAAGTTTAGGTCAACTATCATTCTTATAAATCGAAGGGGTTTAAACTGTTCTAGGAGTTTCTATAGTTTTTAAGGCCTCTAAGAACCTTAAGGAACTTATTTTTTTCATTTAAAAATCTCTCATTTGAGTTCTCTAAAAAGTGTCCAAAATTATGAATATGCGACTGCATTTTCATCAATTTTCTTTTGATTATTCTGGCTTTGTTTTCAAGGCATCTCTGTCCTTAGATCTTCATTATTTGAGGTCTAGAATATTGCTCTAATTTTATTTGACCTCAAATCATTCTATTTAGAGGACTTCCTTTTATATCTAGTGAGTTTTGTGCATTTACGGAGAAATCAAATGTTACAAAAAGTAGTAGCCTTTATACAATTACTACCAAAACAAAGAGCATTAAAAATTTAGGACTTTACAAAGAAATTGAATAAGAGAGAAAGATCTTCTCACAATTAAGAGTTTATGAATATGATCGATATCAAAATCAAAAATTAATTTTAAAAATATATTCCCTAACATATTTCTTATTTTAACTCTATTCATTGCGTAGAGCATTAAAAATGCAACATTTTGTGACATTATCAAATGCTTAAATTTATTGCTTCTTACCAAGATTGGGAGTTAGGTTAATATATAGGACAAAAAGGGACAGACAAAAAGTAAATGTTTTTAATCAAAAAACATTGTAATTGAAAGTAATTTTTGTGTCTTTATAAAATATCTCATTATGTGATAGTGAGATAAATAAACTTAATTAATTTCATGCTTGTTGGTGTTGAGGATAAGTCAAAACAATAAGAAGGTAACTTAGGCCAGTAGGAAGATAATGTATCATTTAGGATATTAAGGGTACAAGTTCTTTTTTCTATAGGCTAAAAGAAAGAGGATAGTCCATAGCTGCCACTATATAGTGATATTTTTAGGAAGGTGATGCATAGTGATTCCTCAATTTGACTTTCTTTTATAGTTATCAATTTTGTGCTTGTGCCAATGGTTGTCACTCTCTTTTATGGTTATGTGGGACTGATAAGTCCTTAAATTATTATTATTTTCTTATTATTTTAAATGACTTATCATATCAATATAGAATTTGTTTTATGTTCTTGGTTTATAAAATTAATAAATTTTAATTAAGTTAATATTTAGTAAGTTTTAGTTTTATTTATTTAGTTTTGAGTTTATTTTTTGTTTTAATTGAGTACAAGTTGTATTTTGTGCTTTTATTTATATTCTTAAGTTGTTAAATTGTTTAATCTTTGTTAATTGTAATGTTTGATTTTCGTAAAAATGATGGAAATGAATACATTTTAAGAGTAAGTCCTTTGGAATGAATTGGTTAAGGTCCGAAAAGTGAGAATAAGGATCTAGACATTAAGTAATGAAAATAGGAGGTTAGAGGTACCTTGAAATCTGAGCCAAAATAACTGACATAATTTAACGAAATAATTACAAAAAGGAATGGCATTTTTGTAATTTCAGATAATTTTTAGAATACTCATAGGATGGCTTTTTTAAATAAAAAATTTGAGCTTTCCAAAGTTCTTAGAAGTTCTAAAAACTATGGGAGGCCCCGAAATAGTTAAAATTGTAATACCATAAATTTCTCACTTGTCTCATGTTATTTCCATGCCTTATGCCATGCATTTCACAAGGAAACAAAATAATGGCCTTAAAAATAATGAATTAAATTGCATTGCGTAGAGGATAAATTTTTCATTCAATGTGCTATGAATCATATGAACTCATTCAACTCATTCTCATATTTAATTACACCAATATAACTCAAAACCATCTCAAAAAGTGACCTAGAACTCGAGTATAGGAAGTGGATATATAAAAACAATAGGTGCAGCCTCAGCCAAAAATTCTAAGTTATTATCATAAATTTTGAGAAATTATAACTAATTCTAAAAAAATCAAAATTAAACACAATATACTATACTAGAAAGATACATATTTCTATTTTATGATAAAAATAATTCCAGTCCATAACCAATATTACTAGCCACCAAAAATTGATGGAACAATACCGGAGGGCGTCTATCACTATTAGTACTATTCTCCAATTTCAAAAATTCATATCTCTCTGCTCAGAGGTCCAATTGGAGTGATCTTAGTGGCCATAAAAAGATTATTATGTCTAATTTATTTCTATAAAATTTCATGAGCATTGGACATCATTGGCCTCTCTAATGACATAGACCAAGCAACTGACCAAATAAATAGTGTCTGCATCAATTTGGCAAAAAAATGGAAACTTTGAAAAGTCATAATTAATACCACAGAGCTCCAAATAATCTGATCTTTGACTTTCCAAAAAGCTATGGATAAGATCTATATACATGCCAAATTTCATGGGCAAAGTCATTCATTTGGTCAGATTTTAACATTGGGTTGCAAATTGGTCACTTTTAAGTCTCATAAGGGGTCCAAATGGTCCATTTTAGCTTCTAAGGAAACCATGGCCAGCTAAGCACAAGGAAAAGCACCAAAATGATCTACTAAGCTTGTCTCAAAGGTGCACAAATCCAAAAATTTAGAACTCACTCTCTCATCCCATGTATACACAAGAATGCATACACTTCAAATTGTCATTCACTACCCAAAATGCACATTACCATTCATTTGGCATCAAAACTCATACATAGATCAAATATTTTGGTAATTACACATGTTCAAATTATTATACAACCATTCTATCATAAGATTACATCATATGCCATTCATATGGCTACAAAAAAAGCAAAACTAGAGACTTTGTTGTGAATCTCTTGTCTCCCAACTTGGTGGCTTCCATTACTTTACTCATTTGGTCCATCTAGCATGTTAAGACATTGGAGAGGAGGGAATGAGATTCAAAGAATCCTAATAGTTCATCTCCCTTTCAATCACACATAAAGAATGCAATTCAAGTCTTAAAATGCATGCATGAGCATAATGGAATGTATAATCATTCAAGAAGCATTCTTGGCATTTGAGCAAATTATACAAAGCATACATAAGCTTGCCAAGTAAGTGGAGTAGCCTCACCCATTCTCTTCAAAGTTATTGGACTTGCTTCACCCCTTTTCTTAAAGGCTTTGAACTAAGCCTTACTCTTGGGAGACTCTAAACTTTGTCTCAACCATTCTCAAGGGTTCTTGGCTCATCCTCACCATGGTTAGAGGGTTCTTGGCTTCTCCATACTCAAACAAACTAAGGCAAGCATATAAAATATTATTTGAAAACATAATATCACATCATGGTACCATAATACATATGCACATGCTAGAGTATTTTTCATAGCTTAAAACACACATAAACACATTCAAAGATAAGGCAAACATTCATCCATGCATGAGAGAAAGAGGAGAGAGCTATCTTTGTTATACTTGCAAACCTTTCCCTTGAATCTTGAATCTTCTCCCTCAGCCTCACACACACAAGGGTGTGGTATTTGTTTTCCTTGTTCTAAATATAACATATGGAAGCCAATTAAGTTCTTGAAATCATTTCTAAAGCTATACATCTTCCTTAAACACTAACTTGGTCTAATAGTCCCTTTATGGTTCCAAAATGCACCTAATGAAGCAACATTCATCCATTGAATTCTAGCCTCCATTCTTTCCTTTCATTTATGATTCTTGATTCCTTTTAAGCCTTTTGGAGTTATTACACAATTAAAACAATGAGCCTAACTATATGTTGCTTCTTTATGTCATATTATGAAACCTATAATGCCATCTCACTTTCTATGGTTTCTAAAATTTTTTTAAGGCTTCCTCTCATCCTCTTCCATCATATATGACTCAAAAATAAGTTTGGAACAAATTAAAACTATCCCTAGGTACCTTAACTACTCTAGGTTGAGACTATGCTTCTTAAGGCTACTCTTGGAGTTTTCTTTGTTTTCTTAATGAGAGATGTATGTGAGGAGCCTTCTAGAGATCTTAGGAGCTCATTCAAACACTCATTTAGACCTAGGATTCATTGTATCAATTCAGAATTTGCAAGGGACACTTGAAACCTTAGGTTTTCTATCTTGAAATCTAATGGCTAGTTTGTTATTTCCCTTGCATATTCTTATTCTCCACACTCCATTCCCTAAGGTATACCCTTGGTTTTGCGCAAAATCCATGTCTTCTTGATGTTCCCTAGGTAGGACGAACCAAGGAGAAGAAGGGAACAAGAGATAACTATCATGAAATGAAGATTTACCTTGTTTTTCTTAGTTTCTTGGATGATTCTTCCATTCCTTAGCCTACTCTCCTCAAATCCAAAAATTCCACCTCTGTTCTACCTTTAACATCAATAAAATCATAAGAAAGAGGGGAAGATAGAGGAGAAGGAGTTTGCTAAAGAGAAAGCATGAAAAACTAAGAAAATCCATACCTTTTTCGTTGTTTTTCTCCTCCCTTTCTTCTCCTTCTTGTGTGCCTCAAATGCTAGCTCTCTTTTTTGGTTTTGGGCAGAAAAAAAATGAGCTAAATGAAGGAGGAGGTAGGGTGTGACATATATATATATATATATAGCTAGGTTAGGATGAAATGTTCAAAAATTTCAATTTTGTTCCTTTGTCTTGGCATTTTCATTTTCGGTTCGTTTTAGCTCTTTTTTTAGAATAAAATTTTTTATTATAAAATTTAGGTTTCTAATTTTATAAAATGCCTTTGGAATAACTCCAATCAGAGCTAAAACCTTCTTGAACGAATCCATCAAAGTTCGGGTCAATTGATGTTAGAAAACGTCTATCGGAGGGGTTTTAACTATCCCGGGGCTTCCTATGGTTTTCAGGGTCTTGGAGAACCCCAAAGAACTCAAAAATTTCATTTAAAAAACCCTCCTATGTGAATTCAAAAATTTACTCAAAATTACGAAAATACCATTATGTTTCGTCAACATTTCATTACAATTCGTTTCTTCATTCTAACTTGATTTTTTTTTCTATCTGAGCCTGGAATCCTCATTTTTAGGAGTCTAGAATGCTACTTAAATTTTTTGAGACTGTAACTTATTTATTTTAAGGGGCTTACTTTGAAAATGTATCCATTTCTATCATTTTAACAAAAATCAGATATTACAAAAACTCCTCCGGTGTATGTTTTCTAATAATGGTTTATCTGAACTTTGACCCTGTTGTTTAGAAAAGTTTTAGCTCCAAATTTAGTGATTCCAAAGGCATTTTATAAGATTGAAAACCTAAGTTTTATGATCGAAAAGATGGTTCTAAAAAAGGATCTAAAACAAACCTAAAACAAAAATGCCAAAAAGACAGGACATATATGGAATTTTTTTGAAATAATTTTAATTCCCTCCTACTTAAGTGATGTGCCCCACTCTTCTCCTCATTTAGCAAGTGAGACCAAGGGAAAGAGGTGTACAAGAGAGGGGAAGAAGAAGAGGAAAACCAAGGCAAGAAAGGTATAAAATTCATGGATTTTCTTGGTCTTTCCTTTAGTAAACTTAATCTCCTCCTTCTCCTTCTTCTTCCCATAGTTTTATCAAAATATTTGGTTCTATTTTGAGCTCAAACTAGAAGGGAGAAGTTTGAATTTGAGGAAGAGAACCAAAGCAAAAGAAAGAGCATCCAAGGAGAGCTAGAAAACCAAGGTAGTTTTGCTATTTCCATGCTTGCTCTTCCTTGTCTTTCTTGTATGTTTCGGCCACCATATGGACAGCCAAGGGGGATTAAATTTTGAACCAAACCAAGGATGAATCTTAGGAATTTAAGTGTGGGAAACAAGAATATGCAAAGAGAACTAAGAAAGAACCATGAATTTGTAAGATAGAAAAGCTAAGGATTTGTGAACATAACGTAAAATTTGTATTGATCCAAGAATTTTCTAGCCTATGTAGTGTTTGTTTGAGTTCCTAAGACCCTGAGAGAGCCTCCTGTAACACCATATTTACTAAGCTTATCTCACATCATTACTAGGCTTATCTCCTTAGATTGCATAAGATTTACAAGAAAAGCTATTAAAAATATTTTATTAAATTACGTTATGTCACGAATAAAATTTTCATTCAGTATTTCGTCGGTCATATAGACTCATCCATTTCATTCTTATATTTAAATACACAAATACAACTCAAGAAGTGGCCAAGAACTCGACCGAAGGAAGTACATACATAAAAACAAGATGTGTAGCCTCAAACTGAAATTCTAGGTTTCTATCATGAACTTTGAAAAATCATAACTAATTCTAGAAAAATCAAAATTAAGCATACTTTACCATTCTGGAAAGCTATAGATGTCTACTTCATGTAAAAATAAGTCCAAACCACAATATAGGCTACTAGCCATTGAAAATTGATGGAACAGTACCAAAGGTCATCTGTCACTACTGGTACTATCCTTCAACTTTAAAAATTCATGTCTCCTTACTCAGATGTCCAATTGGGGTGATCTCAATGTCACTACTGCTACTTGGATCATGAATGCACATTTTCAAGATCTCCATGCCACACTTTCACAATCATGTCATCAAGAAGTTCTAAGAACTTTTGGTTTTGCCTCACCTCATTTTTAGGACTTTTGGATATGCCTCACCGTTCTACCTAAAATCCACTACCTAAAATTCACATGATTCATGAGAAGTACCATTAAGAAGCATCCTAGGTTTCCATTCCTTTATTGCCAAAACTTGAGCTGTTCAATTAATTAGTTTAATTAGTGATCTAGGAGTTAAGGAATTAAAGTGAGTCTAAGTGTCTCTCAAACCACTCGGACTTCTATCCTACTTAATTACAGATCTCTATCACAATTAATTAGGTTAATTATGCTCAATTCTTTTAAACAACTTAGGGTTCTTAGATATATTTCTATACTTGAGAACAAAATTAGGTCAACATAATCTTAAGTTGCTTAATCTAATGATCCTTTAAGATTTTCCTTTCTCAAGAGCTAATCTTACACCCTAAATCCATGAAAAAGGTGGCTAAACTCTTAAATGAATAAAAAATAACCAGATTAAGCACTCAAATAAAAAATTAAACCAAATTAACTACACAAAATTTCCATTACATGGCAACAGGTTCAAGTAAACCTAGGATCTATTAAATCTAGCCACACAGGCTCTGAACATTGCAACCCAAACAAAAAATTTAAAGAAACAAGAATTCATGGAAGAAGAAATGGAAAAGATCAGAAAACTCAATGATAGTGTGTTGATTTGGCCTCCAATCTTCAATCCAAGCTTCTTGTGTCATACCATATCTAGAGGTTATTTAATATGCATGTCAAAGGGTTCAAAGAGTCCATTTTAATAAAATTTGCACTTTAGGCAGCAGAAATAACCGACACGAAAAGCCAAAATAATTCATTACTTGCCAAAAGAGTCATATGAGCTTGCCATATTTATTTTTCATCCTTAACACATGTTCTTAATTAGAACTAACTTAATTTAGAGCCCAAAAGTCAGATCTAAGCCATGCATCACAAAATGGCATGTTGCTTTGCATTGTTCCAAGTTTTCCATATTTTGGTATGAACTTTGAAAAATCATAATTAATTCTAGAAAAATTTACATCATGCAAACTATACCATTCTAGAAAGATCATGATGTCCCTTAATTGCCATAAAAATTTTAGATCAAAACAACTAGGTTTGTCCTACAAAAACTAATGGCACAATAACACTGGTCTGGGTGGCATCCTACAACTATGCTCAAATTTCAGAAATTCATATCTCCCTCAATACAAATCCAAATGGGGTGCTCTTAGTGGTTATAGAAAGATTATGATGTCTAGTTTAGGACTTTAACATTTCATAAGTATTGGATTTCATTTAGTCCACAAATAACATAGAAATGCAAATTGACTACATGAACAATAACCTTGACAATTCTGCATAATTTGGCCAACTTTGAAAGTTCATATTAAATTCTCTAGAGCTCCAAATTAGGTGCTCTTTGGCTTTGTGAAAAGTTCTGGATAAGATCTATATTTATCCCAAATTTCATGCATAAAACCGTCCATTTGGTCATATTATAGTTTAGTTTAAAATTTAGTCATTTTTGAAACCATAAAGGGGTCTTAAATGCACCAAATGGTCTTCTACTCATTTCATAACCATTTGAGCACATCCATAAGCATAAACACAACCTATGAAAGCATTCAAAATGGTCTAAATCATCATGCATTTTAAAACCACTTTCCTACATGGCTTTATACACACTTGCATCAAGGCTTTATGGTGTCAAAAACTTACATATTCATTCCTTTGACTTCAAAATTGATACATACATCATAGTTACATACATTTAGTCATATTCAAGTGTTTACATCACATATACATCATATAGTTATGAAATTTGACATCAAAATATCTAATTTTCTATTCTATTGTCAAAGTATCCTTCTTCATGAAGCTTGGCTTCCATTTCTTGCTCCACTTGACTTACCTAGACATGGTTAGACATATGCGGGGGAAGAGTGAGATTCAAAGAATCCTAATAACTCTTTTACCCTTTTAAACATATATATATATATGGCATATTTTCACATCAAAGAATGCAAGCATGCAAAGAAAGCTTCTAATAAACATACATAAGCATAATTCCATGTCACATAAGTTCATTGTTACACCCGAAAATGCGACCGCGTGGCGCCTTTATCAAATAAAACCGAAAAATTCGATTTTCAATATAAATCGAAAACAGAAATCAAAATTAAAATGAGATGAAATAATTGGTTCAGAGTTCAGGAGTCGCCACCAAAATTTTATTTATTTATTTATTTTGTTTTAAGGTAAAATTTTGGAAAAACCCTTTTAGTTTGAAAAATGGTTTACGAACCAGAAAATAGACCCAGGAGTCAATTGTGAGTGGGGAAGGTGTTAGGCACCCTACTACACCTATTACTAAAGACGGTTACCCTAAGTTAGTTCTACAAAAATAAAATGACCTCAATTCTATTTAAATTCTCCCTAACAAATCATATGTAAAATAAGAAATAACCAAATTAAAGAAAATAAAATTAAAAAAGAAAGGAAACAAAAAAAAAATAAGAGTAAAAGAAAAATAAAAGAAACGAAATTAAATAAAAAAATAAAATATTTATTTACAAAGGCAGACTTGACCTAGGATAAAAGCCTAGAACCTACGTACTCTTTGAAAGGGATCAAAGTCCACGTAGTTCGGCGGGAGATTGAATTTGTTGGTTATTTTTTTTAATGTTTTATGTTTTGTTTTTGTTTTTTGTTATTTTTGTTTGGTTTTTTAATTTTTGATTGATTTTGTTTTGTTTCATTTTTACTTTTTACTTTTTTATTTTTTGTTTTTGTTTTTTTTGAAAAGACAAAGAAAATAAAATTTACTTTTTCTTTTAACAAATAAAACGATTTGGAAATTAATTGATGTGTTTTAATTTGCTAAAAGTAAATGTAATTTTACTTTCTTTTTATATTTTCAATCCTTTTTCTCTTTTCTTTTTATCATCCTTTATTTTTTCCATTTTCTCTTTCTGTCTTTTTTGTTTTGTTTCATATTTTTCTTTGTTTTTTTTGTTTCTGTTTTATTTTTTTTTGCTTTCATTTTATTTCTTGTTTTTCTTTATCTTGTTTGTGTTTTTTTAATTATTTTTTATCTTTAATTTTTTTATGTTTTGTTTTTATTTTTTTATTCTTGTTTATTTTTGCTATTTTTTATTATTTTTTTTGTGTTTACCTTTGTTTGGTTTTCTATTTTTGTTTTGTATTTTCCTTTTTCCTCTTTTCTACATATTATTATTTTTATGTTTATCTCTGTTTTTTCTTAGTTTGTCTTTGATTTGTTTTCTCACTTGTCTTTATTGTTGTTTTTATCTCTCCTTTGATTTTTGATTATTATCATTTTTTTTCTTTGATTTTTTTTTTGATTTATTGACTATCTTCTTTTTTTTTTGAACATTTGATTCCTTTTTATTAAACTTTTCCATTTGTTTTTTTTTGTGTCTTTATTTGTTTGTTTGCTTGTCTTTTTATATTTTTTATTATTTTTTGTTCATTTTTATCTCTTTTTCTTTTGTTTTTGTTCTGTTTTGTTTTTATTTGTTTTGGTTTGTTTCCTTTTTTTTGAGTTAATTTCCATTTTTCTTTCTCTTGTTTTTTCTTTTTGTTTATCTTTGTTTTGTTTGTTTGGTTTATTTTCATTTTGTTTATTTTGTTTTTTTGTTTGGTTTTTGTTTGATTTTTAATTTTTGATTGATTTTTTTTTGTTTTTCTTTTTAGTTTTTACTTTTGGTTTTTATTCCTTGTTTGTTTTTTTTCTTTTATTTTTTGTTTCCTATTTTATTCTATTTTTTTTCTTTTTTTTTCATTGTTATTATTCCTTTTGTTTTCTATTTTTTCTTTATTTTTATTTTTTTTGTTTTTGTTATAATTTTTTGCTTTATATTTTGTTTTGTTGTTTTCTTTTTTTTTAATTTTTTTTTGGTTGCCATCATTTTTTTTCTTTTGGTGAACTTTTATTTCGTGTCTTTTTTTCTTGCTTATTCTTCATGAGTTTTTTTGTCTGTGTTTTATTCCCTCCTTTTTTATAATTTTTTTTCTTTCAGTGCTTTTGTTTTTGTTTTATTGATCTTTGTTTTTACTTTGTGTAATTTTGGTTGATTCAAATTTTTTTTGGGGTTTTATTTTCCTTAATTTTCTTAATTTGTTTGTTTGTTTGCTGTTTTTTTTTCTTTTTTAAAGATTAACTCTTAAAAAAAATTACCATTTTTCAATTTTTGCAAAAAGACCTTTTAAGAAAGGATAAATCTGTGAGGTTCAAAATAATTTTTACCAAAAATTCACTCTTTTTCTACTCTTTGCTTTTTCTTTTTTTTTTGGAATTTCTTTTTGTATTCTTCTAAATGGGGCCATTGAAACCCAAAATGTCAAAATATAAATTTGAAGTCCAAAAGGCACTAAGGAGGCTTTATTGCCACACATGGCCTTTTAGTACCCATGTGCTTGGGGGGATATAAAATCACACACGGCTATTCTATGTGTAAATTGATGAAAAAATTAAAAAAAGATAAGGAAAATGTTTACAAACAAAAAAAAAAGTAATTTGCAAGTGTGTGCCAAGTGTTTAGTCTTAATATTCTGCATTACTATTAGGTATATTTACACAATGGATGAGGAAAGGAAAAAAAGCTACATGTGTTGCAACTCAACCCCATAACGAGTTTTTCCTTTTTCTAACGGGATCAGTGGGGCCATTCTTGGTGCATGGTAATCGGAGTACTCCATTTTTGCTCCACCAATATGTCCATATCATCAATCAGACAACACAAACCACAGAAACCTAAGTAGAACAATAAGGAATGGAAACATCACAAGAGTAGAATTTTTAGTGTTTCACTGTATCAATAGCTCAAATTTAAACTAAAGCAATAAGCACCTGGCATAAACAATCAGGATGATACAGGAATGCAATCTGAGTTCATGTATCTTAAGATTCTAAGCCCCTGAACATTAACGAGGCAACCTCTAATCCAAAACACTACAGGATCGAAGCAACCTTTGCGTTTCATTCCAAAAGTTTATGATCAAACACTTAAATCATACCACTGGATTTCACTCAAACATTTTATCGATCATGTACTAGGCATGTTAAGGACTATACAGAAAATAGGATTTTACTCCCACCTCGACCGAAACAGAACACCTATAACTACTACATTACGGGTAAGATTCCGTCGGGATAAAAACCAACAATCAGACCATTCATTACAAGAGCAGCCTCGAATCAATTGAAACAACAATTCAAATTACAAAGTTAGGCTGCTGTAAAAGATTCATGATTCATCAATCTTAAGGGACAAGAAAAGAAAACCATACCTTTCGAGGTTTGCTTCTTCAGATTGATCATAGACGCTGTCAGCTAATTCTGAACTATTAGGGATCGCTCCTCTTCTACCAGAAGTCAGTGATCAGAGCCTCCTCTGAAATCCACTTTTGCGAACTCAAACACTCAAAAAAAAAACAAAAGCAAATAAAACTCCTCCTCGCGGAGCCTCGATTTCCCCCTTCAAATTGAAAATCTCTGAATCACTTCCCTCCCTCTCTAATCTGAAACCAACCCTCAAAAACGAAAGAAACTCTCCCCTTTTAAAAAAAAATCTTCGTTCTCTCCCTCGAGTTCTCGGACTCCTCTCTAGCCACCCCAGGAATCCTCGCAGTATCCACTCAGCCTCTCCAATATACCGGACCTCTCCGAAATAAAAAAACCTCCCTCTCTCTCGAATTCTCCTCTCTTTATAGGCGTTTCCCCTTCTCCCGCGTGGTCCCCCCTTTTCTCTATCCCTCTCTACTCCACTCACCCCAGCGCTGATACTCCTCTCCCTCTCCTGCCAACGACGTGCGTGCTTTGTCTACACCTCTCCATTTGCTATCTCGTCTGCTACTGGAGGGTACAGGCTGGAGAATACGGGAGAGAGAAGGGTAGAGGGGGGGACCAGCAGGACCACAGGGTATTCGGGTAGGTTTTGCTGAAGGTGGATTTTCGGATCAAATGAGAGGGTTGACGGGTTATTGGGCTTGGAAGAGTCTGAAAAGTCACTGGGCCAAAGGAATGGGCTCTGCTTTCTTTTTCTTGGACTTTATTTTTCAGCCTATTTTGCTTTTCACTACTTGGGCCTTTGGGTTTAGAGGAACTGGACTGAAACTTTTCTGTCCGCTTAATTTTTATTCTTCCTTTTTTTTTTTTTTCTGATATTGGGCTTTTGAGTTGGACTCCTTTTTTTTCTTTTTGTTTGGTTTGGGTTTGGGCTCTCCTAGATTAGGCCCCAAAATCGTAATCTCTCTTTTTTTTTTGTTTTGGGTTTATTGTTTTAGTATTTTTTTTGTAGTCTTTTGAAGAAATCTTTTTTGTTTGTTTTTTTTATTTTTTTTTGTTTTGGTTTAATTATTATTAATTTTGGTATTATTTTTTTATTTTCTTTTAGCCTTTTTTTTCTTTGTGCGATTTTATTATTATTTTTCTTTCTTTTTCTAGTCTTTTTTTTTATTTTTTTGGTTTTAAGTTTGGAGTAATGGGCTTTTTTTTTGTTCTTTCTCCTTTAATTTTTGAGCTTATTAAGCTAAAAGGACCTATTGATTTTTTTTTTAATTTTATTATTATTTCTGGAGTATGCCTGGACAAAATACGGTGTTCACATTCATACAAGTCAAACATCCAAGAAATGCATGCAAGAAAGGTTAGAGAGCTACCTTGTGCTAAGAATCACAACTTTTTCTTTGCCTTTTCCTTTCCTTTTTTTGACACAGACTTACACCTAGGAGAATCTTGATTTTCTTAGCCTAGACACATCAAACAAGATACAATTCAATCATTGCAACCATTTTTAGCTTGACTTAAATTCCATACAAGTCTACTTTCTCTTATAACATCATTATGGTTCCATACAATGCATAATGAAGAAACTCTTAAAATTCATGATCTTGGCTCTAATTTCTCATTCATTCTAGGTCATATGACTCCATTTAAACTTATTAGAGTCATCATCCATTCAATTCAAGTAGCCTAAACTAAAGTTACTTCTTTATGTCTTAAAATGGAGCCTAAACTTCCATCTCTTAAACCATGGCTTATAAATTCAAACCAATGGTTTACTTGGTGTTTACTAACCATATCTAGGTCACTCCTATCCTTAGAATTAATTAAAACTCTCCTTAGGTGATTGAACTCTTCTTGGCTAAGACATGTAACCATATAAGCACCTATGGACTTTGCTTGGTTTTTCTTAGGGAGTTGGCATTAGTGAAGCTTCCTAGATGTCTTATGGACTCATACATACTCTTACATAAGCTAGACTATCCTTAGATAGCTTCAAAATTAGCTAGGTGCAACAAAATCCCTAGGTTCCACAATTTGAATTTTAATGGCCCTCTTTTCATCCTAATTGCATATTCTTATTTCTCACACCTTAGAACCCTTGTTCCTAACTTGCTATGGCTTGAATTCCTTTCCAATTTAATGGGCCTAGGTCTGACCAAAAATCACCATGAGAGAACAAGCAAGAAGAAGCAACAAGAGACCATGATTCTTACTTTGATTCAAGGCTTTTTCAAGGAGCTTCTCCTTCAAAATCTCCTTTCTACTTGCTAGACCAGCCACAAAAGAGCCTCAAATAAATCAATATAACCATAGGAGAAAAGAGGAGAAAGAGAATAAGAGATTTAGTGAAAGAAGGAGCATGAAAAACTAAAGAATTCTTACACTTTTCTAAAGCTCCTTCTTCCTCCCTTGGCTTCCTCACTTATACACCTTTTAAGTAAGTCGGTTGAGGGTTGGAAAAGGATAGGATGTGTTTTAAGAAGCCAAAAGGTCACTTTTACAACTTTTTAAAAATTGCTATTTAGTCCCTCTTTTTACCTCTTTCTATTTGGGCTCTTTTTAATTTCTTTTTGAGAAATATTATTTCCATCATGAAATTTAGGTCTTATAATTCATAAAATGTCCTTGGTTTCACCCAAATTGAATTTGAAACCATTTTTAAATATTCGATCAAAGTTTCAATCAACCAACGACCGAAATTGTTCACTGGAAGGGTTTTAACTGTTGTAGGTGTTCCTATGATTTTTAGGGCTTCTAAGAACCTCGAGAAACTCAATTTTCCCATTGAAAAAAATTCATCCTTTGTGTTTTCTAAAAAGTGTCTAAAATTACAAAAATGCCACTGGTTTTCATCTGATTTTGTATAGCTACTCTAACTCTGGTTTTTGGACATCTTAACCCTTGTATCCTTATTTTCAATTTTCTAGATTATTGTCCTAATTTTATGTGGCCTCAAATATTTCTATCTATGGGACTTCCTTTAATAATTCCTTTAGTTTATGACATTTTAGAATAAATGAGGTATTACATCTTACCTCCAAATCCCAGCTCCCTTGTGTATTTTTTCCTTCAAAAAGTCTCCCTCAAGCTTAGATTTTCTAAACCCTAGCTGCCTTTCTAGTTTTAAACCCAAAAGTTGAAGCTATGTGTTTCAGTAAACAAGTCTCGCTATAGCAAGGAGCACCTATTGCTATTGCAAGAGCTTTTCAGCTCTAAACTCCAAGTATTCTTGCCACAGTCCATGCTATTACTAGAAGTTCCTTGGATTTTGTATGAGCCACAAACTCCCCATAGCAAATTAGCATCCTCGCCATGGCAAGAAAACTTAGACAGCTTGCTCTTGATTTTTTAGCCTTCTCTTTTCTTTATTCCCTCCTAGCAAGTCTTTATCTCTCTCCTGAGATTAAAATTAAAATGAAATGAAACACAAAGTTGCCAAAATAACTACAAAGGCTAAATTTTATTTATTTACATTGATTGGAGAAAGATCTGTACTAAAATACAAAATTTTAAGAAAAACAACTAGATGACTCTCTATTCTATCATAAAATATGCCATAAAATATCAAAATTAGGGAGTCATCACTGATATAATTAATTAAATTAATAATAGACAATTTCTTAAGAGAAATGTTATTTATAAATATTATATGTAGTAATTTACGTGTGAGTACCTTTTCATCCATTAAGCATGCAATGCTTTTGGATTCTCCTGTGTGAGGCATCTTTTGCTTTACCTATTAATTCTATTTACTTGGCTACATTTCTGTCATTATAAAACATACAACATTTAGATAATTTATTTATTGAAACTACAGAAAAATGTTGTAAGCCTTTTATAAAATATAAAATCAATGTAACCATTAAATATGTATATGTGTCTTATTTTGTTAAGGTGTCTAATGTTGATATCTTTGCTTTACTAGATACCCAATAAGAAATGTAATACCTTAAGTTCATACACCCCATACGTAACATTCAAAGTCTTACATACTCATTTATATGGGATTTGTATACTTTGGTGCCCAAAAAGCAAGTACATGGACATCAAATTTGATCATTTTAGGCCACATGAGGCATTCAAACTTACCTCAATTCCATTCTGCCCATAACATACTCAAACATATCAAAATTAATATATTTTGAGTCTCACATTAAGGATCAAGCACCACTTGCAAGACACCTACACTTTATTCAAAATTACTTGTGTAAATGGAAGGCCATAAAAATCATTCTTGGCTTTTGGACCAAGTGGACTTACCAACATCATTTTATATCCATAACATATCCATACAAGTTAGCAACATCACATTTCATTTCATACATTTCAAATTTGGTATGTGCATTGTTCATATGATTAGTTTCTTCTCTTGTGTCATCATAAAGTCGAATGATATTTACAGGCATAAACTAGGAATGATAAGCTTTCTGTAGCACTTAAGAGCACCTCATTTGGATTCATATTGAAGGAGATATGAATTTTTGAAGTTGATGGTCAATACTAGTAATGCAGACAGACCTCCAACAGTATTCCATCAATTTTCATGAGTTAGATGCTATTTCCTTGATCTAGAACTATTTTTATCAAAACTAGACATCCATAACTTTCCATAATGATATGATTTGCTAGATTTTTGAATTTTTTACAATTATTTATGAATTTTTGAAGTTTATATTAGAAACTTATGACAGCAAACCTGGGTAGTTAGACCTTTAGTGCTATTATATTATCATTCATGGTTTAGTTGATGTTTTTATGGTCTAGAATAATTTTTAACCTATGGTTGACACTCAGGGCTTTCTAAGAAGCTATCATTTGTTTGATTTTAATTTTTCTAGAATTAATTATGATTTTTCAAAATTTATGTCAATAACCAATCCTTGGAACCCGAGGCAAGCAAATCTGTTTTAAGGAAAATGGCTTCAAACTCGAGATTTGCATGATAAATTGCAGTATTCCTGATGTGATTAAGTATATTATGAATAGAAGAGAGGGTTGGTGAACTCATATGGCCCATTTGACTAAGTTTGAGCTCACTTGGCTTAGGAGAAAATATGTAAACCTATGGCTTGATTTGTGTTGTGATGTGATTTTGTAGAATATGGGCTGTAGCAAATTTTTGAGCTTCCAATTATGTCATTTATAGTTGAACAAATGCGTTGAGGATGGTTATTACATTTGGCAAGCTCATATGATTTATTTAGCCATTAATGAATTATTTTGGCATTATGTGTTAGTTATTTTCATTGCTAAAAGTGGTAAATTAGTTAAAATGGCACTTTAATGCCACTTGTGATATATTTTGATGATATCTAGTTATGGTGTTACATTTTTTGTGTCAGAGAAAAGTTTTAGGTCTTCTAGGATTGTATATGGCTTGAGGAAGTAATGTTACAAGTATGTGTAGGCTTGTTCAGGGCATTTTGGGTGTGTAAAGATGGCATATGTCTATGTTTATGTTAAGTAAGATGTAGAATGGTATTAGAGTAGGTGGTGAATCTTAGGAGTGGTAGACCTTTAGAGGTACTAGAGCGGAGCTAAATGATCCTACGACTAAAGCTCTATGAGTTATGGTAGCTTACTGGGATCAATAGCAAGCCGTGTGTATTAGCGGCAAAAGATTATTATATAGCTACTAGAGGGGCTTGCTCAAAAAAATTATGAGAGGCATAATTCTCCTCGATTACCATACCCACATTGTTCATAGATGTTCAGCCTGTGGCAGAGGCAGGCAATGAGGCAATGCAGTATAAGGTGAAACTATGGCTGTATAGGAATCCATTTAGAAAGGTTGATGAGAGCGAGTTATTCCCCTAGCCATGACACCCAAATGTCTAGATGAATTAGAGAGCCTAGAAAGTTCTTCGGTCAAGCCAGAGACTAGAGTTTATAAGCAACACTCCATAGAGCCCTAGCAACCCTAATATACCATTTGGTAGCACATGCATAAGTAAGAGGCAGAACCTTTTAGACTTGATGGTGGTTGAATACAAAGATAGTTGAGGCTTAAATTACATAGCTAGAGAGGAAGTACCCGATGACGATGGAGCATATTGCCGTATAGAAAGCCTTGTTGGTTATAGTCAGGTTAATATGAGTGATGAACTGCTATAGGTTAATCAAAGCACAGAGCGTTAAGACCCTTAGTACGAGCAAGATAAAAGAGAGATAAATGACCTCTTAATAGACACAAAAAATCATAAAGTGATAAATGAGCAATGAGCTTAGTGAATGAGATTGAGAAGAGAGATTCACATAGTTGATGACTTAGCTTGTGAAAGCTTGAGATTTACTAGCAACCAGAGTAGGATATCGGGCACAAGTGTACTAAGGTTATAGAGACCTACCCATAAGGCATTGACTCCAACCTAGGATACTACCTTGTGTGATAACGAACAATAAGCTAACGATATAAATTTCAAGCAGGTGCAACCTGTCATGAGTATGTACATAAATGTGAGAGGGTGTTAGGAATATGCAAAAAAAGTACACTCTAGTAATGATGCCCTAAGTTGAACATAATGGGCTCAATGTGAGAAGTTCAAAGAAGAGAAAAAGAAACACCTAAGAGTAACAGTTTACCATAAGCCTGTGTGAGCTAATTTAACTTATAATAAGTTATAGCCTCAAAGAGATAAGTGTCTCAAGCTATGTATAAACTAAAGCTTAAAAGAAGCAATGAGTAAAGTCTCATAGACAAGATGAGATAGATTGGAAAAGAGAAAATAGTTTAAAAGAGATAACTATGGGGAGGTCCCCCTAATTGATAAGAAGGGGATCCAATGTAACAAAATGGGAGACACCTAGTAGAGGTTGGCAAAATCCCTAGAGGATAGATCCCTAATTAGTAAGTGTAGTGATTAGGGTAAGCGAGGAAAGGTTAAGAAGCTAGCACACAAAAAGAAATATCCTCGCTTAAGCAATGACTAAATTAAATGAAAGGGGTCGATATATGATCTTTATCCTGTAAGAGATGTTAGTCACACTTAATGTGTAAGATGCCCTAGTGCTAAAAGCACCTGAAAGCAAAACATAGGCATAGTCAGAAATGACAGGATATGAGAGAAATGATAGAATGAAAATATGCAAAGTGTGTGCATAGTTGTATGTTAATCAGAGAAAGTAAGTAAGCCAGCAATAGTAAAGAAAGAAAGAAAGCTTGAGTGAATAAGCTTGAAGTGGGAACCTGAAGATCCCATAAGGAGTATTAAGTGAAAGTTAGAATGCCTCTAAACATAATTATAATGGGATCACAGAGAGGTAGGTGATACATAACCCACTTCACACAAAAAGCATAGTAGATATATGAGTCTAGCTTTAGAGATCATGAGCAATAGTTGCCAGACTTAGTGTGCGTGTGTTTTACAATTAGATACAGTGATCTTAGGCTTTAATATCTCCCAGAGATGGATCGCAGTAGATCCTAGCATAGTATAGACCCTAGTGGGACTTTGACAGATCGCAGTAGACCTAGGGATCGTAATAGATCCCATAAAGTTATAGAGAGCCTATTGTTGCAGCACAATAGTCTATAGGAGATGATGGCTTGAGATAGTTTTTACATATCAGTTTGTCTCAAAGACCAGTATAATTTCAAACAGTTTCAATATCAGAGATTAGAAACCTCCTAAGTTTGGTAGAATATTGTCGCCAAAGATATCAGTGCTATATTGAGACAATTAGACCACTGACTAGACCTCTTTAGTAGATGAGTTGAGTATGTAAGATGAGGGAAGCAAGAAAATAGCTTTCCATAATTATAGTTAGATGAACCACTATTCGGTAGATAACAAACTTGATCGAAGGATAGAGAGAGATCCCTATATGAGACTATGAGAAAAGTTAGTATCCTAAAAGAATTTAGTATCACTCAATGGTAGTTGCTCTTCAATACCAGTATGAAAGATCAAAGAGTTAAGCCAGTCAGTTATTAAGGTGAGAGATTAGATGATACTTAATCCTGAGTGAGTAAAGAGAGTAAAGAAAAGTTTAGGCCTAAAAAGGCAAGTATAGTAGTAAGTAATAATACTAGAACAATTAGGAATAGAAACTCCTTAAAGGAGCTATAATCCCAGTAGTGGCTAGAGTATGAAGCCTATGACAAAAAGAAATATGAATCATGACCATGGGATGAGCTAGTAAGACAAAAAAAGTAAAGTGAAATAGTGGACTAAATTCTTAAATAAGTTAAGTAAGCAATAGAAGTCTTCGATGGCTACTAATGACTAGAGAAAGATAATGGGACTCTAAAAAAAAGTCATTAGGAGATGATAAGGGAGATTTAATACTAAATGAGTTATCTCTAAAGGCATATATAAGTAAGTCCACTAAGCAAGAAAGTCAACCCCTTTGAACAGGTTAAGACTAATCAGATGTGAAATAGTATGTTCTCCTATTACACAGACCAGAGTTATTAGAATATGTCCTAATGATAGAGGCTACTTTCCCTTATAATAAGAGCAAGTTATATGCTCTGTAGTAATAACACAAAGAAAGAAAATTAGATGCAGTGAGCTAGTAATGGAAACTCCTTGGCAGAAAGAAACTTAAAAGAGCCTAGTCTCTAAAAGAAGTAAATAGAGCCAAGAAAAAGGAAAAGAAAGGGTCAATTAACAATAATATGAGAAAAGCTAGATGAGATTATATCCCTAAATTTTGAGGGTGAAATTTACTAAAGGAGAGGAGGAATGTGTCACACCCGAAAATGTGACTATGTGGCATTTAGAAAAGAAAAATTTGTAAATTATTTGATTTGGCTTTCAAAAATGAAAACTGCAATCAAAATAAAAGTAGTAAAATCGCCACCAAAATTTTTATTTTTTAAAAGGGACAACTTTGGAAAAACTTTTTTTTTATAAGAAAATGGTCTACGAACCAGATAAGGGTTTAGGAGTCAGTTATGAGTAGGGAAGGTGTTAAGTACCCCACAATACCTGTTACTAATAACGATTACTCTAAGTTAGTTGTGCAAAATTAATATGGCCTCTATTTTATTTTAATTCTCCCTAATAAAGAACATACAAAATAAGAAGGAAAAAACTTAAGGAAATAAAATTAAAAGTAAAATAAAAAAGAAAGAAATTAAAGCAATAAAATTAAAAAATATTTATTTACAGGAACAGATTTGATCTAAGATAAGAGCCTAAGGCCTACGTACCCTTCGGGGGGTCAAAGTCCATGTAGTGTGACCAAAAAATTGTGTTTGGTTGGTGTTTGTTTTGTTTTGTTTCTTATTTTTCTTTTTCCCCTTTTTTTGGTTTTTTGTTGTTGCTTTTTTTTTTGTAAGAAGAAAAAAAAATAAGAATTACTTTTATTTTTAACAAATAAAACATATTTAGAATTAGTTGATGCATTTTAATTTGCCAAAAATAGAATTAACTTTATTTCTTTATTCTTCTCTCATTTTTAGTTTTTCTTCTTCTTATTTTTTTGGCATCTCATTTTTTGTTTTCATTTTTCTTATGATTTTTTAATGACTTTTTAATTTTTTTTGTTGTGTTTTTTATTTATTTTTTGTTTCTGATTTTTCTTAATTTTTTGATTTTTTTGTTTATTTTTTTAAAGTAAAAAATACTTTTCTCACTTTCTTTTAATGATTTTTATGATCTTTTGATTTGATTTTTTATTATGATTTTCATCTCTTATTTTTTTATGATTGATTTTTTACTTTTTTAATTTTCTCTCACTATTTCTCTCTTTTTTTTCTTTCTTTTTTGTTTTTCATTGATTTTTGATTTTTTTAATCTTTTTTATCCTTTTTGTTAATTTTTGACCTTTCAGTTTTTTTAATTTTTTTAGTTATTGATTTGATTATTTTTGGATTTTTTATTTTCTATTATATTATTTTTCTTCTTTTTTTTGGAATGACATTTTTACTTTTTTTTATGTTTTCTTTTTTAAATTTTCTCTCTTTTTCCATGAAGCATATTTTAATCTCTAATTTTTGTCCAAAAGAAATTTTAAGAAAAATTCATAAGTTTAAGAAGGAAATTAATTTCTTACTTTCCTTCTTTTTGTTTTGCTTTTTCCTTTTTTTGGTGTTTCTTAAAGGGAAAAAGTTTATTTGATTTTCTAAAAATTATATATTTTTTATTAATATTTGAACTCTCTTTTTATATTTGAAGAGAAACACACTTTACTTTCTAACAAAAACTATTTATTTTGTTTTAAAATTCTATTTTTTCTTTGAAAATTTATTCTTTTTTTATATTTTTAATGTGTTAATTATTGAAACCCATAATTTATGCAAAAACATTTGATGACCTAATCAGGTGATTGAGAAGACTTATCGTAATATCTAGTTTTCGTTAAACGACAGAAATGGGTACATTTTCAAAGCAAGCCTACAGAAATGAGTTAGTTAAGATCCCAAAAAATTTAAGTAGCATTTTAGACTCCTAAAAATAAGAATCTCTGGTTCAAACAGAAAGAAAAATGGAGCTAGAATGAAGAAACAAAATGTAATGAAAGATTGATGAAACATAATGACATTTTTGTAATTTTGAGAAAATTTTGAAATTCATATAAGAGAGCTTTTTAAATAAAACCCCTTTGATAGACATTTTTTAATATTAGTTGACACGAACTTTGACAGATTCATTTGGGAAGGTTTTAACTTTGATTTAAGTGATTCCAAAAGCATTTTACTAAATTAGGAACCTAAATTTTATAATGAAAAAGACAGTTCTAAAAAAGGAGCTAAAACGAACTAAAAACAAAAATGCCAAAATAAAAGGGCAAAATTGAGATTTTTGAAAAGTTTTCTTTAAACCCACCTATATATATAGGGCGCCCCACCTCCTCACTCATTTAGCTCATTTAGTTTCTACCTTAAACCAGAGGAAAAACCCTAAGAGTGAGGCACACCAATAGGAGAAGAAGAGAAGGAGAAAAACAAGGTAGAAAGGTATGGATTTCTTGGTTTTTTCCATGTTTTCTCTTTAGCAAACCTTTCCTTCTCTATTTCCCCTTCTTTCTTATGGTTTTATTGAATTTCTTGGATCTATTTTAAGGGAAGAATAAAGGGGAAAATTTAGATTTGAAGAGAGGAGGCCAAAGAAAGGAAGAATCAAGCAAGAAAACAAGGAAAAACAAAGTTAAATTTCCATCCCATGGTATCTACTTCTTTTCCCCTTCCTTCCTTGGTTTGACCTACATATGGCTAGCCCTAGGGGGTTAAATTTCTAGCCAAACCAAGGATGAATCTTAGGAATTTAAGAGAGGAGAATAAGAATATTCAAAGAAAATAACAAAACAACCATGGAAAATCAAGATAGTAAACCTAGGGTTTCTAGTGTTTCTTGTAAAATCTAATTTTATACAATGATTCCTAGACCTAAATGAATTTTTAAATGAGCTAAGATCCCTAGAAGGCTCCCCATATGTATCTTTCATCAAAAAAACAAAGTAAACTCCCTTGGTATCATATTGCTCCATGGCCACAGCCTAGCATAGTTGGAGTACCTAAGGATAGTTTTAATTTGTTCCAAGCCCATTTTTGAGTCACATATGATGAGTGAAGATGAGGGAAAACCTCAGAAAAAATTTAGAAACTATAGAAAGTGAGATGGCCTTATATGTTCCATAATATGACCTAAGGAAGCAACATGTAGTTAAGATCCTTGTTTTAATTATGTGATGACTCCAAGAGGCCTAAAAGGAGTCAAGAATCATATATGAAAGGAAAGAATGAAATCTAGAACTCATTTGATGGGTGTTGCTTCATTAGGTATATTTAAGAACTATAAATGAACCATAAGGCAAAGTTAGAGTTCCAAGTAGATGTATGGCCTTAGAAATGAGTCCAAGAATCGAATTGGCTTCCAAAAATTGTATTTAGGCCAAAAGAAGCAAATCCCACACCTTTATGCAAGTGAGGCCAAGGAAGGGAGAGCATTTTCAAGAGAAAAAGTGTGTGGTTGCAACAAAGGTGGCTCACTCCTCCTTCTCTCATGCCTGAATGTATGCTTAACTTATCTTTGAATATGTGTATATGTAATTTAAGCCATAAAAATTTTTTTAGCATATGCCTATATTCCATGGTACCATAATGATGCATTATGTTTTCAAATGATGCCTAAATTGTTTGCTTGGATTTGCTCATGTAGAGAAGCCAAGAACTCTTAGTCATAGTGAGGATGAGCCAAGAACCCTTAAAAATGATTCAGATAAAGCAAAGTGTCTCCCAAGAGTGAGGTTGAGCCAAAACCTCATAGAGAAAATGGGTGAGACAAGTCCAAAATCCATAAATGAATGAGTGAGGCTAATCCACTTATTTGGCAAGCCTATAGATGCTTTATATGACTTACTCATATGCCAAAAATGTTTCTTGAATGCTCATATTGTTCCTTGTACTCATACATGCATTCTTGAAACTTGAATTGCATATTTTATGTATGATTGAAATAAGAGATGAGCTATAGGGATTCTTGGAATCTCATTCCCTCCTTTCCAATGCCTTAACGTGCTAGGTGGACCAAATGAATAAGGTAATGGGAGCCATCAAATTGGAAGATGAGAGTATGACAATAAAGTGCCTTGATTTTGCTCCTTTATGGTCATATGAGTGGTAAATGTTGTAATCCATTACTGTACATGCCCTATGGCCTCATGAACATATGTAATTATGTTAATGTATTGTGTACAAATGAGATTTAATGGTATATGTATGATGCAGTGCATTTTGGGTATGGAATGACAAGACTAGCCTTGTGTAATCTTGTGTATGGCATGGGATGAGAGAGTGAGTTTTTGAATTTTGGATTTGTGCACCTTTGAGACAAGTTTAGAATGTCATTTTAGTGCATTCTCACCTGCTCAAGTAGTCATAGTTGCCTTGGAGCTCAAATTAGACCATTTGGACCTTTTGTAAAGCTTGAAAATTATGACCATTTCACAACCAAATGTCAAGATTTAACCAAATGAACAAATTTGCCCATAAAATTTGGTATGTAACAACCAGAAAAAAAAAAAGAAAGAAGAAGAAAAGAAAAGAAAAAAAAAAAAGAAAAGCTGAAAATTTTTAAAGGGCTGAAAATTTTCTAAGTCTGCTAGCTACAGCTTAGCTATAGCGAATGTACCTGTTCGCTATAGCGAGAAATGGTCTAGTTATAGCGAGAGTGCCTTCTAGCTATAGCAAGTGTGGGTACCCCATACAAAAACATGGGCGTTGCTCGCTGTAGCATACGCCGTAGCGAAGGCAGGGGTCTGGGACTGATACGAGCTCGTCGTAGTGAGGGTTAGTTCGAAAAAGCGTGAAAAAAGAGAATTTGACTCTTTAAAATATCCAAACTCATCCTTTCTCTCTAAACCGACTTAAGCTTCATCCAAGCACAGAAAAAAGCTTGAGAGAGAGAGGGAAACTAGGAGAAACCAAGAGAGAAGGAAGGGAAGCTAAGGAAGAAAGGTAAGAACCTTCAAAGCTCTTCATACTCCTTCTTCTTGATTTTATTCTTCTCCCTCTAAGCTCCCTTTTCATGGGTTGATGAGTAAGAAAGTTTTGTTCTGACCTAGAGGGAGCAAGAAACTTTTAAAAGAGAGTGTGATGAGTTGAGAGCTTGAGAGAGGAAGGATAGTTAGTGAATTTTTAATGAGAGAAAGAACCCCTAGCTCTATATGCTTAGTAGGGTTTGCTAGAAAGGAATCCCTAGCTTTATGAATAAAGTGTTAAGAGAGTAATTCCATACTCTTGTATGTCTAGGCTCAAGAGAAGCACTCCCATCTAGTGGTGATTGTAAAATCAACAAGGGAGGAGACAAATTAAAAGGGAAGCTTGTGATTAGCCAATAAGGTAGCTCTCTCCACCTTCTTTCATGCATAGATGTGTGCTTATATTGTCTTGTATGTGTGTATGTATGTTTTACACCATGAAAAGTATGCTAGCATAATGATGTCTTATGAATTTCAATAATATTTTATGTGATTGCTTTGCTTTGCTTAAGTGTGGAAAAGCCAACAACCCCTTAGCCATGGTGACGATGAGCCAAGAACTCTAAAGTTAGTTGAGACAAAGTAAAGAGTCTCCTAAAAGTGAGGTTGACTCCCAAGAGTAAGGTAGAGTCCAAAAACCTCTTAAAGAATAGGTGAGGCAAGTCTAAAATCCACAAGTGAATGGGTGAGGCTAATCCACTAGTTTGGCAAACCTTTGTATATTATGTATGGCCTACTCAAATGTTGAAAATGCTTTTCTTATGATTTCACATGCTAATATGCCCATGCATACATTTGTGAGACTTGTTTGCATGCT
Source organism: Erythrophleum ivorense (assembly GCA_026724425.1). Taxonomy (NCBI): domain Eukaryota; kingdom Viridiplantae; phylum Streptophyta; class Magnoliopsida; order Fabales; family Fabaceae; genus Erythrophleum; species Erythrophleum ivorense. Next base: position 2,470,285 of record JAIUCV010000033.1, on the reverse strand, counting down.
TTATGTATGATTGAACGAGAGATGAGCTATTGAGATTCTTTGAATCTCACTCCCCCTCTCCACCATCCTAACATGCTAGGTGGACCAAGTGAGGCAAGAGATGGGAGCCACCAAGCTTGAAGCTAGGGGATTCGGTGAAGAAATTATAAAAAGCCATTTTGTCACTACTTTGTAGTTAAGTCAAGAGGTGTACTTTAATGATGTACATGATGTAGCATGTATGAATACTTGTAAATGAATGTATTTATCATAGATGTGTGAGAATGAGAACTATCTTGAATGATGTAGCAAGTTTTGGAATGAATAGTAAGATCTTGGCATTATGTACATGTTGTATGTGTTGGTGTGGGAGAGCGAGTTTTGCAAATTTGGGTTATTAGACATTTGAGCCATGTTTAATAGCCTATGTTGATACTTTCTCACGTGCTCATAGAGCTTTAGAGGTAGGAGAAGCAAAGTTGGACACCAATAGCCCTCTTTTAACACAAGAAATTAGTCACTTTGCCCATGATATCCAAGTTTGACCAAATGACCTCTTCTTGCCTTGAAATTTGGCATGTGACTAGATCTTGTCTAGAGCTTTTTCAGGAAGCTAAAGATCAGGTCCTTTGGACGTCTGTGGAATTTTTTATGATTTTTCAAAGTTGGTATCAGAATTTCGGATCTCCATAAACACTGTTCATTTGTTCAGTTGTGAAATTGTGTCATCCGAGGGACAGACGTGGTCCAATGGCTACGAAATTTTATAGGCAGAAACTAGATAGTCACAGTGACTTGCAACAACTAGAAGCACCTCATTTGGAGGTCTAGAGAGGAAGATATACATTTTCGAAGTTCCTGCCCAGTATCAGTCATCTTGCCTGACCCGAGGTATTGTTCCATTGATTTTCGGGAGTTTGGCTTGATGAACTGATCTGGAGACATTTTTCCTCTCTAGTCAACATCCACATATTTCCATAATAGTATCATTTACATACATTATATTTTTTTGGAATTAGTTAGGCATTTTAAAGTTCATATCAGTAAACTGTGATAGTATCAGGACCACTCCGACCTCCAGATGATTTCGCGTGTCAAACGCTTTGAGTGTGGGATTTTAAGGCTTCTACATATTTTTAGTATGAAGTAGACATCCTAAGATTTCTAGAATGACTGAGATCACATGTTTTTTATTTTTCTATATTTATTTGTGAATTTCCAAACTTTGCCCAAAAATGAGGCCAAGTCTGCCGAAAATGAATCTACATGTTTCATATCCCTTTTTGGTTTCCATGGGCTAAAAGCATGTTTTTGGGATTGAAATGAGTTGTAATGGTGTAATTAAATATGAGAAAGCATAGAATGAGCTCACATGGTCCATGTGACACTGAAATGCATTTTTAACCCTATCGCAATGTTAAGAAAGTATAAGAATCCAATGAGGAAGATCTCACTTTATTCTTCCTATATCTCATATGAGCATGTAAGGCATGATGGGTATGAGCTAGAAATGATGGTGTTACATGGTACACATATAGATCTTATCTAGATATTTTTGGGAAGCCAAATATCAAATTATTTGGAGCTTTTTAGAATTAATTATGAATTTTCAAAATTGGCATTTTTCTGTTGAACTGATGTAGACACTGTTCATATAGTCAAAAACTTAGGATGTATCATTTGATAGACAAATGATATCCAATACTCATGAAATTTTATAGACATAAAATAGACATGATAAGCTTTTCATGGCCGCCAAGATCACCCCAATTGGATCTCTGAGTAGGGAGATATGAATTTTTAAAATTGGAGGTCAATAAATGACAGTCAACCTCTGGTATTGTTCTATCAATTTGGGTAGTTAATAGCCCCCATTGAGGCTGGACATATTTTTAGTATAAATTAGACATCTTTAGATTTCCAAAATGATAAAGAATTTATGATTTTGATTTTTTTATAATTAGTTATGATTTTTCAAAGTTCATGACAGTAAACTAAAATTTCTGGCCGAGGCTACACTCTTGAATTTTATGTACTCCATCCACTTGCATGAGTTCTAAGCCACTTCCTTGGATGGTTTTGAGTTGTATTAGTGTAATTAAATATGAGAATGAGTTGAATGAGTTCACGTGATCCACGAGACATCGAATGAAGAATTCATACGCTATGCAGCACATAGAAAGTGATTATTTTTAATGAGTTTTTCTTTCCTCTTCTTGCATGGTAATGGAAGGAACCTTAACAGTCATGTGAAATGAATTCTAGAATGATGGTATTACACTTATTGTCACACAATCCCAGATAACCCTTATACACCTGAGGAGATACAAGATACCATACGGTATCTTTAAATAATAATGAAAAAGAAGAAAAATAAAATATAAACGAAACAATATTTACAAATATGCAGTAGCTTGTGGGTGTGTGCTCGAGTGGCCAATTAAACATCATATTCAGTATGGAGAGAAAGAAATAAGATGAAAATAGAATTAAGAAAATAAAAATAAAAATATAGAAATAAAAATATATGAATTGAAACACAAACCCGACTTGTCTTCTTGAGTATGCCTTTTTCTTGCATCTTCTTTATGCTTTCCCTAAGTCTTTTGTACCTTGAATCCGCTGCCACATGATCCTTTTCTTCTACGCAAGTGTCCCCAAAAGTGATTCTTATATGATCTCAAAGCAGTCTTCATAATGTCCATGAGCCAAGAAAGAAAATTATATTAGCTTCTAGTCAAATAGTCATAACTTGATAAATTCCATGATAATCAAACAAGTGTAACTTTCACGTAACATCCCAGCCTTGACCCATAATATTTTTTCCCAGACAAAATGATATACATGACAAGGATTACATGCATGTCATTATTATTTAATGAAAAAAGAACTTTTAGAGTGGACTAAGATCTGCAATAAGCCTTAACCATCACCACCCAGCATAAATAAGGACTGATTATATTCAATACCTAGCCAAACAAAATAAAACATCAATCATAATCAATGTTTGACCATTGAAATAAAGCATATTTAAAAGGCTATCATAAATTTAGGCCAGAGCTATATAACCACCCCAACTGGGCGTCCATTTTAAAATAGAATACAATATACTTTGTATCCTATGAGCTTGAGCACAGCCTGAGGATGGAAATTGAGGTCAACAATTATCATCAATTAAAAAAATCTAGTTCCACTAACTTAATCATAGCTTACAACAATGCCAACAAATATAACAGCAAATGCCTCCTCTTACAAAAGAATCATAATGGGCTAAAACTTAATTCCAATTCCATGTGTCAATTCCCAAACCCACATAAGTGCAAATCCCTCAATTGATGAAGCAAAAGTCTAAAACTTATACCCTCTTATCCACATACAGTTATAGCATCCTAATCATGGACATCAAAACACACATTTATGCAAAACAAAAGCCAAGAACCAAATGCAATTTGTATGACCATGTGACCAATAAACCCTAACTATTCATGATCACAATAGAGTAATATGACAGGATAATAGCAACAACTATCAACCAGGATAACTGTAACGAACAATAAATTCCATAAAATGACGAAATGAGTTGTATAAAAGCAAGTCCCTTGAAATGAGCGAGATAATGTCCTAAAGTATTTGGGTAGTATCTTAGGCTCCTAAAAATAATGATTCCAGGCTTAGATAGGAAGAAAAATAGAGCTAGGATGGTGAAGTAAAATTGTTATGAAATTGATGAAACATAGTGACATTTTCGTAATTACATGTAATTTTTGGAAAAGCTCACATGAGAGCTTTTTAAATGGAAAATTTAAGATGCCTAGGTTCTTAGAAACCCTAAAAACTATGGGAAACCTTGGGACAGTTAAAACCCCTCTAGTGTACGTTTTCCAATAATGATGAACCTGAACTTTGACAGATTCATTCGGGAAGGTTTTAACTCCAAATTGAGTGATTTTAAAGGCATTTTATTAAATTGGAAACCTAAGATTTATAATGGAAAAGACAGTTTTCAAAAAAGAGCTAAAACAAAGCAAAAAAGAAATTGCTATTACAAAAGGATGAAATTAAAATTTTTGGAAAAAAGTTACTTCTTGAATGTTCCACACACTTCACAGCCTTTTTCCCCTCTCATTTAGGTCGACCTCCTCTGCCCGAAAAATAGAAAAAGAAGTAGCTTTCTTAGGAGGAGGGAGAAAAAGGTAAGGCATTTCATGAATTTTCATATTCCTTCTTCCAATCTTGTTTCTTTCCTTCCAAGTTTTTCTTCCACGGTTTTATTGAACGAAATGGTTTTGTTTTGAGGCCAAAATAGAGGGGGAGAGTTTGAAAATTTAGGGGAGCATTCAAGCAAAGGAAGAAACATCAAAAGGGAGCTAGAAATCTAAGGTAATATCTTGTTTTAGTTACTTCCTTCTCTTGCTTCTTGCTTGTGCACTCTTCGACCTAAAGTAGAACCATATAGGGGGAAAGTTTTCTATCTAAAAAAAAGAGAGGAGTTAGGGTTTTAGACCATAGATAAGTGAAATATGCCAAGAATTTGCTAGAAAAACTAATGAACATTGATTTAGAAAAGTGTAGAGCTTTTTAGGGTTTTGTAAAAACTGATTTAGTAAATGTATTTCCTAGGCTATGTAAGTGTTTGATTGAGCTCCTAAGACCTCTAGGAAGCCTCCCAAATGGCTTTCCCACCAAGGAAAAATCAAAAGCTCTATGAACCCTCTTCCTCTTCCATGTTTCGACCAAGGCTAGGTAAATGGGTTAGAAAGTGTTTTAATTTGTTCTAACCTTGGCTTGGGACTTCATATGATGGTAGAAGATTGGAGGAACCCTTAGGAAAAATTTAGGAGCCATGGTTTAGGAGATGAGACAATGGTTTCCATAATGGAGCCTTGTGAAGCAACATGCATTGAGGCTTGTGTAAGTTAGTAGATGATGGCTTCAAAGACCTTGAATGAGGTCAAGAAGCCTAGAAATGAAAAGAGAATGGAACCTAGAACTTGAATTATAAGGGTTGCTTCAATAGGCCATTTATAGAACCATTATGTGAACTATGGAACCATTTATATTTCTAAGAAAACTTCTAGTGCCTTGGCTTACTTTAAGAGTGTAATTGTATGATATTTATGATGTTTAGGCTAAGAGAACACCAACCCACCTATGTGTACTTGTGGAACCAAAAAGGGGAAGGAAAAAGACCAAGAAAAGCTTGCATAAGTGCAAGGTAGCTCTCAATCTCATTCTCTTTGCATTCTTGGTTGTATATATGTCATTGTATGCTTTTGTGACTTGAGAACATGCCACTTGATGTTTTGAGATTTCATTAGTACCAATGTGTTGTCTTGAATGTGATTGATTATGGAAATGGCTTATAAGGGTGAGGTGATGCCAAAAGTCCCTTAATGAAGGTGAGGAGATGCCAAAAGTCTCAAGACATGGGTGAGACAAGGCCAAAAGTCTCTTGGAAGGGTAAGGCCAAGTCAAAAGTCCTTAGGCTAAAAGTGAGGCAAATATGAAAGTCCTAGAAATAAGCTAAGGCAAAACCAAAAGTCCCTAGAACATGTTCTTGAACTTAGTGTGAATTGGTAATATCAAAATTGTGACTTTGCATGCTTTATGGTTGTCTTACTTTCCATACTTGTGCTTTGATGTATATATGCCATGAATATGTGTGTTAATAGATGTGTGAGTTATTGAGATTCCATAAATCTCAATCCCTTTCCTTTCTTCATCTTAATATGTCTAGGTGGCATTCATGAAGCAAGGAATACAAGCCAAGAACCTTAAGAGATCAAACTTTAACTATTATGTAGCTTCCTTTGTATTTAAATACCAAAGTGGATATTTACATGATATTTTTGAGTTGTAAATCTTTGAGCTATTGTAATATCATGTATGAATGATGTATGGACCAATTATGGCACAAAATCAATGTAAATAAGAGAACTTGACACTTGATGGCATGTATGTGTTAGTGTATTCTGGGATGTGGAATGACCAAAATAAGATGTATGAAGTTTGGAATCACTTAGGTAGTTCATACAAGTTGTATTCATGCTTTCAAACTTGCCCAAGAGGTGCTAAACACCATGGAGAGCCATATGGACCAAGTTGATACCTTATGTAGTGCAAAAATGACCATAATGGTGAGCTATTATACAAATGGTCCAAACAAGCTCTTCCTTGTCTGAAATTTGGCATTCATCTAGGTCTTGTTAAGAGATTCTTAGGAAGATAAAGTAGGTAATATTTGGAGATCTGTAGAATTTTTGGCAAATTTTTGAAGTTGGCAGAAATTTTAGAATTTGCTACTAATATTGTTTATATAGTCTAAAATTTGATCTCTGTCATTCATGGGGCAAACGAAGTCCAATTGCTGTGAAATTTTACAAGGAAAAACTAGGCCTTCCTCCAACTAGAAGCATCTCATTAGGATGTCTAGAAAGGGAGATATAAATTTTTGAAGTTTCCATTTTGTTTTAGGTAGCCAGTCAGACCTCCATCACTGTTCTATTAATTTTCGGGGTCTGAATACTCTTGGATCAATCTGGAACTATTTTTCCCCTTTAGCTAACATCTACACATTTCTAAATTTGTATGGTTTGCATGAATTATATTTTTTTTAAATTAATTATGAATTTCTAAAGTTTATATCAATAAGTTATATTAGTAATTTTGGACAGCTCGATCTTTATACTTTTTCTATTGTCAAGCGTGGTCCATATGAGATTTTCATAAGTGGGAATTATTTTTATGTAAAGTTAACACCCAAAGCTTTCTAGAAAAGCTATGGTTTGCTTAATTTTAATTTTTCTAGATTTAGTTATAATTTTTTAAAATTGTTAGCGAAAAATAGAAATTCTGACCCGAGACAAAACGTGAATATTTGTGGTTTTTAGCTCTTGGTCCATGGTTTGTGCAAATTTTTTAGATGTTTATGAATTGTATGGATGAAAAACAATTAGAGAATACTATTGGTGAGTTTCTAGGGTCAACAAATCAAAATTTAAATTTTTAACCTTGATGTAACGCAATTAAATGACATTATTTCATTCCCTATTTGTGATTCCTTTTACTTTTACATGGAAGTTACCTTGAATATAGGAATATGGATTCTATAAAGTATGGTGTGACACTAACCATCAGCATACAAATTCAGACACAAACAACAAAATCTAGCTATTCAACGCAAACCACAGTCCACACAGAGTGAAACCTTAAAATCATGTCTAAATAATAAACCGAGACATACATAGAAAATTTCTCATTAGAAGCTAACTACTAAATAAAGGAACATTCCCAAAAGAAAAAAAAACAACATAATTCTTATTCAATTGATTGGTCTAAATCCTTACTTTAACATAAAATGATTCTCAGCCAATGTAGAAATTAATGACAAATAATATATAAGCTTTCAGATGAAGAAGGAGTATGGAGGTAATATACCTCTCAGCGTATATTCAATTTCTATTTAGCCTAGGAATCCTAAACTTCCTTTACCTTAGCCAGAGGTTGAAACCTCCTCTCTAATGTGTTTTCTTCCTCTGAATCTCCATGTCTCCCATCTGTCTCTTTTCTAATTTATCCTACGGTTCACTTCACTCACTCCCTCTCATTTTTTACTGCCTTTCTAGCCTTCGTCTCTCGCTTTCTCTTGCGTGCCCTGTCTCTCCCTTCAATTTCTCCACTCCTCCATCACTCCCTCAATCTCTTTTTTCCTTTCTAATCCCCTTTTGCTTTTTTCCCTCTTTAATTTGAAAATCCCAAATTTCTCACCTCCTCTCCTTCTCCTTTGTTCTCCTCTCTTCTTCTCAATTTTGATCCCCTCTTTGTAGGTAGAATTTATGCCTATTTCTCCATCTATTTTTTCCCTCTTCTTTGATGCATCTCTTTTTGCTTTTTCATCTCTAAAGCCACATGCCTACTGCTTTTTCCTTTTTGTGTTTCAGTGTTCTGTGCATTTGTGTATGTTGTGTCTGTCTCACTGTTCCCTCACTACTGGCAATAGCCAGATATATGAAAAAGGTATTGGAGTCAAAACGTAGGCTCACTGTTCCCTCACTACTGGCAATAGCCAGATATATGAAAAAGGTATTGGAGTTAAAATGCAGAAGGCCTGCATTTTGACCTCACCCTAAAAATTTTTTGTTTATTATATTTTGGTTGGGCTAGTGGGTTTGAATTGGGCTGAACTTAGGTTGAAATTTTTTTAATTTTCTCCTTCTCTCCCCTTTTTTTTTATGCAAATTGGACTGATTATTCCTTTCTTCTTCCTTTTTTTTTTTTGCATTGTTTAGGTCGGTGGGTTTAGAGAAAATGGGCTTAAGTTGTCTTAGTCTGTTTTCTTTTTTCTTATTATTTAGGTTGGAGACTTTTCTTCTCTTTTATCTTTTTGATTTCTTTTCTCTCTATTTTTCCCTTTTTGTTTTTACTTTTTCTTTTTTATTTGATATTTAATTTTTTTTTCTTTTTCTCCTTTTTCTTCTTGGATTGAATTATTTGGGCTTCAAGAATTTGGGGAAAATAAGCCTAATACTTTTTTGATCAACTCTATTTATTTTTCATTTTTTTCATACTTTTTGCCAATTTAATTTGTTATTATTTTTTAAGCTTATCCAAACAAAATATGATGTTCGCAAAATGTAACATCTAGTTTCTTTGCAAAGGCACGAAATTCATGAAATATAAAAACAAGTCCCCTGAAATGAATGATTTAAGGCCAAGAAAAATTAAGATAAAATTTTAAATAATGAAAAATAAGGATTTGAAGCTTAAGATGTCCAAAAACTAAAGTCAGAAGAGCTAAGAAAATTTGCCAAAAATAAGTTAAGGCAATTTTGTAATTTTTGAAAAATTTAAAAAATTCACAAGAGGCCTTTTTAAACAGAAAATTTAAGCTTTTTAGGATTCTCAGAAGTCTTAAAAACTATGAAAACCCTAGGAACAATTAAAATCCCTCTAGTGAACGATTTTAGCTATCGATTGACTGAACAGTTTAAAATGGTTTTAAATCCAATTTGAATGAAATCAAAGTCATTTTATAAATTAGAGGACCCAAATTTTATAATGAAAAAGACAACTTTTGAAAAGAAATTGAAATGAATCCAAATGGTAAAAACTCAAATGAGGGACTAAATTGCAAAGTTGAAAACTTATGAAAATGGACACTTGGCCTTATAAAAACATCCCAATTTGGTCTGATCTCCTAACTAACTTTTTCACACAATGAAACAAAACTAAGGAAGGTTGAGAGTGGTGCACAAGAAGGAGAGCTAAGGGAGGAAGAAGAAGTCTTGAAAAGGTAAGAAAAACACACTTTTTCACTCCCTTTCCTTTTCTAAACTTCTTCCACTCCTTCTCCTCTCTTATTCTATGGTTTTAACACCTTAATTTGTCATGGTTGGTGGCTGGTTTAGCAAGGAGAGGATAGAAATTTCAAGGATTCTTGGAGGCATAGTAAAGCACCTTGAGAAAGCTAGCAAGTAAGGTAAAAATTATGGCTTGTCTATTGTTCTCTCTTAGGTGATTTTTGGTCAGACCTAGCCCATCTAGGAGGAGATGAATTCTGACCTTAGCAAGAAAGAAACAAGTGTTTACAAGTGTGGGAATTAAGAATAGTCCATTGGAATCAAATGGGAAGCAACAAAATTCAAGATTGAGAATCTTGGGGTTTTAAGACAAATGCTTAAATCTGATTTTTCTTAGAGATATTCTAGCTTATGTAAGACTTGGTATAAGTCCCTTAGACCTATAAGAAGTTGCATAAGCACCATCCCCTTAATGAATGTGAAGCAAACTCCATAGGCTCCAAATAAGGAGCATGTCTCAGCCTAGATGATACCAAGCACCTAAGAAGTGTTCTTAATTTTTTCGAAGTTTCCTTTGATGCTCTACCAAGCACCTAGAAAGTGTTTTAATTTGTTTCAAGGCTTCCTTTGACGCTCTTCTATCATATCTAGTCCCAAATACCATCAAAATGTATCATAAGTGGTATTAAAGTGCCATTTTAACTAATTTAGCACTTTTAGCAGCAGAAATTACCAACACATAATGTCAAAATAATTCATTAATGGCCAAATAAATTATATGAGCTTGCCAAATGTAATAACCATCCTTAACACATTTGTTTGATCAATCAATGAAGTCATTCTGGGCCTTTGGCCTCAACTATAAATGACATAATTGGAAGCTCAAAAATTTGCTACAAGCCATATTCCACAAAATCACATCACAATACACATCAAGCCATAGATTTGTATATTTTCTCCTAAACCAAGTGAGCTCAAACTTGGCCAAATGGGCTATATGAGTTTACTGACCCTTTTTTCTATTCATAATATACTTAATCACATCAAGAACACCATAATTCATCATTTAAATCTCTAGTTTGAAGCCATTTTCCTCAAAATAGATTTGCTTGCCTTGGGTTTTAAGGATAAGTTATTGACATAAGTTTTGAAAAATCATAATTAATTATAGAAAAATAAAAATCAAGCAAATGATAACTTTCTAAAAATCCCTAAATGACAATCATAGGTTAAAAATTATTCTAAACCATAAAATATCAACTGGACCATGAATGATAATAGAATATCACCAAAGGTCCAGCTGCTCAAGTTTGCTATCATAGGTTTTTAATATAAATTTTAAAACTTCATAACTAATTATAGAAAAATCAAAATCTAGCAAACCATACCATTCTAGAAATATGTGGATGTCTACTTTCAAGTAAAAATAGTTCTAGATCAAGGAAATGGCATCTAACTTAGGAAAATCGATGGAACAGTATTGGAGGTTTGTCTGCATTATTGATACCGACCACCAATTTCAAAAATTCATATCTTCCTCAATATAATTCCAAATGAGATGATCTTAAGTGCTACAGAAAGATTATTATTCCTAATTTATGTTTGTAAAGTTTCATAAGCGTTAGATATCATTTGGCCATTGGATGATGTTGGAGAAGAAACTGATTATATGAACAATACACATACCGAATCTAAAAATTTTCCTAACTTTGGAAATTCATAATTTATTCTCTAGAGTTCCACATAATATGGTTCTTAGCTAAAAGAAAAGCTAGATGAGAGCTATATTTATGCCAAATTTCATAGGAAAATTCATCCATTTGATCAGTTTTGGGTATAAGGTGCAAAAGTGGCACTTTTAGATGTCATAAAAGGCCAAAATAATGCCATATGCTCTTCTACTCCAACCACAACCAATAACGCATGTGCGAATGTTAAAATCAGCATATAAAGGCTACCCAAATGGTTAAATCCTCATGCATCTCAAAACCACTTCCTAACGTAAGCTTACATACAAGTATCCTAAGGAATGTAGATGTCAAACTTCCTCATACATGCACATATGGTTCCAAAACCTATTTATTCATCATAAATACATAAATTTACATATGTTCAATCAATTATATGATTCATGTATCATATGATTACAACTCTTGACATCAAAATGCTTATTTTCTCTCTCTTTATCAAAGTGCCATGCTTCAAGGTCTTTGGCCTCCACTTTTTGACCCATTTAGCTTACCTAGACATAATTAGACATGTGAAAGGGAAAAGTGAGATTCAAAGAATCTGAATAACTCTTTACTCTTTCAAACATACATAATGGATGCAAATCCAAGTCAAAGCATACATGCATGTCTCTTGGGCTAGTCATGAACATACATAAATCATTTTTCATGTTCAAGAAACTCATAAATGTCTTACATGAGCTCTCAAGGGCATTGGTCTAGCCTCACCCATTTTCCTTGGGACTTTTGAATTTGCCTCACCCATTTTCAAGGGACTTTTAACTAAGCCTCACTCTTCTTAAGACTTTTGGCATCATCATATCTATTCAAGCTAAAACACATTCATATAATACATTTTAAAAATATCACGATACCATGGCATGTAAGAAATAGCTAAAAACATTTCTCATGGCATAAACATACATACACACATCCAAGGACAAGAAAACATCCAAAAATATATCAGAGAAAGGTTAGAGAGCTACCTGAGAGCAATTGCACACACTTTTCTCTTAGAATTCTTTTCCTCCTTCTCGACCAAGCCTTGCAACTAGGTGGCCTTCGGTTCTCTTGGCCTAAACACATCAAAAAGAGATATAAATTACTCAGAAGAGCAAGCTTAAACTTTTCACAAACTCTATGGAGGGTTGCTTGGTTCTAAAACACCCCTATGGTTCCATAAAGGACCTAATGAAGCAACTATGAAAATTCATGATCTTGGCTCTATTTTCTCTTTCAATCTATGACTCTTGACTCCGTTTGAAGTCCTTGGAGTCATCACACCTTCATTCTAAGGAGCCTAGCTATGAGTTATTTCTTTATGTCCCATTATGGAACCTATACCTCCATCTCACATTCCATGGCTTCCAAAATTTTTCCAAGGCTTCCTTTGATACTCTTTCATCATATCTAGTTCCATTCTAGTCATGGAACAAATTAAAACACTTCTTAGGTGCTTGGTATCACCTAGGCCGAGACATGCTCCTTATTTGGAGCCCATAGAGTTTGCTTCACTTTCATGAAGGGGATGGCACTTATGCAATTTCTTAGAGGTCTAAGGGACTCATACCAAGTCTTACATAAGCTAGAATACCTCTAAGAAAAATTAGACTTAAGCATTTGTCTTTAAACCCCAAGATTCTCAATCTTGAATTTCATTACTTCCCATTTGATTCCAATGGACAATTCTTAATTCCCACACTCCTAAACAGTTATTTCTTTCTTGCTAAGGTTAGAATTCATCTCCTCCTATATGGGCTAGGTTTGACCAAAAATCACCTAAAGGAGACCAACAAAGAGGAAGCAAGGCAAGCCATAATTCTTACCTTACTTACTAGCTTTCTCATGGTGCTTTGCTATGCTTCCAAGAGCCCTTGAAATTTCTATCCTCTCCTTGCTGAACTAGCCACCAACCAAGACCAATTGAGGTGTTAAAACCATAGAATAAGAGAGGAAAAGGAGTGGAAGAAGTTTAGAAAAGGAAAGGGAGTGAAAAATTGTGTATTTTCTTACCTTTTCAAGACTTCTTCTTCCTCCCTTAGCTCTTCCTCTTGTGTGCCACTCTCAACCCTCCTTAGTTCTATTTTGTTTTGTGAAAAAGTCAGTTGGGAGATCAACCAAATTGGGACATTTTTATAACGCCAAGTGTCCATTTTCATAAGTTTTCCACTTTGCAATTTAGTCCCTTATCTTAGTTTTCACCATTTGGATTCATTTCAACTCCTTTTTGAAATCCATCTTTTTCATCATAAAATTTGGGTTCTCTAATTCATAAAATGGCTTTGGTTTCACCCAAATTGGATTTAAAATCATTCTGAACCATTCGGTCAACTAATGGCCAAAATCACTAATCAGAACAATTTTAACTATTCTCAGGGTTTTCATGATTTTTAGGGCTTCTGAGAACCACGAAAAACATAAATTTTCCATTTAAAAGGCCTTTTTATAAGTTTTCCAAAATTTTTCAAAAATTATGAAATTATCCCAACTTATTTTGGCAAATTTTCTTAGCTCTTCTTGCTTTGGTTTTCGGGCATCTTAAGCCTCAAATTCTCATTTTTCATTATTTAAAATTTATCCTAATTTTACTTGGCCTTAAATAATTTATTTCAAGGAACTTACTTTTATATTCAGTGAGTTTTGTGCCTTTATAGAGAAACTAGATGTTACAAGAAATAAGGTCAGTCCAATGGTCCCTTAGTATATGATCGGGCCTATTTTTCAGAAAGGCATCTTTGGTCTTATACTTTATCAAATACATATTCTTTAAATCACATTTGTAATGTTTCCATTTATTCCCTAGTGATTTTCTAACAAATTCTTCACCTCATGCTGGAATTGAGAACTTTTTCTAGAAAAAACATAAGCAACAATTAAAAGCTCAAATCATGTATGATAAAAATAACACAAAATGATATTAACACTTATCATACCTTCATAAACTACACCAATTTCTTCTTCACATCTTTAGGAAATACTCTCCAATCATTTATGTTTAAAGGTGTTCGTTCTAGAATTTTAGCTACAATGCCTATAAAGCTAACAAGTTTCTAACCCTTTTTTTCTATAGCTTGATTATGACAATTGATAACCTCTCTGAATTCATGCCTTTTCAGTACATTTTCCTTAAGTTGTGCATATCTTTAGATGTATTTTTGTATATAAATTATACTTAAAATAGGAAAATGTGCATTTTTTGATAACTAAACTTAACTTACTCACTTTTAGTTTAATTATGCAAATTTTAATCTTAATTTAAGAATATTTTGGTACAATTATAGCTTCATACTTTTTGCAGATACTATTGGACTTCAAATTAATTGCTGGAATTTATATGCTGGAAGTTTTGCTAGATTCGCCGTGACCAAATCAGAAGTTAGTCGCGGCCAATTCCTACATGGAGGAGAGAGCATACAAAGAGCATTTCGCCACGGCCAATTGTTGAACAGACACGCTGGTGAAAACCTGAGGGCATTTTGCTGCAGCGAATAATATGTTGGCCGCAGTAAACCATGGTTTATTGAAACACTGCGTTTTAAGGCTTGACAGACACTAGGGCTTGATATATCCACATTTTCGATGAAGTGAAAGGAGCCTCCGACTTCTGGGCAACTTGGGGAGCTGGTGTGCTAGGGTTTGGAGTTTGGAGAAGTGGTTTGGGCCAATGATTGAAGTTTTAAAGAGATTTGAAGCCATTTCCATCGATTTTTCTGATCTTCTCCTTCTCTTCTTCTTCTATTCTACTATGGCTCTGACTTCTTGGTGTTTTGTAAACTTGTGGCTGATTATGAGTAGCTAGACATTTGTTCTAGGATTATTCTAAACCCTTGTATGGATTGACACTTGATTCTCCTCCACTTCTATTGATTAATGACATATATGTGTTGATTTTACTCTATTTTTAATGCTTATAGTTGATTGGCCACTAATTAGTTGTTTGTTGGCTTGAGTGATGCTTGAAAGAGCTACCTAGAGTACTGAACTTAAGTTAAATCATACAAGAACTTGAACTTTAGGTATTGAATGGATGGTTTTGTTGGTGAGGTAGAGATACACTCACTAACCTTGTGTAGTTATATTTGGGTTTAAGCTTAAAATTGGGATTTATTTGGTTATGAGAGAGATTGAGTAGCTAATAGAATTAAACACTTGTTTTTGACTTGAGAAAGTTTTTTCAAGTAGTATTTGATCCCTAGACTAGCACATGTAGTTGTTGGTCATTTTTGTGAGAGGAGATTGTTCTTGTGCTATGAAATACAAGGGGAAGAGATAATCCTAGATCCCCTATATGCTTAAAGTCAAAAAGGATCTTTTAATTCCCTTTATAACTTAATTCGCAAGGTTATTTTTACACTCAACTTCGATAAACAAATGTTCTGCTTAACTTAGTTTAAAGCATAAGTTTAATGATTAACTAAACTCAACTCCAAGCCTCGTGGGAACAATAATCTTTTTATACTACTTTGTCACGGCCCATGCACTTGCGGTGTAAGCCATTTGGCGAACAAGTTTTTAGTGTCGTTGCCGGGGATTGGAAGTTGAAATTTCTCTGGTTTATCATTAAATTAGTGCTAGTAAATTACGATTGAGCTTGCATCTAAAATTGTAGATAGTTTTAATTTACCAAGTTGCATTTTTAATTTTTTGTAATTAGTTGATACTTGCTTAGAGTGTTTCCTTGTAGGCACCTTTCTCAGCTCTCGCGCATGCAAGGGTTGCATCCAAATAGTCTTGAAATCCTTTTGGATATAGAAGATATTTTTGAAAGAACCAATTCAGAGCTAGAGGTGCCTCCACAACCTGCTATGGCTGACATGGACGAAAATGATCTTTACACATTGGATGACTTTCTCAACCGACAGGCATAGAGTTATCACTTTAGTGTTCGGATGTCGGACATTCAAGCTAGAAACTTTGAAGTTAAACAAGTTATGCTTCAAATGTTACAGATGAATGGATTATTTAGTGGCAATTATAATGAAGATCTCAATATACACTTTAGCAAGTTTATTAAGGTGTATGAGTCCTTCAAACAGAATGGAGTGTCCAAGGACACATTGAGATTGAGGTTGTTTCCTATGACGCTGAAAGACAAAGTTAAGGCATGGCTTAACTCTCTTCCAAGACAATCTATTGGCACATGGGAAGATTTAATGGCCAGATTCAAGGCAAGATTTATTCCTTGAGGCCGGAGAGCAACCATGAGAGGAGAAATCTTAAATTTTGAACAGCAACCTAGAGAGCTATTTTATGAAGCATGGGAGAGATTTAAGGAGTTGTGTAGAACATGCCCAAACTATAAATAGAAAAAGTATGTATTAATGGAAGCTTTTTGGAACGGTCTTAATAAGGATGCAAAAAGAATGCTAGATAATGCCTTTATTGGTGGAATTGGGAAGATGAAAGTGAATTAGCTTTATAATTTATATGATGACATGGCCTCCAACACCATGCAATATGCGTCTGAGAGAAGATCATCTCAGAGAAGAGGACAATCCTCTAGCCCATCAAATGATATTGCAACACAATTGGAAGCTATGAACATAAGGTTTGACAGCCTGGAACTTCAAATGAAGAAACCCAACACCATGGGAATTCATGCAGTGCAGCCATCCTCTACTATTTGTGATCATTATGGAGAGCGACACTCGTCTGAACAATGTCATTACACATTGGAGTCTGTGAATTACATGAATAATGCTCAGCGTAGTCAACAAAACAATCCTTACTCTCAAACATATAATCCAGGGTAAGGGAATCACCCAAACTTTTCTTGGAGTCAAGGTCTAAAATTGAATCGAGCTTCTTTGTCAGGTGCAAGGCCTGCTCAACCTCCTGGATTTCAGATGCCATCAAGACAAGTCCCTACTAAAGAAGAAGAGTCCAAGATGGAGAAAATGTTAGCTCAAATACTGGCTAATCAAGAAACTCAGAGGGTTGAAACAAAGGCCACTTTCTTTTTGCATGACACAGCTATGAAGAACTTGAAAGTGCAAGTTCGGCAATTAGCCTCCCAAATGAACGCTATGTCAAGAGGAAATCTCCCTAGTGCTACCATTCCCAATCCTAGAAGGGAAGGCAAAGATGAGTGCAAGGTAATCACCTTGAGGAGTAGCAAAGTTTTGCCAAATGCTTCTAAACCTAATATGACACCCCTTGAGGCAGAAGATGAAGGGACCTCTTCTTCTAAAGAGGATGGTGCAGAAGAACCAAAAGTGAATGATAAGGAGCATGAGAATAGGGAAGGAAAGAAGAGTGAAGGGAAGAAAATGCAACCAAGCACTCAGATTCCATCGCTACCCTTCCCTAGACGATTCAAGAAGTAAACTAAAGATACTCACTATAAGAAGTTCTTAGATCCATTTAAGCAATTGTATATCAATATCCCTCTTCTAGAAGCTTTGGAACAGATGCCCAAATATGCAAAATTCATGAAAGATGCACTATCCAAGAAAAGAAGATTTCAAGAACATGAAGTCATGGCATTAACAAAAAGTAGCTCAAATTTCATTAAAGAATTACCGTAAAAGAAGGGTGATCCTGAAAGTTTTACCATTCCATGTCACATCAGAACAACTTTCATGATTAGAGCATGATGTGACTTTGGAGCCAGCATTAATTTAATGCCATTATCCATTTTCAAAAAGTTGTAGTTGGGTGAAGTAAGGCCGACCACTGTTACTTTGCAACTTGTTGATAGAAGTTTGGCATATCCTCGAGGAATAATTGTGGATGTCTTGGTAAAAGTTGATAAATTCATCCTTCCAGCAGATTTTATTATTCTTGATTGTGAAGCTGATCGAGAGATTCCCATTATTCTCGGGAAACCCTTCTTGACGTGGAAAAAGGAGACATCACTATAAGGGTTGGTGACGAGCAAGTGACATTCAATATGTTCAAAGCTCTCAAATTGCTAGATGAGCCAGAACACTGCTTCTATCTAGATATGATAGACCATATAATTCACTATGAATCTCAACAATCTATGATAGAAGGCAAATGTGAAACACCTCCGCTACACATTGAACAAGATGAGGAGGGAAAGGAAGAATGCGTAACTACGGTGAGTGCTACTCCAGTCATTCCTCCGTCTAGAGTGGAATTTGAAACTTTAGACTTAACTTCAGTTGATAGGCCTCCCTTAAAACCCTCTATTATGGAGCCGCCTAAATTGGAGTTGAAGACATTCCCAGCACATCTAAAATATGTCTTCTTGGGAGAATCAAATGCTTTACCAGTCATCATTGCTACTAATCTAGCCATGGAGCAAGAGTTGGAGCTTTTAAGAGTGTTGAAGAAACATAAGAAGGCGGTGGGATGGAATATAGCAGATATCAAGGGTATCAGCCTTTCAATTTGCATGCACAAGATCTTTTTGGAAGATAACCATCGACCTTCCATAGAGCACCAACGAAGATTGAATCCCAATATGAAAGAAATAGTGAAAAAGGAAATTCTTAAATGGCTAGATGTGGGTATCATATATCCTATTTCAGATAGCTCTTGGGTGGACCCAGTTCAATGTGTTCTAAAAACAGGAGGCATGACTGTAGTGGCTAACACTTAGAATGAGCTCATTCCCACCCGCACAGTGACTGGATAGAGGGTTTGCATGGATTATCGCAAATTGAACGCTGCAACTTGAAAAGACCATTTTCCTTTGCCTTTCATTGATCAAATGCTAGATAGACTAGCCGGGAAAGAATTTTTCTATTTTCTGGATGGGTATTCAGGGTACAACCAAATTGCAATTGCCTCAGAAGACCAAGAGAAAACTACCTTCACATGTCCTTATGGTACCTTTGCATCCAGAAGGATGCCATTTGGCTTATGTAATGTACCAGTAACATTTCAAAGATGTATGATTTCTATATTTTCTGACATGATTGAGCAATCTATGGAGGTTTTTATGGATGATTTTTCAGTATTTGGTGACTCATTTGATGAGTGTCTCCATAATTTAGAAGTTGTATTGCAGCGTTGTGAAGGGACTAACTTGGTACTTAACTAGGAGAAATGTCACTTTATGGTGCAAGAGGGCATTGTGCTAGGCCATAGAGTATCTAAAAGAGGATTGGAAGTGGATAAGGCCAAGATATCCATAATTGAATAACTACCCCCACCTACTTTTGTCAAGGGTGTGAGGAGCTTCCTTGGCCATGCTGGTTTTTATCGCCGCTTTATCAAAGACTTCTCCAAGATCTCTAAACCTCTGTGTAGATTGCTTGAAAAAGATGTTAAGTTTAAGCTCAATGATGCCTGCTTGCAAGCATTTGAAGAATTAAAAAGAAGACTGATCTCTGCACCCATTATGATTGCACCTAACTGGAACTTGTCATTCATTATCATGTGTGATGCAAGTGATTATGCTGTTGGAGCAGTCTTAGATCAGAAAAAGGATAAAGTTTTCCACCTCATCTACTATGCTAGTAAAACCCTGGATGAAGCCCAGGAGAATTACACCACTACAGAGAAGGAGATGCTAGCTGTGATATTTGCTTATGATAAGTTTAGGGCGTATATTATGGGATCTAAAGTGATAGTGTTCACTGATCATTCAGCTTTAAAATACCTGGTTAGCAAGAAAGATTCTAAAGCCAGGTTGATTAGATAGGTGCTCTTGCTGCAAGAGTTTGATTTAGAAATTGTGGATAGAAAGGGTTGCAAAAATCAAGTGGCTAATCATCTTTCTTGATTGAATACTGAAGTTCAACCAGAATTTGCCCAGAATATTAAGGAGGCATTCCCTGATGAGCAATTGTTTAATGTTCAGCACACTATAGATTCATGGTATGCGGACATTGTTAATTATTTGGAGTGCGGTATGACCCCCCTGATCTAAAACAACATCAATTGAAGAGGTTCTTTCATGATACCAAGCATTATTTCTGGGATGAACTATACTTGTTTCGGCAATGCACAGATCACATTCTAAGAAGGTGCATACCAGAAGAAGAACAAGGAGTAATCTTGCAAAGTTGCCACTCTTTAGATTATGAAGGCCATTTTGGGGGAGAGAAGACAGCAGCCAAAGTCTTACAAAGTGGTTTCTACTAGCCCACTTTATTCAAAGATGCTTATACATACATGCTTCAGTGTGATAGATGCCAACCGGGGGGGAATATATCAAAGAGAAATGAAATGCCACTTACAAATATGTTGAAGGTGGAATTGTTTGATGTATAAGGTATTGACTTCATAGGACCTTTACCCACTTCATTTGGAAATCAATACATTTTAGTGGTAGTAGATTATGTATCCAAGTAGGTGGAAGTTGTTGCTAGTCCCACCAATGATGCAAAAAAGGTGCTCAAATTCTTAAAAAGGAATATTTTCACCCAATTTGGAGCACCGAGAGCAATTATCAGTGATGGGGGATCGCATTTTTGTAATAGCCAATTTCAAGCGCTTTTGAGGAAGTATGGAGTGAAGCATAAAGTGGCGTTGACTTATTATCCCCAAACCAATGGATAAGCCGAGATCTCCAACCGAGAAATCAAAACCATCCTAGAGAAAATGGTAAGGGTGTCAAGAAAAGATTGGTCCATAAAACTTGATGATGCATTGTGGGCTTATCGGACTGCTTTCAAAACCCCCATTGGTATGTCACCGTATAAGTTAGTGTTTGGAAATACTTACCATTTGCCAGTTGAGTTGGAGCATGGTGCTTATTGGGCCATTAAGAAATTGAATCTTGATTTTAAGACGGCAGGTGAGAAGAGGCTCCTTCAACTTAACGAGTTGGATGAATTCAGGATGCATGCTTATGAAAGTTCAAGAGTATACAAAGAAAGGACCAAATGACTCCATGACAGAAAAATCACCCCTAAAGCATTTGAGTCGGGACAACATGTTTTGTTATACAACTCTCATCTTAGGCTCTTCCTCGGGAAGTTGAAATCAAGGTGGTCAGGGCCTTTTACAGTGGTCGAAGTCTTTCCCCATGGAGCAATTGAGTTGGTGAGCAACTCAAAGGTTCAAAGTGAATGGCCAACGATTAAAGCATTATTGGGGAGGACATATGGATTGCCAAACCTCCACTTTCCATCTTGCTGATTCCAAGTGAACAACTGATGAGCCCGACTAAAGACTATAAAACAAACGCTTCTTGGGAGGTAACCTAAGCTCTTCACTTCACCTTTTGTATTGTCTTTGTAGATTTTAGCTTTTAGTAAAGTTAAGTTTGTTTTTCTTTGCTTTGTAGGAGAATTTCTCAGTTGAGGCTGATGGCAAATCGGAGCAATTTCACTGAGGACATTTAATTCAAGGATCATTTATAGGCTAACGTTTTAGGGAAGTGTACCTGTTCATGCTATTTACTTTCTAATACGCATAAACCCTTGTTAACATAAGTGCAATTAGATGATAACTCAAATATGGTATTTGTCTCGAATGTTCCCTTCACAAGTTTATGTTTAATGCTTGAATCCCCTATTGACCCTTAAGGATTGTTACAAAAATCATACATGCTTAAGTGATTTAAAGCCTTATTGAAGATGATATAGGTGGAAACAAGCAAAACATTGTTTGATGATTAGATTGCAAGCCCCTCTCATGTTAATTTTGCTGTGTGAGGGAAGAAACTATTGTATTGTGCATGAAAATACCTTTGAGCCTTGTTTGCTGTAGCCAACATATTTCTTAGCCATGGTGAAACATGTTCTGGAATTCACCTGCCAAATTCGAGGAAAATTGGCCACGGCGAAAACAAAAATTGGTCGCGGCTAATTCTTCATAAGTGTGCCCAGGGAAGTCAACCCGAGGAAAATTGGCTGTAGCTAACATGATATTGATTGCGGTGAAAATAGTGAGTTGCAAACCAGTGGCAAATTGGCCGCAGCAAAATCATGAATTGGCCGCGGCTAAGTTGCGTTAAATTGCACCTGGAATGAAACAAAAGCCTATTGGCCGCAGTGAATAAACATTTGGCCACGGCCAAACATCGGTTGATGCCTAAAAATTATTAGCTTTCCTTCCCATTTTGTCCTCAAAGCTTCCACTCAATTCCCACGCCGTCCCTTTGAATTCTTACCCATTTTTAGTCCAGATTCATTAGGTCATTTTCAGCTTCCCCTTTGAATTTCTTAAATTGCCCTTGACTTAACCCTAATCTAAAGCCCTCAGCGTTCCTTCTCCATTCGTCGTTCCTCATCCACTTGTCTCAGCTCTCTCCATCGTGCTCTGTTGTGTTTGCTAGCCCTCTTATCTTTACCCTCCACACTCTTTCCTCCATGCCATTCATCAGCCACTCTCTTTCTGCCATTAGCTTTCTCCCTTCCAACGATGAAGCCTCCAGCCCCTTCTTTTCTTCCTTCTTGGTAAGTTTATGTTCTCATTCTCAGTCTATCTATCCATGAGTTGTGGCTGCTGGGTGCTGTTAATTCATTGTGTTGCTCTATTGTGTTCTGTCGTGTGCTGGGGTTATTTTGGCTTTAGGTTGTATGCTGTTTTGCTCTGTTATATTCTGTATTGGGGTAATTTTTGCTTTGCCTAGCTGCTGTGTTGCCTTCGAGTTGTAGTGCTGCTATATTGAGTAGGGTGATTTCTTTTGTTACTCAGTGTTGAGCTAGGAATTTGCAGATCCTTAAAAGGATTAATGTGCTGTTGTGCTCGAATTTGTATTGCTCTATCAGATAGTCCAATTGTGTTGTTCTATTTGTTTATTAGGCATTTATTGTATAGGGGACTGAAGTGTTATATTAGGATGGATTAAGTAGGAAATTATTACTTTGATTAATTAATTGGAGGTTGTTTTGCAGTTAGCTAGGGCTTTGGGTATGGTTCTGACATTTTGGATGAAGCCAAAATCAATTTGAATCATAATTGAATAGGGTTGCCAACTGGGATTGATCAATCATATTTGTCTTTAATTTTATACTGGATGGCTGGCCTTATTAATCAATTTACAGCTTTATGATTATTGTTTGGGCAGGGTGGTCGGGTGAGTCATGACAGATAGTGATTGCTAGTTGGTTATCAATTAGGTTAATCTATTCCAATCTGATTGCCATCTGCGGTGTTCTATGTGCTTAAGTGTGGGAGTGTCCTTCCAAGTGTGTAGTTTGTGCTGGTCAGATAGTTTGTTTAGGAAAATTTTATCTTTTAGTTTTGTCCAATCTGCTTTTGTCTTTGTGCTTTTGGTTGTTAGCTGAGCTGGTGTCTTGTGGTTTTATAGGTCCTATGGCTCCAAAGAGATCTCGTTTGAGTGCTTTGCATCAATCCAAACAAAAGTCTCCAGTTGCCATTAAAGAAAGAGTGCAAAGCCATCCCATTTTATCAGAGCGAGAATTTCCTTACACAACCAACTTGGCTTTCTGTGTGATTGCTGACCAAACTTATCACCTACGTTCTTTGATGGGTGAAAAGTTGGGTAGAAATGCTACCATAGTTAAAGAGTTTTACACCCAGGTAGACATTGCAATTAGCCTGAAGTGTCGAGTGAAAGGGGTTCAAGTTAACATTTTAGTGAAGGCGCTCCACACGTTCTACCAATTACCGAAGGTAGCCGATTGCCGCTATGCTTACTTAATGCAGCATGAGGACAAGATCCCCTTTGATGACATTGCCTCATTTTCTGAATCATGAGAGGCAAGTGCTGTGAAAGATCCCTTGTGGTGGGCAGTGATATTTTGAACTGAAGAAATTGCACAGAGACGCCAAGTTTTGGCTTCATTTTGTGTCTTTCAACATTTTTCTGACCTCACATCTGAGTGACGCCATATGGGAGAAGGCCCTCCTGATTTACTTACTGATGACCCATAACTAGTTGATGTTGCTGCTATAATGTATCAAAACCTTGAAGCGGCAATAGTGGATCACTCTTGCATGATTGTTTTCCCCCACTTCGTTCATCAATGGTGTCTTCAATCGGGAGTGAAAGGTAAAGCCAATGAAGAAGTGTTTCTGGCCCCCATGCTCTTCAATTATAGAGCCATCAAGTCACCCCGTAGGGCACCACAAGGCCCAGGGGCAGATCAGCCAGACCACAATGTGATGGAGGAGGAGGCATCAATCTCAGATATTCCAGCAATAGAGGAGTCTGACCCAGCACAGTCAAATGACCCATGGAGGGCTAGTGTAGATAGGCGTATGGATCTGATGATGGGTAAGGTGGATAGTATTTCTGATGATGTAGCCCAGATTCGACTTCAGCTACAACACTTATTACCACTATTGACTGATAGGACTTCTGGAGTTAAGGGTGACGAGGGCCCAAGCAAGCACCAGCTTGGCGATCTTTGACTTTTCTTTTCCTTGTTAATTGTTTTCTGTTTTTATATTCTTGCTACTTATTTTGTTGCTTAATTTCTATTTTCATATGGTTATTTACAGTAAACTGGTGGTTATCTGATTAGCTATAGTGTAACACCATAAATTCTAGCTCCTCTCATGCCTTTAAATGACTTAATATCAAGAAGGATGTAAGTTTCTCATAGAAAGGCAAGGAAAATAATGAATATTTTCGTATTGCATCATATCTAAAAATTCATTTTGGTGTCACGTGGACTGTGTGAACTTATACTATACCTCCTCATATTTAATTACATTATTACAACTCATTTGTATCATAAAAACTCACCTACAACCCTTGGAAACCGAAAAGAGACATAGGAAATGGGTATCCATTCTCGGTCAGCACTGGCCTCATTTCTGGGCAAAATTTGAAAAATCATAACTAAATCTAGAAAAATTGAAATCATGCCATCTTGGTCATTCTGGAAAGCTTGGGATGTCTACTTCATGGAAAAATATGTACAAGTCACAACATCCCACAAACAGAGCATTTGACACATGAATTAGTCTAGAGGTCGGACTGGGTCCTGATGCTGTCACAGTTTACTGATATGAACTTCAAACCAATTAATTCCAAAAAAATCCAATACATGCAAATGATACCAATCTAGAAAGTTGTGGATGTTAAAAAGAGAGAAAAAATATCTCCAGATCAGTTCATCAAGCCCAAATTTCAAAAATTGATGGAACAGTACTTTTGGTCAGGCAAGATGACTGATACTGGGCAGAAACTTCAAAAATTCGTATCTTTCTCTCTAGACCTCCAAATGAGGTGCTTCTAGTTGGCACAAGTCACTGTGATTACCTAGTTTCTTTGTATAAAATTTCATAGCAATTGGACATCATTTGAGTTTCGAGTGATAGAAAACATTTTCAGACCAAATAAATAATGCAGCAGACCAAATCCATAAAATTTGCCAATTTGAAAAAATCATCAAATATTCTATAGACCTCCAAAAATTATGATCTTTAACTTCCTAAAAATATCTCAATGAGACCTAATTGCATGCCAAATCTTAAATCAAGACTAACTCATTTAGCTAAAAAGTGACATAGGGTTCCATTATGGTCAAATTTAGCTCCACATGAGGTACCAAACTTGCCAAATGATCTTCCCTTGGTGTTGGCACCTTTTGGGCAAGTAGAAAAGCATATTTAAGATTTGTGTGAGCTTCCCAAAGGGTCCCAAACCTCATGCATCTCATTTTGACCATTCAACCCTCACTTATATACATATTTATCAAACTTTAAATTCTCATTCTATGGCCTTACATACTCAAAACATGGGCTAGTGGTCATATAGCATAATCATACATCTAAACATTACATATTAGTATATTTATACATGTCTCAAGGTTCATAGTACATATACAACATATACATTATGAACCATCATTATGGTTCCAAAATGGATAAAGCTAGACATAAACTTGTCATTCTTCCTTCTTCATTGAAGTTGGCTTCCTTCACTATAGTTACTTGGTCCACCTAGCATGTTAGGTCATTGGAGAAGAGGGGATGAGATTCAAAGAATCCCAATAGCTCATCTCCCATTCAATCACACATAAAATGTGCAGAGCAAGATTTACAAATACATGCATGGAAAAATAAAAGCCATACACATTTTAAAAGCAAACTTGGCATGTGAATAACTCATACAAATCATTCAAGAGCTCACCAAGTGTTTGGAGTTAGCCTCACACTTCTCCTCATAGATTTTGGACTTGCCTCACCCATTCTTGAGCATTTTGGACTCAACCATACTCTTGGGAGCCCACTTTACTTTTGGGAGACTCTTTGCTTTGTCTCAACTAAGCTTGAGGGTTCTTGACTCATTCTCACCCAAGGAAAGAGTTCTTGGCCTCTCCACACACAAGCAAACTAATACAAACATCATAGATTCATTTAAAACATAACATAACATTAAGGATCATGACATGTGAAGGCATACTAGCATACTTTCCATAGCTTGAAAATACACATACACACATTCTAAAACAAGCTAAACACACATTCATACATGAGAAAAGGTGGAGAGAGCTACCTTGTATGCAAACACATACTTTTTCTTAGTTTCCAAGCCTCCTCTTTCAGCCATACACCCATAATTTGATGGGGATAGTTTCTTTTAGCCTAGATACAATGTATGGGAACCAATTAGGTTCATGAAACATATTCTAAGGCTACACAATTTGCTTAAACCCTAAATTGCTTTACAACTCTCATTATGGTCCATAAAGATACCTAATAAAGTAACACCCCTCAAATGGCTTCTAGGCCTCATTCTTTTCTTTCAAATATGATTCTTGACTCCTTTTGAGTTTCTTAGAGTCATCACATCATTAAGACAAAATGCCTAGTACCATGTTGCTTCTTTAGGTCATATTATGGAACCTAAGACACCAAATCACTTTCCATGAGTTCTAATTTTTTTCCAAGGCTTCCTTTCATCTTTATTCATCAAATATGACTCAATAATGGCCTTAGAAAAAATTAAAACTCCCCCCACCTATACAAACAAGCCTAGGCCAAGACATAGGCTTCCTTTGGGCTTCTTGGAGTTCTCTTGATTTTCTTGAAGGGAGAAGCTTGTGGAGAGTATCTTAGGTGTCTCAAGAACTCATTTAAACTCTTACTTAGACTTAGGAATCATCATACAAATTCAGAAATTGGAAGGTGCACTTAAAACCCTAAATTTTACATCTTGAATCCTAATGGTTATTTTGTTGTTTTCTTTGCATATTCTTGTTCTTCTCCATCAAATACCTAAGAATCATCCTTGGTTAGACTTGAAATTTAAATTCCTAGGGCAGAACACATGTAGGTCGAAATGGAGGAGAAGGGCTATGAAAGGTATCAACTATAAGATGCATTTTTACCTTGTTTCCTTGCTTAGTTTGGCTTGAATCTTGATTTCTCCAAGCTCCTCTCTTCAAATCCAAACTTTCTCTTGAATATATCCCTTGAATCAGATTTATAAACATCATTTTAATCTAAGGAAAGAAAGGAGTATGAAGGAGAGGTGGTGGAGATGAAGAAAAGCAAAGAAAAACATCATGAAAGCATACCTTAAGCTTGGATTTCTTCCTCCTTCTTCTTCCTCTCTTGAGTGCCTCTCCCTTAGGGTTCTTCTTCTGATTTGGGGCTGGAAAATCTGAAGTGAAATGAGGGTAAGTGTGAGGCACCACCTATATATAGCTAGGGTAAAAGGACTTTTTCAAAAATTTCAATTTTGCCCTTTATACTTTGCATTTTAGTTTCTCCTTCGTTTTAGCTCCTTTTTTAGAACAATATTTTTTATTATAAAATTTGGGTTCCTAATTAAGAAAAATGACTTTGGAATCACTCGAATCGGAGCTAAAACCTTTTCGAGTGGACCCGTCAAAGTTCGGGCACACTGACATTGGAAAATGTCCACCAGAGGGGATTTAACTGTTCCGGGGCTTCCTATAGTTTTCAAGGCCCTTGAGAACCCTAGAGAACTCAAAAATTTGGTTTAAAAAGCCATTCTATGTGAATTCTAGAAATTACCCGAAATTATGAAAATGCCATTATGCTTTGTCAAGTTTTCGTCAAAATTTGTTTCTTCATTCTAGCTCCATTTTTCCTTCCATTTGAGGCTAAAATTCTCATTTTTATGGGGTTAGAATGTTACTCAAATTTTTCAGGACCTTAACTAATTCATTTCGGGGAACTTGCTTTGAAAATGCTCTTGTTTTCATTGTTTAACGAAAACTAGACATTACATATAGCTTGCTTCTCAATGTTGGAACTAGCTAGATTTAAACCTCTTTTCATTACTGCTGGTTAAGTTTAGTTTTTGTTTGATGCCTGTCTCATTGATATTTTATTATCAGTTACTACTATTTTGGTAAGTGTAGGTGTTGTTTCTCTTGTGCAGCTACCTTTTTGTTGGTAGTAGCATGAGACTTCTTTTTCCCGATATGTGTCAATGAGGACACTGTCCATTTCAAGTTTAGGGGTGAGGGTATACCTTTTTAACCTTTTTGTTGCCGATTCGACATGATTTTAATTTTGACGCTTAGACTTCCACTTATTAACTACTTAATTTTTATGTTGGGTTGGTAAATTTTTCCTTTAATTAGATTGTTTGGGTCCAATGATTGTGGGTTGCTTAAATTATATGCTTGACAGGGAATTTTGGAAGTGTTTGTTAGCGCTTGAGTCATAGAATAATGCATTATTTGATGACATTTTTAGGGCAAAATTTTTGTACACAAACGTTGGGGAATTATTTGAAAGCTCTTGTTTTAGAAAAAATTACAGCAAATTAGTGTATATGTTCTTTCTCAATTTCAAAACTCTAGAGAACCATCCTTGGAATTCCTTGAAATGATCTAATGACTTCACTTGATTTTGAAAAATGATTTGGGCATTAATTAAATGTGTTTGTGCCTTTCAAGCTATCCTTTATCAATTATATTTTCCCTTGAACCCCCCACTTGAGCCTAATTGAAAAACCATATAAATTTTTGTTTGAATTTGTGCATTAGACTTATACTCCACAAACTTGAAAAACCATGATTCTACTTAGGACTTGAGATAATAGATTAGTGTTTACATTTTGATGAGCTTTGATCATGGGAGTATGAATAATGGGTAGTCTGTAATTATTTGCACTCAAGATGTGTTTATTTAAAAAAAATTATTTCAATGAGATTGAGTGCATTTGGATTTGAAGATAAGTTTGGGGGAGGTGTTAGCATTTTGGAAGAATACTTTGAATGCAGAAAAGAGGGTAGAGTTTTGTACTATCATTTATCTCAAGTTATTTGTATTCTCTTTTATCCCTTCTTTCAATCAGCCTTCACCTTGGCCATATTACAAGCTTAAAAGTCCTAATGATTTTGAAATTTTTGTAAGGTCAAATGTATAGTGGAGAGGAAAGAAAAGTTTTGGCATATGAAGTGTTGTTGTTGAGGCAGTGTATATATATATACATTGAAGTGTGGTTTTTGTTCTGAGCAATGGTTGGAAAATGATACCCTGACCAGCCACACACACACATGTTTTAAAAATGTTAAAAAACTTCACAGTATGCTGTGAGCCTTGCATCTTCTTACATTCCATTTTCCCCTGTCCTGCTTATCATGGGTAGCAACTAATGAGGATTATACCATGCATTCATAGTATTTGGATAATTCATGCAATCTCACTAATTCTTCATTTTATTTTACTCAAGGATGAGTAAAAGTCTAAATTTGAGGGTGTGATAACCTCTCTAAATTCATGCCTTTTCAGCACATTTTCCTTGAGCTAT
The DNA here is from genome assembly GCA_026724425.1 of Erythrophleum ivorense. Taxonomy (NCBI): domain Eukaryota; kingdom Viridiplantae; phylum Streptophyta; class Magnoliopsida; order Fabales; family Fabaceae; genus Erythrophleum; species Erythrophleum ivorense. The sequence continues at coordinate 2,440,706 of JAIUCV010000033.1, read as the reverse complement.
GCATATCTTTTGATGTATTTTGTATATAAATTATACTAAAAATAGGAAAATGTGCATTTTTTGATAACGAAACTTAACTTACTCACTTTTAGTTTAATTATGAAAATTTTAATCTTAATTTAGGAATATTTTGGTACAATTATAACTTCATACTTTTTGCAGATATTATTGGACTTCAAAGTAATTGCTAGAATTTATATGCTGAAAGTTTTGCTAAATTCGCCGCAGCCAATTCTTGCATGGAGGAGAAAGCATACAGAGAGCATTTTGCCGAGGCCAATTGTTGAACAGAGACACTGGTGAAAACCTGAGGGCATTTCGCCACGGCGAATAATATGTTGGCCCCAGCGAACCATGGTCTATTGAAACATTGCGTTTTAAGGCTTGACAGACACTAGGGCTTGATATATCCACATTTTCGACGAAGTGAGAGGAGCCTCTGACTTCTAGGCAGCTTGGGGAGCTGGTGTGCTAGGGTTTGGAGTTTGGAGAAGTGGTTTGGGCCAACGATTGAAGTTTTAAAGAGATTTGAAGCCATTTCCATCGATTTTTTTGATCTTCTCCTTCTCTTTCTCTTGTATTCTGCTATGGCTCCGACTTCTTAGTGTTTTGTAAACTTGTGGCTAATTATGAGTAGCTAGACATTTGTTCTAGGATTATTTTGAACCCTTGTATGGATTGATACTTGATTCTCCTCCACTTCTATTGATTAATGACATATATGTGTTGATTTTACTCTATTTTTAATGCTTCTGGTTGATTGGCCACCAATTAGTTGTTTGTTGGCTTGAGTGATGCTTGAGAGAGCTAGCTTGTGTACTGAACTTCAGTTAAATCATACAAGAACTTGAACTTTAGGTATTGAATGGATGGTTTTGTTGGTGAGGTAAAGATACACTCACTAACCTTATGTAGTCATATTTGGGTTTGAACTTAAAATTGGGATTTATTTGGTTGTGAGAGAGATTGAGCAGCTAATAGAATTAAACACTTGTTTTTTACTTGAGAAAGCTTTTTCAAGTAGTATTTGATCCCCATACTAGCACATGTAGTTGTTGGTCATTTTTGTGAGAGGAGATTGTTCTTGTGCTATGAAATACAAAGGAGAGAGATAATCCTAGATCCCTTATATGCTTGAAGTCAAAAAGGATCTCTTAATTCCCTTTATAACTTAATTCGCAAGGTTATTTATACTCAACTTCAATAAACAAATATTCTGCTCAACCTAGTTTAAAGCATAAGTTTAATGATTAACTAAACTCAACTCCAATCCTCGTGGGAACAACAATCTTTTTATACTACTTTGTCACGGCCCGTGCACTTGTGGTGTAAGCCGTTTGGTGAACAACAATTGAATTGCACAACAATTGTCTTCCTTGAAGGCAAACTCCATATATCTTTTAATAATATAGGCCCATGAATCTTCCTTTCTACCAATGAACCAAATATGAAAGATTTTAAATATCATGATGCAGTGTATGACAAATTTCAAAATTTAAAGTAATTTTTTATTTCAACAATATCACCCGATTCATCATTTTGGTTATCATCAATACCAATAGTATTGTTCCCTCCATCATGACTTTCAAGTGATTAGGTTTGAGAGTTGTTTAGGCCATTCATTAATTGCTTTATAAAAGGTTGCACTTTTTCATCCTAGTGTTGTTGGGCAACAAACTTGAGGCTATTTTTCCTAGTCATGATAATATGCTAATTTCCCTCCTACAATATTGTAAAATAGAAGTGTTATAATTTTTAAATAAGGAAATTAACAAGCTTTCACTATTAATGAAAGAAACTATGGTTAAAAGAAATATAAAACTTGACAAAAGAATAAAATATTTTCTAGGTATTACCTATCTTATTCAGAATCTCTATTGTACTAATTTTCATTTCCTTTATCATTTGGAAGAGGGTTGAAAGGTTGGCTTAAATCAATGATTATCCCATCAACACCACTTCTTACCCACTCATTATTGGCATCTTTTGAGTTACAAATATTTTCCAAGCACCTCAAGTCGACAAGCTCATTCTGCATTGGTGACTCCAATTGCATATGCTTTTCTATTCCCATATAAAAAATGTCTTGGGGTTTAATTGCACTTATATTTTTTTCAAATCTCATATAAGTTTACTTAATTAATTCCATAATCCATTTTCACTACAACAATGTTCATATTTTTCAACTGATGAATCCAACATAATTCCAATAGATATGATTTTTTTTTTACTTTTGCATTATTTTTTGACTAAAATTTTAGTTAGATAAATAAATTTCTGTCATTAAATAGTGTCACACAATTAAAAAAAAATCCGTAAAGGAAACTTACAAAAAGAGAAGAACACTCATGCACTAGAAGAAACATGGTGGCAAAGCAAACCATGTTAAATGAATAAATTTAATATAACATTATTTAATGTGTTTTAAATTAATATATTATTTAATATATTTTAAATTAATGTATTTATATAGAAATGTGATTGGCAATGCCAATCATATTTTTATCAGCCAAATTGTCAACCAAAATATGGTCAAACAAAAATAACCATATTTCTGTCAGAATAATTGTAACAGAAATATGGTGTTTGATTGAAATATGGTTGGACAATATTTTCCTGTTGCAATATGGTCAGATGTCTCCAACCATATTTCAGGAAAATAGTGTCTCTAAAATTTTTTTAAGAAAATTACAAATTTATTTTTTTAAGTAAATAAATAAAAATTCATTAAATTTTTTCTTAATTTTGATTTTAAAAAATTTTAATGATTATTTATATCAATTAAAATAATTTATATAAACATATAAATATTATTAATAATATATTGAGTATTAATAACAATACATTAAATATTAATGAAATGATATTAATCAAATATAAATAGATTATATGTATTCAATAATTAAATTAATAAATTAGAATTTTACAATCTATATTCATTATTTCTATATTATAAAATTTCAAATTTTTTATAAATAATAATAAAGTTATTATTGCAAAACACGCAATTTTACCAAAAAGAAAAACCTAACATCGCTTGAAAATGGATAAAATGGATAAGCACGCTAAAGAAATAAATATCTAGCAAATAGACAAAGGTCGGGAATTTATTAAATAAAAAAGTGAAACCAATTTTCAAGCCCACCAATTTTTTGTTTTTCCTATCTACAAATAAATAAGTAAGTTTCGTTTACGCACTCATCATTTTCAAAGGTGGTTTTTAACTATTTTATCTCTCATTGTCATTTTCAAAGGTAGTTTTCAACTCTCATTATCTCTATGTATCTGGTCTCTTCATGTTCTTCTTCTCAGAGAAGTTGTTTTCGCTCTTTAGCTCTACTCTCTCTTTTAATATCTTCATCTCTCCTCTCTATTGATTTTTCATTTGGTTGATTATAGATTATTTGAATTTGTTTTTTCCAAGTGAATTTTTTGATTGAAATGTTTTTATTTTTTATGAAGTCTTTTTATTTGATTATCTTGTTGGTACGCGAAGTTTTCAAATCTAGTTAAAATGTTCGGTTGATTGAAATGGTTGAAATGTTTTTTTATTGATTTATTTGGTTGATTGTAAGGGATGAGAACCTATTTTTATTGTTCTTAATGTATCCTTTCATATGAGTTCTTTGGTATAATATAGAGAAAGAATATTTGAATATTTTGAAGTTTTAGATATGTAGAAATTTTAATCGAAGTGTAAGTCATGAAATGGACAGATGGAAAAAAAAAGGAAGAATACAAACCCAAAGAAAGGAATTGCAAGATGAATGGATGAAGAAGAAAAGAACACAAGCCAAAAAGAGCAACTGGAAGCAACCCAAAAAACATCAATAATAATAATATACAAAAATGAAAATATATATAACATAAATTAAAATAAGTATAACCCATAAAGCATTTCCCACAAAAAATGACCATAACTATTTTTTATGGATATGTTTTGTTTTGAATTTTTACAGTGTCCAAAACAACCAAATAGCATAGATTGTGCATACTACGTGATGAGATTTATGAAGGATATCATAACACATGGATAGTCTATAATCCTGGACACAGTATGTAATTCAGTTCTTTAAGTGATTGGATAGTTTTCCCTTGTCTCTATATTTCCTTGTATATAAAAATTTAATTATAGGATGGTGTTGGTTGCTGGTAATTTGCTGTTACTAGTTGTATTTAGTAATATTAGTATGTAATTTACTGTTATGAGCTATAAAGAGAGGGCTTAAGACCAGAGGAATCTGTATTTTTAAACTGTTATGTTGTCAATTTTTCTTTAATATAAAATTTGTTTTAAAATAATATTTCTAAATTGTAACCAAATTCTAATTATCTAACTTCAAATTGTTCTTATTTCATTTTATAATACTTCCCAAATTTATATTGCAACGAATATTCTGATGTTCAAATAGATGAACTTAGAGAAGAGTGGCCTTAATACGTGTTCCAACAATGTCTATTGGTTTAGTATTAGCTTATGTTTACTTCTAACTTTGTTTTAATTTCATTATTGATTACAATTGTTCTTTGATTAATTAATGCAAATAAATAAGAATTTTTCTAATTAAATGACAATAATTATTCTCTACTATTCTTTGATTGTTTTGAGTTGCTGAATATTGATAGCTAGACTCATAAAGAATAGAGACGAATCAAATGCTAATAACATAAATTGCTTGTGGTAAAAAAAAAAAAGTTTTAGTTGGCGGTTCAAAGTAAAATTGCCAAAAAATTTATATTTGTTGGTGGTTAATTTAAATAATTGCCAACAAAAATATACCTTTTATTGGTCGTGTGTAATTGACTGCCAAGAAAAGATTCTTTTTGTTGATGGTTTTTAATTAACTGCCAACAAAATCATTCTTTTTGTTGCCAGTTACTATTTGCCAATGAATGTGACAAATAACCGTCAATAAAACCTTCTCCTAGCATAGTATCACTAGCACAAATTTTAGTTCAAGCATTTAAAATAACTTATGACATATACCAATACTATTAGACAGCGTTTGGAAGCTTGAAACACTAGGAAGATCCCTTTTTTTCTTTTTTCTTATTGCACTTTAGTAAGAATTTATATTCATGAATTCGATCCCACATTTTAGTCCAAAATTTTAAAGTATTAGATTATAGGTCAATTAACTTGTTTAGTTCCTAACTAATTCATTTGAATTCCTTACACTTTGAATTATATGCAACTCACCATTCATCAAATATCCTTATGTCTAAGTATAATAATAATGATGATGTTGATAAAAAACTAATGATAACAAAAAATTAAGTTGGAGATTAACCGTTTGTATGACCAATAAATTTAGAAAACTGTTTAAAAATTTATCATGATAATGCTCATTAAATTAGAAAATAATGAGTTATTCTACTAATTTACATTCATCCCTTAATGTGTTCTAGATGATACTGTTAGAAGTCTCTTTCTTCTTTCTTTTTCTTTAATTTGTAATAGATAAGAGATAGTTTTCAGAGCTAACTAAAACTAATTTAATAATTTAAATTGAGTCATAAGAAACTGAGTAGCCATCAAAGTGCAATATAAGTCCACCGCATTTAACTAATAAATGTATGGTGTGCATTTAAGACAAAAAAAAAATGTAAGTGAAAAGAGAGAGAGCAAAACTCATACCTACTTCCATTATTTTTTGTCACTTTCTTTTCTAAATACATAGTATATTATTACAAATGATCACAATCAATCAAAGTGATTTGTATAAAATCAATTAGTTTTGCTGGACGTTACGTGCATGCTGTTGTGCAACGTTATAATCATATGTGGGACCACATATACCTAATTCATTCTTTGCATTGTTCACAAGCTTAAAATATCCCCTTCCCTTTACCTTTAGTATTTTATAATTTATTCTTTTCTTGAAGGGTTTGAACACAAATAGATATAGACATGACATCTTTCTGTAAAGCAAAAGTTCTAACTTCTAAAGAAACCCTAATTAACAAAGTATCTATTACAACCCTTATCTATTTCACGTGCATCATGAAGCGCGTCAAGGGCATATTGTGAAAACACAAATGACAATGAGAGGCGCAGATATCATGTTCAGTGAAGAAAAGTATATATATATATATATATATATATATATACATTTCAAAATTTTAAGTTGAAGATATTTATATTGAAAAATTTTAAATTTTAAAATTATTTTACAATAGATTAAAATCTAAAATTTTAATTTAGAATCCTAGAGTATACTTTTGTTTACCTAATTTAAATTTTTTATTTTAAAATTTAAAATCTTATAATATAAATATTTTTAACTCTAAGAAGCCTCACATATATATATATAATTTTTATTTCTTTTTGCTAAAGTGACTTATACCAAGTGTAAAATAACTCTTTGCTCTTGCCGCATGCAACCTGAAGCCTATAAATATTATGTAGCGTGAAACATGCCCGTAGGGACACTGTGCTTGCATCTTCATAGCTTTGAAACAGAAACAAATAGGATAAATTATATATATATATTATATTTTTTTGTTTTGGACTAAAGTGACTTATTCCAAATGTAGAAATTCTCTTTGATTTTGCTCCATGCAACCTGAAGCCTATAAATATTATACAGCATGAGGCTTGCGCGTAGGGGCACAGTACATGCATTTTCATAGTTTTGAAATAGAAGCAAATAAGATAATTTTTTTAAATTATATAATTCTTTTAAAATATGCCCAACCATTTAAAGTCAAAAAATAATCAAAATACCTTTAAAATTAATATATATTTTTTAATGAAAATATAACTTATTAAAAATATATTTTTTTAAAACTTTTATTTCAACTTTATTTTTTTGTATTAAAATTATAAATTTAATTTATTTTAAATGTTAAAAAATGATTTTAACTATTTTATATTAGTCAAATAAATATTTTATACTTGTGATATTGTATTAATAATAATATAAAAATATTTTCGTTAAAATAAATGTAATTGTAACTTATATTTTTTTATATAAGAAATTAGTGTAGCGTATTTTTTAATTTTAGTAGAAAAAAGTATAGTATTTCAAAATAGATGAAAGAGTTGGTAATTTAAACATCTCTGAGAAAAAAAGTATAATTTTCCTTAAAAAAATAATATAATAGCTTTACGAAAAGAAAGAAAAAGGTCCAAGACAGCTTGCAAATATTCAGAAAACGTATGGTAGAAAACAAATCAGGCTAAGAAAAAAAAAAACTTCGGCTAGCCTCAATAATTTTAGATATGTAACTCAATAGAAATTTGCTGACAATACTCCAAATAAAAGACTACTACAGGGATAACCCAATAAGAAGGAAGAAAAAAGTATGCCTCCAAGAGATCTCTTCTTTTATCTTTTTCTTTTTTCCTTTTAGTCGAACAGAGATATATCCAAATAATAGAAAAAGTCGTGTTGATTAGGTAAGGTTTGTGTATCTAGTTCGCATTATGTTAATTACTGCCTTTTAGCTTTATCCTCGATTGTTTCAGTATAATGGGGAAACTGTTCTTTGAGATAATAACTCCCCTATTTCTAATTGTATTAATAATTCATCGCATATCTTCATTTTATAATGAATAAGTTCTATCTTAGTTTTAAATTATTTTCAATTTCACCTTCGGATTAATGACCATTATGACACTGTCTATGAAATATCAACACAGTAAACGGACATCTTATGTGGTATGATGCTAATCTTACTTGTATTTTTTTTCTTTACATTACATCCCTATAGTTTCAATGATTTTAATTTTACTCCTCACACTTTATTTCGTTACGATTGAGTTCCTAAATTTACAAATTATTTTCAATTTCGCCCATGCAATTGAGTGAGTAAAATGCCAACAGTTTTTAAGAGTTAAAGAACAACACAAAAAGATATTTCTTAATGGTGCATCTTTGTATATTTATAAACTTGTATCATGATCAGACTTCAGACATCATATTCATTTTTCACCACATATCATACCCATTTTAATTTACTTGACAAATTGGGTTTTATGTAAGAAGTTTTTGAACATACTAGAGGGAAGTTCCACAAGTTATGTTATTGTTTACTGTGTAGTTCCTGTTGATGATCAAAAGCCAAAATATTGAAGCATTTTATATGTTCGCAAAGCTTTAGACTGGATACTAAGTTAAGCTCTTCCTATGTTTTCTTGATTGCTTATTGTCCCTATCAAGGTTTTAAAATATGGAACGCATCATATGATGCAGCTGCAATATTGCTAATGCGGTCTGCGCCGCATCTACAATAATCTGCAATGTAACGGTCCACAACACCCGCAACCACAACTGTAACCGCAACTACAATTTAAAACCTTGGTCCTTGTTACTATATTCTATCAGGTCACTATACAAATGCAATTGATATTTGCAATCCATGTTTCTGCAGTTTATTTTCTTCTTTTGTTCACTTTTTCTTTTTCCAAATGTTTACCTTTAGACTATAATGTCTATCTCATCGAGTGCAACTTCCAGATAGAATCTTCAATGTCCTTCATGAGAAAAATCCTTATCTTGCTAGAGATATAATAAAAAGTGAAAAAAAAATAGATTTAGTACTAGTCAATATTGCCACATAAAAATAAACATGGTCTAACCACGGTTAGAATTTTAAAACTATGGTTAGACCTTTCATGACAAACAATTCAATTTTGGGTTTTAATATGTTGCTAAACCATATAGCAATGGTTAAAGCCATCGCTAAAGTCACTAGAAAAACACTAAAAATGTAGTTTTTTATAGTGTATAAACCTAACTCTAAATATGCTTCCATGACTATTATCAACCTTCAACAAACCTATGAGAATACAACATTTATTCTTCATATGATGTACCACGTCTTTGCTTGTACTCCTCTTTCAATATGTTATTTTCACCTTATATGCTCAATTAGCAAAAGTAGCCCTCGTGACTCCCAAAATAAGTGAAGACACCTTTTCCTTAACTGCCTCAGGAGCACGAGAGAAGTCTCTTAGCTCTAAATGCACTATTTGAGTAGCCAAGAGCCCTCAAAGGATGAAGATTCCACTAGCAAACTAACGTTAGAAAGAGGAGAAAGTAGGGCATCAAGAGCATTAAACACCAAAATAATATCAAGATGACCTGCAGCAAAAAGCCTTATCAAGTAACAAAGAACCTTGATATTATTGGACAAGGCTACATCACAAAATATTAGTTAGTAACAACAAAACAAAACATAAACAAAGGGCATAACAGTAGAATGTGAGCTTACGTTCATATATTCAAGAAGCGTACCAAATCATGCCAGCAACCCTCAATAGCAATTTTGAACTCATATATAAGCAAAAAGGTGTTGAAATGTAAATCCTTGACAAAATACATCATGTAAGCAACATTATCCTTAACCTCACTTAAACTCTGCTTCCTTACCTCGTTCGCATCATAGCCAATTAAATAATGGCATTTTAGAAAAAAAAGAAGTTGGAAGCCTACCTTGTGGGATGTAGATACCCTCTTCTAAATGGATGATGTTTGGAGTGACCACTGACAGTGAACATACCATGAACTTTAGCATACACTACCATGTCAAAGAAATGAAGAAAAAAAAAGTGGAAAAGATGCCCACACTCTAGCAAATCAATAGAGAACTACAAAGCCAATGATATATTGCAAGGCCATTGGGGTCAATTAACAAAAAGCTACCCAATTGATTTCACCAAAAATGTTAAAACCTTTTATTGAGAGGAAAGCACATGCCTGTGTAAAACACATCCTTATACAATGCTAAAGAAAACTCGTCACCCTCGAGATCAAGTGTAGATTGTTAGGTAAAAGGGACAGATAAAATAAAAGTAGAAGGAATACAATAATCACCTTAGGACCAATAAAGAAAATCTACTATCAAGGAGCACTAGAGATTCACTAAACTCAAGGCAACCATGATTGATAGAGAATAAAAATAACCTAAACACGGAAGTTGAAACAAAATAGGGAGAGCGAGAGATCAAGAACAAAAAACAATAATAACTCAAGAAGCAAAGTTTAAAAGAATCTAGGAGCAACCATTCACCTCCCATAATGGCTAGCTAAAGAGGCACAAAATGTGAATGCAATTAATGGTGAAGAAAACCAAAGGGCACTACTTGGCAAAATAGCCACGCTTTAGTCTTCCCCAAAACTTCACATTAAGTACTACCTAGAGCCACTAAGTAGCCACCCCTTAAAGGCAGTGCAATAGGTTGCCCATGAATGTGCCCCTGGTAAAACTTTAGCCTTAAAAACTCAAATGACACCTCCTTAATTTCTTTGAGTTTTTTTGACTTATCACTTCACTAACAAACTTGGGAGCAAGTGTTATAAGTGCCTTATAAGCTTAATATTCTCATAGGCCCAAAATTGAATTAGCCTTGTTGTCAAGACCCATATTACCCTAGAGAACCAAACAACATGAGGCACAAATCCCCTAGGTATAAAAAGAAAATGAATCCCAATCAATAGCGAGCAACATAGTGATATTAGGAGGTAACCCTAGAATTCAATGCCTAACAAAAGACACCACTATACACTAACGATGATAGGCCATTTTCTTCTGTTCTACTTCTTTTTAGCTTGCAAAGGTACATTGAGTTGTAACTCTACCAATCATTTCAACAACACAATATACTATTGTTGGGCTAAATTTATTCTTTTATCTTTAGCCTTAATTGAAGCACCAATAAGCTTTATTATAAAAATATAATAAATAATTGTTTACCCAAAAAATGTAATAAATAATTTTCTTTTTACAATTCAACATCATATAATTGAGTATTAAAAATAAATTTTTTACATGTCATATATTTATAGATAAGTCAAATAACAAATATATAAGAATTAACCACTATGGAATAAAATTTTATCTTGAAATTAAGGCCTTTTATGTAGACATTTGTGTGTGTGTGTGTGTGTGTGTGTTTTAATACTTTATAATGACTAAATGCCTCTTATGCTTTTGATGTCTTAAAAGAATTTTTGGAACTATTATATACAGTTATCAATAACAAAAATTTTGAAACCCCATTAAATATCTAGATTATTCTTTTTCAATATAAATATATATCTATTTGATAATTATTAACTATTACAATATTCTTTAAAAATTAACAATCATAACATTTTTAATGCAAAAAATTATGTTTAAATCTAAATGTTTTTATTACATTAATATATAATTAAATTCCTGATTAGTAAACAAGGCACATACATTCAGTAGTGGCTTTTTATTTTTGGTTTGTTGATAGTAAAAAAATTAAATTTAAGAATTTATCCAAATTACTCAAACTTTAAATTTATTACTAGATACTCACACTATAAACTTGTCGGGCCAACTTTTTAAATTTACCCAACACTATTCATGGAACACAAGGCTATTTAAATTGAAGTGCTTGTTAATTTAGAAGTAATCCAAAAATGGGGGCTGAATTGGATTTTATAATTATTTCTCCTTTCATGATTATTTTTTATTTCTTCAAGTAATATCAGTTTCTTAAGGAACTTAATCTCACTTCTTAATATAAAAGATTAAATGCAAAGTAAATAGAGTATGTAAGAGAAAAAATCACACAAGCGATTTATCTTAATTTGGACCAAAATATCCTACATTCAGTCCCTAAACTCACATCAAAGGATTTTTATTAAGCACAAGTAATCACTAGAGATACAAGTAACTTTATAAGCACAGATGTAGTACTCTTGCTTTTACAACCTTTCCAAAATAACTTAATAGTGCTCAATTTATAACTTTTACACTTTTTTTTCTCTTCACTTGATTTCCTACTCCCTAGGTTTTCATACAAGTATTTTAGAAAACTCTCCCCCAAGGTTTTTCTACAAGATACCTCTAAATTTTTCCATAGATTTTTTTCAAGACACCTAGAAACTCAAAATAAAAGAAGAATCAGGTTAAGCACTTGAACTCTCTAGAGGTTTTCTCAAATTACAAATGTTAACTCACACTAAACAATAGCTTGTTAATGCATAACCAAAATAACTTTAGAGCAAGATGATCAGCATTTTATTCTCTCTTCTTATTTTTCATGTTCAAATGGCCTTTAGTATATATGGCAATCATTGAACATATGACCATTTATAGCAGCTTCCTTAGATTACATAAATATACTCACTAATAAGGAATTTGTCTTAAATGCTACAAATCTTCTTGTTTTTGGATCAAGACCTTTATTCCTTATTCAGCAATCTTTCACGTGCAAAATGTTGATTCCATTAAATGTTTCTTCTAGAGGCTGGAGATCCTACATTTTTCATTTGTAGCCTTTATACATCTTCCTTCAAATTGCCTTTTTTTTTCTTTTCTAGTTCCTGATTTAATGCACTTTCCCCTTTTTGTTTCTAACCAAAAGTAACAACATATATTAGAGATTAATATAAGGTCAAAGCAAAATATGTCAATATAAATAACTTGATCAACCTTTTGAAAACTTAGATATTTTCATTAGTGTGCACATCATAAATGTTATTTCAAAAACTTACCATATAAGAATCATGTTTAAAGACTTTCCTTTAAGAATCCTGATATTGTAAATCACCTTACAAAAACTTTCCAAACAAAGCATTTGGCTTATTTAAATAAACTTATCATGATTATTATTTTCATGCAATAATTCAGCCAATAAAACACAATTAAGCCCAAAGGCAATATGCAATGTCTCAACTTCTAAGCCTAGCATAATATTTTCTATAATTATGATTTCGCCTCATTTTCTTACATATTTTCCAAAATTATACAATTGAACATGTGTTAGTCATAATTCAAAAGCTAATTAGCCCAAAAACAATTTATCCAACAGTGCTAAACCAAACTATAGAAAAGATCGATAGATCATGGGAATTGTTTTTCACCTGCTAGGTGCAATCATATTAAGCATATGATAAAATCAAAAGGTTGCTTTAGTTAAGAAGGAAAAAGAGCATCTATCATACAAATATAAATTTGATTCTTTTTTAAAATACCAAAGAATAAAATTTTAAATGTATCATGTCGACGTAGAAGATTGTTCTTTCAAAATTAGTTAAAAAAAAATAACTCAAACGAAATATGAAAATACTTAAACCGTAATAATAATTTTAAAAAAAAGTTAATCACCTAATAGGAAAAAAAACTTTGTTATTAGCTTGCCACGTATACAAAGTCCTGTTTGGATATGTGTAGACTAATAAATATAGTTTTAACTGTTCCCTTTTTTATACGTATATATTATTTATTTATTTATTATTTATATTTTCAGCACAAGCCAGCTCTTGGCCTTTAAATTGGCCATGAGAGGTAGCAAGGAGAGGCGACCGCACCACTAGCTAGTCATCTCTTGCTTCCAAAACCACCGAGCCTAAAAGGTTTTTCTACACTCTGCAAACATGTCGAAGAAGATAGCTACGACGGCTGCAAGTGCCCTCACTTTGCAACCATTTACTAATGACCAGGTCTTGGATTTAGTTTGCGATTGTTATGTCGTCAACAAACCTGGTGAAATCTTCAATGTGGAGGCTCTTTTCAGCGTTGTGCCAGACATTACGAGACGCTTAATTGGTGCTGCTGATCTAAGCATAAAAGCAACCTTCATGATTTGATCTTTCTCTCAGTGGAAAACAATTTATCGTTTGGGGATTAGTCACTACCATATTTTTTTTATTTGTTTATTGTTTACAGCATGAAGTGAAAAAGATGGACAAGGCTATCCTTACCAATTTGAGGCACTGGTACTTTTACTCAAGCATATTGCTTATCAGGTTATTATTCTATTTTAAATATTAATTGAAGGGCAAGATTTACATAAAATATTTTAAATATTTTTTCATTAAATATTTTAATAAAATATAAGTTGTGGATAATTTATAATTTATATCATATTTTTTAATTCTTAAAAGAAATTATTTATATGTCATACTTGAATATTTCTATTAAAAAAGCTGATGACAAATAATTTAAAATTGCACTTTAATTTTTTAAACTAGATATCATTAAAGGGATTCGCTAGTATCATGAAAAAAAAAACACGGGCTGGATTTCAGGCTTGAAAACTTTTCTTTTTGCTTAGTGTCTTATTTTCATTCATAGGTAACAATTTCTATTAAACTTTTGGCATCTTTGGATTTCATTGAATAAACTCCCTTGTTTGGAAGCTTATTATAAGAAGGGGACTAAAATTCAACCTACTCTCCTAAATCTTTTTAATTTATTTTTCTTTTATAATTTTAAGTTCCTTTATTTTAAAAGATTTTGAAAGAAAAAATTCTTTCAATTTAAAGAGAAGAAAAGTAAGCAATTAATCATCTTCCCCTCCATTCTCTCCTCTTTCATTATATTTAGATAAATTCTTTCCCTTTATTCCACTCTTAACTCTCAGACTTATCCAAAACAACCTGAAAAAGCCAAAGTTAAGGAAATCTTTTTTATGATTAACGTATCAAAGAAATAAAGCATTTTGATTCAAATTATGTTTTCAAAATAATTCTAATGTTGCTAATTATTTTGTATTTTGGTGACAGATGATGGAAACACGTCATGATGATGAGTGCCACTCATTCGCACACAAAACAGCAATGAGGATACTCAAGATCTAGACCATGGTTTTAAATTACAGTTGCGGTTACGTTACAATTGCGGTTACGGGCATTGCGTATAGTATAAGAAGGATTGCGGAAGTTGTGGCCGATTGATGCGGATACGGCCGATGCCGCAATAGTAATATTGCAGCCGCATCACATGATGCGGACCGCAATTTAATTAGAACTATGAGTTGGACACCTATTCATGGTATGCAAAAGCAGTGACAGCACTAGCAGCATTTGCTTTAGAATATGGGAATTTCTGGCACTTTTTTTAGGTTTCGAAAGAAGCAAACAACCTCGAAAAATCATTGGTAGTGTTGAATCATGTTCAAGCCTTCGAGAGAAGTAGAAAGGACAATATTTCTGACTACAACCATGTGGTGAGGACTATTTCCTTCACCATTGATCGCATCATTAAGTTGGAGGGGATGTTGAAGAAAGGTTATGATGTAGAAGACATACCAACTTCAAAAATAGCCATGCATGAATTTCCTGTGTTTGTTTACTGGACCGTCCTCACCATATATATCATGCATACTCAAACTTTTTTTAAATATCTTTCTAAGTATTTGAAAAATAGGATTTTTCTTTTTTGCCATCTCAAATTAATGCTCAGCGAGTGAGTGTGTTCTAACTAAGACAAAACTTTACATCATGAAATACAATCCCATCTAGGTTAGAACTACAGACAAACTCTCAAGTAGTAGTTGTTTGTTTCTTCTTTTCATTTTTTCTTTTTTTTTTTTATGGTCCTCGTACTTTATAATTGCAAACTGTTCTAATTCAGGCTCAGCAATTATGAATTATCCCATGTTAGCAACAAGATTTCCAATGTTCTTTCCAAATTAGAGGAATATCTGGCGAAGACAGAAAGCAAGAAAGGTCATGTGTTTATAGTGCTTAATTTGTATTTTGTGATAGAGAAATTGAAGTTGAATTAATCCAGATCATAGTTTTAAATTGCGGGTTACATTACAAAATGCGGCCGCAATATTGCGGATGCGGCTTTGGCCACATCCGCATCAGTCTGCAACAGTAAAGAGATCAAATATCACACTAATGGGTCGCAACGGAACAGTATTGCGGCCGCAACGGAACAGTGTTGCGGTTCTGTCGTAGCGCATTATATAAAACTAAAAACTCAGAGCTCTGAATAAAGTAGCCAGCCTTAGTTTTGCTTTCCCAAACAGCAAAAGAAAAAAGGCCAGCGAGTAACAATAGCAACCAGTAGAAAGAGTTTTGATCTGATAAATTTGAAACCATACCTGAAGCTGAAGGTTGAAGCACAGTGATTTGAAAATCGAATCTGAAGTCTTGAAGCAGAGCTAGTTAGCCAACGCACGCTCGAATCTGAAGAAAGAAGCACCCAGAGGTATGCAGCCATCTTCTTCTTCTTGATCTGCTCCGTTGCTTTTTTTTGCTGTGGTTTTCCTTGATTTTTTGAAGAGTTAAATGAATCAGAGTAAGGAGGCATGGAGTTACACAATACACAAAGATATCATTTTAATATAATATAATATATATCTACTAATGGAATGGAGGAGGAGAACCACGTACCACTCTGATAACTCAATGCAATATATATTATATATTTCGATCTTATTAATATAATATAATGTACATGGAATAGGAGGAGTCATAGGTCTGATCTCTTGTCCACCACTTCCTCACCATTAGTCTGCCTACGATCAGAAAGGAGGAAGGCTGGAACCGGCCTGACGAGTAGTCAATCAATTCGTGCAAAGGATTAGATTTTCAACACGGACCTTTTGATCATTGCACACCATTTCATAGCATGGATTGACTATCTAATGCATTGAACTAAGATCGAGGCCTGTCAGGAAGCTTGTAGAAGGAAAATTTGTAAAAGAGGTTCAGTGATTTGGCAGGCGTAAAATCAATTCTTTAGCAGGTAAGTTATAATAGTGTAAGGAGCCATGCATGATTTGTCTGGGGATTCATATATTAATATAATATAATATAATATATATTCAATAGGAGAAGCTGCGCATTGAATCTATATATATATGTATATATATATTATATAGTATAGGGATTCATATTTATCCATATATATTAAAAATTTTTAATTAATTAAGATAAGATTATTTTAAAAGATAATATTGAGATATCTTTTATAAGTTTGAAAATATTATACAATTAAAAAAATATTAAAATATTTTTCTTGATAAATGTTTTTTATAATTGGGTAGTATTGAATCAGGAGCCACACATGATTACTTATGGGGATTCATATATTAATATAATATAATATATATTCAATGGGAGAAGTTATGCATTGGAATCATATATCTATATTTATATATATGTATATTGTATATAATGGGGATTCATATGTATCCATATATATTAAAATTTTTTAATTAATTAAGATAAGATTATTTTAAAAGATAATATTGAGATATCTTTTATAAGTTTGAAAAGATTCTACAATTAAAAAAATATTAAAATGTTTTTCATGATAAATGTTTTTTATAATTGGGTAGGTGTTTACGGGACTCAAGGGTCAAACATGTTCTACCAAAATCACTAGATGTTTGACAGGTGGAATTAACCTAGAAGTTGTTTGATGCATCAAATTATTCTATGGTCTTTGTCTAACTATAACAACTAAAGATAAAGATAGAGTTATGCTAAAAAAATTAGAAAAGAAAAGATAAAGATAGCTTTGTTGGTTGAGGGTGGAACAATTTTTCCTTTTTTTTTGGGCACTTTTAGGACAACGATCACTAACCAGCATAGATTAAAGCGAAATGTCATATTTAAAAGGATCAGTCATAAAAAAGTTGCAAATTAAATTGAATATCACGAATTTTACTTCCTCTCCGGTGTTGGTCAAATTCTGTTACAATTATTGCATGTGGCTGCTTTCATGATAGATCGATCTTCCTTGCTTTTCCTTTTGATTCCTTTTTGGTTGCCCTTGTATTTAGTTTTTGTTTTGCTCTGGAAAGAAAAATTGGATGGCTATATAGTTGGTACTTCATTTTGGGGTTTTGCATGTTTTGTCAAGATAAGGAAGCATTAACTCATGAGACGGTCCAATAGCATTATATCAATAAAAGAAATTGCATGTCAGTGTCAAATGGGGTGTTGCGTCAGCTTGTTAATTATTTGATTAAATTAATTGAGGCAATTTAAGAAAGAAGCAGACAATTGGCTCATTATGATTGGAAATTATGAATTATATTTTGGTTTAATTAATCATTTCTTAATCATTCCATTATTTTTACTATAAATAATATAATATCTTTATTATATATAAAATAAAATAAATTTAAAACATGTAGGTATTACACATTAAATATAAATTTAATCATAAATAACATTTTTAATTGATAACCAATATTTCAAATATAATAAAATCAATTAAAAAATATTACATGAAATATAAGAGAAATTTATGGTGTTTTCATTATTTTGTATCAATTTATTTTGTATCAATTTCCTACTCCTTATGGGATTTCATATGTGTATTTGGAAGCTGAATATCAATCCATGAGGGAATGGATAAATGGGTTGAAAGATGCATGGAAGGAAAGAAGTGTTACAATAATGTGTGATGGTTGGATTAATAGCATTAGTCACATGCACATAATGAATTTTCTTGTCTATTGTAGCAGAGGAACTATTTTTCTAAAATCAATCGATATTTCTTCTGTTGTTAGCAAAAATACTGATTACTACTTTCAATTACTTGACCAAGTGGTAGAAGAAGTTGGAGAAAAATATGTAGTCCAAGTGGTTACAGATAATGAGGGAGCTTTAAAGGCAACTGGAAAGAAATTGATGGAAAAAAGACCACATCTCTATTGGTCACCTTGTGCAACTCATTGTCTAGATCTATGCTTAGAAGACATTGGAAAAAAAAAATGTATAAAAGGTGTTAGAGGATACAAAGATGATAATATCCTTTATATATAACCACATTTGGACTGTAAATTTGATGAAAGAATATACTGGAAGTCGAGAAATTATTCGTCCAGCCATTACTCACTTTGCTACACAATTCTTGCAACTACAATCTCTTGTGAAGCAAAAGTAGGCTTTGAAGAACATGTTCAACTCTGAAAAGTTTAAAAAATCTAAATTTGGCAAGGAAAAATTTAGACCAGCACATGATGCAAGAAAAAAAAATTTTAGATAATGACTTTTGGATCAAAGCTAATGAAAATACTAAAAGTATTTGAGCCAATTGTCAAGGTGTTAAGACTGGTTGACAGTAATGAGAAACCAACCATGGGTTTTATCTATGAAGCTATAGATAGAGCAAAGCTATCTATACAACAAAATTGTTGTTATCACTCAACTTATAACGACATGATAGATAAAAGGTGGAAATTCCTACATACCGATTTACATTCTACAGGTAAGTCTATATATATATTATGTTGTCACAAAAAGAGAAATATTTGTGTATTGACTAATTAATTCTATTTTTTTTTAGGTTATTTTCTTCATCCTCAATTTCAATTTGGAGTTGAGTATGGTCATTTAGTTTATAAAGAAACATTTGATGGAACTAAAAGTGCAATATCTAAATTAAAAAGAAATATGGATGTTGCAATTAGAGCACTAAATCAAGTTAGTTATTTTTTATATAATGAATATTTGGAATATATTATTATATATTTACATTAAATTTAATATGATTTTGCATAGTTAATACTTTTTCGAGAAAAGAGAGAGAACTTTGGAATGCCACAAGCTCAAAGAACATGGTCTCAAATGGATCCCGATAAGATATAATTCATTTTTTATTTACAAGTATACATAATAGAATATGTAACTCAATCAAAATGATTAATTTTGTTTATAATTTAAAGTTGACAAAATTTGTGCATTGTTTATTTAAATAGCTGAATGGTGGATGATATATGGTTCGTGTGCTCCTGAATTTTAAAGTATTGCAATAAAAATTTTAAGCCAAACAAGTTTAGCTTCAAATTATGAAAGGAATTGAAGTACATTTAGCTATATTCATACAAAGACAAGAAATAAACTAAAGTATAAAAAATTACAAAAACTTGTTTTACTTTTTACAATATGAAGCTAAGAATGAGCGAGGAGAAGAGGCGTAGTCAAGAAGAGATAGAAAATAGTTTCAATCCAATTAATCTTGATTACATATTTCAAAAAGATGATCCCTTGTCTCCATGGATTGAGGAGAGAAAAGGCCCATTATTGGATGGACTTCAAAATTCAAAATGACTTCCAAGAGTGGATACTGATGACGAAGAGGTAGAGGCTGATGTTGATTCAACTTCTCATGAAGGTCATAGTCAGGGCAGTGATGGTGGTTTGAGTCCACCAAGCAACAATAGTGGTGGTGACGGTGGTAATATAGTAGAAAGTGATCATGACATAGATGAAGATAGGGAACAAGATCCATATCAAGACATTCCATATACTATGTATGATTTGGGTTTTGTTGTTGATATGACATCTTTTCAGGATAGAGGCTCTAATGATAATAGAAGAGGCGATCATTAATCTATAAGAGGTCGAAGGCAGCAAAATGGTGTACTAGAAGATAGTTCTTCCTCTAGTTTTTCGCAAAGTTTTGATGATTTTGACATTGATGGCTCGTCTTAAAGTAGTCAAAGTTACTATCCTCCATTTTATCAACAACCTCCCTGTATGTCACATGAGCATTATCCAATAATTCAAATCCCACCATATTATCAACCTTCAATAAATTATCAAGAGCCTTATTATCACCAAGCACAAAGTTTTCCTTATTAGCAAATGGAGAACACAAGTGAAGGATTTTTTAATTATGTTTTTGGACAGGGAGCAAGACAAGGTGATAATGAAAGTGAAAGTGGAAACTATGATCCTCCACGACATTCTACAATGTGGTGATTTTAATTCTCTCTTTGTAATAAGTATGTAAGTATACTTTTATATTATCTGATTTTTCTTTTTAGTTTTCTCCAATAACATTGATATGCTTATTCAAAATAAGAATTTATTTAATTAATATTGATGTTAGACATGATATATTTATGTATATGAGAGTTATAATGATTATATATTTTTTTAAAATAATTTGTACAACTTCTAAAAAAAATCATAGCCACAATAACTGCAACCCCGCATTATAGCACCTGCAATGCCCGCAACTGCAGTAACTGCAACGCAACCGCAACCGTAGTTGTAACCTCAATTTAAAACCATGATGTAGATATATAAGGGATTGTCTCTTTCTATTGCAGGCCAGAGAGAAGATTATTTAGAACGTTGTAGGGTGGCATTTCAAACTCCCAGAGAAATTGTACAGGTTTTGAATCGCCTGCTCTTCCCCAAAGAAACAGAGAACCCCCAAGTGTATCACGGCTCAACTGGAACAACGATTAGTATTGAAGGATTCAATTTGGCATATTTGGCCTAGCTTATTTGTTAGAGATATATATCAATAAAATTTTTTATGGCTCTTAACCTAATAATTTAACTTGTTAAATAATCCTCATATGAGAGTCTTTATAATCAAGTGATTAGGAGTTCTGTTATTAAAGTCAATTTTTTTAAAAGTTATTGAATTTTAGCATAATGTATAGTAATCCTGTCCCTTGCTTTATTTAAAGAATTTTCTCAAAAGAGTTTGTTAGAGATATTATTAAAGTAACTCATGAATATTTTTGCCTAATAGTTTGTTTGTGGAATAAATTACTTCCATCAGCTCCATGTGTACACTTTCCCTATTTCCCTGTCGTTTGCTTTTTTTCCCTTACCTGCATCCAAGGTAATATGCAATATGCAAAAAAGGCATTCTTGTGTAACCTTACATATGCCCACCAATGAACTTAATCATCAATGATTAAGGAAACTCTACCATATTAAAAGTATTTTTTATTGTTGATTTTCACTCCTTTGTAAGTAAGGTTCGTAAATAACATAGTAGGTTGAGCCTACACAAGAAACATCGATATCCAAGGATCTTTTCTTATGTTTAAGTTCAATCTATTACATCAACTAGATTCTACTCACAAATATATATATATATATATATATATATATATAAAGAATAAAAAAAATTACAACTTCAACGTGATAAAACTAGCTGGTTATCACTATTTATACCCATGACTAATTTCGTGAATTAAAGTATGATTAATCATTAGGCTTTTTTTGTTCTTGTGTTTTTCACACATATCCGTGAGCATTGAGGTGTTTAGGCAGAAGAGTGTGTTATTGTTCATTTCGGGGCTGTACGTCATTCGAGATGAGATTCGACTTTTGAAATCAATCTATGAAGATTTGAAGATCCAAAAGAAGTAAATGGATTCAGGAAAGAGGACTTCAAGATCTTGTGGGTCCCCATTGTTGCCGATGGAGAGATCGCTGATCACAAGGAACAGAGAACAACTGATTGAGTGGTCGTATGTGGTGGAGCATTCCATTATTCCCTCGGTATGCAAGAAACAGGTCAGAGAGAAGTTGAAGTACCAGAATAAGCCTCCCTGTGTTTAACCATCAAGATAGAAGGACAGACAACGATGCGTTGACCATGTTGTTTGAACACGGAGAACTTGCATTCCCATGGAGGACAGATGATGATTCGGCTTTTAATCAGAATTAGAACTGGTTTTGGGCAAAAATAAAGAAAATCAATCCAGAAATAGAAAAATGGGTAAGTACACCGTAAATGCATATATAAATACAGCACACTATAAATGCTTGCATATATAAATACAGATACTGTGATTCAACAAGATCTCTCAAGTAATAATTAACTGCAATTTAAAGTATTATTGACGTCCTACGCCGAAGATAAGCACACTAATAATACACATGCAAATATATTACAATGCACATATCTAGTTATCTATTATACTGTTCTTATAAAAATGTAATAGCATCAAATTACTCTTCAAAAGTCTATTGCTATAAATTTAGTTAAAATGTTTTTTGAAGTACATTTTAGTTATAATATTTTAAAAAGTAAATTATTTTAATTTTGACTCTAATTAAATTAGAATTAAATTAATGTTAATAAACGTTTGACTCGTGTAAATTGATGACAATAGTATAGTAGTTTAATTTAATATAAGAAACACGGATTATGACATAAATTCAAAACACAACACGATAAAATATATAATGTCAAGGTATAATTTAAAGTGTTGTGTTATATCTAACATGATATTGAGTGCTAGACATGATGCCACTGTGTTTAATTTTTGAAATATCTATGTGCCATACTAATTATAATAATTAAAATGAAATGAAAGTTTTTGTCCACGGGAATTAAAGCGAGGAAACTTACAACATCATCTGTGGAGGCATCGATGCCGACAACTGCGATGGCAGCTTGTTGAACAAATTTCCGGATGAATTGGAGAAAAGCAAAGGGGATGAGATCATCACAAGCACAGGCATGGTTATAAATTACTACCATTATGGGAAGGGCAAGGACGAGCGCAAGATTGTTGATGCATTCTGGGCTTTTGTAGAGAACTTGTTCGACAACATGAAAAAGAAGATGACAAAGGACTCCTCCTTCGACGAGGTAAAGGATTTCCTCGGCCTCCGGCAAGAACAATCTGGTTGGGTTCTTGTAAGCAAAGGGTCTAACGTTAAGCTCCTTTATCGTGATGATAGTGTCTATCAAACACTTAAAGATTTTGATTCATGGAAACAAAATTTCAAGAGCGGTTTTGACGTATCCTTCGGAAAATACTATGAATTTGTGTTTTAAAAACTTCCACTTCACGCCCGTTGTCTCTCTTTGGATCTAATGATCAATGTAAGTGATGTTTCTATTCCCATATATTGCATGCGATGTAAACGTCAAATGGAGATAAAATTAGTGAGATACGTGTGCTGCCATGGTGACAAAGAGGAAGCTGTTGGTGCTGATGGTGGTGTTCTGATCAAAGGGAGGAGGAGGAGCAGGAGACCTACAAGTTTTGACGAAGGCAAGGTTCCAACTTGTGTGCGCTTGATTAGTTACTATGTCTAATTTTTAATTGTCAACAGACGAATGCGTGGTGTGATTATAGCCTCTTTGTGTTGTTCTTCCTTCAGTGGGTTAAGAATAATAATGGCTTAAAATTGTGCTTGTTATTGTGTGAAAGTTTATTGTGCAGTTCAGACGTTGATAATAAAATTCGTTCTTTAAGTTTTTTTTTTTGTATATTCTTTAAGTTTTTTTAATCTTTCAGTTTTTGACCCTTAATTTCTTTTCCTCTTGAATAATATAAGGCTATGTTTAGTACATAAAATATTAAATATGGAAATTAAAAAAATAAAGATGTAAATAAATCTCGTATCCTTGCTAATTTCTTTGATAAAGCTGATAGAATAATCTGACATGGCATCCTTAAATTTAATTTGGGTATATTTTTTTTTCTACTTTCTTTCAGTGATTGAAATTAGACATCCGGCAATATCACCAAATCTATTATAATATATCAGATAACATGAAAAAAATGAGCAGAATTTACTTTTACATTTTATTCCTTTGGCAAGGGTCATCAAATAGGCTGTACGTTACAAACAAAAGGAAGAAAATATCAATTGATTCAAAATTGCAAAACTAACTCTTAAAGACTTGGTAAACAGTTCCAAGTAATAACAAACTCACTATAGATTAGGACAAAATAACAATACTGACTTGGCCAACAAACCCACCCTTAAACTAAGATTAAACATTAGTTTAGAAAAAAAAAAAACTGCATGAATCTAAATTCTTTGAACAAACCCCATGTAGTCCCTAAGCCTTTGCAATGCAGTGAGTTTGAGGGTTTTGTAAATATGTCAGCAACTTAATCTTTACCTCTACAATAGACTAGATCAAATGTTCTGTAAAACCTGAGAACTTGCATGTGCAGTTATTATAAATATCTACTTGACAGAGGGGCTGAGATTAAGGCGTAGGTCAAATGGCAAATTGAAAAAGAATGAGCCCGTTTAATTTGGTTTTTGTTTTAATGTTTTCAAAATATATATTTTTTAGAATAAATTTTGAGAATAAAAAATAAAAAAAATCTGTTTGAATAAAAAATTTTGAGAATTAAAAAATAAAAAAATTTGTTTGAATTATTATTCTAAAAAATAGTTATTTTTTATTTTTATTTTTGATTCTACAAAACAAAAGTTACAAAACATCTAAAAAATATTTTAATTTTTTTATTTTCAAAAACAAAATTATATTGTTTTATTTTACAAAATACTTTATTAAAAATACGTTATTAAACAAATTTTTTATTTTTTTATTCTTAAAAACAAAAAATTATTCTAAAAATAAGAAATCAATCAGCCCAATATTTTTTCTTTCCAAGTGCCTTAGGTTCGAGTCTGTGAGGGGTTGTTCTTTTTGAAATTTTGCTCTATTTCAGAATCTTTTTGTGTTCTGCCGAAATTGTCCCTCATTAGTGTAGTTAAGGACTGGGTTTCTTATAATTTCCTCTGATCATTTTCAGTAGCACGCTTCTCCCACCTCCGACTATCATTTCAGTCAGAGACAGGGGCAAGGGGCAGCTAGCAACGTCTACATCTCTCAAACCATTTCCACTGCAACTTACTCCTCTCTTACTTCAGATTTTCGTGCGCCATTTTCCCTGTTGCAGCCGAGCAGGTTTGAGCTGTGTGGGAAGCATAATTTTCGTGTTGAATGGTCTCCTCCAGGAACGGCAATTCCAGCATTTGGGTGGCTGGTAAGATCCATTCTCTCCCTCCCTCAAGCTTCCCTATTTTTCTGGCGTGTTGGGTTCTTGTAGGTTGCTCAAGAAAATCCATTTTTCATGCCCTTCCTTCCTTCTTGACTCTCGATTACATGGTGCAGAGCCAATGGTTATGAGGCAGCTGGGTGAATGCTATCTTAGGTAGACAAGGAAGAGGGAGGTAAGGGCATAAGACTAGTGGCTTCATTTTTCTTCCCTTCCACGCATAACTCTAGGATATCTCGTGCATGACCAATGGTTTATTTGGACTGCCATATGCTTCGTGTGGGAGTGTGCTACTGTAGCGCGAGTTGGGAGTGTAGCATCAGCCGTACATATGTATATAAAAAATTATTATTGCTAAATTTATGGATTAATAGGAGACTTGCTATTATCAATAGAGATTTGCCTTAATTCTACAAATTTGGGAAGCCAAGTTTTGAGGCTTTTGAAACTATAGGATTATTAAAGAGTATGGTTAATTTTATTGAATGATAAATTAAATTGATGTTCAAACATATTTAAGATATATCTTGCTTTTGCCCAATGTTATATTTTATTCATTTGGTGTAAATATGTTATTGCCTTAAAAAAAATAAAATAAAATAATATTTTTTTTGGAGAGAATAGTATTGATAAATAAAAAGAAAATTCATAGCATAAGTATGTGTAGGTTAGAAATGGTTAGAAGAAATAGACAAGATACAGCAATTAGGAAGAAAAAAATTCATGTATAAGTTATGTTCGAGATAATGGTGGCTAGAAAGGAAAGATAGGATCATTGATCATTAACCACCAAAAATATTTGAATTAACATGCGTAACTTGGTGCTATGGAAGGAATACCATTGATTTTCTTAACCTAAAGGCAATGTAAGGTTGTTTAAATATGAAGATTTTGTTAACTAATGTTATAGGATAACTGGGAGGATTAATCACTACTAAGGATTTGGCAGGGGACATGATAGGAAATTTTGCCTGTGTCATCTTAAAAAAGTTGAGTAAAGAATGCCGACTATATATTAATCACACATATTTACATATCAATATTAGGAGCCCTCTCTGTTTTATTGTGGAAAATTTTAATATGACCTTCTTGATATTGTTGTGAATTGGAATGCTAATAAGGCACTCTATTATATTTTTTGATGATATGTATGCAAGGCTGCAAATCTTAACTTATTTTAAGTATATATTTATGTATTGATTTTCCTTATGGGAGCTATCTTTGTCAGAACCCTATAGCTAATCGTAATAGTGGTTAACCACGATGCATTGTGATATGTACCTCAGCTAGTAGGCGCGTTGCTAGCCCCGTGTGGTTGGCCACCATACGTGAATCTATTTTGATTGTTGCCAGCAGGTTGCTCTATATCTGTGTTACTTACCCTCGCGAGCTGTGTGCTCTGTGCCTTATTTGTGGTACTGATTAGATGCTCTTGCTGAATTGATGAATGATTCAGTTAGAAGGTTTTAATTATTGTTTGAAAATTTCAATTGAGGGATTACCTTTGTAGTAACAAATTTAACGTGAAATAGTTCTTATGTTTTATAGTTAGCATTATTTACTCATTGAGCAATTGACTCACTCCTTTCTTTTCCAATAATTTCATATAGTATATTCACTCCTAACCTGCTTTCTATGGCCTAGGATCATAGCACATCTTTGTTTTGGTGAGCCTCACGTGTATCTGGTGGGGCATATTTTGATTATGCAAATGATTTTCATTGTAGTAAGTTTATTGTTCCACTGAATCACAAATAGGGTCCCCCACCCCTAGAAACTTATTTATATTGGTTTGGATTGGTAGTTGAACTTTCTTTTAATGTATTTGAATTGGCTGGCTAATATGTAAAAATTTCGAGAGGTCCAATTTACAAAAGAGACTCTATCAAAATTTCTACAAAAGCCACCTGAAAAGAAATTATGTAATGCATATATAATTTGCAATGGTTCTTATATTTGGTATTGAACTTTAAGGATGTTTACTAATATTTGGTAGGATTTTAGTTTAGATTTGGCTCACAGAAGAAAATTTTGTTATCTTCTGTGCTGGTCACACCTTAGGTTGCGAGGTGTGACATGTTCCATTTTTGGTAAGGTCTTGTAAGAAATGATGCCTTACATCAATGTGTTTGCTCCTTCCAGGTAGAAATGAGTTTTTGGGCTTTGTTATTGAATTATTGTTTAAAAAAGTTGTTGTAACTCTCCATTACTTGAAGAGCAACTATTGTATTAATACAATTCTACAAGTATACAAGTCACATAAGTAGTAAACTAATGATATCAATATTGTTCTCACAAGGAAAGAAATCAATTACTAACTATCAAATTTTATCTTATTATCTAAATTGTTTAGTTAATTAAATTTGATAATTGAAAATTTAAAGTAAAGAACACTCAAAATAAATGTGGAATATAAATAAGAAGGCTTAAGAATCTAGAATCCTCTTTTTATATTTTAATCATACTCAAAATGGACTCTTGCAACAAAATTTAATTGGAATAATGACAATTCTACGAGTATAAATGAAATTCTCTTTTGAGATAAATCACCGAACTCATATTACGCCTATGTCAATTTTCATGATCATACACCTAATACAAACCCATTACATACAAAGAATCAATGCAACTATTTACAAGCTACTTAAATGCAATTTATATTTCTATAAAATTGTCATCTAAGTCTAATGCCTTAGTGATTTATGTCACAATTGACCTCACGATCCTCTCATAATATATTAGATAAATGGCATCCATCCATTTATGAACAAAAGAAAAAGAGCAATAGATTAAACTAATTAAAATAGTTACAAGAGCATTCTAAATTCAACTCAATGAGTAAAAAAAATTCATCTAAATTCTACAATAAAGATTTAGCTACACATGATCTCAATAAGCAAGGAAACAACACTAATATAAAACAAATCCATTAACTAAAGGCTAAAGAGAAAGGTAAGAATGAAATTAATGACATATTCAAGTAATTCTTTAGTGTAAACTCTTTATCTGTAGTAGATCCTAGTGTTTTCCCTCTAAATCTCCTCTCCTCCTCCATATTGCTCTACCTCTAGGTTCCCTCCTTAGCCACCTTAATGAATTTCCCCAATTGCCTTACAAAAACCTTTTTTTTTTTCAGTCTAATACAAGCTACCCATGTCGACATCACCCAATTATATAGTTTGTTTAGCTCTTCCTAAAATTACTTTCTTGCTTAAATTTACATGGTTGTGTAGATCTATATGGCTTGCCTATGTTGGTAATTGTTTTAGTCAAAATCCACCTATCTTACATGCCCATACTCACCAACATAACTAACCCATGTTCTTTGCTGAATATGCTTGATTTCCTATTGATTCTCTCATACTTTTCACTTTCCTTTGCACTTGCTTAGTTATATAGAAAGCACATAAAAACCATATAATATAAATTTATTTACTCAATTTAATCTTAGGAAAAATATGTATATTTTGCATTCACCAAACTCCCTTAAACTTAATTCTTTGCTCGCCCTCAAGCAAATTAAATAATCTACTTACCATGCTCATAATCTACTAATGATACTTAAATAAATGCTAAGTTATCAAATATAAATCTAAATCAATCACACTGACCAGATTCAAAAAAAGACATGGTATCTAAAAAATATAAAATTAAATACTTTCCTTTCCTTTCATTTCTCTCCATAAGTACTTTCACACAATCACTTAAAATTAGTAGCTGACATAGCTAAATAGTACATAGATTAAAAAAAAAAAGAAATTTCCTCTCCTTTTAGGTTTAACAAAAAACACAAGAATTCTATTAAAATATTAATTCTTTTTTTTTTTCAATGTGTGAATGCTTCATCTCTTTTCATTTTTTTTCATTATGAGTGAGTGTGTTTTACGTTCTATCTTATCTCACCACAATTCTTACAAATGAGTGCATTTTATGCCCCCTCTCATTTGTCACACATAATTTGACACAAATAAACCAATTTCAAGAAGAAAATTTTGAAAAATTTATCACACAACTCAACTATACTTCTACTACTAAATTCCTGTGTTAAACAAAAGGTATTATTTCAATATATTATTTAGAAAGAAAAATGCTTAACTTTATTATGCTACATATTGCACCTTTTTATTCTAGTAGTGAATAACAATAGACTATTTATAACAACTTAGGCATTTATTAAGCATCATTCACAAAAAATGTAGCATAATTAATTTCAATATGAAAACAATAGTTTACTCAATTTAGAAGCAATAGAATCCTTTCAACACAATCCCTTCAAACTTAAATCATGCATTATCCCTAATGCAACCAAAGAAAACAATTAATGATCAAGAGGTCAGGATACTCCCTTAACATCATTGTAGTTCCATCGGGAGCATAAGGATAAGGAGCCTAATTAATTGATAGAAAACTTAGAATGGATCAGTACGATAATAAGATCAGTCAATTAACAAAAGTGCATCAAAATAAAGTAACAAGAGTAATATAGCTAAGGAACAAAAATGAAGTTATGGACATGTAAAAAAAACTATATAGCAAGATCAACTTTTAGGTGGGGGTGGAGAAATGAGGGGCCAAAAAGCATGCATCTATGCAGATAAGGCATCAACATGCTAGCCATGCTATGTCAACTCATAGTAAAAGCTTGGCAAATCCCTAATGGACCTCATCTCCAAGGCATTCCATGCTCAACATCAATTGCTAAAACATGTCATGATGTGATAGTGGAGCAAGAGGTAGAGTACTAGGCTAGGTAGGAGGTAGTGTCTACTGAACTACTGATGATGGCTTAAGTCCTCTAGAGCATCTGGCTAAGCAACTGCATCATCAGCTTTACAATCCACTATAATATGGTTTCCATCAGGATCAAGTAAGACTAATGACCTATTATTGTGGCCACAAAACCTCATAGCCAAAAGCATCACAATGTTAATCTTCTCATTACCCTCAATACGGGTCAACTGAAGATCAAGGGAATCTAGTAAGTGAAGACACTCTGCAATATGGGCTATATAACCACAAACTTCTATGGTTCATATGGTGCTGATGGCAACCTACTGCTAGTGTTTAAATGTCACACCATAAATAGCTAGCCTTTAATTTGTATCATAAGTAGCTAAAAGTATCAATTTTTACAAAAGGATTACCTTTAGCAGTGAAATTTTCTGTTATTAAAAGTTAAAATAATTTATCTTTGGCTAAATGGATCATGTGGACTTACCAAACTCATTTTCCATTTATAACACATTTGTTTAATCATAAATATCATAATTTGAACTATAAATTTCAGGTCCAAGGCATACATCACAAAATCACATCACACTTGCAATTTTCCATATGCCTTATATTCTAATATAAACTTTGAAAATTCATAACTAATTCGAGAAAATTTTAAATCATGGAAATTATAACTTTTTAGAAAGCTCAGAACATTATCTAACTATTGTAAAAAATTTTAGATCAAAACAATAATGTTTGACCTTCAAAATGGCAATGAAATAGTAACTGGGTCATTGGTTCTAACAATAACAAGCCTGGAACTTCAAAAATTCATATCTATCTCTATACAGATCCAAATTAAGTACTTTTAGTGGCTATGGAAAACTTATAATGTCTACTATATGCCTGTAAAATATCATGAGTTTTGGACTTTATTTGGCTCCTGAATGACACCAAAAACCAAACCATTATATGAACAGTAATAATGAAAGTTTCTGTATAATTTAGCCAACTTTGAAAAATGATAATAAATTGATAATAAATTCTCTAGAGCTCCATAAATAGTTCTTTTTAGCTCTGTAAAAAACTCTAGATGAAACCTATATGCTTGCCAAATTTCATGAAAAAATTCATCAATTTGGTCAGATTTGGTTTAGGGCAAGATTATAACTCAAAATGGTCACATAATGGCTTCAAATGGTCCAAAATGACTTTCCTCTTGAACCATGACTATTTTATCACATCCAACACTTCAATTATAGCATATAAAAACATCAAAATAGATCCAAACTATCATGGAACTCAAAACCACATTTTTGCTTATTCTTATATGCAACACCCTGAGAATAATTAATAGTAATTATTTAAGAGTTATGAAATTATTAAGAGGGCTTAAGGAAAATGACAAATTTGAGTATCTTAACATAATAATTATTACTTGGATCATTTTAAAGAATTATGATAATATTTATGCATTTAAATGTGACTTGGGCCCATGATTAAATTATGTGTGTCAAGAACATTATTAAAGGCCTAATCTCATCTAAGTATGACCCAACTTTATTCTTAAGGAAGTCCAACCCATTTTGAACCTAACTAACCTATATATCATGGCCCAACATATTGAACATTAGCCCATTTGGAATAATGAACCCTTGAAGCTTGGTCCAACCCTTATTTAACTCATACAACTCTAGAATCCATAGCCCAACCTAACTAAAATATGAACCTACAAGGAATTAGACCTTTGGGTCAGCACATTCCTCCCTAACTTCAAGAGTTTCTACAACCCACCTTACAAAGCAATGGCCCAATGACTAGAAATAAGCCTAAATGGACCTTGGGCTGATGAGTTGGTCCATTTCCCCTTAATAACCCTAAAGGTTCAGCAACCTCCCCCAATTCAGCAGAAAACACAAAAAACCCTAAAGGTTCCATTTTAGCTCAAATTTGCACTTTTGGAGGGAGATTTAGCTAAGGTAGGTTCTATATAACTTGACCCTCTTATCTTTCTCTACATTTTAGTCAGATTGGTTTGTCATTTTGAGAATTTTCATCTCTTTTTAGGATGAAATCTGGTTTTTAGATTATTATTGCAAGATTTTTGGAGTTAAAGGTTAGAGGAATGATTGGGTAAGCATTTCCTTTCCATTTTGTGTATTATTTTGCTGAAAAATGTCCCTAAAGATTGATTTTCATAATGGTTTTGCTATCATGCAAAATTACAAGAAAATGAAGGTAAAACATTGAGGTTTTTAGGCTTGATGACTCAAATTCGAATTTTGGAATATCCCATGATGTGTTCTTGATAATTAAGGCTTAACTCAATCCATTTGACCTCTTGGGTATATAGGTAAGTGTTCCCTCTTCTCTTGTGTATTGTATGTGCTAAATTCTTACATTTTGGATTGACTTTTGCTGCATGGTTTGTACATGTGCAAAAATGGAGTTGTGGGGAGTGAATCATGGTGAGCTTTGATGTATGGACCCTGAATTGGTACAATAAATCATTAGGAAGCTTGGGTAAGAAATTCTCAATGATTTCTTATTAAGATTAATCTGTGGATAGGGAGAATTTCCTTACTAATGATAGTTAAATGATGATAATTATGTTTTTGTTAAGCTTGGTATGCTTTGGATCATGGTGGTAGATAGAGGAAGAGTAATTGGCTTCATTAAGGTAACCGGGGTTATTCTTCCTAATTCCATGTATATGCTCATGTTAATTTAATATTTGTTACACATGCTTGATTTTGAAATGCTAAATGATTAGTTAACTATTTGAATTATTATTGTGATTGGACCTTGTGAGTCCATGGTGGAATTGTGGTGTGGCTGTTACCCATGCATATGCTTCTATCAAGCATCGAATTGTGATCATACCCTGAATGCACTGAACCTAGGTTGTGCTTATTAGGGAGTTGGTGCCATGAACGGACCACTCCTGGTGTTATTGGCTATTAACATGTTATGTATAATTGCTAGTATGAGACAGTAGTCGTAGTAGCTCAACTAGTTTATTTACATATTGAATTGATGATTTTGGTGTTGATGATATGAAATTACATTGTATTGATTAATTTGTACATATATATGGAATTTGCCTATAGTTTACTAAGATTGTATATCTCACCCTGATTGTGGGCTAACATTTTTAGAGACCAGACCTCTTAGTGGCAAGGAGCAAATTAATGGAAACTTATTATGTGGTTTAGTAGTAGGTAGGGTTAGAAACCTTGTCAGATTGTATTCGTATAACTAAACTACTAGTTTTATGTAATTGCCGCATTGTATCATGAATTGCCAAGCATAGGGACTGTAATCATTTGATACATCAGATGTCAACTTAAACTGGTGATGTATGAAATTTTTAATGGGACTTATGTTTGAATAGAAATGTGAGCAGTGTAGGAACTCTTTGCTGTCATTGATCTATGAACTCACTAGGTTATGGTGGCTAAAGGGTTAAGGATCCACATTTGAGTTTTGAATGGGTAATGATAGATGTGTTAGGTAGATTAAGTAAAAGAAAGACACTAAATCTTCACAAACTAAATTAAAGTGGCCTAAAGTGTTGCTAGAGGGGGAATTAGAGAGCATAGGATGAAATCTTGGGAGTTATAGGAACATAAGGGAATTGGTCATGACCAAAATTTAATTGGCCTCGACTAAAAGCAATGAAGTTACCCAGGGGGAGTAACAGAGGATAATTAGCTGCGGCCAAAATTTAATTGGCCTCAACCAAATGTGACGAAGTTGCCTGGGAAGAAAATAGAGAGCAATTGGTCGCGTTGAACAGTGAAGTTAGCCATGGCGAAGTGTGAGAGGCAGGTTTGGTGATGTTCAAAAGGGTAATTGGGCGCGGTAAAATGTGAAAAATTTGTGAAGGTGTAAGGAGTTGAACCCAAGAGTTATTAGCCATGGAGCGAAAGAATTTAGCCATGGCAAAAGTGCTCAATTTCTCATATTCACCTAGAAACTTTAGTTTCTTTTATGGTAATGCTAAAGAATGATCTAGAAACACTTGTAGGAGGATTTTGTGAGTTGGAATTGATGGATGGAAGAATCAAAGGCTCCTCGTTGATGACTAAATTCACTTGCACATTCGAATAATTATGGTTGTCTAATTAATGACCATAATAACATCAAGGTTCAAATTTTCCTGCATTTTTTGAATGTAATTAGTTGTAATAACTTTCAACCTTGATTTATGATTATTAATCATGTACTTAACCTTAACTATGATGATTAGAAGTTAGGGTTGTTACATTATACACATGCATACTAAGGCTTAAGGATGTCAAAAATTTACATACTCATACTTTTGGTTCTAAATTTGGTTTATACATCATAGTTACATACTTTTACAAATGCTTAAGACTTTACATCTCATAAACATTATATACATATATAATTTGACCTTGAATTACACAAAATCATATTCTATTGTCAAAGTCTCATCATTCAAGCTCATTGGCTTCCATTTCTTGCTCCATGAGGCTCACCTAGACATGGTTAAACATAAAGTGGGAAGAGTGAGATTCAAAGAATCCCAATAGATCATTCACTCTTTCAAGCATACATATATCACACATTTTCATGTCAAAGAATTCAAGCATGCTACAAATGCTTCTAGTAGGCATACATAGTCATATTTTTAAGTCACATGAAGCCATTCCAATTCTAATATAAGCTCTAAGGACTTTTGGTCTAGCCTCATATAATATCTGGTAATCTAGAATTGAACTAACCCTGATGAATTGAAATGAGAACACCCTAGAACAAGGTAAATTAAATCTAAATAGGATTAGGATATTAATTAGAGCATCTTACAATGTAGATTAGAGCCAAGGGTTAGCCCAGAATTGGAGCTAAAATAGCTAAACAGAGAGTTACAGAGGCCAATGGCATTTTATAATTTCAAGTAACTCTTTAAAAACTCAAATGAGGGATCATTAAATGAAAAAATTGAGTTTTCGAAGGTTTTCAAAGGCTCTAAAAATTATATGAACCCTTGAACTAGTCAAAACACCTCTGGTTTCCATTTTAGAGTGTCAATTGACCAAAAATTTAACCAAATTATTTGGTAAAGTTTTAAATTCAATTTGAGTGAAACTAAAAATATTTTATAAATTAGAGGACCTAAATTTTATGATAAAAAAGACGATTCTCAAAAAAGATTTGAAATAAGTTTAAACGAAGAAACTAAAATTTAAAGACATAGTTGAAATTTGGAAATTATCATTAATAGCCCTCCACCTTTATATGTCATATCCCATTATTCTCCATTTTCTTAATCGACTCATTTCCAATCCAAAATAGAATATAAAATAGCTGAAGGTGGCACACCAAAAAGGGAGCAAAGGGAAAGGAAACCAAGCTTGAAAAGTGTAAGGAATTATCTTTTTTTCATGCTTCTCCTTTCACTAAACTTCTTCTCCTCCTTCTCCTCTCTCTTCCTATGGTTTTGATAATTTTTTTGGACTTGTCTTGTGATTGGTTCAGTGGAGAAGAGGGAGAGTTTGAAGGAAAGCTTTGAAGTATAAGAAAACTCTCTTAAAAAGCTTGTAAATAAGGTAATATATCATGGTCTATGTTGCTTTTTCTTGGCTCTTCTCCATTTCAGCTAGAACAAGGGTCATGTGTATAGACTTTATTTTGATCTGAACTTGTTAGGATATAGGGTTTTGGAGTGTAAAGAATAAAAATATGCAAGTGGAACCAAAAGAAAAGCTTTAGAAATTAAGTTATGGTAAATAGGGTTTTGGTTGCACGTAGGAATTTATGAAACTTTCTAGTGATGATTTAGATTATGTAAAAGCATGTTTGAGTTCTTAAGACATCTAAGAAGTTTTATGGATGGCAAAATTCCCTAGAAAAACTAAGACAACTCCATGGGTTCTTTACCTTAGTGTGTGTTTTGGCCAAGAGGGAGTCCATGCACTTAGGGAGAGTTTTCTTTAATTCCAAGGATACAAATGGCCTAGAAATGAATAATAGACACCAAAGGAACCATTGGTTTCAATTTAGAAACAATATCTTGAAAGTTGAAAGTTTAGGTTCCATTAAAGATAAATAAGTAACTTGATGTTTGGCTACTTAAATTGAGCTTGTGATAGCTCTAATGACTTTAAATGAAGTCATATGATTTAGATTAAGTGAGAAATTGGAGCCAAGATCATAGTTTATGTGAGTTGCTTCATTATGCTCTTATATAGAACTGTAACCATGGCATACACTAGAAATGGCTTGTGTAGAATTTATGTGAGACTAGAGATGGTTCCATTGATATACTTGTGTCTTGTTTGATGTGTCTAGGCCAAGCAAACCAAGCTTTTCTTAGATGTAGGTGTAAGGCCAAGAAGGGGAGATAGAATTCAAAGATTAAATTGTGCTTCTTAAATCAAGGTAGCTCTCCATCCTTTCTTGTATGCATTTATTAGTTGTTTAATTGTCATTGAATGCTTGTATATGTGTTTGAATCATGAGTCATGCCTATAGTTATTGATTTGATGTTGTGGTACCATTATACTTATTAAATTATTTTTAAATTGTGAGATTACTCTTTACAAGTTAGATTGTGTCAAAAGTCCTTTTGAATGGGTGAAGTGAAGCCAAAAACCCTTAAGGATGGGCGAGACAATGTCAAGAGTCTCAAGAGCTTACTCTAGCCTTTGATATGGGAAATATGATTTGAATAATTCTTAAAAGTTTTTAGTATATACTTGTATTCTTTGACATTATTATATGCCATGTATATTTACTTGAAGGGTGAAAGGACTATTGAGATTCTTTGAATCTCACTCTCCTTAACTTTTCATCTAACTTTGTCTAAGTGAAGCCTAAGGAGCAAAGAATGGGAGCCAAAGAGCATAATTTGTAATACTTTGAAAATAGTATAGTTTTTATGATAGTATAGTTTTTTATGTAAATGAATATCAAAGAATGTATGTACAAGTTATATATGAGATGCA
Source organism: Erythrophleum ivorense (assembly GCA_026724425.1). Taxonomy (NCBI): domain Eukaryota; kingdom Viridiplantae; phylum Streptophyta; class Magnoliopsida; order Fabales; family Fabaceae; genus Erythrophleum; species Erythrophleum ivorense. The sequence continues at coordinate 2,403,770 of JAIUCV010000033.1, read as the reverse complement.
ACCCTTTGAGCATGTGTAAAATTATGTAAATATGTTGTATGTAATGAATTTGGAGCCATATGTATGAGAATACATAATTTGGCACTTTGAAGCCTTTACATGAATATGTATATATGCAAGTAGGATAGTGAATTTAAGCTCCATGATGATTGGAACCATTTAGAGAATTTCTACATGTTGTGTTTATGCTTTTGGACATGCTTAAATGGTCATGGTATGCTTGAAAGGCCATTTGGTGCAATTTGACCCTATTGTGGTATTAAACTAAGCCATATTTTGCACCTAAACCAAAACTAGACCAAATGAATGCATTTTTGCATGAAATTTGGCAGACATATAGATCTCATTGAGAGCGTTTCATAAAGCCAAAGATTATAACTTTTGGAGCTCTATGGAATATTTTATAATTTTTCAAAGTTGACTAAATTATGCAGAAACTGTTATAGTACTATGTTTTTAGATAGTTTGATTTTTGGTGTCTTTGGAGGGCCAAATGAATTCTAATACTCATGAAATTTTACATACATATAGTTGGTATCATAGGATTTCCATAGCCATTGAGAGCACCCAATTTAGACTTATGTAGAGGGAGATATGAATTTTTGAAATTCTAGTTCAGCTGCAAGACACCATCTAGAGTGGATGTACTTTTCCATTGAACTTTTTAGGTCAAACGTGGTTGTTTTGATCTAAATTTTTTAGGGTAGTTAGGGGACATCTTGAGCTTTCTAGAATGGTATAATTTTTCGCATGATTTCAATTTTTCTTAAATTAAGTATGAATTTCCAAAGTTCTAGACAGAATATAGAATGACATAGGAGTTTGTAACTTTGTCCTCTTAACTAGTGTTGATGTATAAGCTCCAAATCCGAATTGTATGCCTTATTTGGTGATGCTTCTAGTTGGATAAACATACTATGATTGAATTGGCATTAAACCATGTTAATAAAGAGGCTGAGATAACATATTGTTAACAAGGTCTAGAATCTTGTCGACAAGATCTTGTATTTTACATTATAAAATTCGAGACCTTGTCGACAAGGTTTTTGGCTAGCAGTACAAGGTCTTCTAATTTAGCATGTTCTGGCATATGATATGTGATGGTGTGACACCTCACGCAATTCTTTGGGACTTTTGGATTAGCCTTACCTACTTTTAAGGACTTTGACTTAGTCTCACTCCCTTTTGAGACTTTTGGCTTTATCTCACCCATTCTTAAAGAATTTTGGCTTCTCCTCATCCACTCTAAAGGACGTTTGGTGCAACCTCACCCATTAAGAGCCATACACATTCAAATTGTCATTTAAGAAACATAATGGTACCAAAGCATTAAACTAATAGCTATAAACATATCTCATAACTCAAACATACATATAAGCATCTAATGACAATCAAACAACTAAGCAATGCATACATGAATGGAAGGAAAGCTAGCTACCTTGAGTCAAGAATCATAAACTTTCTTTCTTGAGTTCTCTTTCCCCTTCTCAGCCTCACACACACACCTAGGAGGAGTTTGATTTACTTTGTCTAGACACATCAAATAAAACACAATTATATCATTGGAACCAATTCTAGCCTCACATCAACTCTATGTAAACATATTCTAACTTATGGTATAATTATGGTTCCATACAAAGACAAAATGAAGCAACCTATATAATTCATAATCTTAGCTTCAATTTCTCATTCAATCTAAGTCTCTTGACTCCATTAAACCTATTATAATCATCTCTAATTCAATTCAAAAAGCCAAACATTAAGTTGCTTCTTTATACCTAAAAAAGAACCTAAACTTCCATCTTTCAAACTATAGTTTCTAAATTCAAACCAATAGTTCCTTTGGTATTTATTATTCATATCTAGACTATTTTTATAATCAAAGAAAAATCTCCTTAGGTGCTTGTTCTTCTCTTTAGCTAAGATATGTAGCAAGTGAAGAGCCTATGGAGTTTCATTCAATTTCCTAGAGGTTTTGGCATCCATAAAGCTTCCTAGACCTGTTATGAACTCATACATACTCTTATATAAACTAGCTTATCATTAGAAAGCTTCAAAATTTTCTAGGTGCAACTAAAGCCCTACTTACTATAACTTGATTTCTAAAGCTTCTCTTTTAGTTCCAATTGAATATTCTTACTCCTCATGCTTTAAAACCCTTCTTCCTACCTTGCTATGACCAAAATTCATACTCTCCTAGATAAGCCTAGGTCTAGCCAAGATGCATAAAAGAAGAGGAAGTAAGATGGAGCAAGGTTACACCATGAACTTACCTTGGTTTCAAGCTTTTCAAAGAAACTTTTTAAAGCTTTCAATCTTTCCTTCAAATTCTCTCTTCCTCCTACTAAACTAGCAATGAAACAACCTAAAATTAATTATCAAAACCATGAGAGAAGCAAGGAGAAAGAGGAGAAGTTTAATAAATGGAGAAGCATAAAAAAGTGATGGTTTCTTACTCTTTTTGCTTGAATTTTCCTCCCTTCCTTTCTCCTTCTTGTACACCACTTTAAGGTCTCTTAGAATCTAGTTTGAGGTAGTACAAAGTCAGTGGAAATAAGAGGAGAGTGTGGGACATGGAAATAAGAAGCAAAAAGCTATGTTATAACACTTTTTTCAAAATTCTCATTTTGTCTTTTTTTTTTTGTTCTTTTCACTTGGACTTATTTCAACTCTTTTTTGAAAACTGTCTTTTCCATCATAAAATTTAAATTCTTTAATTCATAAAATGTTTTTGGTTTCACCCAAGTTGGATTTAAATCTTACTAAATGATCCGATCAAAGTTTTGGTCAACTGACACTCTAAAATGTGTACTGGAGAAGTTTTAACCATTTTGAAGAGTTCTTATGATTTTTAGGGCCTCTGAGAATCTCAAGAAACTAAACTTTTCTATTTAAAGATCCCTCATTTGAGTTTTCTAAAAGTTTTCCAAAATTACAAAAATGTCATTGCCCTTTCGTCTAATTTTGTTTAGCTATTTTAGCTTTGATTTTTCGACATCTTTAGCCTTGTATTCTCATTTTTAGATATTTAGATTATCATTTTAATTTTATTTGGCCTCTAATCATTCAATTTAGAGGACTTCTTTTTGTAACCTCTTTAATCTCCTTAGTTTTAGGACTTTTAAAAAAAAGGTATTACATTAAGCAACCAAACATTGGTATTGATCTTAGCCCCCATTGTCATATAATGTCGGAAGAAAAGCTCATGCTAGTTTGCAACCCTAATACTATATCGCCATGGCCAAAGATAGTATAAGCCATGAAATAATAAAGATATTATGCAATGTGGTGGCCTTAGACTAGCTCAGAGAATACATAAATTCACTAGAAATAGCTTGCCAAATACCAGCCATGATGATGTGGGAGGAAGCAAATTTGACCCCATCATCAATAAATTCAAACATATCATTGATCTATGATAGCATAAAAGTAATTATTGTCCACACAACTGAAAATGAATTTTTGCTTAATTAGAAGTATCCACTAGATCAAAGGTCAAGGAAAAGGAATTGAGTAACTCTAGTGTCAGCTCTTAATAAATGGGTGGCCTAATCTATAAGAATCGATCCCAACCTACAGCATAGGCTAATTAGTGCACCTTTCTAAAACACCAAGCTAAGGCAAAGCTAACTCATCAATGTATCTGTATAAGACAACAAGTCACCTAGCCAAGTACGTGTAAAGCGCCTCCTAGGCCGCATCATGAAATACAATCCCATCTAGGTTGGTGGTAATAGAAAAATTGGTCAAGGCACCATGTGAATGCTTCTTGGGAGCCATAAATGGTACCTAAAATAAAAGATGGAAAATGTGCATCCACATAAAAGATAATCAAAATCTAATCAAAGCAAATTATAGGCATAAAGAAGTATAAAGCTATAAGCCCAAAATATTATCCAAAATAATAAAGTCAACTAAAGAGTTAGCTTATATATGTAAACAATCGCATCAATGGATAATAAAATAGGCCCACAAAGATAAGCCAAATACTAAGTTATGACCTTACAAACCTAAGTAGGAAAATAGCCTTAAAATAGTAGAGATGAACCAAGCCAAAACTTACAGTGTCTTAATCAATAAGAATAATCAATGCTTATGGCATAAGCTACAATTCATCAAGATCCAAAGCAACAAAAAAGTAACAAGGCTATGAGATATATTTGACACAAAAGCCTGCAAAAGCATAGCACTTAAAATGGTACACATGCACAACCTAAGACACAATTAGATAATTAGACCCAAGTGGTAAGGTTGAATTAGGAGAAAACAAGGCCCATTAAAAGTGCTAAGATTAGACAGGGCCCCATCAAGTGAGTAGGCCTAAGCTAGTAAAAATTAACTAACCCAAACTAAACAAATGGAATCAAACTACTAAAACAAATCAACTCAATAAGTCAACCTTAAGGTGATAAACACATGTAAATATAAAAACCATTTGACGAATAAGACTCATAAAAAATTTGACATATCACAATCACTATAAAAGGTTCAGGTTGTAACACCATATATTTCTAGCATGCTTCCAATCATTTCTAAGTCTCACATGATCAATTGAACAAAAGGGAACGAAAAATGACATTAAAATAATACCTTATTTCGTGTTACGTAGCGTATGAAAATTTCATTCGGTATCATACGGACCATATGAGTTCATACAACACATTCTCATATTTAATTACATACATACAACTCATTTTCATAACCAAAATTGGCCCACAACTCATGGAATTCAAAGGGGACCATCAAACTCACACTATTATTTTTTGCCAGAATTTCAATTTTCCTATCACGAATTCGGAAATTTATAACTAAATCCACAAAAATTGAAACCCAACAAAATTTAGCATTCCAGAAATATTTGGATGTCTACGCCATGTTAAAAATAGTTTCAGTTCATGAATCATTAAGGAGAGAACATTTGACATCTAAATGGCCACTGGGGTTGCTGCTGTCTGGGCCACTAGTTCAGTTTACTGATAGGAAGTTTCAAAATTCATAACTAATTCTAGAAAAATTGAAATCATTCATTCTTGGCCATTATGGAAATATAAACATGTCTAATTTATGCCAAAAATATTTACAGGCCATGAAACATAACACAGAAAGCGTTTGACATGCGAAAAGGGGTAAAGGTTTGGACAGCTACTGGTACTGATGCAAGTGTCTCCTATGAACTTCGAAAATGTCCAATTAATTCTAAAAAACTCCAATATATGAAAATAATACCAATTTCAAAATCTATGAATGTTAAATTTATGGTAAAAATATATCAGACCAGAGAAAGCACGCTTAGCTACCGAAATGCAATGGAACAGTGACTCAGGTCATGTTGTACTACTGTTGCTGTCCCAGAAATTCAAAACTTTATATCTCTCAGCTCAGACCTCCGAATGAGGTGCTTCTAGTTGCTACAAGTCACTGTGAATTCCTAGTTTTTGACTATAAAATTTCGTAGCCATTGGACTACATTTTCCCCTCGGATGACACAATTTCACAACTGACCAAATGAACAGTACCAGTGCAAATCCCAAATTCTAATACCAACTTTGAAAAATCATAGAAAATTCCACAGACCTCCAAATGACCTGATCTTTGGATTCTCAAAAAGCTCTAGGCAAGATCTACTTGCATGCAAAATTTCAAGTCAAGAAGAGGTCATTTGGTCAGACTTTGCTATAACTCAAGCTTATGACAATTTTAGTCCCAACAAGAGGCAAATTTGGTGCAAATGAGCTATCCATTGTTCCACACACATTTGAGCAACTTAGAAAGCATAAATATAGCATAAATAAGTCCCTCATAAGGTTTGAACTCTCATGCAACTCAAATTAACCATGCTACTTCCATGAACATGCATACATAAGTGGGCTCCCAAGTGGTCAAAATACATAATTCTATTCATTAAACTCTATTCTTGATACATACACTAACTTTACATAGTTTTACAGTTCAAAGTGTCATGACTCAAAAATAACATTTACATATCTACTTTTACATTCTAATCATCATAGTACATCAAAATAGAAAGATTTGCCAAGAGATGGAGATTTAAGCTCTTTGGCTTCCATCCCTTGGATCTTGAACTCCACCTAGATCATATGAGATGAGAGAAAGGAGGGGGTGAGATTCATTGAATCTCAATAGCTCATACACCTATTCAAGCACATTTTCAAGGCATACAACATGTCAAAAGTATAAGTATGCAATTACTCAATCGATGAAGCATTCAATTTCCATATTTTTTTGTCACAAACACATGTTAAGAATAAGAATGAGCTCTAAGGACTTTTGGTTTGGCCTCACCTCATTTCTAAGACTTTTATATTGTCTCACTCTTGGTTTTTAGGACTTTTGACTTAGCCTCACCTATCCAAGGGACTTTTGGCCTTGTCTCACCCATGCCATGAGACTTTCGGCATCTCCTCACCCACATTAAGGGACTTTTGGCACTACCTCACCCTTATGAGCTATTTCCATCATTCAAAGACATTCAAGAGAGCATATTGGTACCAAAATAGCAACATAGCATCAAGTGACATGTCTCAAACATAAAACATACACACAAGCACACAATGACACCATATGCAACAAGAAAATACAACAAGAAAAGGTGGAGAGCTACCTTGGTGCAAATTTAAGCTTTACTTTGCTTGTTTCTTCTCCTTTTCGGTTCCACAAACACAAGGAGATGGGGTTGGATTTCTTTGGCCTATTCACCATAAATAACACTAAATTATACTCTTGGAACAAATTATGACATCCAACTCACTCTTAAGACTACACTTTGGTCTATTTGTCACAATATGGTTCCATTAAGGACCTAATGAAGCAACTACCATAATTAACATTCTTGGTTCCATTCTCTTGCCATATTTAGACCTCTTGACCTTATTTAAGGTCCTTGAAGCCATCACACACTCACTTTCACAAACCTAGGTCCATGTTGCTTCATAAAGTTATATTATGGAAGCCATTGCCTCATCTCCCAACCTAAGGCTTCTAAATTTTTTTCCAAGGGTTTCTCCTATCTTCTTTTATCATATAAAGTCCCAAATCAAGCTTGGAACCATTTAAAACATCCCCTAGCTATCTCTAAGGGTCTTGACCTAGTTATACTTCCATTAAAGACCCATGGAGTTTGGGATTTTTCTTTAATGGATGAGGCACTTAGGAGGCTCCCTAGGAGTCTTAGAAACTCAAACAAACACTCACATATGATGGGGAAGTCTTGAATCAACCCAAATTTTAAATTATGTTCAACACCCTACACTTTTCCAACTTGAGTTTTACTAGTTTTTCATGCATTTCTTTAGTATAATCCATCTTTCCATGGCTTAGTTTGATAGATTCTTTTGGATTATAAAATAGAAACTCTTCCCTCTTCATGGTTCTGTTTGAGACATCCCACTATAGAAGAGGAGAAGGAGAAAAAGAAGCATCAAAGGGAGAGAAACTACCTTGCAATCAATCTTCCTTCAAGAGCCCTTCCTCTTCCCTCTTTCTCCTCCTTAAATTTTGAATTTTCCTCCTCTGATTTGGACCCAACTCAGCACCAAAAATTGCATTAAAATCATGGAAAGATGAAGCAAGAAAGGGAGGATGAAGTTTCAAAAGGAAGGAGCATGAAAACCTTATACTTTCTCACCTTTTCTTTGGCTTTTCTTCCTCCAAAATTCCCTCTCTTTGTGCGCCTAAGACAGCAGCTCTTTTTTTGAGATTTGGATAGAAGAAAGTCAGTTTAGAGAGGGGGGAGCTGAACATGACTTAAAAAGGGAGTTTGGAAGCTTCCTTTGTGCACTTTATTTTCATTTTTGCCCTTCCATAATGGCATTTCCTGTTTGGCTTCGTTTTAGCTCCTTTTTAAGAACCATCTTTTCCATCATCAAATCGGAGCTAAAACTTTCCCAAATAATTGGTTAAAGTTTAGGTCAACTGACGTCGAAAAGAGTACATCAGAGGGGCTTTACTGGTCCCAAGGCTTCCCATGGTTTTTGGGGCCTCTGAGAACGCTGGGCAACTCAAAATTTCTATTTAAAAAGCCCTCCTAGATGTTTTTCCAAAATTACACTTATTTACGAAAATGCCACTAGCCTTTCGGCAAATTTTTTGAATCACTCTGACCCCGATTTTTAGGCAACTCAAGACTCAAATCCTCATTTTTTATTATTTAAAATTTTATTCAAATTTTATTTAGCCTTGAATCACTCACCTTAAGGGACTTGCTTTTCAAACCTGCCCGTTCTGGTGATTGAACAACGTACCAAACGTTACACAGGTGACCCCATAAATAACCTAAAGTCTAGACAAGGCACATAAAAAAATTTTGAAAACCAATATTTTTGCAGTAGACATATGAAAGCAACATTAGGAAAATTCACAATATCCAAATTCTAACACAGCTTATCATGACCTAAATAAGGCAACAAAATAAGGTCCACAAATACAATGGTCTAATGGCAGTAACTAGAAGTAACAAATTGTAATGCAAAATATACTAGCATGGCAAATGTAATAAGAGCACCCTAATAACAACTATAATTGAACAAGACAAAGGTAAAAGAACTAATGGAATCCAATAGTAGATTCAAAGCAAGAGAATAACAACAATTATGGACCCAAAATAGAAAGAAAAAGAATCAAATAAAATAAAAGGAAAGGAAAAATAATAAGAAAGAAAAAAATACTAACCTTTGGATATAAATAGGGAAACCCATGATGGAGTGAAAAATAAATAGTAACAATAAGGATGGCACAAGGAAGATTGGTGAAAGACAAAGGATGAAGGATGACAAAGGAAGAAAATAGTGATGGAAGAAGAAGACCACACAATATTATGAAAGATGGACCAACAATGAAAATGAAAGAGACAATGAAGGAGAAGGAAGGTGGGTGTGACAATGGAGAAGAAGAAATGACATAAAGAATTAACAGTAAAGACATGGTTAAGCGAGATGGAAGTGACAACTAAAGGTAAGGAATTAGGGTTCCAAAAAGGGATAGGTTGAAAATACAAATGGGTTAAGTTTATGGGTTTGGGAAATGGATAGGGGAAGTAAATGTGTATGTAGGTTAGGTGGGTAGTGTGTTTTGGAATGGGTTTAGATGTGAAGGGTTGGGTTTAGGTGTGGGGGGTCAAGTTTGGGTTGGGTTGCAAAGGGAACAAATTTTCTCCTTTTTTTTTAATACCAAACATAGTTGTGTAAAATAATATGACTTAACCATGTCCACCTTGGTCTAAATTCTAGAAATTAGAATTTGGCAATACATGCCCATGTTGGTGAACAGAAATGGGTCACTACATCTAAAAAAATTCACACAAGCATGCTACTTCACACGAACTACTTGTGTGCAACACTGATGTTCAATGAGAAAAAGCGACAAAGGACACATAGGCATATGGTTTCACATGGCTTGCTCTTGTACAAGTTTGATTCATATATTGTGGACACACACGCATGTATCTAAACACTACTTGCTCATGTGAACCTTTATTATCATAATACCTAGATGCCTAAAAATTCCAAAACACTCAATCCTCACCTATTTAAAACTCTGAAAACACCCAAATAAACCACTCAGACATCAATTTTATGTTGTCAATAACCTAATACAATGCTTCATTAATAATTTAACAAGTTTATGCAAAGCTTCCCATCAATTTCTCTATTCAAATAATCATTAAATGGTAATTGGCCCCCTAAACTTAGCATAAGACTTGTCCCCAAAGAATTTAAAGATAATCATACAAAACAAAAGATGAGGAGATAGAAAACTCACTAAAATGATCATGCCACTTGGATTCATTGAAATCACAATGAAGAATAAACCTAAATGAACATGGACCGATGAAAGCAAAAGGCAAAAAAGAAGAATAAAACAACACAGTAACAAAAAACATAAAATAAATGAAACTATCCTAAACGGAGAAAAAAGTAGTTCTAATTTAGAGTTTTTATCTTGACTTTCCATGGTTTGTAAAGTTAAGGGATGCCTAAATTATAGGCAACTGCTTTCTTTATAACTTCCTTAACAAAAGAAGGTTCAACCTTTATCTATTGACCTTAAGGGTCCCAATGGTCTCACTTTCAATTTTGACTACTCCATGGGGAAGAACTTTAACTATCTTGGGGCCTGACTATCTAGATTTAAACTTGTCTGGAAAGAGCTTTAAGCTTGAATTGAAAAGAAGGACCTACTGGCCTTCACAGAATTCCCTTCTCTGAATATGTTTATCATGCTAGAATTTGGTCCTATCCTTGTAAAGTGTTGCACTTTTATACATTTCCTGGTGAAGTTCATCTAGTTCATTCAATTGTAACGACCTCTTTTTGCCCACAACTTTAATATCAAAGTTTAGTACCTTGATTGCCCAATAAGCTTTATGTTCTAACTTTACTGGTAGGTGACATGTTTTTCCAAACACCAATCGAGAGGGAGAAGTCCTAATTAGTGTTTTAAAAGCAATCCGATCGGCCAAAAGTGCATCATGTAGTCTTTTAGCCCAATCCTTCCATGATGTACTTATTGTCTTTTCAAGGATTCTCTTCACTTATGATTGGAAATTTTAACTAGCCCACTTGTTTGAGGGTATTACAGAGTAGCTATTTGATGGTGAACTCCATATTTCTTTAAAAGCATATCTAAATACCAATTATAAAAATGGGTGCCTCCATCACTAAGTAAAGCATGTAAGACTCCAAAGCGAGAAAATATGTTCTTTTTTATAAAGTTAATCACTACCTTGGAATCATTTAAAGGCATGGCAATAGCTTCAACCCATTTGGACACATAATCAACTTTAACCAAAATGTACTTATTGTTGAAAGACAAAGGAAATAGTCCCATAAAATTAATGCCCTAAACATCAAAAATTTAACTTCCAAAATATTATTCAAGGGCATTTCAAGCTTATTAGAGATGTTTCTCATCCTTTGACACAATCACAAGCAAATGTAACTGTTGAGCATCTTTGAACATTATAAGCCAATAGAATCCAAATTGTATGATCTTAGCAATAATTTTGGATGCATAGAATGCCCACTACACTCATGAAAGTCACATTGCTCCATAATGCTTTGAACTTCATCTTGTAGCACACATCAATGAATAAGATTATCTAGGTAGTGTTATACTATAACATCCTTAAAATTAGGATTTTAAAATTATTTAGTATTTTATGTAATGAATTTATTAAGCTTTAATAAAAAGAATTTGAATGAAATAACTTCATATATGAGAAGTATAAGTTGAATAGGACCCATAAGAATTTTTTAGATTTTAGGAGGTCCGGGGCAAAATTGTCATTTGTCACCTGGACAAACTTTGATAATTTTTCTAGAAGGAAAGGAAGTTCAACACTAGTTCGATATATATATATATATATATATATCAATAGTTAGAAAATAATGCGTAGAAAATTATAAAATTCGTTGCATGAAATTTTGGATTCGTTAGGGCCAGAAAATAGCCTAAAATGATTATAAGCTTATACGGAGACGAACTAAAACCCTATACCCGTGTTAGCTACCTCAGGAAATTCTATGTAGAAAAATCTACCAAGTAGTGGTGACAGAATCCAAAAATATGGAAATACGAAGAAGATAAAAGTGAAAAACGAATAGAGGTGCTTGTCTGTCATGTCACTACTAGGGGCAAAACGGTCATTTGGACCTTAAAATAATAAAATATTAGGGGAATAAATAATATGGTTGGAAACATTAAACGAGACCCACATAGTATAGTAGAGAACTTAGAAAATTCAGATTAAATAAGATATTATGAAAAATCTAAGAAAATAGTGGCAATTTTGTAAGTCTAATTAGGGAAAAGCTGATGTGGCACCACGAAAGAAAGAGAAAGTGATGATGCGGTGTCATGTGTGAAGAAGAAACTATAAGTTGGAAGAGAATTCTGGGAGTTGCACGAGCTACGAAGCGATTGTACAGGCTTGTGTCAGCAAATCTTAGAAATCTCACATATTACGAAAAAATTACCACTGACTTTAGCATGATATAAATGCTGACTTAAATAGTATTAAATGCAATCTTATCTTCACACATTACGAAAAAGTAACTAGGGTAATCCAATGGCTAATATTCATTCGTAAAACGTGATACGATCTAAGCCGTTGATGCAATCTAATGGCTTAGATTTCTTTACCTTTTCAAGATCAAACCACAACCTTTAATCTAATCCTAAGGCCTACATTTTATCTCTTATTTCAAGGATAAATCTTGACCATTCATGTAATCTAAAGGCCAAGATCTTCCACCTTAAAGTTAATTAAATCTTAACAATTCATGATTAATATATATATATGAACTACGCACACACTTTCATGCCATTCTCACACACACAAAATACACACAAAAATTCGGCCAAGACAAAGAGAAGGAGAAGAAGAAGGAGCTCGGCCTAAGAAAGAAGAGAAGGGAAAAGGAAGAGAGAAGGAAAAGCCATCAGAGAAAATCCAACATTGCGGAGCTAATGTAACATAGATAGACTTTCTTCTTCTTGGTTTTTCTTCTATTTTTCTCCAAGAATTCTTCTCTTCTCTTTCTTTCTAAATTTCATCCATGGCATGAGGAGATGGGAAAATTTGTTGTTTCCATGAATTCTAGCCAAGAAAAGATGGAGAAATCATATAAATGGCCTATGGATTCATGTGATTCAAGAAAATCCCTATTCTTAGCAATTTTTCTACAAATCAAGAAGCTTTGTATTTCAAGATGCCATGGTAGAAATTGAAGAGAAAATGAAGGGGGAAGTGATGGAAGGAAGCCCAAGGAAGAGGAAGATTAGTACAACTTTGATTTTCATGAAGAAAGTGGCAAGAAACCCTTAAATCTTAACTTTAGAAAATTGTAGAATACATATGAAATCTCTAGAAATTGATTGAGGGCTTTTGCTTATCATCCTTGAATATGTATGTGTGGCTAATTTGTGACATGAAAATGAAGCAAAATCACATGTCTTCTTGGATGCATAGATTCGACCAACACAAGTAAATATACCTAGGAAAGAGTTTTCTTAAATCTAACTAAATTAGGTTAATCTACATGAAAAATAAGGCCTATGGTGAAATTTTGGTGAATTATGGTTCATTGTATAAAAAGTCAAATTTTTGAGAAAAAGCATTGACCAAGATGTTCTTGAATTTTTCCTGATGTTATTTGATATGTTTTGGATGATTGTTGTAGCCTAATATGTTCTACATGCTATTTGAATTATGCTGATATTTATTTTGTGAATTTTGGAGCCCATTTATGATAGTTGAAAAATTACATAACGTTAAGTCAAGAATGGAATATATGATAACATGTGCTCTGGAATTGCACTATTTGCTGTGTTGATAAACTATCTGATTTCTTGATATGGATAATATGTTGTTTACTACTTGATTCTATAAGCATGGGTTATTTGGTAAAGAACTAGCTAATATATAGGGGGACAGGGGGTGAGCCCAAAGAACTGGCTAATATATAGGGTGGACAGGAGGTGAGCCCTATGTATGTGCCAGAGTTGACCATTGGGTAACTACTGTTGTATTGGATGCCCAATCTCAAAGATACTTAAAAATATCTAAACCACTAATTTTTGGACTCCAGTATACAGTCATGCTACTAAGATTAATTATGCATAGAGTTCTGTAAGGTAGTTCTTTCCTAAATATACCTATATGCCTTGATCAAATGATGGCTTGGATGACATATTATTGTGATATTTTATATGACTTTCCTTGGGTACCCACTGAGGGACACCTCAATAAAGGAAGCAGGGGTGAGCCTGCTATGTCATGGCAGTGCAAGATGAGCTAGGCTTGAGCCTGCCGAAGCCAGTGCGACATGGTCTAAGTGTTGGGCCTGGCGGTCTCCAAGGCCTAATGGTCAAGAGAGAGTAGATATTTTTTGTGATATTTTCTATATTCTATATATGCAGAAATCTCATGAATGCCTTGCCACTGCTGAGTATCAATTATGTTGAGACAATTCTTGTGTTTATCCATTTCTTATCTTTAGATGTAATATGCCTATCCACTTTGCTATTTCATATTCACGTTAGATATTGCTAACAAGTATATCTCTTTACTTATATTGTTTGGTAAATTAACTATCTTGCCATTATATTACTTATGGTTTGTTAAATGTACTTGAATCTTCTTCATGGATATTATGTGGTATTGATCCTGTCTATGTTACTAAGAAAATTATTTCTCACTCTATTATGGTTTATACCTTTCTTAGATGCCAATTTATCAAGTGATCCTAGAACTCTAGGTGAAGTGGATCTAATTCCCACTCCGAGGATGGGTCTTTGTCATCTATAATATACACATCATATCATGTGATAACATTGTTCGTGCTATACCAGTATACTTTGTGTCCCCAAGAGAGCTAGAGTCTCACACATTCCCAGTGGGTGGAGTTGACCCTCTTGCTCCTCCGTTTGCATGAACAAAGGTCTAGTCACTGATACTAACCCTTTTGTTATCTGGGGACTTTCTTTTTGAGTGGTTATATGATAGATTACCTTTTGATGTGATGTGACTTGTATGACCCCATTCCCTTATGAGGAAACTCTTAAACTAGTTTGTATGAATTATAGTGTATTTCCATTATTATCATATTCCGCTATGCCATTAATTAGATTTTATTGTGAAGGAATAATTACCACAGAAAAAGTAATTAAACTTAAATAAGGAATTCCTCACAAATATATAAAATAAAGAAGGGTATTAGAAGAGACGTTACACATACAACAATGGTTCTTCCCAAAAGTAACATTTAACATCTAACAAGAACTTTCTTGTATGGTGAGAACTCAAGTTAGGAGGTAAGATGTCACACACTAGATAATTAACAATATTGACATACTAAGGCATGTTGACTCCTTACATGAAAAGCTACTCATCAGGAAAGTCCTCTTGGATAGGTACTTCGACATCTAAGTCTTTATGGGTTACTTAAAACAAGACAAATGATCTACAAGCAAATTCTTAGTACCTTTTTTAGCCTTGATTTTTAGATTAAATTCCTAAAGTAGTAAAGCATAACAAATTAAACATGGCTTGGAATCCTTCTTGGAAAGAAAATAACAAATAGATGCATGATCAGTGTACACAATAGTCTTCGACCCAATAAAATATGATCTAAATTTGTCAAAAGAAAAAACTATGGCAAGTGGCTCTTTTTCAGTTATTGCATAGTTCAATTGAGCATATTGAGAGTCTAACTTGCATATGAAATTTACATCATCCCAAAACTATTCCTAAGGTGGAGTCACTGGCATCACACATTAATTCAAGTGGCAAAGACTAATCTAGGTCAACCATTATAGGTGTTAACATCAACTCCTTCTTTAACCTATTAAATGAAACCAAACACTCTGAACTAAAATCAAACATAGCATCTTTATTCAATAAATTACAAAAAGATTTAGATATTTAAGAAAATTCCCTAATAAAGCCACAACAAAAACCTACATAGACCAAAAAACTTTGGACTCTTTCAACTAATATAAGAGGTGGCATTTATTTTGTAACAGCTAGTTTTGCATGATCCATCTCTATTCCCTTTTCAGATATTTGTGTCCTAAGATGATGCTTTCAATTACCATAAAATGACATTTCTCCTAATTTAACATGAAATTAGTTTCTTCACATCTCTAGAAAATCAAAGATAGGTTATTATTACAATGATCAAATAAAGAACCAAAAGTAGAAAAATCAAGCATAAACATTTCCATAATTTTTTTCCATATTATCAAAGAAGATAGCCATCATGCACTACTAAAAAGTAGCGAGTGTATTACACAAACTAAAAGGCATCTACCTAATTGCAAAGGTCCCATATGCGTAGGTAAAAGTTATCTTTTCTTAATCTTTAGAAGCTATAGGGATTTGATTGCAAACTAAATACCTATCCAAGAAACAATAGTAAGCATGTACATCCAACCTCTCTAACATTTGATCAATGAAAGGCAAGAGGAAATGATCCTTGTGAGTACCACTATTCAGCTTCCTATAGTTTATACACACTTGCTAACTAGTTACTATTCTAATTAGAATCAACTCATCTTCTCATTTTTTATCATAGTCATCCCACCTTTCTTAGGAACTACTAGCACAGGACTTACCCAAGAACTATTAGAAATAGGATATATAATGCCAGTGTCTAAGAGTTTAAGCACTTCAACTCTGAAAACTTCCTTCATGTTTAGATTGAGCCTCCTCTAATGTTTAATCAAAGGTTTTTGATTGTCTTCCATTAAAATTCTATGCATACAAATAAAATGACTTAATCTTTTAATGTCAGATATGGTTCACCATATGGCACCTTTTTTCTCTCTCCAAACTCTCAACAACTTATCCAACTAAATGTTCATAAGGTGAGCAAAAACTATGACTAGTAGAGTGTCATTATCCATTAAATAAACATATTTCAGGTAAAAAGGTAATGGTTTTAGTTCTAAAGTAAAGGCTTTCTTAGTAGAGGGAGGTGGAAGGGGTTTAACTTTGCCTAAGTCTTAAAACCTATGTCATTTAAGAAATGGGACAAAAGGAGTGGGCTTTAATGAATAAGCTGCTATAGCAATGTTACTATCACTATCCTGAATGGTGGCAGCAAATGAAACACAAGCCTCTAATGGATCATCAAAGGATAATGTCAATATAACTTCTAGCGCAAATTCATCTACCACATCAATTCTCATACATTGCTCATTAGCATCTACATCAAAATTCTTCATTGCCTTAAATGAGTTAAATTCAACTACTTCCTCTCTTACTTTGAAAGTAAGTTTTCCATTTTTCACATCAATTAAAGCCCTAACTATAGCAAAAAATGGGCATCCTTAAATCAATGGCATTAGTATATCTTCCACCATATATAAAACTACAAAGTCCATAGGAAGAATGAACTTTTCAACTTTTACCAAAGCATTTTCTAGCAAATCCATTGGGCATTTAACTGACCTATATGCTAATTGACATTTGTAGGCTTTAAATTTCCTAAGCCAAGTCTCCTACGAATAGATAAAGGCATAAGACTAACACTTTCACCTAAGTTACACAATGCATGAATTAAGAAAACATCACCAATAACACAGGGAATAGAAAAACACTTTAGATCAGCTAATTTTGGTGGTAGCTTTTTCTAAATGATAGCACTACACTCCTCGGTGGATGCATTGATAACATAGTCCTCCAACTTCCTCTTACTTGACAAAATGTCCTTGAGAAACTTCACATAGGTTGGCATTTAAGCAAATGCATCTGCGAAAGGTATGTTTATGTAAAGTTGTTTAAAAATATTAAGAAATTTAGCAAACTACTTGTCTAGCTTTTGTTGCTTCAACCTTTAAGGAAATAGAATATTAGGCATATTTTAATAGGATTGTAGTTTTTCATTTTGTTAGAAAATGACATTAATAAGATTACTTGAAAACAACATAAAGAAGATGTGCTTTACCATATGTGTAATTTAGCATATTTTAATATTAGTTTTATTAGTATTTATTAGCTTTTTAATATTAGTTTTTATTTATTTTAGAAGACATTGTCTTGTTAGGTTTTTTAATTATCTTATTTTAGGCTAGTTATATTTTAAATTTTCATATACATTAATTAAGATAAGATTATTTCAAGATAGAAATCATAGATAATAGGAGTTTCAAATAAAATATTTTAAGTCTTATAATTATTTTTATAGGGATTGGAGTGACAAAATTTATTGCCTCATTTCCTATATATGTTTGACTATTTTCATTCAATAAAATAAGTCTGGAGGAAATTAAACCCTAAATTTCTACATGGTATCAGAGCCTATAAGGCTTGAATAACAAAATACGTTGGTGGTTAGTGTAAAAAACCATATGTTGGTGGTAAGAGAAAAAAAAATTGTGTTGGTGGTTAGCATAAAAAAAATATGTTGGCAGCTAGTGTGAGAAAACCATATGTTGATGGTCAATGAAAACCAAGACCTCTACTTCACAAAAGTAGTGGAGAGAATGCCCAAAATAAATTTCCTCACGTTGAAGCCACTGCATAGACCAACAAGACTAGTAAAATTGAAGTCATTGCACAGACTAGCAAAATCAAAATCACTACACAGACTAATAAAACTAAAACTACTATACAAACTAGCGAAAATTCACTACAAGAAAAAAAGAAATTAGAATGTGGTTAATTTCATCGCAAATTATAATCTGTCGCTAATTTCATCGTCCTTAATCAATGATGAAATACTCCATCTCTGAAAAGAACTTCGCCACTAATTATGGGTATAGCATATGTTGAATTTGCAATAGATTAGTGACAAAAGTTTTGTAACACCATATATTTCTAGCTCATTTCGTGCCTTTGAATAACTCATTTCCAAGAATCATGTAAATTCTCAAAGAAAAAGGCATTAAAATAATGACTTTTCTAGCGTTGCGTCGCATATAAAAATTTCATTCAGTGTCACGTGGACCATGTGAGCTCATACATCACATTCTCATATTTAATTATATGAATAAAACTCATTTGTATTATCAAAAGTGGCCTACATCTCATGGAATTCAAAGGGAAGCATAAAATGCATATATATATATATATTCGGCCAGATTTTTTTCTTTTCTATCACAAATTTTGGAAAACCATAACTAATTCTAGAAAAATTGAAATTATGCATTATTTGCCATTTTAGGAAAATATACATGTTTACTTTATGCTAAAAATATAACCAAGCTATGATTCGTAGCCAAAGGATGTTTGACATCCAAAAAGGTTCAAAGGTCTGACTGCCCACTAGTGTTGTCGCAGAATTCTGCAGCAAATTTCAAAAATGTCCAATTAATTCCAAAAAAATCTAATCCATACAAATGATACCAATATAGAAATTTGTGAATGTTATCTAGAGAGAAAAAATAATTGCAAACTAGCTCAGGCACGCCCAGGCATCAAAAAACAATCAAACAATACCTGAGGTCAGTTGGAGTTCCTAATACTGTATCGAATCTTTAAAAATTCATATCTCCGTTTCTAAACATCTAAATGAGGTGCTTCCAATTGGCACTGTGAATGCCTAGTTTCTCTGTATAAAATTTCATAGCAATTAAACATTATTGGGGCCCTGTGTGACATATTTCATTTTTGGACTAGTATAAATAGTGACATAACCAAAATAAAAAAAATTTAATTTTGAAAATTCATCAAATATTCTCTAAACCTCTAAAAATTATGTTATTTAGCTTTCCAAAAAACTCTCAACAAGCTCTAATTTTATGCCAAATCTCATATCAAGAAGAGCTCATTTGGACAAAAAGTGACAGAGGGTTCTATTATAGTTAATTTTGGCTCCATATAGGATACCAAAATATCCAAATGTCTTTTCTTGGAGTTTGGCACCTCTTGGGTAAGTCTAAAAGCATAAATAAGACTTGTATGAGCTGCTCAAATGGTTCCAAATCTTATACATCTCAATTTGGCCATTCCACTTCCATTCATACATGAAATTCCATAATGCAAAATTGCCATTACATGACCAAAATGAGTATTTCCATACATATAACCCTATCTCTCATTTATACACAATACATTAACATAATTATACATGCTTATAATATCATAAGTCATATACAACTAGGGATTTCATTAATTGCTATCTATAAGGCCTTAAAGTAGCAATTTCAAGACACTTTGATGTCATGCTCTCATCTTCAAGGTAGTTGGCTTCCATTACCTTGCTCTCTTAGTCCACCTAATATGTTAGAACATTGGAAAGGAGGGGATGAGATTCAAAGAATCCCAATAACTCATCTCTCATTCAATCATACATAAAGCATACAAAACAAGTTTCACAAATGCATGTATGGCATATGGACATATGGAATCATTCAAGAAGCATTCTTAGCATTTGAAAAAGTCATGCATAGCATACATAGGCTTTCCAAACAAATGGATTGGCCTCACCTATTTATTTATGGATTTTGGATTTTCCTCACCCATTCTTTAAAAGGTTTTTGGACTCACCCATGCTCTTAGGAGTCAACCTCACTTTTGGGAGACTCTTTACTTTGTCTTAACCAATCTCAAAGGTTCTTGACTTATTCTCTCTATGGCTAGGGGTTTTTAGCCTCACCACACTCAAGCAAATGAAAGCAAATATCATGAACATCATTTAGAAAACATAATGCATCATCATGGTACCATGGAGTAAGAGCTCATGCTAGAACATTTCTCATGGATTGAAATACACATATACACAATCAAAGACAAGTAAAGCAAGCAATCATGCATGAGAGAAGGTGGAGAGAGCTACCTTGCTAGCATTTGTATATTTTTTCCTTAAGCCTTGAATCCTCTCCCATGACCTCACACACCCAAGAAAGTGGAGATCATTCCTTTTGTCCTAGACACATCATATGGAAGCTAATTATATTCTTGAAGCAAGGTCTAAGGCTACACAATTTGCTTAAACATTAGCTTGGCTCATTAGTCCCTTTATGTTTCCAAGAATGTATCTAATGAAGCAACACCCATCAAATAAATTCTAGGCTCCATTCTTTCCTTTCAAATATGATTCTTGACTCTTTTTAAGTCTCTTGGAGTCATCACACAATTAAAACAAAGAGCCTAACTACATGTTGCTTCTTTAGGTCATATTATGGAACATAAAGCACCATCTCACTTTCTATAGTTTCTAAATTCTTTCCAAGGCTTCCCCTCATATCCATTCATCATATATGACTCAAAAATGGGCTTAGAAAAATTTAAAACTCTCCCTAACTACATGAACCTCTCTTGGCCGAACCTAGGAAGCATTTTGCTCTCCATGGACTTTGCTTTGTTTTCTTGATGGAGGAAGCACATGGGGAGACTTATAGGGATCTTAGGAGCTCATTTAAACTCTTATTTAGGCATAGGAATCAAGGTATCAGATCAAATTTTGCAAGGAACATATGAAACCTTAGACTTTGCATCTTGAATTTCCATAGCTATTTGTTAATTCTCTTTGTATATTCTTAATCTCCACACTCTTTTTCCTAAGAATCACCCTTGGTTTTGCCTAAAAATCAAACCCTCCTAGGGTTTCTTGAATGGGGCGAAATGGTGGAGGAAGAAGAGGAAGGGATAGCAACCATGGAAGAAGAAATTACCTTATTTTCTTGCTTTTTCTTACTTGAATCTCGTCTTCTTTGAGCTCCTCTCTTCAAATATGAATTTTTCCCTTAATTTCTCCCTTAAAATGGATTTATAAACTTCATTATAATCATAGGAAGAAAGCTCAAGAGGAGAGGAACAAGTTTGGAAGAAGGAGGATAAAAATCCATGAAATTCCTTACCTTTTCCTTGCTTTTTCTCCTTCTTACTTCTCCTCCATGGTGTGCCTAAGAGAGCTAATGTTTTCTCTGGCTTTTGGGTAGAATGGGTCATGCAAATGAAGAGGGGAAGAAATAAGAAACTTAAAGTGTGTTTAAGAAGCTTCCACTTTCTCAAAAATTTCAATTTTGCCCTTCATTTTTGACATTTTCGTTTTTAGCTCATTTTAGCTCCTTTTTTAGAACCATCCTTTCCATTATGAAATTTAGGTTCCTAATTTAGTAAAATACCTTTAAAATCACTCAAATCGGAGCTAAAACCTTCCCGAATAAATCCATCAAAGTTCGAGTGCACTGACGTTGGAAAACATCCACCGAGGGGCTTTAGCTGTCCCAAGCTTTCCCATGGTTTTTAGGGCCTCTGAGACTTTTGGAGAACTCAAAAATTTCATTTAAAAAGCCCTCCTGTGTGAACTCCAAAAATTTCTTAAAATTACTAAAATACCATTACGTTTCGTAAGTTTTTCATAAAAAAGTATTTCTTCATTCTAGCTCTATTTTTTTTCTCATCTGAACTTGTGATTCTCATTTTTAGGAGTCTAGAATACTTTCCAAATTTTTTAGGACCTTAACTAAGTCATTTCGAAGGACTTTCTTTTATATCCAGTGAATTCCATTTATTGACAGAGAAACCGTAGATCACGTTTTCTCTCGTTTTCAGATAACCAGATGTTACAAGTTTCCATCGATAATTAGTGATAGATCAGTGACAGAATGTTCCATCAGTAATTAGTGACAGAATTTTTCATCGATAATCAGTGGTGGATCAGCAACAAATGTTCCGTTGATAATCAATGACAGAATATTCTATCAAAAATTAGTGACAGATTAGCAACAACAAATTCTATCGCTGATTAGCGATGATTACTGACAAATTAGTGATGAAAATTTGTTGCTATTTTTTTATTATGTTATTATTATTTTTAAAATATAGCCTCAATATTACTTTACTATCTATCCAATAAAATATAATAAAAGCACAATAAGAGAAAGCTAATTGAAAAGAATACTAATAATAAAATTAGGGTTTAAATGTTTCTCCCTATCCAATAAAGTAAAATAACACAACAATATTCAATAAAATACATAACTTAAAATGATCCTTAGTCAAATGTTTCAAAAACAAATCATAACAATCCTCAACTTAAAATGCATAACTTAAAATAACATGAAAAGAAAAAAAAAACTCTTATTTATAGAGAAAGACAATTAAGCCTTGCAGACACATAGGCTTTTTAGTAAAGCCTTGCAGATGCAAATTGATCCTCATCATAATTCATTTTCTTTTGTTTAGAAGAAGATGCTTGAGTTGTCTTGGCTTGCTTCTTAGGTACCATGGAATCTACATAAAGAGTAAAAGGAAATATAAGATGGTAAAGAGATAAGTTTAATAATAGTAAGCACAAATAATAAAAACAAGTACCCTCTTCCAAATAACTTGATCCTTGAAAAATTTGTAATAAGCAACCCAATCATTGAGAGTTCAAATCAAAGCAAACAAAAGCAAAGGCACACCAATATAGTTTCTGAAGCATAAAAAACTTTAGAGATAATCTATGTTAAAATGAGTGAATCAGGGCTAAACAGGAGTAAACACACTTATTTAAAGAAAAAGGATGAAATAAAACCAATTAAACAGTGCAGGGAACAAAAATATAAATTTCTACAATATGTGTTCATACTTGCAATAGTGAGTTTAAACTTGCTATAACGAGTATCATCCTCGCAATAGTGAGGAAGAACAGAGAACTGTAGAATCGAATTTCAAAGTCCATAACACAAACAATTGAAAACACATCCATAAAGATACCAATAACACATCCACAACCATTCTTACAATCATAGCAACCTACATTTATCAAATCAAAGCCATGCAACTTTAACCCTAATTTCTCAAAGCACGCAATCTCAAGTAGAAAAATGGAGAAAAGAATGAAGAATCAGGATACTTGTCAAAGAAACAAGAATTCATGGAAGAATAAGTGGAGAAGATTAGAAAACTCAGTGATAATGTGTTGATTTAGCCAATAATCTTCACTCCAAGCTTCTTGCCTCCAAATCTCAACTCCCTTATGCCTTTTTCTCTTTAAAAGGTCTCCCCCCAGGCTCTAATTCTCAAAACCATTGCTACCCCTTGAGTTTTAAACCCAAAATTTGAAGTTGCGCATTTTAGTAAACAAGTCTCACTATAACGAGGAGTAACTTTCACTATTGTGAGAGCTTATTGATAACTCTTATATTTTCATCATTTTTATCCCTCATTCTTAGTAATTTTTACAGATGATTTTGGCTAATTAGGGCTTTTTAAATGATTTTCATGATTTTGGCCAAATTTTGGATTTGATGGCTTTTTGGACTAATTCTTTGGGATAATATTCATATTATGTGTATTGTGTGATTTCATTAATTTTAGGGCTTAATTCCTCCTATCTTGCCTAATCTATACATTGTACTGTGATTTCATGCTTAATTGTGCTTTACCGAATGATTAATCATGAAATTTTAAATGTTTTCTAGTGAGTTTCTTTTAGGGAATGTCCATTCCTTCATCTGTTTGATGATTCCCTCCATCCCATATCATTAGTTTTCATTTCATGTTAAACCTAAAATTTCACTGTCTATCATTTTTCACTTTCCCCAAATACCCTTACATAAGGACCCACTTGGATTTTTCATTAATAAATTTTGATTTGATCATTTCATATGATTATTAAGCAATTAATCTCATGAGATTAATGGTTAAAGTTAGGTCCTTTAATTAAGGATGTAATTAGTAAAAGGGATTAAAGTAGATCCAACTAAGGGTAAAATGGTCATTTGTATAGAAAAATAATTTTCTTATGAATTTCTTAAGTTTTTTTTTGTTTTTTTCTTTCTAATAATTTTATCCCAATATTCTCTCCATTCATGTTTAGTTTTCATCCCTTCATTAGTCTTCAATAAGGCTTAATTGGATTAATTCATTTAATTAATGATTAATGCTATCTAATTATGTGATTAATCATTTTATTTTAGTTTTTTGCTATATAATCTATTTTGGTGTCACATTTTTATATAGGTTGCATGGCTTATTGGAGGCAATTTGGTCATTTAAATAGAGGACAAACTTGACTTTTCATGGGATGATGATGTGGCATTCTTACGTGGCATTCCTTAATCCATGTCATCAACTTGTTTCAATCTCATTGGTCTATCTAAGGCCTTACTTATCCACCTCACTTTCATCTCATAACCATTGCCACCTAAGCATCCATATGGACTTACTAATCCATCTCACCATTCTCTTAAGTTTTTATTGGTCCGAGTGTCTCAAGCCTTCTCTCTATTGATCCACCTCACACTCACTAATCCATATCACTTCCTAAACCCTAATTCTATTCTCCAATTCACACAAAAGAAGAGAAGGACTGCTATTTTCAAGAAGGCCAAGAGCTTGAGCATGTTCTTCAACTCTTCACCATTCTTCTTCATTTCTTCACCATTTTCCTCCATTCCACCTCCATTCTACCACTTTTCTTTATCTTTCTCTTCATTTATTCTTCCATTCTTCTTCTTGGCCGTGACCCATTCTTCCCTCTTCCACCATAAGGATGCCATCTTAATCTTAAATGCCATGATGAAATTTTCTTGAAGATTTAAGGAGGGCTTGTGACCATGAGGAACTAAGGAGTTTGATGATGTAATATTCGATTTTCTGAAAATGAGAGAAAATATAAGGAACGTAATGTATGGTTTCTTCGTAAATGAATGAAACTTATCGGATACAAAAAGAAGTCCCCTAAAATGACTTATTTAAGGTCCCAAAAAATTTAGAAAGTAGTCTAGACTCCTAAAAATGAGAATCCCAAAGCTCAGATGGAAAGAAAAACAAAGCTAGAATAAAGAAACAATTTTTTACGAAAAAATTACGAAATATGATGGCATTTTCATAATTTTGAGCAATTTTTGGAATTCACATAGAAGGGCTTTTTAAATGAAAGTTTTGAATTTTCCAGGATTCTCAAAGGCCTTAAAAACCATAGAAAGTCTCGGGACAATTAAAACCCCTCCGGTGGACGTTTTTTTAACATCGATTGACCCAAACTTTGACTAATTCTTTCAAGAAGGTTTTAGCTCTAATTTGAGTGATTTCAAAAGCATTTTACTAAATTGGGAACCAAATTTCATAATAGAAAAGACAGTTCTCAAAAAGAAGCTAAAACGAAGTAGAAACGAAAATGCCAAAAATGAAGGGCAAAATTGAAATTTTTGAAAAGTGTAACTTCTGCCCACCTATATATATGATGCACCCTTCTTCTCCCTTCATGTTGTACAACCAAGTTCTGCCTAAAACCAGAGGAAAACCTTAGGGAGAGTAGCGCACAAGAGGAAGGCAAAGAGGAGGGGAAATCAAAGGCTTAAGGTATGGAAATTAGTAGTTTTTCATGCTCTTTCTCTTCCAAACCTCTTCTCCTTCATTCTTCTTTATTTTCTATGATTATAATGAAGTATATGGATCTGTCTTAGAGAAGAAATTGAGAGAAAAATTCGGATTTGAAGAGAGGAGCTCAAAGAACAGAAGATTCAAGTGAGAAAAAGCAAAAAAACAAGGTAATTTATCTTCCTATGGTTGTCATCTTTGGTTCCCTCCTCCTTCACTTTGCCTAACATGAGAAGACCCTAGGAGGACTTGATTTTTAGGTAGAACCAAGGGTGAATCTAAGGAAAAAGGGTGTGAAGATTAAGAATATGCAAAGGGAATTAATAAAAAATCATTAGATTTCAAGATGCAAGTTCTTAGGTTTCAATTGCACCTTGTAAAATCTGATTTTGTATAATGATTCCTAGGCCTAAATAAGAGTTTAAATGAGTTCTCAAGATTCCTAAAAGGCTCCCCATCTGCATCCTCCCTTGAGAAAACAAAGCAAACTCTAAAAAACCTCATTTCTTCCATAGCCTCATTCTAAAGGGGTTTGCATGGCTATGGAGAGTTTTAAAACTATATAAGCCCATTTTTGAGTCATATATCATGAATGAAAATGAGGGGAGGCCTTGGAAAAAATTTGAAACTCATAGAAAGTGAGTTGGTGCTTTAAGTTCCATATTATGACCTAAAGAAGCAACATGTAGTTAGACTCTTTGTTTTAATTGTGTGATAACTCCAAGAGGCTTAAAAGGAGTCAAGAATCATGTTTAAAGGGAAAGAATGGAGCCTAGAATTTATTTGAGGGTGTTGCTTCATTAGATGTATTTATGGACCATAATAGGGTTTATAGAACAATCTAGTGTCTAAATAAGTTGTATGGCCTTAGAATTTGTTTTATGAACCTAATTGGCTTCCATAAATCGTGTTTAGGCCAAAAGAAATCTTCCCAACACTTTTGTGGGTGTGTGGCCGAAGCAAAGGAGGGAATTTCAAGAGAAAAAATGTGTGATTGTGTACAAGGTAGCTCTCTCCACCTTCTCTCATGCATGGATGTATGCTTAGCTTGTCTTAGAATATGTGTATGTGTATTTTCAAGCCATGAAAAGTATGATAGCATGATTTTATATGCCATGATTTTATGATGACATATTATGTTTCATATAATATTTTGATGTGTGCTTGGGTTTGCTTGAGTGTGGTGAGGTCAAGAACCCTTAGCCATGATGAGGATAAGCCAAGAACCCTTAAGATTAGTTGGAACAAAGCAAAGAGTTTCCCAAAAGCAAAGAGGGCTCATAAAAGCATGGTTGAGTCCAAGAATGTATTAAAGAATGGGTAAGGCAAGTCCAATACCCACAAGAAATTAGATGAGGCTAATCCACTTACTTTGCAAACCTTTGTATGCTATGTATGACTTTCTTAAATGATGAAAATGTTTCTTGAGTGTTTGCACATGTCTACATGACCATACATGCATTTATGAGATGTGTTTGCATCCATTATGTATGATTGAATGGGAGATGAGCTATTAGGATTCTTTGAATTTCATCCCCTCCTCTCCAATGATCTCACATGCTAGATAGACTAAGTGGACAAGGTAATAGAAGCCAACCACCTTGAAGACAAGAGTTTGACAACAACATGCTTAGTCTTTACTTTATAAAACCATAATGATGTCAAATGTTGTAACTCCTTGATGTATATGGTCTATGACCTCTTAGACATGTGTAATTATGATATTATGCTATGTATGAATGAGAGAATATGTTTTATAGTCATTAGAATGTGAAATGGGTATATGGTGGCAAATTAGCTTCATTGGTGGTTTGATAGAATTATGCATATGCGTGGATGAAATGGGCAAAATAAGATGTATGGAGTTTGGGACCATTTGGTCAGCTTACACAAGTTTCAATCATGCTTTTAGACTTCTCCAAAAGGTGCCAAACCCTAAGAAAAGCCATTTGATTACATCGGTGCCTCACATGGAGCCACAATTGACTATAATGGAACCTTATGTCATTTTTTGGCTAAATGACCTCTTCTAGATTTGAAATTTGATATGCAATTAGATCTTGTTGAGAAATTTTTGGGAAGCTAAGAAACATAATTTTTGGATTTCTACAAAATATTTGATAAATTTTCAAAGTTGGAAATTTTTTTGATTTTTGTCTACTATACTATTCATTTAGTTTGAAAATGAATTCTATCACACAAGATTCAAATGATATCCAATTTCCATGAAATTTAATGCAGAGAAACTAGACATTCACAATGACTTGTACCAACTAAAATCACCTCATTTGGATGTCTAAAGAGGGAGATATGAATTTTTGAAAATTCTGTCCAATATCAGGAATTTCAGTCGACCTCTATTACTATTTAAGTAGATTTTGAGGCCTTGACGTGCCTAGATTGGTTTGGAGTTATTTTTTCCCTCTAGATAACATCCACAGATTTCTAGATTGGTATCATTTGCATGGATTGGATTTTTGTGGAATTAATTAGACATTTTTGAAATTTGCTGTAGACTTTTGTGACAGCACCAGTGGACAGCCTAACTTCTGTATATTTCACATGTCAAACGTCCTCTGTGATGGATGTTATGGTCTAAACATATTTTTAGTATTAAGTAGACATCCGCATCTTTTCAGGATTGCTAAGAATGCATGATTTTAATTTTTCTAGAATTAGTTATGAATTTTCAAAGTTTGGTTAGAAAAAAGCCAAATTTTGGTCAAAAATATACATGAGTATTTTGAGCTTCCTTCGAGTTCTATGAGTTGTAGGCCATTTTTCATGATTCCAATAAGTTGTATTCATGTAATTAAATATGGGAATGCGTTATATGAGCTCACATGGTCCACGTGATATCGAATGAAATTTTCATACATGATGTAACGCTAAAATATTCATTATTTTATGCTATTTTCTTTGCTCTTCCATGAGTTACAAGATGTGAAGCATGAGAATAGCATGAGAAAACCTAGGAAATTATGGTATTACAGATGATGACCTAGTGAACTTGGAAGGGATTTAAGAGACCATGGATTGCAAGCATTGGATAGGGCTAACTATTTCTTCTTCTTTCACTATTTCCATTTCAATTTCTATGTCAACTTAGAATAGAATTGGAATTGTAATAGTTGAATTATTTTAGACTATTATGGATTGTAATGTGAACCATTAGATTGGTGGATTGGAATTTGTATGAATTGCTATATTAATATATGAGATTATGTTTAAATTAGCCTTTGCATCTTGTGTTCTTATGTTTTGATTATTGAATTTTAGCTTCTTGATTTAGCATTGTAGGTGCTAATTAAGTGGTTTAATTCTTGATTGAAGTATTAGAATTGTTGAATGGATGTGGCTTTATGGGCATAAAGTCTAGACCAATGTTATGGATTAATTGTGCAATTCTTGCAAGCTTGATTAATTGTCATTTTATCATGCAAATTAGGTGTTTGATAAAATGCCTCGATGAGTATTCATTCTAGGTATTTGGTCTTGCATCCTAAACTTAGAGAGTTCATGGTTTTAATGTATATCGCAGTTGATCATAGTAGTTGTCCCAAGTTCAATTTATCATTAGCGCCAATTTTCTTCCCTCTTCAAGTATTGTTAGGTTGTCAACTTCATTTCATTTCAATTGAATTTTGCAATCTACCCAATTTTACATAATTAGTTCTCTTCAATTTGTTCTAATTTAATTTTCAAGTTAATCATATATATAAAAAAAGCCCCAAATTTTGTAATTCGTTTCAATCTTACATAAGTTAGTATATTGGCATTAGCATCCTTTTATTTAGCTTTTGGCATTTAAAATAAATTAAATCACTTATATTTTCCATACTTGTCCACACCCATATACACTTGTTTATACTTCCATATAATTACCCACGTACTTACATACTTTTCCCTGTTCATGAAAACAATTAAATAAAAAAAATAAAAATATATACTTTCTTAATTA
This sequence comes from Erythrophleum ivorense, assembly GCA_026724425.1. Classification (NCBI taxonomy): domain Eukaryota; kingdom Viridiplantae; phylum Streptophyta; class Magnoliopsida; order Fabales; family Fabaceae; genus Erythrophleum; species Erythrophleum ivorense. Next base: position 2,374,029 of record JAIUCV010000033.1, on the reverse strand, counting down.
CTTAGTCACTCACCTAAGTGATATTATTTTTGTTGCTTCAGAGTCAAACGACCTTGGTCGCGCACTTGTACTACATAATTTTTATTTTGCAATCAAGTTTTTAAATTGCAACCTCACAACAAGGTAAGTCAATTTATTAGCGTTGTTGCTAGGGAGCAACTTGTTTTCATTTAGCTTAGGTAGGTAATTAAGTAGTGTGGATTAGTTTTGCTATTTTTAATTTGGTTTTGTTAGGAAACTTGTTTATTTTGGTTAGATTTTTACAAGTAATTACTTGCTGGATTATGTTCTGACTCGCCTAGATTTGAGTGAAACTTTATATTCCAAGGTTTTTGGGTGCTCTGATCAAAAGTCATACCCTTTAAGGTGTGAGGTCTTAGTCATTTTGACCAAATTCAATTGTTTTGACCACTTTTTCATTTTTTCTTCATTTTTGCGAATTTTTCCAAAATTTATTTCTCTATTTTTTTCCTTTTTTCCTATGCTTGATTTGTGTGTTTAGTTTGTTCAATTATGTCCATTAGTGTATAGATTAGGATTAATGAATTTTAGTTTGTGATTAGTCCTTTTAGTTTCTTAATTTTGTTCATTTTAGTTTAAATTTTGATTAGTGCTTAAATTTTGGGTTGATTGTTGACTTTTTGGTTGACTATTAACCATTGACTGTTGATTGTTGATTGTTGACTATTGAATTTTTTTATTTTTTCTGCATTTTCTAGTTTTTCTTTTCTTTTCTTGTTTCTTTTGTATGTTTTTGGTTGCTTATTATTATACTTCTACTTTGTTGATGTTGCATGACCCAATTCTTTTTTAAAAAAATTGGTTGAACTTGATCCTAAAATTGAGAGAACATTTCATTGACAAGGAAGAATTAGAGTTGGTAATCTTATAGGTAATAGTTCTGCTATAAATTCTCCTGCTTTTTCCTCTGAGTCTTATTTAGTTGAGTCATCCATTGATTCTCTTGATTCTGAAACTAAAATGGAAGATAAAAAGGGAAATATAAATAATTAGGCACATTTATTTATATTAGGCACATTTAGAGTATACTTATGTCAATGCTGATAATAATGTTCCTGCTAAGACCATTAAATAGTTAGTTTCACCTAATTTTCATTTTCAAAATTGGTGCATTAATTATCTTAATATTAATATTGATCTTAAGTTGAAGCCTGGATTTATACACTTACTTCTTAAATTTAATGGCCTTGCAAGTGAAGATCCATACAATCATTGGAAGACTTTCTATATGCTTTGCATTACTATGAGACCTAATGGTGTGTCTGAAGATCAAATTAAAATGCATGCCTTCCTTTTTTCCTTAAAGGGGTCTGTTAAAAATTGGTTGCTCCAACTACCCCCTGGATTCATCACCATATGGGACTAGCTTAAGAAATTATTTTTAGAGAAATTTATCCCAGCACATCGCATTTCTTCTATCAGGAAAGACATTTATGGCATTTGACAAATTTCTAAGAAGTCCCTTTATGAGTATTGGGAGAGATTTAAGATGCTGCTATCTAGTTGCCTACACCACCAAATCCTAGATACTTTATTGATACAGTATTTTCATGAAGGCCTCCTTCCTCTAGAGAGAGATTTATTAGACTCTGCTGCTGAAGGTGCTTTGCTTGACTTGACTATTAATGCTACTTGGGAATTGATTAAGAAGAAAGTGTAGAATATCCAGCAATTTGGTACTAGACAGCAAGACAGAATAAATGAAGTTGGGTTGCATTCCTCTTTCCCTGATCTCGCCTTAGATAAGCTGACATTGGTTATCGAGAAAGTGGCTATGCTTCAACTTCAGTCTTTTGGCAATGCAGTTAATTATGTGGGATCTTCTACCTCTTTCATCCTACACTCTTGCTCTTCAGCTTTGATTGGCCCACTTTGTTTTATTTGCTCATTGGCTACTCATACTACTGATACTTGCCCACTCTTGAATGATAAAGTTGAGCCTTGTAATGCAATGTATTCTTCTAAGCCGATGAATCAAGGTGGCCAAAAATATGATCCATATTCAAATACAAACAATCTTGGATGGCGTGATCCCCAGAACTTTAGATATGGTGGTATCTAACCTCAGCAGCCATAATTCAATCAAGTGCCAGTTGTCGTGGTCAAATGTTTCAACTAGTTAGGTAACCTACACCTATTTAAGATGAGAGTTCAAAATTAGAGAGCAAGCTGGATACTATGATAAAGTTTCTAATGGATAGGTTAGACCAAACAGAGAGAGAATAACAACAAAAGAATTTGCAACATAGACAAGAGATACAAACTTCTCAAACTCTGATTAGGCAGTTGTCTAATACAATTAGTAATATGCAGACTCAAGGTTCAAGCAAGTTGCCATCACAAGTGGTAGTCAATCCTAACGTTGGGACCTAGCAAAATCCTAATCTTGGTGGAGTTAATGCTATCTTTCTCAGAAATGGCAAGACAGTCACATTTGCAGATCCTATTGCCACCTATTTTTCCAAAAATAAGGAAGTCGTCATTGATGATTCTCCTTCCATCTCTATATCATAGGATAAGCCCACTTCATCAAAAACACAAGTGGCACCATAAAAAGAGTAAGAAAAAGATAAGGAGGAAGAGGAAGTGAGCAAATAAGTTGTACCTTTCCCTATTGGGGTGGCTAAGATTGAGAGGAGAAAGAAGGAAGCAAAGATGTTTAAGGAGATCTATGACATCTTCAGGAAGGTGGTGATTAATATTCCCCTAGTTGACCTAATTGTGCAGGTGCCCAAGTATGCAAAGTTTTTGAAGAAGTTGTATACTAGAAAGAGAAGGCTTAAACATGAAGGTCAGGTTGATTTAGGAGTAGATGTCTCTTCACTCTATCAGTTGCCAATACCAGTGAAGTGCAAGGATCCTGGTAGTTTCTTTATACCATGTACCAATGGTGACATTGAGTTCTTATATGCTTTGGTGGATTTAGGAGCAATTATCAATGTTATGTTGAAATCAGTCTTTTCTCAGCTTCGAGGAGTGGATCTCAAGGCAACCAGCCTAATTGCCTCCCTTGCTAATAAATGTTGTGTGGTTATATAAGGAGTTTTTGAGGATGCCCTAGTTAAGGTAAAAGATCTCATATTCCAAGCAAATTTTTATGTTCTTGATATGGATGATAGTAGGTTTAGGCAAAAAAGACCTCGTCTTTGATTTTGGGTAGGCTTTTCTTGAAAACTGCTAGGGTTGTGATATATTAACATATTAGTACTTTGACTATGGAATTTGCTAGAAATATCATTAGATTTGATGTATTTGATTCTATGAGATATAAACTTAATGATTGTGCTAAGATAGGAGTTAGTCTCATTGATGTTCTTGTTGATAATACTACTATGGATTTTAGAGATAACATGCTAAGTAGATCATGTAATATTGTTGGTTTAGATGATTCTATCACTTGTGCATGTTCTAAAATTAGTAGTTGTGATGCACGTACTGGTATAGATCTTGCTGACATTAATATTTTCACTAATTTTATTGAGATTGCTAGACATTTTAGAGATAGTGTTTCTGTGTCTATTGTAACAACCAGGAAAAAGAAAGAAGAAGAAAAGAAAAGAGAAAAGAAAAAGGAAGGAAAAGAAAAGCTGAAAATTTTTGGAAACTGAAAATTTTCTAAGTCTGCTAGCTACAGCCCGGCTATAGCGAATGTACCTGTTCGCTATAGCAAGAAATGGTCTAGCTATAGCGAGACTGCCTTCTAACTATAGCGAGACTGCTTCTAGCTATAGCAAGTTCGGGTACCCCCATACAAAATCCAGGGAGTTGCTCGCCGTAGCGAATGCCATAGTGAAGGCAGAGGTCTGGGACTTATTCGAGCTCGCCGTAGCGAGGGTTATGGCTCGCTATAGCGAGGGTTAGTCTGAAAAAGCGAGAAAAAGAGAATTTGACTTTTTAAAAGCTTCCAAATCCCTTCTTTCTTCTTCTAACCGACTCAAGCTCACTTTAGGAGAGAGAAAAGGGCAAAGGAGAGATAGAGAAGCTGAGGAGAAGAAGAAAGGACAAGAAAGGTAAGGATTCTCATAGCTTTTCTCTTTACATGTTGCCCTTCTCCCCTTTCCCTCTCTTTACACGGTTTAGATAGCAAAAATGGTTAGGTCTTGAGTTTAGTTCAGAAGAGAAAGAGTGGGAAATCACTCTTGAGAAAGGTTAGAAGTTATGTAGTCTTCTCTTTCTTGCTTTCCTTTCCTAAGAGTATGAGAATTTGAGAAAAGAGAGAGGATAGCTAATGGACTCTAGTAAGAGAAAGAAACCTAGTTTGACATGCTCAGTAGGGTTGATAAGAAGAGATCCTTAGCTTATGAATTAAGTGTTAAGGAATTAATTCCATACTTCTTGTGTGGTTAGGCTCAAGAGAAGTTCCCCCATCTAGAAGTGGTTGTGAAACCCACAAGGGAGGAGACAAGTGAAAGAGGAAATAATGAATAGTTAACCAGGTAGTTCTCTCTACATTCTCTTATGCATAATTGTGTGTTTACATTGTCTTGCTTGTGTGTATGAATGATATGAGCTATGAGAAGTGTGTTAGCATGATGGTATGATATGAATTGAAATGATGATCTATGTGATTTATTTTGGTTTGCTTGAGGAAATGGAAAAGCCAATAACCCTATAGCCAAGGTGAGGATGAGCCAAACCCTTAAGTTGGTTGAGACAAGAGTAAAGAGTCTCCCAAAAGTGAGGTTAACTCCCAAAGAGTAAGGGTTGAGTCTAAGGACCTCTTAAGAATGGGTGAGGCAAGTCCAAAAGCCACAAGTGAGTGGGTGAGGCTAATCCAAGTACTTAGCAAGCTGCTAAATGTTATGTATGGCCTACTCACATGTTGAGAATATTTTTCCTTTATGCATGGCCAATTCACATGTTTTAAATGCTTTCATCATGATTTTATATGCTAACATGCCATACATGCACAATGAGACTTGTTTGCATGCTATATATGTATGATTGAATGAGAGATGAACTACTGGGATTCTCCGAATCTCACCCTCCCTCTCCACCATCCAAACATGCCAGGTGGACCAAGTGAGGTAAGAGATGGGAACCATCATTAAGCATGAGGCTAGGGAGACTATAGAAAAGTGTAAAGGAATTTCTTGTAAATACATTGTACATGAGACAAGTGATGTAAAGTAATGATGTAACCTTTATGAATGATTGTAAGTTAATGCATGTATGACGAATGTATGAGAATGAGGCCTATTATGAATGAAGAGGCAATTTTGATGTGAAATGCTCAATGTTAGTATAGGCTATATGGGTGCATAAGTGGGCATGGGGTAGTGAGTTTATCCAATCTAAGTTGTTAGACACTTGAGTCATGATTGATGGCCCCTAGAGATGCTTTCTCATGTGCTCAAAGGGTCATAGAGGTAGAAGAACCAAGATTGGACCCCATGAACCCCACTTTTGGCTAAGAAAAGGCCTTCTTGCACATGATGTCATAGATTAGCCATATGACCTCTTCTTGTTCTGAAATTTGACATGTAACTAGATCATGTTTAGAGCTTTCTAGGAAGCTAGAGTTCATGTCATTTAAAGGTCTATAGCATTCTCTATGATTTTTCAAAGTTGACATCAGAAATTCAGAATTTGGAAATCACTGTTCATTTGGTCAGTTTGAGAAACGTGTCATCCGAGGGGCAAACGTAGTCCAATAGCTACGAAATTTTATACACAGAAACTAGATAGTCACAGTGACTTGTAGGAACTGGAAGCACCTCATTTAGAGGTCTGGAGAGGAAGTTATGCAATTTCGAAGTTCCTACCCAGAATCAGACATCCAACCAGACCCGAAGTACTGTTTCATCGGTTTCCGGGAGTTTGGCTCCGTGAACTGATCTGGAGATATTTTTCTCCTCTAGCTAACATCCACATCTTTCCATAGTGATATCGTTTGCAAGCATTGGATTTTTTTGGAATTAGTTAGAAATTTTCAAAGTCCATATTTGTAAACTGTGACAGCAAAGGAGCCCCCTCTGACCAGTGAACGATTTTGATGTCAAACTCAGGATATGTGAGATATTGAGACTTCTACTTATTTTTAGCATGAAGCAGACGTCTTAAGATTTCTAGAATGACCGAGATCATGCAGATACGATTTTTCTGCATTTAGTTATGAATTTTCAAACTTAGCCCAGAAATGAAGCAAAATCTGCCAAGAACGAAAATACATGTCTCAAATCCCTTTTTGCTTTCCATGAGTTTAAAGCATGTTGTTGGGATTGAAATGAGTCTTAGTAGTATAATTAAGCATGAGGATGTAGAGAAAGAGCTCACCCGGTCCATGTGACTTTCAGTGGAAATCTACCCATACATAATGCCATAGAAATCAAGCATAAGGTAGAGCAAATCATCTCCCTTGTAAGCTTAGCATGAGTATATGAATATGTGGGCATGATGGGTATGAGCAAGAGGTTAAGGTGTTACATCTATTCATGGTGGTAGTGGTCCTAATGATCATTTATCTACTGCTTCTTTTGATTTAGTTGGATTTTTTCAGTTACTTATTATGATTGATGCTATGGATAAAGTTTATTTATCTTTAGTACCTGATTCTGAGTTGTCAATTAGCATTGATCATGTTTTTGTTATATATAGTGGATCTACTGATGTTGTAAATATTCATGTTGATGATGGTAATTTCAAAGTTTCACATTTTGATGAGGAATCTGATGATTTAGATAGTTCTATTTTTGTTGATCATTATTTTTCTAGGAGACACATTAATAATGTAGATGTATATGCTTTTGTAGCTAGTACTAATATAGATTTAAAGATTTCTGATTCTGATGCTGTTTCTGATATGAGTGCTATTGATGGCATTGCTTTTGTTGATGATTCTGTGGACTGTGATGTACTTCTTGATTCCTCTACGATTATTGTTTCTACTAATGATTCCCAAGGTGGGAAAGTCTCATCTTCTATTTGTGAGTCTTCAGTGCAGGTTTCTACTTTGACTGACATTGATATGAAGCCTCTCATACCTTCAATTGAGCAAACTGCTTCCTTAAAGTTGAAGCTACTTCTTGACTCACTGAAATATCTTTATTTAGAGGAGGGTGAAAAGCTTCCAATGATCATAGCCAGTGACATATCCATTAAAGAGGAAATTCGCCCTCTAGAGGTGCCTAGGAGAAGGATAAAAGCCATTGGATGGACCCTTGCTAATATCCCTGGGATCAACCCTAATGTATGTATGGATTGCATTTTTTTAGAGGATGGTGCCAAAGCTATACGGCAACCATAGAGATGACTTAATCCATTGATCCTTGATGTGGTAAAGAAAGAGGTTTCTAAACTTCTTTTTGCAGGTATAATCTACCTTATTTCTAATAGTCAGTGGGTTAGTCCAGTTCAAGTAGTCCCGAGGAGGCTTGGATATCTTGCTCTTGATTTTTTTCAGCTTTCTCCTTTTCTTTATCCTCTCATAGCAAGTTTCTAACTTGAGATTAAAATCAAAATGAAATGAACACAAAGCTATTAAAATGACTACAAAAGCTAAATTGTATTTATTTAAATTGATTGGAGAAAGATCTGCACTAAAATACAAAATCTGTAAGAAAAACAACCAAATGACTCCTTATTCCATCATAAAATATGCCATAAAATATCAAAATTAAGGAGTCATCAATGGTTTAGGGTTTTTGGTTGACAGGATGAAAGATCTAACTGGCACTATTGGATTCTTATATAGGCTCAAGTTTTGGGTCCATTTCCTTTATGTTGATTTTTTTTTTTTGGGTTAATTATAGGGAGAATTATAATAAATGACCAAAAAGTGAAGAAATTTATTCTTAAGGACTTGTTACGACTTGTTTTAGGATGATTACCACTAAATTTAGCAACAATTAGTTGAACCTAGTAGTAAAGGTCCTTAAAAATAAATTTTTTCACTTCTTGATTTTTAAATGTAATTTTCCCTAATTAATATGCTAACTCAGTTAATACAACACCTTAACAAAATATATTTTTAGCCTTATAATTTTATAGAATTACATAATAAAGTAGATTATATATAATTGTGCTTATATTTTTAATAGTATAAGCACTTAACTAGCATCTAACATAATGTCAAAATTTCTTTTTTTGAATGCATTACATATGTTCGTTAAGCATTAGTTAGATGTTGTCAAAATCATTTATAACTCATTGTCAGCAACATTCAAAAAATATTTATGGGGTTTTTATTGTAAATCTAACAAAAAGTATAGGAGATAAATTTGTAATTACATGGCTTGATTATTCAAGAAATTGCTTGATAATTATTTTTATTTTTTAATTTATTTGTTTTAATTTAATTTTTAACTACTTTTTATTTTAATTTACTCTCATAACTTTCAATTTATACTTTATTTGTCTTTATTTTAAAATAATTTTTTAGTTAACTTTTAAATATCTTAAGATAATTATTTAACATTTTTTATTGTTATATAATAATATTTGGTGAATGTAATATAAAAATTAATAAATATGACATAAGTTAAAAATTAAGCAATTAAATTTTAAATATATAAATTACCAAACTAAATCAATTAGATAAATTAAGAACTTAAAATTATATTTGAGTAATATATATTTATAGAAGTGTGAAAATTCAAAATTTTACTGCAAGTTTATTTCATATTCTAAGTCAAACCAACCTCTACAAGTTTAAAATAATCGAAGTAATCAAGAATGGAGTTATTAGCTTACATGGTCCAATATTTAATATTTTATTAGTGCATTGATATTCAAATATTACATCCTTAAAAAATATTTACAAAATTAGAAAAAGAAAAATTTTACTTTGTCAATTTCTTGAGATAATATAGCAAGAAATTTTTGTATAAATTCTTTAATTCGATTTGAACATGAATAATTTGTCTATTGTAATATCCGATTATTTGAAAACGTGAGAAAATGCGAAAAACGTAACGTTCAATTTCTCTGTAAACGTATGAAACTCACTAGATACAAAAGAAAATCCCCCAAAGAGAAGGATTTGATGTCTAATAAAATTAAAATAATATTCTAGACTTCAAATAATGAGAATCCAAGGTCAGAGGTGCCCTGAAACCAAAGTCAGAACAACCAAACGGAATTTAACGAAAATGAAACAAAACGTAATGGCATTTTCATAATTTTGGAAACTTTTTTAAAAAACTTAAAGGAGAAATTTTTAAATGGAAAAAATAAGTTTCTTGGGGTTCTTAGAGGCCCTAAAAACCATAAGAACTCCTATAATGATTTAAACCCCTCTAGTTTATGTTTTAGAGAATCGATTGACCTGAACTTTGACCAGTTCATTCAGGAGCGTTTTAAATCCAATTTGGATGAAACCAAAGGCATTTTATGAATTAGAGAACCTAAATTTTATGATAGAAAATACGATTCTCAAAAAGGAGTTAAAATGAGCCTAAATGGAGCAAACAGGCGCATATGGGCAAAATGGTTATTTTGAAAAATTGTAAAAGAGGCTTCTTAAGTAAGATTACACCTCATCACCTTCTCTAAACTTCCATTTGCAGAAAATTGAGCAGCCATGGCATGACATTAAGAAGGGAGAGAAAAAAAAAGTTTAGGCTTCCGTTTAGGTAAGTAAATGGCCCTATTTCATCCCACGCCAGTTAAGAAAGTTGTTCATCTCTCTAAGAGCTCTCTAATAGTGATTTTCTTTTCTTGAAAACTTGAAGATTCAGGTCTAATCCAAGGCAAAAAGAAACTCTTTTCAAGAAATCAATCGGTAAAAAATAATCTACGGGAAGAGAGCTCTATTTTAAGGTAAAACTTTACTTAAAATACTTGCAAAAGCTTGTGTTTCCAAACCATTTAAGCTTCAGTCTAGAAAGAAAAAGTGACTAGGAAAGTTTTTCTTTATGTGTTGTTGATGGAACCAAAGGTTATGGAGTGTGAGAATTAAGAATATACAACTAGAATTGAAAAAGGAGCTTTAGAATGCAAGTTATAGAATTTAGGGATTTGGTTACACCTAGGCTAAGATGAAGCTTCCTAGTAGTAATTTAACTTGTCTAAAAGTATATATGAGTTTCTAAGACACCAATAGAGCCTCCCACATGCTTCTCCCATCAAAGAAATTAAAACAACTCCATTGGTGCTATATAGAAGCATAGCCTCGGCCAAGGAGGGTTCATGCACCTAGGGAGTGTTTTAATTCCTTCCAAACTTAGTTTTACATCATGTATGATGGGAGAGTATGAGAGGAAGCCTTGGAAAAATTTTAGAAGTCATGGATAGTGTGATGGTATCATAGGTTCCATATTATGGCTTAAAGAAGTAACACCTAACTTGGCTCCTTAATTTAATTGTGTGATGACTCCAAGAAGTTTAAATGGAGTCAAGAATCATAAATGAATGAAGAGAATGTAGCCAAGATAATGTTTTCTTAAGGTTGCTTCATTAAGTGTATTATGAAACCATAAAAGAGCCATATGAACTACCTAACTTTTTTAGTGAATGTATAGCTTTAGAATTTGATTCAAGAGTATAATTGTCTTCCATATGATGTGTCTAGGCCAGGAGAAATAATCTCCCCCATTGTGAGTGTGTGGCTGAGGAAGGGAGCGTAATTCTAAGAGAAAAAGTGTGTAGTTGCATCAAATGTAGCTCTCTCTACTTTCTCTCATACATGAATGTGTTTGAATACGTGTATGTGTGTTTTAAGTTATGAAAAGTGTTTTAACATATGCTTTTGTTCCATGGTACCATGATGTTGTAATATTTTTTCAAATGATGCCTAGTTTGTGTGCTTGGATTTGTTTGAGTGTAGTGGAGCCAATAACCCCTAGCTATGATAAGGATGAGTCAAGAACCCTTAGAAATGGTCGAGACAAAGTAAAGAATCTCCCAAGAGTGAGGCTAAATCAAAACCTCTTAGAGCAATTGGATGAGGCAAATCCAAAATCCATAAGAGAATAGGTAAGGTTAATCCACTTACTTAGCAATCCTATGTATGCTTTGTGTGGGTTGTTCAGATGCTAAGAATGCTTCTTGAATGATTACACATTCCATTACGCCCATGCATGCATTTTCAAAACTTGTATTGCATTCTTTATATGTAATTGAAAGGGAGATGAGTTATTGGGATTCCTTGAATCTTATTCCCTCTTCTTTAACATACTTGGTAGACCAAATGAACAAGGTAATGGAAGTCACCAAGTTGGGAGATAAGAGATTGGCATCAAAGTATCTAGAATTATCTAGTTTTGACTCTTTTGTAGCCATACCAATGGCATATGATGTAATACGATGATGGAAATGTTGTATAGTCATTTGAACATGTGTAATTACTCATATATTTTATGTATGTATGAGGTTTGATGCCAAATGAATGATAATGTTTTTTTTTTAACCTTGGATGGCAATGTGAAGCATGTGTAATCTTGTATATGGCATGGGGTGAGAGAGTGAGTTTTCAAATTCTAGGTTTATTCACCTTTGAGACAAGTTTAGAAGGTCATTTTGGTGCATTCCCATGGGCTTACGTGATCATGGTTGCCTTAGAACTCAAAATGGACCATTTGGACCCCTTATATGACACAAAATGAGCCATTTTGCAACCTAATGTTAAGATCTAACCAAATGAATGAATTTACCCATAAAATTTGGCACACATATAGATCTTATCCAAATATTTTTGAAAAGATAAAGACTAGATTATTTGAAACTTTATGGAATTAATTATGATTTTTTAAAGTTGGTATTTTTCTGTTGAACTAATGCAGACACTATTCATATAGTTAGAAATTTGGGCTGTGTCATTCGAGGGTCAAATGGTGTCCAATACCCATGAAATTTTACAAACATAAACTATACATAATGAGTTTTCTATGGCCACTAAGATCACCCTAATTGGACATCTAAGCAGAGAGATATGAATTTTTGAAATTAGAGGACAATATCAATAATGATAGTCGACCTCTAGTACTATTCCATCAATTTTTGATGACTAGCAGCCTCTGTTGTAGTCTGGATTTATTTTTAACATAAAGTAGACATTTTTAGCTTTCCATAATGGTATAGTGTGCTTGATTTAGATTTTCTATAATTAGTTATGATTTTTCAAAATTCAGGCACAGAATATGGAAATCCTACCCGAGGTTGCACCATTGCATTTCATGCATTCCATCCCCTTGCATGAGTTCTAGGCCTCTTCTTGGGATGGTTATAAGTTGTATTTGTGTAATTAAATATGAGAATGAGAAGGATGAGTTCATATGGCCCACGGACATACCGAATGAAAATTTTATTCGTGACGTAACGCAACTTAATGAATATTTTTAATGATTTTTCCCTGACAAACTTGTATGATCCAAGGAAGGGAACTTAGAAATGAAGTAAGATGAGCTTAATAAATATAGTGTTACATCTATGGTCCAAAATAAACATGAATTGTTTGTCTTCAAAAGAACATATATATATATATATATATATAACAAAGTGAAAACTTTACCAAGGTGAAAAATGATTATTACAATCAAAGTCTAATGATTTAAATAGTTAAGTTAAAAGTATATTTGAGGTTATTGTGAAATTTTGTTTAATTTAAAATTATTTTTTTAATGAAATTTCATAAAGCACAATTAAAAAATCTCCTTTCTTTAACCAAAACATTTGATAAGTTTTTTTATCGTGTTTTGCAAATTTTTCAAAAAAAGAAATTGTACTTAAAAAGGCATGTATTCAAAACCATAAGTAAAAATATTAAAAATAATTATGAATTTAATCATTTTGAGTGAATGTGATTTTTTAAAAAAGAAAAATAATCTTTAACTTTTGATTTATTTGAAAGAAAATATTCTAATTTTTAGCTCAATCCTACAATAGAAAAATCGATTCTAATATCACTTTTTTTAAAACCTTAATCAAGTACTATAAAATTTTAAAATAATTACTTTTATGACTATTATTCCTTACAACACCTAAAATCTATATACCAAATTTCAGTTCAATTGGAGTTAGTCACACTTAGAAATAGTATTATGTAGAATTACCTCAAAACACCAAATTTGCAAGCTCTAGAATTGGCCACAAAAACAAAGTAAGGAAGCTAAATTAACATTGAAAATAATAAAATTTCTAATCTAATTGATTATAATGAATTAGCTCTCCAACAATGGCACCAAAATTTTACTTACGATTGTCTAACCAACCAAGTCATCTCTTATGAAGCTTTTGATCAAATCAATCAGTTTAAAATTTTATATAAATAGAATTTATTCAAAAATTAAGGGGGTTGTATACGAAATTAAATAACTTATTTACAATGAAAATTTAGCTACATTCATTTGAAAGTGGACAAATCCCCTCTTCTCTTACAAATTTGTAAATGAGATATGTATTGGATTTTGCCTTCCACTCCTTTTTTTGATTTTGTACCTGTTGGTATTTATTCTTTACTTCTTTTGAGAGAATTTGAGAGATTTGAAATTTAAATGAGAGAAAGTTTTAATTTTCAGAGAAGAGAAAACCTTGACACGATCATTAAGGAAAGTGCAGAAAGAAACATAAAGGACGAGAAATAAGATATGAATTTAACTAAGAGTAAACAACATGACAAAGAGGGAAAACCAATTAGGAGAGGAGAGAGGTGAGTAACAGGTGACAAAATTGAAGCATAGTGGACGAGTAGAGTCATTTTTAATATTTGTAAAATCTTGAGAAAGAGACATAATGTCATATGTTTATATATTATTTATATATTTTTTTATTTTTTTAGCTAAATATTTATTTGACTTTTATTTATTTCTTATTTTCTATTTTTTTATATTTTTAGTAAAATCATTCCTTATATACATTTGTTTAAATTATGATTTTAAATTTGCCAAATTTTTTTCTATTTCTAATTAACTAAATATATTTTATATTTTATTTTAATATATGATTTAAAATAAATAATTTTTAAATTTTTAAATTTTGAATAAAAAAACCCTTATTGACCATAGAATAATTAAGCACATTAGTATTTATCTCATTTTTTATTTATTAAATTATTAATTTATAATTTAAATTATATTATATAAATTATTAAAGGTTTTCTATAAAATTAATAATATTTAAATCATTTCCAACAGATATATATATTTAAATCATTATATCATATAAATTATTAAAAATTCAAATTAAGATTTGTGATAAAATTAGTGATAGATTAGCGACGAAAAATTTTGTGACAAAAATTCTGTCATTAACTCCGTTGCCAAATTATCAATGAAATTTATTGTCACAAAATTCTATCGCAATACTGGGATTGGCTATCTTATTCCTTAGCGACGAAAAATGTTGTTGCTAAACTTTGTTGCTAACTTATTTGTGACGGATTAACGACAAAAATTTTTGTGATAGAAAATTTTCATCGGTAATTCTATCACAAATTTCAACGACAGAATTTGTGAGGGACTTGTGACATCGCTAAATTTCGTCACAAATCAACTATTTTTTATAGTTATTGGAATCATTGCACAGACTAGCAAAACCATCTCTCCAAGCTATTCCTAGCTTGAAAGGAAGTGTTAGACAATGACATAAAGAATACTTGAAATAACATGAAGAATATGTGCTTTACCTCACGTGTAATTTAGCATATTTTAACATTATTTTCATTAGTATTGAGTAGCTTTCTAATATTCATTTTTTATTTATTCTAGAAAACATTATCTTGTTAGGCTTTTTTATTATCTTATTTTAGGATAATTATATTTTAATTTTAATATGTATTGATTAGAATAAGACTATTTTAATTTTTTGTTTAATATAGAAGTCATAGATAATAGAAATTTTCAATTAAAATATTTTATCATTAGCTTTAATTTAAACTTTATCATTATATATTTGTGGGATTTGAGTGGCAAAATTTGTTGCCTTCTTTTCTATATATATTCATCTTTTTTCATTCAATAAAGTAAGTTCAGAGGAAATTAAACCATGAATTTTTGCACATTTAAAACTTATTTAACATTTCTTGCACATATTTTTTTGATAAACAAAAATGCCTGCAATTGATTGAACAATCTTTATACTAAGAAAGTAATGCATTATTCCAAACTCATACATATTGAATTCAACCATTATAGACTCCTTAAATTTATCAAACATACATAAATCAAGAAGGGCTCTATGAAGATAATTCTGCTACTAGTTGTAATATTTATTCCCACACAACTGTCTTAAGCTAGAGAGGTTAAAGGAGGAGGTGTTTGCTAAAGGTCGTCAAAAAAAGTATCATTTTTGACTTCATATTTACCATAATCTAGACTTAACCCATACTAGGTATATCAATGTAAACCCATTCAATTTTAGTCACATGACTTATCACTAGCATTTTTGCTATTTAAACATATTATCCAAAAAAAGTGAGATTTCCAAAATTCTCAATAAAACAAGATAAAATTTTAAAAACAAGTAACAATCTAGCTACCTTGTGTGTAGAAAACATTTTTCAAATTCATCCCTTATCTATCTAAGAATATCATCTCAAGCAAAGTATTCAAACAAGTCAAGCATCAATTCACTAGCACATATATATGTAGGATAACTTGTTTTACAATGTAATCATAGAATAATATCTTGTACAAGTTATACAGCTCATTGCAACACATTAATATGCATAAATTATATAGTTCAACATAATGTAATAATCCACAACTCATATGCAATGGCAAGGTCATTAGATAAATCCTTTTTAAGGAACCATAGTCAGTCACATTTGAGAATGCTAGTCAATAAAGAAACAGTGCCATAGACACCATATCAAGTATCCCATACTACTTGATATAGATCTAAGTTTTCAAATACAAAGGCATCATATCAAACATCTCATATTATCCAATATGAAACCTCGATTTTCAACATTTTTAAGGTTGAATAACCACCTTCCTTGTCCTTAAAAATCATGAAATCTATTAGTATAATCAGCCAAATAACATGATTGCAAACTAGGCCATCCTATAGCAATGGATCCACTTACTGTAACTAACTAAAATCCATGAAGGACCCTCTCTTCCCTAAGACCATCCTATGAAACATAATATCGATAGTAAGGGACTTTAACCCTTAATTACATACTAACTTTTTCCATTTCATAATATCATTTCATCTTTACCATTGCTTGATGTAACAACTCTAACTACTAAACTCATTAATTAGTTATAATTCAATTCTTATTCGCTAATGCTTTAAGTCAAACCTTGTTAATAATTCATTACAAGATGGACAAACGAAGAAAATTTGAACCCTTTTAATCATTTCAAGCCACCAATCAAAGGAACAAGACCATTCATGTTTGAGGTTAATTAAATGCTCATATCAAACTTCCATTACTTTTGTAGATGATTTAAAGAAGCATAAAACTCATTTACATTGGTCTACAAGTCATTATACACCATTACCATAAGAAAACCAAGATTTCAAAGTTAAATTTGGAGTTTGGAAACTTAGGCCGTAACTTGGGGTAACTTCACCATGACTAAGTTGGTCTCAAGAACCTTTAAGAGCTTTTCAATACACCCACGCCATGACTCAACATGATATTGGAGTTATTTTCCAAAATTTCATGATTTTTGCCACAACTCAAACTTTTTACGTTACGGTAAGGCACATCTCTAGAACCACTATTCTAGGTTCCTTGATTCTTTCCGTGACTTGGGATCTCCATGTCACAGCGAGATAGCATACTGTAACTTCCCCTGGGCAAAATTCATAGCTCATGTCACAGCGGCACATGTTGCACCATGGCATCATTTAGTCTTGTGTGAGTTATGGCTGTGGCTTAACTAGTTTTGGCTTCTACTCTAAGTACCTCTAAGCCTAAACTCTCATGTCCATGCCCCTACTATTGGCTACTCCCATAATTCAAGCTCTAAAGCCCCCCTATGGCTAATTTGCATAGATTGAATGACTTATTAGCTCTTACACTCTTTAAATTACTAAGTCTCACTATTTAGAAACTTATAGATTGATCAAACTAAACAACCTTGCCTTATATCATCAGCTCACTAAAGGTAACAACAAAGGGAATTTATAAGTTCAATTGGGCACTCCACAAGTTACTTGAGGTTGCAAAAGCACTTGGTTTAAATTTCAATGGTCTGATTGGGTATATTCTCACCCATAAAACTCTAAAGGAACCTCTAATACAAAATATGATTAAGGCACTTCCCTAATTCCACATATCGATACAATTATTTTCCATATAACTTTACATAGTTTGATGTACAATATCTACATATAAGTTGGGTTTTAAGGAAAGTAACAGTTATGAAAGTTGTCTGTATAATTATGATAATTGTTTTACACTAATCTGATCATTCATAACTTGTCAAATTGCATTTGGATAAAATTACAGTTTTTGACCCATAAAATTGTATTTTGGCCTAGTTAAAATCATGCTTTGGCCTTGCCCAAAATTATGGTTTTGAACTCCAAACTTTTACTATTTGTAATTTGACCCTCAAATTTTACCTAACTATTTTTCTTCTATTTTTAGAGCTTCAATGGCTTTAGAATTCTTTAAAATTTTATCTCCTAAGTATTTATTCCTTAACTACTGGCCATTTACTAAATTATTTTTAATTTAAAAAACCCTAAAAATTCATAAAAATTTTGATCAAATACCTAATGACTTCAAAATTTTCCAATTTCTTTTCCAAAAATTCTAAAGTTTTAAAATTGACATATTAGAACCTTATTTCCTTGATTTAAAGGCTCCTAATTCACTTAATTTAATTTAATTAGTCTAATTAAAATAATAAAAAATTTATTTTATGGAGGATACTATAAATTATTTCTATTATAAATTAAGTCATCTTCATATAGACAAACTATAAGCAATTTTCCAACATTTTCAAACTTTATGAAAAGAGTATATTCATAAGAACATTGGAGAAAGCCTTCCTTTAGAAAATAGGCTTCAATACAATTATACCAAGAATGTGGAGCTTGTTTTAGTTTATATAAAACCTTTTTTAATTTATACACCTCACGCTCCTCTCTAATTTTGACATAACTAGGAGGTTGATTAACAAATATATGCTTTTTCAATTCCCTATGCAAGAAGATTGATTTGAAATCTAACTAAAAGAAAGGCCATGAATTTTGGGCTACCAAAGAAATTACCCTTCTGATTGTATTATGCCTTGCAACAAGAGCAAACACTTCTTTCTAATCAATGTTGAATCTTGTTTATATTCTTAGCAGCTAATCAGGCTTTGTATTTATCAACCTTCCCATTCCCCTTCAATTTGGCCTTATAAACCCATTTAACATCAATGATTTTCAGTCCTTTTGGAAGTTCCATTAACTTTCAAGTATTATTCTTCTCTATGACTGCTATTTCATCATCCGTATATAGCTTTCCTCCATTTTAATTGTCTAACAATTAATTCTTCATAAGTTACGGGATCACAATTTGCAATGAGAGTGAAATGTAAAAGTGGATCTTTATATTGATCAATTTTTGTTACTTCATAGTCACTCATCCATGCAAGTCACCTTCTAAGTTGTGGTGTCCTTGGTTCTCTTACTACTACAAGTGAGTTTACGAGTTGCTCATCTTGAATAATGATTGGTTGTTGCAAATTTTCAATAAGTGGCATCCCGGCATTTTGAATATTTATGATTATTCATGTCAATTAAAAAATAGAAGTAAATAACAAAATAAGATTAATTCACAATTATAACATGTGATACATCTGGTAAATAATTTGAGTAAATTGATTTAAATTATATATATTCAAAATACATTAATGAAAATTTAACAAATTAAACTAAAAAGAGAGTAATTTTTTAAAAATTTAATTGAATGACTTTATTTTTAAAAAAACTGAATTATAAAAAAAAATCTTTGAAAGAATAAATTATGAATTTACTCTTAACTCATTGATGAGACAATTAATTAATGTCAAGGTCTTAAAGGAGCTTCCATTGCCCTCACAAGAAAGGGAAAAAAGGTAGCCACTTTATGAATGACATTACTTTTTATTAGCACAAACATTCTTTTGTTGTTTTAATATATTAAGATAAGTATTGTTCAACAGAATTATCAACTGTATTTTAAAATTAAATTAATCATAAATATCATAGTAATTCCATGAATAAACCCATCCCTAGTTTTATCTAGTTTCTGAAAGTACTGTCAAAACTCAAATTACTAAAATATGCAGGAGGGTGGTTTGGTGGATTAAGCACCCACTAGACTCATCAAATTATAAAACATGAAATGCTTATAAGTGTTTGGTAGTAGAAGTGGATGTCCTTTTATTTGCCACAATTGATTTCTCATTTTGTGATGGCAGGGAAAAGTTTGCTGTGATTCAGGTACTAAATTTAAGATAAAAAATTATGTTGTGTTTGGATGAAGAGAATAAAAGTGAAAGGAGAGAGAAGTAGAGAGAGATACGAGAGAAGAAAAAATTTTTTTAAAAAAATTTCTCCATACTTTTGGATGGGAGAAAAAAATGTAAAAAAAATATGTTAATTTAATATAATAATAATGTTGTTATTATTTTAACTTTTTGCATATATGTTTTTTTAAAAAATAAGAATAATAAAAGCAACAACTTCGTTTGGCCTCTTCTAAAAGCAACAACTTTGTTTTTCTCGTAGAATGTAAAGCAAGTTTCTCTGTTGGCTAACTTTGATAATGATAATATATTCCCAATTCACATATATTGTCGTTAGTGCAACATATGGGCCTCTTGTTCAGTCAGCTTTTATAAAGAAAATCATAATGAATGCCCCATTTTTAACTACCCTGCAAGATGTACGTGGGCTTCTCTATCCCGGTGGAAATTATGTTACAAAATTTATGAGATTCTAGTTCAAATTTTAATTGGAATCTAAATTAATTAAACAAAATAAGTTATGAAGCCATTTAACGATATAGGAATTATTTGAAATATATAAAAATGGATATTTTTGAATTTTATTAAAATTGCATAAACTTTTTTTAAAAAAATATATATGCAGGCCTCCCTTAAAATTAAAAAAATTACATTATGCTTAGGCAAATTTTAAATTTTATTTATTAAAATATCTTCAATTAACTTAAATTTATTTTTTTGTTAAATTTCATGAAAAATAAATCTATATTATATATTTTTATTTGTGTATATTTAAATATAATATATATATATATATTCTAATTAAGATTAATAAATGGTATCTTAGTCAAGAAATATTTAAAATTATATTAAATTACATATTTTAAATGTAAATAAAAGATTCATATAAATTTAGTAAAACTCAAAAGAAGTTTATATAATTTATTCAAAATATAAATATTCTACAAGAAAAATGTGATATAAATTTTGAAATAATATAAAAATATATTAATTTGGAATATAACTTTGTGTTATGATATATATATATATATAATATACATATATAGATTTAAAAAAGGTAACCAAATATAGATGACCAATTAATACTATATAGTCTTTTGAAAATGGATAAGATGCTCTTACCTGACATAATAAGTAATATAGATTGAAATAATAATAATAAATAAATAAATAAAATATCTTCAGATCTTCTCATTAATGGTCACGCTCTTCTGTCAAAATCACGTGATATATAAATTTATTTGAAACCCTATAAGTTCGGCGGGTTCACATTCATCCCTTATCCACAAACTTACCCAATCTGTTTACTCTTGGCATATCTATTTTACATAAATTAAATAACAATTTAAGGAAATTATACCAGAAACAAATTCTGCATCAATTAATATTTGAATTTTTTTAATTACCGTGTTTAATTTTTCCAATTTACTTAATGAAAAACTTAGTTTTTTTAATTTCAATTTAAATAATATTATTTCTGTAATGTATTCATTAGAATAATTTAACTGTTCTAGCATTAACTAATATTTTCTTTTTGGCAAAAAAAAAATAGATGCAGAAGAGTTATTTATCTAGAATTTTAAATTTAAATAATTAAAAATATTATTTAAATAGGATAATCATAATTTTTCATTAAAATAAATGTTTCAAGCAATTAATCTATTTATATTTATATTTTTAAAAAATTTTATTTATTATATATATATATATTACTGTAAAAAGTAAGCATAATTTTTTTTCTTAACTGTGGTTTGAATTGTGGTTAAGAATTGTTGTAGTTTCCAAAACCATAATAGATTCGTCTACAGCAACAAGTTTTATCACAATTTTGGAAACAATAGTTACCCTATGGTTTAATTGCAATTTAACATTTAACTGCAGTTTGTAGCAACTGCATTTAAACCAGAATTTTTTTTAGCAGCGGTTTAATTTTGGCTTGTGCATTAACTACCGTGTTTATACCAATTTTCATCCATGTTTCATTGCATTCTAGCTAACAATATACAAGAATTTTTTAGTGATAAAGCCAATTATCTTTAGAGTATTGGCCACAATATAAAAAAAAAATTCATTTTCTAATCATATGAAAATTCAATGAGATTACACTAACACACCAAAATGCAATGTCTTAATTCCCTAAGCTAAAATCATTCGGCACATTTCAGTTCCCTGGTGAATTCCATATGACTTGATTGCTTCTTCATGGTCTTTGATAAGCTCTAAGGTAGCAATGATGCTAGCAAGTATCTAGAATGTTTCATGAAAAAATGAAAACACTGTATTAGAGCTCATGGCACTTTCCTAATATAACAAAAGGTAAAGAGTGAACATTTAACCAGCATATGTAGGATGAAGTTCTTAAAAACATGGCCTAAAATAAACTATGTGCGTTGATTAACAAATATATACTCATTTAATTCTTCATGCAAGAAGATGATTTGAAATCTAACTAGAAAATAGGCCATGAATTTTGAGCTATCAAGAAAATTACCAATCTGATCATATCGTGCCTCAGCAAACACTTCTTTGAAATCAATAGTGAATCTTGCCTATATCATTAACAATTAATCGAGCTTTGTATTTATCATCTTTACCATTCTTCTTCGATTTCATCTTATAAACCCATTTAACATCAATGGTTTTCAATCCTTCTGGAAGTTCCGTTAACTCTCAAATATTATTCTTATCTATGGCTGCTATTTCACCATCCATATATAGCTTTCCTCTATTTTAATTGTCTAACAATTAATTCTTCATAAGTTACATGATCACAACTTGCAGTGAGAGTGAAATGTATGAGTGGATCTTCAGATTGATCAATTCTTGTTACCTCATCGTCATTCATCCATGTGGATCTTCTTCTAAGTTGTGGTGTCCTCGGTTCTCTTGTCACTCCAAGTGAGTCTACGGCTTGCTCATCTAGAATAATAACTAGTTGCTACTAATTTTCAAAAACTGACATCCTGACATGTTAAATATTTATAACTATTTATGCCAATAAAAAGAATAGAAATAAATAATGAAGTAAAATTAACTGTAATTTGAGTGAATTGATATCAGTTATTATACTGATTAAAATGTAACAAATTAAAAACTTTGAAATCATAAAATTTAATAAAAATTTTAAAACAATAAAAAGTAAATAAAAAGCAAGTAAAAAGATTAGAGTTGAAAAATTAATTTAAGCTTTACTTTTTCATAGAGGTCATGCATCCTTTAAATGGCAAAGCTAGAATCAAGTAAAGTTGATGCCTAAATTGATAATATGGGGTTGCAACGTGAGACACGAGAATATGAAAGAACGGGGGCATGCTAGAAAAGAACTTATTTTCCAATTTTTCCCATTACTTGTCCTTTTTAGAGATAATATCCACGCATGGATGATGAAACTTGATCCTTTTTAGGTGTTGTACAGTGTGTAATCGTTATGAGACAAAGAAGCAAAAGAAAATCCTTTCATCAGGGATGATATGTCAACATTTATAAAGTCAATATGTGTATGAACAGGGTCACGCTTGAAAAACACTCACTCTCTAATTTTTTTCTTTATCTGTCATTTTTTAATTTGACATTGACATGCGGATGATCATCTTTAAAAATTGTACGATATACATAGTTAAAAAAGATTTTTTTTTCAATTATGATTTCCTTTATTTTTTTGTTAATTATAAGAAAAAAAGAGAAAAACAAAAAAAAGAAGGTAAATGAGACACATTCAATCAATTTTATAAACTTACTTTCTCTGTTTTATTTTTGAAAAAATTTTATCTCAAAATTATAATTTAGAAAAGATGACGTTATAGGACTTTAAAAATTAAAATTCATTTGCAAGACTAAAAGACTTAAACTACCAATAATATTTCTCAAAGTTATCAATTATTATTCCCAATATTATAATAATATTTTTATTTAGACATAGTAACAAATCTAAAATATAATTATAAAATTTATTTATAGTTTTATTTTAATAAAAGATAAATACATTACTGTAAAAAGGTAAACATAACTTTTCTTTTCTTTTCTTTTTTTCCTTTTATTGTTACTTGTTGGTTGCATCTTTCTACCAATTGAGGTTTTTTCATACTAGCCACGCGTGCTTTGAATGGTAGTGTTAGAAATGGGCAAAATAGATGCCACGATGGATATATATTATGGGGTTGCAACGTGAGACACGAGAATGCATATGAATGGGATCACGCGGGAGAAAGCACAAATTATCCAATTTTTTAACATCATTGTCGTTGCGATTATTATTGTTATTATTACATTTTTTATTTCTTAATTTTGAATAAAATTCCGTTGTTGTCTGTTAATTCTTATATGCTTTAATTTGTTATATTGTCGATGTTTTATTTGCTCAAGTGTTTTGAAATAATTTTGTAAATATTGAAAAATTTATAACATATAATAAATGATATACGGAATAATATTATATATATATATATATATATATATATATATAAGTTATGGTACAAGGACAACGCATATAATGAATTCGGGTTAGTAGTATTAAAATTGGTATAGAAGACTTACAAATCCAATATTTTTATAGGTTTAAAATGATTCAATTTATAATATTAAGACTTATATAATTAGAAAGATATCATAAAATATTAGAAGATTAGACAAAAGTTAGTATGAATTTCTAGTTATAAGAAAGATATAAATCCTAAACTTTGACGGACGAAGTATTCACTATCTTTAAAAAACAGTCATCTTATTTTAAATACCACAGCAGTGCAACTTTACCTGTATGAGATAATATAATTTTTAATAAGTGAATAATATATATGGTATTAAATATAAGCATCGGTTAAAAAATATTTATATCTTATGAATACCCGTGAATGGGATGAAAATAAAATTTTTGAATTTTCTTGTGTAGTTTTATTATTTTATTATTGGATAGTGTACTTTTAAATAATTAAATAATAAATATATGTTACGAAATAGAGATGAGCAAAATATCTAGATGCTATTGGGAATCTATAAATTTTACTTATTTATATTTGGGTATAAGGATAAAAACAAATTTTTTGGATAATTTTTAGGGTTTATATATATATATATATATATATATGAAAATTCATTTTTCATTCCCATATTTAAATCTAATTGAATAAATTTTATAGGTTCTTCTTGGGTCTAAATATTTTGCTGATTTCTATTCAGATTGGGAATAGTAATAGACAAGAAAAGTAATCGTGTATATATATATATATATAGAGAGAGAGAGAGAGAGAGAGAGAGAGAGAGAGAGAGAGAGAGAGAGAGAGAGTATTGGTTGATGATGAGATATGGTATGGATTGGCCAGCGAAATGTCTCTTAAATTTGGATTAGTCTAATCTATTTGTACACTTTAGAAAGATAAAACATTATGACTCTTAATCAAGTATATTATTTGGAGAATGGATTTGCTTATGTTGGTATTGTTAATTTTACCTCATGTTTTTTATAAAGTTACATTTTATTTTATCTTTTAAATTTTTGTTTTCTCTTTTGGAATGAATGGATTTCCTTATTAGAGAGAACATGAGAAAACATGAGAGGATCCAACATGAGGGGATCCAAATCCTATTATTTCGGCTAAGCCGCTTTGTTAAAAGTTACTTGCTTGCTTAAATTGCAATTTTATGCTAATTTCTATTGGTAGTACCTTGTGTGAATCTTTGGACTAGATACACTACAAAAAAATAGACTTTTAGTGGCAGTTTTTAGTGGCGACCAATAAAAAGTTGACACTAAAAGAATACTTTTTGTGGCGACCCTAAAATACTGCCACTAAAAGTTGCCATTATAATACTATTATTAATTTTGACATAATTTTTAGTGGCAACAAAAAAAGTCGCCACTAATCCTCTTTTGTGGCAAAAATAAAGTTATCACAAAATAGCTATAGCGGCGTCATCAAAATAGTCGCCACTAAAGATTAACTTTAGTGGCGACTCCTAAATTGCAACTAAAAGTTTTTATAAGAAAAATATTAAATAATAAAAAAAAACAAAACAAAACCTTTAGTGGCGATCTTTTTTCCACTAAATGCACTTTTAGTGGCGCCAGAACTTGTCGCCACTAAATTTTACTTTTTAGTGGCGACCCATGGTGACACTAAATTTTAATATAAAACTTTTAGTGGCGATCATTATTGTCGCCACTGAAATGGCCTTTTAGTGGCAACATATATATGTCGCCACTAAAAGTCTTTGTGTAAAAAAATTAGACTCAAAAAAGTTGTTGGTAGGGATTTTTTGCTCTAAAATTTTTAGTGGCAACTTTTATATCGCCGCTAAGAGATTTGCTTCAATTAACAATTTCTGATTTGATTTTGTAAGGTTAAGATTTTTCATATAAAAACTTTTAGTGGTGACATGTTTGTGTTGCCACTAAAAGAATCTTTTTGTGACAACATATCATTACTAAAAGTTTTGAAATAAAATTTTTAAATAATTTTATTCAAAAATTTTTAAATAATTTTATTCAAAAATTTTTATGCCAACATTTAATGGCAACAAATACAATAAATGATGGGAAGAATTACTTTTGAAAAGAATACATATTATAGAACTTCTACCAAAAAAAATAATATTTATATATTGAAGATTGACTAAAAATCCTTTGGCCAAATTTGACACCAAAAAGTTGCAATAAAAGTGCAAGATTATAAGAAAGAAAAAGAAAAATAGTTGTAGGTAATTAATACAAATCCAATAAGAAATGCAATCCAAAATTGATTTTAAGAAAATTGGCTAAGATTATGACAAAAAATCATCATACTGAATTAATAATGCTTATAAATTGTTATATGTGAACTCAAATTATTTTTTTGGCCCCAAGAAATATATAATTTTTGATTGAGTAACAATATTATATTCTTGTAAACACTATTTTTTTTACAATTTAATACAATAATTATTAAATAGTACCAAATATGTAACAATATTTTACTTGTT
This sequence comes from Erythrophleum ivorense, assembly GCA_026724425.1. NCBI lineage: Eukaryota > Viridiplantae > Streptophyta > Magnoliopsida > Fabales > Fabaceae > Erythrophleum > Erythrophleum ivorense. The sequence goes on along the minus strand of JAIUCV010000033.1, from coordinate 2,347,723 downwards.
TTGGTAGATTTATTAATATGATCATGCTCATTATTTACGCAAAAATCAAATTAATTCTTTTAAGAATTGTTAATTAATAAATAACTTAATATTTTAAATTATTTTAGATAATTATTTAATAAAATATTAGCTTATATTTAATAATTAGTTGTATGATAACGAAAGCATATAGTGATCCCAAAAATATAAGACCATCATTTTTTTGAATTTGATCCCCTATATAAATTTAACTATCTAATTTTAATTCTAAAATATCATCTTTAAGATATTAATCATCCTCACATTAAGCACATTAATAAATATGGATAATGTGATGTAACATAAGATAAAAATAATATAACAATTCAATATTAATTAGTTGTCACTATAAGATACTATAACAAAGAACTATACCATTTGAATAACTAGCCACAGGATTATCATTTTGATATGCATTTATGATATATTTGAATAACAGATTGGCACTTAATAGTTATGACAAATTCACCTTAAAACATGGCACTATATGCTAATGGGTTTAATAAGAAAGCAATATTGAAGATAGAATTCTCTTTAGATCCTATGCAGTTATAAATTAATTAAGCAGTCAAAGGAAAGATAAAGAGAAAAGAGGAAATCAATGTAAGGAAAAGAGATGAACTCCATATATATTTTCACATTTTTGTATCACTTTCTTTTTGATTGAAAAGTATCTTATTTTACATGTTTCATAGAAGTAGAGTCCATTATTTTGTTCCAAGTGCTTGAACCTTGTGCAATTCCATCAAAGATCACGAGGTGTTTTAATAAACAAGAATTTAAGTGGCCTTCAATTTAGTTGATGGTCTAGAAAACATATTAGAAGAGTGATGACAATTATTATTTTTTCCCAAGTGTGTATCATTGGTTAATTGAGTAATTACATACACCTTTTTTGAGACATGTTAAAATTATACTAACTTTCATTCTATTTTTCATATATATGTATATATATATATATTAAGTCTCTTAAAACAAAATATTATCTATGCTTTATATTAATTTTAAATTTTTTTCACTAAAATATTCTCTATTAATTTAAATATATTTTTTAGCTAAAAATTTTAAATAGAGAGTATTTTGATAAAAAATTTTAAATTAAATTAAAATATAAGATAAATTTTTTCATTTCAAGTGATACTTGTATATATTTTAAAAATAAATAAAAAATTTAGGTAATTTTAATAAATTATAAAAAGTTTTGTAATTTGATAATTACATTATTGAAATTCAATCAAAGAGACCCAAAAGATGCGTTGAGAGGATCTTTAATTGTACCTCTAATGTGGTATTTCTATCACCTATCTAATTGTGTGGTTGCCAAGCAATAATGAATTACTAAGAAAAGAAAAAAGTGAATGTCAGCTTGTATAATAGCAAATGGCCTTGGTTATATTGTTTTAAACCTACTTCTATTTCTCTCTCTTAAATCATTTTTTTATTATTATTATTATGAAAAGTTCAATTAGCATTTATCTCTCTCACTTTCTTTCATATTGGTTGCCAAATATTTATTTAATTTCAGAAAAATTATACTTAAAATTGTTAATTTTATAAATTTTATTATAATAAAAGGTAAAAATTAAAATTATTTCTAATAACCAAAATTAATATTACTTACTAATATATTTTTAAAAAATTATAACCAAAAGTAATACTCAAATTATTATTGAGTCTTAGTGTGTCTGTTTATTAAGTTGAGATATCAAAGTATTACTAAACTCTTCAGCATTGAAATTACCAATTTTTGAAACCCAATCATAAATTGTGGCATCATTGAGACTCAAAAGAAAATACTCAAAGTAAGTTATTGACACTTTAGTTCATTGTACCACAAGTTAGTTTTAAATATACTATGCATTGTTTAATATATGTATATAGTTCAAAAGAAAATAATATAACACAAAATTATATATCGTACATATATAATATAAGAAATAACTACGATAAATATATATTATTTATTATTATAATACATATTTTCAGTTTGGTTAAGTTTATTTCATTCCAATATTAATTTTGTTTAATTTATTATATCTAAACCCTTTGTTTTTTATATTTTTTATGATAGTGAAATTTTAATATAATTTGAGAATATTATATGTTAAATATGAACAATTCTTAAATTTTAATCATGGGTAATTTTCTTTTTACAATTAAAAAATGATGTCTTAAACTTTTTAACGTGAATAACAATAAAATACTTAAAATTTATTAATATTTATTTGTTATATTATATTCTTGATAAATTTACTTATTATATTAAAATTTAGTAAATAAATAATTAAGATTTATTAATAATTATTAGTAAATCTATTTTGTCTAATTGATGCAATAAAATGGATAAAAAATTTCAATAATGTAAATCTAGGACTTTGTTTTTAATTATTCTCTATCTAGTTAAATACAAGTATAATATTAATGCTTTGATAAAAATCATTAAACAATAAAAATCATTAACACTTTGTTAACAAATTTAATAATAAATATTACTATTAAATAATTAATAATCTTATTTCAAGCTAATAAGAAATTTGAATCAATTAAAATGTAATAAGTAATAATAAAATTACTTTTTAAATGATATATAATATAAACAATGAAATTAAAAATATTTGAAGATAAAACTATATATAAATCATTGGAGTCAAGAATTACGCTCTTCCTTCATTTAGAATTTTAGATGTAAGCAAATCAAGCAGAATGCTACTGTTTATATCATTAAAACAACTTTTTATAAATAATATTCGACTTGTGTAAGCAAATCAAGCAGAATTCAATTAATTTATACATCATGTTAAGTGTAACGTGTGATGAGTTGCAAATCCTATCACTTTATTTATATCAATTTATATATTCTTTTTCAATTTTAAAGGTTTTTTAATAATTCACCTACATAATGAAAAATATTAGTTATTCGTTGATTGCATTTTCAAAATTTTAATAACCTATCAATTTGATGGTAAATTCTTTTTATATACATAAAAACGTATAAAGATGTTGTTGTAGATTTGAGTATAATAACTTTTCTCTATAAAAAAAAATGGATAAAATGGTTTTGTTATACATCATTGTTCAAGTACTTGTGATTACTTTCACAAATGTTATTAACATTTTGAACTGTGGAGGGTGAAGTTAAAATTGAGAAAAGCAAAACGAAAAAAAAACGTTGTAAAAGTAATGGGTAAAAAATATTGAATCATAATATATGTGGCATGCTTGATAGTGTTGAGCATGTGGGTAGTTAAATATTGTGAACTATCTAGTGGAGTGTGACTATGGGGGACACGATTTGGATTTCACAGGAGGTTGCATTTAAATCTACAATTAAAAGAATAATTATTGGTCATTCATTTCATGGATGCCAATAACAAAATACAAAAAAGCACATGCTAAGTTCACTAAGTGTCATCTAATCGAGTTATAAGATAAGACAATAGATATGATTATTTCTTCCATTCTTGAACTTGATCATAAAGAGTTCTTTTGTAGCAAATTAAAAATTGTAGTGTATAACCTGAAATGATAAATAAAAAGAATGTTATTTGAATAAATGTGATCAACCAAATAAATACAACATATGTCTAAAATCAATCAACAAAACAAAATGATATGTTGTGTGAGCATATAATTTATGGACAAAGTTAATGAGGCAATATATGTTGATTGAAAGCCCTTGATGAAAGCACACTTTAGATTATAAGTCTTGTTTTGTCTTTTCACTAAAGGCACGTTGAAAGTTCAATAAAGGTTAACCAAAAATTTGTTTCCACCTTCAAATAAAAAAAAGGAAATTATACCACAGAATGGTAAATAATATACTATTTTTATAAAAGAAAATTATGAGCAATTTTTAATAAAAGCAAAAACTATTGGGTTTTTTGTGGACAAAGTTGGACTTACCACAAGGGGAAGAGTAGCATCCTAATACCTTGACACACAGAATTCTTAGGTATTAAAAAAGAGAATATGAATAAAATGGAATAATTACAATTAAAATAATTTAAAAAATACATGTCATTTCATTTGTATGTTTGGTTATAAAAAAATAATACAAAGATGAAAATAATAATAATAATAATAATAATAATAATAATAATAATAATAATAAAGAATGATCTTTATATCTCTACTTAAAAATAGTATTCGAATTAAAAAAAGTTAATTACAAAAAAAAATAAACTTTACATCAATTAAATATAATAATTATTTTTTATTCACCTGTTAGTAGAATGAAAATAAATATATACTAAATGAAATTATTCAATTTTGTTTTTCTTTTCACTTTCTACCTAGTGCATAATTTAATTGTTTTTAACCAAAGAGCACCACTCTGGTTAACATAACTTTTGAACGGCTAGAACAATTCAAAGGCTATATTTAATTTCAGAGTCAAGTGACATAATTTACAAATCGACTGAAGCATTGAAGACCGTCATATTTAGATCCAGAGTCTACGTTGTTGCAAGAATTAACAACAAGGCCTGCCATAACATTCAATTTCTTTCCAGTGAAATTTAAAGTGAGGGAAGACTGTTCACAAGGGTATTCCTATATTCCCATCTCATTTGGGTTTAGTTTATTTTTTGTATCCCTGGCTAACTTTCTATCGAAATCCCAAACACACTAGATAGGGGTTGCAATTTTGAATTTTGAAATCATTGATACAAAGGGAAGTGCACTTTCTACCATGTTTTGTATTCTCTTAAGATGCCATTTTGAGGCAACTTTTTCAAAAGGTAAAAGAACATACTTTCTCCCTTAATTTTATTCACCTTATTTTTGTGATTAATTTTATTTGATTTTAATTTGATCTTAAGTTTCACTTTTCTCTATTAATTTTATTTGATTTTAATTTGATCTTTTAATTTTATTTTACATTTTATTTCCATCTATTAATTTTATTTAGTTTCAAATTGATCTCTTAGCTTTATCCTAAATTTTATTTTTATCAGTTAATTGCATTTTATCTTGATTCGGTTCCTTAAATTTAAAAAATCACTCAAATCTCTTTTCCCTCTAGCATTGTCAAATTCATATACTTAACAAAAAAAATCTTATGTAGCTTTTTCGTAACTTAATTCCAATAATCTTTCAGCAATTTGGATTTATTTGTTATAATATCGTTGCCATCCCCACCATCTGTGCTTTGTAAATCTATGATAATAATTGAGTGGTTAGAAAGAATGAAACAATTAAGTGGTTTTTGTAAATTAAGGGGGCAAATTGTAATAAAATAAAACTAAAGGATAAAAATAAAACCTAATGTATAGTAAAGGGACCATATTGGAACAAAATAAATTGAATAGATAAAAATAAAATTTAAGATAAAGTTGAGAGAATATATTAAAATAAAATAAAAGTAAATGACAAAATGAAACTTAAAATAAAATCAAGTAACCAAATTAAAATAAAATAAATTTAAGAGATAAAAATAAAATATGAGATAAAATTAAAGAATCAAAAACATATTTTATCCTTTTTCAAATTTTCATCAAAAAGAATTTCAATGTCATGAAACTTTGTTTTAAAATGAGGTGTCTAAAGACATTACCAAAAGACAAAATGAAGCTTCCGAATGTTTTGCCAGCTTTTTGCGAAATGACTGATAATAAAAGACAAGGACTCAAGGAGTGAGATGAAAATGGAAATCTGGAGTCACATGCCATGTCTCGTTCCCCTTACGTCATTTTCCTTCCTTCTGCACGTTTCAGTTTCACTTTATCTGGATCTACCTTCATATTTTGTTTTTCAATTAAATTGATATTCAACTCTATCATATGACTATAATTTTATACAATAAAAGTATTTAGGTAACTTTATTTTTTTGTATACGAATTAACTTTATTAATAAAAAATAAATAAAAAAGAGTCGAGTATAATTTTTAAAATTAAAAAAAATATGAAATATAATTTAGCCTAATTTTAAAAAAGATTTCAATTTCACAGGTTAACAAATTGAATTATGAAATATGGACAACTTAGGCTTCAAAAAAGGACACCGTCACATCAACGAGTCATTCTTCAACTGATGCCTTCACAGACAATGCTTAATAGGAAACAGCTATATATATATATATATATATAAAATATGTCGTGGTATTGTAATTTAAGGGTTGCTGAAGCAAAATTTCTAATATTGAAGTACTTAAATTTGAATGATAAATAAAGTTTAAAAACTAGCTGGAATTGTAATTTTTTTTAAATGGGTGTATCCATGTTGCAGAATATAAATATTAATTAATTAGAAATATATATAGTAATTGATAAACAAAGTATTTCCTTTCAAAGCATTATAGGCAGAGAATATATTAAAATAAAACAAAGTATTTCCTTTCAAAGCATTAATTAATTAGAAATATATGCAACATGAATACACCCATATAAATATCAATTTTTTTTAAATGGGTGTATCTATGTTGCATTTCCGTCTTATTCCTTGTTGAAGAACAGGCGAAGTTAAGCCCCCCTCTCCCGTCTTCTTCTTCAGTTTCTTCTTCACTGGAAAGGCAGCCAAGAAGCAATCTATCACGAGCTCCTCCTTGTCCAACACGTTAGCCACAAACACCTCCATACTTCCGACTAGCCCTTCGCCCCAGCCATGTGCATGCTTTTGTTATTGCTGCTCCTCACCTGCTGAACAAACCAGATGTCCCCCATGCCCAGCGTTTGTTTTAACCTGACCTGATGGATTGCATCCCGACAAGCCTTCGATGACCACCACAATCTAAGTCATCTTCTTAATCAAATTGCATTATGATTTATTATGAAATTACATTATGATGCTTGTGTTGATTCTGTTGAATTGCAGTAAAATTATTCTCTTTCAAATTTGAATAGGTTTTTAATTTTGAAATTGGAGTAAATTTTGCTAATCTTATTCTATATATGTATATGCTTGTTACTAAAATTGGGGAGAAGTTTGATTTGGGTTTTGGTTCTGAAATTGAGATAAATTTTGCTAAACATGGTTAAATCACCCTTAGTTGGGGGCTCCAAATTCCAATCTCACGAAGGGAAGATTAGAGCTCCAATGGCTGAATAATAATGATGCTCAAATCTGAAGGTGCAAATTTGCATTGTTTATTTGTGAAATCTGAAGCTATGAATTCCTTCTTTGTTTTCGAAATTGAAAGTTATAGAGATCTAAAGCTGCGGTATCTGAAGTTGCTTTATTTTGGCTGTAAATACGCCTATGCCACGTGTCCCTCTTTGTACCGCAGGATGACATAAACGGTTTAGATCTTCACACTGCAGACACATACGGGAGAGAGCTTCACGGGAGAGGATCTTATCCCTCAAATCTGAAGCTTTTGAATAGCTGCAGTTATACGTCCAATCTTGAGTCAGAGTAATAAATACAGTGAAGCTTTTCAATACAATAAAACAATTGTAGGAAAGAGAGTTCGAAGAGCTGTTGCAAAACAAATAAGAAAAAGGCGAAGGAATAACGCCCAAAACAGAGAAAAGCCCTAAACGCGTTGAAGAAAAGCAAAAACGATATGCAGTCATGCCTTCCAATAGCAGCTAGTTTTGGGGTTTTTCAGATCTGAGGAAGAAGGGATGCTAAATTATTGACGCATTTGAGCAAAATATTGGAGTTCTAAAGTTGGTATTGCGAGGCATTGAAGTGGGCTACGAACTAAGGTAAAGCTCTGTTTATTCCAAGTCTGTGGGGTTGAGATATGTTTTAGACATGATTATTGTTTATTAATGTTGTGTGAGTAGGAAAGAAATAAAAAAAAGATGGTTTCCAATGCTGTTTTCTTTGATTAATAAACTAGTTATTTATCTATTTCTGATTCAATCTGCTCATTTCCAGTAGCTTCAGAAATTCCTCCTCCTAAATGTCTCTTAATCAAACACCTAATTAAAATAATGGTCCAATAAAAGTAGATGTTTACATGTGCCTATTCTAAACTATGTCTCTTGAATTGTGATTACAAAATAAAAGCAAACTCACCCAGGACTTCTTAAAGCTTGGATGCAACCATACTTTACTATCCACCTTTATTAAAACTAATGTTCAATTTTTGCCTATTTTTTTTTGGTATCAAAATTATGGTCCCCAGAATTTGGGGCTGTGATATATATATATATATATATATAATTTCACCTTATAATATCATAATGATAACCCAATATTTTTCAAAAGGATACACTAGCAGTAGTTCCTAATATTGTTTAGAAAGGGCTTATTACATATGATTTCAAGTTCAAGTTTTAATTTAAATATGTAATATATATTATTGTTTTATTTCTCTTGAAAAACTAGAGGAAAAAACTTTATATAGAATATAACTTTCTTAAAATGAAATATTTTAAGCGCCATTTGAATGGCACCTTGCATTATATGTATATATGAATGTATATATATGTCTGCGAGCTGTATTCTTAAGTATGAGGGCAACCTGGCTTAAAGATATTTTCCTCACACAAATACAAAAGTTAATTCTAAAAAAAAGTTATACATATTTTTTAATTTAACTATAGGGAGGAAAATAATATTAGGACCAACAACAGTAAATATATATTAAAGTTAAGCCGCATATAATTAATGGGTCTTATTGTCACAACAAAGAAGATTCATTAACGTGCTTATACTTTTTTCACGTGAAGAGAGAAATGGAATTGCTTTCCTTCTGGTTTTATATAGCTGTTTAAACATGTGAAATACTGAAAAGTTAAAGCACAACTACAACTAATGACCTTTGCTACCCTTCCAACTATAAAGTCTCAAGCAATACAAATTAGTTCTATTCTACACTTTGAAATTGCTAAAGTAGAAATCTTTTACAGACCATTGCAGATAATTCATATTTTGTGCATGTTAATAATTGAATTTATAAATATATAAATAAATCAAAAGGTGTGATTTTATTATAAAATCTATTATGATTATTTTGATCATATGTAATTAATGCCAAAATTTATGGCTAATTTTTTTATTAATCATAAAATGCAAAGGTACCATTGCACTTAACAGTAGCCTAATTGAATTAATTAATATAACAAAGTGTCATTGTGGTTTGCAAGATTGATTCCAAAAAAACATACATAGGAATTGGAGGGTCGAAGGTAACAAAGAAAAGCAAAAGGTAGGCCCTACAAGGAAAAATCAAATTTCTTTCCTACGAAGCTTTCTCCTATTTGCCCCACAAATAAGAGAAGAGAGTCCCATAATAATTATTCAAACATTGGTTTCAATTTCAAAAACCTTAAAAAATATGTTTGATTTGTACTCTTTTATTATACATGCAGGCGTGTTGGGATCGAATATTTTAGGTTTGAAATTTTTAGTTGTAATTAAAAAGAATAAATTAACCGAGGCAAATAAGAATACTTTTACATCTTTTAAAATATGACATAAAATAATTGTATAGAATAAATAGCTTAAGTTATGAAATTGAGCTTTCTCTAGAACAAGTACTATAAAACAAAAATGTTAGAATATATATAATACCTTAATCTTCTCTTTTTTTCACTCAAGCTATAATATATTGTGAGATGATAAAAGTCATGCAAACTTAACGCCTCTAGGTGATCAGTGAAGAGGAACCAAGAGTGTATAACTTTCATTACTTGATCCACCAAGAGGCACGACACTTTACTTTTTTCTCACATTTGTAAATCTAATTATTGGCATTAGGTGAAGGACTATTCATATATAAATAATCATAAAAAATACTATATAGGATACATTAACTTTGGCAAATGTACCTTTCTACCTTTAATATAGAGACAATATAGGCTAAACAAGTAATTATCTTTAATTTTTAGTTATTATAAACATGTTATGATCGACCTTTTACATTTTGTAGCATTTTATGAACTATATCTCTTCGTAAAATATGTGCATAGTTTACCTTTATAATCTAATCAGTCTTTAAGTAAAATAATGATAATTAGAACATAAAACTTCATGATCCTCTGTTAAATAGGAATATGTGAATACGGGTGATGAACCAAAAACCCATATTGATGTAAATTTTTGCCATGAGAGGGACTCTTTCTTCAATTGTCATTTAATCCCCCTAATCGAAAGCAAAAAATACAATGGAACCTTGCTATTGCAAATAACCAGTTAAAGATCATTGCTAATGTTTATATGTTTATTCATAATCTTAACAAGAATTAATGCATCTGTTTCTTGCTTGCTAAGAAATCCTACTGACAGTTTTTCCTTTTGTTTTTGGGTGCAAGTCTACCTTGGCATGTAAGACCTGGTTCTTTAATTCCTCTTCACAACTCACTATAGTCACTGTTTGGAGCAACAAGGTAATACTTTCTTGTTGGTTCATGCCTTTATAAACATTAAAATGTGATTTATGATATATATGGAACTAGGTGTTGGAAAAATTAAGGATTGGATAGCAAACTAGGAAAATGAATACAGAATAAGGCCATGATATATATATATATATATATATTTCTCTCAATGTCAATTGAGTTTATATCAAGATTCAAAATCCAAATCATCATGTAGATATAGTAGATGAATCAGAAGTGAAAAAAATTTTCATACAAAACAATTCAAATGATACTTGATATAATATGGTAGATCACGAATATGAGTCTCTACAAAGATGAAGAATATTTAGCAAATTCTTAGGATTAAATTTTCAATCATTAATTAAATAAAAGATTGAAATACAAATTAATAGGTAAGTACTAAAAGTAAAAAGTGATTAAAAATAATAATACCTCTGCAATTTGATAAGCAATGGACAGCAAAGACTTAAAAGGGAAAAGCATAATTAAGATTGAGAAATGTTTAAAATGCAATTAGTATGTATTGGATTAAAAGTAAAATGAAAAATTTAATTACTGAATAATGAATGCAACATTTAATAAATTACTGATAGATTAAAATGAGGATGAAGAATATGGAACAAAAAATTTGGATTATGAGTAATTAAATAAAATACTAGGTGTAAAATTTGATTAATATATATTCGATTAAGAGATTCAAACGTAGTCTTAAAATCAATTAAATTTTCTTTTTTTAAAACACTGATTGATTAAGATATAGATAAAGAATATTTAATAAAGTATTAGGAGCTAATGTTTCATAAAAAATTAATAACTGTAGGGTTTTCTTTGTCTATTGTCATTGATTGGGAAATTTTATCATGTGGAGGAATCTATTATTGCTCTTGTTAATGGGTTTAAGTTATGTTACATGGGACGATTTCCTTCCACATGTGTAAAAGATCTGGTAGGAATTACTTTTAGGATTTAGATGTTGGTAACATACATAGGTGAAGTTGAAATGGGTCTAAAAATGTTGTAATCTCAACTTTGTTATCATCATGACAACTTCCTTAATTCTGTCACACTCAAAGGTTGCAATTATCATCTGATGGCCTATGTAAAATTACCTTGTTATGCTATGACAAATTAATAGCTAAATGACTTTGTCTTATGACTACAAGATATGTAAGTTGCAACATACCTACTTGTATTCATGCCTTAGATTTACACAGATACATGTTTGTCGTAAGGAAGTTATGAAATGAACTAGTTGTTTGTCAAGGATTTTACCTTTGAATTGGTTTGATCTTTTGATGAACCTAATACTTGTGTTCTAGATGATATAAGAGTATCTGTAGTGTATGCCAAAGAGAAATATATCTCTTTCTTAGTGTTTTATATAATATAGACATGTATAATTACAAATGAGTTATAAATACTCACTTTGAAAACATTCATATTGGATTTAGGGATGGATAAAAGTTGGATACACATTAGGAATAGGGCTGATATGACATATAGACAAGGTGTTGATGAGTTTCTCCAATGGGCATTCAGCCAAGCTGGGGTGACTGATATGATTCGATGCCCATGTAAGGGGTGCAAGAATACAGCGTGGAAAATAAGAAGTGAAGTAAGGGCAGATTTGTTTAAGAAGGGATTCAATGAAAGTTACAAAGTATGGGACTCACATGGAGAAGCTCGACCTAGTATCCATAGTCCCCTCCAGCATGCAAATGACGAAGCACCTGTGGATAATGACGAAGATGATGACATCATTGAGATGTTACATGATGCATTCGGTGAAACAAATTCAACTGAGTCGCCTAACTTGCAGGCTAGCCAATTTTTTAAATTGTTGGAGGATGCTCAAACTGAACTCTATCCGGGTTGTAATAATGTGACAAAGCTATCTTTCATTGTCAAACTCCTTCATCTAAAATGCCTCAACCATTGGAGTAATAAATCTATGGATACATTGTTGAGTTTATTCAAAGATGTCTTACCTAAAGGGGCACTAGTACCTGACAATTACTATGAAGCAAGGAAGGTTGTTAGGGAGCTCGGATTGGGTTATACTAAGATTGATGCATGTGAAAATGATTGCATCTTATATTGGCGAGAACACGCAAATATAGAATCATGCCCTAAGTGCAACATGTCTAGATGGAAGTTGGATGGTCACAAAGGCAAGAAAGTGCCCCGTAAAGTGTTGCGACATTTTCCATTAAAGCCTAGGTTACAACGGCTATACATGGCTCAACAAACAGCTAAAGATATGAGATGGCACATGGAAGAACGTATTGATGACGGTGTGTTACGACATCCTTCTGACTCCATTACTTGGAAATCATTTGATAACCAGTATCTTGACTTCTCTCGTGATTGCAGAAATGTACGATTAGGTCTAGCCAGTGATGGGTTCCAACCTTATGGAAATATGAGTACTAATCATAGCATTTGGCCGGTTGTGCTAGTTCCATATAATTTACCACCGTGGTTATGCATGAAGCACCCATACTTTATGATGACACTTCTTATTCCAGGCCCTAAATGTCCTGGCAATGACATTGATGTGTATTTGCAACCCATGATTGAAGAGTTACAAGAATTATGGAATGATGGTCTTGACACATATGATGCTTATTCACAGTCCAATTTTAAGATGCGTGCTGCTATCATTTGGACAATCAGTGACTTCCCAGCGTATGCGAACCTCTCAGGGTGGTCCACTAAGGGAAAGTTTGCATGCCCTTGTTGTCACAAGGGCACATATTCCACTTCTTTACGAAATAAGTTATGTTACATGGGGCATCGTCGCTTCCTTCCTCCTAATCATCCATGGCGCAATAATAGGAGGGCATTTGATGGGAAAGTTGAACATTCACTTGCACCCTTGCCTCTTACTGGTGAGGAAGCACTTATACAGCTTCAAGCATTAGGAGATGTGAGTTTTGGGAAAAGCCAAAAGCGAAAGCGTTTCTCCACCAATGATGCTTTCAATTGGAGGAAGAAGAGTATTTTCTTCAAATTACCCTATTGGAAAACTCTGCTGATCCGACATAACCTTGATATTATGCATATAGAAAAAAATGTGTCGGATAACATAATGTCGACATTGATGGGTGTTGATGGAAAGACTAAAGATACACTGAAGAGTCGATATGACTTGGTTGATTTAGGGATTAGGCAACAATTGCATCCCATAGAAGATGGTAACAAAATCCTGCTTCCAGCAGCATGCTATACATTGTCAAGACTAGAGAAGACAAAAGTTTGTGACTTCTTGGCTAAATTGAGGGTGCCAGACTCCTTCTCTTCAAACATATCAAGGTGTGTCAATGTCCATGAGCGAAAAATCTTTGGGTTGAAATGTCATGACCACCATGTATTATTACAAGACATATTTCCACTTGCAATACGTGGTTTATTGCCTAATGAAGTGTCAGAACCTATAATAGAGTTGGGGAAATTTTTTAAGAACTTATGTTCAAAGTGCTTGAGAATTGAAGATCTTGATGTCTTGGAAAGCCAGATTGCAATCACATTGTGCAAATTAGAAATGGTGTTTCCACCTGCCTTCTTTGATATCATGGTCCATTTGCCTATTCACTTAGCAAGAGAGGCTAAGCTTGGTGGACCTGTCCAATATCGATGGATGTATCCTATTGAGAGGTAAGGTTGATGACCTTAAGCTATGATGTCTTTTCCATTATTTAAAAAAATGTCTTACCTTATCCATACTAATGCAGGTACTTGCGAACACTAAAAACTTATGTTCGCAACAAGGCTCGTCCAGAAGGTTCAATCTCTGAAGGTTACTTAGCTGATGAATGCCTTACTTTTTGTTCGCGTTATTTGAAAAATGTCCCAACTAAGTTCAATAGACCTCCTAGGAATGATGATGGACATATAGAACATGATAAGATGTCTATCTTTAATCCAAGTGGACAGGCGAGGGGACGTTATGAATCAATTTTTCTATCAGATATAGAGTTTAATCAAGCTTGTATGTACGTGTTTCAAAATTGTGAAGACATCTGGCCATTTATTGAGTAAGTTTATAGGAATTAGCCATCGCTTACCTAAAAAATTTTCAAGTATCACCTTTAACTAAGTAAATCATACATTGCAGGAAGCACAAGATGGAGACTGAAACACAAGCTTCAATGGTTGCAGAGTTCCCAGAATGGTTTCGTGCACAGGTATGTTTTGACCTCGTGTTTCTATTAGTTAGATTAAACGTTATGATATTCATACATGTTGTCCTTTATAGGTTTTAGAGTTAGGTGCACGGGGTGACGCAAGTGATGACCTTATGAGCCTTGGAGTCGGACCGTTAAAAATGGTCCATCGTTATTCCACATTTATGGTGAATGGATTTAGATTTCACACTCAAGACCGAGCCTCTGGTAGAAGAACACAGAATAGTGGAGTCCTTGTGAGGGGTGATGATTCAGATGAGACAAAAGAATATTATGGTATTTTAGAAGATATATATGAATTGTCATATATTGGGAATAAGAAAGTGTATCTCTTCAAGTGTCATTGGTGGGATGTGGGTCATTTAGGAAAAGGATACAAAGTGGACAAATATGGAATTACAAGTGTCAACACCCAATACTCATTAAACTCAAATGAACCATTTGTCTTGGCATCTCAAGCAGAACAGATATTTTACCTAGAGGACATTGGTAACCCAAATTGGCTTGTTGTTGTAAAAACAAATCCTCGTGACTTCTTCAATATGCCAAAGATGACTGATGATGGTGTAGATGGGGATAATGATGAATTATTAAGCGATGAGGCTTATCAGCAGATTGAAATTGAAGTAGACTTGACTACTAGTAGTGATATAGGCATTGACCTAGTGGTTTGCCTTCATAGGGATGACATTCAACCAGAAACAATAAACTACTCAAGTGAACGACCTCGACCAAGTGGGCCAAATGTAAGTGCTGAGGTGGATGAATTCATTGATGATAATAATGAAGATGTATCCACTGATGAAGAAGATGGAGAAGACATACTTGATGAAGATATGTCCACTGATGAAGAAGATGGAGAAGACATACTTGATGAAGATATGTCCACTGATGAAGAAGATCAGGATGACAAAGTTGATGATGATGATGCAAACGACATAAATGATACTACTTATAACTTAGATTAAATGTTTTCTGGTAGTGTACTTACAAACATATTGCCTTATGTTTATATATTCAAGTTAGCATTTGAATTCAAACTATTATATCTCACATCTTATTTACAATTTTACAGAAAATGTCAAGTGGTGGACGTGGTAGAGTTGGAGGAAGGGGGGGAAGAGGGAATGGGCGTGGCAGTGGTCGGTTGAGACGTGACCACACAGGTGATGTGACATCACCACGACGACTTGTCATAGAGAATGTTTCTGAGAGTAGGGAGTCTACTCCACCCATACTACCACCATCTGTGACACAACAAGAACACGAAGATTCTCCACCCATGCAGCCATCATTGAACCAGAGTAGTGCAGGTATAATCACTTTTAGATTTTGTTTAATTATGGTTTATTTTTTTTCTCCCCCCTCGCATGAACACACACACACACACACACACACATCTCTATCTAAGTGTAATGATTTTTTATGACCTACATGTCTTATTCAGCTTCTTGTAGCACTATTAAGAAAGGTCGAGGGAAATACAAGTGTATTTCTGTTGATTTGAAGACAAAACATGGTAGAAAGATTATTATTGACATCCCTGAAGACTTTGAGCGGGCTGTTGGAGATGGCGCTCGAGAGTTCTCCAGTTATTGTGGCTTGGTGGTTCGGACCACTTGTTTATTTAGAGATGGTGACTGGCCTGCCCAACAAGAAAAATATGGAGATATTATGTGGTTAAAAGTTAAGGTAATATCTTTGTGTATAGACAATTATGCAAACTAAATTTTTTTATTAATTTTAAACCCTTTACATATGTCACTATGACTATTTATATTTATGGTCTGTAGGATAAATTTGAACAACGAGAGGGTCAGGCTGAGTCATTGATGAAGCGCTTCACTCTTAGCACTTTACGGAGATTGTTTAGGAGTTGGAAGACAAAGTTACATGATCTTGTCAAATTTCTAGATACAGATGAAGATAGGCGTGCAGTTAGACCGGCTGATGTGCATCCTATAGATTGGGAGTGGTTACTCTATCATTGGGCTACTGAAGATTTTAAGGTAATGTATTCTTGTTCTATAATATAGTTTGACCTTGTTTCCTTATATACAATTCTCATAACCAATTTAAATAATAATAAATACTTTTCTCCACTTGTAGGTGATGAGTAATAGAAATAAACTAAATAGAGGAAAACAAGTAACCAAGCATACATGTGGCACGCGGTCATTTGCAGAGATAGAGCATAGTCTGGTAAGGATGGACTATTTATTTTTTATTTACTAGTGTACTTTTATGTAAGAAATTTTTTTCCTTATTATGAGATGAAATAATGCTATTTACAAAATATTCTAGAGGGATCCCATTACTGGCGAACCAGCGGGACCTGATGTGGTATGGGAGGCGCAACACACTCGTCGTACAAAGGATGGGGAGATAGAGTGGGCTGATCCCAAGTCACAGGAGATTCATGTAACTTTTCAACATCTTTCAATTTTTTATCTTTGCTTAATTACAATTTATTGTATGTATTTTTAATTTGCTAATTAAACTGAAGGGTTGTCTACATGAGCTTGTTGTTCGACAACAATCATCTGAAGTTGAATCTCGCATGACTGGAGATGAAATTTTATCTACTGTATTGGGTGCACGGTCAGGGTTTGTTCGTGGAAAGGGTTATGGAAAGAAACCCTTAAAAAAGAGACCCGTTGACCAAGTTGATGTGGACTATAGGGTATCATCTGCAATAGAACAAGTTCGGGAAGAAATGGAACGAAAACGAGAGGAGGACCGTGCCCAGATGGCACAAGAGCGCGAAGAAATGGAGCAAAAAATGCAAGAAGAATTTGAACGAAAGCTCCAGCAAGAGCGATCTCAAATGGCCCAACAAGTGCAAGATGAAGTTCGCGCACAAGTTGCTGCCTTGTTGTCCACATTACAACAGCAGGTATATAACACATTTTCTTTCTTATTTCTAAGAATAAACAATACTTACTGTTTTTTTTTTAAATTCTAATAGGGACATTTACCTTCAAGTAGCAATATTTCAAGTAGACCAGCTCAATGAATCTAGATAAATAGCGGTATGTTTATAAATCACTGCTTCTTTCCTACTAGTTTAAATATTTATTTAAGCATGGTTCAAAGTTTAAATTTTAATTTAAATGCTATCTGATATTTTAACTGCTATTGTTTCTCTTTTAGTCCAAAGTAATTACTAGTATTAAATTCAATAACATTTTTTTTTCTCTCCTCTTACAGGTTGAGTGTGCTTCAAAGAATAACCAAGCATATCAAATATATTCCACCTCACTAGTTTTTTTTGTTGAGAAGTTCCAAAACTATTACTAGTGAATGTACAATTTGTAACTTTTGTTTTCTCATTGTTGATTATGTATTTGACTACAACTTTGTTGAATTTACTCCTTGTTTTTAATCAAAATTTTCTTTTGATGTAATTCAATTTAGTTGTTGCACTTTGATTTTATCATTGCCATCTCATATCTTTTGAAGTTGATTTTAGAACCATTTGAATTTTGTTATTTTTTTAGGCAAATAACGTGTAATTACAAATAGAATATTTTAAATAAAATTCTGTCATCTTTAATTGTAATAATAGGTTGTCACTAAAAAATTTAAAAATAATTGTTTCAGAAATAAATTTAGTGGTGACAACATATTTAGAATCAGTGGCGACGACGAGTTGCCACTAAAACAAGTTGATTTAGTGGCGACAACAAATTGCCTCTAAAACTATAAGAATAAGTGGCGACGACGAGTTGCCACTAAAACAAGTTGTCTCTAAAACTATAAGAATCAGTGGCGACGACGACTTGCCACTAAAACAAGTTGTCTCTAAAACTATAAGAATCAGTGGCGACGACGACTTGCCACTAAAACAAGTTGATTTAGTGGCGATGACGAGTTGCCACTAAAACAAGTTGATTTAGTGGCGACAATAGGTCATCACTAAAACTATAAGAATCAGTGGCGACAACGAGTTGTCACTAAAACATGTTGAATTAGTGGCGACAATAGGTTGCCACTAAAACTATAAGAATCAGTGGCGACAATCAATTGCCACTAAAACTAGTAGGATTAGTGGCGACCAAGAGTTGCTACTAAAACTATAACAATTAGTGGCGACCAAGAGTTGCCACTAAAACTATAACAATTAGTGGCGACCTTTCATTGTTACTGGAAATTAGTTGCGACATTAGGTCGCCACTAATTATGGCATTTTCGCCACTATTTAACAAGTTTTTAGTGGCGATAAGGGATGCAAGAATTCATTTTGACCTTTAGTGGCGACCTTGGTTGCCACTAATTGCCATTTTTAGTGACGACCTTTTTTGTCGCCACTAAAGCCTTTTGCTACAGTCGTATTTGTGACAACCTGGCGACGACTTTTTGTCGCCACTATAAAGCTTTAGTTGCGACTTTGGTTGTTTTTAGCGACGACTTATGTCGCCACTAAAGGCGGTTTTTTTTGTAGTGATAACCATAAGATCTCTGAAGCCTTAGTATATGTAAGCTTGAGTTTTGCATTATTGCACTATTATATTTTGTTAATTTAATTTAAATTTTTTAAACAATAAAAGTAAATAAAATTATAAGAATTAAAAAATTAATTTAACTTTTATTTTTTAAAAAAATTAATTAGGAATTATAACTTAGTAAAAATTTTATTAAAAGACCTTAAAATTCAAATTTTCTTTAAAGAAGTAGAATAAGTTATTTCTCATATTTCATAAAATTATAACTTTATCTTTTCAATTTTACAAAAGTATTTTAGATTTGTTATTGTGTGTTTAGGTAAAAATACTCTTATAATATCAGAAAGATCAAATTATAAATTTAAGGCGTATGAGTATTAACTTTAAAAAATGCTAATAATAATTTTTTAATTAGTTAAAGAAATTTTAATTTTTAAAATCTCTTAATAAATTTTTTATTAATTTACGATGATTAAGTAAAATTTTTCTTTTATTTTTTCAAAGAAGTGAAGTCTGCTTCTAACGGCAAAGCTAGATGCCGGATGGATATCAATGGGGTTGCAACGTGAGACACGAGAATATATGCGAATGTGGTCACACTGGAAAAGGAGTCAGTCTTCAATTTCTCTCATTGTTTGTCGTTTTTGAATACAACATGGACATGGACGATATGTCAGCTTTGAAAGAGAAATTCGCTACGAAGTGTCCCTATTCTTACTGCCAGGCTGCTCTAGTGGGGTCCACCTTACGCATGTCATCTTATGTTGTTTAATGTAATTTTTAAAAATTATAATGGAAGATTTTAAATTAAAAAATTTTAAATTTTAAAATTGTTTTAAAAAATTTAAGAACTAAAAATTTAAAATTATATAAGTAAATTATAATTTAGGATTTTAAATTAAAATTTTTAATTTTTAATTTTTGAAAATAATTTTAAAGTCTAAAATTATTCAATATGAATATATTTAATTATAATTTTTCTATTTAATTTCCTTCTTTTATACCAAAAACACTTGGTATCGCATGTCCATGCTAAATTGCTAACCCAAAAAAACTATTGTCCCAGTGCAAGTTTAAAATTGCAATAAAAAATCATGTTGTTATAAGAGCATCAAATTGAAACTTTGTGTGAAACGTGATTTCAAAAAAAAATACTGCATTTCCAAACACACGTTCACTGGTCACCACAACCATGCTTTATGACGTCAGTACCACATTTTTGTTAAAAGTACATTGATAATAATAATAACAATCATAATAATAATAATGGTTATTATTATTAACTTAACAAATAATAAAATGCATGTCAATGTTTTAATTTATTTTTAAATAAACATATGCAAAGGAATAGATCAAATGGCAAGATACGCTTGAGTATATTGGTTGAACAATCTTTGTAACATCGGGAATTCGAATCCGTTGAAAAATATTTATGGGAATGGACCGTCACAAATCTTGAGAAATTAAAATAGTCTCACAATTAAAAAAATACTGTTGAAGAAAAAAAAAATATATCACTGAATCACGCGCTAACTTTTTAAATGCACCCAACATTATCCATTGAAATAGGGCTATTTTAACTGAATTGCTAAACCAGAATTTGGGAAAGATTGATTAAAAAAAAATATATCTTTCATAATAATACAAGTTTAATTCTTCTGGAGAATTTTATTATTATATAATTATTTTATTTATTATTTTCAAAAGTATTTTAAGAAGAAAAAAGATAAAACAATCTTTTACTATTTTTAAAACATTACCTTTTTATAAGAATATGATATTTTCTCATCCACGAGTATTATTAGCACCTTTCGTTATCACTCTACCTTATCGTTTGGAGGTGGGGTCTTCGTACTCTAACTTCCTTCTCAAGATAACTTCCTCGTTTTTTCTTTATCCGTGTTGCCTGTATATCGGGGTACAAATCTGTGACTGCTTTCGAGTTCACACTTCGTACATTAATGGCCCTGTTTGCTGATGATGCTAACTGAGAAGCCACCTTGGACTCCTCTACTTGTCATATAGCACGTTTACATTGTTTTGCAATTAAATATGCGTGATTAAAATATTAAAGAAAAGTTTTACGAAAACGGGATGCTTAACCTAAAACGGGACTAAAATCTCTCAATCCCTAAATAGGAATTCTAAACACAATCTAAAATTCATGAAACGAAATCACAAAAATCTTGCATCTGAAATTACTCAAACCTTTCAACTCAATATTCTTTAGCGGTTTGAAAGCTAAAAGAAACTTTTGAGGCACGAACACAACATTTGAAACATGGAACTTGAGTTTTATATCAATAAAAGTGTGGTACGTAACCATTAGAGTTGAAGAATCTGAGTCATAAAGAGTAATGGTTTAGTAAATTATAAAAAATTATAAATAATACAAAATTAAGAGGAGATGTGTAATATATTTGCTTTTTTTAAATCCTTATGAATAGTGTTTGTTTCCTCCCGCATTAAGGCTGAAAAAATATAAATTAAATCTTTTGCAATCAATCTTTGACAGTCAAAGACGAAGTGATATAAAAAAAAATTGTATATGAGATTTTTTTGAATATTTACTTTTTTTGGTTTTTAAGTTTGTCTTCAATTAAACGCTACCTAATTATTTGGTGAATGTCCAGGATCAACTTGGAAAAAGTGGATGTTGATGGAGAATTTAAAACTTTTTGCCCTTCCGCATATACTTGAGGGCTTAGGGTCAATAATGCATCCGAATAATGAAAGCCACCGTCTTCGGCAATGAATGCTTGTACCCCCCAAATTTTTGGCGCAAAGCACTTTGGTCCCATGATTAAGAAAATAAGAGGAAAAAAATTATGTATAATATTTATTTTACTCTTATAATTATTATTTAAATATTACTTAATAATTTTTTATTAATTATCATTTAATCATTAAAAATAAGAACACTAAAATTATTTTTTATATCCTCAAAGGAAAAAGATAAATGACCCTATTAGGTAATGATTTATAACTGTACCAAAATCATTTTTAAAGCATTACGCTCATCTTCATGTGCATTTTTATATTAAGAAAAAGGAGAATCTTATATATCTTTTACTTTTTTGTTAAAAAATTTTAACCATTACTGTTTTTAATGAGCACGTGATATTAATTGCCAAAATTATAGTTTATGGACACCTCACTAGTATCAGTCCATTGGTTCCAACAAAAACAAAAGAAGAAAAAATCGCTGATCCAAAGGCGCCTTTTGTTGGACTCTTATATCGACATGTAACACTAAGATATATTAATGATTTAAATATAACAACTTTAAAAGTATTCACATTAGATATAATATTTTTTAGAACTTATTTACAAAAAATGTGCCAGAAATAACACTTTTTGCTTCATATTCGATGGCTTTACCACCATGTGCAGGATCCTTTTCAGACGGGATCACGCTGGAAATGGCGTCCCTCTTCAATTTCTCCCATTGTTTGTCTTTTCTGAATTTAAAAAGTGAGATTTATGTGCATTAGCTTTTTCATAATAGCAACTTTTTTTCCCAACTTTTTAGCTAGTGCTCAACTTCTTGTATTTCTAATAGTAAGGATTCCTTTATCCTCCTTTACAGATTCGCTTTTGCGAAGAGCAACGGAATTTTCACTGCCATGTTAATGTCAAGTTTCCAAATAATTTTATTTTTAATATTATAATAAAAATAATTATTTTTTTAATTTTTTAAAGAAAAATATATAAAATTAACTTCATAATAAAAAATAAATTCAAAAAAATTTCAATAGACATCACATGTCAAAAGAAGAGAATAATATTTTTAAACAAAAGAAATATTAAGTATGGTTAAATCCAATATAAAAAAACATAATTTATTCTTTTTTCTTTTCATACAATTCAATATCTTAAAAATTGAACAAGTCATTAACAGCAATAAAGAGTAGTTCACAATTTAATAAATTGATTATAGTTGATTTAAGGTCAAACTTCTTTTTAAATATATATACAATATGATATATATATATATATATATATATATATAATGTTTTATAATTAAATTGATACATATACTGTAAAATAATATTTCAAATAGTTATAAATATTTTAAAATATGAAAATTAATTAAAATATTTTGCATATGATAATAAATCTATATAAAATAAATTAGATATAATTTTTTAAATATCATAAATCTCTATTATAGAATGTCAAAATTCTAATTTAAGCCAAAAAAAATCAAAAAAATCAATTTTTAAAAAGAAAATCGCTATAAAATGTTCCTATTTTTACTGCTAGGCTACTCTAACATGCCATCTTTGGTTGTTTAATGTAATTTAAAAATATATATATAGTGGAGGATTTTAAATTAACATTATTTATATTAAAAATTTTTAAATTTTAAATTTTTTTAAAAAATTAAATATTAAAAATTTATATTATGTAAGCATGTTATTATTTAAGATTTTAAATTAAAATTTATAATTTTTAGATTTTTAAAATAATTTTAAAATTTCAAATTATTTAATATAAGTATATTTAGTTATAATATTTTCATTTAATTTTCTTTTTTATACCAAAAACACATGGGGTCACAGACCCATGCTAAATTGTTAACGTCAGAAAAACTATTTTCTCACAGGTCACCACAACCTTGCTTTGTGACGTACTACCACATTTTTGTTAAAAGCACATTGATATTTTATAATAATAATAATAACAGAAATTATTATTACTAACTTAACAAATAATAAAATCCATGTCAATATTTTACTTCATTTTTAGTTAAATTATTTAAATTAATAATTAATTTTATATAGTTTGTGAAAAATAAAAATAAATCAGTGAAAGCTTTTCACTCTCTTTATATCAATAACTATTTTTTATTAATTGGTCTTATTTTTAGATTTATTATGTTTTATCTATTTAACATAAAAAATTACGTTCAAAATCAAATTTTTTATTACATTAGTTTATTAAATTATTTATTAGTAATTACAGGACCATATGCTTTCAGTATTGGCTTATATTTTTTGGTATGTTGATAGTATAAAATATTAAATTTAAAAATTTATGCAAATTACTCAAACTTTAATTTTTATAACTAAATATTTACAAGGAAGTAGGTCAAATGATAAGACACGCTTGAGAGTATCAATTGAACAACCTTTGTTATATCAAGAATTCGAATCTATTGAAAATTGTTTATGGGAATGGACTGTCACAAATATTGAAAAATTGAAATAGTCTCACACTCAAAAAAAATGTAAAAATACTGTTGAAGAAAAAAAAAATCACTGAATCATCTATAAACTTGTAGCATTAACTTTTTAAATGCACCTAACATTATTAATTGAAATAGGGCTATTTTAACTAAAGTGCTAAATCAGAATTTAGGAAAGATTGATTAAAAATATATATATCTTTCATAATAATACAAGTTTTATTTCTGGAGAATTTTATTATTATATAATTATTTTATTTATTATCTTCAAAAGTATTTTAAGATGAAAAGAGATAAAATAATCTTTTACTATATATATTTAGGCTTCAAATCCTCCCAAGCATAACAAAGAAACATTATTGATATTTAACTCAAGTTTGCTCTTGGACTCCCAAATGTTGAAATTTTATAAACGATGAATCATTTGAAGTAGTGTAAATTTATTAATGTTAAACAATCTCTTTATGATGTAATATTTTTCTTTTAATTATAATTAAAGGGGTCTTAAGATTTATACTAACTGAAAGTCTTTTCACACATGATATTAAAGGTGTATTCTCCTATATTAACTTTTAAATTACTCTATTAAAAAAATTGGATTTTGTAATATTTGGCTTTAAAACAAATATTAATATAATCTAAGAGATTTTGTTCAAATGACATTTTTTCTTAATATAAGTGCAAGAGAATTTTGATGTAGTTAGGTTTACACTCTCAACTCCTAAAGGTCTTGTGTTTTATTTTTAATAAAAAAAGATAATATAATTTATTTCTTTAACTTTCAAAATAAAAAATACCCCCCCCCCAAAAAAAAACTACCGCCTTAAAGATTTGGATCATTTTGTCAAGTTTTTGTTAATGGTGTTTACTTATACTCCTCTATTTGTCACATAACACGCTTTGATTCTTTTGCATCTAAATATATATTGGTGGTTAAAATATTAAAAAGACGAGTTACACAACAATGCAATGTTTAACCCAAAATCTCTAAATTCTTAAATAGGAATTCTAAACACACTCTAGTAATCATGAAACAAAATCACAAAATCTTGCACTCGAACTATATCCAAAAAACTTTCAATTCAATTGTCTATAATGGATTGAAAGCTAAAAGAAACTTTTTAAGGTACAAAGACGAACATTTGAAGCATGAAACTTGAGTTTTATATCAATGAGTGTTACATAAACATTAAAAGAGTTGAAAAATCAAAGTCTTGAAGAGTAACAATTTAATACATTATTCTTATTTTTAAAATTAACAAAATTTATAAATAACACAAAATTAAAACAAAATTGTAATTTTTCTTTTCTAAATACGTATGAATAATGTCTGTTTCCTAAAGCGCTAAATTCATTTAATATACAAAATGGAAAAGAATATAAAAATTAGAATAAAAAAATAATTTTGATGTTAAAAAATACTTTTCATATTCTTATTTTAAAAAAACTAAATAAAAAAATATTATTAAATAATAATTATAAAAATATAATAAATATTGTAAAATCCTTCTTATCCTCGTACAAATGGGACCTTAGGGTTGAAAGGTAGATGTTGATAAAGAATTTAAAATTTTTTATCCTTATGCAAATAATTGAGGGCTTGTGGTCAATAATGTATTGGAATCACGTGATACGTGTCCCCTCAAATCATTATCTCAAAGCACTTTATGTGCAAAATATCTCAATGTAAATGAATTATTTAGTATGCAAAATTGTTAGGAATAAAAATAAAAATAGAAAATAAATAAACAATTTTATAGTTAAAAATTGACTCTCATGTTTTTATTTTAAAAATTAATAAAAAAATAAATATTATTAAGTAATAAATATAAGGATATAATAAATGTTGTACTAAATTTTAAAAAAATCTCTTTTATTTGAAGTTTCCAAACAATCCCTAAATGATGATTTTCTTTTTATTTTGGACCTACAATGTGTTAATTTATAACTGCATCAAATTAATTTTTTAAGCATTATGCTTATTTTCATTGTTATTTTATAATAAAAAAAACTTATTTGACTTATTTATTTATTTTTTTAAATGTTAATTATTATCATTTCGAAGAGTGTGAGAATCCTTGTAAAAAGAAATTGTCATAAAAAATCATACTATAAACTTGTCTCATCAATTTTTTTTAAATGTACTTTACATCACTCATGGAAATAAAGTTATTTTAATTAAAGGATTAGTTCAAAAAAAAAAATATCTCTTGTAACAATATAGGTTTGATTCCTTTTACAAACAATCTAACAATAATATTCTAAATACATCAAATTGATACAGGGAAAAGTGCCTTTAAACTTGCTTGAAAAGAAAATAACCCAGACAAGATATGGGAATATACTCTAACAGTAATAATTCTACACTTTCTCCTCGAGTCCACGATAATAAGCGTAGTTTTAACAGTTTCCTTTTTTATTCTTAATTATTCATTTATTTATTATTTATAATTTTTTCACAAGCCATTTTTGGCCTATAAATAGGCCATGAGAGGTAGCAAGGAGAGGCAACCGCACCATAAGTCAACTTTTGCTTCCAAAACCACTGAGCTTCAAAAATTTTCCTACACTCTGCAAACATGTCGAAGAAGATAGCTACGACTGCTGCAAGTGCTATCACTTCGCAAGCATCAAGTGCTATCAATTTGCAATCATCAAGGGCTATCAATTTGCAAGCATCCTTGGCGCTGAACCCATTCACCTCACCTGATGAAGTGATCTCCAATCACATTATTGGAATCCATGACTCCCAAGCTACCAAGTACGACGTGGATTCTCTTTACAAAGTCGTCTCCAACGTTGTCGAGAGCTCCACTCATATTGGTCACTCCCTTGACCTCAAGGTAAAACCATACTAATCACCATCTTATCATTTTCTTAATAGTATAAAAAAATTGCTATGTTCTGTGTTTTATATATTTATATTTTGTATTTGTTTGTGTTTACTTTTGCAGCGTCCCAAAGCTGTTGAACTTATAGAAGACAAGGTTCCACATTCCAGTTTTATGCCACCATTTAGTACACTGAAAGAAATTGCTTGTCAGGTCATTCCTTATTTCTTTATTCAATTACCTATTGATTTTTCATTAATAAGTCACTTTATAAAAATGAAAGGTTTTAAATTTTGGTTGAGTTGAGGTAACAGTTAAGAAACATAATTGAATAAAAAAAGGTTATTGTGAATTACAATCATATGTAGTTAGTAAAAAACTACCATGCCTGACAGTAACATTGTGACCACAATTGTAGTGATAAGCCATAATTTAAAACATTGATCAAAATAAACAGTTTTAAAGTATAATCCTTGGACCTAAGAGAGGATTAAAGAACTAACAAAAGATCACTAAAATATTGAATAGTTCTAGTGGCAAGATCTACTAATAAATCAATGTTGCTAAGTTCTATTGGCTTCCTGTGCCTATCTTGAGTGGAAAGAGCATACACAACAATTTTATAGAACTTGTGAACTGCAACGAGACTCACATAATTTGGTTGCAGATGACATGCAAACCGTTTAGCACCACTACTGCACACCAAACAATAGTGGGGATTCTTGAAAACCTTCGGAGCTACACATGGGATGCAAAGGCAGTGATAGCTCTGTCAGCTTTTGCATTGGACTATGGGGAAACTTGGTGCCTTTCCCTAATGGAAACTACCAAGGACCATGCTCTTTAACTCCACATTTTCAGGCTTGGGGAAGAGGGCAAGCCTAACCAAGACAACATAGACCTCATTAGCACCTTGGTGGATCGCACACTGCAACTTATTGAGGGTATCTTGATATTGGAGAAGAAGATCGCTAACAAAACTTACACTCCAAAGGATCTCTCAGCTTTGTATGCTGCCCCTCGAGACATTTATACCTACTGGGCAATCTTGGCCCTTCTAGCTTGTGCTAATCGGATGATTGAATTGTGAGTAGTTCAAATCTCATCATTTTTATGCCTTTACCAACCTTTTTTGAGAAATTTTCTCAACTAAATTCAGTTAAAATAAGATTTCTAGAATAAGTACATTATGAGTCGAGACAAGTTGTGTAAGACATACTTTATAATCAAACTTATTTATGCTTTTTATTATATATGCACGTGCGCACACAGATATATATATATATATATATATATGAGTCTATTTAACACTACAAAAAAAATGAAGGCTTTACCATGGCTAAGCCACTTAACTAGGATTTGTAAAATTGTGGTTGAACCGTCCATCAAGAATGGTTTAACTAGTGCCGTTAAGCGTGGGCTAAACTGGTTAACCCTTGGCTTAACTACTGTCACACCCCACAAATTGAGTACTCTGACGCGGAAGCGGAAACATAGAAAAAAATACTTATGGCATTAATCTGAATTATATAAAACATACAAGCTTTTCTTAAAAGGGCATTTGTAGAAATTTCGGCAGAGTCTCCTCTATAACGTAGACTTCCCGATATTTCTACAAACGCTCAGCCAGTACAATATATCCCAAAAGAGGTACAATCAGACCAAAAGAAAACATCTGGGGTGTGGGGATACCCTAACTATGATTCAGTGGAGCTAAATTTACAAGGTTTTACAAAGCTTCAAACAAAATACATATACACTCAAAGTACACCCACAGGAGCTCCGCAGGCTCGTCAAAGGATGTCTCAAGAGGTCGGCCACTAGAAGGCGGTTGGGGGTAGGCTAGAGTCCCTACTGCTCTCTCAAAAATATATATATAAAAAAAATGAGTCGAATACTCAGTGAATAAGCATACTGACCCTTTTTAAAAATAAACATAGGTCAAATAGGTTTACATATATATATATATATATATACAGATATAGACCATATGAAACAGATTTTTAAATAAACTCCTTTTTCAAAATACACCGAACGCATCTAAACAGAACCAATTGGAACACAAACGCAAAGCACACAGCTCGCGGGGAAAATCACTACAGACGCAAAGCTTCTAGCTTGCGATAATAGAATGACTCCGCGTGTGGTGGCCTGCACACGGGGCTAGCACCACCCCTGCTAGCTGAGGTTCAGATCATGGTGCACCAGGGCTAACATCTACTGCTGTTAGCTACAGGGTTCTGAGCAGATAACTCCATAAAACAGTACAGTTTCACTAATTAACATTTCAGACAAAGTATCGTTCAGATCAGTTTCACAGTAGGGTTTCCAATTAACTCAACATCCGTAAACTTGCAAAATTCCCAATTGAAATCAAATTTTTGTAAGCATGCATATGACTACATTTTAAAATATGTATCTCTATAAATAGAGAATCAAAATTTTAAAACACTGCAAGGAAACTTAAGAACAGAAATAAGAATTTCCTAAGTCTTTGGTCCGCATTACTTACTCACCTTTCGAGATACTACAGAAATTCTCTGATTCGTTCCTCGGCTACACCCCGATCTCTGGAATTTCCTACAATACCCGTTCATCGAATTTTAGAAAATGAACCACCCCAAGGAATTTCATACGAACTTGGACTTATCAAAATTTAAAATTTAATCCTCTACTAATTTTTACGCCTTCCAACTAGTACAATAGATTCCATATTCCCATTTTTTTATGCTTCCTTTTTCTTGGTTCAACTTAGGAGTTAAACCAAAATTCGAAAACTATAAGAAAGACATACCATCTTTAATCGAGAAATTTATTCTGCATAATGATACTTTAACAAGTAAAAAGGAGTATAACAATCAATTTGAGGAAGGTATATGCAGAAATTGAAGGAATTTAGTGTATAGAAAAGTGGGTATACCATTTAATATGAGGAAAATCAAATTCAAACCAACTAAAGTCACTTTTTGCATCACTTTTTCTCTTGTACAAGACTTCCCTCAGCTGGCCATACAGAATGTGTTCAGCAATTAAAAACAAGGAAAAGAGATGCCAACAAAGCAACTAAATGGAGTTGCACATACTCCAGAACCTATATGGCGTTAATCAATCAGTCACACCCACAGCCACAAAGTTTAGCTTAAACGAAGGAAAGCAAACAACAACTAGAATCAAACCAGAAAAAATGAAGTGAAGGTGGTATAGGGAGATGAGGCACTGTTCAGCAAAACCAAGGGAGATGAGGCGCTGAAAAAGGGTTCAGCAGAAGCATTACGCACAACAGAATTTGTAACTTGGGGAGAGGATCATTCTGGCGTGATTTTCATTAGTAACCAGTGCTGAAATTTAGCAACTTAGGGAGAAAATTCTGTAGCAGAAAGTCAAAACCAAATCAGCCAAAAATGGCGTTAAACAGTGGAAAAGAAATGGAATTTTTTTAGCTTGCTCATACCCAAAAATCAGTAGCAAAACCGAACCAAATTCAAGGAGAAGCTGCAGCTGGAACTCGAACAGAATCAATGCTGAAACAGAGCAGATAAAACGCTGAACAGGGGAAGAAACTTACAGCTTGTTTCAGCGCTTTGGTTCGTCCAGTAGGGAGCTTCCTATGCGACTTGGATGGAGCATCAATTCTGGAGCACTCAACTGAAGCAACTCAAGGCGTGAAGAAGCAGAAGCTCAACGCCAGCAGCTCGAAGGAACAGAGGGAGCAGCGTCCAGAAACAGAGGATGAAATAGCACAACTCTGGCGGTTCTGTGATGCTGCGCTGGAGGATATATTCTGGATGGGAGAAGACCGAAAAACCCAGCTGAAGGAAGAAGGAGAGGAGGGGTACATTGGTAAAATGGCAGAGGAAAAGAATTGTGCATGGCAGCTGTACCAGCATTGAAAAGTCTCATCTCCCTCATGCATCACGTAGCGTCTTTTCCTTCATGCATCACGTCTGGTGTTATTTTTCCTTCATGCATCACGTCTGGTGTTACAACTACAGTTTCTGCTAACTATGGTAAAGTCATTGAACACCATAGGTGCAACTATACATCTGTTGTTAGTATAAGAAGAAAAACTCAATATTCCATTGAGAACACCAAGGGTGAAAGTATATATGAATCAATGTGCAACAGAACAAGTAGAATAGCTTAGATGGTGGCAACCTAATTATTACGCCAATGAAATATAAAATATGAAAGATGCACAATCAGATAGCTATATATTAGTTAGACCAGAGCATAAATTTTTAGGAAACAAAAGTACATTTTCATGATTTACCAAAAAAATAAACATTTTTATGATTTAGTTTCCCCAAACTTATTAGCTCTCAGATTTTGACATCCTATAGTAACTGCTGAGTTTAGAAGTTTGTCATCTAAATCATATAAACACCATAGTGTAGTGTAAGTATTTTACAGGATTCAAGGTAGCATAAATATCTAGGCTCAAACTCTAATCTATATTTCCATGGTAATAAAAGAGCAACAATTGGGAATTATAGGACAGAACACAACGGCTGGGAGAAAGGAAAAGGAGAATAACATAAATGGTTTAGATAAATCTTTAAGAGAAAATGGCATTCACCTTTGTAGGTTTTAATGGTAATTTTAGTTGGTCGTTTTCCACACCTAGGTTGCACCTGAACCCGAAACTACGAAGATAACTAAATTGTCTTCTTCAATGCAACCATGGTGCTATTCAAAATATAATGGAGGATGCCTCATGGAAAGAGTAGGACCACTACTCACAGTTCTTGAATTTAAATCACAGCTCCAAACTTGAAGATCTTTTCCCTCAAAATCTGATGTAACCAATGTTTTTGCATCAGTGGATATCTGTCCAATTGGTTTTCCCATCTTTGTCTCTATGCATTTATTAAAAAAAGGTTTTAAATACAAAAAAAATCAAACAAATCTAAAAAGGAGATGAAAACTTATAGCAATGGAAGGGGAGTTGGATGAAGCTAGATCGAAAAAAGGGAAGGAAGTCGATGGAGAGGGAGATTCGGTGGAGAGAGAGAGAGAGAGAGGGACAGAGCTCAGCTGCAATGGCGGTGAACTTCTATGAAAGTGGAGGCGGCTCGTTGCTGCCAGGGGAAGGATCCATCATAGGGGTGTTGTCGGAGGGGGTGGAGGGAAGATGCGTTTAGGGGTGGCGAGGAATTTTGATTTTTTTTCTTTTTTGTTTTGAGGGGGGGTGTTTTTGATGCCATGGGGCGAGTGTTTAACTGTGGTTAAATTTTTTAGTTTCATCGCAGTTTGCATAAATTGGGGTTAAATCTTTTGTGATTTAACTATAATTTGTGAAATGGTCGTTAAACCTCTGTAGTTAGACCTCCGCTTTTTAGCAGTGTAAGAACCTTTTTTTTTTCTAATTGCATGTGAAATTCTATTACCTCATGTAATTCGCAATTGCTTTGATTTAGGGATTGGAATATCAAATCCGAAGTTGTTGGGAAGCTCAAACTTGTCCTCACGAGTTTGAATAATGATTTGACTGAGATTAGACGTCAAGAAGGTTACAAAAATGTGCTTGTTAAGTTTTTGAAGTTTTTAATCGTTATGTGAAGTCTAGATCCAATGCTGACAAGGATTCTTTGAGAGTTGCAGATTTGTTACAAGATTCGATTTGGCGATTAGAGGCATTTCGGTCTCCTTCTGGAATTTTGCAGCTTCTGAAGGCTCTGATCTTCCCCAAGGAAATTGTGCAGCTTGAAATCTATGATAATACTACTAAAGAAGGGGTCAGTGCTCAAAATTTTGATACCCAATTAACAATTTTAAATATTTCTACGAAAGAAGTAGAAAAAACAATGCCTATTAATTGTTGATTAATCTTTCTTGTTGGCCAAACAGATTAGCCACGATGTGCTAAAGACAAAGAATCTCTTATTGTTCATTTCTGGCCTTGACAACATCGAAGATGAGATTTGGGTTCTTAGATCTATCCATGAGGCATTCACAAAAGACAAAGACAAGCAGAACTATCAAATCCTATGGGTTCCCACTGTGGAAAAATGTGACGCTGAAGAGAAGGAAAAGTTTGAGCATCTAAAATCCAAGATGCCATGGTACGTTTTACAAAACCTGTTTGTCATAAAAGGTAAAAAACCATTAGAAACAGAGTGGCATTACCAGAGTAAACCTATTGTCGTGGTCACTAACCCTCGAGGGGAAATAGTCAACAAAAATGCATTGCACATGATCTTCGTATGGAAGATTCAAGCCTTCCCATTTTCACCCGAGGTTAGGGAAAGCCTCTTCCAACATTGGAACTGGATTTAGAACGAAGCAACCAAGGTTCACCCAGAGATTGGAAAATGGGTGAGTACAAAATTTTTGAGCAAAGGTTTACCTAAGAGTTGTTCCTACAAAGGACACACAATTTGAAAAAGAATCATATCTGCATATTAAACACAATGTGACATTCAAATTATACATGATATTTCTATATTTTTTGGTCTGATAGTGTCCATATATTCATGTCATATAGCATGTAGTGTCCCTGCTAAACTAGTACAATGTGATATTTTTTACTTTCACGGCTTTTCCTACAAACTAACCATGCAAATTTTATGACCTAGATTCGGGAGGACAAGTACATCTTCATCTATGGAGGGACTGACATTGCAGGGACCCAACGGTTTGGTTCATTGTTAGACGCCATTAGAAAGGACCCTATCATCAAGCAAGCAGACACCATAATAGAGCATTTCAACATGGGAAAGGCTGATCCAACCACTATATCTAAGTTCTGGGAGAACATCACCAACACGTTCTTAAGCATAGTGCAGAAGGACCACTACAAGGAGGACCCTGTGCTTAAAGACATTCAGACTTTACTATCCAAGAAGAACAAAGGGATGGGCTCTTATAAGCAAAGGGGAGAACGTGTTGGTTTTGGGCCACGATCTTCTGATGACAAGCGTACTGGAGGAGTTCGAAGAGTGGAGATTGAATGTGCAAGAACTTCAAGGCTTCGACAATGCCTTCATTGACTACTATAACCGTAGGAAGCCTAAGGTTCCTCCTCATTGCCTCCACTTCCAACTGAGCAATATTCGCTCAAGAATTCCGACCTCCATCTTTTGCCTTGAGCCATCTTGTCAGCAAAAAATGGAAATTGAAATTGTTAGCTACAAGTGTTGCCATGGGATCCATTATAACCACGCATCGGAGAACGACGAGAGTGAGACCCTAGTTCTAAAGATGAAATGGACTCCCTGATCATCGACTAGTTTGCTTTGGTGAAGAACTGCTAGTATGGCTATAATAAATAAATTTGTGTGTTCTATATACCTTTGTTGTGTACTACTTTACCTTGCTGTGTCGTGTCCTATTTGGTCTTGTATGGATATTCTATAATGCTTGCATATTGTAATGTATGCTTCAATAAATAAAGAAGTTACCTATTCTCTCTTCTATTTAACAACTTAAATTTTTAAAAGTTGATTCTTGATATAATATTAGAAATATGGTTAAATTAAAATCTTGGCACAAAATAAGTAGATGTGTGTTTTTTTTTCACTTCAAGCTCAGCAAATTTTTATGTGAAGGATATTAATAAAAGTACTCATAAATTTTCATTTAATAACTTTTTAAGTCGAACTTGAAGGCAATCCTTCACAAGAAATATATTGATACTTTTTACTTAATAACTACCGATTATGACTTAACCATAGCAAGTGCACTACAGAATGCAAAAGGAAAAAGTCATAAATATTAAATTATCCTAACCAATTAATGAAGTTTTAGCGCCAAGAAAATGTGAAGAAGAATAGAAATCCATATGCTTTTTAAAAAGGATATATATTTTAACATATTTTATTATCTACACAATGTGTGATGACTGAAGAGAAAGTTTTAATTACATATAATATATATTAATAAAATTCAATGAAATGAGTATTTTAAATGATAAAATGCATTAGTACATCTAATGAATTTTTATTATTTCATTGCACTATTTAATTATACAAGGAATATATCGAAGAGTTTTTCCATTTATATTGTAATTATTCACAAAAAATTGAACTGCATCATTTTATGTTCATGTCCAGAATAGCAATAGGTCAATTTCTAGCAAATTCACTCAGAGCAGGTTATTGATAGTTAAATTGCTTTTTGTTTTCTAGCAAGTTTTTTTTCTTCCTTTTTATTATTTTATATTTAAGTATATTTAAAAATTGTATATTTCTTTTTACAATTTAACTTTAAAAAATTTTTCTTCCTCTCTATATCATGCTTTAACAACCGATTCTCACTGCTAAATTAATTGTTACCACCCATGTATATGCCTTTATCTATGGGCTATATATATATATGGCAAAATAAGAAAGGGTTATATCATTGCCTCACGTTATTGATAGAAAGAAAGAAATAAAGAAAAACTTGAAAGTCCGTAGTGTTGGTGTTTAAGGTAATGACATAAGAAAAAGAGAAAGTTTAGTCTAGTAAGAATGTATAATGAACCTTATACAAGATTGAAGTTTTATAGGTTCTTTTTCCTATGAACTAGAAGGAGAAGAGGGTGGTTTAGAGGCACTAGGATACAATGATGAAAATGGTAAGGTGATAAGTTAGTATAGGTATTAGGGTTGTTTATTGGCCTATTAGGCCTTACGAGCCACCTTAACCCGACCTAATCGGGTCGGGTCAGGCCGAATTGGGCAAAAAATATAAATGGATAAAATTTTAAATAAAACTATATTAGGTCGGGTCAAGCTACGAGCGAAAACATATAAGTTGATTAACAAATATATATTTATTCAATTCTTCATGTAAGAAGGCTGATTTGAAATCTAACTAAAATATAGGCCATGAATTTTGAGCTATCAAATAAATTACCAATCTGATCATATTGTGCCTTGCAATAAAAAAAAACACTTATTTTATAATTAATGGTGAATCTTACTTATATCTTAGTAACTAATCCAGTTTTGTATTTATCATCGTTACCATTCTCCTTCGATTTCATCTTATAAATCCATTTAACATCATTGGTTTTCAATTCTTTTGGAAGTTCCATTAACTATCAAATATTATTCTTCTCTATGGCTGCTATTTCACCATCCATATATAGCTTTCCTCTATTTTAATTGTCTAACAATTAATTCTTCATAAGTTACATGATCACAACTTGCAGTGAGAGTGAAATGTATGAGTGGATCTCCAGATTGATCAATTCTTATTACCTCATCGTCACTCATCCATGTGGATCTTCTTCTAAGTTGTGGTGTCCTCAGTTCTCTTGTAACTCCAAGTGAGTCGACGACTTGCTCATCTAGAATAATAACTAGTTGCTGCTAATTTTCAAAAAGTGACATCCTGACATGTTAAATATTTATAACTATTTATGCCAATAAAAAGAATAGAAATAAATAATGAAGTAAAATTAACTGTAATTTGAGTGAATTGATTTGAATTATTATACTAATTAAAATTTAACAAATTAAAAACTTTAAAATCATAAAATTTAATAAAAAATTTTAAAACAATAAAAAGCAAGTAAAAAGATTAGAATTGAAAAATTAATTTAAGCTTTACTTTTTCATGGAGGTCATGCATCCTTTAAATGGCAAAGCTAGAATCGAGTAAAGTTGATGCCTAAATTGATAATATGGGGTTGCAACGTGAGACACGAGAATATGAAAGAACGGTGGCATGCTAGAAAAGGACTTATTTTCCAATTTTTCCCATTACTTGTCGTTTTTAGATATAATATCCACACATGGATGATGAAACTTGATCCCTTTTAGTTGTTGTACAGTGTGTAATCGTTATAAGACAAAGAAGCAAAAGAAAATCCTTTCATCAGGGATGATATGTCAACATTTATAAAGTCAATATGTGTATGAACAGGGTCACGCTTGAAAAGCACTCACCTCTAATTTTTTTCTTTATCTGTCATTTTTTAATATGACATTGACACGTGGATGATCATCTTTAAAAATTGTACGACATACAAAGTAAAAAAAAACAGTTTTTTTCAATTATGATTTCCTTTATTTTTTTGTTAATTATACGAAAAAAAGAGAAAAAAAAAGTAAGTAAATGAGACATATTCAATCAATTTTATAAATTTACTTTCTCTGTTTTATTTTTGGAAAATTTTTATCTAAAAATTATAATTTTAAAAAAATGACATTATAGGACTTTAAAAATTAAAATTCATCTACAAGACTAAAAGACTTAAACTACCAATAATACTTCTCAAAGTTATCAATTATTATTCTCAATATTATAATAATTTTTTTATTTAGACATAGTAGCAAAT
The DNA here is from genome assembly GCA_026724425.1 of Erythrophleum ivorense. NCBI lineage: Eukaryota > Viridiplantae > Streptophyta > Magnoliopsida > Fabales > Fabaceae > Erythrophleum > Erythrophleum ivorense. The sequence goes on along the minus strand of JAIUCV010000033.1, from coordinate 2,310,512 downwards.
CTAAAATATTATTATAAAATTTATTTATAGTTTTATTTTAATAAAAGATAAATAAATTACTGCAAAAAGGTCAACATAACTTTTATCGTTTTTTTTCTTTTATTGTTACTTGTTTTTTGCTTTTTTCTACCAATTGAGGTTTTTTCATACTAGCTACGCGTGCTTTGAATGGTAGTGTTAGAAATGGGCAAAATAAATGCCACGATGGATATATATTATGGGGTTGCAACGTGAGACACGAGAATGCATATGGATGGGATCACGCTGGAGAAAGCACAAACTATCCAATTTTTTATCATCATTGTCGTTGCGATTATTATTATTATTATTATTAAAACACTTAATTTTTCTTAATTTTGTATAAAATTCCATTGTTGTCTGTTCATTCTTATATGCTTTAATTTGTTATGTTGTCGATGTTTTGTTTGCTCCAGTGTTTTGAAATAATTTTGTAAATGTTGAAAATTTTAGAACATATAATAAATGAGGTACGGAATAATATTATATATATATATAAGTAATGGCACAAGGACAACGCATATAATGAATTCGGTTTAGCAGCATTAAAATTGGTATAGAAGACTTACAAACCCAATATTTTTATAGGTTTAAAATGATTCAATTTATAATTTTAAGACTTATATAATTAGAAAGATATCATAAAATATTAGAATATTAGACAAAAGTTAGTATGAATTTCTAGTTATGAGAAAGATATAAATCCTAAACTTTGACGGACGAACTATTCACTATCTTTAAAAAACAGTCATCTTATTTTAAATACCACAACAGTGCAACTTTACCTGTATGAATACCCGTAAATGGGATGAAAATGAAAATTTTGAATTTTTTTGTGTAGTTTTATTTATTTTATTATTGGATAGTGTACTTTTAAATAATTAAATAATAAATATATGTTACAAAATAGAGATGAGCAAAATAGCTAGATGCTATTGGGAATCTATAAAATTTACCTATTTATATTTGGGTATAAGAATAAAAACAAATTTTTTGGATAATTTTTAGGGTCTATATATATATGAAAATTTATTTTTTTATTTTCATATTCAAATCTAATTGGATAAATCCTCCCAAGTATAAACAAGAAACATTTTACATATCATGACTATTTTATTAAAAAATATTGATATTGATATTGGACTGAAGTTTGCTGTTGGACGCCCAAATGTTGAAATTTTACAAACAATGAGTTATTTGAAGTAGCATCAATTTATTAATGTTAAACAATCTCTTCATGATGCAATATTTTAATTTTTTATTATATTTTTTAATAAAATTTTTATTAAATTATGATTATTAAATGAAAATTTTTCCTTTACTTTTCAAAGAAGTGAAGCCTGCTTCTAATGGCAAGGCTAGATGCCCCGATGGAAATCTATGATTGCAACATGAGACAGATATATGGACGGGGTCGATTCATATCCTCTTTGTTTTTTTTTTTTTTCTCAATTCCCCTTCTATAAAATCGTTTAATTTAAAATTTGAATAGTTTAAATTTTTTTAAGTTAAAATATTATTTTTTAAAAATTCACAATTAAAAATTATTTTTATTTTATAATCTTATACAAAATTATTTTTAAGATTTTGAAAAATAAATAAATTTGATATATCTAATTAAAAGAAAGATAAAAGTAACAAAAAAATTTATACAATGTTTATTTTATTTTTATAATTATTATGTAATATTATCTATTTATTATTATTCAATTATTAAAAATAAAAATATTAAAATTATTTTTATTTCTAAAATTATTAATATTTTTATTTTTATACCTATCTATCTACATATGAACGGAGTTTAAAAATTGAGATTTATGTGCAGGATCCTTTTCAGACGGGGTCACGCTGGAAATGGAGTCCCTCTTCAATTTCTCTCAGTGTTTGTCTTTTCTGAATTTAAAAATTGAGATTTATGTGCATTAGCTTTTTCATAATGGCAACTTTTTTTCCCCACTTTTTAGCTAGGTGTCACGAGACTATTATTCTCTCCTCAAAAGTTAGTTGTTGAGGTGTGCAGCGTATCTGCTTATATATTCAGGACCAACTTCAAATTTATTCGATGTGGGATTGTTACATACTCACCCACTCAATCTGTGACATCCTCGTCATGAATGACCCACTATTCCATCTAAGATGGGGTCAGATGCCATCCATCCTGACAGCGACTGTGGGGCCCGTTGTGATACTACTTGTCACGGGCCCATTATCCTCTCCTCAAAAGTCAGGCTGGTGGAGTGTGCAGTGCACCCACTTATATGCCCAGGACTCTCCCCATATCCATTCGATGTGGGGCGTAATAGCTCTTCTGGCCAATCTGTGACGCCCTCGTCACGGGTGGCCCACCGGAGGGCCCACCTTTAGGGCATGTGGAACGCGGGTCTGGCTTTGATATCACTTTTAACGAGATTATTACTCTCCCCCCAAAAACTAACTGTTGAGATGTGCAACACACTCACTTATATGCCTAGGACCTATCCCAAGTCTATCGGATGGATCGTTACATAGGCCTCAACTTCTTGTACTTCTAATCGTAAAGATTCCTTTATCCTCCTTTACAGATTCGCTTTTGCAAAGAGCAACGGAATTTCACTGCCATGTTAATGTTAAGTTTCCAAGTAATTTTATTTTTAATATTATAATAAAAATATTTAAGTATTTTAATTTTTTTAAAAAAAATATAAAATTAACTTCATAAAAAATAAATTCAAAAAAATTTCAATATACATCACATGTCAAAATAATAGAATAATATTTTAAAACAAAAGAAATATTGAGTATGGTTAAATCCAATATCAAAAAAATATAATTTATTCTTTTTTCTTTTCATACAATTCAATATCTTAAAAAGATTTCAATATACATCACATGTCAAAATAATAGAATAATATTTTAAAACAAAAGAAATATTGAGTATGGTTAAATCCAATATCAAAAAAATATAATTTATTCTTTTTCTTTTCATGCAATTCAATATCTTAAAAATTGAACAAGTCATTAACAGCAATAAAGTGTAGCTCACAATTTAATAAATTGATTATAGTTGATTTAAGGTCAAACTTCTTTTTAAATATATATAAAATAGTATATATATAGATATATATAATATTTTATAATTAAATTGATACATATATTGTAAAATAATATTTTAAATAGTTATAAATATTTTAAAATATAAAAATTAATTAAAATATTTGGCATATGATAATAAATCTATATAAAATAAATTAGATAGAATTTATTAAATATCATAAATCTCTATTATAGAATGTCAAAATTCTAATTTAAGCCCAAAAAAATAAAAAAAATCAATTTTTTTAAAAAAATCGCTATAAAATGTTCCTATTTTTACTGCTAGGCTACTCTAACATGCCATCTTTGGTTGTTTAATGTAATTTTTAAAAAAAATATAGTGAAGGATTTTAAATTAACATTATTTATATTAAAAATTTTTAAATTTTAAATTTTTTTTAAAAAATTAAAGATTAAAAATTTATATTATGTAAAAATTGTTATTATTTAAGATTTTAAATTAAAATTTATAATTTTTAAACTATTAAAATAATTTTAAAATTTCAAATTATTTAATATAAATATATTTAATTATAATCTTGTCATTTAATTTTCTTTTTTATACCAAAAACACATGGGATCACAGACCCATGCTAAATTGTTAACGTCAGAAAAACTATTTTCTCACAGGTCACCACAACCTTGCTTTATGACGTACTACCACATTTTTGTTAAAAGCACATTGATATTTTATAATAATAATAATAATAACAGCAATTATTATTATTATTAACTTAACAAATAATAAAATCCATGTCAATATTTTACTTCATTTTTAGATAAATTATTTAAATTAATAATTAATTTTATATAGTTTGTGAAAAATAAAAATAAAAAAAATCAGTGAAAGCTTTTCACTCTTTATATCAATAACTATTTTTTATTAATTGGTCTTATTTTTAGATTTATTATGTTTTATCTATTTAACATAAAAAATTACGTTCAAAATCAAATTTTTTATTACATTAGTTTATTAAATTATTTATTAGTAATTACAGGACCATATGCTTTCAGTATTGGCTTATATTTTTTGGTATGTTGATAGTATAAAATATTAAATTTAAAAATTTATGCAAATTACTCAAACTTTAATTTTTATAACTAAATATTTACAAGGAAGTAGGTCAAATGATAAGACACGCTTGAGTATATCAATTGAACAACCTTTGTTATATCAAGAATTCGAATCTATTGAAAATTGTTTATGGGAATGGACTGTCACAAATATTTAAAAATTAAAATAGTCTCACACTCAAAAAAATTGTAAAAATACTGTTGAAGAAAAAAAAAATCACTGAATCATCTATAAACTTGTAGCATTAACTTTTTAAATGCACCTAACATTATTAATTGAAATAGGGCTATTTTAACTAAAGTGCTAAATCAGAATTTAGGAAAGATTGATAAACAAAAATATATATCTTTCATAATAATACAAGTTTTATTTCTGGAGAATTTTATTATTATATAATTATTTTATTTATTATCTTCAAAAGTATTTTAAGATGAAAAAAGATAAAATAATCTTTTACTACTTTTAAAACATTACCTTTTTATAAGAATATAATATTTTCACCTCCACTCATGGGAGAAAGAAGTATTATTAGCACGTTGCACACCAAAACATTCACATATATTTGGACCAAAGAGGCTTTCGTTGTCACTCTTACTTTATTGTTTGGACGTGGGGTCTTCTTATTCTACCTTCTTTCTCATTATTATTCCCGGTCTCTTCTTTAAAAGTGTTGCGTATATTTTCGGGTACAAATTTGCGGCTCCTTCGAGTTCACACTCCGTCCATTAATGGCCACGTTCATTAATGCGAAAACGAAAGAAATGAAGAGAAAACTAAAAAAGGTGGAGTGGATGATAAATAATATTCTTATTTTTATTTAATAATAATAATAATAATAATAATAAGAGATATATATTATTAAATAATATATATATTTAAAATTTTCCTAGTCCCTTAGATGTAATCCGAGGTATCAAACATGACCTAATTTATGGGGAATGGGACATGGGAACCTCACCGTTAACACATTTTGAATATTTTATTCTATTAAACTTCAATTTGCTTTTGGGGGCATCTGTAAATTGACCCAAATATTACCTAATTTTAAGAACAAAAATACTTGTTCATCACTTATTAATGTTAAATAATCTCTTTAGAATGTAATATATTTTTTAATTATAATTAAGGGGGTCTTTAAGAGTTTGTATTATATAAGAGTCTTTACACACACCATCTTCAAGGCATATTTTCTTATATTGGCTTTTAAATTATCTTACTAAAAAAATTAGAGTTTTGTAATATTCGACCATAATAAAAAATATTAATATAGTTTAAAAGTATTGATTGAAATGGCATTTTCGTTGTATATAAGTATACGGGGATTTTGATTTACTTAAGTTTGATCCTACTGTGCATTTATTTTTTACTCTTGATTTTTTAGACTTTGTGTTTCTTTTGTAGTTAAAAAAAAACTAATTCAATATAATTAACTCCTTTAACTTTTCAAAATCGAAAAAATACCTTCTAAATTATTATCATTCAAAATTTTCATCTTTCTATCAAATTCTTGTTAATGATGTTTTTTGAGAAGTCCCTTTAGATTTCTTCATTTGTCATATAGCACATTTCCAACGTCTTGCAATTAAATATTCGTGATTAAAATATTAAAGAAAAGTTTTACTAAAACGGGACCTAAAATCTCTTAATTCCTAGGTAGGAATTCTAAACAAAATCTAATATTTACGGAATTACTCAAACCTTTCAATTCGATATTCTTTAACGGTTTGAAAGCTGACCAGATTTGAAACATGGAACTTGAGTTTTATATCAATGGAAGTGTGCTACAGAACCATTAAAAGAGTCCAAAAATCCAAGTCCTAGAGAGTAATAGTTTAGTAAATTATTCTTATTTTTAAAAATTAAAAAATATTTATAAATAACACAAAATTAAAAGGAGATGTGTAATATATTTTCTTTTTCTAAATACTTATGAATAGTATTTGCTTCCTACAGCACTAAGACTAAAAATATATAAATTAATTTTTTGCAATCAGCAATTGATAGTTAAAGAAAGAGTGATATTAAAAATATATATATACGTATAAGATTTACTTTTTATTTTAGAAATTCACTTTTTTAGAACCTTTTTTCAACTATATGATATGTAATTATTTATTGAACGTCCAGGATCAAATTAGGAAAAGTGCATGGTGATGGAGAATTACATTTTTCTTTTTTTTTTGGTCCTTATGGATATAATTGAGGGCTTAGGGTCAATAACGCATCAGAATAATGAAAGGTCCCCCCAAATCTTTATCGCAAAGCACTTAATGTGCAACACAGCTCAGTGAAAATGATCAGTGGTGATTTTCTTTTCGTTGTGGCCATACTACGTGTAAATTTATAACTGCACCAAAATATCACGCCTATCTTCACGTGCTTTTTATACTAAAAAAAGAAAAATCTTATCTGTTTTTTTTTAAATGTTAACTATTACTATTTTTAATGAGCACGTGATATTAATTACCAAAATTATTGTTTATGGACACCTAATTAGTTAAAAAAATTCTCATCCAAAGAGCCTTTCTTTGGGCTCTTTTATCTACATATAACAATAAAATATATTAATGATTCAAATGTAATAATATCGATAGTATTTGGATCAAATACAATATTATTTTGGAGCTTTTTCAAAAATAACAATGTTGTTTGGGGGTATATTTGTGCCTCCAAACAAAAGGGTCACACTAATTCTTTTTTTTTTTTTTTCAAAGGCACATTTTGTGCCCCCCAATACAGGAAGCATGTGTTATCAAATTTTGAAATTTTTTAACACATACATAATATTCGATGACAATGTTATTAAGTTGACTGAAAATATTATATATGAATACAACATATTTTTTTTATATAATGTAACATTTAAAACCTTATTCTTCTTTAACTGCAAATGACTTAAAAATACGCCTTTTGTTGTCCTTGTCAGTTACTCTTATTTTATGGTTTGTTGGTGGGGTCTTCATATTCTGCCTTTTTTCTCATTTTAACTTCTCGTTTCTTCTAAAGAAGTGTTCCTATATTTTGGGGTACACATCTATGGCTGCTTTCGGCTTCCCACTTTACATACACTATCGGACGTGGAATGCGACATGAGAATTGTTGTTATTTTAAACTTAAGTTAATTATAATATAATTAAGTAATTGATGACTATATATATTTAGGCTTCAAATCCTCCCAAGTATAAGAAAGAAACTTTATTGATATTTAACTCAAGTTTGCTCTTAGACTCCCAAATGTTGAAATTTTATAAACGATGAATCATTTGAAGTAGTATAAATTTATTAATGTTAAACAATCTCTTTATGATGTAATATTTTATTTTTTTAATTATAATTAAAGGGGTCTTAATATTTATACTAACTGAAAGTCTTTTCACACATGATGTTAAAGGTGTATTCTCCTATATTAACTTTTAAATTACTCTATTAAGAAAATTGGATTTTGTAATATTTGACTTAAAAACAAATATTAATATAATCTAAGAGATTTTGTTCAAATGACATTTTTTCTTAATATAAGTGCAAGAGAATTTTGATGTAGTTAGGTTTACACTCTCAACTCCTAAAGGTCTTGTGTTTTATTTTTAATAAAAAAAGATAATATAATTTATTCTGTTAACTTTCAAAATAAAAAATAACCCCCCCAAAAAAACTACCGCCTTAAAGATTTGGATCATTTTGTCAGGTTTTTGTTAATGGTGTTTACTTATACTCCTCTGTTTGTCACATAACACGCTTTGATTCTTTTGCATCTAAATATGTATTGGTGGTTAAAATATTAAAAAGACGAGTTACACAACAATGCAATGTTTAACCCAAAATCTCTAAATTCCTAAATAGGAATTCTAAACACACTCTAGTAATCATGAAACAAAATCACAAAATCTTGCACTCGAACTATATCCAAAAAACTTTCAATTCAATAGTCTATAATGGATTGAAAGCTAAAAGAAACTTTTTTTAAGGCACGAAGACGAACATTTGAAGCATGAAACTTGAGTTTTATATCAATGAGTGTTACATAACCATTAAAAGAGTTGAAAAATCAAAGTCTTGAAGAGTAACAATTTAATACATTATTCTTATTTTTAAAATTAACAATATTTATAAATAACACAAAATTAAAACAAAATTGTAATTTTTCTTTTCTAAATACTTATGAATAATGTCTGTTTCCTAAAGCACTAAATTCATTTAATATACAAAATGGAAAAGAATAAAAAAATGATTTTGATGTTAAAAAATACTTTTTATATTCTTATTTTAAAAAAATCAAATGAAAAAATATTATTAAATAATAATTATAAAATATAATAAAATATTGTAAAATCCTTCTTATCCTCGTACAAATGGGACGCTAGGGTTGAAAGGTGGATGTTGATAGAGAATTTAAAATTTTTTATCCCTATGCAAATAATTGAGGGCTTGTGGTCAATAATTTATTGGAATCACGTGATACGTGTCCCCTCAAATCATTATCGCAAAGCACTTTATGTGAAAAATATCTCAATGTAAATGAATTATTTAGTATGCAAAATTGTTAGGAATAAAAATAAGAATAAAAAAAATAAATAATTTTATAGTTAAAAATTGACTCTCATGTTTTTATTTTAAAAATTAATAAAAAGAAATAAATATTATTAAGTAATAATTATAATGATATAATAAATATTGTACTAAATTTTAAAAAAATCTCTTTTATTTGAAGCTTCCAAACAACCCCTAAATGATGTTTTTCTTTTCATTTTGGACCTACTATGTGTTAATTTATAACTGCATCAAATTAATTTTTTAAGCATTATGCTTATTTTCATTGTTTTTTTATAATAGAAAAAAATCTTATTTGACTTATTTATTTATTTTTTTAAATGTTAATTATTATCATTTTCGAAGAGTGTGAGAATCCTTGTAAAAAGAAATTGTCATAAAAAATCATACTATAAATTTGTCTCACCAATTTTTTTTAAATGTACTTTACATCACTCATGGAAATAAAGTTATTTTAATTAAAGGATTAGTTCAAAAAAATATTATCTCTTGTAACAATATAGGTTTGATTCCTTTTACAAACAATCTAACAATAATATTCTAAATGCATCAAATTGATACAGGGAAAAGTGCCTTTAAACTCGCTTGAAAAGAAAATAACCCAGACAAGATATGGGAATATACTCTAACGGTAATAATTAAAACAAAAATTAAGCACCAGGTAAAGAAATTAGTTATTGGCTTGTGACGTATACAAAGTCCAATTTGGAATTGTGTAGACTCTACACTTTCTCCTCGAAAAACAAGTCCACGATAATAAGCGTAGTTTTAACAGTTTCCTTTTTTATTCTTATATATTCATTTATTTATTATTTATAATTTTTTCACAAGCCATTTTTGGCCTATAAATAGGCCATAAGAGGTAGCGAGGAGAGGTAACCGCACCATAAGTCAACTGTTGCTTCCAAAACCACTGAGCTTCAAAAATTTTCCTACACTCTGCAAACATGTCGAAGAAGATAGCTTCGACTGCTGCAAGTGCTATCACTTCGCAAGCATCAAGTGCTATCAATTTGCAATCATCAAGGGCTATCAATTTGCAAGCATCCTTGGCGCTGAACCCATTCACCTCACCTGATGAAGTGATCTCCAATCACATTATTGGAATCCATCACTCCCAAGCTACCAAGTACGACGTGGATTCTCTTTACAAAGTCGTCTCCAATTGTGAGAACCCGACGTGAAGAAAAATAAATTCATGCATGGGAAGGGAGTTGACTTGTCAAAGCATATTGTGCAGCTGCCACGTATTGAATTTGCACTTCCAGAATTTACATATATCTCCTTTCTTCCATTTTCTTTTGAGCTGGAGTTTTCGGTCATTACCTCCTAAACATCTGCAGCACATATCACTTTCAGCTGAGGGAAAACGCAGAGACAGATCAGAAACTCTGCACCTTCATTTCTGATGTGCTGGACGTTGCTTCCTCTTCCCCTTTGAACTGTGAATTATTCTCTGCTCCATCTTCAGCCAGTTACCCCATTCAAGTCGCATAGAAACTCTTTGATGGACGAAGTGTATGCTGACTGAACGCTGTAAAGTTTCCCCCTCTGTTCAGCGCCATGTTTCTGCTCTGTTCAGCGTTGCTTTCTCTGTGTCTTCGAGCTACTGAACCATTGGCTTTGATGCTTCTTAAGCTGTGAATTAACTTTAGTTGAGCTGCTTCCCTCAGTCACACAACCCTTTCTGCTGGACGAAGGCTGGATTATCAGAAAACTGCACTGTAGTTCTCCCCTGTTTCAGCGCTGGTTTGGTCCGAAATTAAGCTGCAAGTTGCTCCTTGAAATTGTTCTGTTTTTTGCTGCTAGATTGCTGGTGAAACCAAACCAGAAAAAATTAAATTCTCAGGTCTGAACTTTCTGTTAGATCCATTGCTGTTGCTAGATTCACTTTTCCTCTTTGTTTATGTTACTTTGTGCTGCTGGTTTACTGTTCAGGGCAGCCACTTCCTCCTTGTTTGAGCTGGGCTTCATGGCTGTGTGAGGGTGGTAAGAGAGTGACGCTGTACTGTATTTTTAAGCTTGGAATTTCTGAAGTAGGTATTGCTTTTCTGGTCAGCTTATCATGCGTTTTGCTTCCCTGTTTATTAATACTATGATACGTTGATTGTACTGGCCAGCAAAGGGAGGTCCTGCGCAGGAGAAAAAATGATGCAAAAAGTGACTTTAGTTGGTTTGAATTTGATTTTCCTCAAACTAAATTGTATACCCACTTTTCTATATACTAAATTCCTTCAATTTCTGCATATACCTTTCTTAAAATTAAGACACAATTTTGTTGTACTCCTTTTTACTTGCTAAATTCTGTTATGCAGAATAAACTTCCCTTCAAAGTGTGGCTGCAGATTAAAGGTGGTATATATTCTTTTAGTTTCGAATTTTGGTTTAGCTCCTAAGTGAAACCAAAGAAGTGAAAGTACAAAATATGTATAAGGAACATCCTGTACGCGTATGGAAGGCGTAAAAATTAGTAGAAGAATAAATTTTAAATTTTGATAAGTCCGAATCCTGTATGAAATTAATTGGGGTGATTCATTTTCTAAACTCTGGTGAACGGGTATTGTAGGAGATTCTGAGGGTTGAGGTATAACCGAGGAACGGGTAGGGAATTTCTGTGGTATCTCGGAAGGTGAGTAAGTAATGCAGACCAAAGACTCAGGAAGTTCTTATTTCTGTTCCTAAGTTTCCTTGTAGTGTTTTAAAATTTTGATTCTCTAATTATAGAGATACATATTTCAAAATGTAGTCATCTGCATGTTTACCAAAATTTGATTTCAATCGGGAATTTTGCAAGTTTACGGATGTTGAGTTAATTGGAAATCCTACTGTGAAACTGATCTGAATGATACTTTGTCTGAAATGTTATTTGGAAATTTTATAGAGTTATCTGCTCAGAACCCAGAGTTATCTGCTCAGAACCCTGTAGCTAACAGCAGTAGATGTTAGCCCTGGTGCACCATGATCTGAACCTCAGCTAGCAGGGGTGGTGCTAGCCCCGTGTGCAGGCCACCACACGCGGAGTCATTTTATTTTCGCAAGCTGAAAGCTTTGCGTCTGTAGTGATTTTCCCCGCGAGCTGTGTGCTTTGCGTCTGTTCCAATCGGTTCTGTTTAGATGCGTTCGGTGTATTTTGAAAAAGGAGTTTGTATAAAGTCTGTTCCATATTATCTATATCTGTATGTATATATGTAAACCTATTTGACCTATGTTTATTTTAGAAAGGGTCGGTGTTGCTTATTCATTGAGTATTCGACTCATTCTTTACGTATATATATTTTTCAGAGAGTAATAGGGACTCTAGTATGCCCCCAGCCGCCTTCTAGTGGCCGACCTCTTGAGACGTCCTTTGACGAGCCTGCGGAGCTTTTGTGGGTGTATTTTGATTGTATGTGTATTTTGTTTGAAACTTTGTAAAACCTTATAAACTTAGCTCCACTGAATCGTAGTTAGGGCATCCCCACACCCTAGATGTTTTCTTTGGTCATTCCTTTTGTTGTATTGTGCTAGCTGAGTTCATCCCTTGGGATGTATTGCTTTGTCTGAGACTTTGTAGAAATTTCGGGAGGTCTACGTTATAGAGGAGACTCTGCCGAAATTTCTACAAATGTCCTCTAAAGAAAAGCTTATATGTTTTATATGATTCAAATCGATAATTCTGCTTCCGCGCATGTGTACTTAAATTGTGGGGTGTGACAGTTTGGTATCAGAGCTTAGGTCTTTCTGTGGTCCTGTGGAGTAAGAGTTTTCAGTGGAATCTCAATTAGGGTTATGAACCCAGGTGTAACTATACTTGAGATGTCATTGAAAACCTTATAGGATATTCTAAGTCCTTCCTTTGAGTCTATTGTCTTGTTACATGTTACTTCCAATCTGGACAACGATTTGAATGATGCTCATATTCTTTTTGTAGTGTGTGGAGATGCCTCCCAAAGTTCGTTCGGTTAATAGATTAGCAGCCGTGGATGAGGCTGTAGATAAGGCTTCTGCAAGTGCCTCAGCCCAACAAACTACTCCACCTGTCAGAGGCCGTGGTCGAGGTCGGGGTAGGGGTCGAGGAACCATTCGGCCCCCTAGACAGGCCTCACCTGCGGATAGGGTAGAGCCTCCACAGCCTGTGGAGGAAATTGTACCGCCTGTTCATCCAAGACCGGTAGGGCCCCAAGTGATGAGGGAGGAGAGAGAGGTTCTGGTAACCCTCTCCCAGTTCTTAAAATTGAAGCCTCCCACGTATTCTGGGACAAAAAGTCAGGAGGATCCCCAGTTGTTCATTGATGGCATTGAGAAGATATGCCGAGCTCTGAGTTGCTTAAGTGCAAAATCCGCTGAATTTGCCGGGTTTCAGTTACAAGATGCGGCTTATGTGTGGTATCAGACTTTACTGGGGGAAAGGCCGATAGGAGCTCCTCCAATGTTATGGGAAGAATTTAAGGGACTCTTTATGGATCGCTTCTTGCCACAGAGTGTCCGGGATGCTAGGGCCAGAGAATTTGAAGGGCTTAAATTAATTCCAGGCATGAGCGTTTCTGATTATGACATCCGGTTCACACAGTTGTCCCGTTACGCCCCACACCTAGTCCCTACTGAGAGGGATAGGATCAAGCGGTTTGTGAATGGGCTACCTCGTATGTTGTATAGGGTGATTTCTCCACAGATGAACCTCTTTCCTTCATACTCAGCTGCAGTGGATTGCGTACGCATGATAGAGATGAGGGATAAGGAGGAGGACACTTCTCAGAGAAAAAGGAAGCGTGATGGTGATGGGAGACAGGGAGGTAGTTCCTTCGTAGCTGGACCTTCTTATGGTCTCAGACCTTAGAGTTATCAGAGATTCACTCCGGCTTTTACGGGGCCTCCGACCTCATTTTCTACCAGTACTGACCGGCCCAGAGCATCTTTCCGAGGGGTTAGCACGATGTCTACCCCAGTTACTGCTCCATCTCGTCAGTCTAGAGGTCCCTGTTCCCTTTGCGGAAAGATACACTCAGGCATTTGCCACAGAGAGACGGGGGCATGTTTTCGTTGTGGGCAGGTGGGACACTTGGTGAGAGACTGTCCTCAGCGCTACCCTGATTCGAGTCAGGCATCAGTTCGACCTGCCAGGCAATTTTCAACGGGGACTCCATCTACCGGTGTAGCTACGGTTCAGAGTGGCAGAGGTAGTAGCAGTAGGACAGTAGTGGGCAGAGGACAGGCGACTGCAGGACGAGGCTAGGCTCGGGTTTTTGCCCTAAATAGACAAGACGCACAAGCATCAAATGCCGTGGTGACAGGTACACTTACGGTTTGTTCACATGCTGCTTACTCCTTATTTGATCCTAGTTCTACACATTCCTATGTATCTCCCTACTTTGCAAAGAAGATTGGTAAGGATTCTGAAAAGTTAGAGTGCCCGTTGCTTGTGGCAACCCCAGTGGGGGAATTTGTAAAGGTAGATCGGTTATATAAGGCATGTATGATTGCACTGGCTGATTGTGAGACGTTGGTTGACTTGATAGTGCTTTCGATAGCGGAGTTCGATGTAATACTCGGAATGGATTGGTTAGCGTCCTGCTATGTAGTGGTGGATTGTTATCTTAAGCAAGTGAGATGTAATTTTCCTGAAAAATCATCCTTTGTCATTCAAGGTGACCGAAGTGAAGCACCAAACAATTTAATATCTGTGATAGAAGCTCAAAGGCTCTTAAAGAAGGGGTATCAAGGATATTTAGCGATGGTTCGGGATCTGGAAGTACAAGTCCCAGGATTGGAACAGGTTCCTGTGGTAAAAGAATTCCCTGATATTTTTCCTGAGGAATTACCAGGATTACCTCCTGAAAGGGACATTGAATTTTGTATTGATGTGTTATCAGACACTCAGCCTATATCTATTCCTCCCTATCGAATGGCACCTCTGGAGCTTAGTGAACTAAAGAATCAATTGCAAGACTTGTTGGACAAGGGTTTTATTCGCCCTAGTACGTCTCCTTGGGGTGCACCAGTCCTTTTTGTTAAAAAGAAGGATGGTTCTCTTCGCCTATGTGTGGATTACAGACAGTTGAATAAAGTGACAGTGAAGAATAAGTACCCTTTGCCTCGTATAGATGATCTATTTGACCAATTACAGGGAGCTCAATATTTCTCAAAAATTGATTTAAGATCGGGTTACCATCAGCTACGAATTAGAAGGGGAGATATTTCAAAAACTGCTTTCAGAACTCGGTATGGGCATTATAAATTTCTAGTGATGCCATTTGGGTTAACCAATGCCCCGGCTGCCTTTATAGACTTAATGAATCGAGTGTTTAAGCCATTTCTAGATCGATTTGTTATCGTGTTCATTGATGATATTTTGATTTATTCTAAGGGTTATGAAGAGCATGAACAACATCTGAGAATGGCATTACAAGTGTTACGGGAACATCAACTGTATGCTAAACTTTCTAAATGCCAGTTTTGGCTAGAAAGGATTGCCTTTTTGGGCCATGTAATCTCGAGAGATGGGGTACAAGTTGATCCTAGTAAAGTGGAAGCGGTTCAAAAATGGCCGAGGCCTACTACCGTTACCGAGATTCACAGTTTCTTGGGCTTGGCAGGCTATTATCGTCAGTTTGTTAAAGACTTTTCTAAGATAGCTGCCCCACTGACAAAACTAACCCAGAAAAATTTGAAATTTCAGTGGTCTGAGCTGTGTGAAGAGGGGTTTCAGAAATTGAAGGATTGTCTGACTTCTGCACCAGTTTTGGCATTACCCTCGGGATCGGGAGGTTATGTTGTGTACTATGATGCTTCTGGGATTGGCCTGGGATGTGTATTGATGCAGCATGGTCATGTCATTGCTTATGCCTCTAGACAACTTAAGAAGCATGAACAGAATTACCCAACCTATGATTTAGAAATGGCGGCAGTGGTTTTTGCTCTAAAAATCTGGAGACATTATTTATATGGGGAGACATGTGAAATTTATACAGATCACAAAAGCCTTAAATACATCTTCCAACAGCGGGATCTGAATCTTAGGCAAAGAAGGTGGATGGAACTACTCAAGGATTATGATTGTACCATTTTATACCATCCAAGTAAGGCGAATGTAGTCGCAGATGCTCTGAGCAGGAAATCTATGGGGAGCTTGAGCCATATTGCGGAGATACGGAGACCACTAATTTTAGATCTTCATGAGATTGAGCGTTCAGGAATCCAATTGGAGATTAAAGAGCCAGGAATGTTGTTGGCTCATGTGCAGCTTCATTCATCCTTGTTTGAGAGGTTGAAAGTTGCCCAAGCCAGGGATGCACAAATTGGTAAATTGGTAGAGGACGTCAAAAGTGGAAGGAAACATGAGTTCATTTTAGATTCAAACGGTGTTTTATGGTTTGGTACTCGATTGTGTGTGCCAAATATGGATGAATTGAAGAGGGAACTTATGGAAGAAGCTCACTGTTCTCGGTATACGATCCATCCAGGTTCTACCAAGATGTACCAAGATTTAAAGCAAGTATACTGGTGGGAAGGCATGAAGAGAGATATAGCGAATTTTGCTTCCCATTGTTTGGCATGTCAGCAAGTTAAAGCAGAACATCAAAAACCTGCAGGGCTACATCAACGGTTAGAAATACCCGAGTGGAAGTGGGAAAGAATTACAATGGACTTTGTAACGGGATTACCTCGAACAGTAAGGGGTTATGATTCCATTTGGGTGATTGTGGACAGACTCACTAAGACAGCTCATTTTCTCCCTGTTAAGACAACTTATAATGTAGCAAAATATACACAGCTTTACATGAATGAGATAGTGAAGCTTCATGGTATACCAGTGTCTATAATTTCTGATCGAGGACCCCAATTTACTTCTAAGTTTTGGAGAGCCTTTCAAGAGGCCATGGGTACCCGATTAGATCTTAGCACTGCCTTTCATCCTCAGACTGATGGGCAATCTGAGAGGACTGTACAAATAATAGAAGATATGTTAAGGTTATGTGTTATGGACTTTGGTGGTAGCTGGGATAATTATTTATCATTGGTGGAATTTGCTTATAATAATAGTTATCAAGCTAGCATACAGATGGCACCCTTTGAGGTATTATATGGGAGACGGTGCAGGTCTCCCATTGGATGGTTTGAAACTGGAAAAGTTAAATCATTAGGACCTGAATTGGTGCAAGATGCCTTAGAAAAGGTGAAAGTAATTAAGGAGAGATTGATAGCAGCTCAGAGCAGGCAAAAAGTGTATGTGGACCGTCGACGCCGTGATTTGAAGTTTATGATTGGAGATTATGTGTTTCTTAGGGTATCACCTATGAAGGGTGTGATGAGATTTGGGAAGAAAGGAAAGTTGACCTCGAGGTATGTGGGACCCTTTGAGATCTTGGAACGAGTTGGGGCTGTAGCCTATCGGTTAGCATTGCCACCAGAATTATCTAATATCCACCCAGTATTTCATATTTCAATGTTAAGGAAATATCTACCTGATCCTTCTCATGTGTTATAGAACCAAGATGTTTCTTTAAGTGAAGATTTAGCTTATGAAGAAGTCCCTGTTGCAATCTTGGATAGACAAACGAAGAAACTACGTTCTAAGGAAATTATGTCAGTGAAAGTTCTGTGGCGTCACCATACACCAGAGGAAGCTACATGGGAGATGGAAAGCGAAATGCGTGCAAAATACCCCTATTTATTTGAGAACTAAGGTTAGTATGTATATGTATATAAATTCGGGGACCAAATTTTTTTTTAGGGGGAGAGATTGTGAGAACCCGACGTGAAGAAAAATAAATTCATGCATGGGAAGGGGGTTGACTTGTCAAAGCATATTATGTAACTGCCACGTATTGAATTTGCTCTTCCAGAATTTACATATATCTCCTTTCTTCCATTTCCTTTCAGCTAGAGTTTTCGGTCATTACCTCCTAAACATCTGCAGCACATATCACTTTCAGCTGAGGGAAAACGCAGAGACAGATCAGAAACTCTGCACCTTCATTTCTGATGTGTTGGACGTTGCTGGACGTTGCTTCCTCTTCCCCTTCGAACTGTGAATTATTCTCTGCTCCATCTTCAGCCAGTTACCCCATTCAAGTCGCATAGAAACTCTCTGATGGACGAAGTGTATGCTGACTGAACGCTGTAAAGTTTCTCCCTCTGTTCAGCGCCATGTTTCTGCTCTGTTCAGCGTTGCTTTCTCTGTGTCTTCGAGCTACTGAACCGTTGGCTTTGATGCTTCTTAAGTTGTGAATTAACTTCAGTTGAGCTGCTTCCCTCAGTCACACAACCCTTTCTGCTGGACGAAGGCTGGATTATCAGAAAATTGCACTGTACTTCTCCCCTGTTTCAGCGCTGGTTTGGTCCGAAATTAAGCTGCAAGTTGCTCCTTGAAATTGTTTTGTTTTGCTGCTGGATTGCTGGTGAAACCAAACCAGAAAAAATTAAATTCTCAGGTCTGAACTTTCTGTTAGATCCATTGCTGTTGCTAGATTCACTTTTCCCCTCTGTTTATGTTACTTTGTGCTGCTGGTTTACTGTTCAGGGCAGCCACTTCCTCCTTGTTTGAGCTGGGCTTCATGGCTGTGTGAAGGTGGTAAGAGAGTGACGCTGTACTGTATTTTTAAGCTTGGAATTTCTGAAGTAGGTATTGCTTTTCTAGTCAGCTTGTCATGCGTTTTGCTTCCCTGTTTATTAATACTATGATACGTTGATTGTACTGGCCAGCAAAGGGAGGTCCTGCGCAGGAGAAAAAGTGATGCAAAAAGTGACTTTAGTTGGTTTGAATTTGATTTTCCTCATACTAAATTGTATACCCACTTTTCTATACACTAAATTCCTTCAATTTCTGCATATACCTTTCTTAAAATTAAGACACAATTTTGTTGTACTCCTTTTTACTTGCTAAATTCTGTTATGCAGAATAAACTTCCCTTCAAAGTGTGGCTGCAGATTAAAGGTGGTATATATTCTTTTAGTTTTGAATTTTGGTTTAGCTCCTAAGTGAAACCAAAGAAGTGAAAGTACAAAATATGTATAAGGAACATCCTGTACGCGTATGGAAGGCGTAAAAATTAGTAGAAGAATAAATTTTAAATTTTGATAAGTCCGAATCCTGTATGAAATTAATTGGGGTGATTCATTTTCTAAACTCTGGTGAACGGGTATTGTAGGAGATTCTGAGGGTTGAGGTATAGCCGAGGAACGGGTCAGGGAATTTCTGTGGTATCTCGGAAGGTGAGTAAGTAATGCGGATTAAAGACTCAGGAAGTTCTTATTTCTGTTCCTAAGTTTCCTTGTAGTGTTTTAAAATTTTGATTCTCTAATTATAGAGATACATATTTCAAAATGTAGTCATCTGCATGTTTACCAAAATTTGATTTCAATCGGGAATTTTGCAAGTTTACGGATGTTGAGTTAATTGGAAATCCTACTGTGAAACTGATCTGAATGATACTTTGTCTGAAATGTTATTTGGAAATTTTATAGAGTTATCTGCTCAGAACCCAGAGTTATCTGCTCAAAACCCTGTAGCTAACAGCAGTAGATGTTAGCCCTGGTGCACCATGATCTGAACCTCAGCTAGCAGGGGTGGTGCTAGCCCCGTGTGCAGGCCACCACACGCGGAGTCATTTTATTTTCGCAAGCTGAAAGCTTTGCGTCAGTAGTGATTTTCCCCGCGAGCTGTGTGCTCTGCGTCTGTTCCAATCGGTTCTGTTTAGATGCGTTCGATGTATTTTGAAAAAGGAGTTTGTATAAAGTCTGTTCCATATGATCTATATCTGTATGTATATATGTAAACCTATTTGACCTATGTTTATTTTAGAAAGGGTCGGTGTTGCTTATTCATTGAGTATTCAACTCATTCTTTATGTATATATATTTTTCAGAGAGCAGTAGGGACTCTAGTTTGCCCCCAGCCGCCTTCTAGTGGCCGACCTCTTGAGACGTCCTTTGACGAGCCTGCGGAGCTTCTGTGGGTGTATTTTGATTGTATGTGTATTTTGTTTGAAACTTTGTAAAACCTTATAAACTTAGCTCCACTGAATCGTAGTTAGGGCATCCCCACACCCCAGATGTTTTCTTTGGTCATTCCTTTTGTTATATTGTGCTGGCTGAGTTCATCTCTTGGGGTGTATTGCTTTGTCTGAGACTTTGTAGAAATTTCAGGAGGTCTACGTTATAGAGGAGACTCTGCCGAAATTTCTACAAATGTCCTCTAAAGAAAAGCTTATATGTTTTATATGATTCAGATCGATAATTCCGCTTCCGCGCATGTGTACTTAAATTGTGGGGTGTGACACTAATGTTGTCATGAGCTCCACTCATATTGGTCACTCCCTTGACCTCAAGGTAAAACCATACATAATCACCCTCTTATCATTTTCTTAAAAGTATAAAAAAATTGCTATGTTATGTGTTTTATATATTTATATTTTTTATTTGTTTACTTTTACAGTGTCCTAAAGCTGTTGAACTTATGGAAGACAAGGTTCCACAGTCCAATTTTATGCCACCATTTAGTACACTGAAAGAAATTGCTGGTTAGGTCATTCCTCATTTCCTTATTCAATTAACTATTGATTTTTCATTTATAAGTCACTTTATAAAAATGAAAGGTTTTAAATTTTGGTTGAGTTGAGGTAATGGTTAAGAAACATAATTGAATAAAAAAAGGTCATTGTGAATTACAATCATCTGTGGTTAGTAAAAAACTACCATGCCCGACAGTAACATTGTGACCACAATTGCAGTGATAAGCCATAATTTAAAACATTGATCAAAATGAACAGTTTTAAAGTATAATCCTTGGACCTAAGAGAGGACTAAAGAGCTAACAAAAGATCACTAAAATATTGAACAGTTCTAGTGGCAAGATCTACTAATAAATCAATGTTGCTAAGTTCTATTGGCTTCCTGTGCCTATCTTGAGTGGAAAGAGCATACACAACAATTTTATAGAACTTGTGAACTGCAACGAGACTCACATAATTTGGTTGCAGATGACATGCAAACTGTTTAGCACCACTACTGCACACCAAACAATAGTGGGGATTCTTGAAAACCTTCAGAGCTACACATGGGATGCAAAGGTAGTGATAACTCTGTCAGCTTTTGCATTGGACTATGGGGAAACTTGGCGCCTTTCCCTAATGGAAACTACCAAGGACCAT
The DNA here is from genome assembly GCA_026724425.1 of Erythrophleum ivorense. Taxonomy (NCBI): domain Eukaryota; kingdom Viridiplantae; phylum Streptophyta; class Magnoliopsida; order Fabales; family Fabaceae; genus Erythrophleum; species Erythrophleum ivorense. The sequence goes on along the minus strand of JAIUCV010000033.1, from coordinate 2,289,671 downwards.
GCTCTTGAACTCCACATTTTTAGGCTTGGGGAAGAGGGCAAGCCTAGCCAAGACAACGCAGACCTCATCAGCACCTTGGTGGATCGCACACTACAACTTGTTGAGGGTATCTTGATATTGGAGAAGAAGATTGCTAGCAAAACTTACACTCCAAAGGATCTCCCAACCTTGTATGCTGCCCCTCGAGACATTTATACCTACTGGGCAATCTTAGCCCTTCTAGCTTGTGCTAATCGGATGATTGAATTGTGAGTAGTTCAAATCTCATCATTTTTATGCCTTTACCAACCTTTTTAAAGAAAATTTCTCAGCTAAATTCAGTTAAAATAAAATTTTTAGAAGAAGTACATTATGAATAGAGACAAGTGTGTTGATCACACTTGTGTAAGACATACTTTATAGTCAAACTTATTTATGCTTTTTATTATATATGCACGTACGTGCGTGCGGGCGCACACATGTATATATATTTATACATGAGTCTATTTAACACTACAAAAAAATAAAAATAAAAGCTTTATTATGGTCAAGCCACTTAACTAGGATTTGTAAAATTGTGGTTGAACTGTCTATCAAGAATGGTTTAACCAGTATGGTTAAGTTTGGTCTAAACTGGTTAAGCCATGGCTTAACTACAATTTTTGCTAACTATGGTAAGTCATTGAACACCATAGGTGCAACTATACATCTGTTGTTAGTATAAGAAGAAAAACTCAATATTCCATTGAGAATACCAAGGGTGAAACTATATATGGATCAATGTGCAATAGAACAAGTCGAATAGCTTAGATGGTGGCAACCTAATTATTACGCCAATGCAATATAAAATATGAAAGATGCACAATCAGATAGCTATATATTAGTTAGACTAGAGCATAAATTTTTAGGAAACAAAAGTACTTTTCATGATTTACTAGAAAGATAAACATTTTTATGATTTAGTTTCCCCAATCTTATTAGCTCTCAGATTTTGACATCCTATATTAACTATTGAGTTTAGAAGTTTTTCATGTAAATCATACAAACACCATAGTATAGTGTAAGTATTTTACAAGATTCAAGGTAACACAAATATCTAGGCTCAAACTCTAATCTATATTTCCATGGTAATACAAGAGCAACAATTGGGATTTATAGGACAGAACACAACGGCTAGGAGAAAAGAAAAGGAGAATGACATAAATGGTGTAGATAAATCTTTAAGAGAAAATGGCATTCACCTTTGTAGGTTTTAATGGTAATTTTAGTTGGTCGCTTTCCACACATAAGTTGCACTCGAACCCGAAACTGCGAAGATAACTAAATTGTCTTCTTTAATGCAACCATGGTGCTATTCAAAATATAATGGAGGATGCCTCATGGAAAGAGTAGGACCACTACTCACAGTTCTTGAATTTAAATCACAGCTCCAAACTTGAAGATCTTTTTCCTCAAAATCTGATGTAACTAATATTTTTGCATCAGTGGATATTTGTCCAATTGGTTTTCCCATCTTGGTCTCTATGCATTTATTAAAAAAAAGTTTTACATAAAAAAATTGAACAAATCTAAAAAGGCTTACAGCAATGTAAGGGGAGTTGGATGGAGCTAGATCGAGAAAGGGAAGGAAGTCGATGGAGGGGGAGATTCAGCGGAGAGAGAGAGAGAGAGGGACAGAGCTTAGCTATAACGGCGACAAACTTCTATGAAAGTGGGGGCGGCTCGTTGCGGCCAGGGGAAGGATCCATCATAGGGGTGTTGTCGGAGGGGTGTTTTTGATGCCATGGGGCGAGTGTTTAACTTTAGTTTGAAATGGCCATTAAACCTCTATAGTTAGACCTTCGCTTTTCAGCAGTGTAAGAACCTTTTTTTTGTTATCTAATTGCATGTGAAATTCTATTACCTCATGTACTTCGCAATTGCTTTGATTTAGGGATTGGAACATCAAATCCGAAGTAGTTGGGAAGCTCAAACTTGTTCTCACGAGTTTGAATAATGATTTGATTGAGATTAGACGTCAAGAAGGTTACAAAAAAGTTCTTCTTAAGTTTTTGAAGTTTTTAATCTTAATGTGAAGTCTAGATCCAATGCTAACAAAGATTCTTTGAGAGTCACAGATTTATTACGAGATTTAATTTGGCGATTGGAGGTATTTTGGTCTCCTTCCAGAATTTTGTAGCTTCTGAAGGCTCTGATCTTCCTCAAGGAAATTGTGCAGCTTGAAATTTTTGATAATACCACTAAAGAAGGGGTCAGTGCTTAAAATTTTGATACCCAATTAACAATTTTAAATATTTCTACTAAAGAAGTAGAAAAAATAACACCTATTAATTATTGATTGATCTTTCTTGTTGGCCTAACAGGTTAGCCACGATGTGCTAAAGACAAAGAATCTCTTATTGTTCATTTCTGGCCTTGACAACATCGAAGATGAGATTTAGGTTCTCAAATCTATCCACGAGGCATTCACAAAAGACAAAGACAAGCAGAACTATCAAATCCTATGGGTTCCCATTGTGGAAAAATATGACGCTGAAGAGAAGGAAAAGTTTGAGCATCTAAAATCTAAGATGTCATGGTACATTTTACAAAACCTGTTTGTCATAAAAGGTAAAAAAACCATTAGAAACAGAGTGGCATTACCAGAGTAAAACTATTGTCGTGGTCACTAACCCTCGAGGGGAAGTAGTCAACAAAAATGCATTGCACATGATCTTCGTATGGAAGATTCAAGCCTTCCCATTTTCACCCGAGGTTGGGGGAAGCCTCTTCCAGCATTGGAACTGGTTTTGGAATGAAGCAACCAAGGTTTACCCAGAGATTGGAAAATGGGTGAGTACAAAATTTTTGAGCAAAGGTTTACCTAAGAGTTGTTCCTACAAAGAGCACACACAATTTGAAAAAGAATCATATCTACATATTAAACACAATGTGACATTCAAATTATACATGATATTCTATATTTTTTGGTTTGACAGCGTCTATATATTCATGTCATATAGCATGTAGTGTCCCTGCTAAACTAGTACAATGTTATATTTTTTACTTTCACAGCTTTTCCTACAAACTAACCATGTAAATTTTATGACCTAGATTCAGGAGGACAAGTACATCTTCATTTATGGAGGGACTGACATTGCAGGGACCCAACGGTTTGGTACACTGTTAGATGTCATTAGAAAGGACCCTATCATCAAGCAAGTAGACACCATAATAGAGCATTTCAACATGGGAAAGGCTGATCCAACCACTATATCTAAGTTCTGGGAGAACATCACCAACACAGTCTTAAGCATAGTGCAGAAGGACCACTACGAATAGGACCCTGTGGTTAAATACATTCATACTTTACTGTCTAAGAAGAACGAAAAGGGATGGGCTCTTATAAACAAAGGGGAGAACGTGCTAGTTTTGAGCCACGATCTTCTGATGACAAGCGTACTGGAGGAGTTCAAAGAGTGGAGATTGAACGTGCAAGAACTTCAAGGCTTCGACAATGCCTTCATTGACTACTACAACCGTAGGAAGCCTAAGGTTCCTCCTCATTGCCTCCACTTCCAACTGAGCAATATTCGCTCAGGAATTCTGACCTCCATCTTTTGCCCTGAGCCATCTTGTTAGCAAAAAATGGAAATTGAAATTGTTAGCTACAAGTGTTGCCATGGGATCCATTATAACCACGCATTAGAGAACGGCGAGAGTGAGACCCCAGTTCTAAAGATGAAATGGACTCCCTGATCATCGACTAGTTTACTTTGGTGAAGAATTGCCAATATGGCTATAATAAATAAATTTGTGTGTTCTATGTACCTTTGTTGTGTAGTACTTTACCTTGCTGTGTCGTGTCCTGTTTGGTCTTGTATGGATATTCTATAATGCTTGCATATTGTAATGTATGCTTCAATAAATAAAGAAGTTACCTATTCTCTCTTCTATTTAACAACTTAAATTTTTAAAACTTGATTCTTGATATAATATTAGAAATATGGTTAAATTAAAATCTTGGCACAAAATAAGTAGATGTGTGCTTTTTTTTTTTTTTTTTTACTTCAAGCTTAGCAAATTTTTATGTAAAGGATATTAATAAAAGTAATCATAAATTTTCATTTAATAACTTTAAGTCAAACTTGAAGGCAATCCTTCTCAAGAAATATATTGATACTTTTTACTTAATAACTACTGATTATGACTTAACCATAGCAAGTGCACTACAGAATGCAAAAGGAGAAAGTCATAAATATTAAATTATCCTAACCAATTAATGAAGTGTTAGCGCCAAGAAAATGTGAAGAAGAATAGAAATCCATATTCTTTTTAAAGAGGATATATATTTTAACATATTTTATTATCTACACAATGTGTGATGACTGATGAGAAAGTTTTAATTACATATAATATATATTAATAAAATTCAATGAAATGAGTATTTTAAATGATAAAATGCATTAGTACATCTAATAAATTTTTATTATTTCATTGCACTATTCAATTATACAAGGAATATATCGAAGAGTTTTTCCATTTATATTTTAATTATTCACAGAAATTTGAATTGCATCATTTTATGTTCATGTCCAGAATAGCAACAGATCAATTTCTAGCAAATTCACTCAGAGCTGGTTATTGAGAGTTAAATTGCTTTTTGTTTTCTAACAAGTTTTTTTTCCTTTTTATTATTTTATATTTAAATATATTTAAAAATTGTATTATTTTTTTTTACAATTTAACTTTTAAAAAGTTTTCTTCCTCTCTATATCATGCTTTAACAACCAATTCTCACCGCTAAATTAATTGTGACCACCCATGTATATGCCTTTATCTATGGGCTATATATATATGGCACAATAAGAAAGGGTTATATCATTGCCTCACATTATTGATAGAAAGAAAGAAATAAAAGAAAAACTTAAAGGTTGTTAGTGTTGGTGTTTGAAGTAAGGACATAAGAAAAAGAGAAGGTTTAGTCTAGTAAGAATGTATAATGAGCCTTATACAAGATTGAGGTTTTATAGGTTCTTTTCTCTATGAACTAGAAGGAAAAGAGGGTGGTTTAGAGGCACTAGGATACTAGGATACAATGATGAAAATGGTAACGTGATAAATTATTATAGGGATTAGGGGTGTTTATTGGCCCATTAGGCCCTAGGGGCCTAACCAAATCGGGTCGAGCCAGGTAGAGTCGAGCCAAAAGTATACATGGGTAAAATTTTAAACAAAAATATATTAGGTCGAGCCTAGTTACGGGCGAAGACATGTTCTGCCCTACCCACTCGAGTAGTTATTTTTTTTAAGTTATTAATATCTTGTCATCTTATATATATATATTATTCTTATTTCATCTAATTCTCTATGTATGCTGCAACTTTTATTACCTACCCGAACCCTCCCTACTTCATAATTATTTTTATCATTGATGTGCATGCTTACTGATATTTCTTTTATTGAATAATAAAAATGTACATGTTTACCTAAGGCTAATTATGCTAGTATAACTTATATTTTACTTGATAATGCTAAGCTATTTTTTTATTATTGATAAAAATATGAGGGTTTTAAAAGTCTATTGTTTTGAAATATATGTCTATGAGTTTGTAAAAAGATATTTTTATATTGTAAGTATCAATTCATAAAAGAAAAAAATAGCTTGGGAGGATCTAACCCGCCCTAACTAAACATAAAATTGAGCTTGTTTGGGTAGGACCAGGCCATGAGCATAAAAACAAGCCTGATGTCTTAATTGGGCTGGGCATCGGGCCTACTAGATATCCGGCCCGGCCCTGCCCATGAACAGCCCTAATAGAGATTATACTTAAGAGAGTGTGGTATGCCTACCTTATGTCCTTATCTAAATTAGTTCTTTTTTTCCTTTTATATCTAGGACTCCTTGTTGGCTATTGTCAAGCTTTTTAGGATTAGTTGGTTTATCCTAATAATGTGGGCTGGATGATCCCTTGGGCCTATAAGGGTGTCTGTCTTATAAGGTCCTCGTAATACCTATCCTTGAGTTCACTAGTGATCTTGCGAGCTAAGTAGGCTAAGAGAAGTCCTTGTTACCTATTTTCAATTTTTAAGCAATTTAGTTTTCTTGCTCGAAGCAATTGGAGTATTTGTGAAAGTGATTGTGATATCTCTTTGCCTTAAAATTTTGTCTTCCAACTTTTGATGCTTCCAATGATGATGTCAGCCACTAGTGTTTTGTCACATTCTACCTTTTCCTTATTCTACAAAATCTAAGAAGAACAAAGGTGACTTAATGTTGTTATGAAGTAAGTTTAATGTTCCTTTATGCTTCTAGCTATTTTTATGAGAGGGCTTTCTTTATCCTCTGAACATCAGTTTAGACACTGTGTGGTGTGTATACAAGGATGATTTGTTTTATGGTAGCAGTTTCAACTTCATCCTTTTATTAAGACAATTTTAGTTGAATTCAATTGTTGGGATAACTAATTCCTCCTTATGTTACAGTGATTATGAATTTTATCTTATTGTACTAGTGAGTTTCATTATCTTCACAATTCACAATTTTTGCTAGTTTTTCTAGGCTAAGGCCATATCAAGGTTGAGATGATAGTTGGTGGGAGTTCCTTGGCTAGAGGGTTTCTCTATGGCTTCACCCTTGGCTCAAGATTGGAAGTGTTGCTTTTTCTTAGTGAGTTCTACTCGAATGATATCTTTTCACTAGTTCACTTGAATTGCAGTTAGAAGGATCTTGCACCTTTAGTAGAGTTTTCTAGATGCTTGTTTTTCAAGCAAAATTTGAGGTTGTGAGGTTTGGAAAGTTTATATCCTAAGGATTTAGTTAGGATTCTTCAGTATGTGGGGATCAAGAACTTTGAACAAGGTAAAGTTATAGCTATTGAGGAAAGGTCTATGTCAGGTCAGTCTAAATTGGGTAAGCTCTGTTGTCCTCTTCTATTAGTTTTAGCTTCAACATTACACTTGTGTGATTTTCACACCTTTGTTGACCTAGGTTTCTTGCTTTATGATGTGTTTAAAATTGAACTTATGAGCATTTAACACATTTTCATGCCTTTGTAGTGGTATTTCAACTAGTTACCTTTGCATTCCTTTAAAGTGAGTAGCCCTTTTGTTTCTAGAGGTTTCTTGAGTCATTGTTTAATTGTCTATCTTTTTTGTCTATGTTGCTTATACTTTTGCTCCTTTCCTTTCTTTTTTGTTATACCTTCATTGATTCCTTTATGATGAGGATTAAAGGCAAAGGTTGAACGAATGGGTCTTTTCCCACTCCTCATCTTTAGGATTTTGAGAGTGTGCTTATGAAGGTGAATTTGTCCTAATTAAGGTTAGAATTTAAGGTTCCACTTAGCTTTTTCATATTTGCCCCTCTTAAGGTTTAGAGTTCTTTTTACATTAAGAGTGATGCTTTGTTTGGATTTTTAAAAGTATTTCCTTGATGGGCATTTTTCTTTTAAGGTCATGTAGACCATTATTCATGAAAGTCACATAGACCTTCTTTTCTGAGGTGACATGGACCTTTTCATGATTGAAGTTAAGTAGAATTTTTTCTTTTAAGGTTATGTAGACCTTTTCTTCTAAGGTCATATAGATCATTTTTCATTAAGGCCATGTAGGTTTTTTTCTTTTAGGGTTACATAGACCATAGTTCATAGAGGTCACACAAGCATTTTTTTCTAGGGTCACGTGGACCTTTCTTGATTAAAGTAGCATAGGCTTTTTTCTTTTGAGGTTGCTAGACCATTGTCTATAGAGGTCATGTAAACCTTTTCTTTCGAGGTTAAGGGGATCTTTCTTGATTGAAGTTGCATAGGTTTCTCATTATTTTTTTTTTGATCGCAAAGTATTTGGTGTTGCTATTTTATCCTTAAAGCATGACTTTGCTTGATCTTTGTTGTGCTTTATGAGGGTTCTTATTTCCTTTGTTTGCTTGGGACATTGTATCTACATGGCTTGGTAGAGAGCGAGACATGCCATGCATCTATGCATATCTCAAAAGAATTAAGTAATTTAGAGACATGCATCACATTGGGGTTTTTTCTTGTTTGATTGGTGTCTTTGATGGATAGCTAATTACATGTATTGAGTTGCTATTTGGATGATTGATTTGTACTTGATAGGTCCTGGTCAAGGATTGCTGATTTTCCTAAAATTTTCTTTATTTAGTTTATTCATATCTTTACAATTAATTGTTTCACCATTTTCTAAGGGATCCTTAACCTTTTATATGAAGTCCCATTTTGACCTCTTGTTTCCTTCTATGGGAGTTTAAATGTATGATGGGTTGACTATTTTGCCTTTTGTTGCTTGTCTTTTATAACAAGCATTTGGGGTAACTAGTATGGTTTATGCAGAGATAAAAGGTTAGTCTCTTGTCTTGCTTATTATATTTGTGAAGACTTTTCTCCCTTTGTTGAGACTTTTTGATTTTGGTTTTCTTTGTTGCATAGGCTTCTCTAGTGCCATGATGTTGAATAGCACTTTTGTAGCTATGAAGGAGATAGTCTGTTGTTCCTTATATTGAATGAGGAAGATGATGAAAGAGCTACCTTGATTTGTCAAGTGGTCTTTGTAGTGAATTTAATCTCCCTCACAATATATTTGGGTAGATAGAGTTACCTTGGCAACGTCTAGTAGTTACTCTACTAGTTGCTTTAATTTCAATGGGACTTTGCCCTGTGGAGGCTGAGGTTCATTTCCTTATGAGGCCTAGTATATGCCAAGATTCTTTGCATTGGAATTGCATGATTTCTAGTCCTCTTACTTCAAATCTATTGCTAATTGAAAGGCTGAGCCTAGATGTTATGTGCATGCACTATTTATCTTTGCTAGTGCAACATTGACTTTCTCTTCATGGTTCATTTCTTTTTAGGTTTCTTATAAATCTATGAGTCAAGCTTATAAGGCCTATGAGTCATAAAAGATTGCCTTTCTTGTACAACTAGTTATAATATCTACCTTTGTGAATAAAGATTGGTTTATGGAATTTTTTGTTGTGCCTTCTACCTCTGTTATCTCCTCTTCCTCTTCCTCTTCTCTTTTATTTTTTTTGTGCCACGTATGGCATAACTAAGTAGCTTTGTAAACTTACTTTCTTGGAGGTAGTATATGTTCAACTTCTAACTCATTAATTTGAGCTCATACCTTGGGATGTATAATGTCTTTGAAGGATTGGTCTTTGCTTGACTCTAGAATAAGATTCTTTATTTTTCTTTAATTATTGAGTCTAAGGTGATGAATCTTGAAAAAATGTTCTTTCCTTATCCAACTTGTTGGGCATGATCATTTCATGGTTTGCTATAAGAGAGGTAATACGTGGTTGGATTGTAACTCGCACTAAATAATAATAATCATGTCATAAAGCTAGTAAATGCACTAGACACATAAGTAATAAAGTGGTCAATGAGTTTGAATATCGATCCCACAAGGATTGTTAGATAATAGCAAAAAGCTTTCAATATTAAAGAATTAAAGAATAGGAAACTAGTTAATTATAGTGCTAATAAGCCCTCTTGAGTATTAGCAATTGGGTAAAGTATGATGTGTAAAAGTATAATATAATGAAACAAAATAAGTGACTTAAAACTCAAGGATTTGAACTCAAAAGAAAAAAGGCTTAAAAGGAGGACTATATACCTGATATTAGTTTATCAATAGTCTAATGCTTATTATCTTATGTTTTATTATTATATGTAGCTTATCTCTAAAGTGATAGTAAATGATCAATTTAAACCCTTTATCTTATCCCAGACCTTAGCCTTCCCCCATAGAGTTTAAAGTAAGACACCTTGAGTTGGACTAACCCTAGAATGCATTAAGTATGTGAATTCCTAAGTTGGCAGTAGCCATAAGGTGGACCTACTCAACTATTCTATAGCTAACTTCTACCTAGGTGAGCTGAATAAAGATCACATCTAGATTCACTAAATTATAAGACTTTATGAAGTTTAGTGAATTTAAGATTAATTATAAACTTTTAGACTCCCACTAGAATGAATTCAAATATATTAACCTTTAGCTACACCAATCATAGACAACGAATGGTATGCATTCCTCATTAATCATTCATATGCATCAACCAATGGGCAAACCTAGTACACGTGGATTCAATTATAGAATTATTTCAAAATTAATATTTAAATCACTACCTAATCACTTCTAAATGAATGAAATTAAGTAATGATAATTAATCTAACTAAGGAATAACAATAACAAAGGCTTTATATGCAAATGCATACTTCATATAATAAAATCATAATATAAATTATCATGGTAATCAATACATCAGTATCAATTATACTAATCCTAAATTAATATGAAAAAGCAAAAAAAGAAAAATAGAAAATAAATGAGAAGGTAGATGTCCTAAGCAACTAATTGCAAAAGACTATAAATCTTTAACCTGCCATAGTTCTTATCAATCCCTGGGCATCAGTGTCATTTTGGATTGTTAGATAAACACTTCAATAGTGTAAGGGCATTCCATTTGACATCTTCCTCCTATTTCTCATGTCATAATGAAGGTAGTTATAAATAAAAAAGAGAGAAAGGTGGCTAGCTCATGACAATCGTGATTTTTCCATGTATTGTAGTTATGGAAAAGATGTATATTTTGTAACTACATCAATTATCAAATTTTGAGGTTCCAAAGTGCTATGTATCACTATTGTGGAAAATCCTTCTATCATACTTGTATAAATATCTTTTTAGAGTTTTTGAATTCCTTGCTTTACAACTGCACAAAAACCATCTTTCACAGCTACAAAACCTTTTTGGTCAACCCTCTGACTTTTTCTTTTTTAAAACAAATAACTTGCAACTAACATCTTTCTTAAATAAATAAACACATCTCTAATTTTATTTATTAAATTATTAAAAATTAATTAAAATTATTAATTTATTAATTAAGTACACAAAATCTAAAAATGAAGAAAAATACAACAAAGTACTATAAAATCAAGTAAAAACCTAAATTAAATACCTAAAATAGATATGAAAATATAAATATAATTGTGACTTATATAACAAAAAGCCATCTTCGTGGCTTTTTCTAGCCTTGAAGACTTTACGAGCCTTGTTAACCTCCAAGGAGAATTCCTTGCATTCTTGGGGCTTAGGTGGAGGACGAACCATAAAAGTGGCCTTGTACAGCAAGCACCTTCCTTGGGTAAGGTTAAAACCTCATTAGGAGCGTTACCTTCCCTCATTATAAATTGTAATGTAGAGGAAGAGTAATATAATAATGTGTTATAAAGGATTATCGAGAGAGTAGTTATGATTGAATTCCATACTTATTGCATTTCCTTAAGGATGATTTTTGCTGGGCATTACCCTAGAGTTACATCAATCCTTTAGTAAGGCTGAGTGCTACCTTGTCTTGGAGGCTAAGTGTTATCTCATATACTTTAGGCATTAACTTAAAGTTACATCAATATTTCAATTTTTCCTCTATGATTCTTGCTTTTGACCTTTCCTTCATCACAAATTCCTTTAATAAAGCTTAAATTGTCTAATAAATTTAAATCATCAGTGCCTTTGTCATAACCTTCCACTGAAGTTAAAGGTACTTTGCTTTCTATAAAGACACTGGCTTTCATCTCATAGACTAAATTGAAAGGGGTTTCTCCAGTAGCTCTTTTAAGCGTTGTATGTACTGCTCATATGACTTTTGATAACTCTTTTGCCCAGAAATTTTTGGCTTAGCTCAACTTAAAATTTAGCCCATTTACTATCTCCTTGTTCATTACTTCCATTAGACCATTGGTTTGCAAGTGGCTAACTAATGTGAATCTCTGTTCAATGTTATACTTCAAGCAGAATTCTCTGACTTTTCATTTAGCAAATTGAGTTCCATTATTAGCTATTAGCATTTGCAAAATTCCAAACCTAGTAAAAATGTGATCACTGATGAAAGAGATTATGTGATTCTCTATTATGGAGGCCACCATTTATGCTTCCAATTTTGTGAAATAGTCATATAAGATTATCACAAAATTCCTTCCCCCTATGACCTTACTGGAAGGCCCTATAATATCCCTTCCTTATTTGGTAAAATGGCATGAGCTTGATATGTTTTGAAGTTCTTCTCTTGGGATATGGATGTAATTGTCAAATATTTGGCATTTATCACAAGTTTCATATAATTTTTGGCTTTAGGAGTAAGCTTGGCTAATAGTAATCAAGTTGCATGACTTTGTAGGCTAAGACTCATATGCTAATGTGACTGGTACAATCCCCTTCATGTAGCATCTTGAGCACCTTTTAAGTCTTTGGTACTATTAAACATTTTGACAAAGGACCTTCATATGATCTATAATATAACTCAGCATTTATCTTAATGAAGGGAGCATGCCTTATTATCTTCCTTCTTTGTTCAAGATTATTTAGGAAGTATGTATCTCTCAAGTAAAGCTTAATAAGTGTCTTTTAAGTCTAATTGTTATCCTTTTCCACAATGAGCACTTCCATTTGTTCAATGATAGGTATGGCCAAGTGTTCAGCATATATTTCCCTATCTCTGTCCAAGGCTTCAAAAGTTGCTAACTTTGAAAGAGCATTAGCTCGTGAATTCTCATATCTAAAGTTATGAGTGATCTCTGCTTTATCGAAGCTTGCGATTAACTCGTTAGCTTTCTTCGCATCTGTGGCCATATAGACTCCTTTAGCTTCATATGCTATGATTAGGTACTTTTCTACTAATTGGTAATCAATGTAGATTGGCCAGCATTTTGCTGTGGCTTCTTTAGCTAATTTTAAGCCAATAATTAGTGCTAATATTATACAACATTATTGGATGTGGAGACTTTAAATTTTAATGAGTATTTCAAGTTCTTACTAAATGGATTAGTTAGGATTAATCAAACTCCATTGCATCTCTTATTTAAGGATCCATCCATATGGTGGACCCATATGAAGTTTTCTTTAAGGTCTACCTTCTAACCAACAATAGTAATTCCTGAGATAAAATCTTTTAGGACCTAACCTTTGATAGTAGTGCACAATTGATAGGTGATGTTAAATTTTGATGTTATGACAACCTACTTGACCAAGCACCTTGGAAGTTCAGGCTTATGAGAAGTTTTCCTTTTGGTCTATGAACACAAAATGAAATAGGATAGAAAGTATAAATGGAGTCTTCTGGCAACTATAATAAAGTAAAATGCCAACTTTTCCAATTTAGTATAGTTATTTTTTGTGGCATGCAAGATTTTGCTTACATAATTTATAAGGTGTTATTTTCCATCTTTCTCTTGCATTTGTGTGGCTATGTAGTCCTTTGAAATTGATAGGTATATGTACATCAAGCTTTATTGAGAAGGGGCTAATAATAGAATGGGTGAGTTGAGATGCTCCTTTAACTATTGAAATGCTTGTTGACATTCTTTTATAGATTTGAACTTTTTTGACCCTTGTAAAGTGTTGAAAAAAATGAGACATTTGTCCATCATCTTTGATATGAACTTGTTTAGATCTAACATTCGACTTACACATTCTTTATACTCTGAGGTAAGGGTAGTTCTAATATTGCTTGCACTTTATAGGGGTTGGCCTCGATGCCTCTTTAGGTAATCATAAAACATAGGAACTTCATTGCTTTTACCCCAAATGCACACTTGGTGGGGTTTGTCCAGATTTGGTAATGTCGACGCTTGTCAAAAGTTTCTCTTAAATTGCCTACATGGCCTTGTTCAATCCTACTCTTGACAAGTTGTCATCAACACAAGAATCTATGCTTCTACTCATATGTTTCTTGAAAACTTTTTTAATTAGCCTTTGATAAGTTGCTTTAGTATTCTTAAGGCTGAATGGCATGACCTTGTAATAATAAGTTCTTCATTTAGCCATGAAGATAGTCTTTCCACGTCTTATTTTGCCATCATAATTTGATTAAACCTAGAATCATATCCATAAAGCTTAAGAGTTCCTACCTTGATGATTTGTCCACCAATCTGTCGAGTTTGGGAGAGGGTAGCTATCTTCAAGACATGCCTTGTTGAGGCCTTTGAAGTTGACACACCTTCATCACTTCCCATTTACCTTTTTCACCATAACAAGATTAGCTAACTATTCTAGTTAAAGGACCTTTTTAATAAATTCCTTGCTTCAAGAACTTTGTACTTCTTATTTAATGGCAATCTTCTTGGGTGTCCTAGAGATTCTTTTTTTCTACTTAGTAGGTTTCTTTGTAGGGTCAATTATTAACTTATGGACTATTACTTCAAGGTTAATTCTTAGCATATTTTATGTTGGCCATGTAAAGACATTTATATTCTCCTTTAGGAATGCCTTTAGCCTTACTAACTCTTTTAATGCTAAGTCCTTTTTGAGTTGTAGATATTACTCTAGATCTTCATCGATTTGTAAATTTTCCCAATCATCTTGGGCTTTGAGGTGTGATTATCTCCATTTGCTTTGAACACCTAGGCTTTCTATGTTTAGGAACTCATTCTTCTTATTCCTTCTTAGTACTTTTCCTGAAGGATATCTTCCTATGGAAATTGTTACTATCTCTACTAAAGTTAGATTTATTTCTGGCAATTGTGTTGCTCACTTGGAGCTTTCTTCCTTATTTTCTACCTTTGGTGGATGTCTTCTCTAGCCTTGGTTATATAGTATTCACAACATAATTATAGGTTGTCTTTTGATCGCCTCAAATTTTTCTTAGGCTTTTAAGCATGTTGAACTTTAAATAGAGATTACAAGAACATACTACAACTTTTAGCTTGTTCATCCTTGTTCCTTCTAGTATCACATTGTAAGTAAAAGGAGCTTTAGTGACATAAAAATTAGTAAAGGTAGTTACCTTGTAGTCACTGTCTTTTAAAGTTATGGGAAGTGTTACCATCCTTTCAACTTGTAATTGTGGACCTCTGAACTTGTACATATATTTATTTACTAGTTGGAATTTAAATTTAAATAATCTCATGTCCTTTAATGCATTAGATGCAATGTGTTTACAATATCTCTTGTGTCAACTAGAATCCATCAAACCATCTAGTCGCTAATCATTATAGTGATTACCATAGTATCATCCTCTTTGTTAACCACCATGCATGAATCTTCTTTGCAAAACATGATTAGCTCTATCTAAAATGGCAGAAGACTTATGCATCACCATTTATGGTCCTTATTTCACTAATATAGTTCTTTGTATCGCATTTAGTGTGAAGTGGTTAACCTTAAAGGACATTAATGATGCCTATTATGGTAACAAGTGCAAAAGCTTGCACCTAGTTTTGAGCCTATTCTTATGCATTTTTCCTACCAATTGCTTTAACTGATCTCTTATCATTATTGCACATCTAAATGTACCTTGCCTATTGTTGCCCTGTACGACATAATTTGGCAAGAAGCCTCTTTGGATAAGTTCTTCTATGGCATCTTTAAGGTCTTTTTAATCCTTCATGTTGTGTTTGACATCTCTATGATAATGGCAATATTTACTTTGGTTGCGATTTCCCCTTGAAGTTCGCATTATGGAGGTCTCATCCAAAATCTCTCTTTTTCCACATTCATCAATACTTCCATAAGAAAAAAAATCAATAGGATGTAGAAATCATATAGCAACTTTCTTAAATTCATGTTTCTGAGGTTAATTCTTCCTTCTATCCTTTCCTTAATAGATTAATAATATCACTCTTCTTTTTTCTTTTCTTTAGACTTTCTTTCCTCTTTCCTTTTGTCCTCTACCTTTACGTAGTTTTTAGCTTTAATATGTTGTGTTATTTTCAACATGAGCTCTCTTACTATTCTAGGTCACTCTTTTGCTGAGAAAATTTCAACGTTTAGGATTTTAACTTATAATCATGGTTATGATAGTTGTCTTGGGATCTAGATTTTTGATGGTATATAGCTTATTATTGAAGTGTTTCATATACTCTTCCAAGCTCTCCTCTTCTTTTTGATACATGCTTAAGAGTGTATATGAATATAAGGTTTTCATTCTATTAATTGCAGCTTTGGCTTGAAAGTGTTTGACAAGTTAGCCAAAACTCCTCATGAAGTGTTAAGGTTAGTTGTTATACAATCCTCATCCCATCTTTTAGAGTGTTTGGAAATATTCTGCATTTGTATTCTATAGATACTCAAGCCATATCCATTTGTATAGTGAAATTTTGTAGATGATGGACAAGGTCAGCCTTTTCATTATATAGTTCTATTGAGATAGGCTTATACCTTCTTGGTGGTTATGCTCTCTAAACATCACCAATAAATTTGTAGTTATTGAATCCTAGGAAACTCACATCTCTAAAGTAGTTAGCATTTGTAATATTTCTACTGCATTGATATATAATAGATTTTATAGCATCTTGCTTTCCACTTTGTACTCATTGCTCTTCGTTCTTCCTTTATGATTCATAGAGGACTCCATTACCCTTTTAGTGTGTTCTCAAACTTTATTGACTACCAAAGAAGCATTACTTTGTTGGTTGTTTCTAATCAAGATGCATTTAGGACAAGCATTACCTCATTGAGAATTTTTAGTCTTACTAACCTTATGAGAAATGTTACCTCACAGGGAATTAGCTAATCTTTTATTCAAACTCCTTTATGTATTTTCCTGTGCTACTTTAGGATTTCCTTTCTTGTGGAAGGCTTTATGCCCCCTCTCATAGACGGCATTGCTTGCACTATAACCTCTTTGTTGGGACCTAAAGTCAGTGTCGTCCCCTTCAAAGGATATATCATTCTAATCATGAGGAGCTTTGTATGCCTTTCTTTTTCCCTTGTCAATTCAAGTGCAATTGGCTTGGGAATGTTGGTTTGCTACGTGGAAATCTCTATGATGAGTTGTGTTTTCCCTTCATATATGTGTGTGTATGTATGATGCTATTTTGGGCAGATGGTGCTTGCATAGCTACCAAAGTCTCTTGGATGCTATCATATATTGTTGTGATTTATATAGTCTATAAAAGAGTTTAAGGTTGTTTGCTTGTGGATTAGCAAAGGTATCAACATATTAAGGCTGAAGGCATTGCCCATTAGTTGTAGATTAAAGGCATTACCAAACAACAAGCTGGCTATGTTTGCTTACTCTTGCAAAGTTGGTAGCATTACCCTTTTATGTAGAAGCAGTGGCATTACCTATTGGTCTAATTCTAGCTAGAATTTGTGATTTACTTGACCTTGCATATTTGGGTGGTTTTGGATTTCTTAGACATTGTTCTAACCATGTTGTGGTGATGAGATGGTGGGATGATGGTTCTCAACCTATAGTTCGTTCTAGACTCTAGTGTTCTAGTTACTGTTTTGGTTATTAGAGTGATTTTCTCATTAAGCCATGGATCTCAAAGAACCTATTAATCTAGGTTTTAGTTCTAGGCCTACTTAACATGCCAAATGTTGGTGTTTAAGGTAATGGCAAAAGAAAAAAAAGAAAAAAGAAAACTTGGTCTAGGAAGAATGTATTATAAAGCTTATACAAGTGAGGTTTTATGTGTTCTTTTCTCCTTGAGCCAAGAGGTGAAGAGGACAATATGGAACCACTAGGATACAATGATGAAAATGGTAGGGTGATGAATTCTAAAGACTATGTCTTGAAGGCTATGGTATGTTTGCCATATGCCCTTGTCTAAATTAAATCTTGTTTTTTTTTATTGTTAAGGATCTATGATAGTTGTTGTCAAGCTCTCTAGGGCTACCTTACTAATGTGAGCATTAACAAAATAGGCTAGATTATCTTAGGTCTTTAAGGGTATTTGTCCCAAATAGTGGCCTATAGTAGTTAGGTATATGGATTTTATAATTTTGCACGTATTTGAAGAGTGGAGATCTATTTATATTTTTTAAAAAAATTAAAATCAACATATATTGAAAAAAAATAACATCCATATATTTCATAAAATATATACAACATATCAATTTTAAATTTTTATATTTATTATATCAAAACATTTTATAAATAGGTTTGCAAATGTATGAGAATTTAATTTTTCATTATGAAATAGAATATAAGAATAAAAGTTATAATTTTTTTATTTTTCTTTCAAGCAAGAAAGAGAAGATTTTAAATCTTATATTTACTTTCTCTTTAGTAATTAATAATAAAAAAATAATTAACTTTTAATTTTTGAATATATTTTGACTAATAAAAGTTGTAACTATTGCTATGAACTAGCTTATTGTTAACCATAGATCATATTATCTGAAGCTACCTAAAGGGGTTAGTACAATCACTCTAATCTTAGCAACTTGTTTGCTTCTTTTAGATAATATTCTAAAATAAAATTTTAAATGCTTTAAGACAACCACAAAATTTGAAGATACTCCTAATCACAATAATAAAAAATTTATCAAAGGTTAAAGGCAGACCAAGGACAAAAAGTAAGACAGATCAAAGACAAAAAAAAAGTAGGGATGGCATGTGCAAAATAAGTTATAGTACAATAAACATGATCAAGGTGGAGGTTTTGGACTTTTTTAATATGTTAGGAAGATAGTTGAAACCTTTTAAAAATGGACAAAAGTCAAACTAACACAACTATAATTCGATCTATAGCACACCTATAATCAGTCATAAAAAATTTTAAATTTAAATTATTGAGTCATACAAGACGAAGATTTTCTAATTAGTAGAGCAAAACACATCAAAATAATGAACATGAAGATCTATGAGTGTGAGAAGATGCATATTGTGTACAAACATTTATTCTTAAATTGGTTAACATCAAGACCAAATGTTAGAAATCTTGAGCTATTATACCAAGCAATTAAATGTATTTGTTCCTTAATTTACTTTAATAAACAAACTATTGGATTCAGTAGCATATCAAAATTAGTTGTTTTTCATTAATAAAGTTGTACATTTTAAGAAAAATGAAATACATAAGCAACTGATAATTTTAAAATAGCAAGCCTATGAACATCAAGAATGGTCAAAGTGCAGAAATAATTCACCTAAAATTTCCAAAAGAACATATTCAAAAACTACTCAGCTGCTATGCTATTCCTAGACATTAGGCCTAAATTCTCCTACTAAATGCCAAATGCACATCATTGATGAATACACTCTCATTAGTTTCTGGCATCTTTTATCAAACCAGGACACTTCTATATCCATGTGATTTCTGTGCTTACTATAGCACATCAAGAAAAACTATGAACTCAAAACAGGGCGTATCGTTAACCAAAAATAGTGCATCTAAGGATTGAGACAAAACTGAAGATTAGGGCACTTAGATTGGGGAGACTCAGACACAAAGATTAAGCTCACGAAGAGAGGGAGACTTGTACATAAAGTAAGCTGAAGAAGATTAGTGGACTTAGAAGCTCCAAAATATGGAAACAACTCCAAAACACGAATACAGGGATACCCATGTAGATAGGATAAGGAAAACTACAAAGAGGGAATGATAAACAGGACTACGATTCAAGCTAAGGAATCGTAGCCAAATGCTAGTTTTTTAGTTGTTCTAGTCCTACAAGAAGAAGAGGAAAAAGAATTTGTTCAAGAAATAGTTTTCCAAATTTTCATGTATTTCAAATGTTTCAGAAACAAAAATTTTAGAGCTTAAATCAAATACTATCCCAAAAATAGACTATCCAGATTACCAATCCAAGATGATAACTAAATATAAATTAACAAAATTGTCGTTCGAATAACCTAGATGGTAAAAAATGCAATTAAGATATCTTCATCTGAGAACCCATTATATGTTGATTTTATTGCTTCCATTCATGTCTTCGTATAGAAACCCATTAGAAACAATAGAAGAACATGGAAAGAAAAAGTAAGCAACTATACTACAAGATTACACAGTGACGGGGAACAATTCGTAGTTGTGTAATGGTGATAATAGCGTCTTCATGTAGTGATGATCATGGTGCAAATAGTTGCTAATTTTCTTCCTTTGCAAGTTACTGATGGCTGTGGCTCATGTAGGCAGTGGTAGGCAGAGTTGGGAGTTAGTGGGGGTGATCAGTGGCCTCACTACAAAAAAATAGACTTAGTGACAGCTTTTAACAGCAACTAAAAAAAGTTGTCACTAAAAAATTTTTTTTAGCAGCGACTTTATTATATTGTCACTAAAAATATTATTCTTAATTTTGATAAAATTTTTAGTGGCGACAAAAAATTGCCACTAAAACTATTTTGTAGCAACACAAAATTGCCACTAAATACTTTTAGTGACGACATCAACATTGTTGCCACTAAAAAATTACATTTAGTGACAACATTTTAGTTACAACTAAAAGGTTGCCACTAAAGCTGACTAAAGGTAACTTTTAGTATCAATGAGCATCACTGCTAAAAGTTTTATCATAACTTTTAAAAGATTAAAAAAAACTTTTTAAATTTTTAGTGACAGTAAAAGGTGTCGCAATTAAATACTATTAGAGGCAACAGTGTTAGTTGCCACTAAAAGTTTTAGCACAAAATTTTATATTTATTTAAAATATTTACACCAAAACTTTTAGTTACAACATGTTCTAATCGCTGGTAAAAGGTAAGTTTTAGTGACAACTATTTTAGTCACCACTAAAAGTTTTGATGTAAAAAATTTAAATTAATTAAAAGTGTTATGCCAAAGTTTTGAACTTAGAATCCTTTTAAATAAAAAAATACGTAAAAAAAATTAAATTAGACTTGAAAATATAACTTTATCAAAGAAAATAAAATTTTTAATGCTAATAATATTAATTAAATTTTATATACAAATAACTTAAATAATCTTTCTATAAAATTCTTAATAAAACTAAAAAAATATTTTTACACACATATAAGGTAAAAAAATAAATTATACTTAGAAATGTAACTTTATCAAAAAAAAATTAATAGGACTAAAAAAATATATATTTTGTATTAAATTCTAAAAAAATATTTTTATATGTAAATGAATAAAAATATATATAATTATTATTAGTATAATTACAGTTTACTACATTGAAACAAATGAACTATAAATTAATATTTTCACTAATTTGGTTCACTACATTTAAGAGTTATTTATTTATAATTTAATATCGTATGATAAAATCTTTTTTAAATTATATGTATATATCATTTTTTGAAAAAGAGTGTTATAAAAAAAATACCTAATTTAATCCAAAATTTCAATAAAATAAATATTAGTTTTTATAACAAAACTACTCACTTAATTTTTTCCATAAAAAAATATAATACCACTTATATATATATGTTGAAAAAAGTCAAATCAACAAGAAATACATTCAATTTGTTCAGATAAGATTCTTTGTAATAGTTTATTTTAAAGTATAATTTTTTTATAATTAAAATTTTTATCCTTCAAATTAGATACTTTAAATCATTTTTTATCCATAAAAGAAATGCCTCACATGGTGTTACTGCACATGGTATAATAAAATGCGCTGGGGATTTGGATTCCAATTTGTCATTTTAAGTGGTAAAAAATGACAAATCCAATGTATGTTTTGCTAATTTGACTTCTTTCAACTTACATGGACAAGTAGTTGTAAGGGTTTTGGATGAAAAAATTAATGAAATGGTTATAATGTACAAAATTGAAAAGTCTAAAACTTTGTAGCGGACTTTTAAAATTGAAGAAATTAAATTGCATGAATTTCTAAGTTAGAAGGAATTCTTTGCGCTTTTGCTTATAATAAGTAAAAACCCTTTACAACTCAATAGTATATAATTAAATTTTTTAAAATTTTTTATATATGATTTTTTATCAGAAACCTATAACTGAAATGTTAAAAATTTAATCTAAATTTTTTATTGAAAAAAGTTGCACCTAGAGATTGAACTATATATTATTAGTTAATATTTTTCTCACCTCTCTAATTTCTATTTTGTTGTGTAATAAGGAAGAATACCTTTCTTCTCTTATGGGTTGAGATGATTAAAATAGATAATTATTAAAATATTGTTCAAATATATGAAAATAATTAATAATGATCTCATTAAAATATGTATTTGTTGTATAAAATTTTTCTTTTTTATACAATGTTTATTGAAAGTAAAGTTTCTTTTTAATTATTCTTTATTAAATTTTTAAAATGATCTAATCATTATTTATACATAATAGCATTATACATAGGTTTTTTTTTTTCTGTCACATCATCATAATATATAAGCATCCATAAGCTTAAAAAGAAAACCTTGTAGCCTTCATATGCTTTAAAAGAAAACCTTGTACTTTGGTCGAAGACCTTGTCGACAAGGTCCCAAATTTCTCAATGTAAAATGTAAAATCTTATCAACAAGGTCGTTGGCCAGAGTACAAGGTTTTCTTTTAAAGCATATGAAGGCTACAAGATTTTCTTTTAAAGCTTATGGGTGCTCATACATTATGATGGTGTGACATTTATCATTAGACTTTTGGCATATTTTTTGAACTGTTATAACTCTGGTTTTCGGGCATCTTGGACTTTGGATCCTCATTTTTCATTATTTAGAATTTTATCCTAATCTTATTTGACTTCAAATCATCCTCTCTGGAGATTTTCTTTTGTATACAGTGAATTTCATACATTGACGAAGAAACTATACATTATATTTTTTTACATTTTTTCTTATTTTCAAGGAACCGAATATTATATTTTCTCCCTAAATTAGCTAAAGGGAATCATTCAAAAATTTTGCTCATTAAAATTTACTGCAATGATGATAAAGAAAATATTTATAAAAAAGTTTAACAACATTGCATTAAAACTATAATTAATTGTTAAGATTTAAAAAAGTATGTATACAAAACTGTAATAAATAAAAGTAAAAAAATAAATAAAAATACATTAAATTAATTTTTCAAGATTGAAATTAAAAATCACATAAAGATTGAAATTAAATTTAAAAAGTACATAAAAAAGATTTATCTATTCATATACTTCTTCGGTCAAATTCAAAATTCCATTACTCATTTGTCTATTCAGATCTACATTTTCTTCTATAAGCCACTATATGTCAATCGAAACTAACACTTAAGGAAACATACGTTTATTGAAAGTTTCTTTCTATTAAAATTTATTATATAATGTTTATTAAAAGTTTATTTTTAATTATTAATCAAACATAATAGAATAACATTATTCAAGGGTTGTTCCCCAAAATACTAATTCAAAATAAAGACTAAAATGAGTAAAGAAATATATTTTTAAAAAAGATATTTATAATAGCACTTGGCTAAATGGAATATTTCAAAAATTTTATTCATCAAAATTTGCTATAGAATTTTTTCATAATTTATCATCGTAGATAAAATTTTAATTAAATGTTCAAAATTAAAAAAAGTATGTATATAGAGTTTTAATTAATTGATTAAAATTTTATAAAAAATAAAGCATTTTGTCCAATTCAAAATTCCATTATTTGTTTATTTATTTATTTACACTCAAACTCCCTTCCTTTCTCTTTATTCAATCTACCTAAACTAACATTGAAATTTTATCTACTTATCTACTTATTATCTCAAATTCAAAATCTAGATTTTAGCATTATATAAAAATGAATCAAATATACAAAATAAATCAAATAGATATTATTATAACTATTTAATTTTTAGATAAATAATTACAATCTATTTGCTTTTTAATAATTTTGATTTAAAAAATCTCATGGAATATATTTATCAAAAAAATTATTTTTTATTTATACATTAACGGCTAGTAGTTTATTTTTAAAAATTTTTTATTTAATTTTATGAATTATTTGATCATTAATTAAAAAATAAAACTATAAATAAAATTATCACAAGATATCAAATAATAAAGTTTAAAAAAATAATAGATTATTATTTATAATTTTTTAGTATATCTAACATTTCATATATCTAAAATTTCAATTTTAATTTTTAGGATTTATCTTATTAATAAAAACTCATCCATCCATTTTTATTAAATTTTTATAAATTACCTTCAAATTTTAATTCCATCCCAGACAAATACCAACGTAGCTCTAACCCTAAAGTTTCTCCTATCCTTCTGAAGCAGTGCAAACAACAAAGAAGCAAAGCAAACGAAGGAGAAGAAGGGAAGGGTTGATTCCATTTATATTGTTTTGGAAGACTAGTGAATATCGAAGATGAGATCACATCACCGCTCAACTGTTAAAACTTTAGTGCTTATTTGGGTCAAGGTATTCCCTATCTTAGATTATTGTTGTTATTTTATGCCCTAATCTTCGATTTAATTTCTAATTGTTGCTATAAATGCTACAACATTGCTAACAGTAGATCTAAACTAGAGTTTTATTAATCTAACCTTCTGAAAATACTCCAAAACAATTTCCCATATTGGTTTTTCATTCATTTTTTAAAAGGGTAGCAAAAAATCATCTCTTTCAAAATGTGCTAATGGACTTCCAAGTATTTTGGACTTATAATTGTTTCTTTGCATGTTTGCATATATATTGTTCTAAGACCTTCCTTCCATTCAAGAATATGACTTCTTAGAACCTTTAATGCTATCACTGTCATAGTATTCCTTATCTTACTTCTATTTTGTTGTTTAACCCTAACTCCCATAAGTGAATACTTTGTATTTAGCATTACTGGTTCTTGTTTTGCTCAAGTCATCCAACCTAGCCATTGTATATTTAGTTGTCTACTTTTCTCTGCAACAAGAATGACAAATTTTTGAACTGTTAATATGATTGTAGCAGTTCTCTCTATTGCTCTGTTCCATAGGTGTTCTTGTTGGTCGAGTGAATAGCTACTCCTGTTATTTAGTTCTCTGGCTAATAGAAGATGTTTTATGTTTTTCTTATTTAGTTCTCCATTGGCATATTTCTTATTTAGTTCTTTGGCTAATAGAACATGTTCTATGTTTTTTTGTATTTGTCACTAAGATTAACATGTTATGAAGTGCATCCATCTTATTTCATCTTCTGCCTGTTACTCCAAGCTCTCCCAGCCTTTCTTCCTTTCTGCCATGTCCCGTAATCATGCAATTGTTAGTGATAGTATGCTCGATGTTTATTTCTCCTCTAA
Organism: Erythrophleum ivorense; assembly: GCA_026724425.1. NCBI lineage: Eukaryota > Viridiplantae > Streptophyta > Magnoliopsida > Fabales > Fabaceae > Erythrophleum > Erythrophleum ivorense. The sequence goes on along the minus strand of JAIUCV010000033.1, from coordinate 2,264,808 downwards.
TGACATGACACATATGAAACAACAAAATATGTAGTGTATAAGTGTAATGTGAAGTGCGGTGTAGTCCAAGTGTCTAATTGATGTAGAGCATCAAATGTCCTGCAAATGACCTTTTAGAGTGAGTCGAGTGTTTGATAATATTTTGCATATTATTTTTCTTGTTTAATTTAGAGATTTATCAGGATGGGCATCACTACCTCATAAATGAGTACTATTTATTTATTTTGTTGACATTTTATAAATAATATCATTGACTTAATTTTTTGGTTTTATGATTAGTTTGCTGGGTTATTGATATGCATATGATGGTCTGATCGTCTAATGTTCTGATGGTTGCATTTAGTCTAATGGTTGTATATGGTATTTGGTCTGATGGCTAGTTGTATTTGGTTTGATGGTAGTTTGTGGTATTTGTCTTGATGGTTGTATGTAAAAGCCAAGCATGATAGTTGATTGTGTGATCCTTAAAACTTTAAGTAGCATGGTGACTTGTATGCAGTATAAGAAACTTAGGTAGTCATATTTTGATCTAGAAATTTCTTGGGAGTTTAGGAAGTTCTAATAGTCTTGAATTATGATTTGAAACTTGTTAAAAGTATTAGGGTGGTTAGTGGAATGGTTTAAGGCCATCATTTGCCCATATATACTCTTTAGTGTCAAATTTGGAACCTAAATAGAGCAAGTCTGGAAAGGGATGCATTTGAAGGATCAAATGGTGGAGTCTAGGTGTAAAACTTGGTAAACAATTAGAGGATATTTAGAGGTTTAATTCAAGCCTAAGATGGTACTTTTTGAAGTTATTTGGAATATTTTCTAAATTTTTGAAATCCATGACAGCAAAAGGTAAATCCACAGAATTATCACCCAAACCAATTCTATTGTCATGCAATTTTTGAGAAACAAAAGATATAGGATTGGGCTAAAATTTTTACAATATAAAATAGACATATGGAGCTTTAATTAAAGCCAAAGTTTACTAAATTTGGAGATCCCTAGCTCAAGTTATAGACTTTTACATTTTGAGGTCTAAACATGTTCTTTTGTGAAGAAAGTAAAACAAAAATCTCAAAATTGAAGGCCAAAACATGCTTTTTTGAGGAAAATAAGTGACTAAACTGCCTTCTGGAGTTCACCATTGCATAGATCTCAAAAAAATACCCAGATTAAAAAAAAATCACCTTAAATGGACTACTATGCTCAAAGTTATGACTTTTAGAAGTTTGGAAGCTAAAATGAGACTTTAGGAATTTAGGTTGCGGCTTGGTGGATCTCTGTCGCAGCTCAAATGGTTACTAAAACCTCTAAATACATTTATGCTGCGACTTGAATACTCCTCGTCGTGGCGTACTTAGATTCTGTAACTCTCAAACAAAAATATTAAACTTGCGTCGCGACTTAAAATACCCATGCTGCGGCGCAACTCCTTACTGGAACTAATATATGCCAAATCATGATCCTCACCGTGACTTGAGATTACCATGCTGTACGCAACTTCCTACTGGAACTAACATATGCCAAACACGATCCTCACCACGACTTGATATGACCACGTCGTGGCGTAACTTAGTTCTGTAAGTGTTATGCTAAGTTTTTAATTTGGGTCGCAGCGCAATAATATCCGCCACGATGCTCATCAGTTCTGTTTGAATTCTAGTCATGACTCAAGTAATTTTGGCTACGACTCCAATTACTTTTGACTCTAAACTCTTAAATATTCATCCCAACCATTTGGTACACCCTCTAATGGAGTTCTAGGGCCCTTTTGTGGTGAGATTACTTGGTTTTATTGACATTGGTTCTCCTATCTACCTCCTTAAATTAAAATTTATCATTTAAGGACTTAAGGATTAGTTGAATTCATTAAACTTTACTTTATACTAGAACTTTAACCATTATATCAAAGAGGTATACATTTTCTTACCAACAAATCTTAGACCACCTTGGTTTCAATAGACCTATCTTTTTGAGACTCTAGAACAACCCCAAATACATAATATGCTATGGTACATTCCTAATTCACTTATATCATTTCTAGCATCAGGAATCACTTACCTAGTCTCCAATGCATGTATGTGGGGGATTCATTAGTTGGATAATATGGTACTTATGGTAGTGGATACTTGAATTTTCATTATTGTTTCAAATTTCTAAGTGTGGAAAATGAAACTTGGTTTTGATTGAATTACAATTTCTTGTTCATAATGTGGCTTGCTCTATGCAACTACGTGAGAAATTGAAAGTGTGGCTTGATTACAGTATGGTTCTTATTGCTGAATTTTACTGCCTATGTTACTTAATGTAGGAAATAGAGAATAGGGATGGATAAAAGTTAGATGATGATCAAGAATAGAGCTAACCCAAGATATATACGAGGAGTAAATAGTTTTGTCCAATGGTTATTTAATCGACCAAGGGTTAATGATATGATTCATTGTCCATGCAAAGTGTGTAGGAACACAAAGTTCAAGCTGAGACATAGAGTAAGGGAGGACCTATTCAAAAAGGGTTTTTGTGAGAGTTACTAAGTGTGGAATTCACATAGAGAACTTCGTCACCATGCCCAAAGTTACCCGCAGGAGATTAACGAAGGTGTGCAAAAAGATAATAATAATGAGGAGGATGACATTATTGAGATGATAAATGATGCGTATGGGCATACAGAAAGAAAGGTAGGGAACTATGGCTCAGAATATAACAACTTGCCAAATATGCAAGCTAGGCATTTCTTTGAGTTATTGGAGGATGTTAAAACTAATCTTTATCCAGGCTATAAAAAGGCTTCCAAGTTGTCTTTCATTATAAGGCTACTTCACTTGAAATGCCTCAGCCATTGGAATAATAAGTCTATGGATGCCTTGCTTGGCTTATTTAGGGATGTACTTCCAGAGGAAGCACTAGTACCAATCTCCTTATTATGAAGCAAAGAAGGTTATTCGAGAGCTCGGATTAGACTACACCAAGATAGATGCATGTGAAAATGATTACATCTTGTATTGGAGGGAGTACGTCGATGCCAAAAGATGTCCGAGGTGCAACCTATCCAAATGGAAGTTGGATGGGCATAGAGGTAAGAAAGTCCCACGCAAAGTGTTACGCCATTTTCCCATTACGCATAGGCTACAAAGGCTGTATATGGCTTACAACATAGCTAAAGAGATGAGGTGGCATAAGGATGCACAAAAGGATGATGGTGTGTTAAGACATCCATATGATTCCATTGCATGGAAGACCTTTGATGAAGAATATCTCAACTTCTCTGATAACCCTAGAAATGTTTGCTTTGGCGTAGCAAGTGATGGGTTCCAATCCTATGGCAATATGAGTGTTGCACATAGTATATGGCTAGTGGTTTTGGTTCTCTATAATTTACCACCTTGGCATTGCATGAAACAACCATACTTTATGATGACACTCTTAATTCCAGGTCTTAGATGTCCAGGTGATGAAATAGATGTATATCTACAGTCAATGATTGAAGAGCTACAATATTTATGGGAGGAAGGGGTGGAGACATATGATGCCCATTTGTAATCCAAATTTAAGATGCGAGTAGCTATATTGTGGACAATAAATGACTTCCTGGCATATGAAAACCTCTCAGGATGGTCAACTAAAGGGAAGTTAGCTTGCCCTTGTTGTCATAAGAACATGCATTTAGTTTCTTTGTGTAGCAAGGTGTGTTTCATGGGCCAGTGCCGCTTCTTACCTATTACTTATGCCTGGCTGTGAAATAAGAGGGCATTTAATGGGAAGGTTGAAACTGCAAGAGCAACTATACCTTTATCCAGAGTTGAAGCACTAAGGCAATTAGAAGTATTAGGAAATGTAAGCTTTGGGAAAGGACAAAAGAGAAAGCGTGATTGCCTAACCAATGCTTATAATTGGAGGAAGAAGAGTATTTTTTTCTAATTACCATATTGGAAAACCCTCCTACTTCGACACAACCTAGATGTTATGCATATAGAATGAAATATGTTTGAAAACCTCATTTCAACAGTAATGGGTATGATTGGAAAGACCAAAGACACATTGAAGAGTTGATATGACTTGGTGGATTTGGGAATAAGGTAACAGTTGCATCCAATAGAGGATGGGAATAGAGTATTAATGCCCGCAACTTACTATGCCTTGTCCCTGAATGAGAAATCAAAGGTGTGCAACTTCTTGGCAAATTTAAAGGTTTCAGATACCTTCTCATCAAACATTTCAAGGTGTGTTCATGTCTGTGATCGAAAATTATTTGGATTGAAGTGTCATAACCACCATGTATTGTTGCAAGACATATTTCCAATTGCAATATGCGGTCTGTTGCCTAAGGAAGTGTCAGAGCCGATAATAGAGTTAGATAAATTTTTCAAGAATTTATGTTCTAAGTGCCTAAAAATTGAAGATCTAGAATAACTTGAAACCTAAATTGCACTCATATTATGTAAATTGGAAATGGTATTTTCACCGACTTTCTTTGATGTCATGGTTCACTTGCTTATTCACTTGCCAAAAGAGGCGATGCTTGATGGACCGGTGCAATATCGATATATGTACCCTATTGAGAGGTATTATGTTTCAATATACATTTTATTCAATTTCTCAAACCTTTCAAACTAGTTCTCTTTTCAACCACCTGCCTTTTACGTGGGTACTTGCGCACGCTTAAATCTTATATTCGTAACAAGTCTCGTCTAGAAGGTTTAATTGTAGAAGGTTATTTAGCCAACAAATGCCTTACCTTTTGCTCTCGTTATTTAAAGGATATGCCAACCAAATTTAATCAGCCTCATAGAAATGATGATGGACCTATAGACAATGGTGACAAGTTCATCTTCAACCAAATTAGGAGGGCAAGAGGGCGTTATGATTCCATTACTTTGCCTGAGGTAGAGTTCCATCAAGCTTGCATGTATGTGCTGCAAAATTTCATAGATGTTTTGCCATTCATGGAGTAAGTTATCACTTCTTTGCCAATCTCTATGACAATAATTATCGCAAATATTTTTTAACTTCTTACTACAATTACAATGTAGGGAGCACCAATTGGAGATTGAAACTCAAACTTCAACTATTGAGGACTTTACGAAATGGTTTTGTGCATGAGTAGGTTCCTTTGTTGAGTAGCATATTTTGAGTCATGATCTTTTTGTCCAAATAAATGATAATAGAGTATGGTTAATTTATGCAGTTTTACAATTACACAGATAGGGCCAAGCTAATGACGACCTCATCAGTCTAGCATTTGGCCTAGCTAAAATAGTGCATCATTTTTCTACTTATTTAGTCAACAATTTTAGATTTCATACAAGAGATCATGCCTTAGGGAGCAAAACTAACAATACTGGAGTTTTTGTGAAAGGGGATGACTCAGACGAATGGAAAGAGTATTATGGCATCTTAAAGGATATATATGAGTTTTCATATATTAGGAATACAAAAGTATATCTTTTTAAATGTCATTGGTGGGACATGGGTCACCTAGGAAAAAGATACAAGGTTGACAAGTTTGGCATCATAAGTGTGAATACTCGACATTCGTTAGTTACAAATGAGCCATTTGTCTTGGCTAGCCAAGCAAAACAAGTGTTCTACCTGAGAGACATCATTGACATGGAATGGCTAATTGTCGTGAAGACAAATCCTCATGACCTCTTTAGCCTTTCAAAGGTGGAAGAAGGTGAAAAAAGTGGTGAGAATGATGGTCTCCTTCTTGATGAGACATATCAACAAGACGTAGTCCAATTAAATCCAATTTGGAATAATGACATGGGCATTGGCCTTGGGTCTTCCTACATCGAGATAATGTTGAACTAGAAATACTAAGCCATATAAGTATAAATGCTCAAACAAGTGGGCATAATGTAAAGGGTGTGGTAAATGATTTCATTAATGACAATGATGAGATTGGGTCCACCGATGAAGAAGAAGGAGAAGATTTGCTTGATAATGACGATACGGAAAACACTATGGACATTGAATGTGATCAAGATTAGTGTCAATCTTACTAAGCATTTGAAAAATTTATAATTATTATACAAACATTCCCATTGTATGATTGAGTGGTTAAAGTATTTAAAGTTTGGTATATTTTGTGTCATATATGTTTTATATTGTTTACTTACTTTTTTTTTCTCTGTCCTTGTTATGTATGTGTTTTATTGTCTACTTTTGTTTACCATTAATGTTTATTTCATCACATCTTGTTACTTATACTATATATGGACAAAAGGTAGTAAATGTTAGGTTCTGCATGAGGTAGGATAGGAGGTCGAGGAGGATGAGGCATTGGGCTAGGTAATGGCCGAGGTCGATATAACCCCACTGGAGAGGTGACATCACCTAAGCATACATAGAGGGATTTGGTGCTAGACGTGCATTCTCACCTGAGCATACACAAGGGGATTTGGAGTCGGGAGATGCACTCTCACCACTCCTACCACAGAGGGATAGACAAACCATCTATAATGATTCGCCTTTTACACAACGATCACAGGTGCCTAGTAGTTCAGGTATCATTTCATGGAAATAATGCTTTTTTTGTTACACTTTTGCCATGTATATACACCAATGATTAATTTGTTTACTTTTTCTCACGTACAACAACTTCTTACAGTACAACTAAGAAGGGTAGGGGAAAATATAAGAGTATATCAGTAGACATGAAGACAAAATATGGTTTTAAGATCAAAGTTTACATCCCTAAACTCAACAGAAGTGGATTCGAGGGTTTCAACAAGGATGGAACAAATGCAAGGTGAAATGGAGAGAAAATTACAAGAAGAGCAGGAAAGCTTACAAGAGGAAATGCAAGCTGAGATGGAAAAGAAGCTTCAAGAAAAGCAGGCTACAATGCAACAACGGATTCAGTCAGAGATTCAAGCTCAATTGGCTAGCCTTATGCCACCATGCAATAGGTACTTGTAAATGATCTTTTACCTTAATGTTATGTTAAACAATAACAGTATATGATTAATGTTATTTTTTATCAATAGGGACAGAATGTTTCGACCAATGACTCCTCTCGTAGACAAGTTAAATGAAGAGAAGGTGGACTTATATTTTTTTGTTGATGGCCATTTTGATGTATCAATTTATGCCATCATTTCATATTCTAATAGATATTTCAATATAGGTTCTGTAGGACATTATGAAAGCACTTATAATTATAATACTAATTATGATATGCAATATTAAGAAATTAATGCTTCTTGAACATGTCAATTAGCATATATATATATATATATTACTTTTTGTTTCTTATTTTTGTTTTAATTTTCTTCAATATTAATTTAGTTTCAATGTACATTATTCATTTTAATATATATATCAACCTCTTTACCTTTAGTGGCAATAAATTTTGACACTAAAAGGCCTATTTTTGGTCATACAACATATTCGTCATAAGGTTACATCATATGCCATCAAAATAGTTACAAATAAAACAAATAACATATTTCTTTGTCAATCTTTCTCTTTCAAGCTTGGTGGCTTCTATTCCTTTGTTCACTTGGTCCACTTAGACATGTTAGGCAATGGGAAGGAAGGAATGAGATTCTAGGAATCCTAATAGCTCTTCTTTGTGTCAACCATACATAAAGGATGCAAAATCAAGCCTAAAAATGCATGCATAGATATCTTGTAATGCATAATCATACATGAAACATTTTTTGCATTCAAGAAGTCACATAAAACATACATAGGCTTGCCAAGAAAATGGTTTAGCCTCATCCATTCTCTTTGGGATTTTGGACTTGCCTTACCTATTTTCTTAAGGGCTTTTGACTAAGCCTTACTCTTTAGTGACTTTTGGCTTTGTCTCACCCATTTTTGGGGACTTTTGGCTCATCCTCGCCTTAGGTAAGGGGTTTTTGGCTTCACCATACTCAAGCAAACCAAAACATGTTCATAAGACATCATTCAAGTGCATAACAAGGCATCATGCTACCATGACATATAAATACATATTAGAAACATCTTTCTTGGCTTAAACATACATACACACAGTCTAATCATTCATGAGAGAAAGAAGAGAGAGCTACCTTGGTGCACAATAACACATTTTTCCCTTTGAAAATACTTCCTCTCCCTCAGCCACACAATCAGAAGGATGTGAGACTTGATTTCTTTAGCCTAAACACATTATATGGAAGCTAATTACACTCAGGAAACAATTTCTAAAGCTACATATGCACTAGAAAAGTTAGATGGCTCATATGGTTCAATTATAGTTCCATAAGGCACTTAATGAAGAAACACTAATAATTCATGATCTTGGCTCCATTCTTTTTATCCATCTATGGTTCTTGATTCCATTTAAACCTCTTGGAGCTATCACACAATTAATTTAAGGAGCCCAACTACATGTTGCTTCTTTAAGTCATAATATGGAACCTATGCTACCATCTCACTTTCTAGACTTCTTAAATTTTTTCCAAGGCTTCCCCTCATACACTACCATCATATATGATATAAAACCAAGCTTAGAAGAAATTAAAACACTCTCTAGGTATCCCATCCCTTCTTGGCCGAGGCTATACTTCCTTGGAACACGAATGGGGTTGTTTTGATTTATTTGATGGGAGAAGCATATGGAAGGCTCTCTTGATATCTTAGAAACTCATATGAACTCTTAAACATCTTAATTTATGGCTAGAACTTATCCTACAAACTAAGGTGTAACTAAAACCCTAGCCTTTCCATCTTGCAATTTCATAGTTCTTTCTTTGTTTTCTTTGCATATTTTTATTCTCCTCACTCATTTTCCTAAGATTCACCCTTGGTTTGGTTCAAAACTTAACCCCTCTTAGCTATCCATACATGGGGTGAAAAACCAAGAAGAAGAACAAGGAAGGAGAAGCATGGAAACAACCAAACTATCTTGATTTCCTAGCCTTTCTTATATGCTTCTTCCTTTGCTTAAATCCTCATCTCCAAACTCAAAATTTCCCCCTCTAGTCTTTCTTACCTTGTTTTTCCTCTTCCTCTTCCCTTCTCTTATGCACCTCTCTCCCTAGGTCTCACTTCTGTTTTAGGGTAGAAATAAAGATTGCCAAATGAGGAGAAGAGTGGAGCGCACCATATATGTAGGAAAGGTTAGAAGTTGTTTCAAGAAAATTCTATTTATATCGTGTAAATTTGGCATTTTTGTTTTTAGTTCATTTTAGCTCCTTTTTTAGTACTATTTTTTTCATCATAAAATTTAGGTCCTCAATCTTATAAAATGTCTTTGGAATCACTCAATTTGAGGCTAAAACCTTCCTGAATAAAAGAGTCAAAGTTCGGGTCAATCGATGTTAGAAAACATACGCCAGAGGGGTTTTAACTAGGACTTCCCATGGTTTTCAAGGCCTCCAAGAACTCTAAAGAGCTCAAATTTTCCATTTAAAAAATCCTCCTGAGTATTCTAAAAATTGCTCAAAATTACGAAAATGCCATTATATTACATAACTTTTTCGTTAAATTCCGTTTGGCTATTTTAACTTCTGTTTTGGAGCACCTCTGACCTCCTATTTTCATTACTTAATGTCTACATCATTATTCTTAATTTTTTTAGGCCTTAACCAATTCATTTCAGAGAACATACTTTTAAAATGTATCCGTTTCTGTCATTTTTACAGAAACCAAACATTACATTTGATCGTGAGAGGGGAAGAATAATCAAGAGAAAGACTTGTGTTTTGTTCCAAAGGTAGCTCTCTAACCTTTCTCTCATGCATTCTTGGTTGTTTTCTTATCTTTAGATGTATGGATGTATGTTTATGCCATGAGAAATGTTTGTAGCTATTTCTTACATGCCATGATACTATGGTGTTCTTGAAATATGTTTTATGAATGTTATTTAGCTTGAATGGGTTTGGTGAAGCCAAAAGTCCCATAGTAAAGGTGAGAATGAGCCAAAAGTCTCAAGAAGAGTGAAACTTAGTCAAAAATCCCTTGAAAATGGGTGAGACAAGTCCAAAAGTCCTAAGGAAAAGGGGTGAGGCTAAACTAATACTCTTGAGAGCTAATGTATGATATGTATGAGCTTCTTGAATATAGAAATTGTTTTATGTATGGTTACTAGTAACTTGATCTTCATGCATGCATTATTTGATTTGAAAATGTGTCCATTATGTATGTTTAAAAGGGTTAAGAGCTATTGGGATTCTTGAAATTTCACTCTTCCCTCACCAATATCTAACCATGTCTAGGTGAGCCAAGTGGGCCAAGGGATGGAGGCCACCAACCTTGAAGACCAAGACTTTGACAAGGATTTTACTTTTTAGCCATTTTGTAGACATATTGATGTCAAATGATGTAACTATGGCATGTATATATATTGTAGATACTTGAACACACTTAAATGTATGTGAATATGATGTGTATAATGACTTTGGAGTCATATGAATGAGGATTTATATTTATGCCACCCAAGACCTCTTTATGCGTAAGGCTTTCATGTGTATGATAGCAAGTAGCATAGTGAAAATGAGCTCCATGATGTTTTAAACCAAATGGCATATCTGCCTAGGCTGTGAATGTAGTTTTGGACTTGCCCAAGTGGCCATGGATGATCTAGAAAGCAATTTGACACCTTAATAAACCATTTTGAACATTAAAAGTGACCAAATTGTGTGCTAAACCAAAGTCTAACCAAATGAATGATTTTTCACATGAAATTTGGCCCATAAGTAGGTCTCATCTAGAGCTTTCACAGAGTTAAAAAAATACCCAATTTGGAACTCTATAGAATTTATTATGTTTTTTCAAAGTTAGGAAAATTATGCAGAATTGTAGGATGCACTATTCATATGGTCAGATTTTATTTGTATGTCACTCATAGGCCAAATAGTGTCTGATGGTTATGAAATTTTATAAGCATAAGTTAGACACCATAAGCTTTTCATAGCAACTAAGATCACCTTATTTGGAGCTCTGTAGAGGGAGAAGAAAATTTTTGAAGTTGCCTGATAGCACCAGTAATGTGGCTTGACCTCTAGTACTATTCTATCAAGTTTTGTAGCCCAAATACTTTTGTTTTGGTTTAGAACTATTTTTAATCATTAGTTAACATCTAGTGCTTTCTAGAATGGTATATTTTTCCTGATTTCAATTTCTTTAGAATTAGTTATAATTTTCTAAAATTTGCACTAGAAAGTTACATTAGAAACCCAAAAGCAACTCTTCATTTTTCTGGTGTATGGCTTCCAATCTAAGTGTATGTGATGTTTTATGATGTTCATGACTTGTATGGATGGATGATGGATAGAGAATGATATTGAAGAGTTCATAGGGTCCATGAAGCAAAAGAAAAATTTTTAAAGTCTTACGTAATGTGATAAAAATGCAATTAAATATATTGTTTTTCTTGCAAAATGAATGAAGCTACATAAGTAAAACCTTGGCAAAGTAATGGAAAGGCTTAAGAGGCTAGGTATTACAACTTCAGTCACCACTAAATGCTACTAAAATTCTTTAGTGATAATAGATGTCACCACTAATGATGTTAGAAATTTTTTTTGATATCATATATGTAATTAAGTAATATTTTCTTAAAAAATAACATAAAATTCAAATATTTTAACAAACAACTTCCAAAGAAAAGAAGAACAAATAATATAATAAGATTACTACAGCTAAACTGAATCACATCAAAATGGAAGGAAAAATTTATTGAAATCAACTTTATATTCATAAATTGTACATATACATAATTAGCAATTAGAAAACTAAGTCATAAACTCTTCATTCATTATTAATAACTGTTCAATTGCTTAAAGACACAATTGGTGAGGTTCCATAAACTCAATGTGCTCCCTCATCCTATGAAGCTCACTCAACCTTAAAAAAAAACCATGTCATTGAATTTAGTTCCAATAATCACCTGAATACCAATTCAAATGCCAAACAACATTTGAGTTCATGTTTTAACTTGAAGCCAATTTTAAATTAAGGTTTAAAAAAATAAGAAATAGGCAATGCTTATAAACGTACCACCATCAATCTAAGTTCACTGAGCTAGTTTGGCTAAAGCAATACTGCTCGAAGGTAAATGTCCCTATTAGATGGAAAAACAACTCTAAATATTTTTCATTACTAGAAAAGGGAAGGGAAGTGTCTCATAATCCTACAATTGCAATATAGACAATGGGGCGAAAACCTATGTGTCAACTTCATTTTGCACCTATTGGGCCATTTGGGCTTGCTCTTGCGATAGCTTCCATTCAAATTCTTCCTGCATCTTTTGTTCCATTTCTTCGTGCCCTTATGCCATATGGGTACGATCCTCTTCCCATTTTCGTTCTATTTCTTCTTGAACTTGCTTTATTGCAGATGACACTAAATAGTCCACATCAACTTTGTCAAAGGATCTCTTACTTTAGGGTTTCTTTCTATACCCTTTGCCACGGACAAACCTCAATCATGTACCTAGTACAGTAGATAAAATCTTGTCTTCAGTCATACGAGATTTGACTTCTGATGATTGTTGTTAGAGAACAAGCTTAAGTAAGCAACTCTATAATTTAAATAAAAAAACTATAAACAATAAGTTGTAGTTGAACAAAGGTTAAAAATTACGAGATATCTAAAAGTTACATGAATCTCTTGTGATTTAGGGTCGGCCCACTCTATCTCCCCTTTTTTGTCTAACGAGTGTGTTGTACCTCCCACATCACATTTAGTCCTGCTAGTTCTCTAGTAATGAGATCCTTATGAAATATTTTATGGGCCTTATTTCATCTTATAATCATAAGAAAAACAAAATAGGTATATACATATGTAATTGTAAATAAAAAAGAAGACGTCATCTTTACCAGACTATGCTCTACCTCCGTAAAAGACTGTGTACCACATGTATGCTTGGTCATTTCCTTTCCCCTATTTAATTTATTTCTATCACTCATTACCTGTAATTAGGTAAAAGCCTTTGTTATCCTTTAATAATAGTTATAAGAATTGCATATAATTAAATATGTTCAAACCATAATATATAGCAAGAGCACACTATCTTGAAATCTTTAGTGGCCTAGTGTTGGAGTAACCAATCCCAATCTATAAGGTGCACATTTGCAAGTTGAACCATATAACTATCCTCATCTATATCTAATAGTTTAACAAGATCATGAAACTTAGTCTTCTAATTTCGAAATAGTCTTTGCAAAGTGCTCATGGTGAAGCACTTCATTGACAACTTAGATTGACCCTCGCGTGGTTCAAATTTGTCCTATGAACCATAAACATAAGTAATTATAATTGTGTATGCAAAGACTTAGTTTGCTAAAAAATTAAATATCATTTAGCTTGCATAATTGTCTATGTACAAATATATTACCTTAATTTTTAACCACATGACTTCGCCATATTTTTTCTACTAATTAGGCTAGTCACCATCTTTAAACAGTAACTTAAGAACTTTCAAGTGCCCTCTCCAACAGCCCACTCAAAGTCTTCAAAGATGTCAATAACAATCTTTCCACCATATTTTGTCTTTGTATTAATAAATACACACTTATACTTCCCTTGCCCTTTCTTAACAATATTACAAGAAGTTGTATAAGGCATGTAGATCATCAAAAACATTTACACGTTGATATATATTTATATGTATGTGTGTATGCATGTGTGTTGCAAAAAATTAAACCATAAATAGACCGACTCTAAGGGTAGTTATACCTACACTACTCTGATTTAGTGATGGCTGCATAGAGGGAGAATCATCATATTCTTGTTGTGTTATTGACTATGCTAGTGTGGGTGATGTAGACTCCCTAAGCTTAATAGCATTCTTTACTGCTTATCCCAGTGGTGATGTCACATTACTTATGTGGTCATGTCTTAATCGACTACTATTGCATCTGTTTCCTCTTCCACTTCTTCCTTTTACCCTCCTACGTCCAAGACCCAATATTTTCTAAAAAATTACAAATAAAGTGTGAAATATATTATTTCAAATCCAAACACTAAGTTGATGACAAAAACATAAAGCAATTTATATGTAAATACAATGAGTTCTAATAGTTTAAATGCATTTACAGTACCACAAATGTATTTAATCTATGTCATCATTAGTGTCATCAATGTCATCTATATCATCCTCATTGAGTATTTCTTCCATATTTTCTTCATTGGTGGACACATCCTCATCATTGTCATCAATGAATTCATCCACCAAATCAATTGTGTTTGGCCCACTTGGTCATGGGTGTTCACTTGAATGGGTTATTATTTCTTATTGAATGTTATCTCTATGAAGGTAGACCACTAGGTCAATGTCCACATCATAATTGGTAGTCAAATCTCAATTTACTGATAAGCCTTATTACTTAGTAGTTCTTCATTGTCCCCATCAATGCCATCATCAATTACCTTTAGCATACTAAAGAGATCATGAGGATTTTTCTTTACAACAAGAAGCTAATCTAGGTCATAAATGCCCTCCAGGTAGAATACTTGTTTTGTTTGAGATGCTAAGGCAAATGACTCATTTGAATTTAATGAATATCGAGTGTTGATGCTCATGATTCTATATTTCTCAACCTTGTATCCTCTTCCTAAATAATCCACATCCCACTAATGACACTTGAAGAGATACACTTTCTTATTCCAAACATATGACAAGTCATATATATCTTTTAAGATGCCATAATACTCTTTTGTCTTGTCTAAATCATAGCCCCTTACAAGAACTCCACTATTTTGTGTTCTCCTACCAAAGGCTCGATCTCTAGTATGGAATCTAAATCCACTATTATAGCAATATACAAAATACAAGCTCTTTTCAAAGTGAACCATGTTTTTAATGAATCCACTCTTGCAATAATATACATAACCATAAAGTGGTTATGATGCAGTGAAGAATGATATTATGGTATGAGAGAAAGATTTCTAATCAACTAAAAAAAATAGTATATAGGTTATTCAAAACTTTATTTCCTAACCTTATTATCAACTACTAGAAGGTATGATTAAAAAGCAAAGTTTAAGGCTTTTCCCTCTTTTTGACTTCTTGGTCAATAGTAAAAATTCGCCACGAGAGTAGTAATGAGGTCACCAAAATATGCAATTAGCAATTTGAAGGGGGGAAATATTATAAAGTCCCACATTGGAGAGGAAGGTCTTAGGCTAAAGCCATATAAGTGGGAGTGGCACTCTCCCCACCAACGATGTGTTTTCCCATGGTAGGTAGGAATAAAACTCCAACTATGGAACCCGATTTTGAACATGGCTAGATCAGGGAAAATATTACTGGAAGTTCCATATGGAGGTAGTATCAGAGTTAGCCTAGTCGCATATGCAACCTGAAAACGTGTTGGCCCCAAAGGGGATGGAATGTAAAGTCCCACATCAGAGAGGAAGGTCCTGGGCTAAGGCCATATAAGTAAGAGTGGAACTCTCCACCTCCATATAGAGCCTCTAATGATATTATCCCCAATCCAACCATATTTGAAACTGGGTTCTGTAGCTAGGGTTTTGTTCCTCCCTACTGTGGGAAAACGCATCGCTGGTAGGGAGTGCCACTCCCACTTATATGGCTTTAGCCCAAGACCTTCTTCTCCGATGTAGGACTTTACATTCCACTTGCTTTTTGGGCCAACCCATCATCGGGTTACACATGCGACTAAGCTGGCTCTGATACCACCTCCATACAAAGCCTCTAGCAATATTATCCCCAGTCTGGCCACGTCCAAAACTGGGTTCCATAGTCAGGGTTTTGTTCCTCTCTATTGTGAGAAAATGCATCGCTAGTGAGGAGAGTACCACTCCCACTTATATGGCCTTAACTCAAAACCTTCCTCTCTTATGTAGGATTTTACTTTCTATCCCTCTTTTGGGGCCAACCTATTATCGGGTTGCACATGTGACTAGGCCGACTCTGATATCACCTCCATACAGAGCCTCCAATAATATTGTTCCCAATCCGACCATGTCTAAAATTGGGTTCTATAGCTGGGTTTTTGTTCCTCCTTACTGCGAAAAAACACATCGCTAATGGGGAGAATGCCATTCCCACTTATATATCCTTAGCCTAGGACCTTCTTCTCCGATGTGGAACTTTATAATACACATAGACATAATAGCATATGGGTTGCAAAAACTCATGTATTCATTCATTTGGTTCCAAAATGGATATATACATCATATTTACATGCATTTGAATATGTTCAAAGGTTTACATCATGTATATATCATGTGGTTACAATTATTAACATCAAAATGCTATTAAAAAGCTCATTTTTCTATTTCATTGTCAAAGTCTTGCTTCTCAAGATGATTGGCTTCCATTTCTTGGTCCACTCGGCTTACCTAGACATGGTTAAACATATATGAGAGAAAAGTGATATTTAAAGAATCCCAATAACTCTTTACCCTTTCAAAATACATAATGGATGCAAATTTATGTCAAAGAATGCATGTATAACATTTGAACTATTAGTGAACATACATAAAGCATTTTCCTTATCCTATGAACTTATGCATATCAAACATGACTCTCAAGAGCATTGGTCTACCCTTACCCAACTTCCTTAAGATTTTTGGATTTGCTTCACCCACTTTCAAGGGACTTTTAACTAAACCTCACTCTTCTTAAGACTTTTAGCTTTGTCTCACCTATTCCTAAAGACTTTTGGCTCATCCTCACCCATGCTAAACGACTTTTGGCATAACTAAACCCATTCCAGCTACATTGCAATCATAAACACATTTCAAGAAACATAATGGTACTATAACATGTAAACAATGGCTAGATACATTTCTTATAGTTCAAGCATACACACAAGCACTCAAAGACAAGTAAACATGTAAACAATACATGTGAGAAAGGTTAAAGAGCTACCTTGAAACAAGAACATAAACTTTTCTCTTTAATTCTTCTTCCCCTTTTTAGCCAAGCACATGCAACTAGGTGGCACTTGATTCTCTTGGCCTAGACACATCAAATAAGACATATTTCAATCATTGGAACAAGCTCTAGCCTCTCACAAACTCTATGTAAGGCTACTTTCTTCTAAGATACAACTATGGTTCCATACAAGACACAATGAAACAACTATTGGAATTCATAATCTTGGCTCTAATTTCTCCTTCTATCTAAGTCTCTTGACTCCATTTAGACTCCTTGGAGTCATCACAAATTTATTTTAAGGAGCCTTAATACAAGTTGCTTCTTTATGTCTTAAAATGGAGCCTAAACCTTCATTTCACAAAGCATGATTCCTAAATTCATTCCTATGCTTTCTTTGATGTGCATCTA
The DNA here is from genome assembly GCA_026724425.1 of Erythrophleum ivorense. Taxonomy (NCBI): domain Eukaryota; kingdom Viridiplantae; phylum Streptophyta; class Magnoliopsida; order Fabales; family Fabaceae; genus Erythrophleum; species Erythrophleum ivorense. Next base: position 2,247,587 of record JAIUCV010000033.1, on the reverse strand, counting down.
TCATATTTAGTCCCTTTCTAGCTTTAAAAGAAATTAAAACTCTCCCTAAGTGCATGGACAAATCTTGGCCAAGACCTATGCAAGGAAGAAGACTTATGGACTTTTGCAAATTTTCTTTATGAAATTGGCACATGTGAGACTTGCTAGATGTCTTAGGAACACATACACACTCTTAGACAACTTAAATTACTACTAGAAAGTCTCATACATATCAAGGTGTAATAAAATCCCTAGGTTTTGTAACTTGATCTCTAATGCTTCTTTTTCAATTCCAATTACATATTCTTATTTCCCACACTCCAAAACCTATGATTCTTCCTTGGTTTTGGTCACAACTCAATCCCGGTTAGGTATCTACAGTTGGCCGAAACTCACTCAAGGAAGAACAAGCAAAGAGATGCAAGAAAAGCCATGGTTCTTACCTTGGTTTCAAAGCTTTCCATGAGCTATTTCCTTTGCTTCTATTCTCTCCTTCAAATTATAATCTTCCTCTACTGAACCAGTCCTAAAATAGTCCCAAATTAAACATTAAAACCATAGGAAAAGAGAGGAGACGGAGGAGAACAAGATTAATGAAGGAAGGAGCATGAAAATCCATAGTTTCTTACCTTTTCACTAGGCTTTTCTTCTTCTTCTTTCTCTCCTCTTATGTGCCTTTCTTGATTGAGTTCTCCTCTTTTTTGGGATAGAAAATAGGTTAGTTAAAATGAGGGAGAGATGGGGCGTGCTTAATAAGAAGCAAGGGGGTTCATTTAAGACTTTTTCAAAATTTCAATTTTGTCCTCTTTCTTGGTTCCTTCTATTTGGGTTCATTTTAACTCCTTTTTTAGAACTATTTTTTATCATACAATTTAGGTTCTCTAACTTATAAAATGCCTTTGGTTTTACCTAAATTGGATTTAAAACCTTCCCGAATGAACCGATTAAAATTTGGGTCAATCGATGTTCTAAAACGTAAAATGAAGAGGTTTGAACTATTCTAGGGGTTCTATGGTTTTTAGGGCCTTTGAGAACCCCAAAAAACTCAATTTTTTCATTTAAAGATCCCTCCTTTGAGTTTTCTAAAAAGTGCTTAAAATTACGAAAATGCCACTAATTTTTGTCAGATTGTATTTAACTACTCTGACTCTGGTTTTTTGGCATCTTAAGCCTTAGATTCTCATTTTCAATTATTTTGAATTTTTTCCTAATTTTATTTGGCTTCAAATCTTCCTATTTATGAGACTTCCTTTTATAACTGGTCCATTTCTAACATTTTCAAAAAAATTGGACATTGCATGCAGCAAGCCTACGTGGCATTGTGGTGAAAGGGCCTCCTAGAGCTTTCCAAGCTTGCCTCCCAGTGCTCGCCACAACGAGCTTCCCCTGTGCCGAGGTGAGGTTACTCTTTGATACTCTTCCTGGGTGAATTTTTCACCTTACGCCGTGACACTCCTCGCTTCTAACTGACTCTTGGTCGCGACTCAACTCTTTTTTGCACTTATGCCTCCCAAATTTCATCCCATACACTTTAGCTTTCCCTCTAGCAACACTCTAGGGCCACTCTACCTTGATTTGTAGGGATCTAATGGCATTCATCTACCTAATTAACTCAGCATGTCTTTTATTGCTAAATAAAATCCTAGGTATTCATTCCTACTTATCTACTATCATACATCAGCAATTTCATGAAGCATTAACATCAAAAAGATTCATAAACTACCAACATTATCATTCCAATATAAATTTCAATAGAGGTTTCATGCATTCTAGTCTAAGTCAACTTTTAGGGTAACACATGATTACATTGTCAAATAATAAATCACAACTTAGGATCAACAAGGTTCTAATAAGATATTATAAGTGCATATATCAAATACCAAATTAGTATAAGGCCTAACTCCGTAATAGATACACCATAGGTTACCAAAACACAAAATTCTTACACTTGGCAATATGATTACAAGATTATGCTATATAAAAGAATGACAAAATCAACATTTATTCTAAGTTAGATTAACCTAAATGCAGCATTTTCCACCTATGGTTTTTACTCATGGATATTCATCTACTTGCTTTCCCTTATCCTTACCCAAAGGACCTTCACCTAAAATAGTTAACCCATGAAACGGGGTAAAATGCAAATCTCAGTAACCAAAGGTAAATTCCATTCATATACTTCAAATTAATCAACATATATGCATTAAATCATATATATCCCAGAAATATTAGTCATATCAGCAAATGAAATAGTTGAACTACCAGTGACTACCGTCCCATACCAATAATTACATACAACATGTTAAAAGCCAATAACACTTGGAGAGGCCTATCCATGACACCAACTCCCTAATGAGTACGACCTGGGATCAGTGTATACAAGAGTATGATCATAACTCGGTACCTAATCAAAGCACGATACATGGGTGATAGCCACATCATAGCTCCACCATGGACTCAGAAGGTCTAATCGCAACATATCAGATAGCCAACCATTTATTTAGCATTTAAAATCATACATGTGCAATAGATATAAAATTAAATTGAACATATGCAAAGAATAAAAATTAACCCTGGTTACCTGACTTGGTTAACAATCCTTTGAAAGCTAACCACAAATGCCAATTCAGCCTATGGATATAAAATTAGATAAATACTACTTTTAATCATCATTTATGACCTCTAATCAGATACTCAAAGAATTAAACTATCAATGGCTACCTAGAAGTCACTTAACTAACTGCCAAGGAGTCCAAATTCGAACTTGAGCCTCACACACCCAGAAATTCCACAATACCACTCACTTCTCTAATTAAATTTGCACAAAATAAAGGCCCATATTATAAATCAACTATGGGGCTCTCAAACTAGCAGAAACTACCTCAAGATGGAAAGAAAATACTTACCTAATAATACGCCTAGCCTCAACCTCGAAAAATCCTTTAAGAAAATACCAAACAACACATTTTAGATTTTTGGTGTAGGTGAAAATACTCCAAATGAAAAATCACTTAGGTCAAATTGAAGAGGGAAAAGAGAAGGTCAAGTTATATAATAGTTACCTTGGCTGATTGTGACTCTAGAAGTGAGAAATAGGGGCAAGAAGGTGATGGAAAACCTAACTTTCAAGGGACCTTCAAAATTTTTATTGTCTTTGAGTTTTGCAGAATGAAGAGGGGCTGTTAAGGGTTTAGGGTTTAAGTTTGGATCTTAAGCTAATTCAAAGGCTCAATTCTAAGTGGGTTCAGACATATGCTTTTTGGGCCATGGATTCTAGGGTTACAAGAGTTAGATAAGAGTTAGGCCAAGATGAAAAGGTCCATTAACATTGGTTCTGCATAAACTAAATATTGGGCCTCTAAAAAAATGAAATTGGATCTCCCTAAGATTAAGATTGGGCTTCTACACTTAGCTCAAAGCATAATTAAATTAATTATAAGGCTTAAATTAATGTCCACCTCTCTTAAGTAGTTTTTCTAATTAAACCCATATTAATTCCTAATTAATTATGATTATCCTTAATTAATTTTGGGGTGTTACAATCAGAATGCCATGTAAGAATTGTGCCTACGTGTCCATGTGAGTTGTCCGTGCATGTTTGATCCATACTTGAGATATCTGGTGCATTCTATGTATCTTCAATTTGTGCTTTCATGTAAATTAGTGCATTAATCCCCATGTGTGAATTTGTGAGAATAGAGGAAGAGTGAGCCAATCCACATGAAAGTGGATGGCTGTGAGTGATTATGTATAAGTCAACATGAGACTTGGTGATTTACCCATGCCTTCTCTTCATATATCCACATGAAAGTGGATGGCTGTGAGTGTGACGTGGATGAATGGAGAGTACGATTGTGTGTGTTTGGATGTGTGTGAATGGGTCGTGCATGATTGTGTGAGAGGAATGCCAAATGTGTCACTCATTCTTGTATGAAGAAAACTGTGCATTGAATTTGGTTGTGTGTGTAACGTGTCTATGGATGTGGAATGTGTGCCCCTTCATGCTTGAATGTGTGCGTGTCAAAAATCTGCCCCCATGTGAAAACCTATGCATGTGTGTGTTTCTTGCAATTAAATCTAATCTCCTTGCTTGAAATTTCCATGCCAAATCTTCCCTCATTTTCCAATTTTTCATGTTCTAAAAATTGATTGAAAAATTTGCCCAAATAATTCCTTTTTTTTTAAGTTACACATATGAGGCTTCTATATTAAAATTTTGGCTCTTGCTTCAACCTTGTAGTTTCAACTCTCCTCCAAATTAATTTCCACCATTAAGTTATATTTGCCCATAAAAAAATATGCACAAATAATAAGAAACATTATGAAGGAAAAATTTTCAAAATTATTTAAAAGAATTTTTGCATTAAAAGCCAAGAATTTTACAAATAAATTCCTAAAGTGCAAAAATAGCCAATAAAAATCAAATCTCATCTAATGAAGTCCAATAAGCCATAATTCATAATCAAAATGTCCAAATTAAGAGGAATAAAATATATAAAAATGACATTTATCAAAAATACACCCTTTAAGTAAAGAACTCACAATGTACTAAAGAAAAGATGACTCAAAAGTATGCAATAAACTAACTTTATGCCAAAAACTTTCCTCATATTCCTTTCTAAAAGCTATAAAGCATTTGGAAATTGATTGCTTTCAATGTAAGAATCTTGTTGAAGCCTCTGCTAAAGTCTTCAAGGATGTAAGTTTTGCCTGATTATGTTCTATGTCCTTGCTAGCTTATTTAACATAAGTATCATTGGATCACTTATTTGGGAACCAAATGAAGAAACTTTCTTGGGTATATAAAAGTAATTCATGTCATTGTTAGATTTCTTGTAAGCATATACTATCATTTCTTTTTCCTAATACATATAGATCGAGAAATTTCCTTTTGCTAGAACAAGTCATCTATTTCACACCTTATAAATAAGAGAGAACTTTTAAAACTTATACTATAAGTAAAAGTGCATAAAGTGCAAACAAAAAAATTTGAAAGGAAACTTAAACATAATAATTTCACAATTTGTAAAGTAATAGAATCATATGTAATGCTAGGAAATTGGATCTCAATGAACTCATGTATCATAATTAAGGTCAACAAAATATACAATAAATGTGCCCATTAATTTCTTAAGTCTAGTATTTAATAACAAAATCAGAGCACAAACTAAAAAGAGTACAAGCTTGCTTGGAATAGAAGAAATAAATAACACTAATAGTATAGTCATGGCAATGATAATAAGAGTAGAATGGTAACCTTTTTTTTTTTTGGTAGAATCAAGCCATTAAACAACCTGACTTTCACTCTCTCTCTATGTAAAAATAAGACGCAAAAAAACAAACTCATATTTCATTTTCCATTTTTCACACCATGAAGGCTCAAAGCATCAACCCAAGACTTTTATCAATGAGATGCATATATAATTAGACTAAATAGCCAATAAAGACCAAGAAACTCAAAGAAGTAAGGAAATTTTTATTAATCAGATAAAATCCTCAAGCAAATCAAGACAGATAAAAATATCTAGTCCACTGTTTATATTTCAAAAGAACAAATAAAAAAAATGTGAGTAATACACTCATCCCTAAACAATACTCTAACTATAATGAACATATTATATCTTAGTCTTTAATAACATAAGAAGCAAAAAAGCAAGCCTTCAACTAGTGTCTTTAACATATAGAAAAATTTCACAAATCTCCTAAACCAATGCGCACATGTTTAGGAGCCAAATAAAAACAAGGCAAGGGATTAATACCTTTGATGTCTCTATGAAATTTCCCTTCAACTTCATTATTTTTTTGGAATCATTTGACCTTGTAGGAATTTGTCCTTATCGATTATATATATATATGAAATATTACCCTTAGAATTTTTATTTTAAAAGTGGAAAATACAATGTAAAAGTAAAAATTACTTGTTAGATGATAGCTATTAAGGTAGCTAATTAAGATTAGATCCTGCAATTGATCTCATCCTAGTATATCATTTCCTACAACATTGCATATACAACATCAATACAAAACAATTAGACATTGCTACAAATATGGTCAAAGAAATTTTATCATATACATATGCTTGAAAACAAACATGCACTAGGGTTCCTCGATGATTGCATTGATGTTGCTCTTGAACAGGTTGTGATTGAGACTGTAGAGAACTTTCAACTTGTACCTATGGTTGTGGAGGTTACTCATCAGGTCTAGTTTCCTATGTTGGTGACAAACGTAAGGTTGATGTCACTTCACTAAACTATCATGTCTTCCTTGCCCGTTGCCACATGTGTACTACTTTTTTACCTCTTCTTTTCCCCCTACTACATCCAAATCTTGTCATTTCTTACATGAATATATCATTGAATTAGTATCATGCCCTAGAATAGAAGGTAGGACAATGCGTGTGTACATCTATTTGTCTTTGCAACCATATATGTTATGGGAAATAGAAAAAAGAATGAAAATTGTTGAAACTAGCACATTGAAAGATCAATCGGCCAAGATAAGCATGAATAGCTACAATATCATAGGTTTCTTCCTCTTGACCGAATTTGTAATCTGGTATTTTCTTGTTCCATGATCCATTAGAATCTTTTCATTTCCTACAATATACATATATAATGTAAGTAACATTACTAATGCAACCAAAAAAAAAGAGAGATCATGAAAAAGGGATAATTTAAATGCCAATGTTATATACACATATGTATCTATAATGATTTTAAAATTATCATAAATTATCACAACAAACTTTTAGTGGCAATTTTTCATGAGTTGCCATTATAAGTTTTAGCAATAAAACACTCTTATTATAAATACACTTTTAATGATGAGATTATTTAGCAATTTATAAAGTTTCCAGTAAAAATCCACTTTTAGTCCTGACTTTTAAAGTCACCACTAAAAACTCAATTTTTCATAGTGCACATACCCTACATGTTGAACAACCACATTCTCATAGTCTACCCCTACTAATTTAGTGATTAGAGATAAATACACTTTAAGTTAAAGAAATAATCTCTGGAATAATCACTTTTAATCTATTCTTAAAACTTTATGAATAATCTTATAAATCACATTAAAGAGGATAACTAGACGAAATTGCAACATAAATCCAAAATCCTTCACCCTTGTTAGGAATTATTGGGAGAGATTTCCAATTTTTCCCCTTTAATTATATAGGTTGGAGGGTTCCTAATTATTACTAGGATAACATGTATAAGAATATTGTACAAGTAATACAGCTTGTTACTTTTAAACTTTTTCTATGTATCATTCATCTATCTTAATGAAATGCTATATTTTACCTTGAAGGCTAAGTCTGTTGTTCACAACAATTTGCACAAAAGCTCTATTTTACAATCAATTGGTATGGTATAAAGAGGAAGAATGGTAGGCAAAAATTGTATCAAGATAAAGATGATGGCACATCTATTAAAGATCATATAATCATGAACATCATGCCAAGCATTCTTATAGGCAATAGGCTACTTATGTTAACTATTACAATGACCAAGGACAAAGGTATGAACACTTTTTCTTTCTTTCTTTTTTTTACATTCTTAACATTTGTCCAAATGGCCTTATGATTATGTTTCTATCAATTGTTAGGTGAATGCCTAAAAAAACAAACAAAATAGAAGGAAGCAAGTAATTCAACACATAAGTGGATCTAAAAGTCTGGTGCAAAAAATGTTGAGATGTTAAAGTCAAATTGGTGGTAATATTATTGTACTTTTGCTATTAACTTATATATGTTACAAATTGCCTTGAAATTTGTAGGAATGATGGAACTCTCATCAATAATGAAGTTAGAGTGATAAGTGTGTATACTTAAATTTTATGGTCAATGCAAAAAAAGGAGATATTGTGATGATGGTTTAATTGTAATTAATATAATTGTGGTTAAATCATGTTTTAACCATAGTTCCATTAATTGTGATTAAATCCACATCTTAACCACAATTTATTATAACTATAGTTTAGACATTTTAAGGTTAACCATAGTTTTACAAAACTATGGCTAAGTTATATAAGGTTTTAAGCATAATTTTCTAAAAAACTATGGTTAATTTGTGGTTTAACCATGGTTTTGTGAAATTGTGATTAAGTCATTAGTGGTCTTAACTATGATTTTTGTATGAACCATGATTAAAAGGTGGCTCAACCACAATTTTCATGAAACCATGGTTAAGCCACCATTAATTTCTCCTTCACCTTCTTGTGGCTTCGTGCATCAACCCCTATTTTCATATCTAAAGTCTTTGAAGCTCGATCTCTCCCAACTATTAATGAAGCTAAATCTCCCTTAACAAAGTGACAAAAATTGATGACTGAAGTGACTCCCATCAACCAATGTGACCATTCTCTTATTAATTACCACATGGACAGCCATTGCAGTCGTTTTAGGTATGTTCTTTGTTCAATAATGCAAGCATCAAATCTATTGGAATGTTTTAAGGGTTTTATTGTCAATGTAAATAAGATATTTTGTTGGGCCTATTTTAAGAGTGCTATTGTCTCTAATTTTCCCATTTTTCTTGTCTAAACCCCTGAGAATAGAAAGGCCTATTCTGCATCTTATACTAAAATGGACCATTTTGATTTAACTCTTAATTCACCAACAATAAGACCATGGCACTATTTGTTTTGAGAATTTACACATAATGCTCATTTGCAAATAATGCATGTTTGTGCAAGAAAGAGATCTACTAATGAATTTAAGGAAATTTTGTTCTTTAACTACTTAATACTATATTATACTCTAGCATACTCTCTTTTGTATTTTTGGAGATTTGCATTGTATTTTAACTAATATATTGAGGTGCCTTTGTAAAAGTTTATATGAATCTAAGTTGTAAGTGTACTTAATTTGTTTTATTATGCTATTTGAACATTACCTTTATTATGCTATTGCTTTATGTTAGTCTTTATTGAGGTTTGTCACCTTTGCATGCTTGAGTTTGGATCAAATCTATAATATATATATATATATATAATCTTACATATTAATCTATTCATTTGCATCAAATTAGATAACAAACATTGTTACCTTGTTGGATATGGTTCAGATTCAAGAATTTAGATTGAATAACTCCTATATCGATCATGCTATCACATAACTCTTACTTGTTTTCTCCTTTTAGTGTATTATCATATTCCTTTTACCGTTCTACTTTTTCTTTTCATCCACCAAAGTTTGTTGCAAATAGAAATGATATACAAGTGGTCTGTAGAGAATTTAATTACAATAATTAGATGACTTTAATTAAGCATGATATCATTACATTGCTAGGTATAAAGAAGAGATATCTTATATAGTAATATCCTACTGCAAGAATATTTGGTCTTCAGATTTTGGTGTGGTTACTGATTTATATCATAATGCTAAAGCTTTATGCATATAAAATAATGTGAATTTTGAGAACAAGTATGGATCCCCAATTAGAAGTCTTGGAGTGGTGTTGCTCAATATTTCTTAGGTTCTAAACTTTGTGTTATATATATATATATATATATAGATTTTAAAAAGGTAACCAAATATAGATGACCAATTAATACTTTATAGTCTTTTGAAAATGGATAAGATACTTGGCATAACAAGTAATATAGATTAAAATAAGAATAATAAATAAATAAATAAATAAAATAACTTCAGATCTTCTCATTAATGGTCATGTTCTTCTCAAAATGCCACGTGATCTATAAATTGATTTAAAACCGCATAAGTTCTGCGGGTTCATATTCATCCCTTATACACAAACTTACCTAATCTGCTTACTCTTGGCATATTTATTTTACATAAATTAACCAACAATTTAAGGAAACTATACCAAAAACAAATTCTGCATCAATTAACATTTGAAGTTTTCTAATTACGAGTTTAATTTTTCTAATTCAATTAATGAAAAACTTAATTTATTTAATTTAAATTTAAATAATAGTATTTCTGTAAGATATTTATTAGAATAATTTAACTGTTCTAGTATTAATTAATATTTTCTTTTTGGCTAAAAAAGCTAGAGGTAGAAGAGTTACTTATCTAGAATTTTAAAGTGAAATAATTAAAAAAATTGTAAATACAATAATAATAATTTTTCATTAAAATAAATGTTTCAAGCGATTAATCTATTTATAGTTTTATTTTAATAAAATTTTATTTGTTTTTCACATAAATTACTGTAAAAAGTAAGCATAATTTTTTTCTTTTTTTTTTCTTTTTTGGTTACTTGTTGGTAGCTTTTTCTATCCATCGAGGCCCTACTTTGTTAGCTCCAATATTTCATTAAAGCCCTTTAAAAGTTTTAATGGCAATCCACCTGTCAACTCTTAATTGTAAGATAACTTTCCTTCCATTATGGTGTCATTAAATATGCATTAAGTTTATGGTGTTTTTAGTGAATGATGTGTAACATTTTTCTCTTTATATTTAGAGTCCTATATAAAATCCTTTTATATTTAAAAAAAATTCCAAGACAATATATAATGAGCTAGTTCTTAAATAAGTTAATTTATAGGGCATGAAATGTTCATGAAAAATTAAAGCCTTTTGGATATTTTATGTCTTGCTTGTCTCTTTGCATATCTAAGACTATCCAAAAAAAAATCCTAATCACGATTTTTTTGGGACTTAACTGTGGTTGGAACTGTAACTAATACATTTTTCTAAGGTTTCCAAAACCGTAATAGATTCATCCATAACAACAAGTTTAGTTGTGATTTTGGAAGAGTATCCAACAACTTATACATTAACTACCTTGCTTATACCAACTTTCATCTATGTTTCATTGCATTCTAGCTAACAATATACAAGAATTTTTTAGTGATAAAGCCAATTATCTTTAGAGTATTGGCCACAACATAAAATATTCCATTTTCTGAAACGTATGAAAAAAAATTCAATGAGATTACATTTACACAGCAAAATGCAATGTCTTATTTCCCTGAGCTAAAATCATTCTGCACATTTCAATTCCCTGGTGAATTCCACATGACTTGATTGCTTCTTCATTGTCTTTGATAAGCTTTAAGGCAGCAATGATGTTAGCGGGTAACTAGAATATTTCATGCAAAAAATGAAAATACTATATTAGAGCTCATGGCACTTTCCTAATATAACTAAAGGTAAAGAGTGAACATATAACCAGTATATGTAGGATGAAGTTCTTAAAAACATGGCTTAAAGTAAATCATGTAGATTGATTAACAAATATATGCTCATTCAATTTCCGTGCAAGAAGACTAATTTGAAATCTAACTAGAACATAGGCCATAAATTTTGAGCTACTAGTCTAATTGTATGGTGCCTTGCAATAAGAGCAAACACTTTTTTATAATCAATGCTGAATCTTGCTTATATCTTTAGCAATTAATCAGGCTTTGTATTTATTAACTTTACGATTCTCCTTCACTTTCATCTTACAAACCCATTCCTTTTGGAAGTTCCATTAACTCTCAAGCATTATGCTTCTCTAGGGCTACTATTTCACCATCCATATATAGCTCTCCTCCATTTTAATTGTCTAATAATTAATTCTTCATAAGTTACATGATCACAATTTGTGATGAGAGTGAAATGTGTGAGTGGATCTTCAGATTGATCAATTGGTGTTACCTCATAGTCATTCATCCATGCAGGTCTTCTTCTAAGTTGTGGTGTCCTTGGTTCTCTTATAACTCCAAGTGAGTCTACTTTCTGCTAATTTTGAATAATGACTAGTTACTACTAATTTTCAATAAGTGACATCCTAACACGTTAGATATTTATAATTTTTATGCCAATAAAAAGAATAAAAATAAATAATGAAGTAAAATTAACTCCCATATATAACATGTATCACAACTATTAAATAATTTGAGTGAATTGATTTAAATTATGCATATTCAGAATATGCTAATAAAAATTTAACAAATTAAAAAATTTTAAAATTATAAAATATAATAAAAACTTTTAAAACAATAAAAATTAAATAAAAAGTAAGTAAAAATATTAGAATTAAAAAACTTAATTTAAGCTTCACTTTTTCATAGAAGTCATGCATCCCTTAAATGACAAAGCTAGAATCGAGTGAAGTTGATGCCTAAATTGATAATAGGGGTTTGCAATGTGAGACACGAGAATATGTAATAACGGAAGCATGTTGGAGAAGGACTCACTTTCCAATTTTTCCCATTACTTGCCGTTTTGCATGTAATATCCACACATGGATGATGAAACTTGATCCTTTTTAATTGTTCTACGGTGCGTAATAGTTAAAAGACCAAAAAAACAAAAGAAAATCCTTTCATCACGGATATGTCAACATTTCTAAAGTCAATTTGTATATGAACAGGGTCACGCTTGAAAAGCACTCTCTAATTTTTCTCATTATCTGTCATTTTTTTAATCTAACATTGACACGTGGATTATCATCTTTAAATATTGTACGATATACAATAGTTAAGATTTTTTTTAATTTTGATTTCCTTTATTTTTTATTAATTATAACAGAAAAAGAGATTAAAAAAAGTGAATGCGATTATTGCATCAATTTTATAAACTTACTTTCTCTGTTTTATTTTTGAAAAATTTTTATCTAAAAATCATAATTTAATAAAAATGATATTATAGGATTTTAAAAACTAAAATTTCTCAACAAAACCAAAGGATTTAAATTATTATCCATACTTCTCAAAATTATTACTTATTATTTCTAATGTTACAAGAATGTTCTCATAATATCCAATTCAAAATATTATTATAAAATTTATTTATAATTTCATTTTAATAAAAGTTTAGTTATCTTTTATATAAATTATTGTAAAAAAGGTAAACATACTTTTTTCCCCCTCTTTTTTTCTTTCTTTGTTACTTGTTGGTAGCTTTTTTCTACCAATTGAAGTTTTTTCATAATAGCCACGCGTGCTTTTAATGGTAGAGTTTGAAATGTGCAGAATACATGCCACGATAGATGTATTAATATGGGGTTGCAACGTGAGACACAAGAATCCATAGGGACGGGATCACGCCAGAAAAAGCACACGGTCTAATTTTTTATCATCATTGTCGTACGATGATAATGATTATTATAATTATGTAATAAATTCAGTTTAATAGTATTAAAATTGTTATAAAAATCTTGCAAGCTCATTATTTTTATAGGTTCAAAATAATTCAATTTATAGTATTAGGATTTATATAATTAGAGAGATATCTTAAAACATTAGGATATTAGACAACAGTTAATATAAATTTTTAACTATAAAAGAGATATAAATCTTAAATTACAGATAATAGATTATTCACTATTTCTTAAAAACAGTCACCTTACTTTAAGTAATACAACAATGCAACGTTACCTTTATGAGATAGTGTAATTTTTAATAAGTGGACAATATATATGATATTAAAGATAGGCACAGGTAAAATATTTAGATTTTATGGATACCCGTAAATGGGGATGAAAATGAAATTTATGAATTTTTTTTGCATAGTTTTATTTATTTTATATATTGGATAGTGTAATTTTAAATAATTAAATAATAAACATATGTTACAAAATAGAGATGAGCAAAATATCTAGATGCTACAGGGAATCTATAAAATTTACTTACTTATATTTGGGTATAAGGATAAAAACAAATTTTTTGGATAATTTTTAGGGTGTATATATATATGAGAAAATTCATTTTTCATTCTTATATTCAATTCTAATTGAATATAAGTTTTTATAGGGTCTAAATAGTTTGCTCCTTTCTATTCAGATTGGGAATAGTAATAGACAAGAAAAGTATTCTTAGAGAGAGAGAGAGAGAGAGAGAGAGAGAGAGAGAGAGAGAGAGAGTATTGCTTGATGATGAAATATGTAGTGGATTGGTTTGTGAAATATCGCTTAGTATGGCTTAGTCTAATCTATTTTCACACTTTAGCAAGGTAAAACAATTATAACTCTTAATCAAGTAAGTATGTTATTTCAGCTAAGCCATCCAATTAAAAATCACTTGCTTGCTTAAATTGCAATTTTTTGCTAACTTATTTTGTTAGTACTTTCTATGTATCTTTAGTCTGGATGACCGCAAGATCTCTAAAAGCATATGTAAACTTGAGTTATTCCATTATTGCACTAATATATAGTGTTAATTTTTTAAAATTTATTTAAAATAAATAAATTTTTAAATATAATAAAGAATTTAAAATTTGATATATAATAAAATTTAATTAATATAACATTTTGTTTTATTTTTGGTGAAATTATATTTTTGGTTCCTATAATTTTTACTTAATTTTTAACTTGGTTCTTATGCTTTAAAGGTTTGCAATTAGGTTCTTATAGTTTTAGATTTTTTTTTAATTGAGTTTCTACTATTAAATTTTTGTCAATGTCGTTAAAATTTTCTATTTTAACCAACTATGTATTATCTCAACATTTTAAATATACATAATTTATGCTAATGAAAAATAAAAATAAAAAATAAAATAAAATCACTGCACAAGTATGATATTTGATACAATTGTTATAATTTGAATGAGTTGTTTAAAATTTTGTATATTTAAAGTGTTTAAGATGGTACATGATTAATCACATTAATATAATTTAATGTTATACTAATGAAAATTTAATAGTATAAGGTAAATTACAAAAATTTAAAAATGATAAAATATAATTAAAATTATTAACACAATAAAAATTAAATAAATTATTAGAATTAAAAAATAAATTTAACCTTTATTTTTAGTAAAATTTCATTTAAAAAGTATGACTCAGTAATATTTTCACTAAAATATCTTAAAAATCAAATTTTCTTTAAAGGAGTAAAAAAATAAGTTATCACTAATACTTTTGAAAATTATCACACATACTTTATAAAATTACAATCTCATCTTTTTGATTTTATAAAGATGTTTTGGATTTGTTATTATTTCTAGATACAAATACTATTGTAATATTAAGAAGATCAAGTTATTATTGATATTTCTCAAAATTAATACTTATAAATAACTTATTCTTTTAATTATTTGAAGAAATTTTAATTTTTAAAATCACATAATAATTTTTTTTTTCAAATTACGATCATTAACTGAAATTTTTTCTTTATCTTTTTAAAGAAGTGAAATTTAGATGCCCGGAGGGATGTCTATGGGATTGCAACATGAGATATAAAAGTGCTCAAAATTGATCCAAACCAATTGAATTAAATCAAATCAAATCAAACTAAACCGATTTAAAAAAAATAAAATCAGTTTTGGATATTATAAAATCAATCGGTTTGGTTTAATTCTTAGTTCTGTTAAATTTGTTTCAATTAAAACCAAATCAATAAATTTTTTCTTTTTTTTTTTTCTTTTTTTGCTTATATTAACTAAGTCCAAATCATGCATAAGCCTTTTATCAATAAAAAAAATAGTAATTTTTTCTACTTTACTTATATTTAAATAGGCTTATGAAATAAATTATATTAAAAATATTATTATTTTATTATCTTTACATATGATATTTAATTGCAACTATAGAATAAGTTAACATAATTATAAGGTATATTTTTTTAAAAAAATTGATATAGGATAATAAATTATGTTAACACTATTATTGGTTAGAATGCTAAGAGATGCATGATATTATAAACCAAATTTTATATATTACTAGAAAAAAAATCTTAAAAAAAAATAAATTACTTTTGGACATTAAAAAAATATAAATCAAATTGGACTAAATCAAACTAAAATCAGACCAAATCAATTAAAAATTAAAAATTAAAATCAATGAAATTTAATAATATGTTAAACTAACAGTTTAATTTGATTTTGGTCTAAAATTGAACCAAACCCATCCTATAAAATACTCTTAGTAACATGTGTTTGGACGGGGTACGCCGAAAAATAGTCATTCTTCAATTTCTCTCATTATCTGTCATTTTTGAATATAAAATGGACAACTTTGTCACTCTAATATACAAATTAAAAAAATAATTAACTGAGGTGCTACATCACCAAAACGTTTTTTTCATATACTTAATATCTTATTTTTTATTTTTTATATTTAATGGGTCACGGTAGAGCAGATATCACTACCCATTAATTTTTTTTATTTGTTGTAAATGCCATGACCCAATTTTTTTTAGTTTATTTTTTAATTTTTGTTTCACATATTATGTTTTATTTTATATTTTAATTTATTCAAAAAGATGATGAATTTAAATTTTGTAAAGAATACATTCTTTTTAAATATAATTTAAGGTTTTAATGAAATTATGTGTAAAATAAAAATTTTAAAATATAATATTTTTTGTAACATTTATTTTTTTTGTTAAAGAAAAATTAATTAAAAGAATAATATAAAAGTATGATAATATATAATATTATAAAGGATTGAAAATTTAGAAGGGAGACATTATAAAGGATGATATAATATAATATAATATATTTTAGATAACAAATATTATATTTTTTATTATATAAAATAAATTACAATATTCAATGGACTTCTTTTCACAGTTTATTCTTTTCAAGATCCATTCGCTCCTAATAAAAGATGTGTTTCTTTTAAATATTGTACACTCAATTATGTATTCTCATTTTATGAGATTTTTAAGTGCAACAAAAAAAAACTTAATAAATTTTATTTAAATATTTTTAATGAGACAAAAATATTTTTTTAATACAAATCACTTGAAAAGAATTAAATTATTATTAAAAATATAATCTTATATTATTATAATTTATAAATTTATTATTATTAATTATATGTTAAAATTTTATATTAGAAATATAATATGTATATATATATTATATTTTGGGTTAATTGGAATACATGTAATGTCCTCGAATTATCTTGGTGATTTAAATTGTTCTAATAAAAATAAATGATTAAAAGAGACTATATATTGAAATATTGGTGGACGAAATTAGTTGCTTTATTTAAGGGAGAATAATCTATTTTAACTAGTTTGAGGACGTGCAACAACAGCATAATATAAAATTTTAATTTCTAATATATTATAATTAATATATATCATTTAATTTCTAATATAAAATTTTAACATATAATTAATAATAATAAATTTATAAATTATAATAATATAAGATTATATTTTTAATTATAATTTAATTCTTCTCAAGTGATTTTTATTAAAAAAATATTTTTGTCTCATTAAAAATATTTAAATAAAATTAAGTTTTTTTTTGTTGCACTTAAAATCTCGTAAAATGAGAATACATAATTGAGTGTATTTATTAGGGGTGAATGGATTCCTTGAAAAGAATAAACAGTGAAAAGAAGTCTATTAAATATTGTAATTTATTTATTTTATATAATAAAAAATATAATATTTTTTATCCAAAATATATTATATTATATTATAATATATTATCCTTTATAATGTCTCCTTTCTATATTTTCAATCCTTTATAATATTATATATTATCATACTTTTATATTATTCTTTAATTAATTTTTCTTTAACAAAAATATAGATGTTACAAAAAAATGTTATATTTTAAAAATTTTACTTTACACATAATTTTATTAAAACCTTAAATTATATTTAAAAAAGAATGTATTCTTTACAAAATTTAAATTCATCATCTTTTTAAATAAATTAAAATATAAAATAAAACATAATATATAAAACAAAAATTACAAAATAAACTAAAAAAAATTGGGTCACGACATTACAACAAATAAAAAAAATTTAAGGGGTCACAGCATCTGCTCTATCACTACCCATTAAATATAAAAAAATAAAATATTAAGTATATGAGGAAAATATTTTGGTGGCGCGCAGCATATCAGTTAATTGTTTTTTTTATTTGTATATTAGAGTCAAAAAGCCTAAAATGGACACATGGTAGATATGTCAACTTTTAAAGCATGGTGCATCTAAGCAAAATCAATAGTCAAAATTGAAATTGTACAGGTGAGGTCCATATGCAGTACATGTAGGGTTCACGTACAAAATAAATCTTAATCGTTAAGTATACAAATAACGTGGCACATTAGATGTATGTAAAAATTGCTCAAATAAAATGTCTCTTTTTTTAGTGCTAGGCTACTCTAGCGGGTTCACCTTATGCATGTCATCTTTTGTTGGTTAATGTAATTTGAAAAAAATTACAATAAAAATGTTAAATTAAAAATATTTATAAAAAATTCTAAAGTTTAAAATTATTTTTTTAAAAATTCAAGAATTAAAATTTTAAATTATATAAATAAATAAATTATAATTTAAGATTTCAAATTAAAATTTATAATTTTTAAAATTTTTAAAATAATTTTAAATTTTAAAATTATTCAATTTCGATATATTTAATTTATAATTTTTCATTTAATTTCCTTCTTTATACCAAAAACACATGGGATCGCATGTCCATGCTAAATTGCTAACATCAGAAACTACTTTCTCAATGGTCATCACAACCTTTCTTTATTACGTCATTACTACTTTTTTGTAAACAAAATAATGATGATAACCTATTATTATTAACTTAACAAATAATAAAATGCAAGTCAATATTTTACTTTATTTTTAAATAAATTATTTAAATTGATAATTAATTTTATAATGTTTGTGCAAAATAAAAAAATTAGTGAAAGTTTTTCACTCTCTTTATATCAATAACTATTTTTTTATTAATTGATGTTATATTTAGGTTTATTATATTATATATTTTTAATATAATATAATGTCCAAAATCTAAATTTTTTATTACACTACTTTATTAAATTATTTATTAGTAATTACAGGACCATATGCTTTCAGTATTGGCTTTTTATTTTTTGGTATGTTGATACTTGATAGTATAAAACATTAAATTTAAGAATTTACGCAAATTACTCAAACTTTAATTTTTATAACTAAATATTTACAAAAGAGTATGTGAAATTGTAAGGCACGCTTGAGTATATTAATTTAATAACCTTTGTAATATCAAGGATTAGAATCCATTGAAATCACAAATCTTGAAAAATTAAAATAGTCTCACACTCAAAAAGTATAAAAGTACTGTTGAAGGAGAAACAAAATCATCATTGAATCACTTATAAACTTGCAGCGTTAACTTTTTAAATGTACCTAACGTTATCCACTGAAATAGGGCTATTTTAACTCGAGTGCTAAACTAGAATTTACGAAAGATTGATTAAAAAAATATCTTCCATAATAATACAGGTTTAATTCTTCTTGAGAATTTTATTATTGTACAATTATTTTATTTATTATTTTCAAAAGTATTTTAAGATGAGAAGAGATAGAATAATCTTTTGTCATTTCTAAAATATTACCTTTTCATAAGAATATAATATTTTCACCTCCACTCACGACAATGAAAAATATTATAAGAATGTTGTATACCAAAACATTCACAAATATTTAAAAAAGATTTTCGGAACCAAACTGGCCTTTCGTTATTACTCTTACTTTATCGTTTGGAAGTGGGGTCTTCCTATTCTACCTTCTTTTTCATTATGACTTTCTTGTCTCTTCTTTAGACGCGTTGGCTATTTTTTGAGGTACCAGTCTGCGGCTGCTTTCGGGTTCACACTTCATACATTAATGGCCATGTTTGTTAATGCGAAAAGGAGTTTAATGAAAGAAAAATAGATAAAAAATAATTCTTATGTTTTTATTTTTTAAGAAAATAATAAACATGTATTGTTAAATAATAATAATGGTATAATAAATATCTTTTAATTTCTTTTTTTTTTAAATTTTTCTATTCCTTTAGATGTAAGGCAAGGTATCAAACATGGCTTAATGTATGTGGAATGCGACACGAGAACGGTCACCATTAACACATATTGAATATTTTATTGTAAAATACTGATATTGATATTTAACTCAAATTTGCTCTTGGGGGCATCTGCAAATTGGCCCAAATATTACCTAATTTTAATAACAAAAAAAAAAAAACTTGTTCTTCAATTATTAATGTTAAATAATCTGTTTAGAATGTAATAGTTTAATTTTTTTATTAAAATTTGGGGGGGGGGATCTTAAGAGTTTGTACTAATTAAAGTCTTTTCACATACCATATTTAGGGCGTATTCTCTTATATTAAATTTTAAATTATCTTATTAAAAAAATTAGATTTTGTTAATATTTCACTATAATAAAAAAATATTAATATAGTTTAAAACTTTCTCTTAATATAAGTATCAGGGGATCTTGATTTACTTAAGTTTGATCCTACTTCACAATTCATTGAAAAACGGCTATTTTAACTAAAGTGCTAAACCATAATTTAGCAAAAGATTGATTTCAAAATATATATCTTTCACAATAGTACAAGTTTAATTCTTCTGGAGAATTTTATTATTATATAATTATTTTATTCATTATTTTCAAAAGTATTTTAAGATGAAAAAGGATAAAATAATCTTTTACTTTTTCTAAAACATTTCACAAATATTTGAACCAAAGAGGCTTTCGTTGTCACTCTTTATTGTTTGAAAGTGGGGTCTTCTTATTCTACCCTCTTTCTCATTATAACTTCCGGTCTCTTCTTTAAGAGTGTCGCCTCCATTTTCGAGTACAAATTTGTGGCTCCTTTCGGGTTCACACTTCGTACGTTAATGGTCACGCCACGTTCGTTAATGCGAAAAGGAAAGAAATGAAAAGAAAAATAAAAAAGGTAGAGTGGATGATAAATAATATTCTTGTTTTTATTTTAAAATAATAATAACAATAATAAGAGATATATATTATTAAATAATAATAATAATAATAATAATAATAATAATAAAAGTACGATAAATATAAATTTTTTTTTAAATTTTCTTATTCTCTTAGATGTAATGCAAGGTATCAAACATGACCTAATGTTAATTCATCTTGAATATTTCATTATATTTAACTTAAATTTGCTTTTGGTGGCACCTGTTAATTCACCCAAATATATTACCTAATTTTAATACCAAAAAAACTTGTTCTTCACTTATTAATGTTAAATAATCTCTTTAGAATGTAATGTTTAATTTTTCCATAATAATTAAGGGGATCTTTAAGAGTTTGTATTATATAAAAGTCTTTTCACACACTACGTATTTTCTTATATTGACTTTTGAATTATTTTACTAAAAAATTAGATTTTTGTAATATTCGACCATAATAAAAAAAATATAAATATAATTTAAAAGTATTGATTTAAATGGCATTTTCTTTGAATATATGTATACGGGGATTTTGATTTACTTAAGTTTGATCATATTTCATTACATTTTTTTTACTCTTAATTTTAAAAACCTTTGTGTTTCTTTTGTAGTAAAAAAAAAACTAATTCAATATAATTAACTCTTTTAACTTCTCAAAATTGAAAAAAAAGGCCTCTAAATTATTATCATTAAAACTTTGGATCTTTCTATCAAATTCTTGTTAATGGTGTTTATTGAAAAGTCCCTTTAGATTTCTTTATTTGTCATATAGCACATTTCCATTGTTTTGCAATTAAATATTCGTGATTAAAATATGAAAGAAGTGTTTTTACTAAAACGGGATGTTTAACCTAAAATGGGACCTAAAATCTCTTAATTTCTAAGTAGGAATTCTAAACACAATCTAATATTTACGAAACAAAATCACAAAAATCTTGCATCCAAAATTACTAAAAGCTTTCAATTCAATATTCTTTAACGATTTGAAAGCCGACAACACTTGAAACAAGGAACTTGAGTTTTATATCAATGAAAATGTGCTACATTACCATTAAAAGAGTTGAAGAATCCAAGTCCTATAGAGTAATAGTTTAGTAAATTATTCTTACTTTTAAAATTTTAAAATATTTATAATAACACAAAATTAAGGGGAGATGTGTAATATATTTTCTTTTTTTAAATACTTATGAATAATATTTGTTTCCTACTTTTTTTGGTCCTTATGCATATAATTGAGGGCCTATGGTCAATAACGCATTGGAATATTGAAAGCCAACATCTTTAGCAAAGAATACGTGTGCCCCCAAATCCGTAGAGCACAGCACATTTATGTGCACTGCAGCTCAGTGAAAATGATAAGTGGTGATTTTCTTTTCGTTGTGGCCATACTATGTGGTAATTTATAACTGCACCAAAATAAATTTTAAAATATTACACTTATCTTCACGTGCTTTTTTATACTAAAAAAAGAAAAATCTTATCTGTCTTTTATTTTTTTTGAAAAAATTGTTAACTATCACTATTTTTAATGAGCACGTGATATTAATTAACAAAATTATAGTTTATGGACACCTAATTAGTTAAAAGAAAATTCTGATCCAAAGAGCCTTTTGTTGAGCTCTTATGTCTGACATATAACAATAAAATATATTAATGATTCAAATATAATAATACCAATAGTATTTGGATCAAATACAATATTATTTTAGAACTTTGTCAAAAATAACATTTTTTTTTTGTTTCAAATGAGCTGATTATACCACCAGGTTTATATATTGTTTGGGAGTATATTTGTGCTTCCAAACAAAAGGGTCACACAAATTCTTTTTTTTTTTAAGTCACATTTTGTGCCCCCTAAATACAGGAAGCATGTGTTATCAAATTTTTGTAATTTTTTTAGTACATACAAAATATTCGATGACAATGTTATAAAGTTGACTGAAAATATTATATATGAATACAATTTTTTTTTTATAATTTAGCATTTAAAACTTTTTTTTTTCAATTGCAAATGGCTTAAAAATATGCCATTTGTTGTCACTTGTCAGTCACTCTAATTTTATTGTTTGGAGCTGGGGTTTTCATATTCTACCTTTGTTTCTCATTTTAACTTGTTGTTTCTTCTTTAGAAGTGTTCCCTATATTTTGGGGTGTACATCTATGACTGCTTTCGGTTTCCCACTCTACTCATACTATCCGACGTGCAATGCGACATGAGAATTGTTATTCTAAACTTAAGTTAATTATAATATAATTAAGCAATTGATGACTGTACCTATTTAGGCTTCAAATCCTCCCAACCATAAAATAGAAAATTTATTGATATTTAGGCTCCCAAATGTTGAAATTTTTTAAACGATGAATCATTTGAAGCAGTATCAATTTATCAATGTCAAACAATCTCTTTATAATGTAATATTTTATTTTATTTTATTATAAACTAAAGGGGTCTTAAGATTTATACTAACTGAAAGTCTTTTCACACATGATGTTAAAGGTGTATTCTCCTATATTAACTTTTAAATTACTCTATTAAAAAAATTGGATTTTGTAATATTTGACATTAAAAAAATATTAATATAATTTAAGAGATTTTGTTGAAATGAAATTTTTTCTTAATATAAGTGCAAGGGAATCTTGATGTAGTTAGGTTTCCACTCTCAATTCCAAAAGGTCTTGTGTTTTTTTTTTTTAATTTTAAAAAAAGATAATATAATTTATTCCTTTAACTGTCAAAATCAAAAAATACCCCCAAAACTACTACCATTAAAGATTTGGATCATTTTATCAAGTATTTGTTAATGTTGTTTACTTATACTCCTCTATTTGTCACATAATACGCTTTGATTCTTTTGCATCTAAATATATATTGGTAGTTAAAATATTAAAAGGACGAGTTACGCAACAATGAAATGTTTAACCCAAAATCTCTAATTCGTAAATAGGAATTCTAAACACACTTTAGTAATCATGAAACAAAATCACAAAATCTTGCACTCAAACTATATCCAAAAACCTTTCAATTTCAATATTCTGTACGGATTGAAAGCCAAAAGAAACTTTTTAAGGCATGAAGACGAACATTTGAAGCATGAAACTTGAGTTTTATACCAATGACTGTGTTAGGTAACCATTAAAAGAGTTGAAAAATCAAAGTCTTGACGAGTAACAATTTAATATATTATTCTTATTTTTAAAATTAAAAATATTTATAAATAACACAAAATTAAAAAGAAATTTGTAATTGCTTTTCTGGATACTTATGAATAATGTTTGTTTCCTAAAGCACTAAATTCATTTAATACACAGAATGGAAAAAGAATGAAAAAAGTTTAGAATGAAAAGTGATTTTGATGTTATAAAATGATCATTTTATCCTTATTTTAAAAAATAACTAAAAAATAAAATTATTGAATAATAATTACAAAAATATAATAAATATTGCAAAACTCTTTCCAGCCTCATACCAAATAGACTCTAAAGTTGAAAAGTGGATGTTGACGGAGGCTTTAAAATTTTTTATCCATATGTAAATAATTGAGGGCTTATGGTCAATAATGTATTGGAATAATGTGATACATGTCCCCTCAAACCATTATCGCAAAGCACTTCATGTGCAAAATTACTCAGCGTAAATGGGTCCTTTAGTATGCAAAATTTTTAGGAATAGAAATAGAAATAAAAAATAAAAAATAATTTTATAAATAAGAAATAATCTTTTTACTTTAAAAAAATAATAAAAAATATTTATTATTAAATAACGATTATAAAGGCATAGACAATATGCCAAATTTTAAAAAAGAAATCCTTTATCTTTGAAACCACCTAATAACCAATAAATGATGATTTTCTTTTCATTTTGGACATTCTATGTGTTAATTTATAATTGCACCAAACTAATTTTTCAAACACTATGTTTATTTTCATGTGCTTTTTTATAATAGAAAAAATATTATTTTTCTTATTTATTTATTTATTTAAAAATGTTAATTATTATTATTATTTCAAAGAGTCTGAGAATACTTGTAAAAAAATTGTCATAAAAAATCACTGTAAACTTGTCTCATCAATTTTTTTAAATGTACTTTACATTACTCATGGAAATAAGGTTATTTTAATTAAAGGATTAGTTCAAAAAAATATTATCTCTTGTAACAATATAGATTTGATTCCTCTTACAAGCAATCTTGAATAATATTCTAAAGACGTCAAATTGATGCAGGCAAATGTGCCTTCAAACTCGCTTGAAAATAAAATAACCCAGACAAGATATGAGGATATACTCTAACAGTAATAAAAAAAATTAAACACCTAATAAAAAAGATAGTTATTGGCTTTTGATGAATACAAAGTCCAGTTTGGAATTGTGTGGACTCTACACTTTCTCCTCCAAAAACATGTCCACGATAATACTCGTAGTTTTGGCAGTTTCCTTTTTTTTATTATTCTTATATATTCATTTATTTATTATTTATATTTTTTCCACAAAGCCATTTTTGGCCTATAAATAGGCCATGAGAGGGAGCAAGGAGAGGCAACCGCACCACAAATCATCTTTTGCTTCGAAAACCACTGAGCTTCAAAAAATTTCCTACACTCTGCAAACATGTCGAAGAAGATAGCTACAACTGCTGCAAGTGCTATCACTTTGCAAGGTTCAAACGCTATTAATTTGCAATCATCAAGTCCTATCAATTTGTAAGGATCCTTGGAGCTGAACCCATTCACCTCCCCTGATGAAGTGATCTCCAATCACATTATTGGAATCCATGACTCCCAAGCTGCAAGTACGATGTGGATTCTCTTTACAAAGTTGTCTCCAATATTGTCAAAAGCTCCACTCATATTGGTCACTCCCCTGACCTCAAGGTAAAACCATATATAATCACCCTCTTATCATTTTCTTAAAAAAAAAATTGATATGTTCTGTGTTGTATATATTTATAGTTTGTATTTGTTTGTATTTACTTTTACAGCGTCCCAAAGCTATTGAACTTATAGAAGACAAGGTTCCACAATCTAGTTTTATGCCGCCATTTAGTAGCCTGAAAGAAATTGGTTGTCAGGTTATTCCTCATTTCCTTATTCAATTCACTACTAATTTTTCATTTATAAATCACCACATAAAAATCAATTGTATGTGAAGATGTTAATTAGGTCATGTAGACCATTGTTCATGGAAGTCACATAGACCTTTTCTTTTGAAGTCATATGGACCTTTCATGATTGAAGTTGAGTAGGCTTTTTTTCTTTTGAGGTTATGTAGACCTTTTCTTCGAGGTCATATAGATCTTTTTTTACTAGAGCCATGTAGGCTTTTCTCTTTTAAGGTTACATGTGCCATAGTTTATGGAGGTCACATAAACCTTTTCTTCTGGGGTCGCATAGACCTTTCTTAATTAAAATTGCATAGGGTTTTTTTCCTTCTAAGGTCACAAACCGTTGTCTATGGTGGTCATGTAAATCTTTTCTTTTGTGGTCACATAGATCTTTCTTGATTGAAGCTGTGTAGGTTTGTTCCTTTTTTTTTCTTCTGATAGCAAAGTGTTTGGTGCTGCTATTTTGTCCTAAAAGCAAGACTTTGCTTGATCTTTTTTGTGCTTAATAAGGGTTCTTGTTCCCTTTTTTGGCTTGAGACATTGTGTTTGCAAGTCCTAGCAGAGAGTAGAGCATGCCATGCATCTATGCAGATCTCAAAAGGATCAAGTAATTTAGAGACATGCTTCCCTTTAGGCTTTGTTCTTGTCTAATTGGTGTCTTTGATGGATAGCTAGTTGCATTTATTAAGTTGTTGTTTGGGTGATTGATTTGTACCTTATAGGTCCTAGCTAGGGACAACTAATTTTTCTAAAATTTTCTTTGTTTAGTAGATTCATACCTCTATAATTAAGCATTTCACTTTTTTTTCCAAGGGATCCTTAATCTTTTATGTGAAGTTCCATTTTGACCTCTTATTTCCTTCTATGAGAATTTAAATGTATGATGGGTTGACCATTTTTCCTTTTGTCACTTGTCTTCTATAACAAGCATTTAGGTTAACCACTCTAGTTTATGCAAAGTAAGGAGGTTAGTCTCTTGTCTTGCTTCTTGTATTTGTGAAGACTTTTCTCCCCTTGTTGAAACTTTTTGATTTTGGTTTTCTTTGTTGTATAGGCTTCTTGGGTGCTATGATGTTGAAGAGCTTTTGTAGCTATGGAGAAGATAGTCTGTTGTTCCTTGTGTTGAAAGAGAAAGATGATGAAAAAGCCACCTTGATTTATCAAGTGGTCTTTGTAGTGAATTTAGTCTCCTTGACAATATATTGGTGCAGATATTGTTGCCTTGACTACGTTTGTTAGTTACTCTACAAGCTACTTTAATTTCAAAGGGATCTTGCCTTATGGAGGTTAAAGGTCATTTCCTTATGAGGCCTAATATATGCCAAGATTCTTTGCATTGGGCTTGCATGATTTCTAGTCCTTTTACTTGAAATTTATTGTTGATTCGAATGCTAAGCCTAAACATTGTGTTTATTGCACCATTTGTCTTTGCTAGTGCAACATTGATTTTCTCTTTATGGTTCATTTCTTTTTAGGTTTCTTATAAGGTTTATGAGTCATAGAAGGTTGCCTTTCTTGTACAACTTGTTGTAATCTTTGCATTTGTGAATAAAGATTGGCTTGTGCCATTTTCTACTATGCCTTCTACTTCTCTTTTTCTCTCTCCTTCTTCTCTTCTCTTTCATTTTTTTATGTTGCATATGGCATAATTAAGTAACTTCATAAGCTTACTTTCCTGAAGGTAGTATATGTTCAGCTTTTAACTTATCAATTTGAGCTTGTACCTTGGATGTATAATGTTTTTGTATGGAATGATCTTTACTTAACTCTGGAATAAGATTTTTTATTTTTCTTCAATTGCCAAGTTTAAGGTGACAACTCTTGAAAAAATGTTCTTTCCTTATCTAGCTTGTTAGGCTTTGATCATTTCACATTTTGCTATAAGGAAGGTGATGCATGGTTGGATTATAACTTGTATTAAATAATAATAGTAATCATAAGTCACAAAGCTAGTAAGTTTACTAGATGCATAAGTAATAAAGTGGTCAATGAGTTCAAGTATCAATCCCATAAGGATTGTTAGGTAATAGCTAAAAGTTTTCAATACTAAAGAATTAAAGAATAGGAAACTAGTTAATTACAATGACTTAATTTACATGATAATATCTCAAGTCTCCTCAAGTATTAGCAACTGAATATAGTATGATGTGTATAAGTATAATATAGCAAAAACAAAACAAATGACTTAAAAACTCAAGGACTTTAACTTATAAGAAAAAAGGCTTAAAAGAGGACTAGCTATCTAATACTGGTTCATCAATGGTGCAATGCTCATAATCCTATGTTTAATTATTATAAATAGCTTATCCTTAAAGTGATAGTAAATTATCAAAGTAGACCTCTTATCTTATCTTAGTCCTTAGCCTTCCCCCAAGGATCTTAAAGCAGGACACCCTGAGTTAGACTAGCCCTAAAATGCATTAAGCATATGAATTCCTAAGTTGACAATAACTGACAAGGCAGGCCTACTCAACTATCCTATAGCTAACTTTTGCCAAGGTGAGTTGAATGAAGATCACACCTAAATCTGCTTAATTATGATATTTTTTTAAAGTTCAATGAATTCAGAATGAATTATAAATGATTAGACTCCCACTATAATGAATTCAAGCATATTAATCTTAAGTTACACTTATCATAAACAACACATGGTATGCATTAATCATTAATCATCATATCCATCAACCAATGGATGAACCTAATAACATATAAACTTAGTTACATAATTATTCCAAAGTTAATATTAAAATCACTATCTAATCACTCTTAATCAAACAAAATTAAGTAACGATAATTAATATAACTAAAGAATAATAATAACAAAGGCTTTTATATGCAAATGCATACTTCATATAATAAAATTATAACATAAATCATCATAATGATCCAAACATCAGTATCAATTATACTAGTGCTAAATTAATATGAAAGAGTAGAAATGATAAATGGAAAATAAATGTGGAAAGAGAGAGGAAACATTGATTAAGATATGTCCTAAGCAACTAACTATAAGAGACTATAGATCTTTAACCTTGCATAGTTCCTATCAGTCTCTAAGCATCAGTGGCATTCTAGATTGTTAGATAAACACTTTAATAGTGCAACAGCACTTGATTGACATCTTACCCCTATTTCTCAAGTCATAATGAGTGTATTTATAAGTAAAAGAGAGAGAAAGGCAACTGGCTCATGGCAATCCTAATTCTGCCATGTATTCTAGTTATGGAAAGATATACCTTTCGTAACTATGCAAGTCATTGAATTCTAGGGTTCCAAAGTGCTACATATCACTGTTGTAGAAAATCCTTCTATTGCAGTTGTACAACTGTCTTTTTAAAGTTTTTGAATTCCTTATTTTGTAGCTATGCAAAATCCATCTTTCACAGCTATAAAACCCCTATAGTCAACCTTTTTAACTTTCTATTTTTTTTTTTAAAACAATTGACTTGCAACTAGTATCCTTCCACACAAATAAACACATCTCCAATTACATTTATTAAATTATTAAAAATTAATTAATTAATTAATTAATTAATTAATTAATTAATTATACAAAATATAAAAAAATGAAGAAAAACACAACAAAATACTATACAATCAACTAAAGACCTAGATTAAGTACCTAAAATAGATATGAAAATATAAGTATAATTAGAACTTATATATCAAAAGGCCATTTTCATGGCTCTTTATGGCCTTGAAGACTTTGCATGCCTTATTAATTGCTAAGGAAAAGTCCCTTAAGACTACATTCCTAAGGCCCAGGTGGAGGAAGAGCCATAAGAGTGGCCTTATAGGGCAAGTGCCTTTATTGGGCAAGGTTAAAACCTCATTAGGAGTGCTACCTTCCCTCATTAAAAGTTGTAATGTACAGGCAAAGTAGTATGGAAATGTGTTATGAAGGATTATTGAGAGAGTAGTTGTAATTGAATTCCACACTTTTTGCATTTAC
Organism: Erythrophleum ivorense; assembly: GCA_026724425.1. NCBI lineage: Eukaryota > Viridiplantae > Streptophyta > Magnoliopsida > Fabales > Fabaceae > Erythrophleum > Erythrophleum ivorense. The sequence goes on along the minus strand of JAIUCV010000033.1, from coordinate 2,217,936 downwards.
TTAAGGATGATATTTGATGGGCATTACCCTAGAGTGACATCAATCCTTGAGTAAAGTTAAGTGCTATCTTACCTTGGAGGCTAAGTGTTATCTCATCTACTTTAGGTGTTACACCAAAGTTAAATCAATCCTTCAAATTTTCCCTTATGATTCTTGCTTTTGACCTTTTGCTTCATCAGAAATTCCTTTTAAGTTGTCAAATAACCCAAAATCATTAGTGCATTTGTCATAACCTTTCACCAATGTTGAAGGTACTCTGCTTTCTATAAAGACAATGGTTTCATCTTGTAGATTAAATTGAAAGGGGTTTCTCCAATACCTATTTTAAGCATTGTGCGCATTGCTTACAGAACTTTTGGTAACTCTTCTACTTACAAATTGTTGGCTTGGTTTAGCCTTAGCTTCAGCCAAGTTACTATCTCTTTGTTCATTACTTCCACTAAACCACTATTTGCAAGTGGCTAACTAACATGAATCTCTCCTTAATGTCACTTCAAGCAAAACTCTCTAACTCTCATGCAACAAATTGAGTTCCATTATTAGATATCAGTATTTGCAAAATTCTAAACCACTATCATGGATGAAAGAGATGACATGACTCACTATGATAGAGGCCATCGTTTATACTTCTATTGATATTGTGAAATAGTCATTTAAGACTATTGCAAACTTCCTTCCTCATATGGCCTTGCTGAAAGGCCTTATAATGTTCATTCCCTATTTGGTAAAGGGGCATGAGCTTGATATGCTTTGAAATTCTTCCCTTAGGATATAGATGTAATTGTTGAATATTTGTCATTTATCATAAGCTTTCATATAATTCTTGGCTTTAGTGAGTAAGCTTGGCTAATAGTAACCAAGTTGCATGACTTTCTAGGGTAATGCTCTTCTACTAATGTAAGTGGCACAATCCCTTTCATGTATCATCTTAAGCACCTTTTGAGTCTTTGGTACTGCTAGACATTTTAATAAAGGACCTTCATAAGATCTATAATATAACTCACCATTTATCATAGTGAAGCAAGTAGCTTGCCTTATCCCCTTCCATAGTGAGCACTTCCATTTGTTCAATGATAAGTGTGGCCAAGTGTTCAACATATATTACCTTATCTCTGTCAAGGGCTTTAAAAGTTTCGAGAGTTCACATGGCCAAATATGCAAAGAAAGTTAAAAAGCTAATCACAAGCTTTGATGAAGCAAAGATCACTCACATCTTCGATTAGGTGCTTCTTTAGTAACTGGCAATCAATGTAGATTTACTTAGCTAGTTTCAAGCTAGTAATTAGGGCTTTGTATAACATGACATTATTGGATGCTAAGACTTTAAATTTCAATGAGTATTTCAAGTTCTTACTAAATGGATTAGTTAGGATTAACCAAGCTCTATTGTATCTCTTCTTCAAAGATCCATCCATATGTAGGACCCAAGTGAAGTTTTCTTTAAGGTCCACCTTCTAACCAACAATAGCAATTTCTGAGATAAAATCTTTTAGGACCTAATCTTTGACGATAGTGCACAGTTGATAAGTGATGTCAAATTTTGACAATTCCATAACCTACTTGACCAAGTGCCTTGAAAGTTCAAGCTTATGAAGATTTTGCCTCTTGATCCCTTTTGACAATAATGGAATAGAATAGAAAGTATAAATGGAGTCTTTTGGTAGGTATAATCAAGTAAAATGCCAATTTTTCCAATTGATGATAAAGTAAAATGCCAATTTTTCCAATTGAGTATAGATATTTTTTGTGGCATGTAGGATTCTACTTACATAGTAGATAAGGTGTTAGTCTCCACCTTTCTCTTGCACTTGTGTGGCTATGCACTCCCTTGAAACTGATGGGTATATATGTATTAAGCCTTGTTAAGTTAAGGTTAATAATAACATAAGTGAGCTGAGATATTCCTTTAACTATTGAAATGCCTATTGACATTCTTTTATCCATTTGAACTCTTTTAACCCTTATAGAATGTTGAAAAAGAGGAGACATGTGTCCATTATCATTGATATGAGCTTGTTTATAACTAAAATTCATTCGATTAGGACTTACACATCCTTTATACTTTGAGGCAAGGGTAGTTCGTTATGTTATTTATGCATATCAATTTTAAATAAAGAATAGTATGTTATGTTATTTTTGTGTAGATTCCATGGCCAGAGCCAAATAGCCTATTCATCTAAGTCTAGAAGACAAGTCACTTCTATACCTACAGGAACAACATATATCACAAGCCATCTAGGATGGCAAGTTAACATTATTTGTTTAATGCTGTTAATTGTTTTATTAGGTTACACTAGTTGCATAATTTAAACTTGCTTTGCAGGATGATCGCCTATTTTGCCCACTATAAGTTTTGCACGAAGATTGTTTGGGTGATTCACTACCATACATTATCGATTACTTAAGGCAATATGGATTTTATGGAATTGTATGACTTAGGTAGTTTGAGTATGATACATCACTTATCAATGTGCTAGTAGAGCTATGGCACTAAGAGATGCACACATTTCACATCACTCAGAGAAAGTGCACAATTACTATCAAAGATGTAATGGTGTAGTTGGGTCTGTCGATCGAGGCGGATCCTATTATGGGTAGGACAAGTTTCAACTAGTTGAACATGTGTCAATGACTTTTGGGGATTATGTCATTGGCTAATTAGATTGATGAGTAGCAACTCACCATCACTTATTTGGCCCAAAACTTTGCGGGTCTACCAGATAATTAAAAAGATAAGGTTGTGTGTCAGTTCACTCATGCATATATTTTTTGTATGATTGGAGCTTGGTTGATGCCAGATAAGTTTAGTTACAAAGTTTATTTGGTGTATATTCCCTTACTGGAGGAATTTGGGTAGGTCAACCATTTTAGTTAAGGATCAACAATATTGGCTTTTTTATACCAAGAGCTTTGCAACTCAACCTATAGAAATGATTGCGATGTAACTGGATACTTGACGTTGTTACATCTATAGGCATGGAATCAATTTCTTATGCTTACACTAGAGAGACCACCCACCCTTGACCCTCACGTTAAGGAGCATCCTATACTTCTACCTCTAGGCTTTAAGTATAAAATACAGTTAAAATTTACACATTTTTAATTTAACCATGTTGATTTCATATATTTCTTGTTATTTTTTTAATATACTTGCTCATTGTAATAGATGGAAGAATGTTAGATGACCTTCTTGCTTGAGTGTTAAAGCCTTTTGTCAATAAGAACTTTGCTGGATGCAATGATAGAGGATGAGGTGTGTATCTAATTTTGATTTATGATGTGCATCATTTTTAAACTATCTTATAATGGCCTACTATTCCATTGCATATTATCCACATATTATTTGGTGCTCGTGCTAGCCACAAAGCATGTGTGAGCTGATTTTAAGATATTGCTTGACTTTTTCAAAAATTTGGATTGTACTAGTGGCACTCATGCTTCTAGATCTTTGAATGACACTATTTAGATCATGTCCTATGACAATTTGGTTGTAACTAACCAATCCCTTAAGAGCCAGTTAGATTGGACGCCTTTCATAATCTACAACTTTGAGGAAGAATATACACCAACTAGATATCTTAGCATAGCATTTTCATTTAGTAATGGTGTAGATGGCAAGACACTATGTCTCAATTTCTTATCACTAATGAGCTATTTGATCACGCATCAGAGAATAAAAAATGATATTGGCAATGTACTTGATAGTGGATTTAGAGATCAAGAGCTACTACTAGCTATGCAGAACATTTTTTTAATAGTTTGTCACCTTTGTTATTGTCATTTTCTTAATATATTATATGTTGATTTCTTTTTGGTTAGGCTGATTTAACAAAGGAACTTTATAAGATGCACTTGCAAAACCCTTTGCCTATAAATTTCTGCAATTTCGTGGGTTGAGACTCTAGTAATATATTACTTGCTCTTGGTAAACAATGGTTCTTGTTATTTTCTCAACCTTTTGAAGAGATACTAGATCTACCTAAGCCTCAAATTCTAATAGGTCACTTAGGAAAAAGACATCAAAGCTATCTATCAACCTAATAGCCTATTGTTGGAAGAGATGGCCAGTAACAATAGGGGCAAGTGTAATAGGACATTGGCATTGACATACCTAGTGCATCTTTATACATTCTTACTTCGCTGCAGTAGGACATTGGCATGGTCAGTCTATCTAATTTTATACCTGCTAGCCAATTTGGCAACCTTGATAGATTATGTCCCTCTCATTACATGTTGGCCTTGCCTATGTCTCATTTTGAAACCCTTAGTAGATGTTTAGTGCAATGTCCCACATTGGATGGGAGGATCCTAAGTTAGGTCCATATAAGTGGGAGTAGTACTTTCTCTTTCGATGAGGCCATTTCCTAGGTGATGGGAAGATGGTCCAGGAAGAGCAAAACCCCTAGCCCAACCAGGGAAATGGTGTAGCCATAATAAAGGGATAATATTGTCAGGAGATCTGTATGAAAGGGTGGTAACCATCTTATCTGAAAAGAACCACAGCCTTAGTATACAATTTAATTCAATTCAACAACAATTAACTATGCAATTCACTCATTCCATGATGTTTTTATGTATTTATGTAAGTGGAATAGTGAATTTGAGTCTAATACTTATGAAATTTTACAGACATATAGTAGACATCATAAGCTTTCCATAGCCATTAAGAACACCTCATTTGGAGCCCTGTAGAGGGAGATATGAATTTTTAAAATTGAGGTTCAGCTGTAGGATACATCAGTGATTAGTGTTACTATTCGATTGAATTTTGTGGGGCAAATCTAGTTGTTTTGATCTAAAATTTTTATGGTAGTTAGAAGACAATCTAAGCTTTCCAGAATGGTATAATTTGCATGATTTAAATTTTTCTAGAATTAATTATAAATTTTTGAATTTTGCATTAGAATATGGAACCTAGAAAAACTGCAACTTGAAATTTGAAATATTGATGCATGGCATTAAGATGTTTTTGGCTCATTTTATGGACATATGAAAATGTTGGTAAGGCCAAATGGTCCATATGATTAAAATTGAATTATTTTGGCTTATGATAATGGATAATTTCGCTGCTAAAAATGGTAATTTGATAAAAATAAAACTTTTATGCCACTTGTGATATCGTTTGGATGATATCTTGATATGGTGTGACATTTATTGGTATCAGAGCAATGGCTCAGGCACTTTTGCTCAATGATTAGCTCTTGAACTATATGTTATGGTGGGAATTGCCATGGAATGAGTGAATTGCGTAGTTAATTATTATTAAATTGAATTGTATACTTAGGCTGTGGTTCTTTTTAAACAAGATGGTTACCACCCTTCCATATAGAGCTCTCGATGACATTGTCCCTGTATTATGATAGCACTGCTTCTTTGATTGGGCCTGGGATTTTCTCTTCCTGGACCATCTTCCCATCGCCCAGGAAAAGGCCTTATCGAAAGGAAGAGTACTACTTCCACTTATATGGACCTAGCCCAGGGTCCTCATATCCGATGTGCAACATTACATCTAGCCTTCTTAGATCATTTGTAAAGCTTCTGTTTAATACATCTGTGTTTAGTATCGCATGCACTAGCAACTCTTTTGAGTCTAGAGTATTGTTGCAATCAAAGTTTATGATGTAGCATGCACTGATTCCTTTAGTTTAATCCCTATCTTTAGATTTGAATTCTCAATCCATAGTATAGAAGTAATGAGAACCAAAAGAATTAGAACAATAGCGACCATAACGTAAAAAAAGAAGATCTCATTATGATATCAGAAGTCATTTAAGATAGTTATTTTTGTATTTTTTTATATTGATATAATTTTATATCAAATATTACATGATTTATTTATTTATTATTGCATTTCATTTAATTATTTTTTTTGATATTATAATTTTTCTCTCATATTTAATTAAATGTAACAAAATTTTAAAAAAATTAAAGGAAATTTAACAAATCTGAATTCCCTTAAAAATTTAAAAAAAAAAGTCACATGAAATTCAACTTTACATAATCTAAATTCCATGGGAGGATATGCCAAATTCATATTGTATCAATCCAAATTAGACATATTTATTATCTTTTCATAAATACTTTTTTCTTTCTTGCTTGTTGATTATTGCCAAATTGAATTGATAGTTTTGGTGAAAAAGCCATAGATATATAATATGTGATTGCAATGTGAGACATGACAATGCATATGGATGGGATCATGCTAGAGAAAGCACAAACTGTTAACTCTTATATGCTTTGATTTTTTATATTGTTGATGTTTTATTTGCTCAAATGTTTTGAAATAATTTTATAAATATTGAAAATTTTATAACATATAATAAATGATATATGAAATAACATTATATATATAAAAAGTTATGGTACAAGGCCAATGCATATTGCTAATGAGTGATTCACGTGTGGTGACAAATAAAAAATGTAGCCATGATATATAGTCAAATGACTTGATCATGAAGCAATGAATTTGATTTAATAGTATTAAAATTGTTATAAAACTCTTATAGGCCTAATATTTTTATAAGGTTAAAATTATTCAATTTAAAGTGTTAGGACTTGTATAGTTAAAGAGACATCATAAAATCCTAAGAAGTTAAATGACAACTAACATGAATTTTTATTTATAAAAGAGATATAAACCCTAAACTATATAAAGTAGATTATTCACTATCTTTTAAAAATAGTCATCTTACCTTCAATAACACAAGAACACAACCTTACCTTTTTATGAGATAGTGTAATTTTTAATAAGTGGATAATATATATGTGATGACTCCCTAATTTTAGATGAGAAAGGAATATATTTTATGATAAATTAGGGAGGCAAAGTACTTTTTTCTTGACTAATATGGCTAAATTTGTATTCGATCAAACAAAATAAAGAAAATATTTCAATTGCAATATCTTTATCAATTTGAGCCTCATTTTATGATTGATTTTTATCTCAAGAGAAAGTAGAAGATTGTAGAAAGAAATGAGAAAAGAGAGAGAAGCTGAAAAGTAAAAAGCCAAGTTTTTACAAGTCCTCTCGCTATAGCTAGACCACAATTTGTTGTAGCGAGAATATGCTTTCGCTGTAGTGAGGAAGTCATTTCGCCATAGCGAAGTCACGATGTATACACATTCTAGGGAGCTCCTAACTATAGTGCCAGCAATAGTGAGATCAGCAGAAATCTGAGTGCTTATAAGCTCTTGTCATAGCGAGAGTCACCCCTCGCCATAGCGAGGTTGGCCTCTGAAACATACAGCTTTGATTTACGAGCTAAAAACGCGAGAGGAAGCTAGGATTTGATTATTCAGTAAAGGGGAGGCGTTCTGGTCGACTGGGAAAGTGAGAAAACACACAAGGGGTGTTAGGGAAGCTTCATATTAATAGGGAAATTGTTGATTCTGTGCAAGATTCTTCCAATTAGGTGTTTCTACTCTATCTTCTTTTCAAGTTGATGTATTTGTTGCTATGTTTGCTGAACTTGTCTATGGATTTCAAGCCATGAGTGGCTAAATTTTGTAATCCTTAGGGATTTTATGAACCTTTAAGTTTTAGAGATTATTTCCCTTTTAATTATGTTGGATTATTGAAGATTTTAGTGCTTAATCTAAATTATGGTTTCATTCTATTGATTGGCCACCTCTAGTTTGATTATGGGTTTTGTAGTTAGCCTTTGAAAGAAGGGAATTACTCATAGACCATTGATTAAGCAACTTAGAATTAGATATAGTCTAATTTGCACTTGAGATAGAATATACTCAAGAGCCCTAGGTAGTCCAGATAAGGTATGAGTTTAATTGTATGTTAACTTCTCATTTGAGACATCAAAGAGTTAAGTTGATATATAGGTTTGAATGGATCAAAAGACATTTTTACCTAAATTAGACCTTTGACTCTAAAATTGACACTAACCCTATTAATTAAAAAGGGGAATGATTGACATTGTATAAAAAGGGGATTAAAATTTCTAAGGTGTCTTTAATTACTTGTTTTTGCTTAGAACCATTTTCATTACTGTAATTTGAACTTGAATTAATTTTCAATAAAAATTCAATCACAATTTGATTTGTTTAACTAAAATAAATATGATAACTCTAATGCTTAATCACTAATCGTATTGATTCTCTGAGGGAACGACCTTGATTCATCACATATTATTCTTACGACCCGTACACTTGCGGTATCATTATTCTAGTGAGCATCAAGTTTTTGGCGCCATTGCCGGGGAATCGAGGCAATTGGTGAAGAGAATTAGAGGACTCTGAGTAGTTTTAATTTAAGCATTTAGTTTCTTTTCATTTATTCTCTTGTTTACTTACACTTCATTTGTTAGTTGTAGTAATTTTATTAGTAATTTCTTAGTTTATTACCTTTTGGTTTCTTTGGTTTTGTTAGATTCTTGATCTGTGCTCTTTTGTTTTCACAGGTACATTAATTTATGCCACCTAAAACCATATATGAGAGAACACCTAGAAAAATAAGGAGTTTGACAGATATTTTGGTTGAGGGGTCTGTGCTAATTCAATATGAGAGTGGGATAAACGTTCCTGCTACGAATATGGCACACAAGGATAATCAGAATTAGATTATCAAGGATTTTATGGGAAGAACCATGAGAACTACTCAGCTAGCATTGTAGTACCTGATTTTCAGGCGAACAACTTCGAGTTAAAGCCAGTGATTATGTTAATGCTTCAAATGAATGGACAGTTTGGTGGTAAGTCAACGAATGATGCTAATAGACACATATTATCTTTCTTGGAAGTTTATGACTCTTTCAAATAGAATGGAGTGCCCAAGGATGTCTTAAGGCTTAGATTATTCCCTATCTCTGTCAAGGATGATGCAAAAGAATGGTTGCTAAATTTGCTGGAAGGATCTATCAACAATTGGGATGACTTAGAAGCAAAGTTCAGAGCTCGCTTCATTCCAAATAACAAAATTGCTGATGTTAGATGTGCTTTAATCAACTTCAATCAATTATCGGATGAGCACTTTTATGTGGCCTGGGAGAGATATAAACATTTGATGAGACAATGTCCAAGTCATGGCATGGATGAATGGGCCATTGTACCAAACTTTTGCACCAGACATTATGCTAGCCTCAATTCTTAATGGTAGTTATGACCAACTCCAGTAGATAAGGTGATGAAGGTATTGGATAATCTGTCAGAAAGTTATTCTCATAGGGGGGATGAAAGACTAGCAATTCTCTAAATATCTAATACTAAAAAGGATTCTTCTGCTCAGTTAGTTGCCATTTTATTAGCATTGAATAAGCGTTTTGATCTACTAGAATCGCAAGTGCCAAAGAAGATTGCTTTGAATGCATGTTCTACGTAAGTCACTCATATTGCATGTGAGCAGTGGGGTAAGATACATATGCAAGACTAGTGCCCGATGTTTATGCAACCAGAATTAGTGAATTATGTGGGGAACTTTCAAAAGAGTCAAAACAACCCTTACTCAAACACCTACAACCCTACATGGCGTAACCACCCGATTTTTCTTAGAAGAATGGTCTATCACTTAATCAGCCATCATCTTTTGGAACAAGGCCAACTCAACCTCCTGGGTTCTCTCATGCGATAAGGGAAAATGTGCCTATTCAAGAGCCCAAAACCAATTTAGAGGATGTTTTGGCTAAGTTATAACCACTCAAATCAAGAATAATGAAGAGCAAGCTAGTATTAATGCAAGGGTGGACTCCTCTCTTAAGAATATAGAAGTGCAATTGGGGCAGTTAGCTTCTACTGTGAACGCAATGCATCAAAGAGGTTTGCCAAGTGATACAATTTCTAATCCAAGGAGAGATGGCAAGGAAGAATGTAAAGCTATCACTTTGAGAAGTGGTAAAGAGCTCCCTGAAGTATAAGTTCAAGTGAAGGAGCCAAACAAGGTGAATTTTAAGGGTCCATCAGGTGTTATTCAGATTGAAGATGAAGAACTTCAACAAGGAAAAGAGGAAAAGACTGCTAGTATGAATGCAAAAGAAGAGGACAAGGAAGGAAAATGTAAAGTGGAAAAGTCAAATATAATTGAAGAAAAGATAGTGGTGCATTATAATGTGGTGTCATTACCTCTATTTCCATAGAGATTGCAAAAGAAAGTCCTTGATGAGCAGTACAAGAAGTTTTTGGACATGTTTAAGCAACTCCACATCAATATCCCCTTCTATGAGGCTTTAGAGTAAATGCCTAAATATGCTAAGTTTCTTAAGGATAAGCTTAGCAAGAAGAAACGGTTCACCGAATTTGCAACAATGGCCTTGAAGGAGACCACTAATATACTCAAATCTAATCTTCCAACCAAGTGTAAAGATCCTAGTTCTTTTTCTATCCCTTGCATGATTGAGGACAAATTTAAGGGTCGAGCACTTTGTGATTTAGGATCTGTTTTAAACCTCATGCCATTATTTGTTTTTAGAAAGCTACAATTGGGTGAGGCCAATCCAACAACTGTCACTTTGTAATTACCTGATAGAAGCTTTTCCTATCCACATGGGATCATTGAAGACGTGCTAGTGAAGGTTGACCCTTTCATTTATCTTGCTGATTTAATTATGCTTGATATTGAAGAGGATAGAGATATCCTATTGATAGTGGGGAGGCCATTTCTAGCTACTACAGAGCACTCATTGATATGGAAAAAGGAGAAATTATAATAAGGCTCAGAGATGAGCAAGTCACCTTTAGTGTGGAGAAAGCTATGAAGCATCTGGGTAGTGTAGAAGAATGCTCAAGGGTGTCTATTGTTGAAGAGGTAATTCAAGAAGAATTGAATTCTTTTACTTTCACCAATCCTCTTAAAGCAGTACTTGTTGGTAAACCAAGTATAGGAGAGGTGATGAAAATGGAAGTTGAGTATAAACTTAATGCATTTAGACATGTGGCTAAGCAGAATGAGCAATTTGAATCATTGGAGCTGGCTTCATGAAAAGCTCATACTCTCCCACCATCCATTGAGTAGCCTCTAATTTTGGAGTTGAAACCTCTTCCACTACATCTTAAGTATGCTTATTTGGGGGAAGAAGAGACTTTACCAGTCATAATTTCATCTGCATTAACACTTCTCTAAGAAAAATAACTACTAGAAATGTTAAAAGAGCACAAAAAGACTATTGGTTGGACCATAGCTGATATAAAAGGGATTAGTCCAGCCATTTGCATGTACAAAATTCTCTTAGAAGATGACCATAAGAAATCAGTGGAGAATCAAAGACGATTAAATCCTATAATGAAAGAAGTGGTCAAGAAAGAGATTATCAAGTGGCTTGATGCTGTTATTATCTATCCCATATCGAATAGTGATTGGATAAGTCCAGTGCAATGTGTCCCTAAGAAGGGAAGAATGATGGTGGTGAACAATGAAAAGGATGAAATGATTACCACAAGAACAGTTACAGGTTGGAGAGTTTGTATGGATTACAGAAAGTTGAATACAGCCACTAGAAAGGATCATTTTTTGCTTCCATTCATCAATCAGATGCTAGATCGTCTAGCAGGAGAAGAATTCTTTTATTTTTTGGATGGCTATTCTGGCGACAATCAAATTGCAATCGCTCCTAAGGATCAAGAAAAAATCACTTTTACATGTCCATATGGAACTTTCGCATTTAGACGAATGCCTTTTGGATTGTGTAATGCTCCTGCCATATTTCAAAGATGTATGATGTCAATTTTCTCTGACATGATTGAACACATCATGGAAGTCTTTATGGACAACTTCTCAGTGTTTGGCATCACTTTTAAAGAATGTCTGGATAATTTGACACGGGTTTTACAAAGATGTGAGGATACCAATTTGATTCTCAATTAGGAAAAGTGTCACTACATGGTTTGTGAAGGTATAATGCTAGGGCATAAAGTGTCAAAAAGAGGATTAGAGGTGGATCGAGCTAAGGTTTCTATGATTGAGCAATTACCGCCACCTACCAATGTGAAAGGTGTTAGAAGTTTCTTGGGGCACGCTGGGTTCTATCGAAGATTTATTAAGGATTTCTCAAAGATAGCGAAGCCTCTATCTCAATTGCTTGAAAAGGATACCCTATTCAAGTTTGATGTAATTTGCTTAAAAGCTTTTGAAGAGCTTAAGCAAAGACTTATCACAGCACCCATCATAGTGGCTCCTGACTGGTCACTACCCTTTGAAGTCATGTGCGATGCAAGCGACTATGCAGTTGGAGCTATGCTTGGCCAGAGATATGGGAAGATCTTTCATCCTATTTATTATGCAAGCAAAACTCTAGCTAAAGCACAAGTAAATTACTCAACTACTGAAAAAGAAATGCTTGCTGTTGTCTTTGCTTTTGAGAAATTTAAAGTGTATTTGATGAGCATTAGAGTCATTGTTCATACGGATCATGCTACTATAAGATATTTGTTGTGTAAGAAAGAATTTAAATCTAGGTTGATTAGATGGGTTTTATTATTACAAGAATTTGATATGCAGATTGCTGATAGGAAAGGAACTGAAAACCCAGTTATTGATCACTTATTTAGGCTTGTGAATAATTCTGAGTGTGTGGATGATTTTTTAATTAATGAGAGTTTTCCTGATGAGTCTGTATTTGCTGTGAATGGTGTGTTTGTGCCTTGGTATGCTAATTATGCCAATTACTTGGTTAGTGGTATTATGCCTGATGAATAAAAGTCTTATCAAAAGAAAAAAATTTTACATGATGTGAAATGGTTTGTGTGGGATGAACCCTTTTTGTATAAGAAGTGTGCTGACCAAATTTTGTGAAAATGTGTGCCTCAAACTGAACAAAATGATATTTTATATGCTTGTCATGCTGCTTCTTATGGTGGTCATTTTAATGGCCAACGTACTGCATACAAAGTGTTGCAATATGGATATTATTGGCCTACATTATTTAAAGATGCTAACTTGTTTGTTTGTCATTGTGATGCATGTCAGAGAACAGGTAACATCTCTAAGAGGCATGAAATGCCCTAATTTGGTATTCTTGAGGTAGAATTGTTTGATGTGTGGGGCATTAATTTTATGAGGCCTTTTGTTTCATCTAGGAGCCATCAATATATATTGGTCGCTGTTGAGTATGTGAGTAAGTGGGTTGAGACTGTAGCTTGTCATTCTAATGATGCCAATACGGTGGTGTGATTTTTGAAAAAGAATATTTTTACTCGATTTGGCACACCTAGGACAATCATTAGTGATGAGGGGACTCATTTTAATAATAAGCTGTTCAAAGGTTTGCTTGCAAAATATAAAGTCACCTATAAGATGGATTGGCATAGCACCCTCAAACCAATAGGTTATGTGAAGTGTCCAACAGAGAAATAAAAAGAATTTTGGAAAAAACTGAGTCCCACTAGAAAGGATTGGGCGGATAAGCTCGATGATGCTTTATGGGCGTATAGGACATCTTTTAAATCTTTAATAGGTATGTCTCCTTATCAACTGATTTTTGGCAAAGCTTGTCATTTGCCCATTGAGTTAGAGCATAAAGCATTTTGGGCTATAAAGAAATTGAATTTTGATATGGCTAAAGTGGGTGAGAAAAGACTAATGCAACTAAATGAGTTAGATGAGTTTAGATTGTAGGCTTTTGAAAGTTCTAGAATTTACAAAGAAAGGACCAAAAGAATTCATGATAGACACACCTTACTAAGGAGGTTTGAACCTGGAGACTTTGTGCTGCTTTATAATTTTCATTTGAAGTTGTTTCTAGGTAAGTTGAGATCCAGATGGTTTGGTCCGTTTAAAGTGGTCTCTGTGACACCTTATGGAGCTATCGAAGTTAAAGATGAGAAGTCAGGAGATCAATTTAAAGTAAATGGTCAAAGGCTTACACATTATTTAGGTGGCGAATAGACCGACAAACAACGGTCCATAGCTTGCCTCAACCTCCTTGATTGGCTGACAAAGTTCGGCTGAGGACTATAAACCAAGCGCTACTTGGGAGGCAACCAAAGTTTTTTTCTTGTTCTTATGTTTGAGTTTGATGTTCTTTTTGTTTTTGATTTGATCTTTCTTTTTCTCTGTGTGTTTTGTAGGTTCAGTATTGGTGTTGAAATGTTGGATATTCGAGAATAAGCTGTTGGCAGGAAAGGACAAGTCCAGTCATGATTTTTAGGGAGTTTTTAACTATTGATTTGAATTGCATATCAGTATTATAGTAATATTGATTATTTGATTATGTTTGGTTAAAGATTGCTACAATGGGTTAAGTAATTGCATGATAGAAGGTGTAAATAGGATTAGAAAGCACTTATTGGTACACTTATGTGGGGGGTTAAGCATTCAATATTTAAAAAAAAATCGCTACAGTACGGAGTCCATCTCGCTATGGCGAGGCTGCTTGTTCTACATCTAGTACATTAACCAGAGAGTTCCTCACTATGGCCTAGGCTATGGCGAGCTAGAGTGTGAGCGATGTTAAGTGTTATCACTACAGTGAGAACATCATTTTGCTATAGCGAACTCCCTATGTTTCCAATCTGGTATAAAGTCCAAAGAGTATTTCGCTATAGCCGGGCTATGGTGAGTGAAATGTGTTGGGAAAATTTTTTAAGTACCCTCGCTATTGTGAGATAGCCAACTCGCTATAGCGAATGCAGTATGCTCATGGACTAGTACAAACGCTAGAGAGTCTCTCGCTATAGCTAGGCTATAGCGAGATTCATCAGCTACCACGAATTATCCAAGTATGCTGGCCATTGCGAGAGGAACTTTCGCCATTGCGAACCCAGCACCTCTGCACTTGGTACTTCTTCCAGAGAAGCTCTCGCTATTGCCTTGGTAGTGGCGAGGTCTCTGACTGAAAGAAACCTTAATTTCAATTAAAACAATAAAGAAATTACCTTCAGAAACACCCCTCATTTTTCTCATTCTCGCTATTCCTCGCTACAGCGTGCTCGAGCTTTTCAACCCTTTCTTCTTTTCTTCTACCAAATTTCTCACTTTCCATGCTCCCATTCCCCTTGTGCATTACCTTCCTTGAATCAGGTATGTTGCTCGGCCCTTCTATATCTTGAATCGTTGCCTTTTTAGTCATTTCTAGGGTCATTAGGGCTAAGACTTTTCTTTGCATTTATCTACGTAATTAGGGTCAATAAGTCAATTTTTTTTGTTGCATTCTGTTAGTCGACTATTTCTGTGCAAGAAGTTCTCATTAATTTAGTTTTCCTCAGCTCAAATCAACATGTCCAGAAAATTGTTCGTTCTCGCTATAGTGAGTTCGAGCGTTTTCTAGAAAACACTATTTCTTTTCTAGGCGCTTCCTATTTTGTTTGCGTCCATGTTTTTCCCCTAGCACCTTGTTTGCTCTTAGAGGTTTATTTCCATATTATAGGCATTAACATTCATTTGATTTACAAATTTCCCCTTTTCATTACTATGCCTGTAGATAGCACATTTCCCCTGCTTGTTCTGTGGTTTACTATAACTGCTGACATTGGTTTCTTCCTGATTTTTATTTGAATTTTAGAGTTATGGCTCCCAAAAAGCAAACCAAGATTGCTGAAGCATCTTCCTTGAAGCAAAAGAAGAAATCTTACGACAAGGATCGGTTTGCTTCTTCCAGAGCCGAATTTTGTTTTGAGCGGCTTTTCTCTGACCGGAGGGTAGTTGAAGATCGATACTATGAGCCCTACATTTTGGATCTCACCTATAGTGACTTTGAATGGCATGGACTGCAAGGTTTCACCAAAAAGTCGGTGCATCAGATTTCTCTGATGATCTAGGAACTTTATGCCAATTTTGAAGAAACAAAAGAGGAAGAGGATGAATACTATTATCGCTCTGCCTGGGTATGAATCAATGAGAAGGTCATTCAAGACTTTTATGAATTACTCGATGTCCCAAAATGTCCCTTCCAATCATACTTGGCTAATTAGCAATCCATACCCTAGGAAGAGGTGGAGATAATCATTGCAAATGAAGGACGAGCAGGGCTGGTTAATAAAGTATATCCAATCAAACAACTGAATAAGCTTGCTCGGTATTGGCTACAATTCATCACCAGCAACATTTTGACGAGTTCTCATGGGTTCGACATGATCCAAGAACGAGCTGTGTTGACTTGGTGCTTCATGACCAGGCAGCGGGTGAATATTTCTTGTCTTATGTTCCTCAATTTCAAGCAAGTGGTAAGGCTAGATAGGGCAAGCTTGGCATACCCTCATATGCTTACTAAGTTACTCACAATGGGGGGAAGCCAAGTCTCTAAAAATAATGCTCAAAGGGGCCTTTTAAATATGACAGCATGAAAGATGAGCTGGAAAGACCTCGTAGACACTGGACACTAAGACAAGCACAGCCCGAAGCATCTCCACCTCCTCCACAACAACGAGGGAGTACTCTAGAGCCAATGATGCAGGATGCATCACCTCAAACTTAGTTTGAGGGTTGGGTGAGAGAGTCCATTGACAGGCTAGAGGGGCATGTCCTATCCATGAAGGATCAGCTGCAAGTGCTTGTAGATTATTTGATGCATGCCCCTCCACCTCCAGCTCCACCTCTAGAGGTTCCTCAGTCCTCAGTCATTATTCTTCCACAAGACCCTGCATCTCAGGATATGCCTGGGCCCTCTGATTCTTAGAGTTTTTCTATTATTTGCATGCTCTTTCATGTCTCTTTGAATTTATTTTTGGATAACTGTATATGGATTACTGTATATTATCATGCTTTTGGATTATGCACTGGCTAGTTTTATAATTGATGTCTTATATCTAACACCAACTTACTGTATGCTGCATGGTCTCTATATATTTTTGGTCTCTTAGATACAGGATTTGTTCATGCACATCCCTCTCATCTTTGATTTTTCCTATCAAGGGAGTCCTGTTTCTTTTTATCTCCTTACATCCTTTACCTCTGCCTCAGTCTACTTCTCTTTTTCTATTCTTGTATCTTTTCTTTTACACATTGCGGGCAATGTTATCTTTAAGTGTGGGGGAAGGAAAATATAGGCTAGGCAGACATACATATTTAAATAATAAGGAGAATTATATCAATAATAATCAGTCCACCATAATGCCCCTAATTTTAACTAGATTTAGCCTTCTTTGCTTTAGACAAATACTAAACAATGAATGTGGGGGTTAAGCAAACTTGAAATGAACAAAGCAACTAATGTAGTTGTAGTATGCACCTAAAATAGAAGCACTTCTCAGCAAGATGATTATTGAAGTAATTTAAGTTTTTTTTCCTTTAGTTAGCCCCCATTTATTTATTTTTAGATCTTCCTAAATTTATCTACTTCTGATGGATATCTGATTGTCTTTTGAGATGGTTTCATTCAAAAAGAAAAGAAAAAAAAAATAAAAATAAAAACAAAAAAAAAGAAATCTCTTTGCTCCAATGGTTGAAATCACTTAGTAACGGGAGTTTACACCAAAAAGTGTGAACTTTCGCATCAAGCAGTGGTGAAACTAAGAGTATGCTAATGAGCACTCTGAGAATTTCCTTAATTTGAGTAACCAGGTGGCTTCATAATCAATGTTGTCATTCGCGTCAAAAGGATTAAGAGAAATTAAGGAGGAGAAATTGAAAAAAAAAAGAATGAGAATGATTGTGCTGAAAGTAGTACTCTGTTGAACAATAAAGACCTCTCTTAATGAATTCTGACGATTGAAGTTAGAGTAGATAGTTGGATTGGATCTTGAAAGTACATTGAGGGTTTATTGAAGGTCACTTGATTGCTTTATTGAAGAAAATCTGTCTGTGAAGCACACACACACTTTAGAAATCAGGAGGGTGTTGCTATGAGTACATTGGTTTCGAAATTCAATTTGAGTTTTGCTGAGTTTCTGCTTCTAACATTGGTTTCATTCTAAGTGTGGGGGAGTTTGAAATTTTGGTTGATTGGGTGTTTATTGTGGAAAAGAAGTAGTTAACAACCACATTGATTGATATTTTCTAGGAATTGCTTGAGGACAAGCAATAATCTAAGTGTGAGGGAGTTTAATGACTCCCTAATTTTAGACAAGAAAGGGATATATTTTATGATAAATTAGAGAGACAAAGTACTTTTCTCTTGACTAATATGGCTAAATTTGTATTCAATCAAACAAAATAAAGAAAATATTTCAATTACAATATCTTTATCAATTTGAACCTTATTTTATGATTAATTTTTATCTCAGGAGCAAGTAGAAAATTGTAGAAAGAAATGAGAAAAGAGAGAGAAGCTAAAAAGTAAAAAGGCAAGTTTTTACAAGTCCTCTAGCTACAGCTAGAACATAATTCACTGTAGCGAGGAAGTCACTTCGCCATAGCGAGGTCGCGATGCATATAAATTCCAGGGAGCTCCTAGCTATAGCGCCAGCAGTAGCGAGATCAGTAGAAATCTGGATGCTTATAAGCTCTCGCCATAGCGAGAGTCACCCCTCGCCATAGTGAGGTCATCCTTTGAAATGCACAGCTTTAATTTGCGAGCTAAAAAACATGAAAGGAAGCTAAGGTTTGATTATTCAACAAAGGGGAGGCGTTCTGGTCAACTGGGAGAGTGAGAAAACGTACAAGGAGTGTTGGGGAAGCTTTATATTAATCGAGAAATCGTTGATTCTGTACAAGATTCTTTCGATTAGGTGTTTCTACTCTATCTTCTCTTCAAGTTAATGTATTTATTGTTATGTTTGCTGAACTTGTCTATGGATTTCAAGCCATGAGTGGCTAAATCTTGTAATCCTTAGGGATTCTATGAACCTTTAAGCTTTGGAGATTATTTCCCTTTTAATTATGTTGGATTATTGAAGATTTTAGTGCTTAATCTAAATTATGGTTTCATTCTATTGATTGGCCACCTCTAGTTTGATTATGGGTTTTGTAGTTAGCGTTTAAAAGAAGGGAATTACTTATAAACCATTGATTAAACAACTTAGGATTAGATATAGTCTAATTTGCGCTTGAGATAAAAATATACTTAAGAGCCCTAGGTAGTCCAGATAAGGTCTGAGTTTAATTGTATATTAACTTCTCATTTGAGATATCAAAGAGTTGAGTTGATATATTGGTTTAAATAGATCGAAAGACATTTATACTTAAATTAGACCTTTGACTCTAAAATTGACACTAAGCCTATTAATTAAAAAGGGGAATGATTGACATTGTGTAAAAAGGGGATTAGAATTCCTAGGGTATCTTTAATTGCTTGTTTTCACTTAGAACCATTTTCATTACTGTAATTTGAACTTGAATTAATTTTCACCAAAAATTCAATCACAATTTGATTTGTTTAACTAAAATGAATATGAGAACTTTAATGCCTAATCACTAATCGTATTGATTCTCTGAGGGAACGACCTTGACTCATCATGTGCTATTCTTACGACCCATACACTTGCAGTGTCATTATTTTAATGAGCATCAATATGATATCAAAGATAAGCATGGGTAAAATATTTAGATTTTACGGATACCCATAAATGGGGATGAAAATGAATTTTTTTAATTTTTTGTGTTGTTTTATTTGTTTTATGTATTAGGTAATGCAATTTCAAATAATTAAGTAATAAATATATGTTACAAAATAAATATGGGCAAAATATCTAGATCCTATTGGGAATCTATAAAATTTACGTACTTATATTTGGGTATAAGAATAAAGACAAAATTTTTGGATAATTTTCAGGGTCTATATATGTGTGTGTGTGTGAAAATTCATTATCCAAATCTCATTGAATAATTTTTGTAGGATTTTACAGGGTCTAAATGTTTGCTCATTTCTATTCAGCTTGGGAATGGTAATAGACAAGACGAGTAATCTTTTACATATATATATATATATATAGAGAGAGAGAGAGAAAGAGAGAATATTGCTTGATGATGAGATATGGTATGGCTTGGTTAGTGAAATGTGTCTCTTAAGTTTGGATTAGTCTAGCCTATTTATATACTTTAAAAAGGTAACAAAATTATGACTCTTAATCAAGCACGCATGTTATTTCGGCTAAACCACCTATTTTAAAGCCACTTGCATGCTTAAACTATAGTTTTTTGTTAACTTGTTTTGTTAGTACTTTGTATGTATCTTTAGGCTAGATAACCATGAGACTCTAAGCCTTAATATATGTGAGCTTGAGTTTTCATTCTTACACTAATAAATTTTGTTAATTTGTTAAAATTTATTAAAAATAAATAAATTTTTACATATAATAGAGAATTTAAAATTTAATATAATAAATTTTAATTAATATCACATTTTGTTTTATTTTTGGTGAAATAATACTTTTGGTTCCTGTAATTTTTACTTAATTTTTAAGTTGGTTCTTATGCTTTAAAGGTTTGTAATTAGGTTCTTGTAAATTTAAAAAAAAAAATTGGGTTCCTACTATTAAATTTTGGTCAGTGTTATTAAAATTTTCTATTTCAATTAACTATGTACTATCTTGACACTTTGGATATGCTTAATTTATACCAAGAAGAGAATAAAAATAAATAATAAAATGAAATTATTTCACATGTACGGTATTTGATAGAATTGTTAAATAATTTGAATAAGTTGGTTTAAATTTTGTATATTTAAAGTGTTAAGATGGTACATGATTAATCATATTAATATAATTTAATGTTATACTAATAAAAATTTAACAATAAGAGTTAAATTAAAAATTTTAAAACTACATAATTTAATTAACTTTTTTTGAACAATAAAAGTTAAAAAATTATAAGAATTAAAAAAATTAATTTAACCTTTACTTTTAGAAAAAAAATTCATTTAAGGACCATAACTTAATAAAAATTTTACTAAAAGACTTTAAAAATCAAAATTTCTCTAAAGAACCAAAGGGCTAAGTACTAATACTTCTTAAAGCACCATGTACTAGAGCTACAAGAAATCCTTCTATCATAGCTGTGCAACTATCTTTTTAGGGTTTTTGAATTCCTCATATTGTAGATGTGCAAAATTCATCTTTTGTAACAATAAAACCTGTTTGGTCAACCTTTTGACTTTTTTTTTTGTTTTTGAAAATATTGAGTTGCAACTAGCTTCCTTCCTACACAAATAACACATCTCTAATTAGATTTATTAAATTATTAAAAATTAATAAAATTTTGTAATTTATTAATTATTTATATAAAATATAAAAATGAAGAAAAACACAACAAAATACCATAAAATCAACTTAAAACCTAAGATAAGTCTCCAAAATAGATGTAAGAATATAGATATAATTTAGACTTATCAAGAGGCCATCTTCATGGCTCATTTTGGCCTTGAAGACTCCATGATCTTTATTGGATTCTAAGGAAAGGTCTCATGGGACTTACACTCTTGGGGCCTAAGCAGAGGAAGAATCATAATTGTGGCCTTGTGGGGTGAGCACCTTTCTTGGGCATGATTAAAACCTGATTAGGAGCATTACATTTTCTCATTGTAAATTGTAATGTAAAGGTAGAGTAATATAGTAGTGTGTTATAAAGGATTACGGAGAGAGTGGTTGTGATTGAATTTCGCACTTTTTGCATTTCCTTAAAGATGATATTTGTTAGGTGTTACCCCAGAGTTACATTGCTCCTTAAGTAAGGCTGAGTGCTACCTTGCCTTAGAGGCTAGGTGTTATCTCATCTACCCTAGGTGTTACCCTAAAGTTACTTGATCTTTCAAATTTTCCTTATACTTCTTGCTTTTAAGCTTTGCTTCATCACAAATTCCTTAAATAAAGTTTAAGTTGTCTAGTAACTCCAAATCATTAGTGCCTTTATCATAACCTTCCATCCAAGTTGAGTGTACTGTGCTCTTTACAGGAGTAATGGCTTCTATCTTGTAGGTAGATTGAAAGAGGTTTCTTTAGTAACTATTTCAAGCATTGTGTGTGTCCCTTATAAGACTTTTAGTAACTTCTACCCACAAAACTTTGGCTTGGTTCAACCTTAACTTCAACCCATTTACTATCTCCTTATTCATTGCTTCCACTAGACCATTGGTTTATGGATGGTTGACTGATATGAATCTTTATTCAATGTTATACTTTAAGTAAAACTCTCTAAGCTTTCATAATCAAACTAAGTTCCATTATCAAATATCAATATTTGCAAAATTCCAAACCTAGTAAAGATATGATCATAGATGAAAGAGATGACTTGATTCTTTGTTATTGAGGCCACCGCTTATGCTTCTACCCATTTTGTGAAGTAGGCATTTACTTTCTTCTATGGCCTTGCTAAAAGACCCTATAATGTCCATTCCCCATAAAGTAAAAAGGCATGAGCTTGATATGCTTTGAAGTTCTTCCTTTGGGATATAGATGTAATTGTCAAATCTTTGGCATTTATCACAAGCTTTAACATAATTCTTGGCTTTAGTTAATAAGCTTGGCCAATAGTAACCAAGTTGCATGACTTTTTAGGTTAATGCTTGTTCACCA
Organism: Erythrophleum ivorense; assembly: GCA_026724425.1. Classification (NCBI taxonomy): domain Eukaryota; kingdom Viridiplantae; phylum Streptophyta; class Magnoliopsida; order Fabales; family Fabaceae; genus Erythrophleum; species Erythrophleum ivorense. Next base: position 2,195,613 of record JAIUCV010000033.1, on the reverse strand, counting down.
ATGTGAGTGGGACAATCCCTTTCATGTACCACCTTAAGTAGCTCTAAGGTCTTTAGGATTGTCAAACATTTCAATAGAGGACTACTATAGGATTTGTAATATAGCTCTTCATTTATCATAATGAAGCAAGTGACTTGCCTTATTATCTTCCTTGTTTGTTTAAGATCATCCAAGAGGTATGCATCTCTTAAGGAAAGCTCAACAGGTGTCTTTCAACTTCAATTGTTATCCCTTTCTATGGTACGCACTTTGATTTGTTCAATAATAGGAATGGTCAAGTGTTCAACATATATTATCCTATCCCTATCAAGAGCTTCAAAAGTTGCTATCTTTGAAAGAGCATTCACTCACAAATTCTCACCTCTGGAGATGTGAGTGATTTCTTCTTTATTGAAACCTATGATTAGCTCTTTGGATTTCTTTGCATATTTGGTCATGTAGACTTCTTTAGCTTCATAAGCTAAAAAGTCTTGTAAGTGTCTTGTTCTTACTTCCTTAGCTAATTTTAAGCCAGTAATTAGTGTTTCATATTCTACAACATTATTGGACATCAAGAATTCAAATTTCAATGAGTATCCGGGTTCTTGCTGAATGGATTAGTTAGAATTAATCAAGCTCCATTGTATCTCTTATTCAAGAATCCATCCACATGGAAGACCTATGTGAAGTTTTCTTTAGGATCCACCTTCCTACCAACAACAATAATAATCTTTGAGATAAAATCTTCTAGGACTTGAACTTTGATGATTGTCCACAGTTGATACATAATGTCTAATTTTGACAATTCTACAGGCTACTTAACCAAGTGCCCTGAGAGGCTAGGCTTATGAAAAGTTTGCCTTTTGGCCTATTAGTACAATAATGGAATAGGCTTGAAAGTATAGATAGGGTCATTTAGTAGTTATAATCAAGTAGAATGCCATTTTTTCAATTTAGTATAGTTATTTTTTGTGGCTTGCTAGATTTTACTTACACAATAGATAGGGTGTTGGTTTCCATCTTTCTCTTGCATTAGTGCCATGGCTATGCTCTCCTATGAAATTGGTAGGTATATGTATATTAGGCTTTGTTGAGAAAGGGCTAATAATAACATAAGTGAGCTAAGATATTCCTTTAACTTTGAAATGCTTGCTTGCATTCTTTTGTCCATTTCAACTCTTTTAACCCCCATAGAATGTTGCATAAGAGGAGGCATTTATCTATCTTCTTTGATAAGAGCTTGTTTAGAGCTACCACTAGTCCAATTAAGGCCTGCATGTAACACCATCATTTCTAGCTCATACCCATCATGTCTTACATACTCATATGAGGTATAGGAAGAATAAGGTGAGATCTTCCTCATTGGATTCTTATGCTTTCTTAACATTGCGACATGGTTAAAAATGCATTTTAGTGTCACGTGGACCATGTGAGCTCATTCTATACATCCTCATATTTAATTACACCATTACAACTCATTTCAATCCCAAAAACATGCTTTAAACCCATGGAAAACCAAAAAGGGATATGAAACATGCATGTTCATTTTCGGCCAGGTTTGGCCTCAATTCTGGGCAAAGTTTGGAAATTCATAACTAAATATAAAAAAATTGAAAACATGCTTTATTAGTCATTCTGGAAATCTTAGAATGTCTACTTCATACTAAAAATATGTAGAAATCTTAGAATCCCACACATAAAGCGTTTAACATCCAAAATCATCTGAAGGTCAGAAGGGGTTCTGATACTGTCACAGTTTACTGATATGAACTTTAAAAATGTCTAACTAATTCCAAATAATTCCACTGCATACAAATGATACCACTATGGAAAGATGTGGATGTTAACTAGATAGGAAAAATATCTCCAAATCAATTCATTAAGCCAAACTCCCAGAAATCGATGGAATAGTACCTCGGGTCAGGCAAGATGACTGATACTGGGTAGAACCTTCGAAAATGCATATCTTCCTCTCTAGACCTCCAAATGAGGTGCTTCTAGTTGATACAAGTCACTGTGACTGTTGAGTTTCTGCCTATAAAATTTTGTAGCTATTGGATCACGTTTGCCCCTCGGATGGCAGAATTCTACAACTGACCAAATGAACAGTGTTTATGAAAATCTGAATTTCTGATACCAACTCCAAATGACTTGATCTTTAACTTCTCAAAAAGCTCTAGACAAGATCTAGTCACATGCCAAATTTCAAGGCAAGGAGAGGTCATTTGGTCAGACTTGGACATCATGGGCAAAGTGACCTATTTCTTGTGTTCAAAGAGGGCTAATGGGGTCCAACTTTGCTTCTCCTACCTCTAAGACTCTATGAGCACGTGGGAAAGCATCAACATAGGCCATTAAACATGGCTCAAATATCTAACAATCCAGATTTGCAAAACTCACTCTCCCACACCAACACATACACCCATGTGGGCAATACTAAGATATTGCCATTCTTTCTAAAACTTGCTATATCATGCATTATAAGTTCAATTCTCATATATATACATTAAGTACATCCATTTACAAGTGCTACATCATGTACATCATTAAATTACCTCCCTTGACTTAACTACAAAATAGTGACAAAATGACTCTTTTACAATTTCTTCACCGAATCCCCTAGCTTCAAGCTTGGTGGCTCCCATCTTTTGTCTCACTTGGTCCACCTAGCATGTTAGGATGGTGGAGAGGGGGAGTGAGATTCAAAGAATCTCAATAACTCATCTCTCATTCAATCATATATAAAGCATGCAAACAAGTCTCACAAATGTATGCATGGGCATATTAGCGTGTGAAATCATAAGAAAAGCATTTTCAACATTTGAGTAGGCCATACATAACATACAAGAGTTTGCCAAGCAAATGGATTAGCCTCACCCATTCACTTGTGGATTTTGGACTTGTCTCACCCATTCTTTAGGAGGTCCTTAGACTCAACCTTACTCTTGGGAGTCAACCTCACTTTTGGGAGACTCTTTACTTTGTCTCAACTAACTTTAGAGTTTTTGGCTCATCCTCACCATGGCTAAAGGGTTGTTGGCTTCTCCCATACTCAAGCAAACCAAAGCATCATATAAAACATCATTGAAATACATAAAGCATCATTATGCTAGCATATTTTGCATGGTTCAAAACATACATACACACAAGCAAGACAATGTAAGCACACATCTACGCATGAGAGAAGGTGGAGAGAGCTACCTTATTAGCTATTCACAAACTTTCCCTTTCAAATTGTCTCCTCCCTTGTTGGTTTCACAATCACCTCTAGATGGGAGTATTTCTCTTGAGCCTAACCACACAAGAAGCATGGAATTATTCTCTTAACACTTTATTCATGAAGAGAAACTAGGGTTTCTCTCTCTAGAATTCTACTAACTCTCCTTCCTCTCTCAAGCTCTCAAAAGGAAGGCAAAGAGGAAGAAGTAAGGATATGTGAGTTTTGGTCTTCTTCAAAAGGGGTTTTTCCCACTCTCCCTCTTCTGGACCAAGTTCAAAACCCAACTACTTACACTAACTAAACCATAGGAAGAGAGGGCAAGGAAAAAAAATCAATATTCTAAGAGAAAAGCCATGCAAATCTTACCTTTTTCTTGTTCTTCCTTCCTCCTCTAGGTTTCTCTCTCTCTCCTCCGCCTTTTTCTCTACCTTAGAGGGAGCTTAAGTCGATTACAAAAAGAAAGGAGGAGTTTGGAGGCTTTAAAAAGTCAAACTCTATTTTTTTACGCTTTTCTAGACTAACCCTCACTACAGCGATCTCGTATCAGTCCCAGACCCCTGCCTTCGTTACAGCGTGCGTTACGGCAAGCAACGCCCTGGTTTTTGTATGGGGTGCCCGCACTCACTATAGCTAGAAGCATTTTCGTTATAGCTAGAAGGCACTCTCGCTATAGCTAGACCATTTCTCGCTATAGCGAACAGGTACATTCGCTATAGCTAGGCTGTAGCTAGCAGACTTAGAAAATTTTCAGCCCTTCGAAAATTTTTAGCTTTTTTTTTTCTTTTTCTTCTTTTTTTTTTCTGGTTGTTACACTGCATGTCCTTTATGTTTTAAGGTAAAGGTAGTTTCAATATTGCTCAAACTTTTTAGGGGTTAACCTCAATGCCTCTCTAGGTAATCATGAAATCCAGGAACTTCCTTGCTTTCACCCCAAATTCACACCTAGTGGGGTTTAACCACATTTGGTAATGTTGAAGTTTGTCAAAAGTTTCTTTCAAATTGTCTATATGGTCTTCTTCTTTCCTACTCTTGACGAGCATGTCATTAACATAAGCTTCGATGTTTCTACCAATTTGATTCTTGAAGACTTTTGTTTTTTAGCCATTAATAAGTTGCTTTAACATTCTTGAGGCCACATGGCCTTGTAAAAATAAGTCCCTCCTTCAGTCATGAAGGCAAATCTTTTCCATGTTTTCTTGCTCTATCCTAATTTGATTGCACCCAGAATAGGCATCCATATAGCTTAAGAATCCCTACCTTGATGATTCATCCACCAATATGTTAAGTTTGGGAGAAGGTAGCTATTTTTAAGACATACATTGTTAAGCTCTGTGAAGTTGACGCATAATTGCCACTACCTATTTGCCTTTTTGACCATGACAGGATTAGCTAACCATTCTAGATAAGAGGCCTCTTTGATAAAATCTTGCATTCAAAAGCTTTTGTACTTTTTGTTCAATGGCAATTCTCTTAGGTTTGTCAAAGATTTTCTTTTTCTACTTGATAGGTTTCTCTGTAGAGTTGATAACTAACTTGTGGACTATTATTTCAAGGTCCATTCTTGGTATATTTGATGCTAACCAAGTGAAGACATCTATATTCTCCTTAAAAAATGCCTTTAAGCTTACTAATTTTTCTAATGCTAAGTCCTTTTTGAGTTGTAAATGTTTCTTTAAATCTTCATTGATTTGGAGTTTTTATAGCTTGTCCTAAGCCTTGGGGTGTAACTATCTCCATTTGCTTCGCATGTGTAGGCTTTCTATGTTCAAGACTTCTTTCATCTTATTCATCCTTAGTACTTTTCCTAGGGCTATCTTCATATGAAGATTGGTAACAACTCTATTAAACTTAGATCGTTTCTCACAATTGTTTTGCTCACTTGAAGCTCTCTTCCTTATTTTCTTCCCTAGGCAAGTGTCTTCACTAGACCTCATTTCTTTGTAAGCCCTCTTCTTTCTTCCTAATGCAAACATATAGTAATCATAACACAATTATGCTTCGTCTTTTGATCTTTTTACATTGTTCCTTAGCCTTTAGGTGTGTTGAACTTCAAAGAGAGACTATAAGGACATACTACCACTTTTAGCTTATTCCTCCTTATTTGTCCTAATATCACATTATAAGTAGAAGGAACCTTGGTAACATAAAAATCAATGATGGTGGTTACCTTGCAGTCATCGTGGGAAGCATTACCATCCTTTCAACTTGCAATTGTGGACCTTCGAACTTGTACATCAATTTATTTGTTAATTGGAGTTTAAATACCAATAATCCTATGTCCTTTAATGTATCAATATACAATATGTTTACTAAAACTTATATGTCAACTAGAATCCATCAAACCATCTAATGGTCACTCATTATAGCCATTATGATAGGGTTGTCCTCATTATTGACCACCATGCATGCATCCTCTTTGTAGAATGTGATTAGCTCCATCAAGAATGGCGATGAGACTTGTGTATCACCATCTATGGTCATTAAATCACTAAGATAATTCTTTATATCACACTTAGTGCAACATAGTTAAGCTAAAAGGACATTAATAATACCCATTATGGTGGTAGGTGTAAGAGTTCACATGTAGTTTTGAGCCTATTCTTATGGTTCTTTCCTACCAATTACTTTTACTCGTCTCTTCCATTATTGTGCCTCTAGACATTGTTACCTTGTTATTGCTGCCCTATGCATCGTAATTCCAGAAGAAGGCTACTTGGATAAGGTCTTTTAAGGCATCATTGAGGTCTTTGCAATCCTACATGTCATGTCCAACATCTTATTGATAATGGCAATATTTGCTTTGATCATAATTTTCCCTCAAAATTTATATTGTTGGAGATCTCATTCAACATCTCTCCTTTTCTACATTCATCAATACTTCAATAGGAAGAGTAGTTAGGGAGGTGCAAAAATCATATTGCAACTTCCTCAAATTCATGTTTTTATGGTTAATTCTTCCTCCCAAGCTTTCCTTAACAAACTAACAAGATCACTCTTCTCTCCTTCTGTCTTTGGACTTTCTTTCCTCTTTTCTTTGTCCTTCACCTTTAAGCAATTTTTAGCTTGAATATGCTATGATATTTTCTACATGAGTTCCCTTACTATTTTTGGTCACTTTTTTGCTAAGCAAAATTTCAACTTTTAAGATTTCAGGCCCACAATCTTTGCTATGATAGTTGTCTTGGGATATAAATTTCTAATGGTATATAGCTTCTTATTAAAATGTTTCACATACTCTTTCAAGCTTTACTCCTCCCTTTGATACATGCTTAAGAGTGCAAATGAATCTAAGGTTTGCATTTTTCTAGTTGTAGATTGGGCTTAAAATTGTTCAAGAAGTTGGCCAAACTCCCTATAAAATGTCGCGATAGGTTGTTAAACCACATCCTTACCCCATCTTTTAAAGTGCTTGAAAACAATCTACATTTGTACTTTATAGATACTCAAGTTATATCCATTTGTATAGTGAAATTCTATAAATGACAAACAGGGTTAGCCATTTCATTTTATAATTCTATTGAGATAGACTTATACATTCTTAGTGGTTATGCTTTCCACATGTTGTTTGTAAGTGGGTAGTTATTGAATCCTAAGAAACTCACATCTCTGAAGTAGTAAGCATTCATAGTATTTTTGCTCCCTTTAATGCATAATAGATTTCAAACCATCATACTTTTCTTTTTATGCTTGTTACTCTTCTCTTATCCTTTGCAATTCACAAAAGACTTCAAAATTTCTTTTAGTGCATTCTTGGACTTTATTAACCACTTGAGGAGGGTTATCTTGTCATGGGTTTCTAATCTTGTTATCGTTAGGATAATTATTACCATACTGAGAATTTTTGGTCTCATTAACCTTACGACAAATGTTACCTTAACACAGATTAGTCAGTCTTCTATTTAAACTTCCTCGGGTATTTTCTCATGCTCCTTTGGGATTTCCACTCTTTTAGAAGGATTTATGCCTTCACTTGTAGGGGGCATTGCTTGTACTATAAGCTATCTCTAGAGACCAAGAGTCAGTGTCATCCCCTTCAAAAGATATATAATATGAGTTATTAAAAACTTCATATGCCTTTCTTTTTCTTTTGTTAGCTTGGGTATGGCTAGCTTAGGAGTGTTGGTCTATAGCATGGAAATCTCTATGGTAAGCTGCACATTCACCTTATGTATGTATGACTTCATTTTGGGCAGATGGTGCTTATGTAACTACCAATGCCTCCTACATTGCTATCATATATTGTTTCTATTCCTAGTCTACAAAAGAGTTTAAGGTTGTTTGCTTATGGATTAGTAGAGGTACTGACCATATTAGGGCTTAAAGCGTTACCCATTAATGGCATATTAAAAGCATTACCCATTAATGGCATATTAAAGGCATTACCTAACAATGGGTTAGTGGTGTTGCTTGTTCTTGCAAAGTTGGCTATGTTACCTATTTCCACCTAAGTAGTCACATTACTCACTAAATCGATTTTAGCTAAAATTTGCACATTTACTTGATCTTGCATATTTGAGTGCTTTTGGGTCTTTAGATGTCATTTTGGCCATGTTGTGGTGATGAGATAGTGGCCTTTGACAATGCAGGCTAGATCACCTTGGGTCTTTAAGGGGATTTGTCCTGTAAGACCCCCTATAATAGTTAGGTGTATGGATTTTGTAATTTTTCAAGTTTTTTGAAGAGGGAGATTTATTTATATAAACAAAATTAAAATTGACATATATTAAAAAAAATTGACATCCTTATATTTTGTAGAATATACGCAACACATCAATTTTAAAGTTTTTATATTTATTATATCAAAACATTTTATAATAGGTTTCAAGATGTATGAGAATTTAATTTTTCATTATGAAATAGAATATAAGGATCAAAATTGTAATTTTTTTTTATTTTCTTTTGGCCAAGAAAGAAAAGATGATAAATCTTATATTCACTTTCTCTTTAGTAATTAATAATAACAAGAGTAATTAACATTTCATTTTCAAATATGTTTTGAACAACAAAAGTTGTAACTATAAATTAGCTTATTACTAACTATAAATCATATTATCTAAAGCTACCTAAAGGTAGAGGTGAATAGAAACTTAGCCCAGCCCAGTAATAATAAAAATTTAACAAAAAGAACATAAATGACAAAAAATTCATTTTAGGGTAATTTTATAATTTTAGCAAAAAAATTTTAAAGATATTTTACAAATTATAAATAGTTAGGGGATTAAAGCCCCTCTCATGCCCTACCTAAGTATTATTATGACATCCTGACCAATAAAAAATAAAAAATGTGTATGGAGTTAAAAACAAAAAACTCAAATTTGAAATAATAAATAACTTTTTTTTGGAAAAAATACAAAACCAAATTGCCTTCGGCTATTTGCCATCACTTAGATCTCAAAAAAAATTCCAAAATAAAAAAAACCCTAATTAGATCATCAAGCTCTAAGTTATCACATTTTAAAGTTTTACCTTGATATTTACATTTTCTTCTTATTTCCTCCTCCCACATTTTTTTCATCTTCATTGCATAGATCTCATAAAAATTTATTAAAACAAGTGGTCATATGCTTAAAATGATCAAAAAATTATAAAGAAATAAGTCTTCAAGTTTCAAGATTTTTCAACCAAAAATAAAAAAGATTGTGGCTTAGCTGGCCTAACAAGCCTAGCTTGGTCAATGATCGGGTCGTGATTTTAGGTCAAGCCTTGAATTAAAAAAATGTTGCCTCACTTTAACTGGGCTGAGCTTTGAGTTGAGGTGAAACTCAGCTTCTGCACCCCATGCCTAAAGGGGTTAGTGCAATTACTCTAATTTTAGCAACTTGCTTGGTTCTATTGGATAATATTTTAGAATAAACTTTAAATGCCATAAGACAATGATAAAATCTAAAGATACTCCTAACTATAATAACAATATATATATATATATATATATCAAAGGCTCATAACACAAACTGCTATAAAAGAGAAGAAAATAATTAAAGATTACTTTTTTTTTACTAATACAAGAAATTTCATCAAAATCACATTTTGTGACAAAATTTGTAATAGAATGAAATTTTTTACATCACAAGTCTCTTCATTAAAAAAAATGTTACAAATTATGACAAAAATTACCATTTTCTTGTAATGAACTATAATTAAAATAGAGATAGATATTATGCACATACACATACCTATAAATCGATGTGTATGTATATATAGAGTGTGTGTGTGTGTGTGTGTGTCTATATATATATATATATATATATATATTAGTTTTGGTTGAAATAGTTTTTTTTTAATCAAATTGTAGAAAATAAATTATTGATGAATGCACAAATTGACTTGACCATAAATCAGACTAGTTTAAAACAAGCTAGACCCATGAAAATAATGACAATTTTTTGGGCCTAGGCCCGGCTTGAGTAAAAGCACACAAGCTTGGTCCAACTTGCAATTGAATAAAAAAAACTGAACGGTATATTTCATTGTTCATGAAGCATCACAGATTAGAAATTATCTTTGGATGAACTTATTTGTTCCTGTACAACAAAACACTTTAGCCACTGAGGTTGAAACATGGATGTTACAAGGACATATATTTGGACACAGCTAAGGACAGAACCATTTTATTTATACAGTATTATCTACGTCTTGATTTGAAAAATGATGATATACCAAACCAACCCTTGCAAGAATAATCGTCATGGCGGAAAAGGCAACCTCTATACATACCATAAACTTATCTGATATAAAAAACAAGAACGGTTGATAAGATGGGACCATGAATGATTAGCCTGTAATAAGACTCATCAAATTCAAATTGCCAGATTAAGAAAACATATAGCTAGACACCCATTTTCACAAATTAACAATATTATTGATTAATAGTATATATAAAAAAATTAATTACAATACAAGGGAGGCACAAGCTGGGATCGGACTTAACAAAACAAAAGGCTAAGTTTGACTTCTTTTACATTCGAGTTTTTCTAAAAAAAGGTTTATTTTTTATTGATTTTTTTTAATTCATATATATATTTTTTGGGGTAAGCCTATTAGGTCGGGTAAATTTTTCAACTTATAATTAAGTTTATGCACAAATTGGTTTGATTACCACCTTAACGAAATAGCAAAAAAATTATATGCTAGAAACAAATCTCGTTACCACAGGAAGAAAACTTCCATTGCATTATATCTTGGTTAATTTTGCGAAGGCTGGATAATACAAAATTGTCTCATCGTGTTTACTCAATTTTACTGAAATTATCCATAAAATAATGTGAAATGTAAAACAACTAGAATTTGCCATAGTTTAAGTCAAAATGAAAGGAGTATCAATTAGAGATAAAATGGTTCAATAAAAAAAAATAAAATTAGAGTTGAAATGGGAAGATAGTAACAAAGAAAATATTAATCATTATATGTGTTATAAGTTAATACAATATCCATGTATATATGTCTGACTCTTTCATCTTTTTTAAATTTATGCTAAAGTTATATAAATCTCTCATATATTTTTAAAATACATAATTTATTTTAGTTTTATTTTTTATTCAAATTTCTTTTGTTAATCTAAATATATAGATATGTATTATAGATTTCATTTTTAAATATGCAAAAATAAAAATAAAAATAAAAGAATAGATTTTTTTATTTAATTTAATTAATATATATATTTAGACTAATAGAAGATGCTTTAGTCAAAATATTTAAAAATAAATTAAAGTGTAGAATAATTTTTTTTATTTGAAAAATAATCTGTATATATATATTTTTTTAAAAAGATAATATGTATAATTTTAATAAAACTCAAACAAAATTTGTATAATTTACTCAATATAATATGTAAAACTATAATACCTAGACCTCTTAATTCTTACACAATAGTTTCATTGTCTATCTCAATGAATCACATGCATCTTGGAGTACAAATGTAAGGAAACATACACTTTAAGCATGAATAATTGCATGGTTAGGAGACCAGACTCATAATTCATGGCTTTAGGGACCATGTGAACTTATTCATATCATTTTCTATCTATAATATATTCATTCAAGTCATAAACATCATCATTTATCTCATGCATCATGGATTTGGAAGCCATGCACCAGAAAAATGGAAGCTGCTCTCGGGTTGGCATGTCTAGATTTCTGATATGAATTTTGAAAATTCATAACTAATTTTAGAAAAATTGAAATCATGCATATGATAACTTTCTGGAAAGTTATAGTTGTTAACTAATAACTGAAAATAGTTCCATACCAATGCAATAGCATTTAGAAATTGATGGAATAGTACCAAAGGTCGAGCCACATTACTAATAATATCATGCAATTTCAAAAATTTGGCTACAGAGCTCTAAATGATGTGATCTTTGTGGCTATAGAAATCTTATGATGTCTAGCTTATGCTTGTAAAATTTCATAAATATTGGAGTTCATTTGTTCCATGTGTCACACAGAGAAACAAACTAACTATATGAACAGTGTACATACTATTTCTACATAATTTAGTCAATTTTGAAAAATTATAATAAATTCTATAGAGATTCAAATTGAGTGCTCTTTAGCTCTATGAAATGCTCCAGATGAGACCTACTTTCCTACCAAATTTTATAGAAAAAATCACTCATTTGATCAAATTTTGGTTTAGCACACATAATAGTCAATTTTGAAGTCCAAAAGGGTATCATTAGGCATCAAATGCTCTTCTTCTCTTTTCACAACTACTTGAGCAAGTCTAAAAGTATAATTACAACATATAAAAGTATGCCAAATGATCCAAATTATCATAGAGCTCATTCTTATCTTACCACTTGCATTCATACACATGGACATATAGGGAAAGGAGTGACAAAAACTCACATTTTCATTCATTTAGCATCCACATTGATACATATATCATATATACATACATTTGAATATGTTCAATGGTTTACATCATATATACATCTCATGATTACAATTCTTGACATCAAAATACAAACAAAAATGCCATTTCTCTATCATTATGTCAAAGTCTTGCTTCTCAAGGTTGTTAGCCACTATTTCTTGCTCCACTTGGCTTTCCTAGACATAGTTAGGCACATGTAGGGGAGAGTGAGATTCAAAGAATCACAGTAGCTTTTAACCTTTTCAAACATACATAATGGATGCATATATGTGTCAAAAAATGCATGCATGACATTTAGGCTACTCATAAACATATAAACATCATTTTCCTTATGACATAAACTCATACATAGCAAACATAAGCTCTCAAGGGCATTGGTCTAGCCTCATCCACTTTCTTTGGAACTTTTGGCTTTGTCTCACCTACTTCTAGAGACTTTTAGCTCATCCTCACCCATCTCAAGAGACTTTTAGCATAACCAAATCCATTCAAACCACTTTGCATACATAAATTGATTTCAAGACACATAATGGTACCATAACATGTAAGCAATGGCTAGAAACATTTCTTATGATTCAAACATATACACAAGTACTCAAAGACAAATAAAGATCCAAGTCATGCATGTGAGAAAGGTTAGAGAGCTACCTTGAAACAAAATTGACATATGTTTCTCTTGATTATTTTTCCCCTCTCTCGACCACACACTTGCAATGAGGTAGAGCTTGATTCTTTTGTCTTAGACACATAAAATAGGATATAATTACATCATAGAAGCAAGCTCTAGTATCACACACACTCTATGTAAGGCTACTTTTTCATATGGCTTCATTATGGTTCCATACAAGACCTAATGAAGCAACTACTAGAATTCGCAATCTAGGCTTCATTCTCTCCTTCTATCTAGGTCTCTTGACTCTATTTAGACTCTTTGAAGTCATCACAATTTCATTCCTAATAGCTTAGATACAATTTTCTTTTTAAAGTCTTAAATTAGAACCTATACTTTTTCACAAACCAAGGTTTCTAAATTTATTCCAAGGCTTCCTTTGATGTTCTTCTATTATATTTAGTCCTTTTCTAGCCTTAGAAAAATTTAAAACACTCCTTATGTGCTTCCTCTTGCTTAGGTAGGGACAATGGACACCTATGAATTTTGCAACTTTTCTTTAGGGAGTTGGCATATATGAGGCTTCCTAGGTGTCTCAAAAACCCATATACACTCTTAGACAACTAAAAATACCACTAAAAAGCTTCATACATACCAAGGTGCAACAAAATCCCTAGGTTTTGTTAATACTTCTTTTTGAAATTTCTTTGCATATACTTGTTTCTCATGCTCTAAAACCTAGGTATCTGCTTGGTTTAGGTTAGAACTTACTCCCTCTTGGTTGTTTTGTATTTGGCCAAAAATAACCTCTTGAAGAACAACAAAGGAGAAGCAACAGAAGCTATGATACATACCTTGATTCTTAGCCTTTTCAAAAGTTCTTTCACTTGCTACAAACTTCTCCTTTAAATTCTAACTTCCTCCCTCTAAATAAGACTCAAAATAGTCCCAAATCACACACCAAAACCATAGGAAAAGAAAGGAGAAGGAGGAGAACAAGTTTAATGAAAGAATGAGCAAGAAATTTCATGATTTTCCTTACCTTTTTCTAAGCTTTTTCTTCTCTTTTTTCCCCTCCTCTTGTGTGCCCTTCTTGGCTGAGTTTTCCTCTATTTTGGGCAGAAGCTAGGTCAGCTAAAATGCGGAGAAGAGTGGAGCGTGACCTATATATAGCAAGGGATTCATTAAAGCTTTTTCAAAATTCCAATTTTGTCCTTCATTCTTAGTTTATTCCTTTAAGGCTCATTTCAACTCCTTTTCCAGAACCATCTTTTTTATCATAAAATTTAAATCCTCTAACTTATAAAATACTTTTGGAATCACTCAATTTGGATCTAAAACCTTCCTAAACGAAAAAGGTCAAAGTTCGGGTTAACCGACATTCTAAAATATAAACTGGAGGAGTTTGAACTATTCTAGGGGTTTTTATAGTTTAGGATCTCTGAGAACTCCAAGAAACTCAATTTTTCTATTTAATAATCCCTCCTTTGAATTTTCTAAAAACTGTCCAAAATTACAAAAATGCCATTACCTTTTGTCAGATTTTATTTAGCCACTCTGGCTTTGACTTCTAGGTATTCTAAGCCTTGAATCCTCATTTTCTATTATTTAAAATTTTATTCTAATTTTATTCGGCTTTAACTCATTTATTTAAAAGACCCTCTGTTATAACTGCCTTGTTTCTGTTGTTTTTTACGAAAACTGGGTGTTACATAAACCTAGTCTAAAATGGGAGCATCATGCTTGATTAGCATGCATGAGTGGTAAAAAAAATAATTAAAAAAAAAAGTAGGAGGAAAACTATTTGTATCTCTACTAATTACAAACCTTAACTTGTATAGGCAAACGTGACACATAATCAGCAAAGGCTACAGTACTAAGCCATTCGTTAGTTTGGTAGAGATGCTAAATATAGTAAAGCACAAGTGAATGACTTCACAAATTGGAGAAGCTAAAGGAAGATTATTGTAATTGAAAAGGGAAAAATGTGAATATGTGAGTACTACTCTTGGACCTTAGTTATTAGATAAAAAATATAGTGAGGGTGTCGATAATTTAGTCGAAAGAGAAGAGATTATGTCATCTTGTTGTCCTTTAATTTTTTTAACCATGTCTGCTTAAGGTTAAATTATACTTACTTAATTTAAGAGATAATTTTTTCATAAGGTTCACGATATTTTTTTAATGATAGATAAACAATAGAATTCTAGGGAAAAAAAAAGAGAGTAAGAAGAATGATCTCATTCTCATGGAAATTCAACCTAAAACTTCTAAATTTATTAAACTTTCATCCTCTTTATTTATATCTCATAATATTCGTTCTTCCTCTTTTAAAACTCTTTCCCATAAGATAGATAACCTTATAAAAGTGACTCATATCCTAGATTCCATTAGAATGTAAGAAACTTCTCTTCCCTTTCTTAGCCCTTACTGCATTTACCATTAGAATAAAACCTTTTACAATTTTGTTAGGTGACTGATAACTAGAAGAAGTCCTTTAGTAAAATAGATTCTTCAATGCTTTAAACTTGATCAATATGGTTTAGCTTTGACCCAAGCTGAACAGTATGTTACCATTCAAATTCCAATAGAGCTCATCAATTATTGGAAAAATAATGGTTGTGTAACAACCGGGAAAAAGAAAAGAAAAGAAAAGCTGAAAAATTTTCTAAGTCTGCTAGCTATAGCCTAGCTATAGCGAATGTACCTGTTCGCTATAACGAGAAATGATCTAGCTATAGCGAGAGTGCCTTCTCGCTATAGCGAAAATACTTCTAGCTATAGCGAGTGCGGGCATCCCATACAAAAACTAGGGCGTTGCTCGCCGTAGCGCACGCCATAACGAAAGCGGGGGTCTGGAACTGATACATGCTCACTGTAGCGAGGGTTATTCTTCGCTATAGCGAGGGTAAGTCCGAAAAAGCGTGAAAAAAGAGAATTTGACTTCTTAAAGAGTTTAGATTCATCCTTTCTCTGAAAACTAACCTAAGCTTCAACCAAGAGAGAGAAAAGGGCTGTGGAGAGAGAGAGAGACTTAGAGAAGGAAGGAGAACAAGCAAAAAGGTAAGCAAGCTTGAGATTTCCATAGCTTTTCTTCTTAGCATGTTATTCTTCTCTCTTTGCCCTCTCTTTCTATAGTTTTGGTAGTTGATTTGGGTTTGGTTCAGAAGAGAGAAAGGGGAAAACCACTCTTGAAGAAGGCTAGAGCTCATGTAACTTCATTTCTTCTTCTTTTCTTTCCTCTTTGAGAGTTTGAGAGAGGAAGGAGAGTGAGTGGAATTCTAGAGAGAGAATCCCTAGTTTCTTACATGTGTAGTGGGGGTTTGCTTCGATAAAGAGCCCCTTTAGCTTTATGAGTGTTTATTTGAGTTATGAGAGAATAATTCAATGCTCTTTGTTGTGCCTAGGCTCAAAGGAAGCAACTCCATCTAGTTGTGAGTGTGAAATCAAGAAGGAAGAAGAGAAATTGAAAGGGAAGGCTTGTGTTAGCCGATAAGGTAGCTCTCCACTCTTTCTTGTTGCATTCTTGGATGTGTAAAAGTCATTGTATGATTGTGTATGTGCTTGTATGAGGAGACATGCCATTTAATGTTACCTTGATGCATTGGTACCAATATGCTTATGATATGAATTGTGAAAATTGCTCGGGTGAGGTGGTGCCGAAAGTCCCTTGAGACGGGTGAGGTGGAGCCAAAAGTCCATAAACCAAGGGTGAGGCCAATCCAAAAGTCCCAAAACTCGGGTGAGGCTAGACCGAAAGTCCCTAGAGCTCATTATTGGTATTGATATGATATTCATGGCTTGGAAAGCATGTGTTGTGTAATTGTGAATGGTTGCATGCTTTGACTTGTTATATGCCTTGATTGCTTCTTGGAATGAGTATGAGCTATTGAGATTCCATGAATCTCACCCCCTTCCCTCTCCCATCTTAACATGTTAGGTAGAGCTCAAGGAGAACCAAGTGCACACCAAGGAGCCTAGTTGAGCATGCTTAGGGAGTTATGTAGTTATTTTGGTTCTTTTGTTGTAAAGAGGTGCTAAAATGAATATGCACCTATTATTTTTTAGATGTAAATATTTAAGCAAGTGTAAAAGTATGTATGAATGATGTATGAACTGTAGAGCAAGTCAAAGCAATGAAAATGTGAAAGTTGGCCCTTTTGTGGCACACATGTAAAAGTGTATTTTGGCCCATAGCATAGTGAGTTTAAGATATGTATTGATTTGGACCACTTGAGTAATTCATATATGCTATGTTTATACTTTCAAACTTGCCCAAGAGATGCTAGAACATGTGGAAGGCCAATTGGACCCACTTTGAACCATTTTGGGTGCCAAAACCTTCATATTTGTGAGCTCCATCAAAGTATGGCCAAATGAGCTCTTCTTGATATGGAATTTGGCATGCCTCTAGAGTCTATTGAGAGCTTCTTGAAAAGCTAAAGTGTATATTATTTGGAGGTCTAGGAAATATTTGGGGAATTGTTGAAGTTTAGAAATTTTGATGGTTTTGGTCATGGTACTGTGCAACTAGTCCGAAAATGAATCCATGTCATTCATAGACCAAATGGTGTCCAATTGTCATGAAATTTTATGAGCATAAACTAGATATCCACAGACCTATACCAACTAGAAGCACCTCAATTGGAGGTCTGTAGAGGGAGAAATGACTTTCTGAAGTTCTGTATCAGCATCAGGGAAGCTATCCGACTTTCGTTACTGTTCCATTAGTTTTCGATATCCAAGAGCTCCTGAACTGATCTGGACTTATTTTTCTCCTCTAGTTAACATCTGTAGCTTTCCAAATTGGTATAGTTTTCCCAGATTGGATTGTTTTGGAATTAATTACAAATTTTCGAAGTTCATGACAGTAAGCTGCACCAGTACCAGGGACAGCCGGACCTCTGTCTCTTTTTCGATATCAAAGATGGTCCCAACGCTGAGATTGTGGTTGGGAGTTATTTTTAGTGTGAATTTAACATCCAAATATTTTCAGAGAGCTATGATTTTCTTGATTCCCATTTTTTTAAAATTAGTTATGATTTTCCAAAGTTAGAGCCAAAAATCTGACTTTTGGGCTCACGTGAGAAATTGCATTTTCTTGGTTTTTGGCTTCATATCCGTGGTTTATGAGTCATTTGAGGCTATGTACAAGTTGTATAATTGGTGTTTGAGTAGAGCATGTGAATGATGGGTTCATGGGATCTACGGGGCAAAATATGACCGATTAAACCCTGACTTAAAGTAGTACAATACCACGGTTTTAGTCATTTTCTTTGGAAATCATATGGAACCAAACCTAGAGGGAGATGAGTTGGAGTTAAATCTTTATGGTGTTATAGGTTGTACTCACCTCTATCTTGGAGTAGTAAGGATGGCTCTCACACTGCATGGCAGAAAAAGAATTACGGCTACAACAAGAGTTGCTCTTATTTACAATAGGTATACTAGCTAACTGAATGTCATGATTGGCACTATGTTAACCACTTTTGATTGTGGAAAGTATGAGTCTTATAATTTTTCCAAACTACAATATAAAAATTGATGATCTTACTTTACCCACAAGGTAAAAAAATTCTAGTTTAGATATTAGAGCAACACAAGTTCTTATAGCTATTATGGCTACTCTTCATCATCAACAAATTTACAGGATTCAAGATCATGATCTGGATCTCCATTTTCCCAGTAGCTCTAGAGAAGCACTATATGCATTAGTTGACAGGTCTAATCATCCAACAATCATTCAAATCCTAAGGACACTTCTAAAAGAATAAATGTTATAAATAATGCCATTAGAGTGGATTACTAATTAAAAAAGGAATTCCACATAACATCCAAGCCTGTTGATATTATCAGTACCCCATAACTTTATCCTTTATCAAGTGGCAAAGTCATACAGTCTTTAGAAGACCTAGAGAAAACCCTCCAAAAGACCTACAACTACTATCTGAAAATCCATGATGCTTACTCCAATGGCATCACAAAAACTAAACAAGAAAACAATCCCTATTCATGCTTTTTATCAAGATGGTCATTATAACTATTTGATAAAGATAAATAACCATTTTATATGGGATTGTGATCTATCCATGTGTGACCAAGATTGTGGATATTGGGATTTTGAAAATTGAAAAGGCCTTGATGATAATGATTATCGAATAAAGGATCCCATAGCTATTTCACCATGGAAAGAAAAAAAGAAGCCCTATTGTTCAAGACCCTGCAACCATAGCAAGCGAGGAGAAAAAGATAATGATGAAGATGATTATCCTAAACCAAAATGGGTAGGAGTTAAAAGTACTCTCCTAAAATCAACTTCTTTTGAAGAATTATTAAGAGAACTTGGTATTATGACCTCCTTAAGTCACTTGTAAAGGAGGAGAAGATTGAATTAGCAAGGTTAGAACTGATAATTTTTTCTGAACCAATAGTCAAAACATTGGAACTACCTAAACCAATTTTTTGCATGATGTTCTCATCAGCCTCATAAACATTTGATTCTAGCTTTCCTCTGCTAGAAACACATATTGATCCCAATGCAAAGGTTTCCTTCAAATCTTTTGTAGTTCACATAGAAGTCTCCCTTAACAAGTTAAGATCCCTAGTTTCATAAGTGAAAGAAGTACTTAATTGATACTTAATTGACATACTTACAATGCCACAGCTCAGAATAGAGTACTCCAAAGAAGAGACTCTAAATTAGAAAATCTAGTTGGATAAACCTCATAGGTTAATTCTCAAATTGATGGATTTTCTAATGAAATCTAGCAATTGTATCTTAACTATTCTCAAAAGATAAATTAGCTGAAAATATAATTGAGAAGATTCATTATAGAAGGATATACTAGCCCTATTTTTACTTAAAATGAGTAAGAGCTTAAAGAATTAAACAAAGAAATAGGCAAAATAGAAGGAGACATGGCAAGAAGTCACACCAAGAGCATCTATGACCCCACCTACCCTTCTACACATCACATTTCATACCCTTTATCACTCTACCATATTCACCTTATCCCTTAGAAAATGATTGCAAAATATGTTTTAAGATTATTGATGTAGTTCTTAGGAAGGCCATGTCACAGCCTCAACTAAAGAAATAGCCTAAACCTCCTCAAAGACCAACCCATGTACCAAAAACATTCACACCATCACCTTCCCAAACCAAGCCAACTAAACCTCTTAAATTTGCACCATTAAAGGTGCATAAGCTTTCACCACTATCATCTCTAAAGATAACTCTATCAGAGAGAAGGAAAGAAGTCCAAGCAACTCTTGAAAACTAAGAAAAGAAGTACAAGCCAATTGCTCTTGCCAATAGAATTCCTCAAGATGCCTCACTTAGTACTTTTGAAAATTTTGAAGATATTGGATTTAATTTAAGTTTAGATGATTCAAACAACGTTACCCATATCTTTACACTCCATATGGCCAATAATTATGAACTAGAATAATTATGAATAGAAGACCCTAATAAAAATTATGAATATAATGAAGAAGTTCATATTGAAAGTCATGCTAATAACCAGCAAGCAGATGCTTAAATTAAGCTAACATCTAGATCATGGTTCGACTTTGATGACATTTCCCTAGACAAATTTCATGAGTTCAAAGCATAGATAGATTTGTAGATAGCAAAATTAGGAATGACTATTAACATAGTCCTTATAGAATTTGTCTCCAGATTCATTAGCACTCTTCAGGAATGGTTTCAAAGTCTAAGGAGTATTGCCAATTTCAAGCCACTATGAATCTAAAAGCATCTTCCATCCTTGGCTTGATCTACAAAAAATTATTGGAGACTTTAACCTAGTAGATAAACAAAAATAGTAGGAACACTTTTAGATGAAATGTTGTTATGTAAACATAGAAGATCTTGATCTTCATTACAAAAGGATGGCTGGAAGATGCCACAAACTTAATGGTTTTAATGATGTTAGCCTTCACCATACTTTCATAACATCTCTTCTAAGAGAGCTTAGGCCAAAGCTTTAAAGAAATATTCATTACCTTCTAAGAGATACATTATAAATCTCTTTGAGAGAAATTTACCAATTGGCTAAAGTCACTTTGGAAAAACTATGTGAGACATACAAGTCCTTTGATGAAATAATGAAAGGAAAATTAACCATTTAGAAGACTTGTGAAAAGCTTTATCTCTAGATTGAATGCAAAAATAAGTATAGATGTTTACATCCTATAAAGAAGAAGTTTTACTTTCATAAAGCCTTCTACAAAACTAGCAAATGCAAAAGGAAGCATAGGAAGAAACGTATAAGATTTTTTTTCAAAAGAAAAACAACAGGTTTCAAGAAGAAAGATAGATACTACATTTGTGAAAAAAAGGAACATTTTTCAAAATAATGTCCAAACAAATCAAAGAAGGTAGTCAAGCTTATTCAATATCTTTAAGCTACTATACCCTTTCAACAAGATGAAGAAATTAAAGACTGTACTTAGAACAAGAAAATGCTGAGTAAGAAATAGTGTTTGCCTTAGAAGATGGTTCAAATTTTAGGTTACAGGATTTAGATGGCTTTAATGACTCATATAGTTTTGACCAACCAAATTGTTCAATTTAGGCCTATATTCAGAGTTACAGGCAAAACATTATTTTCCTTATATTAAAATTCATATGTCATAAGGAAAGTATCATAGACCACTTCCTATAATTGGCTATATGTATATAGAAGCATCTAAGACAATAATGAATCCAATAATCTTTCCATAAAAGGTTTGGGAGTCATACTGAATACTTTAGTGTAGCTAATGGAAAAATTTTTAAAATTAATCTAATCACTAAGAAACGAATTGGAACAAGGTTTTTCCTTGATTGTGTGATATGGTCAAAAATTCTAGGAAGTAACCTTCCAAACAAAGATATTCTCAATGGTACAAATATCTACCATAAAGTAGAGAAATTATAGATCCTTCCAAATGGAATTAGGTTCAAGCAACATTTTACTCTTTACACAAACATTCTAAAGATATTTGAGCTACAACAAGTCCCACAAGGCTATGAAAACATACATGATCAACTCATGGAACTTTGTCTAGAAAGCTATGACTTGTTTTTATACTCATCTCTGTTATGGAAGAATAGAGAATTATATATTTATTTACCATTTAAACAAAATGAAAACATCAATCTAACCAAAGCCTTTCATTCTAGAATGAATTTAAAAGACTTAGTTTTTCCTAAAAATGAATGTGCTTATCTACTAAGACAAGGTTTGATTGAGCCAATAAAATTTAAGTGGCCTTGCTAGGCATTTTATGTTAAAAAAAGGTCAAAGCATAAAAGAGAAAAAAGAGGCTCATCATTGATTATAAGCGTCTTCATGTATTCTTGCAAGATGACAAGTTCTCTCTTCTAAAGATTAGCTTTCATATCACTCTTCTTAGGGAAGTAATAGTGCTTTCCAAATTTGATCTTAAAGTTAGATTTTGGTAATTGAGAATAGACTTAGCAAATGGGTACAAGACTGCATTTTACATTCCAAATGCCCAATAATAATGGGTCATCATGGCATTTAGACTTAAAGTTTCCCTATCACTATTTCAAAAGCGATGACTAAGATCTATAAACTTATTTTGCACAATACTCTTATCTATATAAATGACATTCTCCTTTTTTCAAAATACAAGAGAGAACACAAGAGGCTCTTGCAATAGCTTGTAGATATAATGAAGAAACATGGAATCATGATGTTAGCCTATAAAAGTCAATTAGGCCAACCTATATTGAGCTTTTTGGCATGCAAATCGCAAATGGTCTATACCAACCAAGTTTTCACATTGCTTAAGAATCACAAAATTTTTCTAATGAAAACTTAACAATAAAACAAATACAGTAAACTACATCTGAAACTTCATTCCACATGTCATAAATCACACTAGCCAATTGTCCAAAGTCCTCAAAAAGAAGGAAGCCCCACATTAAGGAAAAGACTAGACAACTACAGTTAAACATCTCAAAATGATAAACCAAAATCCTTTAACCCTTAAGATTCTAGATAAAGGGATAAGAATATTATGGATAGATGCTAGTAATGACTATTAGGGAGCGATTCTCATAGAACAAATAGATTGGATGCACTATTATTACTGACATGTTAATAGATAATTCAAGGAGTTAGAAAAGCACTATCATACAATCTATATAGATATCCTTTCTGTTAAAAGAGGAATTGAGAAGTTTAGCATTCACCTTAGCCCATATCACTTTATGGTATAAATGGATAACTTTTCATTTCTGAAAGTGCTAGATTCCAAGAAGAAAATCTTCCTAGATAAATAGTTTCTTAAATGGAAATATTAGTTTTCTTAGTATAAATTCTCAATGCAACATATCAAAAGAACTAAAAACATTCTAGCAGAATTCCTCTTAAGACCTAAAGCCATTAACCTTGTTACTTCATAAAAACCAATCTCACTCATTCTCATAGCCAACAAAGTCCTAGGTTGTACCATTCTTTCTCTTTAGACCTTAGCTGCTAGCCAAAAAAAAATATAATAATAATTCTCTCCTTGTCCAAAGGTTCCAACTACTCTTATAGAGGTTAGGTCCCTAGTAGAAAAATCCTTGTTCTATTGCCTTCACCTTTATCTCAAGAACTTCAACATCCCTAAATATCCATCTTTCATCAGCAGGAGAGTTCCTTGCCTCAACCTCTTTGAGATCCATTCCTTCCTTCTAAATGAGGCCCCTTAGCATCTCTGGTCCCTGATAGCCCTTTACACAAGGGCTATAAAAGTCCATCCATTAGGAGTTTATAATTTTCTTTGTCAACCTATGAATAAAGATTCTAACCTATAGATCTTTCTTGAATGGTGGCATAAAAAACTCCATAAAGTCATCACGACTTATCATTTATGGTAGAAGCCTCCTCATTAACAAAGAATTGTTTATGTTTTCATTCTATGCTAACCATATCACATGAGGAATGATAAGCTTTTCTAGAACCAAAATCAAGTGTACTTATGGCATACTTTCATATATTGGCTAGCACAATATATTGAAGCTCTTAAAAATTGAAAAATATTTCTGTGTGAAATAAATAATTATCCTATATCAATAAACTATATTTTTTTATTCTTCTTTAAGACCACTTCTTGGGAGTTCATTCAAGGTGAACCAAGAATGCTAGACTTTGATGTCCTAGACATAGAAATCCAAGTCCAGAATTCAAGCCATGCCTAAAGCTTTCACTAGACCCAATGGTATGGTGAAGATCTGGTCTTAGTCCAAGACACTCCTATGCAAGATTTCTAAGACCCATATAAAGATCATGATATTGATGACCAAAAAATAAAGAATCTTAGGAAAGGAAAAGCTTGTTAGGACAACTCAGATGATGAGAAAAGCAAACTCTCTCCTTATCATCAGCCTATCCTCAACCATAATAAAGACTAGTGGTGGACCCCAATGGCATTCCATTATTGTATTCCATGTGACTACTTTAGTGTGCTTTATTAAAGTTGTGTGTGGTTTTCAACTTTGTAAAAGCTACTTTAATAAAGTTATTTATCTGCTACTACTACCTCTAGTTATATATCTAGAGTTTATTTTAATTTGTAAGTAAGAATGAGTTTGACCAATAATACTAGTGTGGTTATCAAATGAGTTCTCTTTGATGATTCTTTTTCTAAAATCTTTTATTTATAGTTCTCTTTCGTTTGTCTTACTAACACAAGTATATTCTATACTTGTCTCTATATGAGGATCTTATGTAACAAAAGGTATTGACAATAGACTATAATACTTATTGGAGAAAGTTATATTATCTATGAGTTCATATCTCACAAAGGTTTTCAAGGAGATTAGAAGAATTTTTAATCCTAAGAAGCTAGGAGACTCAAAAAGCTTAAAGGAAGAAAGGTTAACTATCTTAGCATACTAGGGAAAAGATTCTAATACTCATAACTAGAATACTCATGTAGAGTTTTATATTTTTTATAGAAAAGGTCTAGAACCTAATCTTAGATATTTGTTTTTTGCTTGCCAAGGATATAGCTATAGAAATAGTTTTCTCTATGAATATCGTAGGCCATTATTTGAAGAAGAACGAGTTGAGTTAGATAGCATTGCAAAGCCTCTTATTCTTTTAGGTTTTTTGTTACATAAAAAAGTTCTAAATTGCACATTAACATTGTCACTATCATAATCACGTAAGGCAATAGCCAATCATTGAGCCACATTATTGCACTCACCATTAACGTCTTTTTCACTTTCTGAACATGAAGATCCTGTAGAAATTTCAGCCATTAATTTTATTAGTTTATATTTTATTTTATTTTTTATTTCAAAAGAAATAAAATGTAAAATAAAGAGGTTTTTTTTTAACTTCTATCAAACTCTTTATCTTATATTTTCTTCCTTAAAAAAAATTTAAGGTTGAAAGAAAATCTTGATTATCTAGTTTAGAT
This sequence comes from Erythrophleum ivorense, assembly GCA_026724425.1. Classification (NCBI taxonomy): domain Eukaryota; kingdom Viridiplantae; phylum Streptophyta; class Magnoliopsida; order Fabales; family Fabaceae; genus Erythrophleum; species Erythrophleum ivorense. The sequence continues at coordinate 2,170,503 of JAIUCV010000033.1, read as the reverse complement.
CTTAGAACAATAAGGGGTTCACATTCATAGAAATTAGTATTCTTACAATTTTTTAATATTTTATTATAAAATATAATTTTTATTAATCAAATTATTGGATTAACAATAACTATTATATAGGTCTCTTATAACATTGTAAATGTTACATCAGAACTAGTAAGTAATCAATTATGGAGCATGGGCAAAATAGTAAAATAAGATGAAAGTAGACGAAGCTAATTAAATTAAATTGGAATAGAAAAGAAGAGCTTTCAAAATTTTTTAAAAAATCCCAGCCTAATATAATTACCAAATTCCAATTTTACCCTTCCGCCCACTAAAATTAATGCTCTATATTCTTAACCCATTTAACTAACCATTTCTTCTATTTTATCTTAGCCTAAATTAAGTAGAAGAGAGAGCTCGTGCATTAGAGAAGAAAAGCCACCATTAACGAAAACTTGGGAGCTTTGCATGGAGGCTTAGTTAAGGTTTTTAGTAGAGTGGTAGCTTAAAGGTTGAAGGTTGATGCAATTAGGAGCTTTAGGCATGATTGGTCATGAAAAAGCTAAAGAGGAATCTTGAGTAAGAGGGAGAGAGGAAGGGAGAATCAAATTGAAGTGTGAATTTAAGCAAATGGTTAAGTTGAATTAGAATCTTCTGAGTTTGGTTGGAAATCACTAGAATAGGAAGAGAAAGTCCTTTGAAAGAGTCTCATAAATCTCAAGCTTTGGAAGAAAGCCTAGGAAGTATTTAACTTGGTCAAAAACATTAAGTGGAAGGACTTTCAAGTTAGAGTCCAAAGGATTGGGAAGTACAGTTTTAGAATATTGATTACAAGTTAAGACTAGATTATACCTCAAAAAATTATAATTTATATATAATATAATTAATAAAAATAAAAATATTAAAAAATAAAATATAACTTGATTAATAAAAATATTTAATACTTTGTAAATTAATTTTATAATTGAAATATAATATATTGAAACCAAATTTAATAATAAATAATATTTTTTAGTAATAAATAATATTATTAAATAATTAATAATATTATTTCAAGTTAGTAATATATTTAAATTAATCAATAATACAATAAGTAATAATGAAATAAATTATTTTTAAGGAGTTAATAATTTGTATAGAAGACTAAATTAAAGACTAAAACAAGTAAAATGATATTTTTAAGGGGTTAAAAATATTTTCACTAGTTTTAAATAAAAAATACTAAAAACTTGATAATAATTACCTTAAGATTGAATCCATATATTTGAAAACCGTATAAAATTTAGTTTTTACTTATATATATATATATATGTATATATTAAATTATTCAAGATTTTTGATAATTAAATTTATTTTTTACTTATAAAAATAATTATAAAAGTTCTTTTCCACAAAACAACATATCTAGAGACTTTGAATTCTCTTTGTTTCAGTTTATATTTCCCACATATTAATTAGTACACTTTCCTTGCTTAATGAATTTCTTCTAAAATTTTTATTTCTCAAGAGATAAGTATTATTCTCTCCAATCATGGCTTTATTAAATTTGTAAAGTCCCACATCGAATATAAATGTCTTGGGCTAAAGCCTTATAAGTGGGAGTAAAGCTCTTCCCACGTGGACGCATTTTCCTGAGAGCTAATGGGAGAAGCCATCTTCCAAGAGGAACAAAACCCTGGCTACGGAACACAGTTTCGGACATGGCCGGACCAGGGACAATATCCACGGGGCTCTATAAGTGTGTTGGTATCAGAGCTGGCCTAGCCGCATGTGCAACCTGAGGACGAGTTGGCCCCAAAAGGGGGGTAGATTATAAAGTTTCATATCAGACAGGAAGGTCTTGGCTAAGGCCTTATAAGTGGGAGCAAAGCTCTCCCCACGTGGACGCGTTTTCCTGGGAGCTAATGGGAGAAGCCATCTTCCAGGAGGAACAAAACCCTGGCTACGAAACCCAGTTTCGGACATGGCCGGACTAGGGACAATATCCACGGGGCTCTGTAAGTGTTTGTGGAATTAATTGGACATTTTTGAAGTTCATATCAATAAACTGTGACAGTATCAGGACCCAGTCTGACCTCCAGACTATTTCACATGTCAAAAGCTCTGTGTGTGGGATGTTATTGTAACACCTTATCTTCTAGCTTATACCCGTCATGCCTTACATACTCATATGCACATGCTTGACATACAAGGAGGTTATTTACTCTACCCTGATGTTTATTCTACATGGCATTATGCATGGGTAGATACCCACTTTAATGTCACATGGACCGGGTGAGCTCTTTCTATGCATCCTCATGCTTGATTGTACTATTAGGACTTATTTCAATCCCAAACATATGCTTTAAACTCATGGAAAGCAAAAAGGGATATGAGACATGCATTTTCGTTCTTGGCAGATTTTGCTTCATTTCTGGGCTGAGTTTGAAAATTCGGAACTAAATGCAGAAAAATCATAAACATATGATCTCGGTCATTCTAGAAATATTAAGACGTCTACTTTATGCTAAAAATATGTAGAAGTCTCAATATCTCAAATATCATGCGTTTGACATCCGAAATCGTCCACTGGTCAGAGGGGGCTCTTTTACTGTCACAGTTTACTGATATGGACTTTGAAAATGTCTAACTAATTCCACAAAAATCCAATGCTTACAAACGATAACTCTATGAAAATATGTGGATGTTAGTTAGAGAAAAAAAATATTTCCAGATCAGTTCATCAAGCCAAATTCCCGGAAACCAATGAAACAGTACCTCGGGTCTGGTAGGGTGACTGATTCTGGGCTGGAACTTCGAAATTGCATATCTAGTTTCTGTGTATAAAATTTTGTAGCCATTGGACTACGTTTGCCCCTTGGATGACACAGTTCTAAACTGACCAAATGAACAGTATTTTCAAAAATTTGAATTTCTGATGTCAACTTTGAAAAATCATAGGAAATGCTATAGACCTCCAAATGACTTGATCTTTGACTTCCCAAAAAGCTCTAACCAAGATCTAATCACATGTTAAATTTCAAATCAAGAGGAGGTCATTTGGTTAACTCTTGACATCAAATGCAAAAAGCCACTTTCTTGGTGAAAAATGGGGCTCATGGGGTCCAATCTTAGTTCTTCTACCTCTATGACTCTTTGAGCACATGAGAAAGCATCTATATGGGCAATCAATCATGGCTCAAGTGTCTAGTAACCTAGATTGGAGAAACTCACTAACCCATGCCCACTTATATACTCACTACCTCATGTCCAACAATGCACTCTTATGACCTATACTAACATGGAGCTTTTCATATTCAAGACTTGCTTTCTCATTCAAAATGGATCTCATTCTCATATATTCATCATACATACATTAACTTGAAAACATTCATAGAGGCTACATCATGTACATTATTAATTTACATCTCTTGTCTCATATACAACATATTTACAAGAAGCTCTTCGCAAGTCTTCATTAGTCTCCCTAGCTTCAAGCTTGGTGGCTCCCATCTCTAGCCTCACTTGGTCCACCTAGCATGGTTGGATGGTGGAGAGGGAGGGTGAGATTCAAAGAATCTCAATAGCTCATCTCTCATTCAATCATACACATAAAGCATGCAAACAAGTCTCACCATGTATGCATGGACATATTAGCATATGAAAACATAAGAAAAGCATTTGCAACATTTAAGTTGGCCATACATAAGAAAAGCATTTTCAACATGTGAGTAGGCCATACATAACATATAAAAGCTTGCCAAGTACATGGATTAGCCTCACCCACTCATTTGTGGATTTTGGACTTGCCTCACCCATTCTTAAGAGGTTCTTGGACTCAACCCTTACTCTTTGGGAGTCAACCTCACTTATGGGAAACTCTTTACTTTGTCTCAACTAACTTGAGGGTTTGGCTCATCCTCACCATGGCTAAAGGGTTATTGGCCTTTCCATTCCTCAAGCAAACTAAAACAATCACATAAATCATCATTTCACTTCATAGTGTATCATCATGCTAACACACTCCTCATGGCTCACATCATACATACACACAAGTAAGACAATGTAAACACACAATTATGCATGAAAGAAGGTGGAGAGAGCTACCTTTTTAGCTAATCACAACTTTTCCTTTCAACTTGTCTCCTCCCTTGAGGTTTTCACAATTAACTCTAGATGGGAGTGCTTCCCTTGAGCCTAGCCACACAAGAAATATAGAATTAATTCCTTAACACTTGATTCTTAAGCTAGGGATCTTTTTCTAACAACCCTACTAAGCTTCTCAAACTAGGTTTCTTTCTCTCACTAGAATCCATGAACTATCCTCTCTCTTTTCTCAAACTCTCAAGCTCTTAAGAAGGAAAGCAAGAAAGAGAAGACTACATAATCTCTAACCTCCCTCAAGAGTGGTTTCCCACTCTCCCTCTTCTGAACCAAGATCAAGACCTAACTATCTTAGCTACCAAAACCGTAGAAAGAGAGGGGAAGGGGAGAAGAGTAACATGCTAAGAGAAAAGCTATAGAAATCCTTACCTTTCTTGTCCTTTCTTCTTCTCCTAAGCTTCTCTCTCTCTCCTCCGCCCTTTTCTCTCTCCTAAAGTGAGCTTGAGTCGGTTAGAAGAAGAAAGAAGGGATTTGGAAGCTTTTAAAAGTCAAATTCTCTTTTTCTCGCTTTTCTGGACTAACCCTCGCTACGGCGAGCTCGAATAAGTCCCAGACCTCTGCCTTCGCTACAGTGTGCGCTACAGCGAGCAACTCCCTAGTTTTTGTATGGGGTGCCCGAACTCGCTATAGCTAGAAGCATTCTCACTATAGCTAGAAGGCAGTCTCGCTATAGCTAGATCATTTCTTGCTATAACGAACAGGTACATTCGCTATAGCTAGGCTGTAGCTAGCAGACTTAGAAAATTTTCAGCTTCCAAAAATTTTCAGCTTTTCTTTTCCTTCCCTTTTCTTTTCCTTTTTCTTTTCTCTTTCTTTCTTTTTCCTGGTTGTTACAGTTATGACTTGTACATATTTTTAACATGAAGTAGACATCCTAAGCTTTCCAGAATGACCAAGATTGCATGATTTTGATTTTTCTAGATTTAGTTATGATTTTTCAAAGTTTGCCCAAAAATGAGTCCAATTCTGGAAAGCCGTGGATGTCAACTAGAGAGAAAAAATATCTCCAGATCAGTTCATCAAGCCTATACCTCAGAATTCGATGGAACAGTATTTTTGGTCGGGCAAGGTTACTAATACTGGACAGAAACTTCAAAAATTTATATCTTTGTTTATAGACCTCCAAATGAGGTGCTTCTAGTTGGCACGAGTCGCTGTGATTGCCTAGTTTCTCTGTATAAAATTTCATGGCAATTGGACATCATTTGAGTCTCATGTAATAGAAAACAATTTCGGACCATTGTAACAGTGCATCATACCATTTCCATAACTTTTGCCAACTTTGAAAAATTATCAAATATTTTGTAGACCTCCAAAAATTATGATCTTTAGTTTCCCAGAAAGCTCTTAATGAGACCTAATTTCATGCCAAATCTTAGATCAAGACTAACTCATTTGGCCAAAAAGTAATATAGGGTTTCATAATGGTCAATTTTGGCTCCTTATAGGGTGCCAAAGTTGCCAAATGGATTTTTCTTGGTCTTGGCACCTTTTGGGCAAGTCTGAAAGTACATTTAAGACTTAAGTGAGCTGCCCAAATGGTCCCAAACCTCATGCATCTCATTTTGGCCATTCAACCCACACTTATGCATACTTTCATCAAAGTTCCATATTGCACACTTTGGCCTTACATACTCCAAAATAAGTGCTATAGGTCATATATCATTTTCATGCATCTAAACATCACAAAATAGTATATTTACACGTGTCTCAAGATTCATGGAACATATACAACATCATATACATTATGAACCATCATTATGGTTCCAAAATGGGCAACATAATACATAAGCTTGTCAATTCTTGCTCTTCATGGTTGTTGGCTCCCTTCACCATAATTACTTGGTCCACCTAGCATGCTAGATCATTGGAGAGAAGGGGATGAGATTCAAAGAATCCCAATAGCTCATCTCCCATTCCATCATACATAATATGTGCAAGCAAGCTTTACAAATGCATGCATGGAGAAAATAAAAGCCATAGACATTTTAAAAGCAAACTTGGCATGTGAGCAACTCATACAAATTATTTAAGAGCTCACCAAGTATTTGGATTGGCCTCACACTTCTCTTCATAGATTTTGGACTTGCCTTACCCATTCTTTGAGCACTTTGGACTCAACCATACTCTTGGGAGCCTACTTTACTTTTTGGAGACTCTTTACTTTGTCTCAACCAAGCTCAAGAATTCTTGGCTCATCCTCACCATAGTGAAGAGTTCTTAGCCTCTCCACACTTAAGCAAACTCAAGAAACATCATACATTCACTTGAAAACATAACATGACATCATGAAATCATGGTAAACAAGATCATGCTAGCATACTTTTCATGGCTTGAAAATATACATACACACATTTTAAGACAAGCTAAACACACATCCATGCATGAGAGAAGGTGGAGAGAGCTACCTTGTGTAAATTCACACACTTTTCCTTTTGAATTTAAGCTCCTCTTTTCGGCTACACACCCAAAAAAGTGTGGGTAAGGTTCCTCTTGGCCTAGACATGATTTATGGAAGCCAATTAGGTTCATGGAACAATTTCTAAAGTCACACCACTTGCTTAGATACTAGGTTATCCTATAGACCTCATTATGGTCCATAAAGGCACCTAATGAAGCAACACCCCTCAATTAAATTCTAGGCTCCATTCTTTCTTTTCAAATATGATTCTTGACTCCTTTTAAGCCTCTTGGAGTCATCACACGATTAAAATGAAGAGCCTAAATACATGTTACTTCTTTAGGTCACATAATGGGGTCTATGGCACCAATTCACTTTCTTTGAGTTCTAATTTTTTTTCTAAGGCCTCTACTCATCCTATATGACTCAAGAATGGCCTTAGAAAAATTTAAAACTCTCCCTAGCTATAGGAACTTGCCTAGGCTGAGACTATGAGGGGAAGAAAAGTTCATGACTTTCTTGATTTTTCCTTGATGGGAGACACACTTGGGAGGCTTCCTAGAGGTCTTAGGAGCTCAATCAAATACTCACACATGCAAAGAAACTCATATATCAAATCAGTTTTTGCAAGGTATTTAAGAGCTCTACACTTTTCTAACTTGGAATTCCTTGGTTTTGCTCTCAATTTCTTGGCATATTCCAAGTTCCCACACTCTAATTTCATAGTTTCTTATTAGTTCTAAGTCAAAACTTTCCTCCCTTAGATGGCTCTATTTTTAGGAATTTTACACACAAGGAAGAAGCAACAAAAAGCAAGAAATTACCTTGGATTCAACCTTCTTTCAAGAGTGTTTCTTCTTGCCTTAGCTTCCTCTTTGGATTTCTAACTTTTTCCCTCTGGTTCAAGGCCAAAATAGAACCATTTCATTCACCAAAAACATGGAAAGATGAAGCAGAGAGGAGAGGAAGGTTTTAAGAAGAAAGACTATGGAAATCTCTACCTTTTGTTAGCCTTTTCTTTCTCCTCTTGAGCTCTCTTAGTGCGTCTCTCTCCCTCCAAGAGTGCTCCTTCTTGTGTGCCTAAGAAAATTGATTCTCCTCTTTGTTCTGGGTAGAAGAAAGACAGTGGAAAATGAGGGCAAAAGAGGGTGTGAGTTTAAGAAGCTTCTTGTTAAAATTGTTTCCAATTTTGCCCTTCACAATGGCATTTCCGTTTTGATTTTGTTTTAGCTCCTTTTTTAGAACCATATTTTTCATTATAAAATTTAGATTCCCAATTTAGTAAAATGCCTTTGGAATCACTTAATTTGGAGCTAAAACCTTACCGAACAAATCGGTCAAAGTTCAAGTTAACTGACGTTGGAAAACATCCACCGGAGGGGATTTAACTGTCCCGGAGCTTTCCATAGCTTTTAGAGCCTCTAAGAACCCCGAAAAACTCAAAACTTTCATTTAAAAAGTCTTCCTGTATGTTTTCCAAAAAGTCCACTTATTTATAAAAATGCCACTGGCCTTTCGGCAAATTTTTTGAATTACTCCAACCCTGGTTTCTGGGCAACTCAAGGCTTAAATCCTCATTTTCTATTATTTAAAATTTTATCATAATTTTATTTGGCCCCAATTCCTTCTATTCCAAGGACTTTCTTTTGTATCTGGCATATTTCTGATGTTTATGGAGAAACCGAACATCACGTTTCTCACATTTACGGAGGGACTGGATGTTACAGAATTACAATAAATTTTACCTTATTTTCAGTAAGGAAAAACTTTAGGCCAAAGAACAAAATAATAACTTGAGGCAGCCTTAGGTCACTGGAAAAGAAAGACGATGGTTGTGATTTTGTTGAAAAGAAGATTTGTAGATTACCTGTAGGAGGAGAAACATGCTAGATCCATTAATGGTGAAGGAGAGCTGAAAAGGGTCATGCATCTCAAGATAACTAATGAAGCTAGTCTTTAGTCTTCTGATGCCCAAGGTTTGAGGTAACACCAGTTTGTAAAATGCTTTTAATTCTAATGGTGATATAAAATGAAGATTCATGAGATTTAGGAAGTGAACTGGTCACACATAAATATGCATTGTGAGAAATATTGATTATAGTTGATCTTTTGGCACTAATTCTCTAAATAAATGCAGCCTACAAGGTATCAATATCAATATCAACAAACACACACACACACATAAGGTTTAGAGAACATTGTTTTTAGCTTGTAACTTGATATGATCGTTTCTTTTTTTTTTTTAATGATGGGCCCACTAAATTTTGGCTACCCATGCATTTCTTTTGTCCTAGCATTTGTAGAATGACATTGATCTCGTTCATGAAGTAGAAGCTCTTCTTGAAAGGCAACTTGAATTGGTCGAATATAAAGAGAATGAGGTGTTTTCTTTGATGAAAAAGGTATGATATCTTGGAGTTTATTTTTTAATCTAGTGATTGAATGAATATTTGATCGATGCTCAACAGTTCAAGCTTTGTTTTTTTACTTTTCATGGTTGGGCTTTCCATGATGAGTTGTGTATTAATGTATTTTTCTTTATTTTTATTACATTGCTTATAAAGTCTTTACTGGATTTCCATTCTGTACTTCTCCCATGTGTTTTTTGCTTTGAAATTAAAGCAATAATTATTTCATAGGAATTGGCATGGCATTTAAATTATTTTTACCTTTTGAATCACAGGGATTTCTAAATGTCACTACAAAAAAAGAGGCTTTTAGTGATGATCTTTAATGGTGACTAAAATAAATTCGTCACTAAAAGTATACTTTTAGCGGCGACATAAATAAGTTGTCGCTAAAAGTTGTCACAAAAATATTAAGGTCAGTTTTGTCAAATTTTTTAGTGGCAACCAAAAAAAATTGTTACTAAAAAGTTTTAGTGGCAATAAAAGAAGTTGTCTCTAACTACTTTTAGTAGCAAAAACAATAATGTTGCCACTAAAAACGATATTTAGCGGTGACAACCTGGTCGCAACTAAAAGCATACCTAAAAATATTTTATGAGAAATATGAAAAAGTTTTAGTGGCGACCCTAATCGCCATTAAAAGAAACTTTTAGTCTCAACAAAATACAATCGCCACTAAAAGGAATTTAGTGGCGAAGGTTGTCGGCACTAAAACTTTGTGCATAATTTTTTGAAAATTGTAAAATATTTTTGCAAAATTTGTAGTGATGATTAATGTTATCACTACTAAAGCCTACTTATAGTGGTGAAATGTTGACACTAAATGTTTTGGCATAAAATAATTGAATTATAAAATTTTTACGCCAAAACTTTTAACGGTAATAAGAGAAGTTGTCACTAAATAGTTTTAGTGGTGACAATACCAATGTCGTCACCAAAACTGTATTTAATAACAACAGATTGGTCGCAACTAAAAGTTTACGCAAAAATATGTTATGAAAAGTATGCATAAGTCAAGGTCGCCACTAAAATAATCGTTTAGTGGCGACAATACAAGGTATATTTAGTGTCAAAGATTGTTGCCACTAAAACTTTGGCATAATTTTTTGAAAATCATAAAATATTTTTACTAAATTTGTAATGATGATTAATGTCATCGCCGCTAAAGGTTACTTTTAGTGGCAACATGTTGACACTAAAATTTTGGCGCAAAATATTTGAATTATAAATTTTTTAAGCTAAACTTTTAGTGGCAAGCCTATCGCCACTAAAAGTTGCTTTTAGTGGTGATTTTTTTTGTCGCTACTAAATGTCTCAGTGTTAAATTTTTGTCCAATAAATATTTTTTTTATTAACCTTCTCATCCCAATAAATAGTCTCACCTAAACTTTGCTTTCTGAAAATTTATGTTTTATTTTTCCAACAATTAATGTTAACAAGTGATTTGAGAAGCTCTTTAATGGTTGAATTATTAACTTTTGAACCTCAATGAGAAATTGTGGCATCATTAAGACTCGTACCAAAACTAAGATATAAGAAACAACAAAACTAAGATATATTATTTATAATTGTGAATATATTTTTAATTATTTAAGTTTATTCCATTTCAATTTTTATTTTTTCTAATTTACTATTTGTAAGCCCCTTACTTTTCATTTTTTTAATAACAATGGAATCTTAATATAATTTTATACTATTATAAGTTGAATATTAAAAATTTTTAAATTTTAATTAGGGGTAATTTTTTTAAAAGAAATGACTTCTTAAAAATTGTGAAAAACATGCAATTGGTAATTAAATATTTAAAATTTATTAATATTTATTTGGTATATTAGTTTTTTAATATGTAAAATTTTTAAGAAATATATAAAATTATTATCAGTTCAACCACAGTAAGACTAATAAACTGTCGGACAAGTATCTCCATTAATTTAATGATCAGTTCATTATGAAAAACATGGCATACTTAAAATTTGTTCATTTATAATTTAATATTATATAAAAAAGTCTTTTTAACATTATATATATATATATATATATATATCATATTGTATTAAAATAATTTGATAAAAATGGCCTAGAAAACTAATTTAAGCTTAAATTTCATCTTTTCCCTTTCATTTAACCACAAATTATATATGCATTCTCTTCTCCAATATTCATTCACACCCATACTTCCCTCTTCCTTCTTCATTTAGCTATTATTCTTCTTCTTATTTTTCTTCTTCAAATTTGTAGCCCTCATTTTCTCTCTTTTTGTTCAATAAAAGAAGTATGTGGTGAGAACAAGGAAAGGAGAGTGAGAAATGGCATTGGTTGTGAAGAGTATGATGAACTTGATTAGAGAAAAAGTCTTAGTATCTTCTTTCAAAGACTGAAGGAACAATGTTTTTTTTTTGTCTAATAAATGCAATGAAGTGGATGAAAAATTTCAGTAATGCAATTTTAGGAGGTTTTTTTTAATTATTCTTTATCTAATTTTAGGCGTTATCTCATCACTAATGAAAAATTAAAAATAAACCAAAGAGATAATTATATTATCATTATTTACTAAAATTTTAATAATTATCTTTCAAAAATAATATTAATGTAATTTAAATAATCTCAAAGAATATAGTTATCACTTAAGCTAATTAATTATTTAATATCAATTGTCAATTTTTTTATTTTTTAAGCTAATTTTATGAGTTATCTAATTATTAATAAATATAAAATAAATCAAATTAAAAATTAATAATAGACATGGAATAAGTAATAATAATAAGAAATAGATTATAATAATTATAATAGTAGTAGTAGTAGTAGTAGTAATAATAATAATAGTAATAATAATAATAATAATAAAAGAAAAAATTGAAAAAATTTTGTGATTTAATTTTTTATGATCATTTTAATAAGCCAAACCTAATACCCAAGTCCAATCTAAGATTTGTTAAGTCCCAAATATTTTAGGGTTTAATAAAATTAATAAGTAAAAGAAAATAAACAAAAAAAAGGAATGAAACATAGGATCATCCTATCTCCTTTTCTCTTATTGGCATTGACAAAGAATGCTTTAAGAGAAGATGCACATGATGAAGTAGGAATGCATGAGACTACCATGTTTTGATAAAAATCATTAATACTTTAAGAGAAAATACATATGATGAAGCAGAAATGCAAGTATCTTGTAACAACCAGAAGAAGAAAAGAAAAGAAAAAGAGAAAAAAAAAAGAAAAAAGAAAAGAGAGAAGAGAAAAGAAAAGCTGAAAATTTTTGGAAGTTGAAAATTTTCTAAGTTTGCTAGCTACAGTCCGGCTATAGCGAATGTACCTGTTAGCTATAGCGAGAAATGGTCTAACTATAGCGAGACTGCCTTCTAGCTATAGCGAGTTCGGGCACCCCATACAAAAATCAGGGAGTTACTCGCCGTAGCGCATGCTATAGCAAAGGCAGAGGTCTGGGACTTATTCAAGCTCGCCGTAGCGAGGGTTATGGCTCGCTATAGCGAGGGTTAGTCCGGAAAAGCGTGAAAATAGAGAATTTGACATTTTAAAGCATCCCAACTCCTTCTTTCACTCTGTAACCGACTTAAGCTCACTCTAAGAAAGAGAAAAGGGCAGAGGAGAGAGAGAGAAGCCTAGAGAAGGAAGGAAGAGCAAGAGAAAGGTAAGATTTACATGGTTTCTCTCTTTAGAATATTGTTCTTCTCTCCTTGCCAACTCTTCCTATGGTTTTGATTATGGAAATACTTAGGTTTTGAGCTTGGTTCAGAAGAGGGAGAGTGGAAAACCACTCTTAAGGGAGGTTAGAAGTCATGTAGCCCTCTCTTCCTTGCTTTCTCTGCTTAAGAGTTTGAGAGTTGAAAGAGGAGGGAGAGTTAATGGGATTCTAGTGAGAGAAAGAACCCCTAGCTTTATATGCCTAGTAGGGTTGCTAGAAAGAGATCCCTAGCTTATGAATAAGTATTCAGAAAATAATTCTATGCTTCTTGTGTGGCTAGGCTCAAGAGAAGCACTCCCATCTAGAGTTGATTGTGAAAACCACAAGAGAGGAGACAAGTTGAAAGGAAAAGTTGTGGTTAGCTAAAAAGGTAGCTCTCTCCACCTTCTCTCATGCATATTTGTGTGCTTACATTGTCTTACTTATGTGTATGCATATTTTGAACCATGAAAAGTATGCTAGCATGATGATACCTTATGTATTTCAATAATGTTTTATGTGATGGTTTAGGTTTGCTTGAGTATGGAAAAGCCAAAATCCCTTTAGCCATGTTGAGGATGAGCCAAAAACCCTCAAGTTGGTTGAGACAAAGTAAAGAGTCTCCCAAAAGTGAGGTTGACTCCCAAAGAGTAAGGGTTGAGTCTAAGAACCTCTTAGAGAATGGGTGAGGCAAGTCCAAAATCCACAAGTGAATGGATGAGGCTAATCCATTTACTTTGCAAGCTTTTATATGTTATGTATGGCCTACTCACATGTTGAAAATGTTTCTTTTATATGTATGGCCAACTCAAATGTTGCACATGCTTTTCTTATGATTTTATATGCTAACGTGCCATGCATACATTGTGAGACTTGTTTGCATGCTTTGTGTATATGATTGAATGAGAGATGAGCTATTGAGATTCTTTGAATCTCACTCCCCCTCTCCACCATCCAAACATGCTAGGTGGACCAAGTGAGGCAAGAGATGGGAGCCACCAAGCTTGAAGATAGGGAGATTGGTGAAGAAAGTATAAAGAGCCTTTTTGTTACTATCTTGTAGTTAAGTCAAGGAATGTACTTTAATGATGTAATGATGTATATGATGTAGCAAGTCTAAATACTTGTAAATGAATGTATATAACATGTATGTATGATAATTAGAACCATCTTGAGGGATGTAGTACGTTTTCGGTATAAATAGTAAAGATCTTTGCCTATGTACAAGGTGTATGTGTTGGTGTGGGAGAGTGAGTTTTGCATATCTGGGTTATTAGACACTTGAGTCATGTTTAATAGCCTATGTGGATGCATTCCCACGTGCTCATAGAGCTTTAGAGGTAGAAGAGGCAAGTTTGAATCCTTGAAGCCTCATTTAACACAAGAAAGTAGCCATTTGCCTCATAATGTCTAAGTCTGACCAAATGACATCCTCTTGCCTTGAAATTTGGCATATGACTAGATCTTGTTTGGATCTTTTTGGGAATCTAAATATCAAGTCATTTGGAGGTCTATAGAATTTTCTATGCTTTTTCAAAGTTGGTATCAGAAATTCGGATTTCAGAAATACTGTTCATTTGGTCAGTTATGGAATTGTGTCATCTGAGGGGAAAACGTGATCCAATGATTACGAAATTTTATAGGCAGAAACTAGACAGTCACAGTGACTTGCAGCAACTAGAAGCACCTCATTTGGAGGTCTAGAGAGGAAGATATGAAATTTTAAAGTTCCAGCCTAGAATCAGTCATCTTACCAGACCCGAGGTACTGTTTCATCGGTTTCCGAGAGTTTGGCTTAATGAAATGATCTGGAATTATTTTTCCTCTCTAGTTAACATCTACATATTTCCATAGTGATATCGTTTACAAGCATTGGATTTTTGTGGAATTAGTTAGACAATTTCAAAGTCCATATCAGTAAACTGTGACAGTAACAGAACCCCTCTGACCAGTGGATGATTTCGGATGTCAAACGCTTTATACATGAGATTTTAAGACTTCTACATATTTTTAACATGAAGTAGACATCTTAATATTTCTAGAATGACTGAGATCATGGGCTTTCGATTTTTCTGTATTTAGTTCGGAATTTTCAAACTCAGCCCAGAAATGAAGCCAAATCTGCCAAACACGAATTTGCATGTCTCACATCCCTTTTTGTTTTCCATGAGTCTCAAGCATGTTTTAGGGATTGAAATAAGTTGTAATGGTGTAAATAAACATGAGGATGCATAGAAAGAGCTCACCCGATCCACGTGACACTAAAGTGAATCTTGACCATGCCACATCCTTAAGTAAATGCATGAAATCTAATAAGGGAGACCTCACTTTAGTCTTCCTAGATGTATATGAGCATGTAAGGCATGATGCAAGAGAGCTAGAAATGAAGGTGTTACATATCTAGCAATGATAAAAATCATTAATAATTGGTAAAAAAATTTAATGGTAAATATTATTATTAAATAATTAATAATCCTATTTCAGGTTAATAAGAAATTTAAATCAATTAATTATGTAATAAGTAATAATAAAAGAAAATTTTAAATGACATTTTATATAAATAATGAAAAAAGTGTTTAAAAATAATATAAATTATATATATATAATAATATAAATTTTTATATATATAACAATTATATAATTAAAACTATTACAACAACAACAACAACAACAACATGGCATTTTCCCATTAAGTGGGGTTGGCCATATAGATCAAACGACACCATAAAGTTCTATTATAAATCATATATTTAGATAGACTATTTAAATCTAAATCTTTCTTAATAGTTTCGCCTATAATTTTTTGTGGTCTATCTTGCCCTCTAATTATTTGACTATTCTCCATCTAATATACTCTTCTTACTAGGGCTTCTATAGGTCTTCTCCACACATGTCCAAACCATCTAAGACGCGATTCCATAATCTTTTCTACAATAGGTGCAACCCCAACTTTCTTTCTAATGTATTCATTTATAATTCTATCTAATTTTGTATGTCCACTCTCCAACGCAACATTTTCATCTCAGCGACATTAAACTTATTCTCCTGTTGACCTTTTATTTCCCAACACTCAGTCCCATACAACATTGCTGGTCTTATAACTGTACGATAAAATTTACCCTTAAGCTTTAATAGCACTCTCCTATCAATAATAACACTTGAAGCACTTTTCTATTTCATCCATCCTGCTTGAATTCTATGATTTACATCTTCCTCTATTTCCCCATTATACTGTAAAATAGACCCAAGATACTTAAATGAAGTAACTTGCGGTATGGTGTGTCCTCCGATTTTCACTTATACACTAGAATTAGTGTGCCTTACTAAACTTACATTCCATATACTCCGTTTTATTTCTACTTAAACGAAATCCATGATTTTCCAAAACAAGTCTCAATCTCTAACCTCTCATTTATTTCCTCTCTCGACTCTCTAACTAGGATTATATCATCTGCAAAAAGCATACACTATGGCACTAACTCTTGGATATGTTCAATAAGTACATCTAAAACTAAAGTAAAGAGATAAAGGCTCAAAATTGACCCCTGATGCAAATCAATAGTTATCAAAAAATCCTCAGTGGGCCCACCTTGAGTTCTCACACTAGTTATAACTCCATCATACATATCCTGAATTACTCGAATATATGAAATATGAACTCCTTTTTTCTCCAAAGCCTTCCACAACACATCTCTAGGAACCCTATCATATGCCTTCTCTAAATCAATAAACACTATATGTAAATCTTTTTTATTCCTTCGATAATTCTCCATTAATCTATGTAACAAGTATATCGCTTCCATAGTTGACCTATTAGGCATAAAACCAAATTAATTCTCTGTAACTTGAGTCTCTTGCCTTAATCTTCATTCAATAACCCTCTCCCATAACTTCATAGTGTGGCTTATGAGTTTAATTCCTCTATAATTTGCACAATTTTGTATGTCCCCCTTTTTCTTATAAATAAGAATTAAAGTACTTTTCTTCCACTCATCTGGCATTTTCTTGGATTGTGAGCCAACTTATATCTTTCACTCTTAAATATTTTCATACTTCAATAGGTATATTATCTGGTCTTACTGCTTTACCATTCTCTATCTTTTTCAAAGCTACTTCTACCTCCGCCTCTCAAATCCTACGATAAAAGGTATAATTTTGATCTTTTTCTGTAGTATCTAAGCTATTTGAGTGTAATAAAAACCCATGCCCTTCATTAAAAAGCCTATGAAAATAATACTTCCACCTATCTTTAATATCTTGTTACGTGACCAAGACTCTTCCTTCTTTGTCTTTAATACATCTCACTTGGCCAATGTCTCTTGTTTTTCTTTATCTGCTTTTAGCAAGTTTATAAATACTTCTTTCCTTAACTTTAGTGCCTAAGGATTGATATAACCCATCAAAAGCCCTAACTTTCACTTCATTCATCGCTTTTTTAGTATCTTTCTTAGCTACTTTATATTTTTTCTGATTTTTCTTACTTTTACACAAAGACCATACTTTATAACATTCTCTTTTAACTTTAACCTTATCTTGTACACTTTTATCCCACTACCAAGATTCTTTATCCCTAAGTCTGAAACCTCTTGATTCTCTGAGTATCTCTTTTGCAACCTTCCTAATCTCTTTAGCCATCTCGTTCCACATATCATTTGCACTTCCTTGTATGTCCCATGATCCATCCTCCAAAATTCTTCTATGTAAGTTCTTTTCTTTATCACCTTTCAATTACCACTACTTTATCTTTGCCATCCTATCTTGGCCTTTACTTTTTACTCTCCTCTTAATTATAATATCCATCACCAAGACCCTATATTGTGTAATCAAACTCTCACCAGGTATAACTTTACAATCTATGCAAATCTTTCTATCCACTTTCCTTAATAAAAAGAAATCAATTTGAGAATATATCCTCTCACTTTTATATGTGATAAGATGCTCTTCACGCTTCTTAAAACAAGTGTTAGCTATAGTAAAATCAAATGCTAAAGAAAAGTCTAAAATAGTTTTACCCCCTGTGTTTGCTTCTCCTAAACCATAATCCCATGCGAACCCTCGTAACCTTTAGATATACTCCTAATATGACCATTAAGATCCCCTCCTATGAGAATCTTCTCTTCTAAAGGTATTCTCTGAATTAAACCTTCTAAATCCTCCCAAAACTCTATCTTATAGTGCTTTTTAACCCTACTTGTGGTGCATAAGCACTAATAATATTAAATGTTTCTCTTTCCACTATAAATTTTAACATTATAATTCTGTTTCTTACTCTTTTTACATCTATCACAACATTTTTTCAATACTTATCCACAATTATACTTATTCTATTTCTAGATTTAATCTTACCAGTATACCAAAGCTTAAAACCTGAAGTGTCTAATTCTTTTGCTTTTTCTCCTACCCATTTAGTTTCTTGCAAGCACATAAAATTAATCTTTCTCCTAATCATAATATCGATTATTTTCATTACTTTACCTATAAGTGTACCTATATTCCAAATTTTAAGATGAATCCTACTCTTATGAACTAATTTCTTTAATCACATTCGTTCACAAAAATCTGGGAACCCTTACTTATTTTTCACTACACCCAGGCGGCAATGCAGGTAAGTTTAGAAAGCTTATGCTTTTTAAAATGCTAAGTTTAATAAAAATCATTAATGCCAATGTACTATATTTTGTCAAGATTTCTTTTTATAAATTTCAAAAAGTAATAAATTAAAAAACATACAAAAAATGTTTAGAAATAATATAAGATATATATAATAATATAATAAAAATTATTAATACATAAAAAAAGATAAAGTAATATCTGAAATTTTAAAATTTTAAAAAGCATTAGCTTTTTAAAATGCTAAGTTTAATAAGAACCATTAACAGATTCGAGTGACATGCATTATCAATTTACCTATATATATATATATATATATATATCTTTTCCCTTTTTTTGGGTAAATATATTTTGATGTTTACTCGTTTAAATATTGAGGAGTTACCAAAGTTTGATTTGATTCATTTGGTCATTATATAAACCCTCCCCTTACTACTACAATTATATATAAAAACTTCACAATTTTGTGTTATTCAATCTAAAAAGGTACTATCTATGTATAAAAATTTACTAAAAAATAAGGTAGCACATTTATATTATCATGTCTAGTATATCCACCCACCAATTTGTATATATTTATCATTTCAAAGTTTTATAGTAGTTACATAAATTGTCAAATATAAATTTATTCTCAAAAATTAAGTAGATATTTTGCACTGTTCATAGATGAATGTATTGGGTATGAAAAATTGTACATCACCAAAACGTTTTTCTACACCAAGTGTACATTCTTTTCAGCCATAAATAACACCAAATTTAGGTATAACTATAAGTTCAGCCAAATTTAGGTAATATTGCTACTTATGGAAGTATTATTTATGGAAAAAAATGTTGGCACTGTGACATCATATGCATAACTATAATTACAATAAAAATGCCTTTTAAATTTTGACATAAAATAAAAATATTAATTTTTAATTAAAATTGATACCAAGAGATTACGTAATCTTTATATAATCTTTTATATCTATATTTCATATTTTAATTAATTTGATGTTAGTTTATAAATATTATTATTAAAGTAAAAATCAATACTAATGTCATGTTTTAAATATCTGATAAATAGAGGCATAATTGATGGATTTACTTTTAAGGACCTTTTTGGTCAAATTATTTTAAAAGATTTTTTGGTTCTTAAAATAAGCTATTCAATCAATACTAAAAAAATTGTGTTACATGGGCTAATTTTGAAATTGCAAATGACTCATCCATCATTAAATTTGGCACAAAAAAATTGAGTCACAAAATTGAAGTGATGGAATAAGATAATAAAATATTCTTTAAGGGAAGAAAAAGTTCAAAAAAATTTTAAAAATATGCATAACTATAATTATAATACAAATTCTTTTTAATTTTTCAAATTAAAAAATATTATTTTTTAATTAATATTGATACCAAGAGATTATGTAATCTTCATATAATATCTTATATCTATATTTTATATTTTAATTAATTTGATGTTAATTTATACATATTATTATTAGAGTAAAAAAACATGGTTAAAATATATAAGTATTTAATTTCTTTAAAAAGTTTGCACAATTAGTACATATGTTTGATAACTTCTCTAAATTCATGCCTTTTCAGCATATTTTCCTTGAGTTATACATACCTTTTGGTGTATTTTTATATATAAATCATACTTAAAATAGGAAAATGTGTATTTTTTACAGCTAAGGTTAACTGACTCATTTTTAGATTAATTACACAAATTTTAATCTTATTTTAGGATGTTTTTGATACATTCATAGTTTTATACTTTTATAGATATCATTGGATAAGTCCCTTAAAGTTAATATGCTTGCTGGAAGTTTTGTCTAGGAGAATTTAATTCGCAGCGGCCAATTCTTGCATGGAGGAGAGAAAAACAGAAAGCATTTCGCCACGGCTAATTCTTAAACAGAGATGCAGGAGAGAGCCCGAGGCTATTTAGTAGCGGCAAAATACATGTTGGTCACGACGAACTACAATTTATTGAAATACTGCATTTTGAGGCTTGACAGGCCCTAAGGCTTCATATCTCCCACATTTTCAACCAAAGGGGCATCCTCCAGCCTAGGGAGGGTTTGGAGATTAGGGAAGTGGTTGGAGCCAAGGGTTTGTTAGCTGCTGTAGCATAAGCATGGGAAAGGAAGCCTTTTTTCTCACAAGTTTCATCGAATGCAAGATGCTGAGTTTTTCTTTTTCAGCTTGTGAGAGATTAAGTAGAGGGAGTGAAAGTTATCTCTGGTCATTTAATGTGTTGGTGTTGAGTTTTTTCCTTCTTTTCTTTTGGCCAATTGTTGATAATAGTTTGTATATTGGATATTGTATATGAATGAAAAAGGTTGAAGCCACTAAAATTTTTCCTTTTTGACATTTGTTTTTGTGGTTTTCTACTGATTCTTCATTGCTGTTGGTCTCTCTCAATTAGATTGCTCGTTATTCTCCCTCTTCGAATTACTGATTGCATATTTCAATGACCTTGTCAGTGCTCTCGTGGTAGATTTTTACTATTGACCAAAAAGTCAGAAAGGGGAAAAAGCCTTAGAGTTTCCCCTTCAATCACACCTTCTAGTAGTTGATGATAAGGTTAGGAAATAAAGTTTTGAATTTTATTGCTTAAATTGATATACATATGTTGTCAGAATCCATATACATTCTAGAAATTTAGAGTTTGTTGTATTTGAATTTGAAATCGCAACTATTAATATTTTAAGTGTTTGTATTCTTCAATTGCTGAATATTGTGCAACTGTTTTAAATTTTCTTTTTGGGTTTTCTTAAATTTTGCATATTGCGCAACCATCTAATTGCATTTGGATTGGAAACTCACTTGAGCATTTACTGGAATTTCTCTTTCTGCTTTTCCAGTCAACTACCAAAGAAAATAAAAATATATATATTGAACATTATGCTTTATGAAATTGAAACCCAATTAGAAAACTACATGGGTTTGGATTTAGGAAATGATCTAGTAACCCTAGACTATATGCTATTTTGATTTTTTTTTTCAATTCATTAGTAATCATGCTCTCATACTATAATATCATTCTTGACTGCATCTTAGCCACTTGCTATGGCTTTGTATATTACTATAAGAGTGGATTCATTAGAAATGTTGTTCACTTTGAAAGGAGCTTGTAGTTTGTACCTATTCTTCTTTTTGTGAGCATTTCATCATGCTTCTTTGCTTTTTGTTTTGAATGGAAATTAGCTTGGCAGTATTACATAGAAATATTTTTCTTAACAAATTGTGAAATCTTTAGGCTCATATTTGAAAATGGAAAAAGTTTTGTTACTATTTTAATATTGGCATTTAACTCTTTAATCAAAGTGGACTGAATCCATTATTAATGTGGTCCAATTCTTAATCTATTGTTACTATTTTGCCATATTATTAATCTATTAGTAATTTAATAAAGGTGCTTCTCATAATAAACCTCTTAGAAAGAGAAATGGAATTTCAAACAGAATGGAAAAGAAGGAGGTGGATGTAGGAAATGGAAGCATCATGCTCTGACTTCATCCTAAGTCTTACTTGAGACAGGATTTTCTCTTGTAATGAAAAGGATTTTGATTGAAAAAAGAAGACAATAGGTTTTTGCTACTTCTCTTCTCTATCCTTTAAATTGACTCCATCAATTTAACAAAATTTTATCCTTAATTTGTTCTCTTAAATCCCTCATTTGTTCCACTTTAGAAATATAAAATCTTTACTCTAACTTTGCAAAGTCCAAACACAAGGGTGATTCCCTTACTCTTACATTCTCTATTATTTTCATACGCCCCCCAAAGTTTTAAACTTTATTTGTTTCAATTAGATGAATATAAGTTGTCTACACTTCTTGAAACGAACCCCTTCTAACCTCCATTACAATTCACCTTTTCAAAACTAGTTATGGTGAGGGTTTAAAGATCTATAATTTGGGCCATGTGAAAAATGCAAAGGTGGGACTACTATAGAGTAGTTTTGACATGGTAATGTTTTGTTCTTAACCTGTCATGGGAGACGAGCTTCATTTTTCCATTAATAGTTGATGTAATGTTAGAGAGGCTTAAACTCTTCAGCCTCAACACCAAAAGTACAAATAATGCAAGGCACATTTTAATTCTCCATGCTAGTTGACACAGTTGTGCAATGGAAGAAGATCCTGGAAGCTTTTGGAATCCTCCACATAATTCTTCATACAAATATCCATGTAAATCTAGATAATTCTTAGAAAGTTCTAGAGTATTTTAGGTAATTTTGTAAATATCTAGATCCTTGCAGATATCCTAGATGTTTCTAGAGAGTGATTATGAACCGTTAGATTGGATTGATCTCCACCATCCATTGAGGAGGTGGAAGGCTATAAACACCCCCCAAGGTGCCAAGGGGGAGGACACTTCAGTTTGCACTCTCATTCTTGCAATACACAAAGCATTCTCCAAGCTCTCTTGTCTAAGTTCTCTCCTCTCAACTTTCTAACTAGCTTCCTCTTGTGATTAAGCCTCCTAGTGGGGTTTAAGGGAAAAAGGCTGACTTAGGTACTAGTTGGGTGTATCTAAGTGTCGCACGGTTGGTTGGAAAATCCAAATCTGTAATAGTTGGTATCAGAGCCTCGTCCATTTCATTGGAAGAAGTTCCTGCTAAAGTGGAGATGGCAAACGAGACTACTCACATTCATGGTATGGAACAAGAGAAAGTCTCAAAGAAGAAAGGAAGCAAGTCAAGGTTTGGAGAGCCATCTAGAGTGGAGGACCTAGGGGATTTTAACACAAGGCTTATGAGAATGGAGATCGCGATTGTTGATAGTCAAGACAAGTTCAAGGAGATCGATGCCCGAATAGAGGAGCATGATATTTACATCAAAGAGCTCGAAAGGGGGAATGAAGAGCTTCGTGGGCAGATGTAAGGAGCCTTGAATGAAGTGACAAAGTAACTTACCCGGTCAGGTGAGGCCATGCATAACTCCCTCCTAAATGAACTTACTTCTCTTAAGAATGAGAATGCTACTCTTAAGGAGGAGCTTTAAAGGGTATTAAGGGAGTTTGAGGAACTAAAGAGTGAGGTGACTCTGGTAAAGATGGCGATTGCTAAGGATGGGGGAGCTTTCGCCTCTACTCTAACTCCTGCTCCTTCAATGGTGGATGTTCCTAAACTTAAGGCATACAAAGGGGAAAGGAACGCGAAGGAGATTGATAACTTCCTATAGAGCATAGAGCAATACTTCCATGCATTAGGCATCATGGAAGATGCCAAGAAGATTGATAGCACATCTCTCTTCCTAGAGGACACCGTTGTGCTATGGTGGAGGAGGAGACATAGTGATATTGGGAGAGGCACTTGCACCATTGATACATGGGATGAGTTCAAGAAGGAGCTCAAGAAGCAATTATATCCTGAGCATACTGAAAGAGATACGAGAGCAAGGCTAAGGTGTCTCACACAAAACAGAAGCATTTGAGACTATGTGAAGGAGTTCTTTGAGGTGCTCTTAGAGATCCCTGACTATCTTGACTCTGAGGCATTCTTTGCCTTCATGGATGGATTACAACCATGGGCCAAGCTAGAATTGGAGCGACGTGATACAAAAAATCTTGCCACTGCCATGTCCATTACTAAATCCCTCATCGAATTTTGAAAGCCTGACAAAGGCAAGCCCAAGATGGACAAGGGTAAAGGTGGGGGAGAAGGCAAACAAGGCAAAGATGGTGCTTTCAAGCCTTTCAAGCCTAAGGAGAAGGGTCCAAAGAACAAAAAGAATGGTGAAAGGCTACCACCAAAGTGCTTCCTTTGTGAGGGTCCTTATCTAGTCCGAGGTTATCCCAAGAAGAGCAAGCTCTCCGCATTGATCGAGGAGAAAAAAGTAGAAAGGGAAGTGGGCTCCTTGCAAGTCCTTAATGCCATCAAAGCCAAGGTGGAGGTGCCCAAGACTGAGAAGAAAGGGTGTTTGTTTGTACAAACCAAGTTTGGTAGTGAAGAAGTTCGAGCCTTGGTAGATACTGGTGCCACGAACAACTTCCTGGAGTGGAAAGAGGCGAACAGGTTAAGGATCAAGTATAAGCAAAAGTTGGGGTGGCTTAAGGCTGTGAACTCTCCCCCGAGGATGAGCCATGGTGTGGCCCACAATGTCAAAGTTTGCCTAAGTGAGTGGACTGGCCTGGTAGACTTCACCGTTGTTCCCATGGACGATTATCCCATAATATTGGGCATGGACTTCATAGACAAAGTAAAGGCTATGCGAATTCCCTTTGCTAACACCATGTGCATTCTAGAATAGGGGAACTTGTGCATGGTGCCCTTGACATAAGGTGAGACGAGTCAAGCTAGATCTTTATCTGCTATGCAATTAAGCAAAGGGTTTAAGATGGCACAACCTACATTCCTGGTGGAGCTCAAGGAAGAAAAAGAGAGCAATGCCTCTGAGTTGTCCAAGGAGGTCCAAAGTGTACTAAAGGAGTTCAAACATGTCATGCCCATGGAGCTACCTAAGAAGTTACTGCCAAGAAGGGAGGTGCATCATAAGATTGAGCTTGAGCCTGGTGTAAGGTCCCCTGCCACTATGCCATATAGGATGGTGCCTCCTGAACTAGAGGAGCTAAGGAGGCAATTGAAGGAGTTATTGGATGCTAGGTATATCCAACCATTGAAGGCTCCATATGGTGCTCCAGTATTATTCCAAAAGAAGCGTGATGGTCACTTTGAATGCGCATTGATTACCGAGCACTAAATAAGATCACTGTGAAGAACAAGTATCCCATCCCACTTATTGCTTACTTGTTCGATCAACTTAGAGATGCAAGGACTTGTCTTGTGTGCCAACAAAATAAGAGGGAGCAAAACTGGCCTGCCGGACTATTAGAGCTATTACCTATCCTTAAGTGACCATGGGAGAGTATCTCAATGGACTCCATTGTTGGCTTGCCAAAGGTGGATGGCTTTGGCAACATCATGGTTGTGGTCGATCGATTTAGTAAGTATAGAGTATTCATCCTCGTGTCGACGAAGTATAATGCTAAAGATGTGGCGAGATTTTTCTTTAAGCACGTGTTGAAGTATTGGGGCATTCCAAAATCGATTGTGAGTGACCTAGATACTTAATTCACTGGGAGATTTTGGATCGAGCTATTCAAGCTACTTGGCTATGAATTGAACTTTTCTATTAGCTTTCACCCTCAAACTGATAGGCAAACTAAAAGGGTGAACGCTTTATTATAGTTATACTTGAGGCACTTTGTGAGTGCCAATCAACAAGATTAGGTCAAGTTGCTGGATGTGGCTCAATTCTCATACAACCTTCAAAGAAGTGAGTCAACTGGGGCAAGTCCATTTGAGCTAGTTACTGGGCAATAACCATTGACTCCCTAAACGTTAGCTAAGACATATTCTGAGAAGAACCCAACTACCTTCTTCTTTGCCAAGGAGCATAAGGGGAAAGCTGAGATGGCTAAAGCCTATCTAACCAAGGTAGCCAAGAAGATGAAGAAGTAGGCCGACAAGAAGAGGAGGCACATGGAATATAAGGAAGGAGACATAGTTATGGTGAAACTCCTCCCTTACACTCATTGCTCATATGAGAAAGTGCACAAGGGGTTGCTGAGGAGATATGAAGGGCCTTTCCTAATTGAGAAGAGGGTTGGCAAGCTTGCATACCGAGTTACCTTGCCATCCCATATTAAGGCGCACCCTGTCTTCCATCTAAGCTTCTTAAAGCCCTACCATCTTGATAAGGAAGACATAGGTAGAAATGAATCGAAGAGAGCTCCTACTGCTATCACCACAACACATGAACGAGAGGCCTAAGAGATCTTGGCTCATCAAGTCATCCCAGGAAGGGGTACTCATCCAAGCTACATAAAGTACTTGGTGCATTGAAAGGGCTTGCTTGATAGTGAGACAAGTTGGGAGCATGAGTTATCCTTGTACAAGTACAAAGACTTGGTTTGAGGTTATGAAGACATGACGAGGACGTTGCAGAATTAGGTAGGGGAGAATGACACGAGCGTGCAATGGAAGAAGATCCTGGAAGCTTTTGGAATCCTCCACACAATTCTTTATACAAATATCCATGTAAATCTAGATAATTCTTAGAAAGTTTTAGAGTATTCTAGGTAATTCTGTAAATATCTAGAGCCTTGTAGATATCCTAAATGTTTTTAGAAAGTGATTATGGACCGTTAGATTGGATTGATCTCTACTATCCATTGAGGAGGTGGAAGGTTATAAATACCCCCAAGGTGCCAAGGAGGAGGACACTTCAGTTTGTACTCTCATTCTTGCAATACACAAAGCATTCTCCAAACTTTCTTATCTAAGTTCTCTCCTCTCGACTTTCTGACGAGCTTCCTCTTGTGATCAAGCCTCCTAGTAGGGTCTAAGGGAAAAAGGTTGACTTAGGTACTAGCTGGGTGTATCTAAGCGCCGCACGGTTGGTTGGAAAATCCAAGTCCGTGACATAGTACATGTTAATTTAGAGATCATTTGATAGTGTAATTTTTGTATATGCATAAACTTGTAAAATTCAATAGGAGGCAAGAGCTATTAAAGGATGGATAAGAAGTATCCACTAAAAGTTTGCTCTACGCCCTACTTGAAATTCCCATTTTGCTAAGTTAGCACATGTGGGTCCATAAGACTCTACCCTTAGGAACTTTGAATGGACACACCATTTTATCTGATAAGTTTGGTCCAATTTAAGTTTGTTCTTGATCTCTACTGCCTTAAGCTTAGCTGATGGTTGGAATCTAATTGTTGTCTAACTCCTCAACTAGTCACTTGTAAACACACACCAGTTAAGATGATCATGTTAACATTTGATATAAAAACACATATAAACTAATGTTTTCTTTTTATTTTTTATTTTTTGATTGATTGATTTAAAAACAAAGAATGAATATGCAGTTCATTTCATTGTCCCAGAGTCTTGAAAAGGCATCCATATTTCTAGAATGTCCAAAGGTTTGGCATAACCTTAATCTATATATACATATCTTTCTTTCAGTTGAATTTTATTCTTATTTCATTTCTGGTCAAGCTTATGGTTAGAATAGATCCTATTAGTCTCTCAGAACTTGTTAACATGAACATGCTAGAACTGGTAAGATATAGAGAAAAATGCAATTATTCTCATAAACTATCAGCTTTTGATTTTAAGACTTTGTTATGCCCATGTATTTCTAGTTCCCATGCCTTGTTTTAATATTTTGACTAACAAATATATAGTTGCAGGCTAATGGAGTGTACCATATGACCAATAAAAGAGACTGAAGTGACATCTTAATTTAAAGAAGAGGAGCAAAATTCTGAAGTGCGATAGTTTAGAGGTATTTTTCAATTTTGAAAGCATATAAATACTTACAAATAATCTGTAGTTGAAATGGGTATTTGCATTTTTTTTCATACCATGCTTTGACTTTATTGAGTTGGTTTGTAATTATATTTATGTGTTAATAATTATTACCCCAAAGCATTGTGGGCACGTTTTATGGATCTACGTTGGTATTACCCTAAAGCTTGATGCAAGTTAGCCTTCATATTACCATAATTAGATCAAGAATTGTTACTAGTTTAATCTGTTGAACTGTTGTTACTAGAAATCCCTATAAGCACACTCATCCCACCTCATCTACTTCCCATTGATATTTACCCTATTGTTATAGGTTCATCATGATAGTTCTAACTATTAATGCTAGCAATTATGATTTAGAACTTACTAATTTGATTCTTCATGGATCCAATATACCTATTAGTTGATTAACTTGGCCTGCACGGATAAAGATATGCCTAGAAATTGAAGGAAAAGGATTTGCAAGACTTCTAATACCAACACAATAAAATTTGGAACTTTAAAGAATTTCTGGGTTTACAATTAGATAAAAATTGTTAAGTTCCAATTTTGAACTAGCTAGATATATCAATGTTTCAACTTTCAACACTTATTCTCCAGCAACTGCATTTTTTGTCACAATTCATATATTGTTTAGATTCTTACATCTTTGTTCCTTATTCTTCCCTTGTTTTTCCTTTTTGTGGAGGTTAACTAGAAAAGCCAATACTTTAGTGTTTTTTTAGTATTGGTATTCCATATTGTTGGTTTACATTGCTAGTTGGTTTATGGCATCTATATAACTTGTGAGATGTTTTGGTAGGTTTACATTGCTTGTTTCAAGTTTTCACCAAGATATTTGATGCTTTTGTCACATTTACTATTTATTAGACTAAATATATTAGGATTAGGAACAAATAAAAACTTCTTAATTAGTGTATAGTCTGAATGATAAGAATGTTAAAAGTGAAGCTTTACAATATTTAATAGATAATTAAGATTAAATATTTAACAAATAATTAATACATTATAACTAAAAATAAAAGTATACTTAGAATAAAATAATAAATTTTACATTTAATGAGTAATTAATAGATTAATATTAAAAAAATTATTAAATTAATAATAAATAAATAAAATTTAATAAGTTAATAAGATTAAATATTTAATTAATAATTAATAGATTAAAACTAAAAATAAAGATATAATCAGAATAAAATAATACATTTAAATTTCAACAATTATTAATAGATTTGTTATGAAAATAAAATATAATTACCTAAAATATAAATTTGAAATTTATTAAATTAATAGTAGATTAATATAAAGATAAACAATATTTAATAAGTAATTAAGATTAAATATTAACAAATAATTAATACACTATAACTACAAATAAAACTATAATTAAAATACAATAATGAATTTTTCATTTAATGAAGTAATAAATTAAAAATAATTATATTAATAATAGATTAATATAAAGATAAATAATATTTAATAAATAATTAAGATTAAATATTTAATAAATAATTAATAGATTAAAGCTAAAAATAAAAGTATAATTAAAATGGATCAATGCATTTAAAAGTTAATAAGTAATAAATAAATTTTTTCTTTAAAATAAAAAATAATTCCCTAAAATAAAAATTTGAAATTTATTAAATTAATAGTAGATTAATATAAAGATAAAAAATAGTTAACAAATAATTAAGATTAAATATTAACAAATAATTAATACACTATAACTAGAAATAAAACTATAATTAAAATAAAATAATGAATTTTTCGTTTAATGAAATAATAACTTAATAATAAGTTAAAAATAATTATATTAATAGATTAATATAAAGATAAATAATATTTAATAAGTAATTAATAGATTAAAGCTAAAATAAAAGTATAATTAAAATGGATCAACGCATTTAAAAGTTAATAAGTAATTAATAAATTTTTATTGAAAATAAAATATAATTACCTGAAATGAAAATTTGAAATTTATTAAATTACTAGTATTAATATAAAGATAAAAAGTATTTAATAAATGATTAAGATTAAATATTAACAAATAATTAATACACTATAACTACAAATAAAACTATAATTAAATAAAATTATGAAATTTTCATTTAATAGAATAATTAATTAATAATAATTTAAAAATAATTATATTAATAATAGATTAATATAAAGATAAATAATATTTAATAAATAATTAAGATTAAATATTTAATAAATAATTACTAGATTAAAGCTAAAAATAAAAGTGTAATTAAAATGGATCAATGCATTTAAAAGTTAATAAGTAATTAATAAATTTAAAAAATTTTTAATTTTTGTAATAAATAAAGATAAAGAATATTCAATAAATAATTAATGGTTAAATATTTAATAAATTAATATTACAAATAAAACTATACTTAAATGAATTAATAACTTTAAATTTTAATAAGTAATTAATGGATTAAGACTAAAAAATCATAATTAAAAAAATAATGAATTCTAGATTTATTACAAGATTAATAGTTTAAGCTTAAGACATAGAATCTTTAATTAATATTTAAAATTAATTCTTTTTAATAATTAAGATTAGCTACTTGATGAAGTAATGAAAAATACATCAAATCTCTCTTTACAAAGTATACTCAACCAAGAGATTTAACTATGTTTATAGAGTTAAATTGAGAAATATTATGAGTTATGTTGTTCTTCCAATTTCATTAAGCTTCCTCATACTTAAATATATAACTTATAAGGAAGCTTTTTTTACACATAGGGAAGCTTATACTTGTGATATAGCTAAATGATCAACTTGTGAATACTTGGAATGTGTTGAATGTAATAACCCAGAAAAAAAAAAAAGAGAAAAAGAAGGGAGAAAAAGGAAAGGAAAGAGAAGCTGGAAAATTTTCGGACAGCTGAGAATTTTCTAAGTCTTCTCGCCATAGCGAGATATGGAATCGCCATAGCGAGAATGCCTCTTCGCCGTAGCGAGTATGTCCCTAGCTATAGCGAGTGCGGCATTCCATATAGAAACCAGTAAGTTGCTCGCCGTAGCGAAATTGTTCCTAGCTATAGCGAGTATGGCATTCCATATAGAGACCAGGGAGTTGCTCGCCGTAGCGGCGCTTTAGCGAAGGCAGAGGTCTGGAATAGACCCGATCTCGCCGTAGCGACGCCATAGCGAAGACAAAAGTCTGGAACAGACACGAGCTCGCCGTAGCGAGGTCACTAACTCGCTGTAGCGAGAGCGGTCCAGAAAAGCGAAGAAAAGAGAAATTGACTTTTAAAAGCTTCCAAATCTCTTCTTTCTTCTTCTAACCGACTCTAACTCGTCTTAGGAGAGAGCAAAGGGCGGAGGAGAGAGAGAGAAGCTGAAGAGAAGAGGAAAGCACAAGAAAGGTATGAATCCTCATGGTTTCCTCTTCATATGTGGCCCTCTCCCTTTTTCCCCTCTTTCCTACGGTTCAGATGTTAGGAATGGTTAGGTTTGAGTCTGGTTTAGAGGAGAGAGAGTGGGAAACCATTCTTGAGAGAGATTAGAAGTAGATAGTCTTCTCTTCTTGCTTTTCCCCTTTCTTATGAGTTGAGAAAGAGAGGGATAGTTCATGGACCCTAGAGTGAGGAAGAAACCTAGAGTGAGAAGCTCAGTAGAGCCAATTAGAAGAGATCCCTAGCTTAAGAATTTAGTATGAAGTATTGATTCCATGCTTTTGTGTGGTTAGGCTCAAGAGGGAACTCTCCCATCTAGAAGTTGTTGTGAAATCAACAAGGGAGGAGACCATTGACAGAGCAAGTAGTAAATAGCCAGCAAAGGTAGTTCTCTCCACTTTCTCTCATGCATAATTGTGTGTTTACATTGTCTTGCTTGTGTGTATGAATGAGATGAGCTATGAGAAGTGTGTTAGCATGATTATGTGAGATGATGGTTTAAATGATTGTTTGGTTTGCTTGAGGAAATGGAAAAGCCAATAACCCTGAAGCCAAGGTGAGGATGAGCCGAAGCCCTAAGTTGGTTGAGCCATGTCTCCCAAAAGTGAGGTTGACTCCCAAAGAGTAAGGGTGAGTCTAAGTACCTCTAAAAGTATGGGAAGGCAAATCCAAAAGCCATAAGGGAAGGGGTGAGGCCGATCCAAGTACTCAGCGAACTCATGAATGTTATCCATGGCCATTTCACATGTTTAAACGTTTTCTATCATGTTTTACATGCTAACATGCCATACATGCATAATGAGACTTGTTGCATGCAATATATGTATGTTTGAATGAGAGTTGAACTGCTGAGATTCTCCGAATCTCACCCTCCCTCTCCACCATCCAACCATGCCAGGTGGCCCAAGTGAGATTAGAGATGGGAGCAACCACCAACAAGCATGAAGCTAGGGATAGAGATGATTTGTACTACATTGTATATGTAACTTGTACATGAGATGTAAATGATGTATATGATGTAGCATGTACAAATATTGTAAGACAATGTATGTATTAATGATGAATGTATGAGAATGAGCTTTATGATGAATGAAATAGCATGGTTGAATGAGGAAGAGCCAATGGTAGCTTAGTATAGATGGGTGCATGAGTGGGCATGGGGTAGTGAGTTTCCCCAATCTGAGTTATTAGACACTTGAGGCATGATTGATAGTTCCGATAGAAGCTTTCTCATGTGCTCAAAGAGTCATAGAAATAGAAAACTTAAGATTGGACCCCATTAGCCACACTTTTGGCCAAGAAAGGGCCATTTTGAATATGATGTCATAGAATAGCCATATGACCTCTTCTAGCCATGAGATTTGACATGGAACTAGAGTATGTTTAGAGCTTTCTGGGAAGCTAGAGTTCATGTCATTTAGAGGTCTATAGCATTTTCTATGAGCATTCAAAGTTGACATCAGAAATTCGGATTTCAGAAAATCACTATTCATTTGGTCAGTTTTGAAATCATGTCATCCGAGGGGCAAACGTAGTCCAATGGCTACGAAATTTTATACACAGAAACTAGATGGTCACAGTGACTTGTAGGAACTGGAAGCACCTCATTTAGAGGTCCAGAGAGTGAGTTATGCAATTTCGAAGTTCCTGCCCAGAATCAGACCCCCAACCAGACCCGAGGTACTGTTTCATCGGTTTCCGGGGAATTGGCTTGGTGGACTGATCTGGAGATATTTGTCTCCTCTAGCTAACATCCACATCTTTCCATAGAGATAGAGTTTATGAGCATTGGATTTTTGTGGAATTAGTTAGACATTTTCAAAGTCCATATCAGTAAACTGTGACAGCAAAGAAGCCCCCTATGACCAGTGAGCTATTTCGATGTCAAACGCAGAATGAGTGAGAGATTGAGACTTCTAAGTATTTTTAGCATGAAGTAGACGTCTCAAAATTTCTATATTGACCCAGATCATGTAGATACGATTTTTCTGCATTTAGTTATGAATTTCCAAAGTTAGCCCAGAAAAGAGGTAAAATCTGCCACTAGCGAAAATGCATGTCTCCAATCCCTTTTTGCTTTCCATGAGTTCTAAGCATATAGTAGGGATTGAAATAAGTCTCAATAGAGTACTTGAGCATGAGGAACCATAGAGAGAGCTCAACCGGTCCATGTTACTTCTAAAGTGGATCTCTACCTACACATAGTGCCATAGAAAAAGCAAGCATAAGGTAGAGAGTTTATCTCCCTTGTGAGTTCCGCATATGTATATGAGTAAGAGGGCACGCTGGGTATGAGCTAGAGGTTAAGGTGTCACATTGGCTATGTGCGAAAATTGAAGAAGTAACATACAAGGAGTGAAACCAATAAATGCATGTATTACAAATATCTATTGTTATTTGATGCCTTCTCTCAAATTCACTCACTTTCATTTATCTTTTTATTAAGTTTCCTTATGTATATTATGCATATCAATTGCATAATGTAGGATTTAGGGATGGATAAAAGTTAGATCCACATAAGGAATATAGCTTATATGGTGTATAGATAAGGCGTTGATGGGTTTCTTCAATGGGCATTCAGTCAAGTTGGGGTGACTGATATAATTCGATGCCCATGCAAGGGGTGCAAGAATACGACTTAGAAGCTAAGAAATGAAGTGAAGGCAGATTTGTTTAGGAAGGGTTCTAGTGAGAGTTATGAAGTGTGAGACTCACATGGAGAAGTTCGACATAGTGCCCATAGTCCTCTTCAGCATCCAAATAATGAAGTATATGAGGATCATGATGAGGAAGATAACATCATTGAAATGTTACATGATGCATTCGATGACACATATTCAGAGGAGTCACCTAACTTGCAGGCTAGCCAATTTTTTAAACTGTTAGAAGATGCTTAGACTGAATTTTATCCTAGTTGTAATAAGATTTCAAAGTTGTCTTTTATAGTGAAACTCCTTCACTTGAAATGCCTTAATCATTAGAGCAACAAATCTATGGATCCATTGTTGAATTTATTCAAGGATGTTCTAACTGAAGGGGCATTAGTACCTAACTCTTACTATGAAGCAAAGAAGGTTGGTAAGGAGCTCGGATTAGATACACCAAGATTGATGCATGTGAGAATGACTGTATATTATACCGACGAGAGCATGCCAATACAGAATCATGCCCTAAGTGCAACATGTCTAGATGGAAGTTGATAGTCACAAAGGTAAGAAAGTGCCACGTAAAGTGTGATGATATTTTCCATTAAATCCTAGGTTGCAACGGTTGTATATGGCTCGACATACAGCTAAAGAGATGAGGTGGCATATGGAAGAATGCATTGATGATGGTGTGTTGCGGCACCCATCTGATTCCATTACTTGGAAATCATTTAATGACCAACATCCTAACTTTGCCCGTGATTGCAAAAATGTACGAATGGGTCTAGCTAGTGATGGATTCCAGCCTTAAGGAAATATGAGTGCTAATCATAGTATTTGGCCAATTATGCTAATTTCATATAATTTGCTGCCATGGTTATGTATGAAGCAGCCATACTTTATGATGACACTTCTTATTCCAGGTCCTAAGTGTCCAGGTGATGACATAGATGTGTATTTGCAACCAATGATTAAAGAGTTATAGGAATTATGAAATGATGGCATTGACACATATGATGCCTACTCACAATCCAATTTTAAGATACGTGCAGCTATTATCTAGACAATTAATGACTTTCTGGCATATGCAAACCTTTCAGGGTGGTCCACCAAGGGGAAGCTTGCATGTCCCTGTTGCCACAAAGGCACACATTCTATTTCTTTAAGAAATAAGTTGTGTTACATGGGACATCGTCGCTTCCTTCTAGCTAATCATCCATGGTGCTGAAATAGAAGGGCATTTGATGGCACAGATGAACATTCAATTGCACCCTCTCTTCTAACTAGTGACGAAGCACTTATGCAGCTCTAGGTATTAGGCAATGTAAGTTTTGGGAAAGGTCAAAAGTGAAAATGTTACCACCCTAATAATACTCTTAATTGGAGGAAAAAAAGTATTTTCTTTAGACTACCCTACTGGAAAACCCTTATGCTTCGACACAATCTTGATATTATGCATATAGAAATAAATGTGTCTAATAACATAGTGTCAACATTGATGGGTGTGGTTCAAAAGACCAAGGATACATTGAAGAGTTGATATGACTTGGTTAATTTGGGGATTAGGCAATAGTTGCACCCAATAGAAGACAAAAACAAAATTCTAATTCCAGCAGCATGTTATACATTATCCCCACAAGAAAAGTCAAAAATTTGTAACTTTTTGTCTAATTTGAAGGTGCCTGGCGCCTTCTCTTCAAGTATCTTAAGGTGTATCAATATTCGTGAGTGAAAAATCTTTGGCTTGAAGTGTCATGATCACCATGTATTGTTGCAATACATATTCCCACTTGCAATACGCAGCTTGTTGCCCAAGAAAGTGTTTGAACCTATAATAAAGTTGAGGAAATTTTTTAAAAACTTATGTTCTAAGTGCTTGAGAACAGAAGATCTTGATGTCTTGGAAACCCAAATTGCAATCACATTGTACAAATTGAAAATGGTGTTTCCACCTGCCTTTTTCGATATCATGGTCTATTTGCCTATTCACTTGCCAAGAGAGGCTAAGTTTGGTGGGCCTGTATAATATCGATGGATGCATCCCATTGAGAGGTAAGGTAGACTAATTAATTGATGTCTATTATTATTACTTTTAAAATATCTAACCTTATTTATATCAACTTATGCATGTAGATACTTACAGACACTGAAAACCTATGTTCACAACAAGGCTCGTCCAGAAGGTTCAATAATAGAAGGTTATTTGGCAGATGAATGTCTTACTTTTTACTTGAAAAATATTCCCACAAAGTTTAATAGACCTCCTAGAAATGATGATAGACATGTGGAACATGATAAAATGTCCATCTTCAATCAAAGTGGGTAGACAAGAGGATGTTACAAATCAATATTTTTATCAGATGTAGAGTTTAATCAAGCTTGTATGTATGTGCTTCAAAACTGTGAAGATGTTTGGCCATTTATTGAGTAAGTCTATAGGACTTAAACCACCATTTACTTGAAAATTTTTTTCTATTATCAAGTCTTAATTAGTTAGGTCATGTATTATAGGAAGCACAAGGTGGAAATGGAAACACATGCCTCAGTGGTTGACGAGTTCTCAAAATGGTTTCATGCACAAGTATGTTTCAACCTCATGTGTCCATTGATTGGTTTATAAGTTACTATATTCACACATGTTTGCATTTACAAGTTTTAGAATTAAGTGCATAAGGTGATACAAGTGATGACCTCATAAGTCTTGGAGTTGGACCACTTAAAATGGTTCATCATTATTCTACATTTATGGTGAATGGATTTAGATTCCATACTAGACATAGAGCCTCCGATAGGAGAACACAAAATAATGGAGTTCTTGTAAGGGATGATGATTCAAACGAGACAAAAGAATATTATGGCATCCTAGAAGATATATATGAGTTATCATATGTTAGGAATAAGAAAGTGTATCTCTTCAAGTGTCATTGGTGGGACATGGGTCATTTAGGAAGAGGATACAAGGTTGATAAGTATGGAATCACGAGCATCAACACTCAATATTCACTGAATTTAAATTAGCCATTTGTCTTAGCATCTCAAGTAGAACAAGTATTTTATTTGGAGGATATTTGTGACCCAAAATGGCTTATTGTTGTAAAGACAAATCCTCGTGACCTTTTTAGTATGCCAAAGATGATTGATGATGGCATTGATGGGGACAATGAAGAACTATTAATTGATGAGGCTTATCAGCAGATTGAAATTGAAATAGATT
This sequence comes from Erythrophleum ivorense, assembly GCA_026724425.1. NCBI lineage: Eukaryota > Viridiplantae > Streptophyta > Magnoliopsida > Fabales > Fabaceae > Erythrophleum > Erythrophleum ivorense. The sequence continues at coordinate 2,133,694 of JAIUCV010000033.1, read as the reverse complement.
TGACTACAAATGATGATGTGGGCATTGACCTAGTGATCTACCTTCATAGAGATGACATTCAGCCAGAAACAATAACCCATTCAAGTCAACGCCCCCAACCAAGTGGGCCAAACACAATTGATGTAGTGGACGAATTCATTGATGACAATGATGAGGATGTATCCACCAATGAAGAAGATATGGAAGATATACTCGATGAGAATGATACTGATGACACCGATGACACTAATGACACCAATGATGACATAGATTAAATATATTTATGGTACTATAAATGCATTTGAACTATTAGAACCTATTGTATTTACATATGAATTACTTTATGTTTTTATGATCAACTTAACGGTTGTATTCAAACTAATATATCTCACGCTTTATTTGTAATTTTTCAGGAAATGTTGGGTTGTGGATGCGGGAGGGTAGGAGGAAGAAGTGGAAAAGGAAACAAACGCGGTAGTAGTCGATTGAGACATGACCACATAGGTAATGTGACACCACCCTCAAGGGGCAAGCAATAGAGAATGCTTTTGAGTGTAGGGAGTCTACTCCACCCACATTGGCACAGTCAGTGACACACAAGAATAGGATGATTCTTCCCCCATGCAGCCATTACTAAATCAGAGTAGTGTATGTATAATTTAGTCTATTTATGGTTTACTTTATTGTAACACACACATAAATATGTATTGATGTGCAAATATTTTTTATGATCTATATGCCTTATTCAGCTTCTTGTAGTAAAGCTAAGAAAGGGTGGGGGAAGTATAAGTGTGTGTCTATTGATACAGAGACAAAATATGGTAGAAAGATTGTTATTAACATCTTTGAAGACTTCAAGTGGGCTGTTGGAGAGGGTGCTCGAGAGTTTTCCAGTTACTGTGTTTGGGTGGTTCGAACCACTTTATTATTTAGAGATGGTGATTGGCTCGCTTAGCAAGAAAAATATGGTGAGGTCATGTGGTTAAAAGTTAAGGGTAATATACTTGTATATAAACAATTATACAAACTAAATGATATTTAATTTTTTAGCAAGCTAAGTCTTTACATACACAATTATAATTACTTATGTTTGTGGTTTATAGGATAAATTTAAACCACGTGAGGGTCAATCTGAGTTGTCGATGAAATGCCTTACTATAAGCACTTTGCAAAGACTATTTTGGAATTGGAAGACTAAGTTGCATGATCTTGTCAAACTATTAGATACAGATGAGGATAGGCATGCAGTTCGACCAGTTGATGTGCACCTTATAGATTGGGATTGGTTACTCCGACATTAAGCTACTGAAGATTTTAAAGTAATGTACTCTTAGTATATAGTATGGTCTGAACATGTTTAATTATATGTAATTCTTATAACTATTATGAAAAGAATAATAAATGTTTTTGCCTAACTGCAGGTAATGAGTGATAAAAACAAACTAAATAGGGGAAAGCAAATGACAAAGCATACATGTGGCACACAATCATTTACAAAGGTAGAGCATAGTCTGGTAAGGACGATGTCTTCTTTTTTATTTACAATTACATATTTATATGCCTATTTTGTTTTCCTTATGATTACAAGATGAAATAATATTTGTAAAATATTCTAGGGGGATCTTGTTACTGGAGAACCCGCGGGACCCAACATGGTGCGGGAGGCACAACACACTCATTGAACAAAAGAAGGGGAGATAGGGTGGGTCGACCCTAAATCACAAGAGATTCATGTAACTCTTAGATATCTCTTAATTTTTAACCTTTGTTCAACTACAACTTATTGTTTATAGTTTTAATTTGTTGCTTAAATTACAGGGTTGCTTACATGAGCTTGTTCTCTAGCAACAATCATCAAAGTCGAATCTCGCATGATTGGAGATGAGATTTTGTTTACTGTGCTAGGTACACGATCAAGGTTTATTCGTAGGAAAGGGTATGGAAAGAAACTTCAAAAAAAGAGATCTATTGACCAAGTTGATGTAGACTATCAAGTATCATCTATAATAAAGCAAGTTTGGGAAAAAAATGGAACAAAAACGAGAGGAGGATCATGCCCATCTGGCACAAGAGTGAGAAGAAAATGGATAAAAGGTGCAAGAAGAATTTGAATGGAAGTTACAGCAAGAGCGAGCCTAGATGGCCCAACAAGTGCAAGATGAAGTTCGTGCACAGGTTGTTGCCTTGCTATCTACATTGCAACAATAGGTATATAAGACACTTCCTTTCCCTTTTTCCAATATTGAAAAATATTTAGAATTTTTTCTTATCTGACAAAGACATTTACCTTCAAGTAGCGGTGCTTCTGGCATACCAAATTAGTGAACTTAGATTGATGGTGGTATATTTGTAAGCACTACCTATTTCTTATTGGTTTGAACCTTAATTAAAAATTAGCTTCAAGTTAAAACTTGAACTCAAATGTTGTTTGGTATTTGAACTAGTATTATCTTTATTTTAGTCCAAGATGATTAATGGAACTAAATTCAATAACATGGTTTGTTTTTTTCTTTAAAGGTTGAGTGAGCTTCACAGGATGAAGGAGCACATTAAGTCTATTGAACTTCACTAGTTGTGTCTTTAAGTAGTTGGACAGTTATCAATATTGAATGTAAGCTTATGACTTTAGTTTTCTAATTGCAAATCGTGTATATGTACAATTTATGAATATAAAATTCATTTCAATAAATTTTTTCTTTCACTTTGACGTGATTCAATTTAGTTATTGTAATCTTGTTTTATTATTTATTTTTTTCTTTGAAAGCTTTTTGTTAAAATATTTGAATTTTATGTTATCTTTTAGGTAAATTTTGCTTAATAATATATAGGATATCAAAAAAAAAATTGACACCATTAGCGGCGACCTCTGTTGTCACTAAAGGAATCCAACAGAATTTAATGGTAGCTGATGTAGTGTTTTTTAAAATAAACCATTAGTGGTGATAGACTAAAGGTTGAACTTTTAGCAGTGACTAAGGTTGTTGCTAATAACACTTTAGTGGCGACAAATACACCACTGAATAAGAACTTTTTAATGGCAACCCAAACTTATTGCTACTGAAAAACCTTTCATTTGTGGCAATATTTTTGCTACTAATAATAACTTTTTAGTGACAACATACTATGGTCGCCACTAAAAATGGTAATTAGTGGCAATTTTTTTGTCACTAATTGTAATATCATAATGTATTTGCCTCAACTTTATGTTCACTTAGACTTAATTCTATATGATTTCCAAAGAAAAGAGCAATACCGTGGCAATTTTCCTGCTATGTATCGGGGTGTTTTAAACTCATAATTTTGCCCCGTGGGTCTCATGAACCCATCAATCACATACTTTACTTAAAATTCATTTCTAAAACTCATACATAGCATAAAATAGATCATGAACCACGGATACAAAGTCAAAAACCCCAAAATGTAATTTCTCAAAACGGGCTTGAAAGTTAGATTTTTGGCCCTAATTTTGGAAAATCATAACTAATTCTAAGAAAATGGGAATCAAGAAAACCATATCTTGATGGAAATATCTGGATGTTAAATTTATACTAAAAATAATTTCAAACCACAATCTCAGAGTTTGGACCATGTTTGACATCGAAAAAGAGACAAAGGTCCGGCTATCCCTGATACTGATGCAGCTTGCTGTCATGAATTTCAAAAATTCATAACTAATTCCAAGAAAATCCAATCTAGGTGAACTATACCAATTTGGAAAGATAAAGATGTTAAGTAGAGGAAAAAAATAAGTCCAGATCATTTCAGTAGCCTTTGGACCTCGAAAATGGATGGAACAACAATGAAGGTTGGATGGCTTTCCTGATGCTGACACATAAATTCAGAAGTTATTTCTCCCTCCATAGACCTCCGATTAAGGTGCTTCTAATTGTTATAGATCACTATGGATGTTTAGTTTATCCCCATAAAATTTTATGACAATTGGATATCTTTTGATCTATGAATTACATAGATTCATTTTCGGACCTATGGTAACAGTGCACTAACCAAAACCATCAAAATTTCCTAACTTCAACAATTCGCCAAATATCCCCTAGACCTCCAAATACTACCCACTTTAGCTTCCCAAGAAGCTCTCAACAAGCTCTAGATGCATTATATTTCACATCAAGAAGAGTTCATTGGTCATACTTTGATATAGCTTACAATTTTAGCAGTTTTGATACCATAAATGGTTTAAAATGAGAGCAAATGGTCCCCTACATGCTTTAGTACCTCTTAGACAAGTTTTAGAGCATAAACATAGTATATATGAAATGCCCCAATGATTCAAATTATCATACATTTCAAACTCACTATGCTATGGGCAAAAATACACTAGTACATACAAGCCACCAAAAGGCCAAATCTCAGTTTTTCCATTACTTTGGCTCTATACATGGTTTACACATTATTTATACATACATTTACACTTGCCCAAATATTTACATCTCAAAAATAATAGGTACATATTTATTTTGGCACCTCTTTACATCAAAAGAACTAAAACAAACTATACAACTACCTAAGCATGCTCAACTAGGCTCTTTGGTTTGCACTTTGATCTCCTTGAGCTCCACCTAACATGTTAAGATGGGAGAGGGAAGAGGGTGAGATTCATGGAATCTCAATAGCTCATGCACTCATTTAAAGAAGCAATCAAGGCATATAAACAAGTCAAAGCATGCAAGTAGGCATCTAACTATTTACAATCATACAACACATGATTTACATGACATGAATATCATATTAATGCCAAGAATAAGCTTTAAGGACTTTTGGTCTAGCCTCATCCGATTTATAGGGACTTTTGGATGGCCTCACCCTTGGTTTAGGGACTTTTGACTTGGCCTTACTCAGTTATGAGACTTTTGGCTTTGTCTTACCCATTTCTAGAGACTTTTGGCTCTACCTCATCCATCTCTAAGGACTTTTGGCACTACCTCACCTGAGCAATTTTCATAACCCAAAACATAAGGTTATTGGTACCAATACATTAAGGCAACATCAAATGGCATGTTTCATAATACAAGCATATACACAACCATACAATGACTATTACACATCCAAGAATGCAACAAGAAAGAGTGGAGAACTACCTTATAAGCTAATACAAGCCTTCCCTTTTGATTTCTCTTTATCTTTCTTGGTCTCAACACCACAACTAGATGGAGTCAATTCTCTTGAGCCTAAATATAACAAAGTGCATAAAATTACTCTCTTATAACTCAAATAACACTCACAAGGCTAAGGGGTTCTTCATCAAGGCAAACCCTACAAAATATGTAAGAACCCTTACTTTCTCTCTCTAGAATTTTGCTAACTCTCCTTCTACTTCCTTAGTATTTCTTAACTTATCACACTCTCTTTCAAGGGTTTTCTTGCTCATTCTAGGTCAGAACAGAGCTATCTTACTCAACAACCCATGGGAAGGAAACTTAAAAGGAGAAGAAGAAAGGTTTAAGGAAAAGAAGCATGGTTATGCATGGGTATCTTTAAAGATTCTTACCTTTCTTCCTTGTTGTTTCTTCCTTCTTCCTTAGTTCTCTTGGTCTCCCCTTCTTTCTTAAGCCCTTTTTCTCTATTTTAGATGGAGCTTAAGTCGATTAAAAGAAAAGAGATGCTTCTGGAGTCTTTAAGAAGGAGAAATATACTTTTTCACGCTTTTTCATACTAACCCTCGCTATAGCGAAGAATAACCCTCGCTATGGTGAGCACGTATCAGTCCCAGACCTCTGTTCTCGCTACGGCGCACGCTATTGCGAGAAACCCCCTGGTTTTTGTATGGGATGCTTGAACTTGCTATCACTAGAAACATTCTCGCTATAGTGAACAAGCACATTCATTATAGTTAGGTCATTTCTCGCTATAGCGAACAGGTACATTCGCTATAATTAGGCCATTTCTCGCTATAGCTAACAGACTTAGAAAAATTTCAGGATTTCAAAATTTTCAACAATTTTTGGTTGTTACACTAATGGCTTTTTTTTGTGGTGACTATTAAATTAAAAAAATTAATTTTTTTTCAAATATTATTTAGTGGCGACCTTTGTCGCCACTAAAAATAATTTAGTGTCGCTTAAATATTATTAGTGGTAACAAAGGTCGCCGCTAATTATTGAATTAGTGGAGATTTTTTTTGTCGCCATTAAAGACCTTTTGTTACATCAATATTTGTCGCGATTAGCGACGACCCATTATCATCACTAAAATTTTTTAGTGGTGACTTTTATTCTTTTAGCTATGACTTTTGTCACCACTAAAAACTATTTTTTTTTGTAGTATGTCTTGGCTCATATAATTTTAATTATCATTGTTTATAAATTTAACAATATTGCCCCACAATGTTTGATGTTGTATATTTGTTTTTGTTCTAACAAAAAATATAGCATTTGTACATGGATCAAATAAAATTAATAAATCATATTCAAATTTGATTACTACTCTATTTTAATGTGTTATATATATATATATCATAATATATTAGATATCATAATTATATCGAAGAAAACAAATTAATATATTATTTCTTAATATATTATGTATCAAATTATTAATATATTTGAATTTAAATAAAATGAAAAGATAAAAAATAGAAAGGATCTATTTTTTACATGTATTTTATTTTTTTTATAAATCTTGTTCATTATTAGCATCAGTTAAAACTGTGGCTTTATATAACTATTTTATTTTAAAAATAAATTTAGAAATGGATTAGAGATGAAATTTTTTGTGCCTAAATTAGAGATGTAGAGATGAAGATTTTTTGAGCTAGAGATGGAAATTTTTGTTTCTGATCAAGAATTTCTATCTCTTATCAAAGATAGGAAAATTCCATTTCTAATCATCTCTGATTTAAAGATGATTTTTTTTAAATCTCAAAATGTAGGGTTGAGTTGTGTGAGTACTTGAAGATTGTTAGGTTGAGTGGACGATTTTACTAATGAGATAAGAATATACATATTAGCTTTAACATAACCAAAACTAGGAATTATGCTACTGATTGTGTGTTCGATTAATTTTATAAGGGATTGTGAAATTAATTAGGAATATGCTTATATGAAATTTGGAAAAATACTTATAAGTAAAATTAAATCCTAAGCTTGCATAATTACATTAAAAGCATGGTAAATAGGGTTAAGTCTATATGAAATACTTTGGGTATTAGTAATCCTAGGTTCCTTTAATTGCCCAATAATCCAAATCTTAGTTTTGATTTCAATTTTGCAATGCTTCAGTATTTAGTATTTAGTTTTAATTGCCTAGTAATACAAATAATTTAGGGATTAATTACTTAATTGAAGTTAAGGTGTAAAATTTAGTATTTAACAACTCTTTAACTACAAATTGTTGTGGGAACGATACTTCACTTATCACTTTATTATTGTATGCAATATATATATTTATGTGCAAGTAATCGTATTCTCAAAATCAATTGTGGATTTCAACAGAATCTAGACATAATATCTTGAAATATATCATATTTTGTGGTAGTTCAAATAAAATTGAACATCTAAGACCAAGAAATAACTTAATAGATGTGCTTTCAAAGAGACTCACAAAAGAAATTGTATAAAAAATGTTGAAAGGAATTAGATTAAAACCTATAACATAGAGTCATTAGTAATAAAAATCTAACTTCTTCTTAGACCAAATCTAATCAAAAAATTCAATGGGTAAAACAAGTTTTTGATAAGGGGTTAGGGGCACTAGGGAATTATTAATTAATTCAAACATGTTGCATAAATTAGGTTTGGAGGGTGAGTATTACATTCTTAATGAAGTTAAAGTACATTTACAAAGTTTTAAAGAACTTTAACTATATGAACAACAAATAGTGGAGCCACTCTTCATAGAAGTTGAAATTAAATTTTTAAAAAATTTCATGAAAATCTAGGGGGTAGCACATAGCCAAATATAGCTATATTTTCGTTAGCTTTGTTGAAGGTATTTAAACTTGTGTGTGGTAGTTCCATTTTTAACTGAAGAATTAGGGTTCATGGAATAATCATACCAATAATTTGTTAAACCCTTGAACTATTTATACTAATAGAAGGTCCAAATTCAAGATGCTATTCTTATGCATAATTCTATATAAAAGAAAAAAATACTTATTTTTTTCAAATTAAGTTAAGGATTGTTGGAGATAGTTTGAAAAATCGTGGCCAATATGCAACTGGTCTACTTGTGCATAGTTTCTAGTTAACTAATTCAATGCAGGGAAGAAAAGAATTTGAAACATAGAACTAATGGTTAACTAATGGAAATGAATAGTTGACTTATATGTTTCTATAAGGCATGATTATTTAAAGTTTTGTCTATAAAAAAGATTTCTAAATGCTTAAATGATAGAATATATATATATATATATATAGAAAACTATCTCTCATATTCCTAATCTTCTAAAACTCTCAACACTTTATTAGCGTTCTCGAGGAGAAGACTTCACGATTGCTTAGTGTAGTCTTGTAAGGTGCTTTGGTGTAACACCATATTCCTCTAGTCCGTCCTCCCACAAGTAAGTTTCATACATATTGCATTCATGGAAAATCAATAAATTTAATGCATTATTTTTGCGTTACATAAGATTTTAAAAATTCATTTTATGCTCTATGGACCCCATGAACCCCTCAATTTCATCATTTACTCATAATCCATCCATACAAGTCATAAAAATCATAAAAGAACACATACAACTTGGGTTAGTAGCCTTACACCAAAAAAATCACAAGTTGGCCTCGGGTTTAACTTTTCAGATTTCTGACATCAATTTAGAAAATCATAATTCATTCTACAAAAATCAAAGGTAAGCAAATAATAACTTTTTGGAAAGATCTAGATGTTAACTAGAGGTTACAAATCATTCCAGACCATAAAAATAGCAACTAAACCACGATTGACAACAAAATAGCACCAAATGTCTAGTTACCCAAGTTTGCTATCACATGTTTCTGATATAAATTTTAAAAATTTATAACAAATTCTAGAAAAATAAAAACCAGCAAACCATATGATTCTGGAAAGTTGTGAATCTCTAATTTAGGTTAAAAATAGTTCTAGATCAAGGAAATGACATCTAGCCCATGAAAATTAATAGAACAACGAACAGAAGTCCTACTACACTATTGGTATTATCATGAAATTTCAAAATTTTGGTTCTCTGTTTACAGAACTCTAAATGGGGGTAATCTTAGTGGTTATGGAAAGCTTATGGTATCTAATTTATTCTTGTAAAATTTCATAGCCATTGGATACCATTTGACCCATGAGTGACAAGGAAACAACATTTGACCATGTAAATAGTGCACCCTACCATTCAGCATATTTTTCCCAATTTTTGAAATAATCATAATAAATTTTCTAGAGCACCAAATTAGGTGCTCTTTAGCTCTGTGGAAAACTCTAGAGGAGACCTACCTTTTTGGCCTAATTTCATGAGAAAATTCACTCATTTGGTTAGATTTTGGTTCAACTCACAAATTGGTCCAATTTAATATTCAAGATGGTGCATTAAGGAGTCAAATGGCTTTCTTAACCATCCATGGCTACTTAGGCACGTCCAAAACCACATACTTAGCCTAGGAACACATGTCATTTTTTCTAAACATCATAGAGCTCATTTCCGCTATGCTACTTGTTCATATACACAAACTTTCATAACCCATACTAAGCATATAGATGTCAAGAATGCACATACCCATTCATACAATGCCAAAATCAATACATATATCATATATTCTACATTGTCTACATATCATTTGTAGCATATGATTACACCATTTGACATTAATAGGTCTACAAAATGGCTATTTGGCATATCTTTTGGCAAATCTTTGTTTCCAAGAGTAGTGGCTTCCATTTCTTGGCTCATTTGGCCCACCTAGATATAGTTAGGACAATGAAGAGAGAAGAATGAGATTCTAAAAATCCTAATAGCTTTTTACCCTTTCAAACATACATAATAGATGCATGTACAAATCTAAGAATGGATGCATGGTAATCTTGGAACTTGTAAGCACATATAAAATACTTTTCATATTCAAGAAGCTCATGAACATCATACACAAGCTCTCAGGGGCGTTGGTTTAGCCTCACCCACTTTTAAGGAACTTTTGGCTAAACCTCACTCTTCTTGAGACTTTTGGCTTCGTCTCATCTAATCTTAGAGACTTTTTGCTCATCTTCACCCTAACCAAGGGGCTTTTGGTTTCACCAAACCCATTCAAGCCATACAACATTCATAAAACACATTTTTAGCACATAATGGTACCATACATGTAAGCAATGGCTAAGAACATTTCATATGGCATAAACACACATGGAAAACACTCAAAAATAAGAAAAAACATCTAATAATGCATGAGAGAAAGGTTAGAGAGCTACCTTGACGTAAGAAATGCAAATTTCCTTTGGTTACTCTTCTCCTCTCTCAACCACACACTTGCAATGAGGTAGGACTTGGTTCTTTTGACCTAAACACATCAAATGGGATCCAATAATATTTTTAAAACAAGGTTTAACAGTATACATACTCTAGGGAAGCCTACTTTGTCCTATAGTTTAATTATGGTTCCATAAGGCTCTTAATGAAGCAACCATAATAATTCTTGATCTTGGCTCTATTTCCTCTTTTAATCTATGACTCTTGACTTCCATTTAGACTCATTGGAGCCATCACATACTCATTTTGTGGAGCTTAGCTATGAGTTGTTTTATTATGCCACATTATGGAGCCTATACCTCCAACTCTTAATCTATGACTTCTAAAATTTTTTAAAGGCTTCCTTTTATGCTCTTCCATCATATATGGTCCTAATCTAAGTTTATAAAAATTTAAAACACTCCCTAGGTTTTCCAAGCCCTCTAGGCCAAGACAAGCACTTTATTTTAGACCCATCGACTTTTCTTTGTTTCCTTGAAGGAAAAGGCACTTGAGAGGCTTCCTTGGGGTCTTAGGGATTCAATTTAAACCCTCACATAAGCTATAATTTTCTTGAGAAAGTTATATTTTATGTGTTCAAGAATCCTTAGCTTTGCTATCTTGAATTCTAATTATTTTCCTTTAGGTTTCTTTGAATTTACTGGCTTTCCACACTCTAAATCATAGGTTTCATGCTTGATTTAGGTCAGAATTATCTCCCTCTTATAAGTTCTCAAGGTGGCCAAACCAACCCACCCAAGAACAAGGAGAAGGAAGCAACAAAAACAAGAAGAATTACCTTGGTTCCTTGGCTTCTTCAAAGGCTCTTTCACGTGGTATAGGCTTCTCTTTCAAAGTCTAACCTTCTCCCGTTGAATTACACCTAAAATAGATCCATATCATTCACCAAAGCCATGGAAAGAAAGGTGGGAAGGAGGAGACAAAGTTACAAAAGGGAGAGCCATGAAATGTCTTGATTTTTCATACCTTTTTCTTTTTTTTCTCCCTTCTTGAGCCTCCTTCTTGTGCGTTATTTCTGCTAGCTTCTCCTCTGGTTTGGACAAACACAAAGTTGGTTAAATTGGGGGCGGGGGAGAAGTGGGATGACCTTAAGAAGTAAACGAAGAAAAATTTATTCTTTAAAAATAACATTTATGCCACTTGTCTTTGCTCTTTCATTTTAGGTTCATTTTAGCTCTTTTTTTAGAAGCATCTTTTCCATCATAAATTTAGGTCTTCTAATTTATAAAATGGCTTTGGAATCACTCAATTTGGATTTGAAACTTTCTCAAATGAAAAAGTCAAAGTTTGGGTTCTCGATATTCAAAAACATACATAGGAAGAGTTTTAATTATCCCAAGGGTTCCCATGGTTTTCAGGGCCTCTGAGGACGTCGAAAAACTTAAATTTTTTATTTAAAAAGCCCTCTTGTGAGTTTTCCAAAAAGTGCTTATATTTACAAAAATGCTATCATGCTTTTGATGATTTTATTGAATTACTCTGACTCTAGTTTTTGGTTATCTTAGACTTTGGATCCTTATTTTTTCATTATTTAAAAATTTATTTAGCCTCAACTCATCCATTTTAAGGGACTTACTTTTCAAAACTAACTCATTTTAGTGTTTTTACGACAAACCAAATGTTACATTTGGATTACTCCTAGAAGTGATTTACCTAAACCCTTTAGCTACGGGGGACAAGCATACTTTAAGGATAGTATCTCAAACACACATTTTAAAGTCTTCTATTTTGATTTTGTTATTTCATCATTGCTTAATTTTCTAATATTTCATTTGCGATTTTATGACTTCATTGTAGCCTATATTTCTTACACACACACACACACACACCACACACACATATATATATAAATATTCTCTTTTGTATACAAGCATTTGAATATATACAAGATAAATTGCATGGAGTTTAATCCCATTTTAAGATGGGTATAGAAGTAGTTAAATATCATTTTATGTTCTTCTTACATACTTTGTATTCTTTTATGTTATTTATTTTTTATTTAACAATGAATAGTTTTGGAAATTTCTAATCTATTTAGATAATATTATGCTAACAACTCTAGTAAATTTTTTAACCTCTTTCTAATTATTTAGAAAGGTTCATTTAAGTAATAAATTTAATAATTACCTTCTTCGAAACATGGGGGATGTCCAATCAATATTTGTAACAACAATAACATTACTACAAAATAAAAAGAATTTTTAGTTATGACTTTTAGTGGTGACTAAAAAAGTTATCGCTAAAATTACACTTTTATTGGCAATAAAATAAAATCGTTGCTAAATTTTATTATCTATTTTATAAAAACCTTTAGTGGTGACAAAAAAAAACACCATTAAATGTACACTTTTAGTGGCAACACACAAAAAGGTTGCCACTAAAACACACTTTTAATGGTGACAAACAGTCACCACTAAAGTCTACAACTACTTGCCACTATAGGAACTCATGAAAAATTTTTGCTAGGAATAAAAATTTTGGAGTGAAAATCATTAGTGACAATCTAAAGGGGTTACTACTAAAAAAAACTTTTCGTGGCAACATTTGTCACTATTAAAAGTGAAAAATTTTTGTTGGGAACAAAAATTTTGGAACAAAGACTTTAGGATAGCTAGTAAAGGCGACTTTTAGTGGTGATAGGCATCGCCATTAAAAGTGAGAGAAGTTTTTGCTAGGAATAAAAATTTTAGAGCTGAGACCATCAATCGCGACCTAGCGGGATCACCATTAAAAGAGACATTTAGTGGTAATGGGTGTCACCTATAAAAGCATGAAGATTTTTGTTGGAAGCAAAAAATTTTAGAGCAAAGACCATTAGTGATGACTTAGATGATTTCCAATAAAAGGGACTTCTAGTGGTGACAAATCGCCACCACTAAAATTGTGAAAAAATTTTGTTCGAAGCAAAAATTTTGGAGTAAAGACTACATGGTTACCACTAAAATAGACTTTTGTGGTGACAAGGGTCACCGTTGAAAGCGTGAAAATTTTTCGTTATGAACAAAATTTTTAGAGCAAAAACAATTAGTGGTGACCTTGTAGGGTTGCTATTAAAAAGAGACTTTAGTGTGAAAAATTTTGGCCAAGACTCAAACCAACGTCCTTGTAGTATATGGTCATGTTTTAGCCATTCATTGTTATAGCTTCAATTGGTTCATTATTCTATTGTTTAATATATATATATATATATATATATATATATATATTATTAAATGATATAAATCAAAATTTTGTGTTATATGTGTTTCGTATATGTAATATATATAAAATCCAAACTAGTATATATTTATATATACTATTTATAATTATAATTATATTGAGTCTAATATTGTATGATAAAGTCTTTTTTAGAATTATATATAAATATATATATATATATCATATTTTTAATTAATTTTATAATCAAATAAAATAAATATATAATTTAATCCTAAATTTCATCTTTTCTCTTTCTTCTAGTCATAAAATCATCATTGGGTTATCTTTTGTAATACTTTTTTCAATCATTTTTGCCTAAAATTAGATCACCTTAAGTATTTTAAATAAAATTAGGAGATAGAAAGAGAGAGAGAGAAGTGGGGTTTACTTGTGCATATAGGGCTCACCTTAAGTACTTCACATCATTTGGGCTATAGGGTAGATGTGATTCCCACTTATCCCTCTCTTTCTTTCTCGTCACTTCACCTAAAGTATACTTAAGGTGATTTGGGTTCTTTGTGCCCCCACCCCTCCTTTCTCTTTATGAAACTCTTAAACATTTCACATTTCAAATATGTGTTCTCTTCTCTAATTTTCCTATATGTGATTTGAAGGCAACCTCGAATCAATGTCCACTTATATGCTTATTTTCTCAAATTCATCCCTTATCTTTGTTTTGGTTTAGATTGGCATGCCTCATCTTTACTTATTTTGTTCAATGAATTAAGTTGGTGGCGAGAAGAAGGAAGGGAAAGTAAGAAATTATGTTGGTTATAGAGTGTGATGAACTCGATTATAAAAATTAATATTAATTTAATTTAAGTAATGTCAAAGAAAATATTTATCATATAAATTGTTTTTTATTTATTTAACAATTGTTAATGATTTCTTTTCAATTATTCTTTATATAGTTTTGGGAGTTATCTAATTATTAAAAAAATTAGATTTTGGTTAGATTTGTTGCAATTTATTGATAAAATACTGTGAAGATATAAGGAATCTTCATCAAATTTGAGGAGCATGGATGCTTGCCATGATTTTAAGAGAGAGGAGATTTGAAAATAGGCTCTAAAGCCATGGGTCCTTTATAAGATTTGTTATCTTTTTTTTCTTACGAATCCCAACCAGAACCCTTGTGACCTAATGAGTATATTGTATTGGAATGTATCTAATTTTTTTTTTTATTTAACAATTGCGGGTAGTTTCTGTTTAATTAGTCTTTATCCAGTTTTATAAATCAAATAGATAATTTTATTTAATTTCTAATTAAAAAGATAATAAAAATTTTATGACATAAATTTGTACAACATTTATTGAAATTGAAATAATTATGACATAAACTTAATATTGATTTAATTTAAATAATCTTAAAGAATATATTTATCACTTAAATTATTATTTTTGG
The DNA here is from genome assembly GCA_026724425.1 of Erythrophleum ivorense. Classification (NCBI taxonomy): domain Eukaryota; kingdom Viridiplantae; phylum Streptophyta; class Magnoliopsida; order Fabales; family Fabaceae; genus Erythrophleum; species Erythrophleum ivorense. Next base: position 2,118,674 of record JAIUCV010000033.1, on the reverse strand, counting down.
ATATATATGAGCTATTGATAGTCTTTTTATATTTATTATTTATACAATTTTATGAGTTATTTAATTATTAATTAAAAACCAAATAAATAATTTTATTTGATTTGTAATTAAAAAAAGATAATCACAAATTCATCAAATAAATGTGTAGAATATTTATTAAAACTTGAATAATTATATCAAAACAATAAATAATTTTTTTTCTTATTTAATTTTTATTTAGCTAATTTTTTGAACCAAATAGATAATTTTATTTAATTTCTAATTAAAAAGATAATAAAAAAATGTATGACCTAAATTTAGACAACATTTATTAAAATTAAAATAATTATCTCATAAAATTAATGTTAATTTAATTTAAATAATCTTAAAGGATATATTTATTACTTAAAGTATTTTTTAAATATATATAAACTATTTATATTTCTTTTTATTTATTTTTATTCAATTTTATAAGTTATTTAATTATTAATTAAAAACAAAATAAATGTTTTTATTTGATATTTTACAGATATTAATATACAGTATACAAAAGTAACATGAAATATTGGAACTAAGCTGCTTAGGCCTTTCAAGGGGAAGCACTAGAGAAACGTGGATTTAGCATTTAACTGTACTTTTCTTCTGTTTTGGATCGGTTATCTTCCTGATTGCTTGTGCAAGGTACCTATATCTTGGTCTATATCTTTGTGAGCATGGATGTGAGTGTGCTTTCAACTTCTCTATGCTTCGTATCAATAATGTATTTGGGTGTATCAATTGTGTGTGTTTTAACTTCTCTATGCCTCTCCATAGGGTTCATCTATCTTTCTCTCTGTTTCAGTATTCTGCTGAATCCCTTATCAGATATTTTTAATATTCTTGCATCTAATACTAATTGATGTACTGTTATGAACTCATTTGGAGAAGGTGAGTTTAATTTTTTTGTTTTTTAAAAGAAAATTAGTTTCGGTTACATGATTAAGTGGGATGTAGAATTATGATGGCTCACAAGTCTGGTTAGTTGGTTTCCTCTCCTCTGCCTCTCTTTTCTCTGTAGTAATAAGACATGGCTAATGTCATCGGAGAATTGTTCCTAGCATGGGAATGGTGTTTTGCTTCAAGTGTATTGTATAGTTCATACTTGTAGTTACTTAAGCATGTGATGATTTTTGCTAGCAGGACATAAACATGTGTAGGTTATTATTGCTGGATTTGAATCACGTTTTTGTGTGTGTGTGTGTGTGTGTTTTTGGTTTTTTTTTGGGGGGGGGGGGGGGGGGTGGGACTCCAAGCACTATGTTTTATTGATTGAGGCCTTTAGCCTCCAGCCCAAACAGTCACAATGATTATTCCATACTCACGTTGCAAGATTTATACATATGTTTCAAAAACTTCAGTTAGAGCTTCTAGAGATCTTGGATCAGATATGGAATTTTTTTTCTTTTAACTGCCATTTTGAGGCTTCGTGGTTTAAATATTAAATTTTAATTAGCTCATTCTCTCCATTGTTTCCAAACTGAATAGATAAACAAAGAGAGAGCTTGGAGAGCTTTTTCATGGTGGCCAAACCTTGCAGCTTTTGCATGGAGGAGGAAGGATGATTTCTAGTCAAGGTAGCCTTACATAAAATTTTCCACACTTTTCCTTATACTTCCACACCCCCCCCCCCCCTTTTCCCCAATATCATTTTTTTGAAATTATGATGGCTTGTTATAAATGGAAGTTGAGAGATTCTGAGCTCTGTTTTCATTTTGGCTGAGAAGAGGAGGAGGAAGATTCAAAAGCTTGAATAAGGAAAATTTCCTATCTCCTAAGACTGTTGCATGCGAAATTGGTATGGAGCTTCATCAACTCTGAATAAAGTGCTTATTTCTGCATAATTTTGCTGCATTAAACTGCCACATACCTGTGACTCTTTTCTGGATTTAAAGGCACTGCATGCATCCATAAACCTGTTTATACACAATTTTTCTGCATTAAACTGGTGCATGCATGTGCTGATGTGCTTGGATGAAAGGTGCTGCAGTCCTGCACTTAAATTCTGTTTCAAGTGTACTGAAATTTTGTTAGAAGTTCTGTATGTTGCTGTTGAAATTGTGCGCAGGACATGCTTCTGTTTTGGACTAAAAACTCAGCATATGCTTTAACTAGAACGTTAAATTCCTGACTTAAATGCTGTTTCAAGTGTGCTGAAATTCTATTAAAAGTTCTGCTGTTAAAGTTATATCCAAGCAGGTGAAAGTTCATGGTTTCAAATTGTGGTTTAGTTCTGATTTCTGAATCTCTGCATCCAGTGTCATTTTGACATGCTGAAATTTTGTATAAAATTCTAGTTAGTTTTCGTGTGAAAATCAGTTGTGGATGGATTTAGTCATGGGAGTTTAGGATCTTTTATAGTAAATGCTTATAAAATCTATTATAGTTGTGAGTTTTAGGGGATGAATTTGTATGTTGATATAGCTTCACGTGTTTTGTAACATCCTAACTAAAAAGAAAGTGATTAATTAAAAAGGGGAGTTTGGAGATCAAAGCAAGCTACATTTATGAGTAACCAAGTAGATGAAGTTAGAAATTTATTTGATTAAATACTGTTGGCCATGCATCAAGATGTGAGAGGTTGTCAATTATGGCCAATTTGACAGACTTTCTTATCTCTATTGCTTCATTTTGAGTCATTTCATTCTCTCAATTGTTTCCAAACCAAATAGATAAACCAAGAGAAAGAGCTTGGAGAGCCTTTTCATGGTGGCCGAACGATGCAGCTTTTGCATGGAGGAGGAAGGATGATTTGTAGCCAAGGTAGCTTGACAAAAATTTTTCCACTCTTCTCCTTCTATTCCCCCCCCCACCCCCCCCCCCCCCCCCCTTTTCCATTTTCTGAAATTGTAATGGCTTGTTGAAAATGGAGGGTGAGAGATTCTGAGTTCTGTTTCGGTTTTGGCTGAGAAGAGAAGGAGGAAGATTCAAAAGCTTGAATAAGGTAAATTTCCTATAAGACTGTTGCATGCGAAATTGGTATGAAGCTTCATCAACTCTTAATAAAGTGCTTATTTCTGCATAATTTTGCTGCATTAAACTGCCACATACCTGTGACTCTGTTTGGGGTTTAAAAGCACTGTGTGCGTCCATAAACCTGTTTATGCACAATTTTTCTGCATCGAACTCCTTCATACATGTGATTATGTGCCTGGGTCAAAAGTGCTGCATATTAGTGTTAAAATCCTGCACTTAAATTCTGTTTCAAGTGTGCTGAAATTTTGTTAAAAGTTCTGAATGTTGCTGTTGAAATTCTGCACAGGACATGCTTCTGTTTTGGACATTTTTCTGTATGTTGTTGTTCAAATTCTGTCCAAGCATGTGAAAGTTCACGGTTTCAAATTGTGGTTTAGTTCTGATTTTGGACTCTCTGCATCCAGTGTCATTTTGACATGTTAAAATTTTGCATAAAATTCTAGTTAGTTTTCTTGTGAAAATCATGGATGGATCTAGTCATGGGAGTTTAGGATCTTTTCTAGTAAATGCTTATAAAATCTCTCATTGTTGTGAGTTTCAGGGGATGAATTTGTATGTTGATATAGCTTCACATGCTTGGATACTCATCATGTGCTGGAATTTAATTGCTGCTTCTTCCTCTTGATCATGTTAAGATTAGAAACTGTCATTCACCGTTGTTCCATTTGGTTGGAATGAGCATAAGAGAAATTCACCGAGGGAGACAATTGGAAAGTTCATGGAAGGATTCTTTAAATCTACTTGAACCAAGGCTTTTTAAGCCATTAAACAAAAGTCAGTAGAGCTTTAATCTACAATGAGTACAATTCAAAGTATATGAGAAGAAAATAGGGCAAAAGGATAAAAGGTAAATAGCAGTTAAGCTCCAATCTGACTAAGTGTTTTTTTGAGGATGAAAGGAAAATGTGAGAAGTTGCCAAGCTACCAAATCGAAGTAGAAGACCGAAACTTCTATCTTTGAGGAAGACCCTGTTTGCAATGGCTCATCTCGTGTTCAAAACTCAACCCAAAGCTTAAAGAAGAAAAAGCAATAGTCACATCACTTGTTTGAGTTCTAATTGGTTTTTAAATTATATTTTCAGTTGTAATTAACATTAAAAAACTGAAATTACTAAACAAAAATTGATGTCTACAGTTAATTGAGCCAAGTAATCAACATCTGTCAATGGTCAAAGACTTGCATTGCGTCAATTTCTACTCATATTATCCCAAAACCAAAAACAAACCACTTTTTATTGGATTTTTTGCAAGGTAATATGAAATATCTTACCAACGAGAATAAGTCCGACTTATCTTTAGAAGCTTGGGTGAGTTAATGTAAAAACTTTTATGTTGTATTTCTTGTGTAGAATTCAGTTATAAAAATGTTAGTTTTGCTATCAAACTATCTATACATGTGTGCACACATGGTATGCTTTGTTGTTTTTATTAGGGTTAGGGGGAATGAATAGTGGAAAAACAAAAGTGTTACAACTTGATATATATGTGTGTGTGTGTGTGTGTGTGTATATGCCCTCTCTTCTCTGCACATTTTTTCAAGTTTTAAACTGTAACACTTATCAAGTATGAAAGATAATAGAATAGATCTATTATTCGGAGGAGCATAGCAGATTGTCATTGGTGCATTTAATAAATAATTAATAGATTAATATTAAAATAAGTGTAACATTTAATAAATAAGTAATATATTAAGATTAAAAATAAAAATATAAGTAACAAAATAATAAATTTAAAAATTTAATAAGTAATTAAAACATTAATATAAAAAAATATAATTAAATAATTAATAGATTAAGAATAAAAATAAAATATAATAAATTCAAAATTTATAAAATAATTAATAGATTATGATTAAGATAAATAATATTTAATAAATAATTAAGATTAAATGTTTAATAAGTAATTAATAAATTAAGATTAAATTAAATAATATTTAACAAATAATAAACTTTAAAATATCTAATAATTAATATATTAAGATTAAAAATAAAATGTAATTACATAAAATAATAAATTTAAAGTTTATACAATAATTAATAGATTAATATTGAGATAAAGAATATTTAAAAAATAATTAAGCTTAAAATAAGATTAAACATTTAATACATAATTACTAGATGAATATTAAATTAAATATATTTAATGAATAACTAATTTTAAAATATTTAATAACTCATACATATATTAAGATTAAAAATAAAAGTGTAATTAAATAAAATAATAAATTTAATTTTTTAAAATAATTAATATATTAAATTAAATTATATAATATTTAATAAATGCTTAAGATGAAATATTTAAAACAATAAATATACAAAATATTTAAAATAAATTACCTAATACTGACATATGGTTAAATGATATTGAACAAATGATCCAAAGTCTTTTCATCCCTAATTACTTAAAATTGATAAAGGTATGAAAAATACATCAAATTCCGCTTTGAAAAGTATGATCAAGCAAGGGACTTCACTATTCCCCCCTTCTTAAATCAAGGAATACTATGACTTGCATTGTCTTTTCCTATGAAGGTGATTATTAAGTTTGTTCATGCCTAAAAAAATAACTTAAAGGAAGCTTCCTTGCATATGAGGGTTTTCTTTTTTAACACATGATGTCATCAAAACTATATACTTGGAATGTGCTAGCTATGTGTGAAAATAGAGGAATGATAGGCAAGGAGTAAAACCATGATTGGCATAGGAAAGTCATGGCATGTGCTAGTTATGCCTAAAAATATAAACTTACAAGGAAGCTTTCTTGTAATATGAGAAAGCTTTTTTTTAACACATGATATCATCATAACAATATACTTGGATTGTGTTGGCTATGTGTGAAAATTGAAGGAATAATAGACAAAGAGTAAAAACTATGGTTGGCATATGAAGTCATGGCATGTGCTAGCTATTTGTGGAGGCATTTTACCTCTATCTTTGCTCTATGATTTGCCTGTTGATTATTTGGTATTTTGTTGTTGTAATGCCTTGGATAACAATGGTGCTCTTAATGTTCTCATAATATTAGTCATCATGTTCTAGTACCTAAAAGTTCAGAGTCTTTTTCTGGTGATTTGATGAACCAAATATTTGTATTTTCAACTATATATTACTATATAACTACAAATACGTTATCAATACTCACAAGGTCATACATTTTCATGAACAAATGTGGGTAAAGAAATTAGTTCAAGAAAGTATGATTCGTTTTGGAGCTTAGAATATAAGTACACTTACCGGTAACTCAATGAAAATAGTGGATACTATTATTAAGAAGAGAATTAATTTTATGTGTTTACAAGAAACTAAATTGGTAAAAGAAAAAGCAAAGGAATTGGATACCTCAGGTTTCAAGTTTTGGTACACTGATAAGACTAAATTTAGAAACGGAGTAGGTATAATTGTGGATAAGTATTGAAAAAAATATTGTGGTAAATGTAAAAAAATTAAGAGACAGAATTATAACGTTAAAATTTATAGTGGAAAAAGAAATATTTAATATTATTAGTATTTATGCACCACAGGTAGGGTTAGAAGAGTATTATAAGATAAAGTTTTGGGATGACTTAGAAGGTTTAGTTTAGGGAATACTTTTAGGGGAAAAGATTCTCATAGGAGGAGATTTTAATGGTCATGTAGGGAGTGCATCTACAGGTTACGAAGGTTCGCATGAGAGATATAGTTTATGATAAGTAAATGCAAACAGTAAAACTATTCTAAACTTTTTATTAGTGTTTGATTTTACTATAGCTAACATTTGTTTTAAGAAATGTGAAGAGCATCTAATTATGTACAAAAGAAAGAGAACATACTCTCAAATTGATTTTTTTCTAATAAAGAAAGTGGATAGAAGGCTTTGTATAGATTGCAAAGTTATACTTAAAGAGAATTTGACTACACAATATAGGGTCTTAGTTATGGATATTCGAATTAAGAGGAGAATAAAGAGCAAAAGCCAAGAGAGGATGTCAAGGATAAAGTGGTGGTAATTGAAAGGTGATAAAGAAAAGATTTTGCAAAAAATGATTTTGGAGAAAGGATCATGGGAGATACAAGGAAGTGCTAATATGTGGGACGAGATGGCTAAACAAATTAGGAAGGTTGCAAAAGAAATAATTAGAGAATTAAAAGGTTTTGTACTTAGGGATAAAGAATCTTAGTAGTAGGTTGCAAGCGTACAAGATAAGGTTAAAGTTAAAATGGAATATTATAAAGTGTGGTATTTGTATAAAAGTGAGAAAAATTAGAAAAAAATATAAAGTAGCTAAGAAAGACATTAAAAAGTGGTGAGCAAAGTGAGAGATAGGATATTTGATGAGTTATATCAATCCTTAAGTACGAAAGATGGGAAAGAAATATTTATAAGCTTGTTAAAAGTAAAGAGAGAAAGATAAGAGATGTGGACCAAGTGAAATACGTTAATGATGAAGGGAGAGTCATAACCACAAAGCACGATATTAAGAAAAGGTGGAAGTGCTATTTTCATAGGTTATTTAATGAAGGATGAGGGATCTCATGGCACTCAAATAGACTAGACATCACAGAGAAAGATTAAAATTATACCTTTTATCGTAGAATTCGAGAGTCAAAAATAAAAGAAGCTTTAAAGAGGATAGAGAATGACAGAGTCGTAGGACCAGATAATATATCTATTGAGGTGTGGAAAGGTTTAGGAGTGAAACGTATAAGTTGGCTCATAAAGTTATTTAATAAGATTATCATATTCAAGAGAATGCTGCACAAGTGGAGGAGAAGTACTTTAATTCCTATTTATGAAAATAAAAGGGACATACAAAACTGTACAAATTATAGAGAAATTAAACTCATGAGCTACACTATGAAGTTATGGGAGAGAGTTATTGAGCGATAATTAAGACAAGAGACTTAAGTTATAAAGAATCAGATGGTTTGGCCATGTGTGTAAAAGATCTATAGAAGCTCTAATAAGAAGAGTAGATAAGATGGAAAGTAGTCCAATAATTAGAAGTAAAGGGAGACTACTAAAATTATAGGCAAAATTATTAAGAAAAATTTAGATTTAAATGGTTTAACTAAATGCATGATTTATGATAGGACTTTATAGTGTCGTTTGATTCATATGGCCGACTCCACATAGTGGAAAAAGGCTTATTGTTGTTGTAGTTGTATTCACAAGGTCATACATTAACGTAGGATTTAGAGATAGATAAAAGTTGGATGCACATAAGGAATAGCGCTAATATGGCATATAAACGAGGCATTGGTGAGATTTTTCCAATGGACATTCAGTTAGACCAGGGTGATTGATATGATTCGATGCCTATGTAAGGGATGCAAAAATACTAGCATGAAAAGTGAAGGGAAAATCTATCCAAGAAGGGCTTCAATGAGAGTTATGAAGTGTGGGACTCACATGGAGAAGTTCGACCTGATGCCCATAGTTCTCTTCAGCAGGCAAATGACGAAGTATGTGATGATGATGAGGAGGAAGATGACATCATTGAGATATTACATGATGCATTTGGTAATGCAACTTCACAAGAGTTGCCTAATTTGCAGGTTAGTCAATTCTTTAAGCTGTTGAAAGATGCTTAAATCGAACTTTATTCAGGTTGTAACAAGGTGTTGAAGCTATCGTTTATAATTAAACTCCTTCACTTGAAATGCCTCGACCATTGGAACAACAAATAATAGATACGTTGATGAGTTTATTCAAGGATGTTCTACCTAAAGGGATACTAGTCTAACTCCTACTACAAACCCAAGAAGGTTGTTAGGGAATTCAGATTGGATTACACCAATATTGATGGGTGCTAGAATAATTGCATCTTATATTAGTGAGAGCACATTAATGCGAAATCATGTCTTAAGTGCAATGTATCTAGATGAAAGTCATATGGTCACAAAGGTCAGAAAGTGTCACATAAAGTATTGCGACATTTTCTGTTAAAACCTAGGTTGCATCAGTTGTACATGGCTTGACATACAGCTAAAGACATGTGATGACACATGGAAGAACACATCGACAATGGTTTGTTGCAGCATCCGTTTGACTTTATTGCTTCGAAATCATTCGATGACCAATATTCTAACTCCTTTTGTGATTGTAGAAATGTATGATTAGGTCTACCTAGTGATGGATTCCAGCCTTATGGAAATGAGTGCTAATCATAATATTTGGCCAGTTGTGCTAGTTCCATACAATTTGCCACCTTGGGCATGTATGAAGCACCTATACTTTTCATTCTAGGTCCTAAGTGTCCTGGTGATGATATAGATATATACTTGTAACCAATAATTGAAGAGCTATATAAATTATGAAATGATAGGTTGACATATATGATGCTTGCTCACGGTCTAATTTTAAGATGCATATAGCTATAATTTAGACAATCAATGACTTCTTGGCATATGGGAACATCTTAGGGTGGTCCACCAAGGGGAAGCTTGCATGCCTCTATTGCTATAAAGGTATACATTCTACTTCATTATGGAATAAGTTGTGCCACATGGGACATTGTCTTTCCTTCCAACCAATCATCCATGGTGCCAAAACAAGAAGGCATTCAATGGAAAAGTTAAACATTTAGTTGTACCTTCTCCTCTAACTAGTGATGAAGCACACTTATATTGGGCAATTTGACTTTTAGGTAAGGTTAGAAGCGAAAGTATTACCACTCTAATGATGCTTTCAATTAAAGGAAGAAGAATATGTTCTTTAGACTACCTTATTAGAAAATCCTTATGCTCCGACATAATTTTAATGTTATGTGTGTAAAAAAAATGTATCCAATAATATAGTGTTGATGTTGATGGGTGTGGTTGAAAAGCCCAAGGATACATTATGACTTGGTTAATTTGGTGATCAGATAATAGTTGCACCCAATAGAAGATGGGAACAGAATGTTGGTTCCAACAACATGCTATGCATTATCTCTAAAAGAGGATAAATTTTTGTAAATTCTTAGCTAATTTAAAGGTGCTTGATGTCTTCTTTTCAAACATTTCAAGGTGCGTCAATGTCAATGAGCAAAAGATCTTTGGTTTGAAGTATTACGACCACCATGTATTATTGTAGGACATATTCCTACTTGTAGTACTTGGCTTGTTACCGAAGGAAGTTTTAGAACCTATAATATAGTTGAAATTTTTTTTAAAGAACTTATGCTCTAAGTGCTTGAGAACAATAAATCTTGATGTCTTAGAAAGTTAAATTGTAATTGCATTCTGCAAATTGGAAATGGAGTTTCCCCATGTATTTTTTTTATATTATAATCTACTTGCCTATTCACTTAACAAGAAAGGCTAAACTTGGTGGATTTGTACAATATTCATGGGTGTAGCCCATTGTGATGTAAGGCAAACCAATTAATTAATGTCCTTTGTTATTCCTTATAAGGTGCCTTGCCTTATTTAGATTAATTTATGTATGTAGGTACTTGTAAACACTAAAAGCATATGTTTGCACCAAAGCTCATCCAAAAAGTTCAATTGTAGAAGGCTATTTGGTGGATGAATGCCTTACTTTTTGTTTCCATTACTTGAAAAATATCCCCATCAAGTTCAATAGACCCCTTAGAAATGACAATAGACATGTGGCACATGATGAGACATCCATCTTCAATCCAATTAGGCCGGCAAATGAGTGTTACAAATTGATATTTCTATCATATGTGAATTTCAATTAAGCTTGTATGTATGTGCTTCATAATTGTGAAAACATTTAACTATTCATTAAGTAAGTTCACAAGACTTGGCTATCACTTTCCTAAAGAAATTTTGTTCTATCACATCTTAATTAACTAAGCCATACATTATAGGAAGCATAGGATGGAGGCCAAAACACAAACTTCAGTGGTTTAAGAGTTCCTAAGATGGTTTTGTGCGTAGGTATTTTTTGACCTGATGTTTTCATTGGTTGGTATATAAATTATTATATTCAATCATGTTCTCATTTTTAGAGTTAAATGCATAGGGTGATACAAGTAATGACTTTATGAGTCTTAGAGCTGTACAACTCAAAATGGTCTATTGTTATTCCACATTTATGGTGAATAGGTCTAGATTCTATATTAGAGATCAAGCCTTCAAAAGGAGAACATATAATAGTAGAGTTCTTGTAAGGGGTGATTTGGATGAGGCAAAAGAGTATTATAACGTCTTGGAAGATATATGTGTTGTCATATGTTGGTAATTAGAAAGTGTTTCATTTCAAATGTCATTATTGAGATGTGGGTCATTTAAGAAGAGGATACAATGTTGACAAATATGGAATCATGAGTTTTAACACTTGATACTCATTGAACTTAAATGAGTCATTTGTCTTAGCATCTCAAGCAGAACAAGTATTCTACTTAAAAGACATTTGTGACTTAGATTGGCTTGTTACTATGAAGACAAATTCTCATGACCTCTTTAATATGCCTGATGTGATTGATAATGGCATAGGTAGGGATGATGGGAAACTACTTATTGATGAGGTTTATCATAGGTTGAAGTTGAAATAAATGTGGTCTTAATGATGATATGGGCATTGACCTAGTAGTTTTCCTCTATAAGGATGACATTCAACTGAAAACAATAAGCCATTTAAGTGAATGTCCCTACTCAAGTGGGCCAAATGCAATTGATGCGATGGATGAATTCTTTGATAACAATGATGAGGATGTGTTCACCAATAAAGAATATAAGGAAGACATACTCGATGATGTGAATGACATCGATAACACTAATGATAACCAATATTAACTATATCTGTGGTAGTGTAATTGTATTTAAACTATTAGAACTTATTATATTTAGATAAGAATTGCCTTATGTATTTTGCCATCAACTTAATCTTTGGATTCGAACTAATGTATCTTACACTTTATTTGCAATTTTGCAGGATATGTCAAGCGGTGAATGCAGGAAGGTAAGAGGTAAAAGGGGAAGAGGAAACAGATGCAGTAGTAGTCAATTCAGATGCAACCACATGGGTGATGTGATATCATTATAGGGACGAGTGACAGGGAATGCATTTAAGTGTAAGAAGTTTACTCCACCCACATTGGCATGGCCAATGACACAACAAAGAACATGAGGATTCTCCATCGATGTAGCTATCATTAAACTAGAGTAGTACAGGTATAACTATCTTTGCATTTTGTCTATTTAGGGTTTGACTCTTTAACACACACACACGTATCCACACATATTGACATGTAATTGTTTTTTATGACCTACATGCCTTATTTAGTTTCTTGAAACATTATTAAGAAAATGTGAGGGAGGCATAAGCGTGTGTGTGTTCATATGATGATAAAACATGACGAAAAGATTGCTATTAACATCTCTGAAGACCTCGAATGGGCTATTAGAGATGGGGCTTAAGAGTTCTTTGGTTATTACGGCTGGGTGGTCTAAACCACTATACTGTTCAAAGATGGCAACTAACCCACTCTTGTGGCAAAATATAGGGAGGTCATGTACTTAAAAGTGAAGGTAATAAGTCTGTGCATCCCCTAATTATGCAAATTAAATAATATTTAATTTTATGGCAAACTAAATCCTTGCATAGATAATTATAATTATCTATAATTATAGTTCGTAGGACAAATTTGAGCCATACGCGATTCAATCTGAGTTGTCGATAAAGCACTTCATTATGAGCATTTTATAGAGACGGTTTAGGAGTTGGAAGACTAAGTTGGATAATCTAGGTAAACAATTGGATACAAACGAGGATTGTCGTGTAGTTCGATTGACTGATGTACACCATATAGAGTAGGAGTGGCTGCACTAGACTAGGCTTATGAAGATTTCAAGATAGTGTACTCTTGCTATATCGTACGGTATGAACATGCTCAATTATATGCAATTGTCATGACTATTGTTGAAGGATAATAATGGTTTTTTGTCTAATTGTAGGTAGTGAGTGACATAAATAAACTAAATAGGGGAAAACAAATTATCAAACATACATGTGGCATATAGTCATTTCCAGAGGTGGAACATAGCCTAATGAGGATGACCTCTTCTTTTTTATTTACAATTACATATCTACATACCCATTTCATTTTTTCTACAGTTACAAGATGAAATAATGTTATCCATATAATATTTCAAAGGGATCCCATTATTGGAGAATTAACGGGACTTGATGTGGTGTGGGAGGCACAGTGCACTCATTGGACAAGGGACAGGGAGGTAGAGTGGGCCAACCTTAAATCATAGGAGATTCACATAACTTCTAGACATGCCTTAATTTTTAAACTTTGTTCAACTACAATTTATTATCTAAGATTTTAATTTGTTGCTTATAATGCAGGGTTGCTTACACAAGCTAGTTGTCTAACAACAATCAGAAGTCAAATCCCACTTAACTAGAAGTGAGATTTTATTTACTGAACTAGATGTGTGATCAGAGTTGATTTGTGGCAAGGGTTAAGGAAAGAAACACCCCCCCCCCCCAAAAAAAGACTTATTAACCAAATAGATGTGGATTACATGACGTCATCTAAAATACTGCAAGTTCAGAAAGGAATTGAACAGAAACGGGAAGAAGATTATGCCCATATGGCACAAGAGTGCGAATAAATTTAACAAAAGATGCAGAAAAAATTTGAATGGAAGTTGTAGCAAGAGCAAGCCCATATGGTTGTTGCCTTATTGTCCACATTGTAGCAATAGGTATATAACACACTTCCCTTCCTTGTTCCAATAATGAAAAATATTTATAGCTTTTTTAACAGGGACATTTACCTCTAAGCAACAAAGCTCTAGGTAGACAAGTTGAGTTGCATCTATGAAATCTCACTAATTGCATTTTTAACCAGTTGATTATGTATATAAACATGTAGAGTTTACAATTAGTTTTCCAATTATGTGCATTTTATGAATATAAAATTGATTTTAATAAAAAAATTTCCCTCTTTCATTGTTATTCAATTTAATTGTTGTAATTTTATTTTACTGTTTGCCTTTTTTTTCTTTTTTGAAGTTGCTTCTAATACTATTTGAATTTTATACTATTTTTAGATAAATATTACGTAATTATTTCTAAGGTATTTAAAAGAATTAACACTTTTAGTAATGACATTTGTTGTTATTAAAAGATATTTAGCAACGATTATTGTTATCATTGAAGATCATATTTTAGCAATTATTAAAAGATATTTAGCAACGATTATTGTCATCATTGAAGATCATATTTTAGTAACAATAAAATATAGTTGTCACTAAAAACTTCTCTTATAGTGATTTTCCTACCACTAATAATGACTTTATAGTGGTGACATATCATTGCTGTCACTAAATTTACCATTAGTGGCAATTTGGTCACCATCAATGAGAGCTTGTTAACAATAACCCTTCATTAAAAAATAAATTATTTTTTAAAAATACTATTTAGCGACGACTTTTGTCACTACTAACTATTGTTTAGAGGCCACTTATGTCACCACTAAATCCTCTTTAGAGACGATATTTGTCGTTATTGACAATGCTTTTTTAGCAATAATCCTTTAGTCGCCACTAAAACTTTTTGTTATACTAGTATTAGTCATGGCCTAACGGTGACCTTTTGTCGCATTAAAACCAATTTAGTAGCAATTTTTATACTTAGATGCCACTAAAATCAATTTTTTGATAGTATATATAATAATGTTTTTTTAACATCTTTCCTATAATTTGGAGAGGTTTAATTTAATGTTACTTATATTTAATAAAATTTTGATATCTGTCTAATTATTTGGTGTAGTTAATATTTGCAATAATAATAATAATAATATTTCACTAAACTCTTTCGAATTATTTTGGGAAGGAATACTAACATTTTATTAATTAATCATGAAGGAAAGCAAATGTATTTAGTTGTGAAAATAATGTCAAGGAGGGAGAGGTGCTAATATCTTCCCTACACGCAATTACATAAATATCAAAATGATAAAGTGTTTCAGGTATTAAATGTTTATTTTATTTATATTTTGAATATTTTCAATGTTTAAAGGTTATATACTAAGACTAATTAAAAATTTTCAATTTTAAATCTCTACTTAATCTGAACAATAACCTTAAAAGACTATAAAATTGTTCATCGTATAACTCAACTATGCTTTTGATAATAAAAATTGTTCACTTCACATATAACTTTTGGTCAAAATTAAAATTGAAATACCCCAAGGTGATAGATGCATGGTAATGAAACAAATCAATCTTAGAAGATTTGAATGAGACACAAATTGGTTTCGTGCTACACTATTAGGATTGAACTATAATTTACACTTGAAAACATAATCATTACCTACATCATGTGGTGTTTTGATCTTTATAAATAGGTCAATCGAAATTTTTTTTGTGTTTTCAAATATTTAACTAATTCATTTTTATTTTTATCCTTTAATTCTTTTTGTTTTTACTAAAATCCTTAAACCTTCCAAATATATTTGAATAAATTCTCACCATTAATGAAGCCAATAGACACTTGCCATTCTTGCGTCCATCGTGGCTTATTCTCTCCTACAAAAACTGTAAAAAGAGCTTATACTCTTCTACAAAAGAAGAACAGCCTACTCTCCCCTACAAAAACTACAAAAATTGTAAGAAGAAGAGAACAAGAAGAAGAAGAATAAGAAGGACAAGAAGAAGAAATCAGTGTTTTAAGATTTTATTTGAAAAGACACAGTATTCAAAAGGAGGGAAAAAAATTAAGGGTAAAAATCGAAAGATTAACTAAATTTAAAGAATATACTGAAAAGAAAAAGGGAACTTACAGAACAAATTTTATTATCAAAATCTGAACCACAATCAACTTTAACATTATAATAGGCAGACGATTTCAAGCCATTATTCTTAACCCAATGAAAGGGCAACAACACAGAGGCTATAATCACACCCATACATTCATCTGCTGACACTTAAAAATAAAACATACTAATTATTTTTGGTTTGGCCAACAAACATAGTAACTACTTAAACACACACAAATTGGAACCTTAACTTCATCAAAAGTTGCAGGCCACCTTTTCCCTCCTACCTGAAAATGGGAACAGTGCCACCACTAGTATCAACAGTTTCCTCTTTATAACCATGGCAGCACACGTATCTCACTAATTCTATGTCCATTTGACGATTACACAGCATGCAATATACGGGAACATAGATATCACTCACATGGGTCTTTAGATCCAGGCGTAGACAATGGGCATGAGGTGGAAGCTTTGAAATCACAATTTCATAATATTTTCCGAAAGATACGTCAAACCCTGGATCACTCTCGATATTTTGTTTCCATGAATCAAAATCTTTAATCGTTTGATAGACACTATCACCACGACAAAGTAGCTTAACATTGGACCCTTTGCTTAGAAGAACCCAACCGGATTGTTCTTGTCGGAGGCCGAGGAAGGCCTTTACCTCGTCGAAGGAGGAGTCCTTTGTTGTCTTCTTTCTCATGCTGTCGAACAAGTTCTCAACATAAGCCCAGAATGCATCAACAATCTTGCGCTCATCCTTGCCCTTCCCGTGATGATAGTAATTTATAACCACGTCTGCCCTTTTGGTGGTCTCGTCCCTTTTAATTTTCTCCAATGCATCCGGGAGGTTCAGCAACCAGCGGTCGTCGCAGTAGTCGGAATCAGTGCGTCCATAGATGATGATGTAAGCTTCATCCTTGATCTAATTCACATGGACAAAAAATTTCTTCATTTTAATTGCTATATGAAATTATATGACACATAGATACTTGAAAAATTAATTAGAGGTCTATCATATTTAACACTTGTGTCAAGTTAAATACGACCCAACAATTTAAATTATACTTTGTATATTTGATCATGTTGTGTTTAAAATCCACATCAAAATCTGTGCATCTTATATTAAAAAATAATAAATTACTATGTTAGTTTTTGAAAGATATACTTTTTAGGATTATAACTAAAATGATATACATTTTGAAATATTAGAACTAAAACATCAGGGTTAAATTGATGACGATAAACTTTTGAAGACTAGATTGCCGCCATTACACATTTCAAAGCCAATATAATAGATATCTAAATGTGTGCATTGAAATATATTCGCATGTGTATTATAAATGTGCTTATCTTCGACATAGGATGTTGATAATTCTTTAAATTGCAGTTCATTATTACTTGAATCTTCTCGGATCATAGCGTCTGTATTTATATATGCATGCATTTAGGGTGAACTTACCCAATTTTCTATTTTTGGATTGATTTTCTTCATTTCTGCCCAAAACCAGTTCCATCTCTGATTGAGAGCCAAATCATCATCTTTGCCCCAGGGGAATGCTGGGTCTCCCCATGCAAACAACATGTGCAGCGCATTGTCGTTTGTCCTTCTACCTTGAGGGTTAAACACAGGGACGATAGGCTTATTCTGGTACCTCAACCTCTCTCTGATCAGTTTCTTGCATACTGGTGGAATCATGGAATACTCCGCCACATACCACTCCATTTGTCTCTTCAAGTCTTCAAACTCTTTCCTATCAGTGATCTCCCCATCTTCAACAATGGGGGCCCACAAGATCTTAAAGTCCTCCTTCCTGAATCCCTTTACTTCTTTTGGATCTTTCTTCAAACCTTCATTGATAGATTTCAAAAGCCGAATCTCATCTGCAATGCTGTACAGCCCAGAAATGAACAACAACACATACTTCTGCCTAAACACCTCGATGCTCACCTGTTTGTGTCGAAAGCACAAGAACAAAAAATGCCTAATGATTAATTACTTTAATTTAGATATTAGGCATGCACCAATTAGTATTGGCTATAGTATTGATTGTCAGGCATTTTGATCACATTAAATTTTAAATTTTTTTGTTGTTTACTTTTATTTATTTGTGAGTAGAGTCTGTAGACGTGTAAGCTTAGCCTACCATGCTATCTATAAGCTTTAATCACAAAAGAGTGAAAATTAATAATACTATTAAAAAAGATATTTTTAATAAAGTAGAATATCCTGAATCATATATGACAAACATTGCTGAGTTGTTTGGTTAGCAAATGTATGCTCAGCATACCCAAGAATGCCTTTTTGCATATTACCTTAGATGTAGGTAAGTCAAATTAGAAGAAGCAAACAATAGGGAAATGGGAAAGTGTACACATGGAAGTAATTTATTCAAAATATTTAAACTGTTAGACAAAAATTCACGAATTACTTTAATCATATCTCTAACAAACTCTTAAAATAACTGAAACCTTTAAAAAGTACAGGAAAACTAATGCTAAAACTCTAATTTTCCAAAAGACGTACTGAGTTTGATAATGAAACTTCTGATGACTTGACTATAAGGCTCTCATATATATAATTATCTAACAAGTTAATTAAATTATTAGATTAGGAACCATAAATAGTTTTGTTAATATATATCTCTGACAAATAAGCTAGTCCAAATATGCCAAAATGAATCCTTCTATACTAACCATTGCTCCAGTTGAGCCGTCATACACTTGGGGGTCCTTCAAATCTTTGGGGAAGAGCAGACATTTCAAAACTTGTACGATTTCTGTGGGAGTTTGAAATACCACCCTATTACGCGACAAATATTCATCTATCAGGCCTGCAATAGAAAGAGAATCCCTCATATATCAGCATTAATTTGACTTCAATTTTCTGTCACAAAATAGAAATAAAGCCCTACAAGCTCATTACCTTTCTCGCTTTCTATCTTTGCTAGATAATCCTTTAATTTGATGAGAACGGTGGAAATCTTGCTGCTAATATTGGATAATTCATATGTGCTGATCCTGAATCGGAACAGTTTGCAATATAAAGTGTATGGCCATGGAAAATAAAAAAAAATAACAACAACCTATCATCCAAACTTGCTTTTTGAATGTTTGACCGAGAAAGTTTTTTACATCAAAATCATTAATGAAATGATAAAAATTTTTGATCAAAAATAGATTTTTTTTTTTTAATTTTGAGCTAAAGACAATCGAAAAACAACAAATAGCCATTTATGAAAAGAAGTACTTTGGTTTGAGTTAGAACACTCTCGCTCAATAAGCATTTGGCATGGAAACATCAAATTAATTGTGCTATTTAAATTATATACAGCACATCAAATTTAAAATTTTCATATCTATTGTGTTCGAATATTCGATATTCAAGTATTTAAAAAATTAATGGCCTGAAAGAAAGTATTTAAAAAATTCATATTTCATATACCAAACAACGCTTAAAGTTGAATTTGAATTCTCTTGTATGACATAACGATCTCAACGGAAGAGATCAAATAACCTGCCATCATGCATGTCACATAAGATAACGGAAATTCAACTTGGCATGCACTTTGCTCATTTTCATTTTATATATTGCAAGGAAATAAAATAGTTCTAATGAAGATATATAAGAACTTACGAATAACCCAAGAGGATATCGATATAACTAGCAAGAACGACAATGGTGAGGACGGTCCAGTAAACAAACACAGGGAATTCATGCATGGCTATTTCCAAAGTTGGGATGTCCTTTACGTCATAACCTTGCTTAGACATCCTCTCCAACTTAACGATACATTCAACGGTTAAGAAAACAGCCTTCACCACAAGGTTGTAGTCATAAATGTCCCTTCGGCTTCTCTCGAAGGCTTGAACATGATTCAACACTGCCAAGGATCTTCCGAGGTTGTCTTCTTTTGGAACCTGAAAAAGGTGCCAGAAATTCCCATATTCTAAAGCAAATGCTGCTAGTGCTGTCACTGCTTTTGCATACCAGGAATAGGCGTCCAGATCTTTGAGTATCCTCATTGTTGTTTCGTGTGCGAATGAGTGGTACTCATCATGACGTGTTTCCATCATCTGTCACCAAAATACAAAATAATCAGCAACATTAGAATTATTTTGAAAGCACTGTTTGAATAAAAAAATTTTTTTTGATATCTTGATCATAAAAAGTTTCTTTGCTTTTGCTTTTCCATGTTGTTTTGGATATGCCTGAGTCAAGAGGGGAAGTAAATGGAAAGGATTGATCTAAATATAATGAAAAAGGAGAGAATGGAGGGAAGAGATGATTAATTGGTATTTTTTTTCTCTTTAAATGAAAGAGCTTAAAATTAAAAAAAAAAAAAAAGATTCTAGAGAGTTAGTTAAAATTCCGCCCCCTTCTTATTTTAAACGGGTTTTGTTTCAATGAAATCGAAACACACTTAAAGTTTAATGGAAATTGTTACGTTAAAAAATATAACACTTGGCGAGGAAAGCCTTGTCCTTAAGCATTTTATAATCCACATATTATATTTTTATTAAAATATTTAATGACAAATACTTAAGCATTTTATCCAAGTCTTCTACTCCAAATAGATGGAATAATAACCTGACAAGCAAGATGCTTGAGTAAATGTGTGGGTGGCTCGAGATTGGCGAGGAAAGCCTTGTCCTTCTCTTGTACATCATACTGTAAACAATAAATAAATCACAAAAATATGGTAGTGACTAAAAGGTGATCCCAATATGACAAATTGTTTTCCATTGACACAGAGAGAGAGAGAGAGAGAGAGATTAGATCATGAAGGTTACCCTTATGCTTGGATCAGCAGCACCAATTGAAGGACTCATAATGTCTGACACAACGCTGAAAAGAGCCTCCGCATTGAAGGTTTCACCAGGCTTGTTGACGACATAGCAATCGTAAACTAAATCCAAGACCTGGTTATCAGTATGAGTTAATGGTCTCAGTTGTGGCGTCTGCAAGTACTCCGACATGATTTTCAGCTACGAGATCGATCTCTTTAGGTTTCGAATGAAGCAAATGATGAGAACAATATTATTTCTTGTGCTATTGGCCTGTCATGCTTATAATATTTATAGGCTCCAGGTTGCATGGGACAAGAGCAAAGAGTTTACACTAGAATAAATCACTTTAGCAAAAGAATTAAAATATATTTAGATAGCTTCTCAGATAGCTTTTCCTTGTCTCTTCTCATTCATATGGGTTTTCACGATATGCCATTGATGCAGTTCATGATGTGCGTGAAATAGCTTGAGCCTGTAATTGATATTTTGTTGATTTGGGTTTCTTTAGAAGTTAGAACTTTTGCTTTTCAGAAAGATGCCGTGTCTATATCTATTTGTGTTCAAACCCTTCAAGAAAAGAATAAGCTATAATGTACTAAAGGTAAAGGGAAGAGGAATATTATAAGATTGTAAACAATGCAAAGAATGAATCACCTATAGTCCTCTATATATGAATATAACGTTTTACAAGAATATGTAACTTTCAGCCAAACTAATTGATCTATACAAATCACTTTGAAGGTTAGGCAGTTTCTAATGACTCAATTTAAATTATTTAATCAGTTTTAGCTGACTCTAAGAGTTATCTCTTGTCTAAATCAAATAAAAGTAAAGGAAAGAAGAAAGAAAGATCTAGAGCACATAAACGGTTGAATGTTAAGTTAGCGGAATAATTCATTATTTTCCAACTTATTGAACGTTATTATGATACATTTTAAAACAGTCTTCTGAAGTTATTGGGCATGTAAACCGTTAACCTCCAACTTAGATTTTCTCCTTTTTTTTTTTCCCTTTGGACAGTGATATGAAACTTATAATGTCCAACGATGGCATCACTAGAGAAATTTCAGAAAGAAAAAAATTTGCATTTTTACATATGTTGAAATTAGATGAGAAAAGATCAAATGGATTTTCGAAATTCAGTGCAAAGAAAGAAAGAAACTAATTTTTTTCATCGAAAAAATATTTTTAAATTGCACTTTTAAAATATTGTCAGAGTATATCTATGTATGTATGAGATTTTAGATAGAAAGAAACCGAAAAGAAAAAGATAAGATTTTAAAGGTGAGAAGGAATAAAAGACCAAGTATAATATTATATAAAATTGGAAAATGGTTCAAAAGGAAAAAAAGATCATTGCAAGGAAGCTTTCTTCTTTTTCTTTATTCAGAATTTGTCAGTCAAGGATGAGATTTTATTTTTTATACAGTTCTAGTTGAAACTTGACACCTAAAAACAAATAAACTTGATGTCTGCAGCTCTACCTATCTGTATATTGTTTAGGACCCTTTCTTGAGATGATTATTTCTTTTTTAGCTGATTACACTTCTACTTTATTTGTTAGGAGTTAATTTTGTTTTGCTTATCTTGGATACCCTTAAAAAAAGATTTTCGTTGTAAGAAAACAATTAAAATAAGAAAAGCAAAAAAAGAAAGCTGGTTGGTAGAATGTAAAGTGGAAATTGCGCATGTACATTGGCGGAGCTGACGGGAAGGAAAGATTATGTCTTATTCCATGTCTGTGTTAATAGAAAACCAATAAACAGTTAATAGCTTTAGCTCAAGTAATATACGTTTTGCTTTTAGCTTTAAGATTTGGGTTCAATGTCTGCTTTTTTTTCCCCCTCCATTCTCAGTCTTATGTCTCTTATGTGAACCAGAAAAAAAAAACAATAAACAAATATTAGTGGCTATTTTTTTTTTTCATTTTTGTTTCAATCTATGATAATCTAGGCTCGGTACCTTTTATTCAAAAATATATAATAAGTATTTAATGTTGTAATTTATAAAATCACATAGCTTTATTCTCTGAATACTTTTGGAGCACACAAGTTAGCTTCCGAAAAAAAAAAAAATCAAAACCGTTGCAAGTTAGTCTTCTTGTCATGTATATCATGATTGCCTTCTAAATTTTGTGTTTATTGTGTTAGTCTAAAAATAAACCAAGAATGAAGAGTTAAATTGGCAACCTTACAAGAGCTTAGCACTCGACTTTTACAACTTATCTTTAATCCACTAGATTTCCCACACTGCTAAGTTTTTTCTAAGCTTCCTAAAAACTCACAATACAAAGCAACCTCTAAGAAGTTCAACCCTTTGGGCTTTATAGCCTTTCTCTTATTAGGTGTTTTTTCACAAGGCACTTAGAAATTCTCCCCAAGGTTTTTTTTAAGATACCAAGAAACTCTACTCTAGGTTTTTCTTAAGATACCTAGAAACTTAGGGTAGAGGAATATGATGGGTTAAGCTCATAGACTTTCTAAGAGTTTTCTCATGTACAAATGGCTTACTCATATGTAGCAACTACATGTTAAAACACAACCAATACAAAGTAGTATAACTTTCTCAAGAATATGCATTTAGCTCTTGTTTTTTTAGCTTTGAATAGGTCTTCTTATATGGCGAACTTTTAGTGATGTGATCGTTGCTTCCTCATTAAATGATTTGATGCACTCTTATGAGTAGAAATTTTTGCATTAAGTAGTGGGAGGCATGATTTTAGTTTGGCTCCTTTTCTTCATTCATTTCATCCAAAATAGTGCATTTAACAAAATAAAATAAAATGATTTTTGTTCGTATGAGATTTCTTTTATTGGATTGATAAAACATAGGTTGATTAATTCAATTTAATGAAATTTAGATATTAGGGTTCTTGTTATGTGAGATAGAAGGTATAAAGTTAGGATATTCCATTATTGTTGATCTTACATTCAAGAGCACGTGATTTTTAGGCCAAAATATCATTATTTCATTTGTAGTCTATGAATGGTGAAATTCTTCCTTTATTTATATGTAGATTATTCTTCAAGAGCCTCAACATTTAATGCTTCAAATTATATGTTGACTGCTTTACTATCTTCTTTCCATTTTGGACTATCTTTAAAGTTGGTAACTTACCTCCAACAAGCATAATATATTAGAGTGTAGACTAGAATGATTTTCCCCTTAAACTTGTTTCCTTTTCTGCTTCCTTGATTCACATTCTTTTTCATGAGAGATATGATTGTATGCCTCTTTTTCAACTTTTTTCTTACTTGTATCTTCAAATTGTCTCCTTAAATAGTGCAACTTTCAATCAATGACCATTGATAGTTGCTTCTTTAGGTTATGCAAATATGCTTATTAAATAGGAATCTACCTTGAATATGTCTAATCAAAATGAGTTAAGTATAATATCATTATTCTATAATAAGCAGTCTTTTAAAATGTAAAACATTGACTTCATCTTATGTAGCATTCTAGAAGATAGCAAAGACTTGAATGGACCTTCATAATTGTAATTTCATTTCTAATTCATTCAAATTGTCATTTTCCTTTTTTAGCTTCTTGATATCATAGATTTTCCCTTTTGTACCTAAGCATAATCATCTCATTAAAAGCTCAAGATAGTCCAATCATAAAGAGTATTTTCATATTAATATCTTGATTTACTAATTCAAAGCTATTTAAAAACTTTCATTGAGAATATTTTCATTAATGTGTATGATTAATTAGATTGAAAAACATTTCATATAAGGTTCCTAAGATTCTTTCCATCTATATACATATTCAAAAACTTACCTTATATGAAAGTTCTGAAAATCATATTCAGTCCTATTAAAAACTTTTTTTTATAAAACATTTGACTCAATTATTTATCTTTTGAAAACTTCCCATGAATAAGATATTCAATGTAACACTCGAAATGCGACCGCGTGGCGTTAGAAAAATTCTAAAATTTTTTATTTTCGAAAACGAAAACCGAATGAAGTTGGAGTCGTCACCAAAATTTTTATTTTTAGAAAAGTAAAACTTTAAAAAATTCTTTTTGTAAGAAAAATGATTTATGAACTAAATACGAGTTCAGAAGTCGATTATATGTGGAGAAAGTGTTAGGCATCCTACAACACACATTCTTAAAAATAATTATCTTAAATTAATTGTACAAAATTATTATATCCTTCATTCTATTTTAATTCCCTTAATAATTAAATGCAATAATAAAGAAAAGAAAAGAAAAAGAATTTAAAAGAAAATGTTTATTTACAATAGGTGGACTTGACTTAAGATGAGAGTCTAGGTACATTGTGGAAGAGATCAAAGTTCACGTAGGTCGACCCAAAAATTGTATTTGTTAGTTGGTGTTTTATTTTTGTTTCTTGTTTTTGAAATTTCTTCTTTTTTCTTTTGGTGAAAAGAGAAAGAAAATAAAAATCACTTTAGACTTTCACAAATGAAATGGCTTTGAAGTTGGTTTGTATGTTTTAATTTGCAAAAAACTAAATTAATTCCACTTCTTTACTCTTACTCTTTTTTCTTTTTTCTATTTATTTTTTTGGTTTTTTTAATGACTTTTATGATTTTTTTTAAAATTTTTGATCTCTTCTTTTGGAGAAACGACATTAAAAAGGATTTTTCTCTTTTTTTAGTCTTTTTATTTTTTTTTTATTTTTTTATATGATTTTCCCATTTTTTTTTGGGTAATTTTTTTTTATTCTTGGATTTTATTTTTGAGAATTTATATATTTTCTATATTATATATTTTTTATGATTTTCCCATTTTTAAAAAGGCTTTTGATTTTTTCCTAATTTTTTTTATTTTATTATTTTATTGATTTTTCGTTTTTGATTCTTGGTTTGTTATGACTTTTTTTACTTTTATTTCCTCGATTTTATTTTTGTTTTAGTTTTTGATTTTTATTATTTTTTATTTTGATTTTGATTTTTTTGCTTTCCATGACGTTCGTATGACTTTTATGGTTGATTTTTTTATTTATTATTTTTTATGATTGAAGGTTTTTATAATGACATTCGTTTGGAGAAATGACACTTTTTAGTTTTATTTATTTATTTCTCATTATTTTATCTTTTTAACTTTTTTTAATTTTTAACGTATGCCTTTCTCTTGGGTTTGTGAAGTAGGACATTTTGACCTCTTTTTCTCTCTCTCTTTTTTTTTTAACCTTTAAGATTTTAAAGCAAAATGATTTTCACAATTTTTTGATGTAAGAATTTCTAGATTTAGAAAATTTTCAAAGAAAAGAGAGTCATTTAACTTTTATTTTAAAATGTAATTGTTTATTTACTTGTGTGTTTTGTGTCTATTTGTTGTTTATTTATTTATTATTATTTGTTGTTTTTGTTTTTTTGTTTGAACTCATTTGATATGATAAAAAAAGGCCATGTGAACCCAAAAAAAAGAAAAAAAATTGATAAAAAGATAATTACAAAACCCAACAAATACTAAAAAAACTTATTGTCTCACATGATTCCTCAAATAATCCCTATATACTTGAAAGGATAAAAAAAACTCACAAGACAACTCTAAAAATAAAATAAAATAATAAAAAATATCCAAACTAAAAGCACTTACAAACATACGGTATCTTATGGAGTGGTGTGACTAGTGCATTCAATCAAAGATCATACTCCAAGCTCATATTTCATCTTATTCAAAGTGCATGAATTCAAAAGCAAAGAAAAAAACCCCTGGAGCATCTTGCCTGGGCTCATGGAGCACCTTGTCTTGCCACCACCTAATTCCTCTGTACAGCTTCCCTTCACCAATTCGCAGGCCCATGGGAAATCTCTTCCATCCATCCCGTTGGACAGCTTCCTACCTAGTTGCTTTCATCAAGCCATGAACCTCTAAATCATAGGCACATGTACGTAAAAATAATCGAACCAAAAACAGTTACAATACTTTATCTTTCAGGAACCACATACTGGAGCAGAAACAAAATGAGTTGGATTATACTCAAAAATTCCTTTCAGGTCAAAAATCAAGGAAAGCTACGAACAATCTAAATCCATTCCAAAGAAACTGAAAATAAAAGAACTCAAACTCCTTATTAAACAACATGGCATTATGATTTCCCAACTTCATTTATCATGATGAACCAAAATAAATAAGAAATTTCCAATAGCAACATAAGCAGAGCAAGATTCTTAATTTAACTTAAAGCATCGTGGAGATCCATTCCTATTAATTCCTTATGCACAGAACAGATAACCAACAAGAAAGGAAAAAAGATTTGTGGAATCATTCATTACGTATTTCATGAAACAACAGGCTCCAGAGTACTGTATGAAGCATCATTCAAGCTCAACACTCCATTCAGGGGACAAGGACCCAGGGGACTGAATGATGAAAAGCTCAAGCAAAATTTTACTCATCATTCATACATTCCTCCCATAAGAAAATTCATTGGCCTAAAACCTCAAATCCATTTTTACTACATTAAGATCATCTTTATACCTTTTGACCCTACATAATATAATAGCACCAGTTTTCAGCCACAATTCATACGGAGCCAGAACAAACAAAGCACTCAATAGGATTGCAATATGGCAATGAACTCGCTCACGTCAATATATGACAACTAAAATGACATATGGGAAATGCTTCTCCTTCTATTCTCAACGAAGCTCAAAATCATGAATACCAAACACACACCCAGTTCCATCAACTCAAAATTGACAGATGAGGAGACAAGACATGGACACGGATCATCTGCTCATCGAAGGATGCGTACGCCGTGCGAATCCTCCAAGCGACGCCATTTTGTTGCCTTCAGTTAATAGCGTGACACCGCAAAAATGGAACGTTGCGTTTTGCATCATTTTCCTGCCAATCATCCGCAAATATCCACCGTTCATTCCTCGCGATCTGAGCCCTCCATGCTAAACCCCAAAACTCATCATTTTACTGTCATGAAATCCACTGGCTTCATCCCCAAAACTGAGCACACGTGCATTGAGTTTTCAACCTTGGAGGCCAATCAGAAAGCGCGGGAAATTGGCTCATTTTGTTGTCAAGTTTTGTCAAATGCAAGGCAAAATTAGATAACGCGCAAGCTATATTTTTTCCCATCTAAGCCATCTACATTATACTTTCATTAGAACCTCATTTCTTATCTGTTTTTTGCAATGTTGTTGAGCCATTAATCTGATAGCTTGGCATAGCACAAGGAAGAAAGGATACATCTATCTAATATTTGGAGATTAAGGGTTCTTTTCATTTTTATCAACAAAATAAATGTAAAAAATTTTATAAAGTTATTCTTTTTATAATTATTTATTTCCCTTCACTCTAAGCATGATATCAACTGGAAATATGTATGTATATCTTTATATATATATATATATATATATATGCAAAGCAGATTCTTTCTTTGTTTAGATAGGTTGTGATTAGTTTTTCTCCCCCTAATAACTATCATATACCTAAAATAGATTTTTTCCCTCTAAAGTAGATTCTTTATATACCTAAAATAGATTTTTAGTTTGCCTCTGATTCATTGTTCATAAGAGTTCATAGTTGAAATGTAATAAGCATCAAAATATAAATGATAAGCTGAAGTTACAAGATTATATGTAATGATGAGAAAACAAGTATAAGAAAATAAGTGAGGAAAAAAAACAGAAATAATTTACTTTGAAAAATTTGTTTGAAATTTAATTGCAATAATAGTTCAAATAGTAAGTTTTGTTGTTTTTTTACCTAGTGATATTTTTGTTAACTTGAAATGTTTGATATTATTCTCACAAGTTAAGATGTTCTAATATTGATTTTTTTTTTTCCTTTTTATAGGAACCAAAATATGGATATTGATTTGACTCCTAAATTAGGTTTGGAATTTGATAGCTTAGAAGAAGCATGGAACTTTTGGGTTGCTTATGCTGGACGAACTGGATTTGGAGCACGAAAATATAATAATACAAAGAGTAAGAAAGATGGTTCCATAGTTTCAGCCAGATATGTTTGCTGTAAAGAAGGTTTGCGAGCAAAAGATAAGAGAGATTTTATGACCACCAAACCTCAGCCTGAGACAAGGACTAATTGTAAAGCAAAGATGTCTGTTGCACGCTTCAATGAAAAATATAGAATTAATGCCTTTGTTGAGGAGCATAATCACCCACTCCATCTTCCAGAAATAGTTCATTTATTGGCATCACAGCGTAAAGTAACTGAGGTT
Source organism: Erythrophleum ivorense (assembly GCA_026724425.1). Taxonomy (NCBI): domain Eukaryota; kingdom Viridiplantae; phylum Streptophyta; class Magnoliopsida; order Fabales; family Fabaceae; genus Erythrophleum; species Erythrophleum ivorense. The sequence continues at coordinate 2,090,009 of JAIUCV010000033.1, read as the reverse complement.
CAGGCCCATGAAATTGACTTGGCAGAGGATGCAGGACTTCAACAAAAATCTTCTTTTGAGTTGATGAGTAAGCACGCTGGAGGAAGAGGTAATCTTGGCTATACTTAATTAGATGCAAAAAACTATTTGAGAACTAAAAGACAGCGAAGTATGGTGTATGGAGAAGCTGGAAGCCTATTGCGTTATTTCCAAGAACAATACTCAGAAAATTCGTCCTTTTATCATGCGTATCAGATGGATATAGAAGAACAAATTACAAATGTTTTTTGGGCTGATGCAAGAATGTTACTTGATTATGCATATTTTGGTGATGTGATCTCTATGGATACAACATTTAGTACAAACCGTGATCATAGACCACTTGCATTACTTTCAGGATTCAATCATTATAAAGGAGTAGTCATTTTTGGTGCGGCGTTATTATATGATGAAACTATAGAGTCATTTAAGTGGCTATTGCAGACTTTCTTAGAGGCACATCAACAAAAAAGACCTCTAACTATTTTTACTGATCAAGATCAAGCCATGGCTCGAGCAATACGGGAGGTGATTCCAGATACAAAGCATGGATTATGCATCTGGCATTTAATGCAAAATGGCATTAAGCATTTAGGAAATTTGATGAAAGATGAATCACATTTTTTAACTGATTTGAAAAAGTGCATGTATCATTATGAAGAGGAAGTGCAGTTTGAGGAAGAATGGAGTCGGATGCTTTCAAATTACAATGTCAGTGATAACACATGGTTAACTTCAGTTTATAATATCAAGGAGAAATGGGCACGGTGTTATATGAAGAAGGCATTCACGCTTGGGGTGCGAAGCACACAAGTGAAAGTGTGAATGCTGCTATAAAGAGTTGTACAAAACCGGATTTAGACATCAATCAAATTTTCAAGCACTTTGAACGAGTTGTGGATGATAAGAGGTACAATGAATTGAAGCACGACTTTGACTCTAGGCAAAAATTGCCTCGATTGATTATACAGAGTTCTCCCATGCTCCGACAGCTTTCTCAAATTTACATGGCTCCAATATTTGATTTGTTCCAACAACAATGGGATCTAGTTGCAGCTGCTAGTATAAAACACAGAAATGAAGAAGAGCCTTTATTTAACTATGTCATTGATATGGTTGATGAAAATGGTGAATGGAGAGCTCAATTTAATCCTAGCAACAACTCAATTTCATGTAGTTGTCGGATGTTTGAATCCATAGGAATATTATGCTGCCACGCTTTAAAAGTTTATGATATGAAGGATGTGAAAAAATTATCCGAGAACTATATTATGAAGAGGTGGACAAGAGAAGCAAGAAGTGGTATCATACATGATATTAGGGGCAATGAGGTTCAAGCAGATCCTAGACTAGAAGGCACGCGACGATATAAGAAACTCTATCCCATGATGATCAGATTAGCAACTGAGGCATCTAATTGTCCAGAAACATTCTTGTTGGTGCAAAAAGGTGTGTTAGAGCTAACTAAGCTAGTGACAGAACTTCGATTAAGCCAACAACGTCTAAGCAATAATGGTGAAGCAAGTTTGGCATTACTAACGGAGTCTATTGCTCAAGTAAGGGGATTCAAGAGAAGGGATGGTAACAAAAAGAAGAAGTGGGAGAAAAGTTGGGTTGAAAAACTAAAGAGCAAGAGAAGAAGAATAACTTCTAAGGTATAAATATATTATGTAACTATGTTTTATGATAAGTAGTCAATAAAAGCTAATGTTGTCTGGCCTTTTTCTTTTAGAGTAATGATATACAAGCAAGCACCTCCAACAATGTACCCCAAGCACCTCTTATAGGATCTTAAATAGCTGAAAGTGACCTTACTTTTACTCAAATGTTAATGGTAAGACTAATTAAATTTTTAACCCTTAACACTTCCTTCTAGTTCATAAAGAATTATATTATAATTTGTATTGTTTTGTATTATAGGCACCACCAAATTTTCCAATGCCATCACTTGAAGCACTAGAGTTCAATCGAGATGTTTCATCGGGTAAACAATAATATTGCAATAATAATATGTGGAACTTTATTCAAATCAATTGTATCATGTACATTGAACTCTTTTTTCAAATTAAATCAACAACAATTGCCTAAACTAAGTATAAGTCCCTACTAATTGCATTTACATTGTTTTTCTTGTCTCTAGCTACAAATTACAACTCATCACAGATCTAGCAGCAGTACACATCTGTGGTACACATCTGGAAGAAGCAAGCTAATACACATGGATGCTTGTATTTTGCCTTTTGCTGTAGCTTGTAACCAATACTTGTATCTTGGTTTTTACTTCATCTTATTTTTTCCTCTATGCTCTCATACTTGTAATTGGTTGTTCCAACAGCTCAAAGTTGATCAAAATTGTAATTATACCTTCTGTTGGCAAACCTGCATAAGCATATGTACAAGTAATCAATCATTTGCTTCATAATTGAGGAATGGAAAATAACACTTTGATGTTGTTCTATTTTCTCCAGTATCTCAAAAACATGAAGTACAGGTTTGGAATATGATCAAAACATCATAAAACACATTAAAACATGTTTCATTTCTAACTCCCTTCCCTTTCAACGTGTTCATCCCCTTTTCTGCTTCTTAGTTTTTTTCTTTTATTTCATGTTTAAAACTTAATGAAATACTTAAACTATAGAGCAAAGAAAGATAAAACAGGTAAAACTATAGAGCAAACATTATTCTTCCCTGTGATCATCTTCCTAGAAAAAAAATTAGGTCTTGTACAAGAGAGGAAAACCACAGACACACAGAAAGAGAGCAAAAAAATGCAAGAAAAAAAAACCATTGAAGCCTTAGCAGTACCATTAGAAGTAGTCATATTCTAATCCCTGTGATCATATTTCTTGAAAAAAATCCATGCTTGTTTTGGATATCTATCAGTCCAAGGATATCTTAGGAAATAATATAATACCTTAGGAAATAGTCCAAAGATACCATATAATGCATTGTGCCACCAAATGGGATATATATTCTAATCCATGTCAGATGTTAAAAGAACTTTACTTACCTCAACTGCACAATGCTCAAACCAGAAAATTGCATACCAAAATTAAGGGAAACAAATAAAACTCTACAAATTTTGATCATTAAGGGTCATGCCAGTCACCTAATAAACACCTCCCTTGAATTAAATCAACCTGATATTTTAGCTGCTTATAAAAAGTCTCCTAATTTTCAGCTGCAACATAATAGGGGGAAATATAGACACCTTAGAAGTATTATAACTCCTCAAAATAGAAGGAAAAGCATAAAGTGGATGACAAAAGAATAACATTATGAACCACGAATCTGAGTTGTTTATGGCCAATGCATATAAATTGTAGGAAAAAAATAACATTGTCAATATACCATCTTTGGACATATCATGAAACCTATGGAAAATCATATGATAATTAACAGTAGTAGACAAACAGTAAAAAGTGAAAAGGGTCAATTTGGCCCTAGTGCAGTCAATTAGTAGTTTAGTACTCCTAATTCAAAAACTGCAAAAGGCACAACTGAAGTATAGTGCACAAGCAATAATTCATGACAATTCAATCCAAACCAATGTCATTATTCATATTTGTAAGAGCAAGAGTAATGACCCATGAAAAGATCAATTTCTTGCTACAATTACGGGGAAATTTCATGTCAGAGGGATTCAAAAACCAAATGAGTCTAAGGAACAAAAAGTCAAGAACAAATAGTTGTTGGGATTCAAAATCCAATTGAATCTAATAACAGAAACCACCGACCATCTAAATTGAATTTGCCATCCAGGTGAAACTCTATGTCTCAGATCCCAAATGCTCCTATGAGAAGATGTGAACTAACAAGCAACACACAATACAGCAAGAAACACAAAACACACCCTTAATAATAAAGCCAGTACCTATAGGTGTTGCCAGCAGTAGGAGTATTAAAAGGAAAAAACTTGGGCACCTCCAACAATGGCGATCAAGAGGCACTGGCAGAGCTTCAACAGGAAATGATGAAGGAGGCCAACTCTCTAATGTGGGTCGAGTTTTGGGGATGAAGCCAGTGGATTTCATGACAGTAAAACGATGAGTTTTGGGGTTTAGCATGGAGGGCTCAGATCGCGCGGAATGAACGGTGGATATCTGCGAATGATTGGCAGGAAAATGACGCAAAACGCAGCGTTCCATTTTTGCGGTGTCACGCTATTAACTGAAGGCAACAAAACGGCGCGCTTGGAGGATTCGCACGGCGTACGCATCCTTCGATGAGCAGAGGATCCGCGTCCACAAGACATTCGGTATTTCTAAGCCTATGAATCGCCTCACGGAAGGATAAAACCCGAATAAGGTAGCTTATCAAAAACTAATTAGGAGTTGCTGGTCACAGCATCACATTTTCAGAAATGGGGAATGAATTACAGGAATGCGAGTTTACCTCCAGTGTCAATTGATTACCCTCAATTGCTCTTTTGCAAATTCTTGATTCTTGCCTTTTCTCTGCTAGCCTCAGCTTTTCCTCTCAGAAGCACCTTCTCCTCTCGTGTCTCTTCACTGGATCCCTGAACCTTTTATCGTCTCCTTCTCTCGAATGACCGAGAGCAGAAAACTTCTCCCAGAACCTATTCTTTCTCTGTATCCTTGGCCTCTGATATGTAATTCTTGTTCACCGCTCCCTTTGTCTCGGTTTCTCTCTCTCACTTTCTCGCGCACTCGCGGATCCTCCTCGTGTGGTCTCTTCTTTCGGTTTCTTCTCTTCTAATTTACTTCCCCTGAAAGCCTTCCCCAGTAAAGCTCTCTCCTGTTCCCTTCTCCTCTAGCCCCATGCCTATCTCTCCCTGTCGGTTTCCCTCTTACTCTCAGTTCCCTCTCCGTCTCCTGTTTCTCTCTCAATTTCCCTCCCTGTCTCTCGGCCTCGGTCCTCTCTTTGTACCCAGAGAGCCTCCCTGCTCCTCTTCGTCTCTGGTGGTGAAAAGGACCTGAGGGGAAGTCCACTCCTCGAGCCCATCGCTGCAGATCTCCTTCTGAAACGATGGCTTCCTCTTTTCGTTCTCGCTCTACATTTGCCTTCTGCTTCCCGTTAATGGCAGTAGCCAGATGAGTGAAAGGGGTGTTGGGGTCGAAATGCAGGGTTTCTGTGTTTTAACCTCAACGTAATTATTTTTTGGTGTTGGTCCGATGGGTTCAAAGGAATTCGGTTAGTTAGTTTGGGTTTTTCTTTTTTCTTTTTTGGCTGAAGGTTTTAGTTAGTTTTGTATTTTTTGTCGTTGTTTTGTTTGTTTTTTACTTTCTTTTTAGTTTTTTTTTCTCTTTCACTTTTTTTTTTTGGTTTTATCTCTCTCTTTTTTTTTTTTTTTAAGGATTGAGTTATTAGGACTTTTTTTTCTTTTTTTTTGGTGATCTCTTTTCTCTACTTTTTTTGTTTTCTTTTTCATTTTTTGATTTAATTTTATATTTTTGACTGGGTTTTCAATTTTTTGTCTTTTTCTTTCCTTTTTTTTTTTTTGGTTAAGGATTGAGTCCTTGGACTTTGGGAATTTGAGAGAAAAAGAGAGGGATATATTTTTATTTGTTATTATATATATATATATATGTGTTTACTTTTATTTTTTCTTTTATATTTTATATTTATCATATTTTTTATTATTTTTTATGCATGTCCAAACAAAATACGTTATTCAATTCAATACAAATCAAACAATATCTTCATTAATATAAATAATATAAGTAAGTCATATTTAAGCCCATGAAAAAATATGAAACGTATCAAATTGGCTATGTCCAAAAGCAATGTTTTCATAAATTATAATATTGGCCTAATAAACCATTTTCCAAAAATGATATCAATTACAATGTTTGCCATAATTAAACCCTTTGATCCAACATATTGTTTCTAAGGGATGAAATTTGCTTGGGCAGCTCATAACTTCCTATTATACTAGAGGGGGTTATGGTGAATATATGTCAATTTTACTCGATTTGGTTTGTTTAGATTTAGAAAAAGAATTCTAGGGTATTATATATTTTTTGCACAACAATGAATTATGCTTACACAAACCTAATTGGCCATACATGGTGCTTTGATTTAACATGCTAATTGAATCAATTAATGGTAATGAAATTTGGACAGCAACCAAAGGATGCTTAATGAAAGGACTAACTTAAAATGGGTTATATATTTTAGAGAGTAATTAAATCTTGCACTCCAAAACCTTTGAGAACTAAAGCTAATGGGCATACTAATCTTGTGAGTAATTTGTTAGTTTATTCTTTTTGTTTAAATATAAATATTTAATTTTTTTTTTATTTTTCATCCCATATATATCAAAATGTTAGTTGTAAGGATTAGCAATACATATACCCTATCCATAAAATTTACCTGTTTATGCCTACGTATAAATTTTGTAGATATTTTAAGAGTTTGGGTAGTATAATACTCTCTTGCCCCAGCCCTGTAATGTGTGTGTATTTATACATACATTTATATATATTAATCAATATAATGTGTGATAAAAAAGATTTGAAACAACATCCAAATAGCATTATGTTAGTTTAGAATTATACTAAAAACTATTTGAGATAAATAAATGAGTCTTGAGAAAAATTTATTTAAAAAAACTTTTTTGAGTAAATGAGTTTGAATCTAGGGATCAATGAGGACGCGGTACTATAGTTTCCAACTCATAATCATCCTTAATAAGTTGTACCTTCAAAAATATGGGAAATGTTTATGTGGCAATTATCATATATTTTTGTAGATGATGTATATATTTTAATTATAAAACTAAGTTAAAGAGGATGATTTTTTCAGAGACCAACTGTCACACCTAAAATATGATTGCAACATGTCGAAAAAAATTGATTTTTAAAATGAAAACTAATTGAAATAGAGTTGCTACACCACAAAAATGTTAATCATTTTTTACTAAAATTAGTAACTGCTTTAATTTTTTTTAATTAATCTGATTTTTGACAAACTTTTGGACATGTAGGAAAATATCAATTGCTTAACAATGTAAGTGTAATTGAAAAAAAAGAAAAAGAAGAAGAATGTACCATAAAAATATGAAAAGGCTGCAAGATAAAAGGAAAAAAAATTGAACAAGCTGCCAAAAAGTAACTTTGTCAGCTGAGGTCAATTAAATTGCAATTGGGCAACGTGGATGATTGCAATTCAGTTGGGTGACAGCTAAATTTTTTAGTGAAACAAATTATTTTAACCCTTTAAACAAATTTCTTATATTGTTCATTTTTTTACTTTTTAAAATTAATTTTTTTCACCATTTTAACATTTAGCCATTTAATGAAGATTGTCTAACTATGTTATTTAATATATAGCCATTAGAATAAAAAATAACCATTTAAAAATATTATTTGTTATTTAATGTTGTTATTTATTAAGTATTTTTATGAAATATTATTTATATGTTATTCAATGTAGGTGGATTTTATTTTTGCATTGGTAGCAATAATAAAATAGATTATGATAATAATATTAATCTCATTGAAGAATTTTTAAATTTAAATGCTTAGATTTTTTTTAATTTATTAAATGCATATTAGTAACCACTATTAAGATACAATAATCAATTTGAATTGTTTGTTGCTTATTAGAATGTTAAGTATTAAATTTGAAAACATTATGTCTTAATATAGTTTTAATCAATTTGCATTAATACATCTTCCCTTGAGAAAAAAAAACAAACTCCATGGAAGCCAAAATCAAGCATAGGCTCGACCTAAATGAGTTAGGGTACTTAGGGAGAGTTTTAAATTTTTTTAAACTCATTTTTGAGTCATATATGATGAGTGAAGATGAGTGGAGGCCTTGGGAAAAATTTAAAAATTATAGAAAGTGAGTTGGCCTTATATGTTCCATAATATAACCTAAAGAAGCAATATATAATTATGCTCTTTATTTTAATTGTATGATGACTCCAAGAGGCTTAAAAGGAGTCAAAAATCATATATGAAAGGAAAGAATGGAGCCTAGAACTTATTTGATGGGTGTTGCTTCATTAGGTGCATTTTTGGAACCATTGTCACACCTAAAAATGCAACCGCGTGGCGAAGAAAAATCGATTTTCTCAAATGAAATGGAAAAACGAAATCTAAATCGAAATGAAATAAAGTAATGGGTTCAAGAGTCGCCACCAAAATTTTAAATTTTTATAGACAAAACTTTAGAAAAGTCTTTTTGTTTGAAAAATGGTCTACGAACCAGAAAAATGGATCCGGGAGTTGATTGTGAGTGGGGAAGGTGTTAGGCACCCCACTACATCCGTTACTAAGAACGGTTACCCTAAGTCAGTTGTGCAAAAATAAAATGGCCTAAATCCTATTTTAATTCTCCCTACAAATCACATGCAAAATAGGAATAAAGAAATAAAATTAAAAGAAGAGAAAGAAAGGAAACCAATATTAAAATAAAACAGAAAGAAATTCAAGAATTAAAAAAAGGAAATGAATGAAAAGAAAAATGTTTATTTACAAGGGTGGACTTGACCTAGGATGAAAGCCTAGAGCTTACGTACCCTTCAGGAGGGATCAAAGTCCACGTAGTTCGATTAGAGGTTGAATTTGATTGATGCTTTGTTTTATTTTATTTTTGAGTTTTTTTTTGTTTTGTTTTTTTTATTGTTTTGTCTTTTGTTAATTTTTCATTCTTTTTAATTTTTGTTTTTTTTTTTGTTTGTTTTTTCTAATTTCTATTTTTTTTTGTTATTTATTTATTTATTTAAAGATGAAGAAATTAAAACTTACTTTTTTTTAACAAATAAAACGATTTTGAAATTGGTTGATGTGTTTTAATTTGCTAAAAATAAAGATAATTTTACTTTCTTTTACGTTTTCAAATTTTTGTCTCTTTCTTCTTTTTTGTTTGTTTGTTTTTTTTTTGTTAATTTTTATTTCGTGCTCTATTTTTCTTGTGTTTTGTTATTCTCTTTTTTTGTGTGTCTTTTTTTCCTTGTTTTTGTCATTTTTCTCTTTTTGCATGTTCTTTATTTTTTCCTTATATTTAATTTTGTTGTTTGGATATTATTTTTTATTATTTTTTCTTTGTGAGAAAACAAAGAAAATAAATTAATTTTTCCTTTAACAAATAAAAAAAGTTTTGAAATTAGTTAATGTGTTTTAATTTGTTAAAAAAATGTTTAATTTAATTTTCCTTGCATTTTCAATTTTTTCCTTTACTTATCATTTTTTGTTTTTCTATCATTTTCATTTCATTTTTTGTTTTTTTGTTTTTTTTATTATTACCCTTTTTTGGTTTTTGTTTTTTTTAATATTTTTTTTTGTTTTTTTTTGTTTCTCTTTTTATTATTGTTCTGTTTTGTTTTATTTTTGAGTTTCTATATTTTTGTTTGTGTTTTGGTTTTTCATCTTTTTATTGTTGTTCCCTTCATTCATTTTTCATTCTTTCTCTTTTCTTTATTTATTATTTTGTTTTGTTTTATTACTTTTTGTGGGTTTTTGTATTTTCTTTTTTTCATTTGTTATTTTTATTTTTTTTCTTTCATTTTGATCTTTTGATTTTCATTATTTTTATTTTGATTTTTATATTTTTACCTCTCTCACTTTTTCTTATACTTTCAATTTTCCTAAATTTGCATAAGTATGAAAACTTTGCTTATTTCATTTTTCCTAGTTTCTATTTTTGTTAGTTGCTTTTTCTTTCATGTATAGTCTATTTTTTTTATCATATTCTTCTTCTTCTTTTTTTCCAAAAGGGATAATTTTTTTGAAACTCTAATTCCTTATTTTTTAGAGGAACTTTAGACCCTTTTTTATAAATTAATAACCAATTGTTGAACAAGATTTCTTTGCTTCCTTTTTGTTTTTTTTGTAAAAATTCTTCTAAGGGAGAACTATATATATATATATATATATATATATATTTTTAACTTCATTTGTTTTTTTTTTCTCTATTTTTTTTAGACAAAATTATTTAGATAGGGTCATTGGAACCCCAAACTCGTTCATAGATGAATAAATAAAAGAAGTAATAAATAAAACCACTTAGTACCGAGGAGACTTATTGTCACACATGGCACCAGGATTCACTCCTATGCGTCCGAGGAGATGCAAGATCCCACACGACAATTCTATTGAAGGAAGAAATAACTAATTAAAAGAAAATTAAAAATCTTTTACAAACCATGGTAAATAATGATTGTGTGTGGTTTTGTGTAAACAATAGGGTCATCTAAAACACATTTTGAACCTCATCTGCAATGCATAAAGAAATAAAATTTTCTCCTAACCAAGTTGAGCCCAAGTTGTGTCCCCCAGCTTCCTTCGTATATTAGCTCCAAGGTGCGAATCACTAAGTGATGAACTGTTTGCATTTTTGCTTTTCTCCATTTCCTACTCCTCTCCCTAATTGGATCAGCATTGCCTCACATTTTTTACACCCTCCTTAATTGCCCATAGCATGTATTGTCATTTTCTCACATGCCAAACAAAATAAAATGCGGGGGGGTCAATAAAGTTTCGATAAATCCACAGCTTAAGCATGGAAGCGAGTCACTAAGACAATAAGCAATTGGCATAGAGATAATTTGCACCAAGAATGAGGACAAAGATTAGCTAATTTATGTGTAAGTATCAATTCATGCATCATTCAAGCATCCAAACAGCGACAAAACAAACAATTTATCTTTCAAATAGGCCAAGATAAAAATTACCTAATCATCACAAACAATCGCACTGCGGACAGCTTACTGAAACAAGTGAAAACAGGATAAGGAAGTAAGCCTTCACATCACTTTAAGGGTATCTTTAAGCAAATGATCACCTCATAGCACGCCCAGGAGAAAATTTATAACCCTCTAGTAAACCAGCACATATTTTCACGACACCCGATGAGTAATTCCAATAAGGCTCAAACTCATTTTTTCTATGTTGACCCATTCATGAATAAGGAGTGAAATTTCTTCAAATCAAAGTAAATCCAAAACCCAATCCAAAGCCGTGAAAACAATATTAACCCAACAGGAATGCAATTAATATTATTGCCCAGCAACCTCTCAAAATGCCTATGTACTCTCTAATCAGAAAACTTCCAAACTTAGAATGAGATTTGCCTCGGGCTTAGATGGGTTAAGACACAGCCAAGAAGCAGAACAATATTCCGATATGATTGTGTGCCAAAGTATAACATGTATAAGGCAGCAAAATGCATGAATCAGATTTATCTCTATTTAATAAAACAAACTATAGTGGGTTCCCTTTCAAATAACGACATGCATAACAGTCAAAAAAAAAAGTTCAGCGAAGTCTGGAACCGCTCTCACATCAGAGATAGAATTCTGTGTCAAGCAAGTATCCGTTACACTCGATGTGCTGATCTAAAGTTGAATCAGATCATACCAAATGCATTGGTCATGACAGTCAAATATGAAAGAGATCAAAAATCACATTAACAACAACAGAAAGGGATGGACGCACAAATAATCTCACAACTTTGCTTCATTCCTTAAAATATATAACTAACACCCAGAGATCCAAACTACACAACAAATCATTCTTATGCAGCAGTGAGAAATTACAATGCGAGGCATTTATGAAACTTCAGCCACTGGCCTAGTCACGCACAGACCCATTTGAGCAAATCATTAACATCAGAAATTCTCAGTAACCAATTATAAGCCTACATTCGTTCTTGTCAAGACAGAGAAAATAGCAATACATGATTTACCTCTATGCAGCTTCGATGGCCTCTTTGTAGCAAAAGAGAAATCGAACTTGCGTTTGAGAGCATCCTATGACCTTCGTCTCCACCCCTATGTATTTCTTCAAATCTTCTGTTTTGATTCTTGTATCTCTTCCTCTGTCTCTTTCTATTTCTCAGCTTCGAGTTCCCTTTCTTTTATCCGAAAATCCTCACTTCATCTCCACCACTCCTTGACTCTCCTCTACTGCCACTGAATCCCCCCTCAATTTCTCTCTACTTCTTGTCTCGATCCGAATTAGAAAACCCCAATCTCTTCTTTTCTCTCTTCCATTTCAGACACTCTTCGCCCTTTTTTTTCAACCTCTCCCTCCTTCCTCTTTTCTCGAATCTCCTTTTCTCTTTTCTCATTCTCCCTTCCTTTCAAATTTTCGATCTCCTGTCTCTGCTGCTTCCTTTCGATTACCTCAAACCGCCCGAAATCAATCCTTCTCCCTCAAGCTCTCTCCCCCCTTTGAAACTCTCTGCCTCCACTTTTTTTCTCTCTCGCTTCTTCTCTCGCTCTCCAGTTTTTTTGTGCGTCTCCTTGCTTTTCCGTCTGTCTGACATGTCTCTACGTTTTTTCTTTTTTGTGCGTTTGTGTCCGTCCTTTCCTGTGCGTCTGTGTCTGTCCTTTGCTGTCTAGGAGTCTCATGCGTGAAAAGGGCATGAGTGTGAGGCTGTGAGAGAGAGACCCGGGCCAGAGTGCGGGTAGGGTTTGGACATCCGGGTTTGGGCTTCGCCTTTGCCAGCTTTTTTTCTTTTCGGATTGGGCTTCACTTTTGCAGATGGTTTTTTTTTTTGGTCCATTTTTTTTCTTTTCAACTTGTTCTGGGTAAATTTTTGGAATGGGCCTTCATTTTTCTTGTTTTTTTTTAAATTTTAGTATTGGGCCAATGAGATTTAAGAAAATTAGACTGTCTTCTTTCTTATTTTATTTATTTATTTTTTTAAGCTTTCCTAGATTAGGCCTCAAAATCTTAATTAATTTTTTTGTTTTTGTTTTGGGTTCCCCTTTCTAATATATATATTATCTTGTTTTTTTCTTTTTGCAAATTTTTTTAATGATTTTTTTGTTTGTTTTTTTTAATTATTATTCTTTTAGTTATTTTTTGGTGATTTTTCATTTGCTTTTAGCCTCTTTTCCTTTTTCTTTTGTGGAATTTTACTTTCTCTTTTCCCTTTTAATTCTTTTTTCCTTTTCTTTTTCTTGTCCCTTTTTTTGTTTCTTTCTCCTTGTTATTATTATTATTATTATTTCATTTTTTTTTTGTTGCTCCCTCTTTGATTTTTATTTTATTTTAATTTTAGATTAATGGGCTTTTGCTTTTTTTTTTTTAAATTTTATTCTTTAAGTTCTTTCTCCTTTGATTTTTTTTAAAGCTTATTAAACTAAAAGGACTTGTTTGATTTTTTTTATTCTTATTTTTTATTATTTTAATTTTATTATTATTTTTAGAGTATACCTGGACAAAATACGGTGTTCACAACCATAAAGGGATTTTTAGGTTAAACTAGAGTCTAAACAAGTTGTGTGGCCTTAGAATTAATTCTATGAACCTAATTGGCTTCCATAAATTGTGTTTAGGCCAAGAGAAATCATTCCCACACCTTTGGGTGTGTGAAGCCAAAGAAGGGAGAGGAAATTCAAGAGAAAAAGTGTATGCTTGCTTCCAAGGTAGCTCACTCCTCCTTCTCTCATGCATGATTGCATGCTTGACTTGTCTTTGAATGTGTATATGTGTGTTTTAAGCCATGAAAAGTATTCTAGCATGATTTCATATGCCATGGTACCATGATGATGCATTATGTTTTTAAATGATGTTTATGATATTTGCTTTGGTTTGCTTAAGTGTGGTAAGGCTAAGAATCCTTAGCCATGGCGAGGATAAGTTAAGAACCCTTAGAATTGGTTGAGACAAAGTAAAAAGTCTTCCAAAAGTGAGGTTGACTCCTAAGAGCAAGGTTGAGTCCAAGAACCTCTTAAAGAATGGGTGAGGCAAGTCCAAAATCCACAAATGAATAGGTGAGACTAATCTACTTACTTGGCAAGCATTTATATGTTATGTATGACTTGCTCCAATGTTGAAAATGCCTCTTGAATGCTTACACATGTTAATATGCTCATGCATGCATTTGTAATATTGGTTTTGTAACGACCCTAACTTCCAATTATAGTAATTAAGGTTAAGTACATGATTAATAATCATATATCAAGGTTTGAAGTCATTAAAATTAATTACATCGAGAACAAGTGAGGGAATTTTAAAACCTTAATGTTGCTAGGGTCATTAGCTAGACAACCATAATTATTCGAACGCGTGAGCGAATCTAATTATTAATGAGGAGCCTTTGATACTCCCATCCATCATTTCCAACTCATAAAATTCTCCTACAAGTGTTTCTAAATCATTCCTTAGCATTACCTTAAGACAAACTAAGGTTTCTAGGTGAATATGAGAAATAGAGCACTTTCGCCGCGGCTAAATTCACTTACGCCGCGGCCAATTACTCTCGGTTCAACTCCTAACGTCTTCACAAATTTTTCACATTTCACCGCGGCCAAATACCCCTTTCGCCACGGCCAAATACCCTCTGGAACGCCCCCAAATCTGCCTCTCAGGCTTAGCCGCGGCTAACATCACTATTCGCCGCGGCCAATTGCTCTCTGTTTTCTTCCCTGGCAGGTTCGCCACATTTGGCCGAGGCCAATTAAATGTTGGCCGCGGCCAATTATTCTCTGTTACCATTTGGCCTAGGCCAATTAAATGTTGGCCGCGGCCAATTCCCTTCTGTTCCTACAACTCCCAAGATTTCATCTTATGCTCTCCAATTTCCCACCAATATCACTCTAGGGCCATTCTACCTTAATTTATGCAACTCTAGTGGTAATTATGTACCTTAATTACCCAACTAATCTATCATTACCCTTTTAGCATTTAAATGTGGATTTTCTTACTCATCCATGGGATTTTACATCAACAAATTATAAATCTCCCACAATGGTCATTCAATCATATTTCATTGGGTATTTCTTGCATTAATAGTCAAGTGTATAAGGAACATATCATGGGATTACATTCTATGTTAACCAAATACAACTTCTACACTTGGCAATTCATGATGCAATGCAATAATGGTACAAAACTTGTAAACTAGTTACATTACAATTTGACGAGGCTCTCAAACCTATGTGCTACCAAACCATTTACCAAGCTCTCGTTAATTTTCTCCTTGTCACTAAGAGGTCCGGTCCCTGAAAATGTTAGCCCACAACGGGGTGAGATATACAATCTCAGTAACAAAAGGGCAGTTTCCATATACATGTACAAGTTAATCAATCCAATGCAAGTTCATGTCATCAGTACCAAAATCATCAATTCAATTGGCAAATGAACTAGTTGAACTACCAATAACTATTGTCCCATACCAGCAGTAATACATAACATGTTAATGGCCAATAACATCGGGAATGGTCCGTCCACGGCACCAACTCCCCAATGAGCACAACCAGGGCTCAGTGCATCGGGGTCTGATCACAACCCAATGCCCGATCAAAGCACATGCACGGGTGGCAGCCGCACCACAGCTCCACCATGGACTCACAAGGTCCAATCACAATAACAATTCAAGTAGTCAACCAATCATTTAGCATTTCAAAACCATATATGTGCAAAAAATATCAGATCAACATGAACATATACATGGAAGTGAAGAATAACCCCAGTTACCTCAATGAAGCCAATTACTCATCCTCTAGCTACCATCAAATCCAAATGCACATCAAGCCTAACATAAGCATAATCATCATTATTTAACTACCATTAGTAAAGAATTTCCCTATCCACAGATCAATCTTAACAAGAGTATATTAAGAACTTCTTACCCAAGCTTCCTAAGGGTCAATTGCACCAATTCAAGGTCAAGTCATCAAAGCTCACAATAGTTCACCCCACATATTTCCATTTTCGCACATACATAAGCCATGTACCAAAAGTCAGTCCAAATGATGGGAATTCAGTATATATGCCATATAAGAGAAGAGGGATCACTTACCCATATACCTAAGGGGTCAAATGGACTGAGGTGAGCCTCAACTACCAAGAACACACCATGGGAAATTCCAAAATTCGGATTTCAATCACCAAGCCCAGAAAATTCAGTTTTTCACCTCCATCTCCTTGTAATTTCGCACAATAGCAGAACCCATTATGAAAATTAATCCTTGGGGGTATTTTCCAGCAAAATAATACACGAAATGAGAGGGAAATACTTACCCAATCACCCCTCTAGCTTTTAACTCCGAAAATCTTCCAAAGCAACACCGAAACACCAAGGTTCAGATTTGGGAAGGAGATGAAAATGCTCAAAACTAGAAACTAATCGGACCAAAATGAAGAGGAGGATGAGAGGGTCAAGTTATATATAACTCACCTTGGCTAAATCATCCTCTAGAAGTGAGAAATGGTGGAGGAATGCAGAAAACCCTAGCCTCCTCTCTTCCTATGCGAAAATGGAGCTCTCCTTTGTCTAAGATTGAGTTGGTCTGCAGAATAGAGGGTAAGGGGCTGAGTAAGTTAGGGTTTTAGATGGGTTTGGGTCAACCCTAAAGCCCAAAATCCACTTAGGTTTAGATGTGTGCTTATTGGGCCTTTGTTTAGTGAGGTGGGCTGCATAACATTTTAAGTTTAAGTGAAGCCTGCTGACCCAATGGTCCAACTCTTTGTGGGTTCAGATTTTCATTCTTGTTGGGCCCTATTTCATAACTTGGGCTATAGAAATTTGATGGGTTAGGCCAAGTTCCAAGAGTTAATCTAACTTGGGTCTGCATAATGTGTGTTGGGCTAACTATAAGGGCTCATGTAAATTGGGTCTTGGACCTCCATTCCACTAAATCAAATTGGGTTATTATTAGGTGATCTCTCTTGGCCCAAATTTCATGATAAGGAGTTGGGCTTGCACCCAAAATCATTGGGCCTCCATAAATCCTTACCCATGACTTATTTAAATCGATTTTGGGCCCAAATTAAGCTTTATCCCAAATGAAATCTTGAACCTATATTATCTCTCTATAAATTCTCGTTCATATTGCTTATCTAATTATTCTATAATAATTATTCTTAATTAGTCCAAATACATTATTAACACCTTAATTAATTTTGGGGTGTTACAGGTTTTGCATCTTTTATGTGTGATTGAAAGGAAGATGAGCTATTGGGATTCTTTGAATCTCATTCCTTCCTCTCCAATGTTCCAACATGCTAGATAGACCAAGAGAGGAAATGAGTGGAAGCCAACCACATGAGAAATGAAAGCTTGACACTAAAGTGTATGGATTTGACTGCTTTAAGGCTTTATGAATGATAATTAATGTAATCTATTATTGTATAAGACCCATGACCTCTTGAATATGTATAATTATGTTAGTATGTGATGTATAAATGAGAGATTATGTTATTTGACCATTATAATGCATATTGAACATGTAATGACAAATTTTGCTTCTTGAAAGTTTGATGCATTAGTGCATAAATGGAAGTGGAATGGCTAATTGGGATGCAAGAGGTTTGGACAATTTGGACAGTTCATACAAGTCATAATCATACTTTTAGACTTGCCCAAGAGGTGCCAAACATCAAGGGAGATCATTTGGACACTTTGATATCCTATATGGAGTAAAAATTGACCATATTGAAAACCTATACCACTTTTTGTCCAAATGAGCTCTTTTTGATCTGAGATTTGGCATGCAATTAGAACTTGTTGAGAGATTTTTGGGAAGCTAAAGCTCAGAATTTTTGGAGGTATAGGGAATATTTGATGAATTTTCAAAATTAGAAAAAATTTTGATTTTGGTCATGCTACTGTTCACACTGGTTTGAAAATGAAATCTATCACTTAAGGGTCAAATGATGTCCAATTGTCATGAAATTTTATAAGGAGAAACTAGACAATTCCAATGACATTTTCTAGCTAGAAGAACCTATTTAGATATCTAGATAGGGAGATATAAATTTTTAAAGATTTTTCCCAATATCAAGCACTCAGACTGATTTCAAGTATTGTTTGATTGGGTTTTGATGTCTAGGCATGCCTAAACTAGTTAGAGTTATTTTTTCCCTCTAACTAATATTTGTAGCTTTCTAAATTAGTATCATTTGCATGTATTGAATTTTTTTGGAATTAATTGGACATTTTTAAAATTTGCAGTAGAAAGTTGTAACAATACTAGTAGATAATCAAACCTCTGCACTTTTTCAAATCTCAAACATCTTATGTATGATGTTTCATGGTCTAGACATATTTTTAGTATAAATTAAACATGTATAGATTTCTATAATGGAAAGGAATGTATGATTTCAATTTTTCTAGAATTAATTATGATTTTTCAAAGTTTGTGACAATAAAAGGAAATTTTTGGCCGAAAATGCAACTATGTATTTTATACTTCAATTTGCTTTCCACGAGTTGTAGGCTAATTTTGGTGATAAAATTAAGTTGTATCTATGTAATTAAATATGAAAGTATGATACATGAGCTCACATGGTCTATAGGAGACTAAATGAAAATTTTATACGTGACACAATACTAAAAAATTCATTATTTTTATTACCTTTTTCTTGCTTTTTCATGAAATACATGATGTGAAGTATGAGAATAGCATGAAATAAGCTAGGAAATTATGGTGTTACACAAAACATGGGCATAGTAAGAAATTACAGGATATGAGAGGAAAGATAGAATGAACACTGGTAAAGTAAGCAAGCTAGTAAGAGTAAAGAAAGAAAAAAAGTTTAAGTGAAAAGGCTTGAAGTGGGAACCTGAGGATCTTATATGGAGTAGTAAGAGAAAGTCAGAATACCCCTAAGCAACATTACGATGGGATCAATAGAGAAGTAAACAATACAGAACCCACTTCATATGAAGAGCATAGTTGATATATGAGTTTAGCCTTAAGGATTATGGGCAATGGTTTTTAGACTTAGTGAGCATGTGTTTTATTTATAGATACAGTGATCTTAGGCTATGAAATCTCCTAGAGATAGATCACAATAGATCCTAGTACAGTATAATAGATTGCAGTAGATCCTAATCGGGCTCTGAGAGGTCACAGTAGATCTCACAGAGTTATAAAGAGCCTACTGTTACAACACAACAGTCCTTTAGGGAGATGATAACCTAAGATGGTTTTTACAAAACAGTTAGTCTCATATATTAGTATAGTTTCAGATAGTTTTTATCTCAGAGACTAAAGAGACATCCTAAGTCCAGTAGACTATTGTCACCATAGACATCAGGGCTATACTTAGACAATTAGCCCACTGATTAGATTTCTTTTGTAGATGAGCAAAGTATGTGGGATAAGGGAAGCAAGAAAATAGCTTTCCAAAGTTATAGTTAGATGAACCATTACCCAGTAGATAACAAACCTAATCGAGGAATAGAGAAAGATCCTTATATGCCAAAGTTATGCATTTAAAAAAGGGTTGGATGCAGCTCTTTATGATGGGGTAAATGGTAGGGCACATCTCCAATAGTAGAGGATATGAGAAAAGTTAACATCCCACAAGAATTCAGTATCAGTTAGTGGTAGCTGCTCTTCAATACTAGTATGAAAGATTAAAGAGTTAAGCTAGTCAATTATTAAGATGAGAGACTAGATGATACTTACTCTCAAGTGAGTAAAGAGAGTAAAGAAAAGTTTAGGCCTAAAGAGGCAAGTATAGTAGTAAGTAATAAGACTGGAACAATTGAGAATAGAAACTTCGTAAAGTAGCTATAATCCTAGTAAGTGATCGGGACACGAGGTTGATGATAAAAAGAACTATGACTTTTGATTATGGGATGAGCTAGTAAGAAAGAAAATGAAGTCAAATAGTGGACTGAATGCTTAAGTAAGTCAAGTAAGCATATAGAAGTCTTTAATGGCTACTAATGAATAAAGAAGGATAATGAGACTTTATAAAAAGACATTAAGAGATGATAAGGGAGATTTAATATTAAGTTATCTCTAAAGGCATATGTAAGAAAGTTCACTAAAAAGGAAAGTCAACCCCTACGAATAGGTTAAGACTAATCAGATGCGAAATAGTAAGCTCTCCCATTACATAGACCAGAGTTATCAAAATATGTCCCAATGATAGAGATTAATTTCCCTTATGATAAGAGCAAGTCATATGCTCTATAATAATAGTACTGAGAAAGAATCAGATACAATCAGCTAGTAACATAAGTCCCTTGGCAGAAAGAAACTTAAAAGAGACTAGCCTCTAAAAGAAGTAAATAGAGCTAGGAAAAGACGAAAGAAAGGGCCAGTTAATGAGAATATGAGAAAAGCTAACTGAGGTTATATAAATTTTGAAGACAAAATTTATTTAAGAAGGAAGATATGTAATATCGAGTTTTTCCGTAAACGTACAAAACTCACCAGATATAAAAGGAGGTCCCTTAAATGGAAAGATTTGAGGTCAAATAAAATTAGAGCAATAATTTAAACCTCAAATAATGAGGATCCAAGATCAGACGTGCCCTGAAAATGGAGTCAGATGAGCTAAAAAATATTTGTGAAAGAAAGTTAGGGCATTTTTGTAATTTTTGGTAATTTTAAAAAACTCACAGAAAGGATTTTTAAACAAAAATTTTAAGCTTTTCGGGGTTCTTAGAAACCCTAAAAACTATGGAAACCCCCAGAACAGTTTAAAGCCCCTTCGGTGAGTGATTTCGGCCATTAGTTGATTAAAACTTTGACCGAATAGCTCGAATTAGTTTTAAATCCAATTTGGATGAAACTAAAGGTATTTTATAAGTTAGAGAGCCTGAATTTTATGATAAAAAAGATGAATTTTGAAAAGGAGTTGAAATGATACCAAATGGAGAAATCATAATTGAGGGACTAAAATGAAAAGTGAAAAAGTTGCAAAATGACCCTTTGGCTCCTTATAAGTCATGTTCCACTCTTTTCTCCACCGTAACCCACTTTATTTCTGCCCAAAATAGAGGAGAGACTAGCAAAGAATCACACACAAGGAGAAAGAAGGAATAAAACTTAGGAAAAAGGTAAGAAAACTTTAGATTTTTATGGTTCTTCATTTATTAATGTTGTTCCTCTCTTTCTCCTCTTTATTTCTATGATTTTCACAAATGTTTTAGGAATATTTTGGGTTTGGCTCAAAAGGAGGAGATTAGAGTTTGAAGGAAGGGCTTAAAGTAAGTAGAAGAGCTCTTGAAAAGCTTTGGAAATAAGGTAAATTCCATGCACCTTCTTGCTTTCTTCTTGTTGTCTTCCTTGGGTGTGTTTCGTCCCACTTAGAGCCTAACCAAGGGAGACTAAATTCTAGTCCTAGCAAGGATGAATCATAGGTTTTGGAGTTTGAGGAACAAGTATATACAAAGAATTCCAACTAAGATGCATTAGAAATTAAGTTAGCACAACTTGGGGTTTGAAAACAAATGATAAAATCTATTTTTTTAGAGATATTCTAGCTTATGTAAGACATGATATGAGTCCTTTAGACCTCTAGGAAACTTTAAATGAGCCATTCCCTTCAAGAAAATAAAGACAACTCCATGGGCTCCAAACAAGGAGCATGTCTCGGCCTAGGCTATCCCAAATACCTAGGAAGTGTTTTAATTTGTTCCAAGGCTAGAATGAGACTAGATATGATAGGAGAACATCAAAGGGAGCCTTAGAAAAAATTTGGAAGCCTTTGAATGTGAGAGAGAGGTGTAGGCTCCACAATGAGACATTAGGAAGCAACTTATAATTAGGCTCTTTAAAATGAATGTGTGATGATTCTAAGAAGTCTAAAGGGAGTCAAGAGACCTAGAATGAATGAGAAATGGGAGCTAAGATAATAAATTCTTATAGTTGCTTCATGAGGTCTTATATGGAAGCATAATGAAGCCATAGAAAAAAGTAGCTTCACGTAGAGTGTGTATGATGCCAAAGCTTGTTTCCATGAGTGATTTATGTCTCTTTTGATGTGTCTAGGCTAAGAGAATGAAGGGCCACCTGGTTGCAAGGCTTGGCTAAGAAAAGGGAGAAGAATCCTAAGAGAAAAGTGTGTGCATTTGCTCCAAGATAACTCTCTAACTTTTCTCTCATGCATTCTTAGGTGTTTTCTTGTCTTTGAATGTGTGTATGTATATTTATGCCATAAGAAATGTTTTTAGTTATTTCTTACATGTCATGGTATCATGATGTTCTTGAAATGTGTTTTATGAATGTGTTTTGGCTTGAATGGATATGGTGATGCCAAAAGTCCCTATGATTAGGTGAGATAAAGCCAAAAGTCTCAAGAAGAGTGAGGTTTAGTCAAAAGTCCCTTGAAAATGGGTGAGGGAAATCCAAATGTTCCAAAGAAAATGGGTGAGGCTAGATCAATGCCTTTGAAAGCCTATATATATTATGTATGAGTTTCTTGAATATAGAAAATGCTATGTATATGTTCACTAGTAGCTAGAAAGCCATGCATACATTCTTTGACATGTATATGCATCTATTATGTATGTTTGAAAGGGTTAAAAGCTATTGAGATTCTTTGAATTTCACTCTTCCCCCTCCATATGCTTATTCATGTCTAGGTGAGCCAAGAAGTCCAAGAAAAGGAAACCAAATGCCTTGGAGCATGATACTGTGAGAAGGAAGTAGCTAAATAATTTTTTTAAAGACATATTAATGTCAAGAAATGTATTCATATGGTGAATCTAAGATGTAACCATTTGAACAAGTTTGAATGTATATATATTTGATATATGTATGAATCTTAGAGCTATATGTATGGAAATGTGAGATTTTGCCACCCATATGCTAGTATGTATATGTGTAAGAATGTAAGTGACATGGTGCGTTTGAGCTCCATGATATTTAGGACCATTTGAGAGGCTTCCCTAGGCTGTATTTGTGCTATGGGACGTGCTCAAGTGGCTATGATATATTAAGAAGACCATTTAGTGCCTCTTTGACCTAATTATAGTGATAAAAGTGACTAAAATTTAAGCTAAACCCCAAACTGACCAAATTGACAAATTTTTTCATGAAAATTGGCATGAATATAGGTTTTATCTAGAGCATTTCACAAAGTGAAAGAGCACCTAATTTAGAATTCTAGAGAATTTATTATAATTTTTCAAAGTTGAAAAAATTTCTGCTGATATGATAACATCACTATTCATATGGTTAGTTTATATTTCTGTATCACATATAAGTCAGTGATATCCAATACTCATGAAATTTTACAAGCATAAATTAGATACAATAAGCTTTCCATAATTACTAAGATCACCCCATTGGGAGCTCTATAGAGGGAGAACCAAATTTTTGAAGTTGCATGATAGTATCAATAAGTATCACAGCTCGACATCTGGTATTGTTCCATCGATTTCTGCAAGTTAAAGGCCACTGTACTGGTTGAAAATTATTTTTACTCATTAGTTAACATCTAGATCTTCCTAGAATGATATGATTTGCTTAATTTAGAATTTTTTGGAATTAGTTGTAAATTTTCAAAGTTCATATCAAAAAACTAGAATAGTGACTCGAGAACAAATTTCCATTTTTTTGATGCATGGCTTCCAATCCAAGATGTATGTGATATTTTATGATACTTATGATTTGTATGGATATGTGATGGATAGAAGAAAGTGTTGGTATGCCCAAATGGCCTATTTAAACAAAAGTGGACCCACTTGGGTTAATGGAAACTATGAAAGTTATGGTAAATGTCCATGTTGTGATATGATTTTGTGGAATATGGCTTGTAACCAATCTTTAAGCCCCCAATTGTGTCAATTATGGTAAAACAAATGTGTTTGGAATGGTTATGAAATTTGGTAAACTCATATAGTCTAATCGACTATTAAAGAACTAATTTGACTTTATGTTTCGATTATTCCTGTTGTTAAAAGCTTGAAATCCATGAAAATAACTCTCTAAGCCATTTGTGATGTAATATGGAAGGTGCCTTGATATGGTATTACACGACACCATTCTTCATATTTTATAGGTTTCCAAAGGCTAATTAAGCCATAACTCAACTATTTTAAGTCACAACTTAAATCATAAAGTCAATATATTACTATTTAGAGCTCAGTTACTTGATGTTAATGATGATTATAAGTTAGAGACTCAACTTGCACTCGCTTTAAACCTTCTAAAGGGTATTATAAAAGGGTAAGTAGGTTTAATGTAAATTATGAAGCTAAGTGCAACTTGTTAGATAAAAGTTTTAAATTTTCCTTGATCTATTCATTAAATTTATGCATTAATTACAACTAATTTAGAACTTAATTATGTTATTAGCTTAATTAGGAACTAGGAGCATTACAAACTACACCACTAATCAAGCCTTACATGTGGATGAAGAAGGAGAAGAATGGAAGGAAGAAGATAAAGGGACTAGAAGAAAATCCACCTTCATAAAACTCCTAACTTCACAACTAAATCATAGAGAAAAAGGAAAGAAAATGATGGAGGTGTTGCGTTGGAGATGAAGAACTTTTGTGATGTAATTCACTAGAAGAGCCAAGACCACAATGACATGAGAGGGTGGAAAACAGTGGAGCTTGTAGCTTGAGCGAAGACCTACAGCTAGACTTTGAAAAGAAAGAAGCGATGCATAGTAAGGAGAAAGAAAAGAAGAAGCTTCAGAACTAGAGAGATAGGCATAAAAGGGAAGAAAGAAAAAGAGAGGAAAGAAAAAGAAAGAAAAAAAGGAGAGTAATGGAATATATGATATTTTTCTATTAGGATAAAAGTAAGATACTAAGAAAATTATTTTTACACATTAGAAATGAATTAAGAGTCCTATTCAATTCTAGATTCTCAAGGTCAATTTATTTAAGATTTTTGAGAAACAAAAGTATCCTAATCAATAGAAGACAAATGCCAAAATATATCCTTAAGATAAATTTAAAACTCTATAATTATTCTAAAATTATCTAGACCTTATTTTCCACTTTAATATGTTTTATTTCATATTAACAACCATTGTTTTTAATTCCCATATTTTAGTTCTTAACTATTAATGACCTATTTGCAAGATTCTTAGGGCCTAATTAACAGAGAAAAATTCCTAAAAATTACATTCTTGTAGCATTTCTTCTATTTGTTTTTTGTCTATTCAAGTTCATCATCATGAGTTCATCATGCAAAATCAATCAATTCATTTCTTATTACTTCTAGTATATAGTCAGTGTTAACCATAGAAGTATCCTTGGCTATATCCTATAGTCAAATGTCCAATTATATTTGGTGAGATACTTCCCAAATTATACACTAAACCTTTCTTCTTTCCATTGGTAGCCTTCAACCATAAATACAACTCTTCTATACTCTCCCCTTAACTTTTCACCTTATTTTTGTTGTAGGTATACTCATTGTGAAATCATAAAAAGGGTAAAATTATAAAATAGTAATAACATATATTAATTAAATACAAAATGACACTTATAGATACAACTTTTAATTTTGTGTCAACCTAAACGCTTGTTTGTTTTATGAGTTTTAAGGGACACCTCAAAATATGTTGAATCTCTTACTAGTTCTCATGCCTTTTATGTAGAAAATAAAATATTGGTAGTCAAATACATATTTAAAATGATAAGTAATTATTTGAAGAAATAAAATTAGTTACCAATCTTTTAATGTACTCTACCATTGGAATAAAATCTTTAATACATAGAGATGAGCTAAATTTAGAGTTAGAGACTTTATTCTTTTTCATTTGCTCACTTTCTAATTAGAACTATGGAGTCCCCCATGTTGACATAATTAGTCGCAAATGGATTCTCCAATCCATTCAAGTCTTTTCCAAAATTTTGAGCATTACTAATAAACGAAGGATTACTTTTGCCTTCCAATTCATCCAAATCTGATAATAATCCTCTAGTTTCTAATAGCAATATTTCTTTGAAAAATGGAGATTTCAATTATTAACAAGATAAAACAAACAATATTATAATTATATGATAAATAATTATAAAATTTCACTTGAAATTTTGCAAACCATAACTCCTTATATTCGTCAGGAACTTTTATCTAACTACTCCATGGGCCTTCATATTTGCTTTTAAAAATATTATTGTGCATGCATGAATTGCCCCGTTGTTTCATTTAAATTTGATTAGTAGATGAATTAGATATATATATTAATTAAATTTATAAATAATTAACATTTTATAGTTTTATGGCAAAATTAAGTTATATCTTATTGAAATGTTTCTATATTTCTCTATTTGACAGATGATATAGTACACCTTTACATCTTTTATTATTTTAATGCTATCATATAAGCTCAACAAAGTTTGTTGAGCCATAAAGTCTTTGCAATGTAAGGGTACTTGGTAAATAATGCTTCTTTTTATTAGAATTTCCTTAAAACATCATCTTTGATTAGATCAACTAGTTTTATATCGAGGTACTTCACAAAATTTACACATGATCTCATCTATGTCATTTTCATAATAAAATATACATTCGATAACATAAACATTAACTTTTTTTAGTAGATAGACCAAATTTTGATATTAGCTTCTTTGTTTTGTATCAATTCACAGGTACAACATTATCAATTAGGCAGCTTTCTTTCATAAAACTTGCAAATTGATTAAAACTTTATTGTGACATATTATTCTTAGATTTAATATTAGCATTCTTACCACAATAAACAACTTAAACTGATTATTGCATCTTGGCCATTGTAACTATTGATACACATTTAATAAATTAAAAAGTTTTTAGACTTCTAAATTTAGCAATTCTTCAACATAATTAGCATTATCATTATAATCCACTTTTCATAGCTACCAACATTAAAATTAGGACAATTGTATCAAGATCATTCTTTCATATTTATTATTATGGTCTTCATTTAGTAATCTTGAGCTAGACATAGTTTCATCATGTATGTTAGTTTCAATGGTCCAATTTCACTATAACATGTCCAATACCAATATCTAGGTTAAAACACTATTTTATAAAGATTACTTTTTACATCATCATTAGTAAGATATATTCTATTTTTGTATGTAGAACATGGGTGTCTAATTTTTTCATTTCTTGAATTAGGTTCTTTTTCACAAGTAAAAGTAATAAACTTTTTCTACCTTTTGTAAAAACTCATCTATATATCCTTTACATCCAAGATTTAATCCATTATACATCTACTTTTGATTATTAGGAATTTTCATTTTATGATAATAAACAATTTAAATATTAACTTACAAAATCTATTAAAAGAAAATACTATCTTACAAATGCTATCAAATAAAAAAAAAATTCTCCACTACATTAAATGACAAAAATATCATCATCAAAATTTAAATGTTAATTTATAAATATTATCCAATAATAAATACCTATCCATTATATTATCACAAAAATAATCAAAAAATAAAAATAATATTTCATAAAATATTGCCAAGCAATTATTTATACATATCTCTTGAAGAAATTGAAATACTTGAATTTGAAACTCCAATCAAACAAACATTGAGAGAAGGAAGATGAAGAAATCCTGAATGTAGACTAAAATCATAGAAACTAGAGAATAGATTTCTAAACATAGAGTAAACATAGATAAAAATATAGAAGATAAAGAGAGAAAAAAAATTAAAAAGAAAAAGGAGAAATAAAGTAGAGAAATGAAATATGAAAGGATAATAGGTTATATAAGTATCTGTTCAAACGATGAGTTTTTAATCTTAAAAAAAATACACAACATTTTTTATTTTTTAAAGGGAAAAAAGTTAAAAATACAATAAACAAAATTAAAAAAATGAGGCAAATGTAGGCTAACCAAATTTCAATTGCAAAGCTGATAATTGTAGCTTTTTGTCAGTCTTTTGTATAGATTTTGTTTATTTTTCTATTATTATTTATTGATTAGTAACTAAAATTTTTTTATCTATCTAAAAGTTAGTTGAAAATCGTGTAAATGTTAAAAAGAAAATTTCATAACAGTTGGAATTCGGAAATGTCATTTGAAAATCCTTAACATGGTTGTAGTGGATATATAGTTTGGGATATAATTTTATCCTTCCCATTTTTTATTTTTTTTGGTTATCTATTTCAATCTTGAGAACAAGGTTAATTTGAAAGGGACGATCATGTTAGGAATATGCCAAGGGAAAGAATACAAATAAGGAAGGGTAATTTTGTTATTTAGCCTTAGTTATTTTATTACCTTGCTTATTTAGGGTTTGATTGCTCATTTTGTATTCAGAGCTGGAAAAAAGAATTTAGAGAGTTTTAGACTCAAGAAGTTTCATCCTTTACTTGAAAAAGAAATCGCTATTGTTATTAGATTTTTTTTATCTTGATTTGTAATAGCATCCCTCTATGTTAATTTTATGTTAATAGGCTCAACATAATAACAATATTAAAGACAAAATATTTTTTAAAGGACTGAATTGAAATATTTCAATTTAAAGCACAATCAAAACTTAAATAATAATAATTATAATAATAAAAGAATTTGATTAGTGTATCTATATATATTAGATACCTAAAAGAATTTGCAAGCATGAGCCAAGTAGACTACAAAGATATATATATATATATATATGTATATATTTACACTTAATAATTAATGCAAAACTTATAAATCATCTTCTATTATAGCACATATATATAACCATAGTAGTTAAAACCAGATCGAATTGGTTGATTCAATTGAAATATTGATTTTTGGTAGTCTAGTCAATCGGCAAACTAGATAAGCATAGAACTGACTATGAACTAGTACAACCAATAAATATCGAACAAGCCAATAGGTTGGATGATTTGAGAAATTGTTGTTTACCTCATTGAAGGAAAGAATAGAAGTAGATGAAGCTCTGACAAAGAAGTAGATGAAGATCTAAGAAGTTTTAAGACTTTGTAGATCAAGGAGGTTTTAAGCAGCTACACAAACAAAAGTCAAAAGAAAAAGCCATGCTTATCAGAGGCAAAAGGAACGCCTTATTAGAAGCAAAAAAAGCAGAGCAATAGTGGTGTTGGCGCACGACATCAATGAGGATGGCACATGGCAGCAACAATAGTAAAAGTAAAAAAAAAAAAAAAAGCTTTTAGTAGTGGTGGAAAGAAAGAGGGAAGGATGCTCCAAACTCCATAGTATTTTGAATTTTGAATGATTGATTGGAAAGAAGCTTTTAGCAATGGTGGAAAGAAAAGAGGAAAGGATGCTTTAGACTCCATAGCATTTTGGATTGTGAATGATTGAGTAGAAAGAAGCTTTTGCAGTGGAGGAAGTTGAGATGAACACCAAAGCAAACTCCATAGTGTTTTTGCCATTTCAAAAAGAGGCATGGATTTGGTTTGGAAGAATAAGCCATTGTGCTATTAGGGTTAATGGGGTGGGCAATTTCAATTTTAATTTTTTAAATAAATATTAATATTAATATTTAATAAAATAAACTATTGAAGCCCATATCCAAGAAGAGTTTTGACCATATGGTACCAAGGATTAGATAAATATAACCTTAAAAAATTATATATAGATAATAAATTTTGAATTTTAATATATTAAAACTATTTTTAAATTAATAAATTATCAATTTAAAGTTTAAACTACTTGACAATAATCTTGTGACTATTTTAATATTTAAAATATAAAATTTAAATATATATATATATATATATATAATAATTATTAATTCAATCACAATTCAATTATTATCAACTTAATAAATCACAAACTATATATTTATTGGCTTATTGTCCGATTCAATTTTAAAAATATTGTATACATCGATAGAATATCAATCTTGTTGTTGGCCAAAAAATAGAATATCAATCCTGTTAAATATTAGCATAAATAAATAACTCTTACGTTGAGTACATGCATGAGGATTTTCTCTAGTTGGAGGATCCAACTGCACCATGTAATTGGTGGTCTCTTATTCATATTTTTCAACTCCTCTCATCATCACTTTTTTTTTCTCTCTTTATTTTCAAACTATACACACTAGATGGTATAGTTGGATCCTCCCATGGAGGAAAATTCTCACGCAGAGTGCATATAGTTTAACTAGTACTGTTCAGTTTGATCCTTACTTTGTTATTGCAAAAATTAAGATGTATAAAACGGAGCTGAATGATACATGAGTTACACAGAGTATAGCTAAAATGTAAATCAAGTAGTTAGGTAATTAAGATGATAAGATCCTAAATTGAGTGTCATTAAATTTATGACTACAGGTAATTTGTAATTTAAATTAGCATATATTTTTAAAATTAATGAATTTTTAAATAAAATAAAATTAAAAAATTAATCACTAATATGCCATAAATTAAACCTGACTATTTATTCACTTTTTTCTTTTCTTGGCCCAGGTATTCATATTCTTTTTTTCAACTTCATTTACAAACCATTCTAATAATTAACTCGTTTAAATCGTAACCCACCGTTTGGGTGTCATAAAAATGTAAGGTGTACTCATATATATATATATATATATATATATAAACCCTATTTCCCGTTTTCCTTCTTACCCTTCAAATTCAAAATCTCTCTGCCTCCACGGCAATCTCTGATCCTCTCTTCCCAGAGAAACAAGAAACCTAGACCCTAAATTCCCATCTCTCTCGCCAACATGCTCAAAGCTGTAGGTAAGCTATTTGCATTCATGTGTATGAGTGTGTGTGTTTAATCTGCGTCATGTTTCTTCCATTTTCTTCCCCGAGGATCTTTCTTCTTGAAAGAATTAATCTTTCTTCTTCTTTTTCTATGAATAAACAGCAATCTTCAACCGCAACAAGAACGCACGTCCATTCAAGGACTACTACGCCCACTGGTTCAACACCCTCAAGAACAACCTCCTCCCTCTCCTCCGCCGCTCCCTCTCCCACCCTGACTCCCCCACCATCCTCTCCACCCACGTCGAACTCCTCCACCAGCACTTCCAGTCCCTCTACCACGCCCTCGACCTCGCCGCCTCCAACGACGACGTCGCTCTCCTCCTCTTCCCCGACTGGCGCAACTCCCTCGAGAAGCCCCTCATCTGGATCGGCGACCTCCACCCCTACCTCTTCACCAACCTCGTCCGCTGCTTCCTCCAGGACGACGAAGACGTTAACGACAATGGTGACTTCCGCAGAAACAACTACACCGAGGGTTATTTTATTAGAAACAGCATGATGGAGTTTCCGGATAGACCGTGGCAGGTGGCGATGGCGTGGAGTAACCCCTCAGAGGCCCTGACGACTCGCGTGGACGAGATAGAGCGAGGGTTGAGAGTAATGGTGCCGATGCTGACGACACGCATGAGGAATGCAGAGGCGGTGTTTGTGGACCGAGTAGTGGAGAAATGGTACCCGTGTAGGGAGAGGAAGGAGGAGGCCAAGGTGGCGGTGGGGTCCATCCTGACGGGGCACATGGAGGAGCTTGTAAGTATATTTCTGGATGCGAATAGGCTGAGGAGGAGCGTTCTTGGTGAAATCGTCAGCATGACTAGCGTCTATCAGGCGGCTCTGTTTCTGGAAGCCTTGGCTCAGTTCTTGATTGGGTTCAGGGATCAGGAATTGGTCACTGCCATGGAATGGTGCAAGGGTTCGAGTCAGAGCAGAGATGCTCCTGCCAGGCATCGCTGATTGTTGTATTTGTTTTTGCCTCGTTTTCATGAGATTTGCGTCTTTTGAAACAGAGCAATTCGGAAATAACATGGTATGGCTATCCCTCTGTTTCCCAGATTTTGTTTTTGTTTCTCTGGTTGCACAATCTGTTTTCCAATTAGAATTTCAGAACTCACTTCTAATAACTCAAGTAAGAATCACTAATGCAAATGATACACTTTACATATTATGTCTATCTTTTTCCAAAATTAACAGGCTAATATCTGAAACTGTTGTTTGGCATATGAGAATTTTAATATATGTGTTAAAGATATAAATAATGTAGGGATTTATATATAGGGGGGGGGGTCAATCCTTTTATAAAAAAAATTTTAAATACTTGAAAAATTAAAATACTCATAAACCAAACACTACTTAAAAAATTTTAGGATTCCCTGTTTCCTTTTGTGTTCTTCTTCAGGTTCGTACTTATGGTTTATAATTAATGATGTGCATCTGAATTGTTTCATTTGCAGGAGGTAACCAATTGTATGTATTGAACAGGGTTCATGAAGAGAATACTGGTTAGAGTATGTAATTGATAGTCACTCTGTGCTGTTAGTAGTGATATTTTTTTCCCCTTTCTTTTTGTACTGGTGCAATAGACAGTTACTGTAATTGATTTTGGTTTGTAAGTTGCAATTGGTACTTGTGCGCGTTGAATTCAATGCATTGCTTTCTTTACTGAGGGAAATGCAAGTGAATAGTTTCTTCGAATAATAATAATAATAATAATAGACACTTACCTTTTAAGTAGTAAATGGTATTTGTGCATGTTGAATTCAATTGATTCCTTTCATTACTGAGATAAATGCATGTGAATAGTCGCTTCGATGGATAAAAACTTCTGCAACATTGGTTACTCGTGAATTCTATATCATGTCCATGCGTTTGATACTCTCCAGGAAAGAAAAAATTTAGGTAAATTTGATAATTAAAAAATAAATTCAACAACACTTTATTCTTAGTGAAACATATTTGTAAAACATTTACATATGGATTGATAATTAATTTAGTTTATCCAGAAATCACTCATAATATATAAGGCAGAATTTTTTATAAATTAGGTCTACGAACTAATATTTTTTGCTCTTTAGTTTTGGGCGATATCAATCAATGGGAAGATATCCAGGCATAAAGTAATAAAAAATATTAACCTCTTCACGGAAAAGTATCCTCCATAAGAATATTATCTCAAATATTATTAAACAAAAAAAATCTTAGTTTTTGTCTCTACCATCATTAATAAAATTAAAAATAACAATGCCAAACAAGATTATTGCAATTTGGAGTGACTAGGAACAATTTGGAGGTTGCGTTGTGTTTGGACACAATTTTTTTAAGCATCGGTGCTTCATAGATTTCCATCCTTTGGTGTAAGAATAGGAAAGTGTATATATAGGTCTACATCTCAAGAACAGGGTTTTCTCTTACTTGTACATTGCATCTTCTCTTAGGGCTCATTTGGTACCTAAAAAATTAAGTATAAAAAAAATAAAAAAATAATTTTATAGATAAAAAATATCTATAATACTCTTACTTTTAGTGATTGAATAATTATTATCAGAGAGTATTAAATAATGATTAAATAATAATTATAGAAGTAAATTTAAATTTTTTTTCAACTTTTCCTTTTCCATTGCTTTTTTCTATCCTGGGATTCTGCCTGGCATTTTTCCTTAACAAAATTCTTTATACTTCAGTAATCATATTTCAAGATCTACTATTGTACTACGAATAGAGCAGAAGAAATGGAATGATATATGAAGGTTTATGCAATCCCTAAAATATCCCTTAGGAAGTTCAATAAAGAAATGGAGGGGATATAAAGGAGAAAGGGTAGTGAAGCATTTAATGTTCAGACAAAATTTTAAATAAAACTGAGCAACAATTTTTCAAGAGTTAACTGAGAAAAGATGAGAATCAATATCCACAGAAACAGAGTGGCGAAAACTTCACACAACAATCATGAGATTTCTAAAATTTTCCAAAAAAGACATTGAGAGAGATACCCTAACTAAAATCTAAAATCCTATGAGACAATACTTCGAAAATGCAATCAGTATTGAGTTTGACACTCATATTAGACATGATGTGATCTTTTAAATTACACTTAAATATTACATATTTTATTGTGTTGCAGTGTCTATATTGTGTCAAGTTCCATATTTATGTCAGTGTCTATTTTGTGTTACAATCATTGCAAGAACAAATCGAGTGTGATATGGGTATAAATACATCCTACAAGTCTACAACTGTAAAGCCAACTTAAATGCATGCATACTTATAGATATGAAAAATGACACTAGAAGATTATGTAGTGAAGAAACGTTTGTTGAATACCTGAATGATAACCAAAGAAAACAAAAAGGAGGAATCGTTTTGAAGTTCAGCTTTAGGTAAAGCAAACAGGGGAAAAAAAGGTCTAAAAAAAGAATTGAAATTGAAAAACAAAGTTAACAAGGAAAAGCTCTAAAATTTCGGACTTTGAAACCTAGGATTCCATCACAAATGAGCAAGTTGAAGATTCAAATGACAAACTGAAAATTCTATTATCATAATTTGTCACACCAGATATAGGAGAACACTAGTTTAGTCTATTCAAGTAATATGTCTCTTTAAGATTCTATCTTCACCCTCCTCTTTAAGCTTCTTTATTAAGATGCAAATACATTGATTTTGTGGAAAGAAAGAAAGTACAAGTTGATGGATGTTAAACAAAAATATTTCATAGAATTGGACCTTGCATGAGAAATTATAAATACTAAAAGCTCTAAATTTTATTCGCCATTAACATTTTTCATGTGAGGATTAAAGTCATATATGTGGCTTTGATAGAACTACATGTTGGAATATTTTAAATAACTAATCAATTAGAATATCCCATATTCTAATTTATTTGAATTTTAAAATATATATTAAATGGTCCTCATCTTTTGTTAAAATTGCTAGTTTGCCATTATGGATAGTTCACTGAAGGGTGAGGGGTTATGGTCAGTTAATATACAACAAACTTTCTGACTTCTTTGATGGGTAGACATCAAAGTGTGAAAACTATATAAGAGGGTTCCAGATAGATTGTGATTTCCTTGGTCAAGGCTATCATTATGATCACAAACCCTACTTGAAAACCACTTCTGATGTTAATTGTCATCTTCTTCTTGTCTATTCTATAGATTTTAGGAGTTTGTGAAGACTAGGTTTCCAAAATTTATGACTCTTGATCATGATTGAAGATATGTATTTTTGCTTCCGCTTAGAATCACTCATTAAGGAATTTTATTAGATTGAAACTCCAGGGCATTCCAGAAAAATTCATAATGTTGATTGTGTAAATGAACCAACATGTTGAGAGATTGATGTATAATATAATTGTAAGCAATTCATGTATGTTTTATGTAATTTAGGCTTACATGTAGTATCCTAGCACTAGGTTCTCATCACCTTTGGTAGATTATGAGTTGTTTAGGATGAACCCTAATTTATGTGCTGGTTAGAGAAAATTTGGGATCTTCTCATATGGACTGGAATTGATAGAGTTTAGTCTATTACACTGTGTTTTGGTTCAATGTATTGGTCCAATTTTGTGATTATATGAATATAATTGCATAAAGAATGATTAAATGACCTAAATTTGCCAAAAATCGCAAAAGGAAACACTGTTTTGCAACAAATTGTTATCATAGCATTGCAATTTTAAGAAGTAGCACCGTGGCATTACAAGTTGTTGGAGCTAGAACGCTCCATAGTTACAGCGCTGCTAGCCACTATCTCAGGTTCAACTCAAGAGTTACAATACCACAGTGCAAGAAAGGGTAAAAAAAGACTCCAGAAGATGTTAATCTTAAATAAAAAGATTTGTTATGGAGAAAAAGAAAGATAGATTCATATTCATATTCATAAAAATTATATAGGAACAGGAAAAATCTTGGATTACTTTTTGAAAAAAGTATAAATCTATTTTTTTTGGAGTAATAAGACTATTCCAATTACAATACTCATAAAGAAAGAGCCTTAATGTGGCACTGAGCCTATGATGAGATGTCCTATTTATTTTGCAATTTGAATCCTGTAAATGTATGTTATGCCACTTTTGCATGTTTGATGATGGAAAAACAAAATATATGTTGTATTTGAGTCGCATTTTGGATGGTTTACATGTATATGTGATGCAAAAGTTGAGCTAAAAGGAGATCATCAAGGAATTGTTAAGCAAAGGGTCCTTTAACGTTAAATTACTCTTGCATAAACTAGATCTCTATCAAGAATTGGATAGTGTCAATAAGGAATATGATCGAATGAATCAATAAATGTTTAAATCTCAAAGACACTTTGTCATTACTTGGTGCATATAAGAGATGCAACTATTGAGGAGTAGGGAGATCTATATGGAATGGTTATGCAGAAGGTCATTTAGGAGTATGGTACTCTTTTGCATTAACTTGATCTCTATCAAGAATTTGGTAATGTGCAAATACGAGAAATGATTGAATGAATCAATGCATGTTTTATTCTTAGAATTACATCTCCATCATTTGGTGTAAATATATATATATATTTGGCGCCATTTAACATTGTCCTATTATTAGTAGAATTATTTTGGACAATTTTGGCACATGAGAGGTAAACCTTAAAAAGGATTTTAGTTAATTAATCACATATAATTTCATTGGTTAATTAATTATATTTCTCATAAAGTTAATATTATATAAGTGCATATATTTTTTAATGCACATTACAAACCTAGACTACCTATGATTAGTATATTCAGTTAAAGAGTAGCCATAACATCCCTACATGATTATGAATATGTGTTCTTGGTTTGTTTTAACAAGCATACATATCACATAAGAATTTGAAGACATCAATTTGCCATGCATCCTTCCCCTCCCCTCCAAAGAATTCCCCTTACTAGTGAGCAACTTCCACCCTCGGCTAGTGTAAAAGGAGTCCAGAGCTTCTTGTGACATGCAGGGTTTTATCAAACATTTATTAAGGATTTTTCAAAAATTGCTAAGCCCCTATGTCAATTACTTGAGAAAAACACTCCATTCAATTTTGACCATCAGTGCCATGTAGCTTTTGAAAAATTGAAAAAGAAATTGGTGTCCGCTTTTATCATTGTGGCTACCGATTGGAGCATTTCTTTTGAGGTGATGTGTGATACTAGTGACTATGCTGTGGGAGCTGTATTGGAACAAAGAAAAGGAAAGATTTTTCATCTAATATACTATGCTAGTAAAACTATATCTGATACTCAACTGAATTACACCACTACCAAAAAAGAGTTATTGGCAGTAGTATATGCATTTGAGAAATTTAAAGCTTATCTGGTGGGAACCAAAGTTACTGTTTTCACTGACAATTCAGCTATTAAATACTTGATTGAGAAGAAGGAATCCAAACCAAGGCTCATTCGTTGGGTTCTTCTTCAACAAGAATTTGATTTGGAAATTGTTGATAAAAAAGGTAGTGAAAATCATATGGCAGATCATTTGTCCTGATTGAGTACTGAAGCTCAGGATGGAGAAGAGAAGCAGATTAATGAGCATTTTCCTTATGAAAGTTTATTTTATGTAGAGCACAACAAAGTGCCTTGAGAGTGTCTTGGTATGCAGATTATGTGAATTATCTTGTGTGCCATGTGCTACCCCCTGATTTGAACTCCCATCAGAAGAAAAGGTTTTTGCATAATGTAAAGCTGTATGTGTGGGATGAACCATTCCTATTTAGAATGTGTGCTAATCAAATACTACGGAGGTGTGTCCCAGATGAAGAGCAAGAATTTATTATGCAAAGTTGCCATGCAACTGAATATGGAGGACACTTTAATGAGCAACGAACTGTAGCCAAAATCCTCTAATCAGGGTTTTATTGGCCCTCCTTGTTCAAGGATGCTTATACTTTCGTGGGGAGATACGACAAGTGCCAGAGATCTGGTAACATATCAAAATGACATGAGATGCCCCTGAATAATATTTTAGAAGTGGAAGCATTCGATGTTTGGGGGATAGACTTCATGGGGCCTTTCACCTTTTCTCAGAACAACCAATACATTATTGTTGCTGTTGACTATGTGACGAAGTGGGTTGAAGTAGTAGCTTGTCACACTAATAACACTAAGGTCGAGGTGAGATTCATGAAGAAAAATTTCTTTACCAGATTTGGTGTGCCACGGGCAATCATTAACGATGAAAGGACGCATTTTAACAACCACTAACTCAAAATATTCCTAAAAAAAAAGGTGCAACACAAGATGGCATTGGCATATCATCTCCAAACCAATGGCCAATGTAAGGCATCTAATCGTGAAATCAAGAAGATTCTAGAAAAAACGATAGGTCCTTCAAGAAAGGATTTGGCTGAGAAGCTAGATGAAACCTTATGGGCCTATCAGACAGTTTTCAAAACTCTAATTGGTATGTCCCCTTACAAGCTTGTCTTTGACAAAAGCTATTACCCACCAATCGAACTCGAGCATAATGCCTTTTGGGCTATGAATAAATTGAATTTTGACTTGAGAAGAGCTGGTGGGAAGAGACTATTACAACTTAACGAGCTGGATGAATTTAGACTTCACGCCTATGAAAGTTCCAAACTCTACAAA
This sequence comes from Erythrophleum ivorense, assembly GCA_026724425.1. NCBI lineage: Eukaryota > Viridiplantae > Streptophyta > Magnoliopsida > Fabales > Fabaceae > Erythrophleum > Erythrophleum ivorense. Next base: position 2,052,099 of record JAIUCV010000033.1, on the reverse strand, counting down.
GAAAAGACAAAGCAATGGCATGACAAGAAAATTTTACAAAGAAAATTTGAGCCTGGTCAATTAGTGTTGCTATATAACTCGAGGCTTAAGTTCTTTCCAAGCAAGCTCAAGTCAAAGTGGTTAGGACTTTTTACGGTAGTGAAGGTATCTCCATTTGGTGCTGTGGAGATCATGGAGAAGGAGTCAAATAAAAAGTTTAAGGTTAATGGTTAGAGACTCAAACACTATCAAAGAGGAGAGGTAGACCGTCAAAAGTCTACTATCACCCTAAGGGATTGCATATGAAGCTGTTGAAAGTCAAGCCAAGAACTATAAACTTAGTGTTTCTTGGGAGGCAACCCAAGTTTCTTCATCTACAATGTTAATTATGTTATTAAGAAGTATGTCAATTCCTTTTTGATAACTTTTGGTTATTTATTTTGGTTTCAAGGGAATCTATTGAAGGACTGTCAAGTTTGCATAAACATGAAGAAACACCAAATAAATCATTCAACACTCACTTGAAGAACAAAAAGAAAAAGAAAAAGATGGAGTATTTCTAACTTGATTCTAGTGAATTATTTCTTTTCTCATACTTTAAATTGTAGAAAATGGTATAATTAAAGTGGGAAATTACTGCTGAATCATTGAGATACATGAAAAATATGTTGGGTGTATTAGGGGAGCCATGCACCACAGCTCAGGTATTTTGCACCGCGACACAAAACATGGAAAACGAGGGGGTAGTAGCAAATGTCGTTGCGGCTCAATAAAAGGTGTCGCGACATGCTCCAAGTCAGTATCTAAAATCGCCATGGCGCAACACATCTCGCCGTGGCATTTATGGGAGGCAGAAGCTAATCTCGCCATGGCATAAACTCTCTACACCACAGCCCATTTGGAGATAGTAGTGAGTTTTGCTGCGGCAAATAATATCAGGCCATGACGTGAATCGTGTTTATGCACTTCCTGGGGTACTTCATACCACGACTCAAGGATTTAGGCTGCGGTGTGATTTAGTTTAAAAAAAAAATTGGAAACATTTTTTTTTTCGAAGTTTGTTCCTCTCTTCTCAAACCTTTAGACCCCTCCCCCTGGCTTCCTATCTGAAGAATTTCGCCGCGCCTCCTTCCCCTCCCTTTCGAAGAATTCCCCTCACTCTCCACTCCTACCTTTAATTTTTGAAAACCCCCCTTCGTGCTATCTTCTCCATCACCCTACACAACTTCGATTCTCAAACATCTCTTCCTCTCTATTCCGTGTGTCTCTTCCTCCACATTTCGTGTGTCTTCATTTGCCGTGGTCTTCTTTCGCTGTTAGGGATTACATTACCTATTTTATTTTCGCCCTCTATTAAATGTTGAAGGTATGTGTTTCATCCCATTCCCTTTTTGAACAAAATTTAATAACATGTTATTGATTGTTAAAATTGAACTCTTCAATGGAATATGTTTGTTGCTATGTTGGATGATTTGATTCTGATTGATGAAATTGGTGAGGATGATTTGAATTATTCAAAGTCTTTTTCAATTGATGAAGTGGTGTCTGCCCACCAAGTGTTTGTTAAAATGCCTGAATGAATGCTAGGTCTTGTATGGCTAGGATTTGAGTGACATTGCATGCATACTTGCTTTCTAGTTCTACATTGTTGGTGGATAATGATTTGAAGATGTCCAGAAGTTTAAATTTTGGGAATTAAGATTCTGTCCACCAAGTTAGTCAAAATTCCTAAATGATATCTATTTCTTGTTGGGTGAACTTTGAATTGGAAAATTCTTCGTCATACTTATTTAGACAATACCTCCATGTTGTTTGAAATGTTTGATGAAGTTATCTTCCTTGCTTGATGGCTTATTCAATTGTTTTTGCCTTCTTGCTATTTTAGGATCCCATCTTAGTTACTAAGCTGATAATTGGTTGCTTTGTACTAGCTACTATTATATGTGATTGGATTTTAGGTTAGGACCTACTTGATTATTTGCAAAAATTAAATGTCCAAATTTCTTTTTGTAGGTACCCACCTAATGGCCCCTAAAAGGAAAGCCAGAGGCGAGGCCTCATCCTCTTCTTCTGCCCTTTTTGATTGGTCCCGCTTTGTCTCCCTGGCTATTCAAGAAAGATACAATGAGGTTACATTTCACAGAGCTTTGATTCTAGGGAGGAAGTTCAATACCGCACCTTTAAAGAGTCAGGAAGTTACGGATCAAATCTCCTATCAAAGGTGGGGGACATTTTGCTTTGAGCCGGCAACTGTCGTGGTACCAATAGTTCAAGAGTTCTATGCCAATGCACTATTCTATTGCGAGCACTTATACAAAGTCCGGGAATGCATAGTAATTATTAATGAGCACGTGATTCAGGACCGATATCATGTTTCCTTCGTCCCCGATTTTGAATTCTGCATGTATAAGATGAGTAGGGAGACCCCTAATTTAGATGATGTAGCTACTAAGTTGACTCTTCTAAGGCAGAATATTTGGAAGATGTCATGTGGGATACCAAAGGGCATTCTTCGCAGTAATCTGAATTGAGTGGCCCACTATTGGGCTCACTTCATATGCATCAAGCTACTTCCAAGTGGTCATTTGAGTGATGTGACTATAGATCAGACAATATTGATTTATTTGATTATGACTAGGAGACTGATAAACGTCGAGTACATCATTTTTTAGAATATTAAGAGAATTTCTCAGTCTACCATATATGGCCTAGCACATCCTCACTTGATTATTGAGTTGTGCATCGCAACAGGAGTTTAGTTTGAGCTACATGAGGAGCTCCTCCCACCAAAGAAACCTTTCTCTATACTCATGATAGGTGATCTGGAGGCTGAGGGGGACGAGCCAGTAGATGAGTCGGTTGATGAGCCAATGGAACAGCCAGTTGAGGAGCTGGTTGAGCACCCAGTTGACCTAGATCAACCACCCCTTCCACCAATTCATGTTCTACCACCACCTCAGGTGTAGAAACCTTCCTTGAGTTGTTTGCGATGATTTAGGATCTATCCCTCTAGGCAGCTGAATGCAAATGTTGTTTCTACTCTATGGATCGTTGGCAGTACTAATGTTGGAGACACTTAGCTAGCTGTCTCCAGTGAGACCCATTTGAGCTCCCACCTCCTCCTGATTTTGTGCACAGTCCTGACGAGCCACCCCAGGAGCCACCATAGGACCCCTCAATTTGATAGTCTTCATGATTCTCCTATACCTCTTTTATTTTCCTCTATTTAGTTGTTTCTTTGTGAAAGTTAAACTGTGTTTTGTTGTTCATTTATGTTAACTGGATGGCATACTTGTCCTTTGTTGTGTTTACTGGTTATTTTTCTCATATTATTGTTATTTAGTTTCTATTTACCATTTGGTTTTACTTTTTCAAAAAAAAAGACACAATTTATATTATATTGTACATATCACTCACTCTTAATTTTCTTGGATTTTTCTTTGACCCTCAACATTGGGGACAATGTTGACCTTAAGTTTGGGGGTAGTAGAGTGTGATAAGCATACTTGATAGGCATGATATGAAATTTTGTACTTGAACTTATGCTTGTCGAATTCTTTTTGAATTCTTTTGAATTAGTCTACTTGTTAGCCTGCTAAAGTTGTTTCTGTATGCTTCCAATGATAGTTGTTTTGTGTCAAAGTATTTTTGGTAGGAACTCTATGCTAGTTGTGCTTTAATTTTAGTTCAAATGCATAAATTAGGATTTCTTCCATTTTTTAAAACTATGATATGCACCATTTGGCCAAGGCACAAGTCAATTACTAGTGTTAGGAGAGAATTCTTTGTAATCTAATTGGTATGGCTAGTCTCAAATCCAAGACTTTAGATTTTGTCTTCTACCCTCTTGAGGTGAATCAATAGGTATGGCATGACCATTAGAGATGATTTAGGCATTCTTTGGTTGCGGTTGTGCCTTTCAAGCCTATCTTGATCATAATTATATTAATGCTTGAACTTTATTTGAGCCAATTTAAAAGAACTATAGAAGATTGCATTTTATTATGGTTACCAACGTGAATACTGATAACTCCCTAATTTGTGGTATAAAACGAGATTATATTTAAGATCAAATTAGGGAGGCAAATGCTTTCTTCTTGATTAATAGAATTAAAAATGAATTCAATCACACAAAATAAAGAGAGTGTTTTATTGTATTATCTTTAGCAGTTTGAGCCTCACTCTATGATTGATTTCAATTTCAGGAAAGATAAAAGAAGAAAGAAAGAATGGAGAAAAGAGAAGGAAGCTGAGAAGTGAGAAAGTACAAGTGGATCAAGCATTCTCGCTACAGCGAGGATTGAACTCGCTATGGCGAGAACACACTTTCGCTATAGCGAGTGAGGTACTCCGCCACAACAAAGTCACGAAGCATACAAATTCCAGGGAGAAACTCGCCATAGCGCAGCAGTAGCAAGGACAGCAGAAAATCTGGGAACTTATGAGATCTCGCTATAGCGAGAAGCACTCCTCGCCATAGCGAGATCGGACCCTGAAACGCACAGTTTAATTTAGCAAGCTAGAAAAGTCGAGGAAAGCCTAGGGTTTCATTCATTCAGCATGCAGAGGGAGTTCTGGTCGACTAGGAGAGAAGAAAACACATCCAAGGTGTTGGAGAAGCTTCAATTTGATCGAGAGTTCGTTGGTTCTGTCGATTTTCCTTCCGATTAGGTGTTTCTACTCCATCTCCCCTCTTAGTTGATGATAGTTAATATGTCTGCTGAACTTGTCTGTGGATTTCAAGCCATGAGTGGCTAACTTTTGTAATCCTTAGGGATTTTATGAACCTTTACTCTGTAGAGATTATTTTCCCTTGTTGATTCTGCAGTTATTGGAATTTATAGTGTTTAATCTGAAATATATTTGATTCTATTGGGTGGCCTCCTTTAGTTTGATTGTGGGTTAAGTAATTAACCTTTGACGGAAGGGAATTGCTTATAGACCATTGGTTAAACAACTTAGGATTAGATATAATCTAATTTGCACTTGAGATAGAAATATCCTCAAGGGCCCTAGGTAGTCGAAAGAAGGTCTGCACTTAAGCATTTATTAACCACTCCTTGAGATATCAAGCGTGAGTGGATATAAGGGTTCGATTGGATCGAAAGACAATTGCACCTACTTCACCCTTGACTCTAGTAATTACATTAAGCTGTTTAATTAAAAGGAAAATAATCGACAGTTGATATAAAGGGGATTAAAATTCCTAAGAAGTTTCTAATTGCATTTTTTCAATTATAATCATCGTTTATTACTCGCCTTTACGTAATTTTCATAAATCCATTTGCAATTTGATTGTTTAACTAAAATGAAAGTGAGAACTCTAATGCCTAATCGCCAATTGTGCTAATTCTCTGAGGGAACGACCTTAATTCATCACGTACTACGGTTGCGACCCGTACACTTGCGGTGTCATATTTTAGTGAGCATCAAGTTTTTGGCGCCGTTGCCGGGGAATTAAGGCAATTGGTGAAGAGTATTAGAGAACTTTGAGTAGTTTTAGCTTAAACATTTATTTTCTTTTATTTACTTTTTCTTGGTTATTTACGTTTTCAGTTGTTAGCTATTCAGTTATTACTTTCTTAGTAATTTCCCCTTGATTCTTTTAGCTTAGTAAGATTCTTGATCTGCACTCCTTTGTTTTCACAGGTACATAGTTTATGCCACCAAAAGCCAGATCTAACAGAACACCTAGAAAGACAAGGAGTTTAACGGATATCTTGGCTGAAGGGTCTACATTAGTCCAAGCAGAAAGTGAGATAGTCGTTTCTACCACAGATATGGCGAACGAAGATAATCAAAATTGTACTATCAAAGATTTTGTGGGAAGAACCATGAGAACCACTCAACCGAGCATTGTAGTCCCCGATTTTCAAGCTGCTAATTTTGAGCTAAAACCTGTGATGATCTCCATGCTGCAGCTCAATGGACAATTCACTGGTGAGAGGTCTGATGAAGATCCCAACCGCCACATTCTGTCATTTTTGGGAGTATGTGATTCATTCAAACAGAATGCGGTGCCTAGGGATGTATTAAGACTTAGACTATTCCCACTCTCTCTACAAGGAAAGGCTAAGGAATGGTTGTTAAATTTATCAGAGGGTTCAATAGACACTTGGGACAAGCTGGAGGCAAGGTTCAGAGCTCGCTTCATTCCAAATAATAGAATAGTAGATGCCCGTCGTGAGCTCATCAATTTTAAGCAAGCTTCAGATGAGCATTTGTACGCTGCATGGCAGAGATACAAATATTTACTCCGCCAATGTCCGAGTCATGGAATGGATAAGTGTGCCATTGTTCAGAATTTCTGCACACGCCTGACTCCACAAATTGACACTATGCTAGATGCTATCTTAAATGGGCGTTGGGATGACATGCCGGTAGATGATGTTATTCTGGTTTTGGATACACTATCTGAGAGCTATGTGCAAAGAGGAGGAGATAGAAGGATTACTGCTAATGTTGCTAGCACTCAAGAAGACTCTTCCGTACCACTAGCAACTATTCTCTCTGCTCTGAACAAGAGGTTTGATATGTTGGAATCTTAGGTGCAACAAAACCAGCAATTGAGTGTATGTTCTACCCAAATGACTCCAATTACTTGTGAGAATTGTGGAGATCTGCACTCAACAGACCAGTGCCCCTTTGCATTAACAGAATCAGTTAACTATGTGGGAAACTTTTCAAAGAATCAGAATCCATACTTGAACACTTACAATCCTGCTTGGCGAAACCATCCGAATTTCTCTTGGAAGAATGGCCCATCACTTAATCAACCATCATCTTCTGGAGCAAGACCAAATCAACCCCCTGGGTTCTCTCAAGTAACAAGGCAGAATGTACCTGTTCAAGAGCCCAAGACGAATCTAGAAGATGTACTGGCTAAGTTCATGACCACTCAGATCAAGAATAATGAAGAGCAAGCTGGTATAAATGCAAGAGTGGATTCTTCCCTTAAGAACATAGAGGTACAGATGGGGCAATTAGCATCTGCTGTAAATGCACTGCACCAAAGAGGTTTGCCAAGTGATACAATTCCCAACCCAAGAAGAGAGGGTAAGGAAGAATGCAAAGCTATCACTTTGAGAGGTGGTAAAGAACTCCCTGAAATACAAATTCAAGTGGAAGACCCAACTAAGATGAATTCTAAGGCTGTATCAGGCACTATTCAGACAGAAAGTGAAGGGCTTCAACAGAAGAAAGGGAAACAGGCTGCCAATTTTAGCAACAAAGAAAAGGACAAGGAAGGAGAGTCTAAAGTGAAAAAATCCGAAGAAAAGACAGTTGTACATCCTAAAGTGGTGCCACTGCCTCCATTCCCATAGAGATTGCAGAAGAAAGTCCTTGATGATCAGTATAAGAAGTTCTTGAGCATATTTAAGCAACTTCACATCAATATCCCTTTCTCCGAAACCTTGGAGCAAATGCCTAAATATGCTAAGTTCCTTAAGGACATGCTTAGCAAGAAGAAGCGGTTTACTGAGTTTGCAACAGTGGCTTTGACAAAGGAGACTACAAATATCCTGAAATCCAACTTACCAATCAAGTGCAAAGACCCTGGTTCCTTTTCAATCCCTTGCATGATTGGGGATAAGTTTGAAGGTCGAGCACTCTGTGATTTAGGATCTGCTGTAAACCTTATGCCCTTATCAATTTTTCGAAAGCTACAAATGGGAGAGGCCAATCCCACGATGGTCACTTTGCAGCTAGCCGATAAAAGTCTCTCTTATCCACATGGAATCATTGAAGACGTGTTAGTAAAAGTTGGGCAATTCATCTATCCCGCTGATTTTATTGTGCTAGATATTGAAGAGGATAGAGACATCCCACTGATAGTGGGGAGGCCATTTCTAGCTACTGGCAGAGCACTTGTTGATGTGGAAAAAGGGGAAATAATAATGCGATTGGGAGACGAGCAAGTCACTTTCAGTGTGGAGAAAGCCATGAAGCATTTGGGGAGTGTCGAGGAATGCTTACGAGTGTCTATTGATGAAGAGATGATTCAAGAAGAGTTAGACTCTTATGCTTTCACCGATCCTCTTGAAGCGGTACTTGTTGGTAAGTCAAATTTAGAGGAAGTGAAGAGAGTGGAAGTTGAGCACAAGCTTAATGCATTTAGGCCTATAGCTAAGCAGAATGGGCAGTTTGAATCATTGGAGCTGACCTCACGAAATACTCATGCTCTACCACCTTCCATCGAGAAGCCTCCATTGTTGGAACTGAAACCTCTTCCTCCGCATCTAAAATACGCCTATTTGGGGGAAAGAGAAACTTTGCCAGTCATAGTCTCATCAGCATTAACATCTTCCAAAGAGAAGCAGCTGTTAAGAGTGTTAAAGGAGCACAAAAGAGCTATTGGTTGGACCATAGCAGATATAAAAGGGATCAGTCCAGCTATCTGTATGCACAAAATTCTTTTAGAAGACGACCATAAGAAATCAGTGGAAAACTAAAGAAGATTGAATCCGATAATGAAAGAAGTGGTCAAGAAAGAGATCATTAAGTGGCTGGATGCTGAAATTATCTACCCCATCTCAGATAGTGACTGGGTGAGTCCGGTGCAGTGTGTCCCTAAGAAAGGAGGTATGATAGTGGTGCATAATGAGAAGAATGAAATGATTGCCACAAGAACAGTCACAGGCTGGAGAGTTTGTATGGATTACAGGAAGTTGAACACGGCTACAAGAAAGGATCATTTCCCACTTCCATTCATCGATCAGATGTTAGATCGATTAGCAGGCAAGGAATTCTTCTGTTTCTTAGATGGCTATTCTGGATACAATCATATTGCTATTGCCCCGGAGGATCAAGAAAAGACCACTTTCACTTGTCCATACGGGACTTTCGCATTTAGACGCATGCATTTTGGACTATGTAACGCTCCTGCCACATTTCAAAGATGCATGATGTCGATTTTTTCTGACATGATTGAGCATATCATGGAAGTCTTCATGGACGATTTCTCAGTATTCGGCATCACTTTTGAAGAATGTCTGGCCAATTTGACACGAGTCTTGCAAAGGTGTGAAGACACTAATTTAGTCCTAAATTGGGAAAAGTGCCATTATATGGTTTGTGAAGGAATAGTACTGGGGCATAAAGTGTCCAAAAGAGGGTTGGCAGTAGATCGGGCCAAAGTTTCAGTAATTGAGCAACTACCACCGCCTACTAATGTGAAAGCTATAAGAAGTTTATTGGGACATGCTGGGTTCTATCGGCGATTTATCAAGGATTTTTCACAGATAGCAAAGCCTCTTTCTCAATTGCTTGAAAAGGATACCCCTTTCAAGTTAGATGCAAACTGCTTGAAAGCCTTTAAAGAACTTAAGCAGAGACTCATCACCGCACCAATTATAGTGGCCCCTGATTGGTCACTACCCTTTGAAGTTATGTGCGACGCGAGCGATTATGCGATTGGAGCTGTGCTTGGCCAGAGACATGGTAAGATTTTCCATCCTATTTACTATGCAAGCAAAACCTTAGCTGGAGCACAGGTAAATTACTCAATTACTGAAAAAGAAATGCTTGCTGTTGTCTTTGCTTTTGAGAAATTTAGAGTCTATTTGATGGGTACTAAAGTTATAGTTCATACTGATCATGCTGCTATTAGATATCTCCTATGCAAGAAAGAATCCAAACCTAGGCTAATTAGATGGGTTTTATTATTGCAAGAATTTGATGTGCAAATTGCTGATAGGAAAGGAACTGAAAATCAAGTGCCTGATCATTTATCTAGGCTTATGAATAACTCTGATTGTGCTAATAATCTTCTGATTAATGAAAGCTTTCCTGACGAATCTATATTTGCTGTGAACTGTATATCTGTGCCTTGGTATGTTGATTATGCCAATTACCTGGTCAGTGGCATTGTGCCCGATGAATTAAACTTTTATCAAAAGAAAAAGTTTTTGCATGATGTGAAATGGTTTGTGTGGGATGAACCATTTTTATATAGGAAATGTGCTGACCAGATTTTGCGAAAATGTGTGCCTCAGACGGAAAAAAATGACATTCTTCATGCCTGTCATTCTGGTCCTTATGGTGGTCATTTTAACGGCCAACGTACTGCTTACAAAGTGTTACAATCTGGATTTTATTGGCCCTCACTGTTTAAGGATGCTTATTTATTTGTTAGCCATTGTGACGCATGTCAGCGAACAGGTAACATCTCAAAGAGGCATGAAATGTCCCAATCAGGTATTTTTGAGGTAGAATTATTTGATGTGTGGGGTATTGATTTCATGGGACCATTTGTTTCATCTAGAACTCATCAATACATTTTAGTTGCTGTTGAGTATGTGAGTAAGTGGATTGAGGCTATAGCGTGCCAATCTAATGATGCCAATACGGTGGTGCGATTTGTTAAAAAGAACATTTTTACTCGATTTGGCACACCTAGGGCAATCATTAATGATGGGGGGACTCATTTTAACAATAGGTCGTTCAAGGGTCTGATTGAAAAATATGGAGTCACCCATAGAATGGCATTAGCTTATCACCCTCAAACTAACGGCTTGTGTGAAGTATCCAATAGAGAAATAAAAAGGATTTTAGAAAAGACTGTAAACCCCACTAGAAAAGATTGGGCAGATAAGCTCGATGACGCTTTATGGGCATACAGGACAGCTTTTAAATCTCCAATAGGTATGTCTCCATATCAATTAGTTTTTGACAAAGCTTGTCATCTGCCCATTGAGCTAGAACATAAAGCCTTTTGGGCTATTAAGAAACTAAATTATGATATGGCTAAAGTGAGCGAGAAAAGACTAATGCAACTTAATAAGTTGGATGAGTTTAGATTGCAAGCCTTTGAAAATTCTAGAATTTACAAAGAAAGAACTAAAAGAGTTCATGATAAACGCATCTTACCAAGGACATTTACACCTGGAGACCTTGTGTTGCTTTATAATTCTCGTTTAAAGTTGTTTCCAGGTAAGTTGCGATCGAGATGGTCTGGACCATTCAAGGTAATTGCTGTAACATCTTATGGAGCCATTGAAGTTCAGGATGAGAAATCAGGAGATCAATTTAAAGTGAATGGTCAAAGACTTAAACATTATCTAGGTGGTGACATAGACCGGCAAACTACAGTCCATACCTTGGCTCAACCTCCTTGAGTGGAAACAAAGTCCTGCTGAGGACTATAAACCAAGCGTTCCTTGGGAGGCAACCCAAGTTTTATTCTTGTGCTTTTATTTTAATTTATCATCCTTTCCTTTTTTGTTTTGATTTTTAGTGTTCTTTGTGTGTTTTATAGGTTGGATGTTGGTACTGGAGTGCTGGAGTGCTGGGAACAAGATGTTTGGTAGAAAAGACCATCGTTCGACATGATTTTCAGGGAGTATCTAACTTTAATTTGAATTATGCTACTTTATTCTAGTCATGTTGATCAACCATGTTGGCAATGATTTGAGTAAAATGAGTAGAATGAGAGGTAAGTCATATAAGGTTTTAGACTGCTTATTTGCATTTTCATTAGTTCAAAAAAAAAATTTCGCTATAGCGAGAGGACCACCTCGCTATAGCGAAGCTGCGTATTTTGCATCAGGTATAGTAACCAGAGAGTCCCTCGCTATAGCCAGGCTGTGGCGAGCCCCATGAACAATACCAAGTGTCTTCGCTATAGCGAGCCAACCCTCTCGCCATGGCGAGATCCTGCAGCCAATGTGGTACAAATTTCAGAGAGTATGTCGCCGTAGCTACGCTATAGCGAGTAACATGTTCAAAAAAAAAATTTCAAGTCTTTTTGCTATTGCGAGCTATTCCACTTGCTATAGCGATTGCAGCATACCCTGAACCTCATACAAAAACCAGAGAGACCCTCGCTACAGCCCCGCTATAGCGACACTCTTGAGCATCTTAATTTTTACAAGTCTTCTCGCCATAGCGAAGGGTTCCTTTCGCTGTTGCGAACCCTGCAGCCCTGTTTATACTTTTTCCAGAGAGTTTCTCGCTATTGCCTAGCAATAGCGAGGTCGTATTATCTGAGCCCAAATAGTTCAATTTGTCACTTAGCAAAACTTACGCTCATTCTCGCTATAGCGCGTCTGAAACCCTCTTCCCTGAGATCTCATCCTTCAACCAAATCTCTCACGATCAACGCTCCCATTCCCCTCGCATTCCATTTGCCTTGCATCTGGTAAGTTGAGTTTTAATTTTATCTCCTGAATCATGGTGAATCTAGGTTTTTTTGCGAACCTTAGGGCTGACAATCGTTTCGTATGAAATTGTGTAGTTTAAGGTTAATTATTTGTTTTGAATGCTTGTGCTGGGCTGGTTGTACATTTCTGTGCAGGTGACTTCATTTAATTTGGTATTATTCTGCACATAATCGCGTTTTTCTCATATCTATTCGTGCTCGCTATAACGAGCATCAACTCGCTACAGCGAGTTCGCGAGTTTTTCCAGAAAATTTTCTCCCTTACCCAAGCATTCCCTACTTTGATTGCCCCCTTCTTTGTCTGTTTCCTGATACCCTATAGGCTTCTAATAGCTCTTGTCCTTCTTACAGTCACAGCATATGCCATTTATTTCATGCTTACTTGTACTACTTGCACTAATTTGCTTTCAACTCCTCATTGCTTTTTACAGTGATGGCTCCCAAGAAACAAGCCAAGACTGCCGGTGCATCTTCATCTAAGCAGAAGAAGCAGGCTTATGATAAAGATAGGTTTGCTTCAGCCCGGGCAGAATTCCGTTTTGAACGTCTCTTCGCTGACTGCAGTGTGGTTGAAGACAGGTATTATGAGCCTCATGGCCTGGATCTCATCTATCCGGACTTCCAGTGGCATGAACTTCAAGGCTTCACCAAAAAGCCAGTGCATCGGATCCCGCTGATGATCCAAGAGCTGTATGCCAACTTTGAGGATACTAAGGAGGGCGAGGATGAATATTATTGCCGGGCTGCCTGGGTACGCATCAACGAGAAAGTCTTACTGAGCTAGTCACTATGGGGGGAAGCCGCGTCTCTAAAAATGATGCGCAGTTCAAGCTAAAAGGGCCTTATAAGTATGATAACATGAAGGATGAGCCTGGCCATCCTCGCAGACAACGGGCATCTGCCCGGGCACCTCCTGCAGCTTCTTCACTGCCTCCTCCACAGCGCATGAGCACACCTGAGCCGATGCAGCAGGACCCGCCGCATTCAGCTGAGTTTGAAGGTTGGGTGCAAGAGTCCATTGACCGGTTGGAAGGCCATGTCCTATCCATGAAGGACCAGCTTCAGATGCTGATGGATTACTAGATGCCTGCCCCTGCCCCTTCACCTCTAGCGGTTCCTACACCATCCGTGATAGTTCTCCCCCAGAACCCTCCACCGGGTGACCAGCCTGGTCCTTCAGATTCACAAGATCCTTCTATCCCTTGATTGCTATCTCTTGTACTGTTTTATTTTGCTTCTTAGGATTACTGTATATGGATGACTGTATATCTTTTTGTTTGTGTCACTGGTGCTGGCTGCTCTGTTTTCTCTTATAACAACTCACTTGTTCCTGTATCTATTTTGTCTATTGTTGGGCTGTCAATTGCAGGAGTAGTTTGAGCACATCCTTCTCGTCCTCTCAAATGTTTTCTTTTCTTATCAAGGGAGTCCTGTCTCTATCCTTTTCATGCACTACACTTTACTTCTCTTGTCTTACTTTTGCTCTCCTGTTTTGCACATTGCGGACAATGTTAGTTTTAAGTGTGGGGGAAAGGTACACATAGGCTAGGCCAAATAGACACAAACGCCCAAATTCAGTTAATAAAACAAAAAGCAAATAAACTAGCACTCATAAATAATCCATCATAACATCTCCAATTTTAACCAGAATTAGCCTCACTGCCTTAGAGGAATACTGATCAATGAATATGGGGATGAAGCAAGCTTGAAATGAACAAAGTAGATAAGGTAGTCATAGTATGCACCCACATTAGGACCACTCTTCCACAATATGATTAAGTGAAGTATTCAAGTTTTCTCCTAAACTAATTCTCAATTATTATTTTTAGATCCGTCCAAGTTACTTGCTTCTAGTGGATAGCTGATTGTCATTTGAAGAGGGATCATGAGTACTCCACCAAAAAAAAAAACCTACTCCAATGGTTGAAATCACTTAGTAATCGGGTGGCTTCATGACCAATGTCGTCATTCGCGTCAAAAGGATTAAGAGAACTGAGGAGAAATCATTCAAAAAAAAAGAAGAGACTGGGCAAAAGCCATAAAAAAAAAAAAAAAGCTAAGTGATCATGTTGAAAACTGATCTCTGGTGAACAATAGAAACCTCTTTTAATGAATGTTGAGGATTGAAGCTAGAATGAATATCTGGATTGGTCTTGAAAATGTAATGAGGATATGTTGAAGGTTGCTTGAGTGTTTTTTGAAAATCTATCTGTAGAACACACACGCACTTAGTCAGGGTGTAACTATGACTGCATTGTTTTCAAAATTCAATTTAAGTTTTGCTGAACTTCTGTTTCTAGCATTAATCTCAATCTAAGTGTGGGGGAGAGCTGACTTCTGATTGATTGGGTGATGATTATGAAAAAGAATAAATAAATAATCTCTGTTTGACAATTTTGAGGATTGCTTGAGGACAAGTAAGGATTTAAGTATGGGGGAGTTTGATAACTCCCTAATTTGTGGTATAAAATGAGATTATATTTAAGATCAAATTAGGGAGGCAAATGCTTTTTTCTTGATTAATAGAATTAAAAATGAATTCAATCACACAAAATAAAGAGAGTATTTTATTGTATTATCTTTAGCAGTTTGAGTCTCACTCTATGATTGATTTCAATTTCAGGAAAGATAAAAGAAGAAAGAAAGAATGGAGAAAAGAAAAGGAAGCTGAGAAGTGAGAAAATACAAGTGGATCAAGCATTCTCGCTACAGCGAGGATTGAACTGGCTATGGCGAGAACACACTTTCGCTATAGCGAGTGAGGTACTTTGCCACAGCGAAGTCGCGAAGCATACAAATTCCAGGGAGAAACTCGCCATAGCGCAGCAGTAGCGAGGACAGCAGAAAATCTAGGAACTTATAAGATCTCGCTATAGCGAGAAGCACTCCTCGCCATAGCGAGATTGGACCCTGAAACGCACAGTTTAATTTAACAAGCTAGAAAAGTCGAGGAAAGCCTAAGGTTTCATTCATTCAGCATGCAGAGGGAGTTCTGGCCGACTAGGAGAGAAGAAAACACATCCAAGGTGTTGGAGAAGCTTCAATTTGATCGAGAATTCGTTGGTTCTGTTGATTTTCCTTCCGATTAGGTGTTTCTACTCCATCTCCCTTCTTAGTTGATGATAGTTAATATGTCTGCTGAACTTGTCTATGGATTTCAAGCCATGAGTGGCTAACTTTTGTAATCCTTAGGGATTTTATGAACCTTTACTCTGTAAAGATTATTTTCCCTTGTTGATTCTGCAGTTATTGGAATTTATAGTGTTTAATCTGAAATATATTTCATTCTATTGGGTGGCCTCCTTTAGTTTGATTGTGGGTTAAGTAATTAACCTTTGACGGAAGGGAATTGCTTATAGACCATTGGTTAAACAACTTAGGATTAGATATAATCTAATTTACACTTGAGATAGAGATATCCTCAAGGGCCCTAGGTAGTCGAAAGAAGGTCTGCACTTAAGCATTTATTAACCACTCCTTGAGATATCAAGCGTGAGTGGATATAAGGGTTCGATTGGATCGAAAGACAATTGCACCTACTTCAACCTTAACTCTAGTAATTACATTAAGCTGTTTAATTAAAAGGGAAATAATCGACAGTTGATATAAAGGGGATTAAAATTCATAAGGAGTTTCTAATTACATTTTTTTCAATTATAATCATCGTTTATTACTCGCCTTTACGTAATTTTCATAAATCCATTTGCAATTTGATTGTTTAACTAAAATGAAAGTGAGAACTCTAATGCCTAATCGCCAAATGTGCTAATTCTCTGAGGGAACGACCTTGATTCATCACGTACTACGATTGCGACCCGTACACTTGCGATGTCATATTTTAGTGAGCATCAAATACCTAGCCTAATTTGCCTTGTAGAAATCTATAATCTTGCCTCTTTTCTTGAGAAAAAGATAGTAGTATATCCATGAGGGAACGAGCATTATGTTCATTCAAAAAAAAATGTTGCAATTGATGCCTATACAGTCTTGGGAATTGAAGTCTTATAGTTCATATCAATTCTCCTTTTCCCTCACTTAGAGTTGAGTTGATTATCTGTTTCTTCAAATAATAATAATAATAATAATAATAATAATAATAATATATTTTAGAGAGGGGATCCCGTGGAAATCATTGTTGAAGGTGCATTGAGAGAACCTCTAGTATGAGTATACTATCATTTAGACTTTCTTAAGATCTTCTGCATTGACCTTACCTCTCATTTGTAACCACAACCCTCGCCTCATTACAAGCCTAAAAGCCCTTTTGATCTAGTGGTTTTGTGGTACCTAAATTAGTGGAGAGAGGGAAAAGGTGAGCTTATGAAGTTCTTATATTAGAGGCTGGTTTATGCTTGTTAGACTGCAGAAAGTTGATCCTGACACTTGTAGAGATGAGGGTTTGGCCAAATTCACACACACACTTCGGAATGGTTAAAAGTCTTAGCTTTATAGTTTGAACTTTGCTTCTGGCATATATTGATTGTTCTTCCTATAGAAAATACTCTCTGGTGTAGCAAGTGAGGACTATAGCAAGCATTGATGTTCACCAAACCTATGGACAATTTAATATTTTTTTTTTATTTTTTTTACTCGAGGATGAGTAAAAATTAAGTTTGGGTGTGTGATAGTTCCCGGTTACTCATGTTATTATACGTATGTTTCCCTAGTAAATATGGTTTTAGTCTCTAATTATAGGGTAAATAATACTCTTATACATAAAATGAAGATACTTAGGATGAATAGCTCCATACTCTGCTTTTACATTGTCAATGATAGATTTTGTTTCAATTCTAAGTATATTGAGAACTAATTACACTTTGCTCTTACTGTAGGATGCATATTTCAGAGAGGATTGAACTTTCTCATGTCAAAGAGGCTTCTCTATAATGTTTTCCTGCTATTTTTAGAAGTTCGCCGCAGCTAAACTTCATCAAGCCATGGTTGAAAGAGAAAAAAAATGAAGGCAAAATTGCAGGATAATTTGCGTCACGACGAATAAATTCACACTGCAGCAAAACTTCAACTAGAAGTGAAACGTGCCATGGTGAGAATGTGTCGTGCCTCAGTGCATGTCAAGATGAGCTAAAGGCCACAGTGAAGAGCATACTAAGCTGTGACGAAACATCACACAAAAGCAAAAAGCGCTACGGCAAGAATGTGCTGCGCTGAACACATCCTGTTACTTAGTAGTGAAATGTGCCACAGGGGGAATGTGCTAAGCTACAACGCATATTCAGTCAGTAATTAGATCCATCGCAGTGTGACCTCTTAAGTCATGGCGCGACACTTTTTAGCTAAACGTAGTGTTTTTCTTGCCAAAATTTCAAGGGTTTCTAATTTCTTATGCTTTTGCTGTGGGGATAGCCGTCATTCTGGGTGGATTTGGGTTTGTTCTAAGTGTCTAGAGGCTAGGGAGAAGCTAAGGAGACATCTTAAAGCAAAATAAAGTGAGGGATTGAAGATTGAAGCTAAAACTAGCTCCATTTCTAAGTTTCTTCTTTCCTCCTTCTGTTCTTATCATTCATTCTGATGTATTTGACTTTTGTTTCAATTTTATCTTTGGTTTTCATGAATATGTATAGCTAAACTCCCTAATCTAGGATTATTAGGAACTCTTGTATGGATTAGTGATTGTTTCTCACTCTAATTTTGCAATTAATGATAAATATCTATTCATTCAATTCCATGCTTCATGCTTTCTGATTGATTGGCCAACAATTAGATTGATTTGATACTTTGCTTGAACTTGGAAAAGGAAAAGAGAAGTTAGATCAAGAGATGAATGGTGTGAGTACTTGAAGCTTGCTAAGGAAAGTGGATGGTTCAGTTAATAAGCTAGGAATATACTCATTAACCTCACATGGTCTAATTAGGTATTGTACTAGCAATTTGATCTCTATTGGTTTTATAAAGAATTATGAAATTGATGGGAGAACCTTATATGAGATTTGAAAAAATACTTATAGGAATAATTAAACCCTATAAGAACATGTATCATTATTGAGAGCAATTGTACTGAGTATTGAGCAAATTGCTATGAAATACAAGAGGAACTAATAATCCTATATGCTAATATTCACTCGGAAATCCAAATACTAACTCTGAACTTTGCATAGTAGATAATCCATAATCATTTCTTATTTATACAATCATTTCAAATTGATTTGCTTAATTGAAATTAGGGTGTGAATTTTGATAAGTTTTGACAATAAATCTTTGAGAGAACGATCTTCTCTTATCACTATATTACTTTTGCGATACATATACTTGCATGTACTCTTCAAGAAGAAAGCAACACATGCATTTAAAGGAGTTTAAAAATCATACACCTCATATGAAACTTAGACCACATTGAGTTACCATTGTTCTTGTTAAGATACGTTAAGCAAAGAAATTCAAATTATTGGTTTGTTATCTCTACTTTGTTATATACATTCTTGTGAGATATTAACAAATATTCGAAATGGAATCCAAATAAATAGTTAAGGTTAATTCATAAAGTTAAATGCTCCATTATGTATAAAGACATAATACAAATGATACATAGAAAATAATACTCCCTGTTTAAATGACTTATTGTTATGATTTTTGTGATATGAATTTAATTTCCCATAAACATGCTTTATGGCAAACTGCATTTTGAACCAAGTGGGAAAATGTTGAAATATTTTAAATAATTGATCTATTAGAATATTTTATATTCTAATTTATTTGAATTTTAAAATATATATTAAATGGCCCTCATCTTTTGTTAAAATTACTAGTTTGCCATTATAGGTAGTTTATTAGTAAATGGTTAAGTTAATATACAATAAGCTTTCTAACTTATTTAATAAGAAGACATTAGGTTGTAAAATCTAACATGGTGTAAGAGGGTTCCAAGCAAAATATGACTTCCTTGATCAAGGCCATCACTGTGACAACAAAACCTACTAAAAAGCCACTTTTGATATTAATTGCCATCTTTTCATCTATTCTATAGACTTAAGGAGTTTTTGAAGATTAGTGTCCCACCTAAAATGCAATTGTAATAGTAAAGCCTTTGAAATAGAGCCACCACCAAACCTTTAATTATAAAAGGCAAGATTTTGGAAAAACTTCTTGTTAACAAGAAAAAAGATAGTTTGTGAAACAGAGATGAATTTGGGAGTTGGTTATGTATGAGAAAAGTGTTACAACACCTATTTCTAAAAACAATTATCTTAAGTTAAAATTAATGTAACCTTAATTTTTTATTTTGATTATCCTCCTCAATCATATGTAAAAAATAATTGAGAAATTAAAAAAAGAAAATAAAGCAAAAAAAAAAGATTTATTTACAAAAGCAAACTTAACTTATGATGAAAATCTAAAGCCTATATATCCTGTTAAATTTGACTGGACAAAAATATCTGTTAGTTGATTGATGATTTTTATTTTTTTGGCTAAAAGAAAAAGAAAATAAGAATTAATTTATCTTTGCAAAAAATATGACTTTAGAATTGATTTAAGTGTTTTAATTTGTAAAAGCCAAGTTAATATCACCAATTTACTCTCTTTGTTTTTCTTTTCTTTTTCTTTCTAACTTTTGTGAAAAAAATATTTTTATTTTGAGTTTTAATTTTGAAAGAAGTATGAAATTTCTAAGAAGGACCTATGATGATTAAAGAAAAAGGGCATTTTGGTTTTTTGAAGTAACTTTTAATTTTTGTAATTTTCTCAAGAAAGAATTTGAGAAAATTTCCTAATTGAATGAAAAGGGGATCTACTTAGCTTTTAAAAATTGACTTTTGTTTTTGAAATTTTTTAATATTATCTTTTTCTGATTTTTTTGATTACTTTGGAGGAAAATTTCTGAGAGGAAAGGATTTATTTAACTTTCTAAAAAAAATTTTGGGGGAACTTTTTCAATTTCTCCTTTTTTCGTTTTTTGGATCTTTAAAAATAATATTTTTTATTTTTTAATAAAAAATGATTTAACCAAGGTTCCTATAAAAAAAGAGGGTTTCTTCTTTTTTTTTTCTTAATTTTTGAAAGGCAGTAGATAAACTTTAAAACATAAAAAAAAATATTAAAGTAAAAAAAAATTAAAATAGGCGAACAATTCAAACGTCTTCCTATCCTTTTGTCGTATCAATTGAAATTGGAAGATCACATGGAAAGAGATACCATAACATACATGTTTGCTTTTGGACCATCATCATGAAACATAACGATAGTTTGAATTAAAATGCAAATCCAGCACTACGTACAATCCTCCTAAATTTCACACCCAACAACGCAAGTCCATCTAAAGATTGCCCAAAAGGGATCTAGTATGGAGACTTAAAAATACACACATGCCAATCCAAGTACTTAGAACAATATGGTTCAAAAGGATGCCCTCATCTGGGAAAGTATAATGCTTCCAAACGTCTAAACTACTTCCACCCATTTGAATTGGATGTGCATTGTGATTCAGCAAACTCAACCATTTGAGCAGTGAATTTACCCCAATGTTTGTCTCATTTTAATGTAAACAAAAAGGATAATATTTTTCACTATAAGCAATACATAACCAAGTAACAGGGCTCATGATACACAAATTCAAATGGCTAGTGGTAAGGCAAGGAAAACCCATCCAAAGCTTAATTAAATCCCCTAGTACGAAAAGAGAAACCAAGAGCAAAAAGTAGACAACAAGACAGCCCTTAAGAATTCATTAAAAAACCATCAAGCACAGGTGTGATATACCCAAGCCTAATTAAATCAAAATGCAATCAAAGGAGCAGGATGTTCCAATTAGAATCTCAAAACCCAGTAATAGGACAGAGTAAAGCAGCAAGAGGCACAAATCAAACTGCTTTCAACCCCCAGTATTCAATAGATCAGCATGTAGAACATTCTAAAAAAATATGATATTATTTAGTCAAAATGCCATAGCCGCACAGATGAAACCGATAGAGACATGGTAATGAATCATAATTAAAACCCACTGCAATAACAGACTAGGACACACAAGGGATAGACCAATTTGTACCTCAATTCAGAACGTTCACCAAGTCAGCGATATTCCCTTTTGGTTCAAGGTTCTGCAACTAATTTAACCATAATAGAGACAAACCAATTCCTTGTTTCGGTCTTCAAGCCTCTTCCTGACCTATCGAATCTCTTTCTCTGATTTTCGACCCTCCTCCTCCAATTTTCCCCTAATCTCTCCTCTTTATACCCAAAAAAAGAAAAACAGACCTCGTGGAATCGGCCTTCGCTCGATCACTGGGCTCCTTGGCATGTTCTCCCTTTTCACGCTTCTGCACCTGTTGTCTGTCTCATACGCTGCATGCCTGAAACAAGAGCGGACTTTCCTCCCCTTTGTTTCTTGATGCGTTTTCTCTTCTCTCCTTCTGGGTCCCCTGCGATTCTGCTTCTGCGCTTCACTATTTTGGCATCTTTTGTGCTCTGCTTCCCTGAGTCTACCTTGCTGTGTTTTGCGACAGACGAAAGGGAACTGAGAGAGTGGTCAAAACGCCGGGAATTTTGCGTGCTGGCTCTCGTTTTTACTTTTTTTTTTTTTTTATCTTTTATCAAATGAGCCCAGAAAGTTTCAAACTTTTGATGAGCTATCAAAGATTTCGGTCTAAGCCCAAAAAAATCTCTTGATTGACCTACCAACATTAAGTCAAGCAAAATTTTGTATTATCTATAGTCTCAAATATAAATCATTAATATCTATCTCACATATATTAAAAAAATTAGTTAAAAATAATTTAACTTATTGAATTTGTATCAAAGTATAATTTTTTTTTCATATTTGTCCCTAATTAAAGAGTCTACCTCTATCCTTAGTAAATTGTATTAGTCTTAATGATTTTATTTAATTAGGGGTGCTTAAAAAAAAATCATTTAATAATCAAGATAATTTTAAGGAATAACTTATATTTTGGACCAAGACAATTCTTTAATAAGCGACTTATATTTGAAACCAGAAAGAGTATTTATTACCATCTCTTCTCTCTTTTTTTTTTTTTAAATTTATATATGACTTTAGCCTTTTTGCTTTAGGATTTTTTTTTAGGTTAGATCTCTTGGGCACAATTTATAAGCTAAAGTCTTGTCTAAAATAAATCCTCCTAAAAATTAAGTAAATTTTTTGTATATATTATTACTTTTTACATTTTTTTTACTTAAAACTTCTCTTAAAATTATTAAAAAAATATATAACTAGACCTAAGTCCAAAACAAAAAAATATCTTAAATGGCTAGCAAAACAATAACATAAAGCAATTAACAATTTTTTTAATTGTTATTATTATTATTTTGTAAATTATTTTTACCTTACTTTTCTTTAAATAAGTCCATATAAAATATGTTGTTTATATTTATCTCTATTTACTTGTTGCTTAGGTGAAAAAAGTGAAAATGTAGTTTTTTTTTAATTATTGCCAAAGCAACAAGTAAAAATATAAAATATGTATTTTGTCTAATCGACAGAATATGCCCAAAAATGAAACAACTTGATTGCCATTGACATAATTAGTTAGAACAGACTCAAATAATTAGACTAAACTAGACTTAATTTAGAAATATGTAGAATGAACAAACGACCTAAACAAAGTACCATTCTGACGATTGGGCTTGCAAAATTTCTTACTCTTAATCAGAGGTGAAGGTATGTATTTTTGCTTCCACTTAGAATCTCTCATTAAGATTTTATTAGATTGAAAGTTTATGGTATGCTGATGGAGAAATTCATAATGTTGATCGTGTGAATGCATTGACATGTTAAGAGCTTGCTGTGTAATATAATTGTAAGCAATTCATGTATGTTGTATGTAATTTAGACTTACACTTCACCTCAATGAGACTTTCACTTAACAAACTTACTTCAACTTCTAAGCATTAGCATTTTTGGTATTCTCACAATCGCCTGCCTGCATTGACAAGATATTTTCCTGGTATAGTAGCCATTAATTAGGCACTTTATAACCATATAGCTAGTTTCTTATGCTTCTTAATCACCAGTCATCTCTTTGTCACTAAAATTGGTATTAATTAATGAACAACTCAAGCTGCACCTACTTGCAAATATATCACCTAACTAGATAGAGATAAAAGTGATAATCTTTTTTTTTTTAATTTATAAGAAAATCAAACTTGTGGCCCTTTACTTAAGCTGCCATTAAATCCTTTCATTTTCTTTTTGAAATTGATAATATTAATTTAAAAAAGATATAGACACAAAGTATATGAAATTCATTAGTTAATTGAGTCTCACACATTCTTCGCATATTTCTTTTCAAAATTAATTGTGTAAATTTTAAAGAAAAATTGAAAAGATCCTAATTAACCTATTAAATTACATGTCAATTTAAAAAAATGGGATGATCCAAATTAACCCAAACCTTGATAATATGGAATGTGCCATTCAATTTTTTTTTATAATGTTTAAGTTTTATTAAATTATAGAATATCTTTCAAAGTTAAAGAACCAAAAGTCATTGATTTTTTGGTCAAAGTATACAAAAATAAGAGATTAAAGATGTTTATTAAATTGTTAGAAAAAATTTCTAATTAATTCACTTTTTAATGTTGTACCATTTACTATTAATGTTGCAATTTTTAATTCATTCTTTGTACTACATTTGTTTAATATTTAATTGTGAATTTGTGATATTCTTAGCTATTTTTAATTTTAGTTCTTATTATTTTAAAATGTGATTTATAATAAATAGATTCATAAATTTTCTGAATTTCAAATAAGAAATGAAAATTTTTCTTTAAAAAATTATTATCAAAGTAACAACTTTTATTTAAAGTTTGTGGTTTTAATTTTCAATAATAACAAATCAAAGTTAATCTAAAAAATTTATCCCCAAATCTAAGAAAATAAATTAAAACTTTAACTTATTGACCTAATAATTAAGATAAAATATGAAGGGAATTACAATGAGAATTGCCGCCTAGCTAAGGTGTCGGCTTTGCAGCACATCATCGAGTTCTAAGGCCAACATGAACTCAGAAAGTAAACATACTAACCATTTAATTGATTAAAAAATTATTTACCAAAGCTCTAAAACACAGCTTGGAAATTCCTAGAATATACCTAACTCAAATTTTAAATACTATCTTCTGACAAAGTAATTGAATCGAAGAGCCACATTTGAGTAATTTAAGTATGGTTACTTTTTATGTTATTTGGTTGCATCACAATCGAAAGACATTTGAGAGCACCAATTGTTAGTTGAAGGCTGCATTGGCTCTGATACCATAAAAGAGTGTCCGGAGAGGATATTAGTAACAAGCTCAGTTCACTTTGGATCTCCAAGAGATCTTTTTGAGATCTTATCCTGAGAGATACAACTCATGATACATTCTTAATTTAGGATGCATCTAGACATACTCCAAAGATAAAAGAGGAACCCTTTTATCAAGCTCAACCTTTTCTTCAAGAGTCAAGGTAATACAACCAGGGCAAAAGGATGTTGAAGGATGTATGCACTTATCCCTCAATAGTCTAGGAACAAGCTCAATACCTTATCTTCTTAAGGCAAAATAATCCAATTTGGTTTCCTAATTAGTCTCAACAAAATCCTTTTCTTGGTATGCTTAGACTAACAACCTCGCTTTCTCTGGACTTTTTTCTTGTCCTGGCCTCTTAGGACTGAGGATTCCTTTAAGCTTTTCAAAAAACCATTTAATTGAAGGACTCATGGCAAGGTGAGATTCTTTTACTATAATTGTATTCCTTACCTACTTTCTGATACACAAGATCCTTTTACAAGGTAAGTGTAGAGCATACTTATATAAGATAATCGTGAAAGATTTACTTATGAGAAATTCAGAAGATAAAAATCTCTAAAGAGAAGACATGAGAAAACTTAGAAGTTTTATTTCTAGTAGGCTTGATTACAAAACTCCTCTTGGCCACTATTGAGGAGTAACACACTTCTTATAGCCAGAGGCTAAAATATATAGATAAACAACTTTTACAATAGTAGGGAACAGTAAAATAAACACACCTTTAATAATTTTACATAAAGCAGCTTTTGAAAAGTAAGCATGTGAAAAATAGATCAGCACACAAGGACAATTATTTTACAATAAGATAAATGACAGCTTAGCTGGATGAGCCTTATCCTTTCTTGATTAGTTCATGAGAAGGCGACAAGTTAAGATTATCATCAAAATTGTCTGAGGCATCTAGATCAATTGTTGATTTTCCCATGTGGGTGAACACCATTCTTCAAGTTTATCAATATCATTAGGCTCACTAAGATCTTGTGAGTACTGCATATAAGTGTCTTGAGGATCAGTTGGAGGAGCCTAAGATGTTGATGCTGAATAGGACTGTGAGCCAGATCCTTTTAAGAAGTTGGCCATTTAAGCTAGAGTCTATATCTCAATGTTTGGGAGGTTTACTTTTGGTAACCTTAGTTTTCCATGGATAAACTCACTAGGATATGGTCCCAATGAAGTATGGAAGATAAACCTGCTTTCATGATAATTGTTAATTTCACATAAAAATGATTTAAGAGCCTTTAAAGCACCACCGGACTGTTTTAGCCAATTAAGAAAAGTGTTCCATTCTTAAGCATAATTTCTTGAAAGCAGTATGCTCTGTTTGTTCATCCAGTAGGGACAATGGATGATAAAGATGCTAGAAACATTTTGATTAGCTTTAGGGTTGTTCCACAAATAATGATGGATGATGAGTTTATGAAGTTCCTGACGCCACCAATACAAGGAAGAAAACCACTTTAGAAGGGTCCAGAGATTATAGTTTTTATTTTTTCTTCTTGTGTGATGAATTGTTAAATGAAGAGAAAAGGGAATTCTATGGCTCTTGAATAAAGAATAGTGAGAGCCCATAAATACCAGAGAGCATCTTTAGTGATGTAGGTGTGAATCCTAAAAGGGATTAGGAAGGGAGTCTGTAGGAGATTGAAATAAGAAGGTAGGACAGTAAAGAAGCATCTCTGAGATACCTATAAAGGTAATAAAATAGAGATTATTCAACAAGTTACTGAATATCAATAGGAGTTTTTAGTCTCTTTTCACATGAAGGGAAATTCTTTTTGAGTTAAGAGGAGGATGGGAGAGGATGATGGATGATACATCCAAGAATTGAGTGAGACATGTGTATGAAAGGAATTCATTTTACTAGGGTGAGTATATTTACAATTTTGGGTCTAGAAAGGAAATCTGCAAGGATGTTATTATGACCTTTAATATGCTCTACCTTGAATTTATAGCAAGAAAACTAATCTTTCTAGTGAAACAATTGTTTATTTGGCAAGATCATTTTCTTAGACTCTAAAATTTTAAGAAATGATGAGTTATCCATTTGTACTAAAAATTTATATGGACATAAATGAAAGTTGAATTTTTTTATCCTCTTTTTAATTACAAGAATCTCTTTTTAGATCACATGATAATGTTTCTTAAAGTCTTTAAATTGTCCACTTGTGTAATGTCTAGATTTCATAAAAATGATGAAAATAAATCAATTATAAAAGGAAGTCTCCTAAATAAAAAGATTTGATGCCAAATAAAATTATAACAATAATCTAGACCTCAAATAATGAAAATACAAGGCTCAAGATGCCTTGAAAATAAAGCTAGAATAGCTAAACGAAAATTAACAGAAGCATGGTGGCATTTTTGTAATTTCAGGCACTTTTTAGAAAATTCAAAGGAGGGATCTTTTATATGGAAAAATTGAGTTTCTCGAAGTTCTCAAAGGCCCTAAAAACTATAGGAACCCCTAGAACAATTAAAACCTCATTGATTTACGTTTTAGAACGTCGGTTGACTCAAACTTTGACTGATTTGTTCGGGAAGGTTTTAAATCCAATTTGAGTGAAACCAAAGGTATTTTATAAGTTAGAAGACCTAAATTTTATGATAGTAAAGATGATTCTCAAAAAGGAGTTAAAATAAGCCTAAAAGGAAATAGCTAAGAAAAAAGGACAGGGATGGAATTTTCAAAAAAGAATTTTTAAGAAGCCTTGCTTTATATATGTCATCCCACTCCTCCTCCTCTTTTAATCGACATAAGTTCTACCTAAAACTAAAGGAGAGACTAGCTTGAAGAGGTGTACATGAAAGGAGCAAAAGAGGTAGGAAAGACTAGCAAAAAGGTAAGGAATTAAAGCTTTTTCCATACTTCTTTCTTTAGTAAAGTTGTTCCCCTCCTTCTCTTCTCTTCTCCCATGGTTTGGATGTTTGATTTAGGGTTATTTTGTGGTTAGTCCAATAAGGAGAAGGGAAAGTTTGCAAGATCTCTTAGAAGTACAAGAAAGTACATTTGAAAAGCTAGAAAATAAGGTAATTTCCTATGGATTTTGTTGCTTTCTCTTAGGGCTATTTATGGGCAGGATCAGGTTGGATATCTAGTAGGCCCGATGCCCAGCCCGATTAAGACATCAGGCTTATTTTTATACCCATGACTTGGCCCAGCTCGAAGAAACTCGATTTTATATTGAGCTATTTTTTTTATAAACTGATACTTGTAATATAAAAATATTATTTTGCAGACTCATAGGCATATATTTTAAAATAATAGACTTTTATAACTCTCGTGTTTTTATTAGTAATAAAAAAATAGCCTAGTATTATCAAGTAAAATATAAGTTATACTAGCATAATTAGTTTTAGGTGTATATATATATATTATTATTCAACAAAAGAAATATCAGTAAGTATGCACATCAATAATGAAAATAAGTAAAAATTAGGGAGAGTTTGGATAGATAATAAAAGTTGTAGCATGCAAAGAAAATCAGATGAAATAAGAATTAAAAAATATATAAGATGGCAAGATGTTGATAACTGAAAAAAAAAGTAACTACTTGGGTAGGTTGGGTAAAACATGTCTTTACCTATTGCTCGGGCCCAATCTAATATAATTTTGTTTAAAGTTCTGCTAATTTATATTTTTGGCTTGACCCAATTATACCAGGTTAAGGCAGGCCTCTATGGCTAAACAAGCTAATAAACACCCCCTACTTTCTCTTGTCTCCCTTTTCTTGTGTATGTTTGGCCAACACTAGGCCCAATAAAAAGGGAAGAAATTTTGACTAAACCAAGGTGGGATTAAGGATTTTAGAGTGTGAGGATTAAGAAGATACAAGTAGAATTAAATAATAAGTTATGTTACCTAGGGATTTTGTTGTATCTTGGCAAATATGAATTTTCTAATGGTAATTTAAATTGTTTAAGAGTGTATATGAATTCTCAAGACATCTAGGTAGCCTCACATGAGCTAACTCCCTAAAGAAAAGTTGCAAAACTCCATAAGTCTTCAAGCTCCTCTATGTCTCGGCCTAAGCTAGTTCTTGCACCTAGGGAGTGTTTTAAATTTTTTTAAGGCTAGAAAAAGACTAAATATGATAGATGAACACCAAAAGAAGCATTGGAATAAATTTAGGAAGCATGGTATGTGAGATGAAGGTGTAAGCTCCATTTTAAGATATAAAGAAGCAACTTATACCTAGACTCCTTAAAATAAATTTGAGATAATTCCAAGGAGTCTAAATAGAGTCAAGACTCTTAGATTGAAGAAGAAAATGGAGCCAAGATCATGAATTCCAATAGTTGCTTCATTATGTCTTGCATGGAATCATAATGGAGTTATATGAGAAAGTGAGCTTCCATAGAGTTTGTATAAAGTTAGATCTTATTCCAATGATTGAAATATACTTCATTTGATGTGTCTAGGCTAAGAGAATCAAGTGTCATTTAGTTGCAAGTGCTTAACCGAAAAGGGGAAGAAGAATTAAAGAAAAAGTGTGTGATATTTGTTTCAAGGTAACTCTTTAACCTTTCTCTCATGCATTGGTTGGATGTTTTCTTGTCATTGTGTGTTTGTGTATATGTTTGAACTATGAGAAATATTTTTAGCCATTGTTTACATATATGATACCATTATGTATCTTGAAATGAGTTTATGTATGTAATATGGCTTGAATGGGTATGGTTATGTCAAAAGTCCCTTAGCATGGGTGAGGATGAGCCAAAAGCCTCAAGAAGAGTGAGGCTAAGTCAAAAGTCCCTTAAAAATAGGTGAGACAAATCCAAAAGTCCCAAAGAAAATGGGTAAGGCTAGATTAATGCCCTTAAGAGCCTATGCATGATATGTATGAGTTTCTATGACAAAGAAAATGCTTTATGTATATTCACTAGTAGCTTAAATACTATTCATGCATTCTTTGACATGTATATGCATCCATTATATTTGTTTGAAAGGGTAAAGAGCTATTGGGATTCTTTAAATTTCACTCTTCTTCATTTTCCATCCAACCATGTCTAGGTTAAGCTCAAGGAAACAAAAATGGGAGCCAAAGAGTATGATTAGCTATACTTTGACAATAACATAGCTTTGAATGTAATTTGATATCAAAGTTTGTAAAGACATGATATATATGAGATGTAACCACTTGAACAAGTTTAAATGTATATAATTATGATGTATATATCAATCTTGAAGCTAAATGAATGCCTATGTTGGAGATTGACGTCCTAACACCATTATGTTCATGTGTATGAACGCATGTGGTATAGTGAGGTTGAGCTCCATGATGATTTGAACCATTTGGCATACTTTCCTAGGCTATAATTGTGCTTTTGGACATGCTCAAGTGGCTATGGAATGGTAAGAAAGTCACTTGGTGCATGTTAAATCCATTTTGGACTTCAAATTTAACCAATTTTTGAGCTAAACCAGAGTCTAACCAAATGGATGATTTTTTATATGAAATTTAGCTAGCAAGTAGGTCTCATCTAGAGCTTTTTACAGAGCTAAAGAGCACTTAATTTAGAGCTTTAGAGAATTTATTATGATTTTTCAAAATTATCCAAATTATGCAGAATTGGTATAGGTACTGTTTATATGGTTAGTTTTATTCTCTATATTACTTGTAGGCCAAATGAAGTCTAATGCTCATAAAATTTTATAATTATAAACTAGACATTATAAGCTTTCCATAGCCACTGAGATCACCTTATTTGGAGCTCTGAAGAGGGAGAACCAAATTTTTTAAATTTCAGGTCCTAGAGCTATTTGAGAACAAACCTGATATATTGTTCTATTACTTTTTATGAGCTAAATGCTTCTGTCTTGGTCTAGAGCTATTTTTAGTCATTATTTAACATCTAGAGCTTTCCAAAGAGCTATCATATATATGATTTTGATTTTTGTAGAATTAGTTATGAATTTTTAAAATTTATATCAAAAATCTGAGACAGGGAACCCGAGAGCAAATTTTGGTTTTTGTGATGCATGGTTCCAAACTCGAGATGTATAAGATAAAATGTGATGTTTATGACTTGTATGGATATATTATGGATGGAAAATGATATTAATGAGCTCACATGGTCCATGAAGCATAAAATGAATTAATTAGGCTTTTTGTTGTGCAAATTTTCACTATTAAATGTGCTAATTCCATGAGAACGTCTAAGAATAAGCCTATAGAATGTAGAGTAAAGACTAATGAGATAAGGTATTACAACTTGCATGGCCACGATAATACTTTTTCCTATTAATCTCTTCAATGAGTATAGCTCCCTAAAAATCTTTATTGGCTTCTATTTGGAGTATCTGTTTGCCCTTATTAAGAATCTTTAAAGGCAAAGGAGTTTGAGAGACTTTCTCAAGGTGCTTGAGAGCTGCTGTTTGTGTTGGTCCCCAAGGTAGGGGTCTTTTTTTAGAAGTTTTGACAGCTAGCTAGTGTGGTTAGATGCATGTGGAAGGAAGTCTTTGATAAAATTGACTATCACAAGGAACTGTTGAATTTCTTTTACGGAGAGATTTTCATTAGAGAAGGTAAGTAATTTCTATGCAATATGTGGGCCTAGTTAGTAGTGTTCATTAGAAATATGCATCCCAAGAAATTCTGTATAGGCCTTGCCCAACTGACTTTTTCGGGTTGAGAGTATAATCTCATACTACTTAGCAATATCTAAGAACTGCTAAAGAAGCTGCTTGTGATCTTCCTCCATTTTTGAATAAGAGAGGATATCATCAATATAAATGAGTGTACTATAGAGGATGGGTTCAAATATCTTTGTCATGGACTTTTGAAATAAAGATGGTGCAATTTTTAGACCAAAAGGCATAACTATCTATTAGTATTAAGCATTTGGAATGCAGAAGGTAGTTTTGTACCTCTCTTTAAGATCGATGCCCAATTGCCAAAATCTAGCCTTAAGATCAAACTTGGAAATACTTTCTCATCTTTTAATAGACTAGTCTGTGTAATGATCTTTGGTAAAGGAAATTTATCATCTTGTAAGAACATATTAAGAGATTTGTAGTTAATGACTAATCTTTTCTTTTCTAGCTTTTGTTCTTCTTTTTTTCATATAAAAGGCTTGGCAAGCCCAATTAGACTTTGTTGGTTCAATAAGTCTTTATTTTATGAGGGTTGCACATTCTTTTCTGGTTAATACTAAATCATCAGAGTTCATGCTAAGATAAGTTGCCGTTATGGGATTGATGTCTTCATTCCTCTTAAAAGGAAGCTGGATGAAGAATTCTTTATTTTTTTCTAAAGTGGAAATAGATGAAAGAATTGATCATGAGACTATAGGCAATAATGCATTAATTGGTCATGAATTTCTTCATAACCAACAATAACTTGTTGTAGCTCAAACACCTTGGAAATAGTAGTGTAAGATTTAAATTGTTGCTTGAATTGAATGCCATTAGAAAGGATCTGAAGCTTTTTGGCTTGACAATATAAATCCATTCCAATAAGGATGTCTTTATCAAGAAGATTACTACCAAGCACTTTGGTCCAGATAACATAGTCAGGAAAGATCCTGATACCAAATTTCTTTTTGGTAATAAGATCAACTTTAAATATCTTTCCATTAGCAGCATTGAAGTATTCAGAATGTTTTGTCCAAGCTTTTGGGGGAAGAACTACAAGAATCATTAGGCTTTTGGAAATACCAATATCCATATAAGCAATTATTGAAATTGACTTATGATACTTGCTCTAGAGAATCTGCATTTCAACATAGGGCATTGAAGGCTCCTTTTGCTCTGTCTGGTTACATGGTTGGACCGAATAGCTATGCTGGAGGAGATCATTAGTGTAACATCCAGTTTTCTAAAAACGAACAAAAATGTAAAAAATGTGACGTACGATTTTTTCATAAACGAACAAAATTCATCGAATACAAAAGCAAGTTTCACGAAATAAATTAGTTAAAATACTAAAAAATTTGGAAAGTATTCTAGACTCCTAAAAATGAGAATCTTACGCTCAGACAGAAAGAGAAATAAAGCTAGAATGAAGAAACGAAATTTGACGGAAAACTTATGAAATGTCATAGCATTTTCATAATTTTGAGTAAATTTTGGAATCCATATAAGAAGGCTTTCTAAATCAAAGTTTTGAGTTCTCCAGGGTTCTCAAAGGCCCTGAACACTATGGAAAGCCCCGAGACAGTTAAATCCCCTCTGGTGGATGTCTTTTAACGTCGATTGACCCAAACTTTGACTGATTCGTTTGGAAAACTTTTAGCTCCGATTTGAGTGATTCCAAAGGCATTTTATTTAATTGGGAGCCTAAATTTTATGATGGAAAAGACAATTCTAAAAAAAGAGTTAAAATGAGTCTAAACGGAATAAATAAGCATGTAGGGGCAAAATGATCATTTTGAAAAATTATAAAAGAGGCTTCTTAACTAAGATTACACCTCATCACCTTCTCCAAGCTTCCATTTGCAGAAAAATGGATAGAAATGGCGTGACATTAAGAGGGGAGAGAGAGAAGAAGTTTAAGCTTCCATTTAGGTAAGTAAACGAGCCCGTTTCATCTCGCGCCAGTTAGGAAAGTTGTTCCTCTCTCTAAGAGCTCTCTAATGGTGTTTTTTTTCTTGAAAACTTGAAGATTTAGGTTTAACCCAAGCCAAAAAGGAACTCTTTTCAAAAAATCAATCGATGAAAAATAATCTACGCGAAGAGAGCTTCGTTTTAAAGTAAGACTTCACTTGAAACACTTGCAAAATCTTGTATTTTTAAGCTATTTAAGCTTAGGTCTAGAGAGACAAAGTGAAGAGGAGAGCTTTTCTTTATGTGTTCTTGATGGAACCAAAGGTTACGGAGTATGAGGATTAAGAATATACAACTAGAATTAAAAAGGGAGCTTTAGAATGCAAGTTATGGAATTTGAGAATTTGATTGCACCTAGGCTAAGATGAAGCTTCCTAGTAGTAATTTAAATTGTTTGAGAGTATATATGAGTTCCTAAGATACCAAGAGAGCCTCCCACATACTTCTCCCATCAAAAAAATTAAAACAACTCCATTAGTGCCATAAGGAACCATAGCTTCGACCAAAGAGAGTTCATGCACCTAGGGAGTATTTTAATTCCTTCCAAGCTTAGTTTTGTATCATGTGTGATGGGAGAATATGAGAGGAAGCCTTGAAAAAATTTTAGAAACCATAGATAGTGAGATGGCCTTATATGTTCCATAATATAGCTTAAAGAAGCAACACCTAGTTAGGCTCCTAGAATTGATTGTGTGATGACTCTAAGAGGTTTAAATGGAGTTAAGAATTATAAATAGATGGAGAGAATGGAGCCAAGATGATGTTTTCCAAAGGTTGCTTCATTAAGTGCATTATGGAACCATAAAAGAGCCTTATGATTCACCTCGCTTTTCTAGTAATTGTATGGCCTTAGAATGTGATTCAAGATTATAATTAGCTTCCATATAATGTGTCTAGACCGAGAGAAGTGATCTCCACCTTTCTTGAGTGTATGAGGTCAAGGGAGAGGAGAGAGGATTCAAGACTCAAAGAAAAAGTGTATAAATGCAAGCAATGTAGCTCTCTCCACCTTCTCTCATTCATGATTGCTTGCTTTACTTGTCTTTGAATATGTGTATGTGTATTTTTAAGCAATGAAAAGTGTTCTAGCATGACTTTGATTCCATGGTGCCATGATGTTACAATATGCTCTTATATGATGTTTGTGATGTATGCTTGGGTTTGCTTGAGTGTGGTGAGGCCAAAAATCCTTAGCCATGGTGAGGATGAGCCAAGAACCCTCAAGTTTGGTTAAGACAAAGTAAACAGTCTCTCAAAAGTGAGGTTAACTTCTAAAAACATGGTTGAGTTCAAGAACTTCTTAAAGAATGGGTGAGACAAGTCCAACATCCATAAGTAATTGGGTAAGGCCAATCCACTTGCTTGGCAAGCCTTTGGATGCTATGTATAACTTTTACTAATGCCAAGAATATTTTTTGAATGATTGCACATGTCCACATGCCATGCATGTATTTGTAAGACTAGTTTTACATGCTTTATATATGATTGAATGAGAGATGAGCTATTAGGATCTTTTGAATCTCATACCCTCCTCTCCAATATTCTAACATGCTAAATGGATCAAGATAGCAAGGTAATGGAAGCCAACCACTTTGAAGATGTATGACATCAAAGTGTCTTAAAATTGCTACTTTAAGGCCTTATGGATAGTAGTTGATGAAATCCCTAGTTATATATGACCTATGATGTTATGAGCATGTATAATTATGTCAATGTATTGTGTATAAATGAGAGCTAGGGTTATATGTATGGAAATACTCATTTTGGTTATGTAATGGCAATTTTGCATTATAGAATTTCATGTATGAATGGAAGTGGAATGGCCAAAATGAGATACATAAGGGTTGGGATCATTTGGGCAGCTCACACAAGTCCTAATTATGCTTTTAGATTTGCCCAAGAGGTGTCAAACCCTAAAGAAAGCCATTTGGACATTTTGGTATCCTATATGGAGCCAAAATTTATTATAATGGAACCTTATGTCACTTTTTATCCAAATGAGCTCTTCTTGATCTGAGATTTGGCATAAAATTAAAGCTTGTTAAGAGCTTTTTGGAAAGCAAAAGTATAAAATTTTTGGAGATTTATGGAATATTTTATGAATTTTCAAAAGTGAAATTTTTTTGGTTTTGGTCAAAGGTACTGTTCACTCAAGTCCAAAAATTATTTATGTCGATCAGGGCTCAAATGATATCCAATTGCCACGAAATTCTATAAGGAGAAACTGGACATTCCCAGGGACTTGTGCCAACTAGAATCATCACATTTGAATGTCTAGAGAGGGAGATATGAATTTTTAAATATTTGACCCAGTATCAGACGCTCAAACTAACCTCAAGTATTGTTTGATTGGGTTTCGAGGTCTGAACGCGCCAAAACTACTATGAAGTTATTTTTTTCCTCTAGATAACATCCAAAGCTTTCCATATTGATATGAGTTTCATGGATTGGATTTTTGTGAAATTAATTGGACATTTTTTAAATTTGTTGTAAAATTCTGTGACAGCACCAGTAGACAACCTGACTCTTGGAACTTTTTGAATGTCAAACATTCTCTGTATTAAATGTTATGGTCTAGAAATATTTTTAGTATGAAGTATACATATGTAGCTTTCCAGAATGGCCAAGAATACATGATTTCAATTTGTTTAGAATTAGTTATGATTTTATAAAATTTGTGACAGAAAAGAGGAAAATCTGGCCGAAGTTATACACATGTATTTTATGCTTCCCTTTGAGTTCCATGAGATGTAGGCCACTTTTGATGATGCAAATGAGTTGTATTCATATAATTAAATATGAGAATGTAATGTATGAGCTTACATGATCCATGTGGTATAAAATAAAATTTTTATACGTGACACAACGCTAAGAAATGCATTAAAATAATATCATTTTATTGCCTGTTGTATGAATTGCTTGATGTGAGGCATAGATATAGTATGAAATGAGTCAGGAAATTATGGTGTTACAATTACAATGCTCAAATTCATCAGATTATTTAGAATTAGAAATATCAGTCCTAGAAGAAAGCAAGCCTGGTAAGGTGAAGATGGTTGAATCGTTAGCATCTTCTTGTTCTGAAAAGAGCTCTTTAATTTCTTGATTTTCAGAAAGAGGAATGCTAGTATGAAGTTAGTGAAGTAGCTTGATATCTTTATTTGATTTTCTAGGGCACTATTTAACAAAATGGCCTTTTCTGCCATAAATGTAACTACAATCTTGTTTTCTGTATTGAGTAGTTCTCCTTTTAAAAAATCAAATTTGTTTTTTATGCCTTCTTTTTTTGTGGCCTTTGTAATAGGCTTTTGTGAAATAAGCTTTCTTTTTGGCTAGACAAGAGCACCTATGTTTGTCTTTGCATTTAATCTATAAGTAGGGCTTCTTGCAAACCTTTTGGAATGCTAATTTTTCTTCCATCATAGAATCAAACATATTATACTTGTTACATAGTTTTTCAAGAGTTGCAATGGCAAGTTGATGCATTTCTCCTAAAGAGATGTCTGTCATATTTTTCGAAAAGATTGAATAGCTCTTAAAAGCTCTAGTTGAAGTTCTTCTGACATAGAGGCAATAAACGTGTAGTGAAGATTGACATCATTGAAACCATTTAGCAAATAATATCGTTCTACTATCCTTTGGTAATGGAAATCAAGGTTTTTCTTTTTCAAAGAACAACAACACATTTGAAAATATTCTTGTCATTTTTGTTTGTTAATGAGACAGAAGTTTCCAAGGAATTTTTTGTGAATGAATCTAAGGAGAAGGTTTGCACTAGTGGCACCGATATAATAATGTTACCTGTATTCTTCTAAGCTTTGAAACCATTCTTAGAGAGTGCCTATAAACCTAGAAGTGAATTCAGTAAGAACTGTCGCAAGGTGAGCGGCAGGCTTGGTCATTTGGAGATTAATCCAAGCTGAGAGCTCATGTAATTTATCTTTTCACATTTTCTAAAGGAATATCATCAAAAGTGAGCCATAGGCCATTAGATGGACGAGGTTGAGCTTATGCATGGTTAAGAGAAGTTTCAGTGTAAGGATGATGCTTAGCATAATCTTCTTGCTCCAAATTGGATTCTTCAACTTCTTCTATAGGAGTAGGATTGACCATATATAAAGTTGTAGTTTTGGCATGATTAGGTGATTCATTAGAACTGACTGGTTTTAAAAAAATTTCATTAGTTCGATCAGTATCAAAATCAAAATTGTCTT
Source organism: Erythrophleum ivorense (assembly GCA_026724425.1). Classification (NCBI taxonomy): domain Eukaryota; kingdom Viridiplantae; phylum Streptophyta; class Magnoliopsida; order Fabales; family Fabaceae; genus Erythrophleum; species Erythrophleum ivorense. The sequence continues at coordinate 2,014,943 of JAIUCV010000033.1, read as the reverse complement.
AGATCACTCGTGCTGCAAGGGCAACAGTTCCAGAAGATTTGGGATGTTCAGGTTGGGTAGATAGAGGTTCAGAGGTGTATAAGTTGTTTATTTCTTTAGTCTGCAAGGGAAGATTGGGTTTTCTTCAATGAGAAAAGTGTTGTTTTGATTTGTAATGGTTTTAAGGGTGGTAGTTGGTCCAAAGATTTGGTCCATGAAGGAAAGGCTTCATATTAGGTTTTATATTATGGTCTATGAAGAGGTCAAGGTTCTTTAGTAGGAGGCGGGGGTGGTTGTCTAGGTTGAAGTTGATTGAGTTTATCAAAACTAAGATATTCTTCCTTTTTTCAGAAGATCTTATAATTCATTTTGAAACATTTTGAATAGTCTGCTTCCTGAGGGTAAGGTGAATATGATAGAGAAGGATAGGGATTGTAGGGTGGTGTGTACAGAGAAAGGTATGGTTCACAAATACTTTTAGAATGTTCTTTTGTCATATCCTTTTCAATCTAGCTAATTTGTGATTTAAGTCTTCTTATCTCCAACTCTTTCTATGTGAAAATAAGGCCTATATAGCCATGGGTGATAAAGTTTTTGAGCTCTACATCTTAAGAAGCTACCTACTGTTGGAGGTGGTTATATATCTATTGGACTTGAGTGGAAAGTCCATCCAAACAAAAATGAGTATGAGCTGTTTGACTCGAGAGATTCTCAAGACGAGAATCAATTCTTTGAAAAACCTTATTTTGTGTCGTTGCATTAGATGTGTGCCAATTCAATACTTCTTTAAGAACCTTATTTTATGCCATTGCATTATGTGTGTGCCAATTCAATACTTCTTCAGTCGGAGAAACTGGCCTCATAACTCCATTGGGAGCAACCTCTTTAGGAATAGAGAATGGCTTATATGTAACATTAGTTTCTAGATTGGTCTTACTTTCCAATGGAGGAAACTTTGAGTCATAAGCTTTCGATGCAGAAGAGAACATCATGCATGGAATTGGTTGAGGTAACACCTATGATTGAATTACTAGTTCTGGTATAGATGGATGGAGAAGGTCATCATGACCAAGTTCCCTGAGTAGCTTATAGATGGCCCTAGGTCTTGGTTTAGGCTCTCTGATGCCTACCCATTTTGGTTTAGGTGGCCTATCATCATGGTCATCATCATTAAAATCATGTCTTTTATGAGAGCAATGTCTGGGTCCCCAAGTTGGCTTCTTTCTCTTATCAAGTTTCCATATAGCTATTGTTGGGCCTCCCCAATTTTCCAAGTCATAACAACCATAGTTGGGATCACACATAGAAAGATCACAATCCCATAGGAAATGACTATTGATCTTTGCCACATAAGCATGTGATCGATCAGGATGGAAGCAGCCGATTAGGATAAGACCTTTCCTTTGTTCCTGAGAGATAATAGGGGTGATCATCATGGATTGATGAGTGGTAATTTTGTGAAAAAGGGTAAAAGAGGTTCCTTTTTTTGATCTAGGTCTTTTGAAAATAGATTTGACAATTCCATCTCCAAGCTTTTTAGGGATTGGAGGGGCAGTGGTATGGAAGACTTTCTGACTACCATGGAACTCCCCCTCATAATTAGTTATCCATTCCAAGGGCATCAGTTGGAGTAGTTTCTCTTTGAGAATTTGCTTTGGAATCTGTATAATGGTCGTATTATTAGGTCTATCAAAAACCATATATAGGATATCATAAGTGAAATTTTAGAATTGAAAATCAATAGAATGATTCTATAGACGATAGATCATCTAATGGTGGAGAGTTATTGAGACAGCATTCTGAACTTGTTCAACCCCGATATCTGGATTTGGACTTTCATTATGTGGAAAGACGGCCCAAAGTTGATAGTATTCCTATTCTAGAATGGTCACTTAATTAGTGAACAGTGGCATCTGCGCTGTTAGGTGGCTGGTAGGAGTACTCACCAAACAATGCTTCAAATTTCAATTTTCATTTGTTTTTTATCAGAGTGTGTTTCGGATTTGGTCCTGGGGGTGAACAACTATCGTCATCCTAAAATTATAGCATGGTTTGGGGCTATTAGGCAGTGTTTGTATTTTATTCTTTGACAAGACGTTTTGGTTAATCCTCAAGCCTTTTTATTAATTATCATTTCATTAGTTGTAAGGTCTCACTATCAGTTTCTCCACTCACAATATCAAATTCCAGATCCACTACAGGTTTTATCTACGCTTTACTTGGGCGGTTCTCTGTTTCTAGAGTTCTTTTACTTACGGATCACTTTATTGATAGTTTTCATTCTCATTGTCCGTATCTCATGGGTATAAATTTAATATGAGCCTACAAACACTGGTACAGAAAAATTAATTGTTTCAAAACTGACATAGTAAACAAAAACTTAAAAATTAAGAGCCAGAGGTATTGGGGTGGGATAATTCAATGCAGGGACTAAACCAAGAAAGCAAAACACAAGAGATGGTCAGGAAATTTAATTAATTATTTGCTTTCTCCCTCAACATAGGAATGTTGAGACATTGAAAAAAAGAAAAAAACTTAATTACATGTTTAGTCCCTTTATTCAATAGAGCAATTTAGTCCTTTCAATTTAAACAATGTTACTCCTCTTGCTTATTTGTTAGAGCAATTAAGTTATTTTAGCGTTAATTAAAGTAATCTAATTTCCCTAATTATTAAATTAATTAATTAATCAAAAATATTATTTATATAGGACAATAACTCAATTTTGTTCATCATAATAATTAAAATTTACATATATCTATGATTATTTTTGTTTTTAAAATAATTAGAGGTCATAGATTGATTTAATTGAAATAAAAGACTAAATTATTTTAACAAGAATAAATTATATAATTTTTATTTTTAAAATATATATTTTAATTTAATTTTAAATTTTTAACTAAAATAACTATCATAAAAAATTATGTAAGAAGATATTTTAGTGTATCTTAACTTTTTATTTAAAAAAATTTATGTCTATTTTTAAAAATAAAAAAATTTAATAAAATTCGGAAAGTATATTTATAATTTATTCTTTTAATAAATAACTTACAAAGAGAATATTATTCGAATATAGTTTAAAGAGATTAAATTGCTTCTTTGAAAAAATCAATACAATTGCTTCTTTGAAAAAATTAATACACACTTTATAAAACGCTGCGTATAGACTCCAGAAGATGTCTACCGTCTTCTTCCTTTCCTCGTCATGTTAGGTTTTCCAAGCTGCAGAATGCGACTCTGTCTTCACTTGCTGACCATCTGAACTACGAATTCAAAGTCACGAGCTTGATTAGGTGAAAATGGGACTTAGTAGTTATTCGGAGCATCAATTCAATTCATGTATACATTATACAGTCCACGTCATCATACTAATCGATAATACAGCTTCAAACTAAGAATGATCAGCATGGCAAACAAATCAAGCTCGGAGATCAGTTGAAAGAACACTGAATATGACCATATCTCTCGATTTTCCTTTAATAAACAAGAATTTCCTAAGAACTCCCTCCCTGTGAAATCCAGCCTTCTCGAGCACCCTCTGAGACCCCACATTCTCAACATCAACAAGTGCTTCGAGCCTCTCCAAATATGGCAACTCAAGAAACGCAATTTGAACCACTTGCTTCACAACCTGCGTCGCAATTCCTTTTCCCCAATATTTCGACCCTAAAACGTAGCCAAGTTCAGCGGATTTGACTCTGCATTCGTCGTTTCCTGAATAGGAGCGAATAGAAATAGACCCAATTGCGCGATTGCCGAGGCAAATCGCTCTGCACCATGTGAACACGGTCGCAATATTTTTTATGAAGTTTATGGCGTCGTCTTTGCTTTTGTATGGTTCCCAAGTGCAAAACTTGGCCACTTTTTCATCCGTAGCCCACACCATGAAATCGTCTATGTCAGAAAGATCGTGTGGTCGAAGAGAGATCTGAGCCAAATCAATGGTCTCTTCTATGGCATCTGATTTGCAAGAAATCGTTCCTTCCATGATACCTTATGGTTTGAATGGCGAGAAAGCGTTAGAAGGTGGAGTATTGAAAGAGGGTTTTCGTTGTTGGGCTACTTATTGTGTGCTGAATTGGGCATGAAGGATTTGAGTATGGATCAAACAATAGAAGCTGTTAACAGGGGAACCCGACAAGATGGACATGCTAAAATAAATTGAAATAGTGTACGGCTGCCGGCCGCCTTGGCTGACTTGAAAAAATAATTCACAATGAGACAATTGATAGGGGAGAAATTGACTACAGGGCATATTGATATGTCGGCGTGTAGACAAGCTAAGTCCAGGTCGGGTTAAATATTAATCTAGCTTAGTGTTTAATTGTATTAAATCTTTTTTTTAGAGTTATCTAAGCCTAACGTGGTCAGAATTAGTATTGGGTCAGGTTAGATTAGTTTTTCAAATTAGTTGAATTATTTTTTTAACTTTTGATAATAATTATAAAATAAATTTTTACAAAAAATAAAATTTGTATATAAATCTTTATAAAATTATATTTTATTTTTACAAAAATAAAAATTTTATATAAGTCTTCGTAAATGTATTTTTTCAAAAATATTGGGTTAGATTGATCCAAACTAACCAATGTGATCAACTTCATATCAGCCTATCTTGGTTGTCCAAATTTTTTTTTTTTATTTTAACCCAACTCAATGCAATATGATTAGGTCAATCTAGGTTGGTTAGGTAGCCAGGTGAAATGTACATCCCTACTTACTTCCAAAGTTTGTGAGAATGATAAGGGCTTTAAATATTTCAATCTCAATAAGCAAAAATATTTTGTAAACAATTATTAATAAGATAATAGATGGTGACATTGGCATGGAGCATTTTTTTTTTTTTAATATTTGAAGGGATTTAAGGTGCTTACTTGTAGTGGAATAATTTTTTTTTTCCTAGCAACGTCTTTATTCCATGTGGGTTGGACCAAAATTACATATAAGGTGAACTTTGGCCACCTTTTGATAGCAAATTCACCATAGTCCATGGAAGAAAAAGATGGGGAGAGAGAGAAAGTTTTCTTTATTGCTTTTGTGTACTTCTTTTCTATACATTCTCTCTTTTTATGAATGAGAGAGATTCTCATATATTTTTGTATGTTATAAACTGTTCATTATCCAAGTCCCTTTTGTTAGTATTTTTACAATCTTAAAAATTGTGACCCATAAAAAATTAATTTTTTAAATTCAAATAAAATTAATTTAAATAATACTAATAATTGTTAGTTAATTAATGGGATTAGATTAATCACTTATATGGGTCAACCCATGATGGGTTAACATCTTTTACTCATATATGATAGGATGAATAATATATAAATCTTCATTTCTCTTAAACTTTCATATCAAGTGCTAGCATTAGGCCATTATACTCTAACAACATTAGCAAAGAAATCAAATAGAAATTTCATTTTAACACCATGATAGAATAAGCAAAATTGTGAATCAAGCATTCAAATTCAAATTTATATCAAATGTCAAACCACTTTTATTGTCTTTTTACCTTTAGTTGTTAGCTTAAACTTTATTATTAACTCCTAGATTAGGTTTAAGTGAATGAATAGTCATGACCACTAGTTTAAGCATTAAAATATGATAAAAATACAAAATTTTTAAAACTTTTCTTGTATAAACCATTCATTAATAAATAATCATATATATACACAATTCCTACCTCTCGCATACACCCAAGTGGTACACTAAATGGGAGTCAACACCAAAGGTGGATTTCAATAATCTAGAACAACTATTGGGTCTTTAACTATCTAATCCCAATTATCATGCAATCTAATGTTATATTTCAACCTTATATCTGCATTTAAACCATATGGCCAAGCATGTTCATTTACTAAAATTTCGACAGCATAACAGCTATAAATCATATGCTACCTGAGTAGTTTAGCCCTTTTCTCTACTAAAAACAATTGCTTGCACATAACTTAAATATAGTATACTCAAATTCAAAGGTTTTAGAGCTCAATTATCACCTAACCCTTATACCCAAACTAATTGAATAGCTAAGGATATTAAATGCTCATAAGTGCATCATATAACATTTGCATTACTGAAAATAGGTGTACACTTTCTAATCCATCTTTAACTATCATGTCTAGGCTCAAAATGTATACATCATTATCGATAAATACATATCAATCTCAAATATAGTCTGACAATATATATATACAGAAATACACGATTAACTATATATATATATATCTTCATGGAGCCATGGAACTCCTTTGGTCTACTCTGCTACTTTCACCTGGCAAAGGGGTTAATGGGTAAAAGAGTGAGATTTTTGGGAGAATCTCAGTAACATAATCCTACTCTAATACAATGTAACTTTTCTATTATTTGCGCTTTCTAAACATATAAAAATATGCATGCATGTAATTGAAAATTAGCCAAGCTCATTAAACTTTTTCTTGAGTGGCTCTGATACTTAGCATAGGGAAGAACTATTGTACTCAATTCTCCAGCCCTTTTTTCATCATTAGGTAAAGCTTCGGTTACTAGATCAAAACTCACAGAAATCTTAAAAACTCATAAAACTTATTCAAATGTCAAGTAAACACATCATACAGGCAACTAAAGTACTCGAGTAATTAAAAGCATGAAAGAGAGAAGGAAAATGCTACCTGATAGGAGTTAATTCCTAATGTTGTAGGTACTAAACTTCATTTCCCTTTGATCTTTCTCTTTACCACCTAGGCACTGACGTTAAGACTTTTTGCTACAATGATGACCTATAACACCATATCAACACTCAAATTAGTGTTGAGGCCATTATAAACTAGTTATGTATAGTATTATATTACTTTTGATGCATGCCAAGCCCTTTAGAGGCACTTTAAGACTCTTTTCCCGGGACTTTTCTTCTTTAGCTAAATGATCAATTTTCTATGGCTCACATAACTCTTCATTTAGCATAAAATGGTGCTTGAAACTTCTCTTACTTACTTAGTTAATCTTTCTCATTTACCCTTTTTGTAGCTCTTGATATAGGATTTCTCTTGGGCAAGTTCTTGTAGAGAACTCAAGTTTCCTAAATTCTTATTTTGAGCCCAAAATTGACATTTTACTATTCATTTGGTCATTGCACTATTCTTTTGGTCATTTTCTGCTTTGACATATTTAGTAACTTTAGGCCATATTTGCTAAACTCACTTCTATGTCTCAAGAACTCATTCCATAGTTCTTTATGCTTTCATGAAGCTTACTAGAATGCTCAAATACCATACCAAATACAAGCATGGCTATTAACTAGAGTTAGGTTTTCTTAACACCTAAAAATTTTGACTTTTACAATTAGTCTCTGTAATTTAAACTGATACTTCCCCTAACCTTTATAATTCTCTATAGTGCATCTAACTATCTTAGAACTCAAAAACAAGCTCATCTAATGCCATTTCCTATGGGATAGTTGGGACTATGCATTTATGGTGTCATATGGAGTTTTCTTGCTTCCTTTGGCAATTTCTCCTCATTTCCATAGCCTAAATGAATTTTACAATGATCAATTATATGCAAGAGAATGCAGAGAGAGAAGAGATTCTCTCTCTCTAGGTGTGATAAAGAAGGAGGAGAACTCAAAAACTAAAGCTTCAAATGTAGCAATGTATACCTCAATTCAAAGCTTGTTTCGTGCTTTTCGATTTTTCTCAATTGAAATTTTGAAAAAAGGGAGTTTCTTCTCCCTTGGTGGTAGCTGAAATACCTCTAAAACAAAAATTGAAACCACCAAATTAAAGATTTCAATGAGAGGAATAAATTTTATAACTAGAACTACATAAAACGGGGGCTTCTTCTTACTTATTTCCTTACTTCTTTCTCTTCTCTCTCCTATTTCTTCAAGACACCATGGATGAAGCTTGAATGGTCTGCAAACATCTAATTTAAGGCAGTAGGCAAAGGAGCCACACAAAACACCATTTATAATTAAAGAGACTATTTTATTAAACTTGCTCATAATTGCAAAAATGCCACTGGTTTCGTTGTACCTTAAATTTCTACATTCTAGCTCCTTTTTTTGTAGACTTTAGCCCCATAATCTATTCTAGAAGACCCTAAAATCCTTCAACCAACTCTCCTGGGCTACAAGGGTTTAGAATAATGTAAAATAGCTTAAAATGACACCATACTACAGGCTTTTTCATTTTATGTGTCATCAGTGTCTTGACCTGTGTTTAAGCATCTTGAGTTTTTTGGATAGCTCATTTAACTCATATATAATAGGAAATAATATTAACTTGCTTTAATTAATTTTTCATTAAAATCCTTATATTTTCTACCTTTTCGTCATTCCCCTATTCAGATGTCCCTGAAACTCATTCTTTTTTACCTTTTCTCTTTGTTTTCTCTCTTTAATTTACTTTTTATTCCTTTTTTTATATCTCTCTAACTTATTAAGAGGTCTAGGCCCATTTAGAAAATACTAGATGTTACATCATAGGCAAGAACATAATTAAAATCTATCTATGTTAGCCTAATTCTAATAACATAAAAAAGATGTTAAATTGGAATTTTCATGCTAATGAAACACAAGAACAAGTGTTAGTAGGGATTTTTGGCAAAATTCATATTAGGGACAAGGCAAACAACAATCTAATTCTAAGCATACAAATCTAAGTCCCTGACATTCACATCAAACAAATAGGCTTAAATCCCCTAAGCCCTTTCTCACTAAATCGCCATATAGTTTTTAGCATTCAATAATGAATTGTGCCACATAAGATAAAGGTAGTTTCCAAAATCCAAACAAGCTTATTCATCCACCATTTATGAATATTTGAAGTTGAGAATCAAATTGATAAAAATTACCTTGACTGAGGCTTCAATATTTGAATGCTTTGATTCTCTCTCTCTCTCTCTCTCTATATTTCTGATAAGGGCATCAGTTGGAGCAGGTCCTCTTTGGGAATCTGTATAATGGTAGTATTATTAGGTCTATCAAAATCCATATATAGGACATCATAAGTGGAATTATGGAATTGAAGATCAATGGAATGATTATATAGACGGTAGATCATCTAGTAGTGGAGAGTTGTTGAGACAACATTATAAACTTGTTCAACCCCAATGATCTAGATTTGGACTTTCATTGAGTGGAAAGACGGCCCAAAGTTAATAGTATTCCTAATTGGAATGGTCACTTAATTAGTGAATAGTGGCACGTGCGCTGTTGGGTGGCTGATAGGAGTACTCACCAAACAATGCTTCAAATTTCAATTTTAATTTGTTTTGATCATAGTGTGTTTCGAACTTGGTCCTGGGGGTGAACAACTATCGTCATCCTAAAATTATAGCATGGTTTGGGGCCATTAGGCAGTGTTTGTATTTTATTCTTTGACAAGATGTTCTGGTTAATCCTCAAGCCTTTTTTTTTTATTATCATTTCATTAGTCGCAAGGTCTCACTATCAGCTTCCCCACTTGCAATATTAAATTCCAGTTCCGCTACAGGTTTTATCTTCGCTTTACTTGGGCGGTTCTCTACTTCTAGAGTTCTTTTACTTCCGGATCACCTTGTTGATAGTTTTCATTCTTATTGTCTGGATCTCATGAGTATAAATTTAATATGAGTCTACAAACACTGGTACTCAAAAATTAATTGTTTCAGAACTGACATAGTAAACAAAAAATTAAAAATTAAGAGCCAAAGGTTTTTGGGTGGGATAATTCAATGCAAGGACTAAACCAAGAAAGCAAAACACGAGGGATGGTTAGGAAATTTAATTAATCATTTGCTTTCTCCCTCAACATAGGAATGTTGAGACGTTGAAAAAAAGAAAAAACTTAATTGCATGTTTAGTCCCTCTATTCAGGAGAGCAATTTAGTCCTTTCAATTTAAACACGGTTACTCCTCTTGCTTATTTGTTAGAGCAATTAAGTTATTTTAGTGTTAATTAAAGTAATCTAATTTCCCTAATTATTAAATTAATTAATTAATCAAAAATATTATTTATATAGGACAATAACTCAATTTTGTTCATCATAATAATTAAAATTTACATATGTCTATGATTATTTTTGTTTTTAAAATAATTAGAGGTCATAGATTGATTTAATTGAAATAAAAGACTAAATTATTTTAACAAGAACAAATTATATAATTTTTATTTTTAAAATATATATTTTAATTTAATTTTAAACTTTTAACTAAAATAACTATCATAAAAAATTATGTAAGAAGATATTTTAGTGTATCTTAACTTTTTATTTAAAAAAATTTATGTCTATTTTTAAAAATAAAAAATTTAATAAAATTCGGAAAGTATATTTATAATTTATTCTTTTAATAAATAGCTTACAAAGAGAATATTATTCGAATACAGTTTAAAGAGATTAAATTGCTTCTTTGAAAAAATCAATACGATTGCTTCTTTGAAAAAAATTAATACACACTTTATAAAACGCTGCGTATAGACTCCAGAAGATGTCTACCGTCTTCTTCCTTTCCTCGTCATGTTGGGTTTTCTGAGCTGCAGAATGCGACTCTGCCTTCACTTGCTGACCATCTGAACTACGAATTCAAAGTCACGAGCTTGATTAGGTGAAAATGGGACTTAGTAGTTATTTGGAGCATCAATTCAATTCATGTATACATTATACAGTCCACGTCATCATACTAATCGATAATACAGCTTCAAACTAAGAATGATCAGCATGGCAAACAAATCAAGCTCGGAGATCAGTTGAAAGAACACTGAACATGACCATATCTCTCGATTTTCCTTTAATAAACAAGAATTTCCTAAGAACTCCCTCCCTGTGAAATCCAGCCTTCTCGAGCACCCTCTGAGACCCCACATTCTCAACATCAACAAGTGCTTCAAGCCTCTCCAAATATGGCAACTCAAGAAATGCAATTTGAACCACTTGCTTCACCACCTGCGTCGCAATTCCTTTTCCCCAATATTTCGAACCTAAAACGTAGCCAAGTTCAGCGGATTTAACTCTGCATTCGTCGTTTCCTGAATAGGAGCGAATAGAAATAGACCCAATTGCGCGATTGCCGAGGCAAATCGCTCTGCACCATGTGAACACGGTCGCAATATTTTTTATGAAGTTTATGGCGTCGTCTTTGCTTTTGTATGGTTCCCAAGTGCAAAACTTGGCCACTTTTTCATCCGTAGCCCACACCATGAAATCGTCTATGTCAGAAAGATCGTGTGGTCGAAGAGAGATCTGAGCCAAATCAATGGTCTCTTCTATGGCATCTGATTTGCAAGAAATCGTTCCTTCCATGATACCTTATGGTTTGAATGGCGAGAAAGCGTTAGAAGGTGGTGTATTGAAAGAGGATTTTCGTTGTTGGGCTACTTATTGTGTGCTGAAGAATTGGGCATGAAGGATTTGAGTATGGATCAAGCAATAGAAGCTGTTAACGGGAGAAGCCGACAAGATGGACATGCAAAAATAAATTGAAATATTGTATGGCTACCGGCCGCCCTGGCTGACTTGAAAAAATAATTCACAATGAGACAATAACATGTTATGGGAGATATTGACTACAGAGCATATTGATATGTCGGCGTGTAGACAAGTTAAGTCCAGTTAGGTCGGGTTAAATATTAATCTAGCATAGTGTTTAATTGTATTAATTTTTTTTTAAGAGTTCAGTGTCTAAGCCTAGCTTGGTTGGACTATTTTTTTTTTAACTTTTGATAATAATCATAAAATAAACTCTTACAAAAAATAAAACTTTTATATAAGTATCTGTAAATGTATTTTAAAAAAAATTTAATAGAATTGGGCCAGATTGATACAAACTAACCAATACAATCAATTTTATATCAATCTAAGTTGGTTGTCTAAAATTTTTTTTAGCTTGACCTAACTCAACATAACGTGATTAGCTAGGTGGGATGTGCATCCCTACCTACCTCCAAAGTTTGTGAGAATGATAAGGGGTATAAATATTTGAATCTCAATAAGCAAAAAGATTTTGTAAACAATTATTAATAAGATAATAGATGGTGACCTGGGCATGGAGCTGTTTTTTTAAAAGAATATTTAAAGGAATTTGAGGTGCTTACTTGTAGTGGAATGATTTTTTTTTCCCAAGTAATGTCTTTATTCCATGTGGCTAAAACAAAATTACATATAAGGTGAACTTTGGCCACCTTTTGATAGCAAATTCACCATAGTCCATGGAAGAGAGAGAGAGAGAGAGAGAGAGAGAGAGAGAGAGAGAGAGAGAGAGAGAGAGAGAGAGAGAGAGAGAGAGTTTTCTTTATTGCTTTGTGTACTTCTCTTCTTTTTTATATATTCTCTCTTTTTATGAATGAGAGAGATTCTCATATATTTTTGTATGTTATAATATGCTCATTACTCAAGTCCCTTTTGTTAGTCTTTTTACAATCTTAAAAATTGTGACCCATAAAAAACTAATTTTTTAAATTCAAATAAAATTAATTTAAATAATACTAATAATTAGTTAGTTAATTAACGGGATTAGATTAGTCACTTATATAGGTCAACCCATCATGGGTTAACATCTTTTACTCATATATGATAGGATGAACAATATATAACTCTTCATTTCTCTTAAACTTTCATATCAAGTGCTAGCATTAGGCCATTATACTTTAACAACGTTAGCAAAGAAATCAAATAGAAATTTCATTCTAACACCATGATAGAATAAGCAAAATTGTGAATCAAGAATTCAAATTCAAGCTTATATCAAATGTCAAATCACTTTTATTGCCTTTTTACCATTAGTTGTTAGCCTAGACTTTATTATTAACTCCTGAATTAGGTTTATGTGAATGAATAATCATGACCACTAGTTTAAGCATTAAAATATGATAAAAATACAAAATTTTAAAAAAAAAAATTCTTCTATAAACCATTCATTAATAAATAATCATATATATGCACAATTCCTACCTTTCTTATACACCCAAGTGGTACACTAAATGAGAGTCAACACCAAAGGTGGATTTCAATAGTTTAGAACTACTTTTGGGTCTTTAACTCTCTAATCTCATTCATCATGCAATCTAATATCATATTTCAACCTTATATCTATATTTAAACCATATGGCCAAGCATGATGGTTTATTAAAATTTTGACAGCATAACAACCATAAATTAGATGCTACTTGAGTAGTTTAGCCCTTTTCTCTACTAAAAATAAATACTTGCACATAACTCAAATATAGTATACTCAAATTCAGAGGTTTTAGAGCTCAATTATTAGCCAACCCTTATACCCAAACTAATTGAATAGCTAAGGATATTAAATGCTCATAAGTGCATCATATAACATTTGCATTACTGAAAATAGGTGTACACTTTCTAATCCATCTTTAACTATCATGTCTAGGCTCAAAATGTATACATCATTATTGATAAATACATATCAATCTCAAATATAGTCTGACAATATATATACAGAAATACACGATTAACTATATATATATATATATATATATATCTTCATGGAGCCATGGAACTCCTTTGGTCTACTCTGCTACTTTCACCTGGCAAAGGGGTAAATGGGTAAAAGAGTGAGATTTTTGGGAGAATCTCAGTAACATAATCCTACTCTAATACAATGTAACTTTTCTATTATTTGTGCTTTTTAAACATGTGAAAATATGCATGCATGTAACTGAAAATTAGCCAAGCTCACTGAACTATTTCTTGAGTGGCTCTGATACTTAGCAAAGAAAAGAACTACTGTACTCAATTCTCCAGCCCTCTTTTCTTAGCCATCATTAGGTAAAGCTTCGCTTACTAGACCAAAACTCATAGAAATCTCAAAAACTCATATAACTTATTCAAATGTTAAGTAAACACATCATACAAGCAATTAAAGTATTCGAGCAATTAAAAACATGAAAGAGAGGAGGAAAATGCTACCTGATAAGAGTCAATTCCTGATGCTGTAGGTACTAAACTTCATTTCCTTTTGATCTTTCTCTTTACCACCTAGGCACTGACACTAAGACTTTTTGCTACAATGATGACCTATAACACTATATCAACACTCAAATTAGTGTTGAGGCCATTATAAGCTAGTTATGTACAGTATTATATTACTTTTGATGCATACCAAGCTCTTTAGAGGCACTTTAAGACTCTTTTTCTAGGACTTTTCTTCTTTAGCTAAATGATCAATTTTTTAAGGCTCACATAACTCTTCATTTAACTCAAAATGGTGCTTGAAACTTCTCTTACTTGCTTAGTTAATCTTCCTCATTTACCCTTTTCGTAGCTCTTGATATAGGATTTCTTTTAGGCAAGTTTTCCTAGACAACTCAAGTTATCTAAATTCTTATTTTGAGCCCAAAATTGGCATTTTACTATTCATTTGGTCATTACACTATTCTTTTGGTCATTTTCTTGACATATTTAGTAACTTTAGGCCATATTTGTTAAACTCACTTCTATGTCTCTAGACCTCGTTCCAACATCCTAGATAGTTCTTTATGCTTCCATGAAGCTTCCAGAATGCTCAAATACTATACCAAACACAAGCATGGCTATTTACTAGAATTAGGTTTTCTTAACACCTAAAAATTTTGACTTTTACAATTAGTCTCTATAATTTAAACTGATACTTTCTCTAATCTTTATAATTCTCTATAGTACATTAACTATCTTAGAACTCAAAAACAAGATCATCTAATGTCATTTCTTGTGGGGTAGTCAGGATTATGCATTTATGGTGCCATATGGAGTTTTCTTGCTTCCTTTGGCAATTTCTCCTTATTTCCATAGCCTAAATGAATTCTACATGCTCCATATGATCAATCATATACAAGAGAATGCAAAGAGAGAGATTTTCTCTCTTTAGGTGTGCTCAAGAAGGAGAAGAACTCAAAAACTAAAGCTTCAAACATAGCAATATATACCTCAATTCAAAGCTTGTTTCGTGCTTTTTGATTTCTCTCAATTGAAATTTTGAAAAAGAGGAGTTTCTTCTTCCTTGGTGGTAGCTAAAATACCTCTAAAACAAAATTTGAAACCACCAAATTAAAGCTCTTAATGAGAGGAATAAATTGTATAACTAGAGTTACACAAAACTGGGGCTTTTTCTTACCTATTTCCTTGCTTCTTTCTTTTTTCTCTCCTCTTTCTTCAAGATGCCACAGATGAAGCTTGAATGGTCTACAAACACCTGATTTAAGGCAGTGGGAGAAGGAGCCACACAAAGCACCATTTATAATTAAAGAGATTATTTTATTAAACTTGCTCATAATTATAAAAATGCCACTAGTTTTGTTGCACCTTAAATTTCTACATTCTAACTCTTTTTTTTTTTTGGCAGACTTTAGGCCCATAATCTATTCTAGAAGATCTTAAAATCCTTCAGCCAACTTTCCTAGGCTATAGGGGCTTAGAATAATGTAAAATAGCTTAAAATGACACCATACTACAGGCTTTTTCATTTTACGTGTCGCCAATGTCTTGACCTATTTTAAGCATCTTAAGTCTTTTTGTTAGCTCATTTAACTCATATATAATAGGAAATAATGCTAACTTGCTTTAATTAATTTTTCATTAAAATCCTTATATTTCCTACCTTTTCGTCATTCCCCTATTCAGACACCCCCGAAACTCATTCTTTTTTCCCTTTTCTCTCTATTTTCTCTCTTTAATTGGCTTTTTATTCCTTTTTTTCATATCCCTATAACTTATTAAGAGGTCTAGGTCCATTTAGAAAATACTACATGTTACATCATAGGCAAGAACATAGTTAAAATCTATCTATGTTGGCCCAATTCTAATAACATAAAAAAAGATGTTAAATTGGAATTTTCATGCTACTAAAACACAAAAAGAACAAGTGTTAGTAGGGATTTTTGCCAAAATTCATGTTAGGGATAGGGCAAACAACAATCTAATTCTAAGCATACAAATCTAAGTCCCTGGCATTCATATCAAACAAATAGGCTTAAATCCCCTAAACCTTTTCTCACTAAATTGCCATATAGTTTTTAGCATTCAATAATTAATCATGCCACATAAGATAAAGGTAGTTTCCAAAATCCAAACAAGCTCATTCACCCACCATTTATGAATACTTGAAGTTGAGAATCAAATTGATAAAAATTACCCTAAGTGAGGCTTTAATATTTGAATGCTTTGATTCTCTCTCACTCTCTCAATATTTTTGATTCGGCCTCATGCTTTCTATAACACCTTAGTCTCTTAAGCTCTTACACAATAGTCTCGTTGTCTATTTCAATACATTTCATACATATTGGAGCATAAGTGTGATGGATCATACACTTTACTTGAAAATAATGCATTAAAAAATGATATTATTTTGCGTTACATAGGGTTTTAAAAATCCATCTTAAGCTTTGTGGACCCTGTGAACTCCTCAATATTATTCTCTACTCATAATCTATCCATACAAGTCATAAACAATATAAAACATCACATGCAACTTGGGTTAGAAGCCACACACTAGAAAAAATAAAAGTTGGTCTTGGGTTCAACTTTACAGATTTCTAACATCAACTTTAAAAAATCATAATTAATTCTAGAAAAATCAAAATCAAACAAATGATAGCTTTTTAGAAATCTTGGAATTTCAACCACAGGTTAAAAATCATTCCAAACAATAAAACATCAACTAGACCATGAATGAAAATAGAGTACCATGAAAGGTCTAGCTGCCCATGTTTGCAGTCACAAGTTTCTGATATAAAATTCAAAAAATTATGACTAATTCTAAAAAAATCACAATCTAGCAAACCATATTGTTTGGGAAAGCTATGGATGTTTAATTTTGACTCAAAATAGTTTCAAATAAAGGAAAGGCATTTAACCCATGAAAATTGATGGAATAATACTAGAGGTCAAGCTGCGCTATTAGTACTATCATGAAACTTCAAAAATTTGGTTCTCTTTCTACAGAGCTCCAAATGGGGTGATCTCAGTGGCTATAGAAAGCTTATGGTGTCTAGTTTATTTCATAAAATTTCATGGCCATTGGATATCATTTAACCTATAAGTGACAGGGAAACAAAATCTGACCATATAAACAGTGCACCCTACCATTTAACATATTTTTCCCAACTTTGAAAAATCATAATAAATTCTTTAAAACTCCAAATTAGGTACTCTTTTACTCCGTGGAAAGCTCTAGTTGAGACCTACTTGTTAGCCAAATTTCATCAAAAAACTCACTCATTTGTTCAGATTTTGGTTCAACTCACAAGTTGGTTACTTTTTGGAGCATATGATGGTTCCTAAGGTGCCAACTGGCTTTCTTCATTATCCATCGCCACTTGGACATGACCAAAACCATATTCACAACCTAGGAAGACATACCAATTGGTTTAAAATATCATAGAGCTCATTTTTACTATACCACTTGCTATCATACACATAGGAATCACATCACATATGGGCTCTTTGGTGGCAAAATCATACATACTCATTTATATGCACCCAAAGTCATTACATACATCATATTTACATACATTTAAGTGTGCTCAAGCATCTACATCATATACGCATCTCATGGTTACAATTCTTGATATCAAAATGCATTTACATAGATCATTTCTTTATACATATGTCAAAGTCTTGCTTCTTATGCTTGTTGGCTCCTATTCCTTGGCCCACTTATCTCACTTAGACATGGTTAGATATTAGAGAGGGAAGAGTGAGATTCCAAGAATCTCAATAGCTTTTAAACCTTTCAAATATACATAATGGATATATTTTTAAGTTAAAGAATGCATGCATGAAGATTATACTACTAGTAATCATATATAAAATAATTTTCATATTCAAAAAGCTCATACATGTCATATATTGGTTCTTAAGGGCATTGGTTTAGCCTCACCCCCCTTTCCTTAGGACTTTTAGACTTTCAAACTTTCCTCACCTATTTTCAAGGAACTTTTGACTAAACTTCATTCTTCTTGAGACTTTTAGCTTTGTCTTACCCAATCCTAGGGACTTTTGGCTCATTCTCACTCTTGCTATGGGATTTTTAGCTTTACCAAACCCATTCAAGCCAAAACACATTCATAAGACACATTTGATGCATATAATGATACCATGGCATGTAGAAAATAGCTATACACATTTATCATAGCATAAATATACATACACACACTCAATGACAAGAAAACAACTAAGAATATATGAGAGAAAGGTTAGAGAGTTACCTTTGAAGCAAGAACACAAGCTTTTCTCTTGATTATTCTTCCTCTCTCAAGGTCACACACTTGCAAGTGGATGAAACTTGGTTCCCATGGCCTAGACACATCAAGTAGGATACCATTACGTCATAGAAGCAAACTCTAGCATCACACACACACTAGAGAAGCATACTTAGTTCTAAGACACTGTTATGACTTCATAAAAGACCTAATTGAGCAATTATGATAATTCTTTATCTTAGCTCCATTTTCTTCCTCAATCTATGACTCTTGACTCCATTTATACTCTTTGGAGCCATCATATATTCATTTTGAGGAGCCTAGTTAGGTTGCTTCATAATATCATATTATGGAGCTTACACTTCCAACTCTTAATTTATAGCTTCTAAATTTTTTCCAAGGCTTCCTTTGGTGTTCATCCATCATTCTAGTCCCAATCTAAGTTTAGAAAATTTTAAAATACTCCCTAGGTGCTCCAAGCTCCCTAGGTGCCAAATTTTAATAGTGCCTTAAATCAGACTCAGGGATCTGCTAGCCTCCTATTGTGTCAGGGTGAAGACTCTACCTTGGATCTGTAGTATGAGTGGAGGAGCTACCTCTCTCTACTATGTAGGCTGAGTGCAATCTCTAGCTATGTGCCCTATCCTACTACATCTATAACAGACATTCTACCCTATATAGCATGGCCTGCCTCCATGATTTCTGCCACACTGACTGCAGACTGTTAAAGTGGAACTGCCTCTATTAGATTGGGCTGATCTCTTTCTACCCTTGCCTCTTCTATTCCACTGACCTCTACCACCTCTCTTACTGCTACCAATGGCTTGTGTCTCTTCTCGAGGTCTCTTACTCTCAGGGAAGGGAGGTCTAGCACTCGGGACTATCTGTATCGTTCTCAGGTTTGCTTTTGTGACTTTGTAGATCTCAATTAGGGCATTAAAGTCCCTAATCCTCTATAGCACCACTTTGTCTTTAATCTTAGATAGTATTCCCTTCTCTAGCTTATCTACTCTTCACCTCTCAGCATCATGCTTTTAAAGGTAAGAAGAATATCGAGAGAGCTCTACAAACTTCACCATATACTGATCCACTGACATCCTCTATGTTTATCTAAGGAGTACAAACTCTGACTCTTTTTGGTCTTAAATGGAGCTAGGAAAGTATCTCTCATAGAAGGCCTAGAGGAATACCTTCCAGGTGATCGGGAGGTCCTTTGACTTCAGTATCGGTTCAGTGCTCCCCCACTAGTAATCGACTTCTTTCTCTAACTGGAAAATGGCCATCCCGATCTTCTACTCAGAAGTGCACTCTATCACCTTGAAGATCTTATCTAATTGTATAATCCAAGCCTCGGCTTTCTCTGTGTTCAATTCACTATCAAAGGTGGGAGCCTCGAATTTCCTGAACTGGGCTATCACTTGCCTCGTGGAAGGCTGCTCTGGGGTAGGAGATGTCTGAGTTGGTGGAATCTGTGAAGCATGTGGGTGCTAGCTTGAGGGACCACCTTTAAATCCTCAGGATGATTTGAGTGCTATGGTGGAGGAGGAGTAGGCCTCTCATTGTCTCTCTATGCAAGCCTCTCTTGTAATTACATTAACATGGCATGCTATTGATCCAAGTAAGTCATGATAGCTTGTAAGGCTCCCGCCATAGGATCACTAGGCTCTAGTTTAGCCTTTCTGGGCTATAGTCTAGCCATTCTAGGAAGCCAGCCTCTCTTTCTACGTGTGTTCACCATCTTTTCTGAAACAACATAGTTCAATAGCAAATATGAACACACACCATATTTTTACACTCAAATCATCCATATATAGTGCATAAACATATGGCAAGTCACATTCTCCAGCCATAACCCACTCTAGCGAACCATAGCTTTGAAACAAAAAATGTAACACCTTAATCTCTTAGCTCTTACACAATGGTCCCACTGTCTATCTCAATACATTTCATAAATATTGGAGCATAAGTGTGATGAATCATACACTTTACATGAAAAAAAATCCATAAAAATGGTATTATTTTACGTTATGTAGCGTTTTAAAAATTCATCTTAAGCTTTGTGGACCCCATGAACATCTCAATATCATCCTCAACTCATAATCTATCCATACAAGTCATAAATAACATAAAACATCACATACAACTCGAGTTAGAAGCCACTCACAAAAAAAAAAGTTGGCCTCAGGTTTAACTTTCCAGATTTCTGACATTAACTTTGGAAAATCATAATTAATTTTAGAAAAATAAAAATAAAGTGAATGATAGTTTTCTAGAAAGCCATGAATGTCAACCATAGGCTAAAAATTATTCCAAATCATAAAAACATCAAGTAGACCACAAATGACAATAAAATAGCACCAAAGATCCAGCTGCCTAGGTTTGTTATCATAGGTTTCTAATATAAAATTCAAAAATTCATAAATAATTCTAAAAAACTAAAAATCTAGTAAAATATATCATTATGGAAAGCTGTAGATGTATACTTTTAACTAAAAATAGTTCCAAATAAGGAAAGGCATATAACCTACCAAAATTGATAGAATAGTACCAGAGGTCAAGCTATGCTACTAGTACTATCATGAAACTTCAAAAATTTGGTTCTCTCACTACAGAGCTCCAAATGTGGTGATCTTGGTGGATATGGAAAGATTATGGTGTCTAGTTTATTTTATAAAATTTCATAGCCATTAGATACTATTTGACCTCTAAGTGACAAGGAAACAAAATCTGATCATATAAATAGTGCACCCTACCATTCAACATATTTTTTTCAACTTTGAAAAATTATAATAAATTCTCTAGAGTTCCAAATTAGGTGCTTTTTAGTTCTATGGAAAGCTCTACATGGCACCTACTTGTTAGCCAAATTTCATGGAAAAACTTACTCATTTGGTTAGATTTTGGTTCAGCTCACAAGTTAGTTACTTTTTGAAGCATATGATGGTTCCTAAGGTGCCAAATGGCTTTCTTCATTATCCATGGCCACTTGGACATGACCAAAACCATGTTCACAACCTAGTGAGACATGCCAATTGGTTTAAAATATCATGGAACTCATTTTCACTATACCACTTGCTATCATACACATAGGAATCACATCACATATGGGCTTTTTGGTGGCAAAATTATACATACTCATTTATATGCTCCCAAAATCATTACATATATCATATTCACATACATTTGAGTGTGCCCAAGCATCTACATCATATATGCATCTCATGGTTACAATTCTTGACATCAAAATGCATTTACACAGCTCATTTCTTTATACATATGTCAAAGTCTTGCTTCTTATACTTATTGGCTCCCATTCCTTGGCTCACTTGACTCACCTAAACATGGTTAGATATTAGAAAGGGAAGAGTGAGATTTCAAGAAGACCAATAGCTCCTAACCCTTTCAAACATACATAATAGACACATTTTCAAGTCAAATAATGCATGCATGAAGATTAGGCTACTAATAATTATACATAAAACAATTTTCATATTCAAAAAGCTCATACATGTCATATATTGGCTCCCAAGGGTATTGGTTTAGCCTCACCCCTTTTTCTTAGGACTGTTGGATTTGTCTCAACCATTTTCAAGGGACTTTTGACTAAGTCTCACTCTTCTTGAAACTTTTGGCTTTACCAAATCCATTCAAGCCAAAACACATTCATAAGACACATTTGATGCATATGATGGTACCATGGCATGTAGAAAATAGCTATACACATTTCTCATAGCATAAACATACATACACATACCCAATGACAAGAAAACAATTAAGAATGGATGAGAGAAAGGTTAAAGAGCTACCTTTGAAGCAAGAACATAAGCTTTTCTCTTGATTATTCTTCCCCTCTCAAGGTCACACACTTGCAAGTGGATGGAACTTGGTTCTTATGGCCTAGACACATCAAGTAGGGTACCATTACATCATGAAAGCAAACTCTAGTATCATACACACACTAGAGAAGCATACTTGGTTCTAAGACATTGTTATGGCTTCATAAGGGACCTAATGAAGCAACTATGATAATTCTTGATCTTGACTCCATTTTCTCCCTCAATCTATGACTCTTGACTCCATTTAGACTCTTTGGAGCCATCACACATTCATTTTGAGGAGCCTAGCTAGGAATTGCTTCATAATGTCATTTATGGAGCCTACACGTCCAACTCTCACTCTATGGATTTTAAATTTTTCTTAAGGCTTCCTTTCATGTTCTTCCATCATATCTAGTCCCAATCTAAATTTAGAAAATTCTAAAACACTCCCTAGGTGCTCCAAGCTCTCTAAGCCAGGACATACCTTTCATTTTGAACCCATGGAGTTTGTTTTGTTTTCTTGAAAGAAGAGACACTTGGGAGGCTTCCTAGGGGTCTTAGGCACTCAATTAAACTCTCATATAAGCTATAACATCCTTGGAGAAACTTAGATTTTACCATATGTCCAAGAATCCCTAACTTTGCTAGCTTGAATTTTAATGGTTTTCCTTTAGGTTTCATTGCATTTACTAGCTTCCTATAGTCTAAATCACAGGTTTCTTGCTTGCTCTTGGTCAAAATTTAGCCCCTCCTAATTGCTCTCCACTTGACCGAACCAGTACACACAAGAACAGGGAGGAGGAAGCAACAAAAACAAGAAGATTTATCTTGATTCCTTAACTTCTTCAAGAGCTTTTGCACGTGGTAAAGACTTCGTCTTGAATTCCTAATATTATCCCTCTGAATCAAACCCAAAACAGTCCCATATCATTCACCAAAACCTTGAAAAGAAAAGGGAGAAGGAGGAGAATGAAGTAACAAAAGGGAGAACCATGAAAAGCCTAGATTTTCCATACCTTTTTCCTTATTTTTTCTCCATCCATGAACCTCCTTTTTGTGCGTTACTGTTGGGTAGAGCTCTCCTCCATTTAGACAGAAGCAAGTTTGGTTAAATTGGAGAGGAGAAAAGGAGTGTGCTTTATGGAAGAGAAAAAGTCATTTAAAGCACTTTTTAACTTTATATTTTAGTCCCTTTTATTGGTTCCTTTCATTTAGGCTCAATTCAACTCCTTTTCAAAATCCATCTTTTCCATCATAATAGTTAGGCTCTTAAACTTATAAATTGGCTTTTGTTTCACTCAAATTAGATTTAAAACCATTTCGAACCATTCGATCAAAGTTTTAGTCAACCAACAGTCGAAATCGCTCACCAGAGGGGTTTCAACTATTTTAGGAGTTCCTATAGTTTTCAGAGCCTTTGAGAACCTTAGAAATTTTAAATTTCTCATTTAAAAAGTCTTCCTGTGAGTTTTCCAAAATTGCCAGAAATTATGAAAATGCCCTACTTTCTTTCATAAACTTTTCTAGCTCATCTGGCTTTGATTTCAGGGCATCTAAGATCTTGGATCCTCATTTTTCATTATTTAAAATTGTATTCTAATTTAATTTAGTCTCAACTCATTCATTTCAGGAGACTTGCTTTTAAAACTAATTTATTTTTGTGTTTTTATAGAAAACTGGATGTTACACTTTTTACCTTTCCTTTCACTCAATTTCTCTATTCTAAGGCTTAAGGGGGTGCAAGAGTGGCCATTTGGATGAAAAGATAAAAAAAGTTGATAACTAAGGCTATGAAAAACCTAGAAATAGAAAAGTGTGCATGGTAGGCAAAAGAAGTGACAGAACTCAAAATGAGGAACCAAATGCAAGTTTCAAAACATAGGGGCCTTTGCATTTAACCTCTTGAAACCCTTTTTTTTTTAGGTATAATGATAAATTGGACTTTAGCTAATATAAATCATGTTGGGCTTACATATTGGGTTAGGCTAACTAAAAAAATCATTAAAAAAAATCTAAGAAAATTCAATTTTCCTTATATGTATATAAAATTTTTTATTATTATCTATTCTATTTCTACTATTAATATTATTTTATATGTTTTCATGTATTCTTCCATTTAATTTTATTTTAATTTTGAGAAATCAATTAGAATATTATAAATACTCTCTTTGTCAATTTTGTAGTAGATTTTGATGAATACAATTGTTGAATTATTACATTTAGCCAATTTAGGGGAAAAGGTCTATTGAAACAAGTGTTATTATAATTTTTTTTTTAAAAAATAGAGGCAATAGGGACTTATTGAGAACAATTTTTATTCATTGCAAAATTAAATTTTATAAGCTTCACATTTAAATTGTTGCCTAAAATAAAAAGAATAGGTAACGCTTAAAACCTGTTCCTTATTTGAGTTATGGGAAGGTTTTTATCTATTGCAACATTAGATTTTATGGACTACATACTTAAGTTGTTGCTTAAATTAGAAAGGATAGGCAATACTTAAAAATTATTCCTTATTTGAGTTTTATGAATAGTTTTTATTCATTGCAAATTTTGATTTTATAAGCTACACACTTAAACCATTGCATAAATTAGAAAAGATAAGCAACACTTAAAAATTGTTCCCTATTTGAATTTTGGGAATGGTTTCAAAGAGTTGCAAAATTAGATTTTATATGTTACACACTTAAAATATTGCTTAAAATGAAAAGGATAAGCAATGTTTAAAAATTGTTCCCTGTTTAAGTTTTGGGAACATTTTTAAAATATTGCATCTAAATTGTTGCATAAAGTACACTTTTTTTTTGCAACACAAATCGTTCCTTATTTGCTATTTAGGTAGTGGTTTTGGGATTATTGTCATGAAAATTGTTGATAGAAGCAAAAAATGGAGTAGTGGCTCTATTGTAATTACTCTGGCATAACTTTTAAGAGTTCTTACACTAGAAATCCTATTATAAGACTAGCATAAGAGATGTAACCTTCAGTGCCTCAGATACCTTAATTCACTCATATACACTATACTTGATACTCACAGTAAATCTAATCCCTCTTGAGTTTAATCGTAATCAAATTGCTCTTGCATACGCATTGCATACACAAAGTGTAAGACTATATTTATAGAACTCATCTCTTATAAACTCTACGCTTCCTTCCATGAACAACATAAGAGGAAGAAGGAAAACCATTAAAAATAATTAATTTAATTGCGTTACGTTATGAATAAAATTTTCATTCGATGTTATGTGGGCAATATGAACTCATTCATTTTATTCTCATATTTAAATACACAAATACAACTCATAACAAGCTCAAGAAGTGGCCTAGAACTTGTGCAAGTGGAAGGTATACATGAAAATAGAGTGTGCAGCCTCAGGTTAGAATTCTAGAATTTTGACATGAACTTTGAAAAATCATAACTAATTCTAGAAAAATAGAAATCATACACACTATACTATTATAGAAATCTACAGATGTCTACTTTATGGTAAAAATAAATCCATGCCACAATAGAGACTTCTAGCTACTAGAAACTGATGGAACAATACCAGAGGTTGTCCATCACTTTTGGTGTTATCCTTCAACCTCAAAATTTCCTATCTCCTTGCTCAGATATCCAATTGGGGTGATCTTGGTGGCTATGGAAAGATTATTATGTCTAGTTTATGTTTGTAAAATTTCATAAGTATTGGATAACATTTGGCCCTCAAATGATATAGCCCAAGTTACTGACCATATGAACAGTGTCTGCATCAGTTCAGTAGAAAAATGCCAATTTTGAAAAATCATAATTAATTCCATAGAACTCCAAATAATCTAGTCTTTGGCTTTCCAAAAAGCTCTAGATAAGATCTATATGCATGCCAATTCCATGGGAAGAATCGTTTGTTTGGTTAGATTTTGACATTGGGTTGCATAATGGTCATTTTTGTGTCTTATAAGGGTCCAAATAGTCCAAAATTGCTTTTAAGACAACCATGGCCACTTGAGCACGTGGGAAAGCGCCAAAATGGCCTACTAAACTTGTTTCAAAGGTGCACAAACCCAAAAATTGAAAACTCACTCCCTCACCCTAAACCATACTCAAGAATATACAAGTCTAGTCTTGCTCCACAATGTCCCAAATGCACTATATCATACACATAACATTAAATCTCATTTATACATGATACATTTGCATAATTAGATATGTTCATAAGGTCATTAGACATATACAATAATGGATTACAATATTTGCCACTCATATGGCTATAAACATATTTATAAAGTTATAGAGATCCATTAATGTCAATAACATGTTCTAGGGTCTTTTGATCCAATCTCATCCAATTATATGGGACTTTTGGGTTAGTCTCACCTATTTCAAGGACTTTTGACTTAGTCTCACTCATTTCAAGAGACTTTTGGCTTTGTATCACCCTTATTTGAGGACTTTTGACTTCACCTCATCTAATTCAAGGGACTTTTGACACAACCTCACCCATCAAAAGCTATCTTACATAAAAAATGCAAATTAAGAAACATAATAGTACCAAAACATAAAAACAATAGCTATAGGCATGTTTCATGATTCAAACATACATACAAGCAATTAATGATAAGTAAACAACCATGAAATGCATATAAGAATGGATGAAGAGCTACCTTGAGTCAAGAAGAAAAATTTATCTCTTGGTTCTCTAGCTTCTTGGTTCGACCTCACACACACACTTGGAGGAAGCTTGTTTTGCTTGGCCTAGACACATCAAACAAGACACAAACACATCAATGGAACCATCTCTAGCCTTAGATAAACTCTATATAAGCTACTTCTAGCTTATGGCATGTATATGGTTCCATACAAGGGTATAATGAAGCAACTAATATAATTTATCATCTTGGCTCTAATTTCTCACTCAATCTAAGGTTCATGACTTTATTTAAACTCATTAGAGTCATCACAAACTTATTTCAAGAAGCTAAATATCAAATTTCTTCTTTATGCTTAAAGGAACCCTAATCTTTCAACTTTCAAAAGATGGTTTCTAAATTCAAACTAATAGTTTCTTTGGTGTTTATTATTTATTTCTAAACCTTTTCTATCATTAGAATTAAAGAAAACTCTCCCTAGGCACTCTTTATCATGCTTCACCAAGACATAAAGCAATTTATGAGCCCATGGAGCTTTTTTAGTTTTCTTAGGGAATTTGACATCCATGAAACTTCTTAGGTCTTTTAGGAACTCAAACATGCTCTTACACAAATTAAATCATCACTAGAAAGTTTCATAAATCCCTAGATGCAATCAAGACCCTAATTTCCATAACTTATAATTTATAGGTTCTTTTTTAGTTTTATTGCTTCCAAGTTTCCTTAGGCTTCAAAACCCTAATTTCTATCAAGTTTAGATCAAAATCAGACCCCTTACATGGTGTTCTTATGCTAGTCGAAATAGTGTACCCATGGAAGAATCAATAAGAGCAATTTAGTCATAGAGAAACATACCTTATTTGATTCTTAACCAAGTAGTGTTTCTTATGTTGCTTTGGCTTCTATCAAACTCTCCCTTCCCTTTACTGAACTAGTCACAAAACACTACGATTTAAGATACCAAAACCATGAGAAGAGAGAGGAAAAAGAGGAAAAGAAGTTTAATAAAGGAGAGAGTATGAAAAAGTGATGATTTCTTACCCTTTTTGCTTGAAATTTTCTCCCTTCTCTTCTCCTTCTTATGTGGCACTTCAAGGTGAGTTAGCTTTTGGTTTGAGCCAGAAATAGGTCAGTTAGGAAGAGTGGAGAAGGTAGGGAGATATAAGAAGGAAGGGCTTCATTATAACCATTTTCAAAATTCTAATTTTGTCTCTCAACTTGGTTCTTCCCATTTGAGCTCATTTCGACTCCTTTTTTAGAATTGTCTTTTCTATCATAAAATTTAGGTCCTTTAATTCATAAAATATCTTTGATTTCACCCAAATTGGATTTAAAACCTTATCGGATCATTCGGCTAAAATTTTGGTCAATTGATGACCAAAATCTTATACCAGAGGGGTTTAAATCATTTTAGGGGTTTCTATAGTTTTTAGGGCCTCTGAGAATCTAGGGAAACTCAATTTTTTCATTTAGAGCTCCATTTTTTGAGTTCTCTAAGAATTGCCCAAAATTACAATTATGCCATTACATTGTTCTTTAAATTCGCTTAGCCATTTTAGCTATGATTTTAGGCTATTCTGAGGCTCTAATCTACAATTCAATATGTTCAAATTCTCATTCTAATCTCATTTAAACTCAATTTGCCTTGCTTTAGAGTATTCCCATATCATTTTATCAAGTTCAATTCAATTTATGAGTTACCGGTTATTACCTAGCATGCCTCGTGTTGTGCCGCAGAATGCTTTATGCTATAGTGTAAGGCCTTCTTCCTCATGCAACTTCTCTATAACAATTGGTTTGCGACTCCTTCAACCACCTTAACCTCTACTCATCATTCCAAACACTTAATGGACATGCTAGAACTCAATAACCACTAACAAAATTAATTTTAGGGGAATGTATAGGAAGTTGCCACTATTGGCCAACTTTAAGCTTTAAAGAAAGAAAAAGAAAGAAAGGAGAAAAATAAAGTTTCTTTTTGTTCCAGCACCCTCTATCCTCATTTAGGCTCAGCAAGGATATATGGCATAGTGATTAAGTTCCCATATGGTTTTGGGATTTCACCATATCTGACCAAGAGAGGATGTGAAAGATTAGAAAGAACTTAAGCTTTTAAGGTATACTAGGCTTTCTACCAGCATAATTAGTAAGTAAGCAATGTAATAAAAAATGGACTAGACTTGTTTGTTTGACTTGAAACATGACCCTAGTCTAGTTTGGTTAGTCTAAAAAATTGTTTAACCATAAAAGTGGTCAAGAACAGGTAAAAACCAATAAAATTAGGTAGGTCAACAGTTTTTATAGTTTTGAAAGCTTTTTTTCTCTATAAGTTTTTGGTGTAAAATGACATCATTTTTTTTATATTTGGAAAAAGGTATAAGAATGCATCATTTAAGGATTTGGCATTTAGATTTCCTTCTTCCTCTACCTTCCTCCTTTGCCATTCCCTATGTCTCAAATCTCTCACCTACTACTTCTGATAGCATCATGCTCCTGCCATCTCTTTTCTTCTACGTTAACATCTCAGCCTAGGCTCCATACATTTGATGTAACACCATATATTTTTAGCTCATTCCATGATATTCATATGCTTTATATTGTCAAATTCATGAGAGTGTAAAGAGAAAGAGAATAACATAGTGAATTTCTTTGCGTTGTGTCATACTTAAAAATTTCATTCAGAGTCACATGGACTGTGTAAGCTCATATAATATATTCTCATATTTAATTACATAAATACAACTCATTAGCATCATAAAATGTGGCCCACAATTCAAGAAAACCAAAATGAAGCACAAAACATGGACATTGATTTTCGACCAACTTTTACCTCTTTTTTGCCCAAACTTTGGAAAATCATAAATAATTCTAGGAAAATAAAAAAATATGCATTCTTGGTCATTTTGGAAAGCTAAGGATGTCTACTTTACACTAAAAATATGTATAGACCATAATATCTATTATAGAGGACTTTCACATCCAAAAAGGTCCAGAGGTCAAATTGCCTCCTGGAGCTGTCACAGATTTCTACAGTAAACTTTGAAATTGTCCAATTAATTCCAAAAAAATACAATCCATGCAAATGATACCAATGTAGAAGGATGTGAATGTTAGATAGAAGGAAAAAATATTTCTAGACCAGCTCAGGTAGGTCAGGCATCGGAATTCAATAGAACAGTAACTCAGGTTGGGTAAAACTCTTGGTACTGGATAGAATGTTCAAAAATTCATATCTCCCTCTTTAAACCTCCAAATGAGGTGATTCTAGTTGGCACAAGTCACTGGGAATGTATAGTTCCTTTGTATAAAATTTTGTGATAATTGGACATCATTTGCCCCATGAGTGACAAAATTTAATTTCAGACCAGTGCTACAGTACCAAGGACCAAAACCAGAAAAATTTTTAACTTCAACAATTCGCCAAATATTCCACAAACCTCCAAAAATTACCACCTTTAGCTTCCCAAAAAACTCTGAATATGCTCTAGATTCATTTCAAATTTTAGACCAAGAAGAGCTCATTTGGATAAAAAGTGATATAGCCTCATGAAGTGGTCATTTTTGCTCCCTATCAAGAGTCACTTTAGTCCAAATGGCCTCCTCTTGAGTTTGGCACCTCTTGGGCAAGTTCTAAACCCCATGCATCTAAATTTGTTCATTCCACATCCAAGAATGCATAGTTGCATCAAGCCATCCAAGAGCCAATTTGCATAATTCTATGGATTTAGTGTCACATAAGGTTTACATCATATTTATACATCATTTTACATTTGTTCATGGTCTTACATCACAAAAATAATATGTACAAGCTCACTTTGACATTCAAATATAAGTAAGGTTACATAATATACAAAATACAATCTCCCAAGGTCTTTGGCTTGCACTCCTTGTTTCTTGAATTTTACCTAGGCATTTCAAGATAATGGAGGGAAGGGGAGTGAGATTCCTAGAATCTCAATAGCTCACACCCATTCACACATACATTCAAAACATACATACATCAAAATCTCAACTGTGCAAACATAAAGTGTATAATACTACATTGTCATGCCACATTTCCACATCAAGCCATTTTCATGCTCTAG
Organism: Erythrophleum ivorense; assembly: GCA_026724425.1. NCBI lineage: Eukaryota > Viridiplantae > Streptophyta > Magnoliopsida > Fabales > Fabaceae > Erythrophleum > Erythrophleum ivorense. Next base: position 1,984,289 of record JAIUCV010000033.1, on the reverse strand, counting down.
GGACTTTTGGTTTTGCCTCACCCCATTTCTAGGACTTTTGGATTTGCCTCATTCTTAGTCTTGGGACTTTTGACCTAGCCTCACCCATCCAAGGGACTTTTGGTCTAGTCTCACCCATGCCTTGAGACTTTTAGCACATCCTCACCCACTTTAAGGGACTTTTGGCATCACCTCACCCTTGAGAGCCATTCTCACCATCAATGGCTTTCAAGACAACACATTGGTACCAATACAACCTCAAGATATCAAGTGGCATGTTCTCAAATGACAAGAGCATATACAAGCACACAACATATACATATGCACACAAGAATGCAAGAGAATGAGGTGAAGAGCTACCTTTCAATTAATGCAAGCTTTACTTTGTTAATGCCTTCCCCTCCTTGATTTCACAAGAGCACTTAGGTGGTTGATTGTTCTCTTAGCCTAGACATTACAAGGAGTACACAATCACATAATTGAAGTAAGCCAAGACATTAAACTAAAGCTTAAACACACACTTAGTTTCATACTTGGTATTATGGTTCCATAATTGGCTTAATAAAGCAACTCTTGCATTTCAAGTTCTAGGCTCCATTCTCTTATTATTTCTAGGCTTCTTGGACTCATTTAAGGTTCTTGGAGCCATCATACATTCAATTACACAATTGAAAAAATAAGTTGCTTCACAAAGCACCATTATGGACATCATTATTCCATCTCCCAATCTATGGCTCCTAAATTTTTTCCAATAGTTTCTCCCATCTTTTAACATCATATAAAGTCCCAAACCAAGGCTAAAACAAATTAAAACATCCCCTAGCCTAATGAACCTAGCTTGGCCGAAATATGCACCATAATAGAGGTTCATGGACTTTGTGATTTTTCCTTGATGGGAGAGTCACTTGGGAGGCTTTCTAGAGGTCTTAGGAGCTTAAGGGAACATTCAAATAGCCAAGGTAACATTCACACAAAATCAGATTTTGCAAAACCCTAGAAAACACTACACTTTTCTAACTTATTTTCTATTGGTTTTTATTAGAATTTCTTGCCATATTCTATCTCCCCATGGCCTAAAACCCTTGTTCCTTCCTTGTATTTGGACAGAACATCCTTCCTTCCTTTGGTTCTGTTCTTGGTCGAAATACACACAAAGGGAGGAGGAAGAGAAGATGTAACAAAAGCAAAGATTACCTAGGATTCAAGTGAGCTTTCAAGTGTCTTTCTCCTTAGTTCTCTTCTCCTTGGCAAATTTGAAATTCTCCCCTTGGTTCTCGACCTAAAACAAAACCAAAAAGCTCAACTAAACTATAGAAAGAGAGGAGGAAATGAGAGGAATAAGATTGGAGGAAGATAGAGCATGAAAACCTACAAATTTCCTTACCTTTTCCTTGATTTTTCTCATCCTTTTCTTCCCCTTTTGATGCACCTAAGAGAGCAAATCAACTTCTGTATTTTAGGCAGAAAATTTCGTGCTTAATAAGGTGGAAGAAGAAAGAAGTGTGTGGGAGTTTCTAGAAGCATACTTTTCCAAAAATTCTAATTTTGTCCTTCCGTAATGATAATTTTGTTTCAGCTTCATTTTAGCTCCTTTTTTAGAGCCGTCTTTTCCATTATAAATTTAGGTTCCCAATTTAATAAAATTCCTTTGGAATCACTCAATTTGGAGCTAAAACTTTACTGAACAAATTGGTCAAAGTTCGGATCAATCGACGTTGAAAAACATATACCAGAGGGGCTTTACCAGTCCCGAGACTTCCCATAGTTTTTGGGGCCTCTGAGAACCTTGGGAAACTCAAAAATTTTATTTAAAAATCCCTTCTATATGGTTTTTGAAAAGTTACATTTATTTATGAAAATGTCATTACATTTCGTCAATTTTTGTCACAAATTGTTTCTCCATCCTAACTTCATTTTTCTTTCCGTTTGAGCCTAGAGTTATCATTTTTAGGAGTCTAGGAGTCAACCCAAATTTTTTGGGACATTATCTAGGTCATTTAAGAGGACTTACTTTTATACGGCTCATTTCATCATTTTACAAAAATTATGTTCGTTTCATTTGAAGCAAGCATTTTGGGTTTAGACCATACATAGGAAAATCAACATTACACTTTCAATTCTGTAGGCTCCATAATCTGACCCAATCTTTGAAAATTCATAATTTAAGCTAGAAAACTCCAAATCATGGAAATTAGAACTTGCTAGAAAGATCCAGATGTCATCTAACTACTGTAAAAATTTCAGATCAGGACAATATCATTTGGCCTATAAAATGCTAATGGAACAATAATTGGGTCTGATTCTCGTCCTATAGCAAGCTAGTAACTTTGAAAATTCATATCTCACTCTACGGAGCTTCAAATTGAGTAATCTCAAGCTATGGAAAGCTTATAATGTCAACTATATGTCTATAATATTTTATGAGCATTAGATTTCATTTGACCGCTCAATGACATCAAAAACCAAACTGACCAAATGAACAATATCTTGACAGTTTCTGCATAATTTGGCTAACTTTGAAAAATCATAATAAATTGTTTAGAACTCCAAAAATAATGCTCTTCAACTCTATGAAAATCTCTAGATGAAATATATATGCTTATCAAATTTTATGTCAAAATTTATCCATTTAGTCTAGTTTTGGTTCAAGGCAAAATTATGGTAAAAAATGACATCCATATGGCATAAAATGGTCCAAACTAATTTCCTACATGAACCATGACCATTTGAGCATATCCAAAAGCTTAAACATAGCATATAGAAGCATTATAACAGGCCCAAATTATCATGAAACTCAATTTCACTAGTCTACTTGTTCATATACACATGGACATCATGGCTCAAGAATGTCAAAATCCTACATTCTCATACATTTGGCTCTAACTTTAGTTCATATGTCATATTTATATACTTTTACACATGATTAAAGGTTTACAACTCATAAATAACTTATATATACATACTTTGATATTAAATTATATCAAAAGCTATCTATTATTAAAGTACTACAAATTACACTCCTTAGCCTCTATTCTTAGTTCTATGAGCTTCACCTAAATATGATTAGATAAAAAGTGGGGGAAAGTGAGATTCAAAGAATCCCAATAGCATTTCACCCTTTTAAGTAGGCATAAATAGCACATTATCATGTCAAAGAATACAAGCATGCATCAAATCTTCCAAAAATCATAAACATGTTTTCAAGAACACATAGACATATCAAGATCAAAATTAAATTATATAGGATTTTTGGTCTAGTCTTACCCTACTGTTTGGGACTTTTGGATTAGCTTCACCCACTTTCTAAGAGCTTTTAACTTAGCTTTACTCATTCTTGAGACTTTTGGCTTTGTCTCACCCATTCTTAAGGACTTTTGGCTTCACCTCACCCAATTTAAGTGACTTTTGGCACTACCTCACCTACAAAGAGTAATATCACATTCAAACTCAATTTAAGAAGCATAATGGTCCTAAAGCATCAACTAATAGCTAATGGCATGTCTCATGCTTCAAATATACACATACAAGTATTCAATGACAATCAAACAAATAAGAAATGCATATAAGAATAGATAAAGAGCTACCTTGAGTCAATAAGCACAAACTTTCTTCCTTGAACTCTACTTCCCCTTTTCGGCCTCACACGCACACCTAGGAGGAGCTTGATTTGTGTAACATTTGGTTCCTCTGTAAACATGAGAAACGTAATGCCTAGTTTCTCTGTAAGTGTATGAAATGCACCAAATATAAAAGGAAATCCCCCAAATAAAATGATTTGAGATCCAATAAAATTAAAGCAATAATCTAGACCTCAAATAATAAGAATCTAAGGTCAGAAGTGCCTTGAAAACGAAGCTAGAATAACTAGACGAAATTTAACAAAGGTGCAGTGGCATTTTCGTAATTTTAGGCATTTTTTGAAAAACTCATAGGAGGAATTTTTAAATGGGAAAATTGAGTTCCTAGGGTTCTTAGAGGCCTTAAAAACTATAGGAACTCCCAGAACAATTAAAACTCCTTTGGTTTATGTTTTAGAATGTCGGTGGACTTGAATTTTGACCTTTTCGTTCAGGAAGGTTTTAGACCCAGTTTGAGTGATTCCAAAAGCATTTTATAAGTTAAAGAACCTAAATTCTATGATGGAAAAGATGGTTCTCAAAAAAGAGTTAAAATGAGCCTAAAATGAAAAAGCTAAGAATAAAGGGCAAAATTAAAATCTTAAAATATCTTAAACGAGTCCCTAGCCTATATATAGCATGCCCCACTTCTTCCTATCACCTTGGACGACTTTCCTCTCTACCAAAATAGAACCCTAAGCTCCTTGAAGTGGCACACCAAGAGGGAGGAAGAAGGGAAAAGAAAACCAAGCAAAAAGGTAAGAAAATCCATGGTTTTTCATGCTTCTTCCTTTAGCAATCTTGTTCTCCTCTTTCTCCTCTCCTTTTCTATGGTTTTGATGATTGATTTGAGGATGATTCATGGCTGGTTCAGTGAGAGGAGGATAGAAATTGAAGGAGATACAAGAAGTAAGTGAAAGAACTCTTGAAAAGCATGAAAACCAAGGTAGTTTCATTATCTTCCATGCCTTCTTCTTATTGCTCTTGTTATCATATGTTTTGGTCACTTATTGAACAGCTAAGAGGGTATTGTTTTTGAACCAAACCAAGAGTGAAACCTAGGATTTAGAGTGTGGAAAACAAGAATATGCAAAGAAATCCAAGAAAGAACCATTAATTTGCAAGATGTCTAGCCTAGGGTTTCACTAGCACCTTGGTTTGTAGAAAGCTTTCTAGTCATAATTTAAGGCATCTAAGAGTTTATATGAATTCCTAAGACATCAAGGAAGCCTCCCACATGCATCTCCCATCAAAGAAAGCAAAACAACTTCCATTGGTGCTAAGGAAGCATAGTCTAGGCCTAAGCTAGAACTAGCACCTAGGGAATGTTTTAATTTCTTCCAAGCTTAGTTTTGCATCATATATGATGGGAGAGTATGAGAGGAAGCCTTAGAAAAAATTTACAAAGCCTAAAATGTGTGATGGAGGTATAGGTTCCATATTGTAGTATAATGAAGCAACATATAGTTAGGCCATTTGAAATGAATGTGTGACGGCTCCCAAGAGTCTAAATGGAGCCAAGAGTCATAGATTAAGGAAAAGAATAGAGCCAAGATTATGAATTCCCAAGGTTACTTCATTAGGTGCTTTATAGAACCATAATTAAACCATATGAGTGACAAAGTTTTTCTAGAGTGTGTGTGGCATTAGCGATTGTTCCAAGAGTGTAATTAGATCCCATTTGATGTGTTTAGGCCAAAGGAATCAAGCTGCACCTCCTTGTGGGTGTTTGGCCAAGGGAGAGGAAGAAAGTCCAAAGAGAAAAGTGTGTTCTTGCTTATAAGGTAGCTCCCTCTTTTTTCTCTCATGCATCTTGGGATGTTTTCTTGTCTTTGAATGTGTATGTCTATGTTTAACCTATGAAAAATGTTTCTAGCAAGTATTTATATGCCATGACACTATGATGTTTGATTTATGTGCTTGAATGATGTTTTATGAATGTGCTTTGGCTTGCTTGAGTGTGGTGAAGCCAAAAGTCCCTAAAAATGGGTGAGATAAAGCCAAAAGTCTTTAGAAGAGTAAGACTTAGTCAAAAGTCCCTTGAAAGTGGATGAGGCAAGTCCAAAAGTCCCAAAAGAGAATGGGTGAGGCTACACCATTGTCTTGGCAAGCCATGCATGATAAGTATGCTTTCTTGAATGTGAAAAATGTTCCATGTATGTTTATGAATTTCAAGATAGTCATACATGCATTTGTAGACTTGAAATTGCATCCATTATGTGTGTTTGAAAGGGAGAAGGGCTATTGGAATTCCTAGAATCTCACTCTTCTCTTCCTATTGCCTAACATGTCTAGGTGGACTAAATAAGCAAGGAAATGAGAGCCACCACACTTGAAAGCAAGGAGATTAACAATGGAGTTGATATTTGTTCATTTTGTAAACATAACCTTGTCAAATGATGTATTCCCATGATGTATATGATGTACAAGCTCTTGAACATGTGTAATTATATGGATATGTGATGTATATATGGGAATTAGAAGCAAATGAATGATATGGTATGTTCTTGACATTGTATGGCAAGAATGCATGTATATGCTCTTTATGTATATCATCAAGTGGTAGAGTGAGTTTGTAAGATCTAGGTTTTTTGGACCCTTTGGACAAGTTTAATAGGCCATTTTTATGCTTACCCACATGTCCAAGTCAACTTAGGAAGTGTTCGAGTGGAATTGGTACCATTTTGACCCATTAAAAGACCAAAAGTGCCATTTTGCAACTATATAGCACAATGTGACCAAATGGATGCATTTTCCCCTAAAATTTGGCATGCATATAGATCTCATGTAGAGCTTTTTGGGAAGCTAAAGACTAGATTATTTGGAACTCCAAATAATTAATTATGAATTTTTAAAGTTGCCAAAAGCTGCTAAATTGATATAGTTACTATTCATATAGTCAGTTTGTTCTCTTGTATCATTCAAGGGCCAAATGGTATCTAATGTTCATGAAAATTTACAGGCATAAAATATACATAATAAGATTTTTATAGCCACCAAGATCACCTCATTTGGATGTCTGAACAGAGAGATATAAATTTTTAAAGTTTGGAATCAATACTAATAATGCGACAATACCTTTGGTACTGTTCCATTAATTTTCTGGTCTGGACTTATTTTTAGCACAAAGTTAACCTCTGTAGCTTTCTAGAATGGTATAGTATGCTTAATTTTAATTTTTTAGAATTAGTTATTATTTTCCAAAATTGGCACCAGAAATCTAGCAGCAAAACTCAAAACTGGTTTTATGTTTTTGATGCATAAGTGTTATAAGCTCAGGATTCTTGTGCTATTTTGTGATGGTTTTGAGTTGTATGAATGTATTTTAATTGGATAATGATATGGATGAGATCATATGGGCCACGAGATGCTAGATGAAAATTTTGGATCTTACGTAATGTAAGAAATGGCATTATTTTAATTGATTTTTCCTTGTTCTCCAATGAAATTACGCACATGCATGTCTATAGATGAACTAAAGAGGCTAGAGTAATATGGTGTTACAATTTGCTTGGTCTAGATATATCAAATAAGACACAAACACATCATTGGAACTAATTTTAACCTCACATAAACTCTGTACAAACATATTCTAACTTATAGCATGCTTATGATTCCATACAAGGGCATAATGAAGCAACCCATATAATTTATCATTGTGGCTCCAATTTTTCACTCAATCCAAGTTATATGGCTCCATTTAAACTCATTAGAGCTATCTCCAACTCAAATTAAGGAGCTTAGTATCAAGTTACTTCTTTATGCAAAATGGTACCTAAAACTTCTAACTTTCAATTTATGGCTTCTAAATTAAAACAACTAGTTCCTTTGATATCTAAATTTATATCTAGACCATTTCTACCATTAGAATCAAAGAAAATTCTCCCTAAGTGTCCCATCTAATTCTTGGTTGAGATATACACCTAAGGAGACACTTATGGAGTTTTGTTGAATTTTCTAGGGAATTTGCCATCCATAAAACTTCCTAGGTCGCTTATGAACTTATAATACTCTTATATAAACTAGATTACTATTAGAAAGTTTCAAAAATTCGTAGGTGTAACTAAAACCCTACTTGCCATAACTTAATTTTTAAAGCTTTTCTTTTGGTTCCAGTTACATATTCTTATTTCGCATGCTTTAAAACCCTTGTTCCTATCTTGTTATGACCTGAATTCATCCTCTTCTAGATGGGCCTAGGTTTAGCCAAAATTCATAAGGAAGGAGGAGGCAAGGTGACGTAAAATTATACCATGAAACTTACCTTGTTTTAAAGCCTTTCAAGAGAACTTTCTAAAGCCTCTAGGCTTTCCTTCAAACTCTTCCTCTCCTCTACTAAACCAACCACAAAACATGTCTAATTGAGACACCAAAACCATGAGAAGAGAGAAGAGAAAGAGGAGAAGAAGTTTAATGAAACAAGAAGCATGAAAAAGTAGCATATTCTTACACTTTCAAGGCTTGATTTTCTTCTCCTTGCTTTCTCTCCTTATACACCACCTTAACTTGCTCTTAGATTTGTTTTGGACCAGAGGAAAGTAGGTTAGGGTAATAGGCAAGAGTGGGATAGGCTGAATAAGAAGGGAGGGCTCAAATATAATATTTTTCAAATTTTCAATTTAGTCTTTCATCTTGATTCCTTCCATTTGGGCTCATTTCAACTCTTTTTTAAGAACTATCTTTTTCCATCGTGAAATTTAGGTCCTCTAGTTTATAAAATACCTTTGGTTTCACCCAAATTGAATTTAAAAACCTTGCTAAATCATTTAGTCAAAATTTTAGTCAACTAGCACTCAAAAATGTATACAGGAGGGATTTTGCCTATTCTAGGGGTTCCTATAGTTTTTAAGGCCTTTAAGAACCCTGAACAACTCAATTTTTCTATTTAAAGATCTTTTCTTTAAGTTTTCAAAAAATTACCCAAAATTATGAAAATACCACTGCCCTTTCACCTAATTTTATCTAGCCATTCTGACTTCGATTTTTGGGCATCTTTAACTTTGTATTCTCATTTTTAAATGTTTAGATTATTACCCTAATTTTTTTCCTTTAATCATTTAAATTAGGGAACCTCCTTTTGTAACTCATTAGTTTTTAGTCCTTTTAGAAAAATCAAGTATTACATTTCCTCCCTCTTAAATAAAATTTTATCCTCAAAATTTAAATACATATCTCATTGAAATAACTTTAGATATTTCTTTTTCATCTCTTCTTCTAATTCCCATGTAGCTTCTTCAGGAGATAGCCCTTTCCAAACTACTTTCACTAATGGTATAGTCTTGTTCCTTAATTGCTTTAGCTTAGCATCTACAATCTGATTTGGTGACACTGTATAAGATAAATTATCCTATAAATGTACATTTTCATATTCTATAACATGTGAAGCGTTGGGTGGTGCTTTTTGAGTTGGAATACATGGAAGACATCATATATTTGGCTCAGTTTTAGGGAAAGAGCAAGTCTGTAGGCCACTAGTCTAACTTTATCAAGAATTTGAAACAAATTTATGTACTTTGGACTGAGCTTTTTACTCTTTATGGACCTATCTATCCTTGTAACTAAAGATGCTTTAATGAATACATGGTCTCCAATCTTAAATTCCAACAGCCTTTTCCTTTTGTGCTCATAACTCTTTTATCTACTTTATGCTGTTAGAAGTTTCTTTTTGATTATTTCTATTTGTCTAGAGATTTGGTCCACTAATTATGGGCCTATAAGGCTTTTCTCTCCATGTTCAATCTAACATATTAGGGACCTACATTTCCTCCCATATAATACCTCATACAGTGCCATTTGAATACTAGACTGATGACTATTATTGTAGGCAAATTCTGCTAGAGGCAAATAGATATCCCAGTTACCTTTTATTTCTAATATACAAGCCCTCAACATGTCTTCTAGGGTTTGGATAGTTCTTTCTGTTTGTCCATTTGCCTAAGGGTGATAAGTTATACTGAATCTCAATCTGGTTCCTAGGATATCCTATAATGATCTCTAGAAGTTCGAAGTGAATCTGGGATCTCTATCTGATGCTATGCTCCTAGGTACATCATGTATTCTCACTATTTCCTTTATATACAGTTGGGCTAATTTATCTAGGGTGTAGGTGGCTCTAATTGCTAAGAAATAAGCTGACTTTGTTAACTTCTCCACTATCACCTATATGGTATCATGTCCTGATGATGCCGTAGGTAATCCCATTACAAAATTCATAGTTATGCTATCCCATTTCCACTCAGGGATATCTAAGGGTTGAAGTAACCATGCTAGCTTCTGGTGTTTAATTTTAACTCTCTAACATACTAAACACTGAGAGACATACTCAGCTATGTCTATTTTCATTCTAGGCACATAATAAGGTAATAAAATGTATATTTTATTGCTACCTGGATGAATAGTGTATTTGCTTTTATGTGCCTCTTCTAATATTCTTTCTTTTAATGATGAGTTCTTAGGCACATGCAACCTATTCTTGTACCTTATTATTCTATCCTCAGATAAATTAAATTATGAAGCTCTACCCTATGACATTTGATCTTTAACCTTCCTTACATACTTATCTACTTGATGGGCTTCTTTTATTTGATCTTTTAGGTTACTCTCTATTCAGGTTTCACTTATTAATAACTTCTTAGAATGCACCTAGCATGAGAGATTCATATCTTTAAATCTTTCAATGAATTCTTACTCTCTTAACATCATGTAGGCCATATGTATGTATTTCCTACTTAGTGCATCTACAATCACATTAGCCTTACCTGGATGGTATTTTAAGGTATAATCATAATTCTTTAAGAACTTTAACCATCTTTTTTGCCTTATGTTTAACACTTTTTGCTCAAACAAGTACTTAAGGCTTTTATGGTCACTGTATATCTCTATGGTTACACCATATAGGTAGTGTCTCTATATTTTAAGATCAAACACCACTGCTGCTAGCTCTACATCATGAGTGGGATAATTTCTCTCGTGTAGTTTCAATTGTCTAGAAGCATAAGATATCACTCTACCTTTCTGCATAAATACACATCCTAACCCATTCTTAAAAGTATCACTGTAGACTACAAAAGTCTCTCTAGGGTCAGGAATCATTAGGACTGGGGCTGTGGTTCACCTATATTTCAATTCTTGGAAACTCTATTCACATTTCTCATCCCACACCAATGATACATTCTTTTTAGTGAGCCTAGTTAGTGGTATCGTTATTTGAGAAAAGCCCTAAATAAATCTCCTATAATATCCTATTAAACCTAGGAAACTCTTGATCTTTGTCACTATCCTAGATCTCTCCCATTGAAGTGCTACCTCTATTTTATGGGGATGTACTGTGACCCCTACCTATAAGATCATATGGCTTAGGAATTTCACTTCAGTAAGCCAAAACTCATATTTACTAAGTTTAGCATATAGTTGCTTTTATCTTAAGGTTTCCAAGGCTAATCTCAAATGCTGTTCATGCTTTTCCTTACTTTTAGAATAGATGAGAATATCATCTATAAAGACAACTACAAATTTTTTTAAATAATGCCTAAATACTATGTTCATATAATCCATAAATACCACAAGTACATTTGTTAACTTGACAAGCATAACCAAAAACTCATAGTGCCCTTACCTTGTCCTAAAAGTTGTCTTGGAAATATCTTCAACTTCAATCTTAAGTTGACAATATCCTAACCTGAGATCAATCTTAAAAAACGTTGATACTCCTACCAGTTGATCTAGTAGGTCATCTATCTTGGGAAAGGGATATTTATTCTTAATTGTGATCTTATTGAGTTCCTTATAGTCTATACACAGTCTAAAACTCTCGTCCTTCTTTTTTAAAAATAAGACTAGAGCTCCCTAAGGCGAGACATTAGGTCTAATAAAACCTTTCTCTAAAAACTTTTTTATCTATTTTTTTTTAATTCAACTAGTTCAGTAGGAGCCATCTTATATAGAGCCTTAGACACTGAACCTGCCCTAAGTGCAATGTCTATAGCAAACTGATCAGGGGGTAGTTTGCTAATTTCTTTAGGGAATACTTTTGGGAACTCTATCACTGTAAGTATCTCATCTATACCCTCTTCTACTTTAGCCTATGCAGCAAAAAAAACTAGGAATCCCTGGCAATCATGCTCTAAAGATCTTTCAACATGGAAGGTGGTCATAAAGGCTAGCTTAATCCTAACACTAGGTACAATTCCACATTCAGGGAAAATAATACATCTATTATGTCAATCAAGTATGGCATTATTTACAAACATCTAGTTCATTCCAATGATCAATTCAATATCAATCAAGGGCATACAAATCAAGTTAAGTGTGATAAAATAATAGTTAAACTGGATTACACAACTTAAACATGCATGGGAGGTAATGGCTTGGTTTCTTATGGAAGTAGATATATGCAAATAATAGGGTAATGCATAATGCTCAGACCCATCCTCATAGCATAGCCATAGGATATGAAAAAAAGACTAGCACCTGAATCAAATAATCCATTTACAATACAATCATTACTCTTTATAGTACCTTGGATTAGACTCGGGGACCTGCTGACCTCTTGCTATGTCAAGGTAAAGACTCTACCCTGAGTCTGAGGTCTAGGTGCAAGAGCTACCTCCCTCTACTGTGTGCAATCTTTAACTATATATCCTGGTTTACCATACTTGAAATAAACATTCTGGCAATAGGCCTATCTCTAACTTGTTTGCTCTCTATCTCTCATCATCATGCTTCTGTAAATAAGAGCAATATTTGGAGACCTCTAAGAATTTAGCCACATACTGATCAACTAACATTCCTTTTGTCTACCTTAAAAGGATAAATTTTGACTCCTTATCATCCTGAATGAAACTGGGGAAATACTGCTCATAAAATGCCTTTAAGAAAGTTTTCCAATTAATCAGGAGGTTTTTTGACTTTATAATTAGTTCAGTGCTCCTCCACCAATAATTGGCTTCTTTCTCTAGTTGAAAAATTGCATCACTACTTTTTACTTAGACACGCGCTTCATAACTCTAAAAATTTTCTCTAAATGCATAATCCAGGCATTTGCTTTTTCTATATTTAATTTACCATCGAATGATGGAAGCCCAAATCTTTTTGAACTGTGCTATAGTTTGTTGAGTGAAAGGCTGTTACTGAGTAGGAGGCATCTAAGCTGGTGGAGTCTAAGAAGTTTGTTGATTTTATGGTTGCTGAGGAGGAGTAGGCCTTTCACTTTCTCTTTAAGCAAACCTTTCTTGTAGCTGCATAATAACATCCTATTACTGTGCATCATAGCTTGCTGTTAATTTAGGTGAGCCATAATAGCTTGTAAGGCTCCAACCGTGGGATCAATGGGCGTTGCTTTAGCCTTTCTAGAAGGTCTACCTCTCTTAGTGTTCACTATCTTATTTAAAAAATTTAACATAGTTTAACATGAAACAAGAACATAAGCCACAATCTGTCACTCGTTTTCATCTTACATATGTCATACATAACTGAAAATCACCTCCTCAAGCCATAACTAACACTAGAATGCTTAAACCATTGCTCTGATAAGAAGACCCCATAATAAAATGAAATAAGACCAAGTAAAGATAGAATGATAATCTGAATATCTAAAAATGAGATTATAAAGCTAAAAATAGTCTAAAACTGAAGCCAAAATGACCAAACAGTTTAAACCAAAATGGTAGTGGAAAAATTGTAATTTTAAGTTATTTTTAGAAACTTAAAAAAATTAAATGATAAAATTAAGTTGTCTAGAGTTTTCAGAGGCCTTAAAAATCATAAGAATAGTGACAATGACCAAAACATTTTAGGTGTGCGATTTAGGCTATTGGTTGACCCAAATTTTGACCAGATAATTTGGTATGGTTTCGAGTCCCATAAATTTAAAAGTAAATATTTTTAATAAACTAAAAAATTTAAATTTTCATATAAAAAGACGATTATAAAGAAAATATCTAGAATTAGTCCAAATAAAGGAATTAAAGTTATAGGATGTAACGACAATTTTGTAATTGTTCTAAAAATCATTCCATCTCCCTTATATTAGGTTAGTCATGCCTCCAACCCTCTAAACTGACTTAGAGCACTCTAAAACAAAACCAAAGATGCACCAAAAGAATGAAGGAAGAAGAGAAAAAGGAAGCCATTTTAGGTAAGCAAATATGCACTTTTTCATGGTATTTCATTCATAAACCTTTTTCTTCTTCTCTCTAAGCCTTCTCTATTAGTGATTTTGGCTTCTTGAAAAGAGCACTTTTATGGCTGGTTACTTGGAAGAAGGAGAGGATTTGAGGAAACCAATTGTAACATTAAATTGTCCTCTTGATAAGCATTGAAACAAGGTATGTATTGTGATGGAATTCTTGCAGCGCCTTATCTTCTCCTTTCTCCCTAGGTTTGGCCAAACCTAGAGCTTCATAAAAGGGATATTTTTTGGACTAAAACATGGTAGAACTAGAGGTTTGTAAGTGAGGAGAACAAGATGGAAGCAATGGAATTCATTAAAAGCCTATAGAATGCAACTTGTGACCATTAGGGTTTTCTTTGCACCTTAAGAATTTTGAAACTATAAGAAGGCATTTTAAGCTATATGAATTCATAATTAAGTTAAAGAGAAGCCAAGGATTGTCTACATACATCAAAATCCTAGAAGAAACCGACAAAACTCCAATTGGCTTCCACGCAATTGTAATTTCAACCAAGGTGGGTTGGAAGCACTTAGGGAATATTTGTTCAAGTTATGATAATTTAAGAGACTGAGATAAGAAGAATAAATAATTATGGAACCATTAGATTGAATTTAGAAGCCCTAAATTGAAAGTTGAAATTCTTTGGACCTAAATAGGATTAAAGAAGTAAGTTGGTCTTAAACCCTTTCAACTAAACATATGATGATCTAAATGAGTTCCATTAGGGATTTATGGCTTATAGCAAGTAAAAGTTTGGAGCCTAAAAAGTGAAAACCAAGAGTTACTTCTTAATGAACTTAAACTTGTTCCAAGTTGCATATTAGACTCTAATGGAATTAAGTAATGATTATAAGACCTACAATGACTTCAAATGGATTGAATTGCCTTGTAATTGCTATGTGTAGACTAAGCTAGCCTAGACTCACCAAAGTGTAGGTGCCAAGCTAAAAAAAGACAAGAGAAAAACCATGAGCAAGTGGGTTAGTGATGTCTTGAAGCTTCATAAACTCTAAAGTAGCTTTATCTCCCTATCTTCCATACATTTGAATACTTAATTAAGTTGAAATACTTGTATGTATTGTTTCTTGATGTATTCATGAGCTATGTCTTGATATGCTTTCCATTATGAGTTTTATGCATGAGTTTGACATGTTTTTCGGCTCCAAACTCCCTAAGACATGGAATTGAGTATAGTAGTTATTCCTTGACCTCAAGCTTAACTAGTTTGTTTTAATGCCATGGCTTGATGGGAAATAAATTTTTGTGCTAAAAGTTGCATTTGAGTTACATGAAGCATATGAATGGCATTCTTGAACCATATGCATTGTATTTTCTCATGGTGTTTATATATACATAGATTTAGTTGAGATTAGCTACTTAGATTCTTCCTAGAATTTCGTCTATGTATTCCCACTAACCATGTCAGGCTCTTCAAGCAAAGAGAAAGAAATATAGAAGAATTTGACCAAAGGAAACTATGTAACAATGTTTTTGTGATGAAAAGAATGATATTTTTACAAAGTGTTCTTGCATATTAGGAAACTTTACATATTTATGATGAACCTTAATGTATTTAATAACATTTGTAATGAGAATATATGTATAAGCTAAAGTATATCAATGTATATCAAACTGAGATAAAAATAAACCTTTTATACCATTACGTATATATAAGTTGCATGGCAGTTCTTATGTATACTTGGGTGTTAAAAGACCAAAATCTTTTTGTAAGCCTTATTTCTCATGTTAAACCATATGAATTGCATATCTAGGATGATTGAAATTTTCTCAAAGTGAGAAACTGTAATTTGGAAACCAATTGGATCACATTAAAATTAAAATTTGGTCCAAAAGAGTCATAAATTACAACTCTACCCTTGAAAGGCCAAATAACCTAATTTGGAGCTAAAATTTGGCATGTATTTAGGGGACATAAAGAGCTTTCTAACAAGTTAAGAATAAAAATGTTTGGAGCTATATAGAATATTTTATGAATTTCTGAAATTACACAAATTATGCAAATTGGTCTGTCACTGTTCATATTATACTAATTTCTTTTTTTGTGTTTTCAAGTAGGCAAAAAAATTTAGTTACTCATTAAATTTTACAAATATAAACTTCACATTATAAGCTTTCTGTAGCCACTAAGTTTGCACAAATTGGAGTTATGTCACTTGAATTATGAATTTTTTAAATTTGATGCATAATATGGGAAATGGTCAATTTTGGGCTTTGGATAATCGTTAGGCTTTTTATATATTTTTTCTAATCTAATAGACCAAACCAAGTTTATTTATGATGAACATGAATAAAGGAAAAGAAAATTTTGAAATTTGACCCCTATAGCTCCAATTGGCATATAAATAGACTGATTTTCACCATTGAAAGCATAGTTATGGTTATGGCTTTTGTTGTTAATGGCTATGAATGGTATAAATAAATTAAATGAAGATAGGTATGACACTTTCTACTTTAATAATCATTTCTTAGAAAATATAATTAAGTAGGTCCATTATATGTAGCAAAACAAACTATTAAAGATCCTAAATCAATAAAACTGTAAACGTATTCTTACTATCCATGTCACTAATGATGCCTGCTACTTTATGAACACTTCTTACCCTAAAAGAAACTCATGACTCTATAACTTCTTAACTAAGTTTCTTCCATTTATTCATTTAATTTGTTGATACAATTAACCAACCAAACTATTCCCATTTTAAATTAAAAAGGTGGTTCATTAATTATTACCAAATATTTATTTTAGCAAGTTGCTAATAAATGAAATGGTTGTCCCCATCTTTAGGATTAGACTTGGATTTGTCAAGTTTATCATTTTTTAAACACAATTGATTTCACATCTCCTTATAGTGATTAAACACATTATATTTACTTCAACTTTTGCTCTGCAAAATTATGACTTTTTTTTCTTTAAAAGACTATGGTTTAGGACATTTATACTCATCAGTGCCATTAATTAAAAGATAAAAATAGCCTATTTTCATTTACTTGCTTATAAAAATTATTATTAAATATATTTTTTGTCTTTTTTTTTTCACTTGGTTGAGAAAGTATATGAATCTTTGACCTGACAACTTGTATTTGAAGATTCTTGATTTGTTCCCTTAATTTTTACTAAGTTGTTAGGTTTATTGTTAATTAGAGCTAAACTTATTTTTGATTAAGGGATTGTTTGTTTGAAATTTTTAGGCTATTTTAGTTTTAGATTGAAATGAGGAACAACTTGGAAATCTAGGGTTTGAAGTTCAGAGAAAATGAAAATAATGCTTATTGTTTGCAATTTCTATTGAAAGCCTTCTCACACAGGTCTAGAAATAGTTCTTCTTGTTGCCATTTCTAGTGAAATGGGCTTATTCATGTAGATTAGAACAATTTTAAGTTCTTCTCGCTACCATCTCTATATATACTTGCTTCATTCATTATTTAAAATGTGCTTAGGAGTAAGAGTAAGCTATTAGTTATTATTGGTGTTTTAAGGTTGCTTAAATAGTTGTAACTTCTCTTTTAAAGTGCTTTAAACTTCAATTTTCTACATACTAAAAGCATTGATACTTAGAATGCTCTGAATGTTGATGCTACCAACTTTAATACTATTGGTAGTAGTAATACACAATCATCAAACAAACAATATATAACACCCCAAAATATAAAGTTAATTAGAAATTATGAAGAGAGTGAGTTAAATTAAAATTTAAGGGATTTAAATTAAACATTTGGAAGTGAGATAATTAAATTAAAGTATGAAATTGGGTATGATATAGTTCTATACATTCAAAGAGATAATTTAAGTAAGAGATTAGCACCTAATATAAGATTAAACACTTTGGGAATTGATGACCAACCAAATAAGACCTTGACCCATTAAATTAATAAATCTCAATACCATAATTGTCCCTCCCTTTTCTCATTTCATCCAGTACTATTTCTATGCAGTGAAAGAAGAGTGTAACTAAGAGAAAATGTTCATCCTTGGACCCATAAGTTAAAGCTTCTGTATGGAAGGGAAATTGGTAAAATTTGTCAAGGTAAGCTTTAGAAACCTACATCTCCATCTGGTGCTCTTCCTTTAAATAGTTCTAGCTTCTGATTTGATGATAGTTTTAGCTAAAGGAAGGTTAAGCAAAGGGGACATGTCTTCATGCAAATGGAAGGAGTTGAAAGGAAGATGTTTTGTAAGGTAAGTGGTAGATAATTTGAGCTAAATTAAGGGGGTTTCTAGATCTGATTTTTATCTTTAGTTGTTGCTAGAAATTATGGTTTGAAAGGAAAAATAGGGTATTGCTTTATAGTTTAACTAAGGTTTGAAGGAAGGAGAAAAACTAGAATTTTTTATCAAGGTATAGCCTTCTAAATATGTATTTATAATGCTATATGAAGGGTGTTTTGCTGCTGTTCTAGACCAAGCTTTGGAAGATGTAAGTAAAGATAATTTTGTATAATTATAGTTGAATTTAGTTTATCCATTGTAAGCTAAGAATGTGTAGGTAATGAACTCTTATAAATTTGAACTAAAAGTGAGTTAAAGAGACTTGGAGCTAGCTTGTTATATGAGAATTTAAGGAATGGTATAAAGGTGTAGTGTTTGTTTAAAATATTCAATAGTCATTGTTAAATATGATAAATTGGTACTAAATGGGTGGCTATTCTGCTTTGACCATGGTTAAGGAAAGGCAAATTGAAGGAGAATTTTTGACTAGGGAGTGAAAAAATTAATAGTTAGAGGAATTTAAGCATAGCTAAAGAATATACCTTTATAACTTCTTATTTAGTAAATTAGTAATTTCAAACTTAGATTTTGATTTAGCTATTTTTTATAGCTGTAACTATATTAAGGTAAGCTTATTGGTAGCAAGAATTAGAGTTTGCATTAATGGAGAGTGGCTAGGAAACATTTGGGTTACTAGTTAGGTAATTACTTACCTTTTTGACTATATTTCTTATGAACTATCATGTGAAATACTTGTTTATGAGTTTTCTTGTTATTTGATTGCTTATGAGAGATTTATGAGAAACAATCAATGAGAAGGCTATAATATCCTATGATTTAGGAATTCAAAATAATTCTAAAGAGTGGAATGAATTACTTATAAAGGGTCACGAACATAGTGAAGACTAGTATGAATTATAAGAAATCAAAATCAAAATCATTTGGTTAATGAATGAGGACCCTAGAGTAAAATGAATTGAGGCTAATTGAAATTAGAATATTAATTAGAACATCTAAAATAAGGTTAAGAGCCTCAAGATAGCCTGAAATCAAAGCCAAAACTACTAAACGAATTAAATGAATAATGCAGTGGCAAAATCATAATTTTGGGTACCTTTTTGAAAACTCAAAGGAGAAAACTTTAAATAGGAAAATTGAGTCTTCCAGTGTTCTTAGAGACTCCAAAAACCATAAGAACTCTTAGAATAGTTAAAACCCCTCCAATGTGCAATTTAAGTCATTGGTTAACTGAAATTTTGATCGGATGCTTCGATAAGGTTCTAAATCAATTTGGTTAAAACCAAAGACATTTTATGAATTAGAGGATCTAAATTTTATGATAGAAAATATAGTTCTTAAAAAGGAATTGAAATGAGCTCGAACGAGAAAAACAAAGTTTCAGGGCATAGTAGAAATTTTAGAAATTGTCATAATAAGGCTTCCCCCTTCTTATATCACGTCCCATTTCTTCCCTTCATCTAAACTAACTTTCATCTAGCCGAGAACAAAACTTAAGCCATCTTTAAGTGGCACGCCAAAGAGGGAGCAAGGGGGAAGGAAACAAGGCTTGAAAAGGGTAAAATTTTGATACTTTTTTATGCTCTTCCCTTTACTAAAGTCTTTTCCTCTTTCTCTTCTCTTTTCTCATGGTTTTAATGTTCTAAAAGAAGGTGTTTAGTGGTTGGTTCAATAGAGGAAAGGAAGAATTTAGAGGAAACTTTAAAACCCTAAGAAAGCTCTCTTAACAAGCTTCAAGACAAGGTATGAAACCATAGCTAAATTACTTCTCCTTGGCTTTTCGTTGCATGTATGTTTCGGCTAGAACTAGGGTGCTGTGTAGGGAGTTTGATTTTGGTACAAACTTAATAGAAAATAAGGTTTTGAAGCATAAAGAATTATATGGAACAAATAGAACTCAAAGAGAAGTTATGGATAACAAGTTATAGAAATTAAGGTTTTAATTGCACCTAGGGATTTATGAAACTTTCTAATGATGATTTAACTTATGTAAGAGCATATTTGAGTTCATAAGAAACCTTGTAACACCCCATAATTAATTAACGTGTTAATCACGGATTAGATTAATTAGAAATAATTAATATGGGTGTAGATTTAATTGAGATAGAAATCCTATCTAGTTTTAAATTAATAGATCATGATAAGAGGCTAATGGAGGCCCAATGGGTTAGGTGCAGACCCAACCTAATTTAGTGTGATGGAGGCCCAAAATCCACCTTGTATAGACTCTTCTAAGTGGGCCCAATAACCCTTGTGCAGACCCACATTCTTGAGCTCTTCAAACTTGGCCCAAACTTAATTAAACTTCAGCAACCCAATGTATAAGAGCTGGCCTAACAAAATTCTGCAGCCCAACAATCTAAAAACTAGCCCAACAAGTAAAAATCTGAAGCCTAAGTGAAGATGGATCTTGGAGCAACCCATGACCCACATTTGACCCAACTTAAACCCAACTAAAACCCTAATACACCAGCCTCTCCCTCACACTTGCTGAAACACAAAACACAAAGAGAAAATTCGGAGCTTGGAGAGGAGGCTAGGGTTGGGGGCACTAATTCTGCATTTTCTCACATTTAGAGTAAGGTCCAGCCAAGGTAATAGTTATACAACTTAATCCCCTCATCTTTCTCTTTAATTTGGTCCGATTAGTTTTTCATTTAGAACATTTTCACTCTACCCAAAATCTGAAATGTAGGAATTTAGGAATTTTCTTGGTAAAATTCGTAGGTTGAGGTTATGGCTGACCTTGGGTGAGTTTAAACCCTCCATTATGATGCTTCAATTGTTAATTTGAGACCCCCATAGCTAATTTATAAAATGGGTATTAATTATGTACGAATTTGCTTAGGATTTTGGGTGGAATATTGAGTTTTCTGGTGGAGGACAATTTAATCCGAATTTGGGACTTATAGTGGCTGAGTAAGTGATTCTTAGGTAGTCATTAGCATCTTAAATTCTTTGGGTATTGATTGTAACTGTTAATGATGAATTAGAGTAGTAATTCTATGATGCTATGGTTATAGGAGGATTTCTGCACCATTGGTGACTGTTGCAAGTGTCTACAAGTGAGGTAACCGGGTTTATATCAATTCCATGTATATATTTGATTTAATTTCATATGTTGCTGTATATGAATGATTTAAAATGTTGAATGAATTGGTTGGCTATCTGTTGAATTGTGATTGGACCTTGTGAGTTCATGGTAGAGCTGTGGTGCGGCTGCCACCCGTGCATGTGCTTCGATTGAGCATCGAGTTATGATCAAACCCAGATGCACTGAGCCCCGGTTGTGCTCAATAGGGAGTAGGTGCCGTGGACGGGCCTCTCCCGGTGTTAATAGCCTTTAACATGTGATAATATGATTGCTAATATGGGATAGTAATCATGATAGCCCAATTTTTTTCATTTGCTGATATGATGGATATGATTCTAATGTTGATTCATGCAAATATGCTAATTAAATTAGATATATGATGGAATTGCCTTGGTTACTGAGATTCATATCTCATCCCATTTCATGGGATTAACATTTCAGGTGGAAGTTCTTCGGGTAAGGATAAAGGAAAGCAAGTGGATGAAAATCCATGAGCTCTATCATATGGGAGAAGGCTACACTTAGGCAGGCTTATTTAGCAGAGATGCAATTTTGTTATTAGTTTATATAGCATCATCATGTATTCATATTGCTAAGTGTAGGCGTTTATATTTTGTTTGATTGAAATGTAACCGTTAAGGATTCAAGTCTCATTATAGTTGAATATTAATGTATGAATTATAGCATTATATATATATATATGTAGTTTTGCTAAAATTGTGATATAGATCACCATATGGGAATCGTAATCATATGATGCCTTGGATGTAAGCTATTGTTGAATGGAATCTCTATGGAATGTGCATGGGATGTAAATTGCTGCTAATGCATGTGTTCTTGCTGTCATATATTCATGAATTTGTTGATATGAGCTAGTTGGGCAAGTAGGAAGTAGTGTTTAAGTTTCGCAATGGTAATGGATGGATTGATGGGTAAATAAGGTAGATAAATACCATTAGGATCACATAAAACAAGGGTAGGTAAACCTAGAGTGTTTCTAGGATGAGATTTGGAGTGTAGGAGGTGAAATTTAGGTAATATAGTTACAGGAAGGATTCTCGCCACGGCCAAGAGGGCTTCGCCGCGGCTAAAGGAGAGACAGAGCCGAAAGGCACCGCGACATAACCAATCCCGCCACGGCGCAAAGTGAAAAAAAATCGCCCAGGAGGGTAACAGAACCAAAACTCGCCGCGGCGCATTATGTCCTACCGCGGCGCGAGTCGAGAAAATTAAATAAGGGTTGGACAAAGGCAAAACTCGCCGCGGCACGAATATATTGCACCGAGGCAAGAATCCTGGGAGTTGAGAGTAGTAGTTCCAAGAGGCGTTCCGCCGCGGCGCCACATAGGTTAGCCGCGGCAAGATTTGTTAAATTTGTCCAGTGATTTTAAAGAGTAACTTGGCCGTGGCGGGGAAGGTTTAGGCCACGGCGTAAGTCCCCAACCTACTCTTTTGAACCTAGAATTCCCAATTTCTCCAACGGTAATGGTATGAGATGATATAGGAGTACTTGTGGGAGGTTATTAGGTAATAAAACTGATGGACGGTTGAATCATAAACCTCTTATGGTAGTGGGATTCCTTTTATGTAAATTTTGTTTATCGGTGGTGGTATGGTGATGACCCTAACATGAAGGTTCAAATTCTCCCCATATTTCCATAATGTGATAAAATATAATGACCTCAAACCTTGATAATTAATTATTAATCGTATACTTAGCCATAATTATAATGATTAGAAGGTAGGGTTGTCACAGACCTAGGAAGCTTTATGGATGCCAAATTCCCAAAGAAAGAAAGCAAACAAAACTCCATGAGTGCCATTATGTGCGGGAGTCTTGGCCAAGAGTGATTCCAAGTACCTAGAGAGAGTTTTCTTTGATTCTAAGGATAAAAATGGTCTAGATATGAATAATAAATACCAAAAGAACCATTGGTTTGAATTTAGGAACCATATTTTGAAGTTTAAAGTTCCATTGTACATAAAGAAGTAACTTGGTATTAGACTCTTTGATTTGAGTTTGTAATAACTCTAATAAGTTTAAATGGAGTCATGTGACTTAGATTGAGTGAGAAATTGTAGCTAAAAGAATGAATTGTATGAGTTGCTTCATTATACTACAATATGGAGCCATATGGAAGCCTAGAACTAGAAGTAGTTTATATGAGGCTTGTGTGAGGTTAGAGATGATTCCATTGATACCTTTGTGTGTTGTTTGATATGTTTAGGCCAAGCAAATCAAGTTTCTCCCAAGTATGCTTATGAAGGCGAAAAAGAAAAGTGAGAGACCAAGAAGAAAATTTGTGCTTCTTGAGTAAAAGTAATTGATAAGCATGATTTTTATATGTTTTAATCCTCGTAACTTAAGCGTTTTAATGAGCAAATATGGCTTGAGGAGTTTAATTGGATGGAATTTGGTTTTAGTAGCTATTCTTTGCACTTTAGGAATTCTCATGTTAATTAAGGAATGGGTGAATCATGCTACACAATTCCCACATTGAACCATGCTCCATGTTGCAGCACTTGGGTTAGAAGAGAATAGCTACATAAAGCTTAGTTGTAAACAAAAGAGAAGAAGCTTCAAGCACTTTCTGTTTTGACGTGATAGAGTTGAGTTAAATGAAAGGAAGCTAAGGGAGAATGTGATTACAACATAAATAAAGCAAGATGCAGAAATAGAGGTAGCCACGAGCTTGATAGAAAGATGAAGTAGAATGGCTACAGGTTGACGTGGAAAGGTTGCATGTGGGCATGGGTTCATGCATTCTATTTATGTACAGAATGGAGCACACAATAAAACACATGGAAGAGGCTTCAAGCACTCATGGGTTGGCCTTAAACAAAGAAAGAGATCACGTGGAAAGGAGCTGAGAATTAAATGAAGCAACACACTCTCTTAGCTAGAGGAGTTGCTGGGAAGAAATATGTAGCTTGAGATTTATGTGGCATGGAGCAGAACACGAAGAAGGGATCTGCATTAAGCATGAAGGGCTACCAAACATACATATGCAGAAGTGAAGGAATACTATGGGTTAGAGAAGAGAAGCTCACATGGAGGGCACACTTGAGCAGAATAGGTATAAGATGCCACGGATGCATGAGCTGAGATGAAGTTAAGAGAATAAACATGCCAAAGAAGCCTCTATTTTCAAGTTTCTGGTTTAAGAAAGAGGAAGCAACATGTGGTACGAAAAGAAGGCTTGAGCCGAACGTGAAGAAATGAAGGAAGATCGAGTTAGCAGAACAGAGCACGTGGATAGTACAGCGCATGAAGAGAACCACGTGAGGGAGATTTAAATAAAGCTCATAAAGAATGAAGAGAAAAAACACGGAAGGCAATAACATAAAATAGAAGAGGAAGAATTAGCTATATGAGAGAAAAGGAATGCTACAGATTCAAATAAGGAACAATGTAGAACGAGCTGAGAAACGAAGAGCTACAAGTTAGTGAGCAGAAAAACACACACAGATGCAAAATCATTTACTTGTGCAGCAGCCATAGTTTAGTAGCAAAAACAGAGAGCTCAGCACGTGAAAAGAACGTGATTATAAGGTTAAAGGCTGAGATCATTCCACACGTTAGGGCCCACAAACTTCCAGCATGCAAGACATATATACACTCATGAGGTTCTACGTGAAGCTGACATGGAAGATGCATCAGGAGAACATGTGAATTTGGCTGGGAAATGAATAGCACGTGAAAAATAAACAAGGCACGTGAGGAAGGGCTGAAGAAGGACAAAGGCAAAATCAATCATCCAGACACTACATCCCATTTATTCCATCGTCCATTCAATTCATTTAGGCCGTATCCATTCATTCACATTCCATTCACTCACACACGCCGTCGCCTCACCCTACACCCCTTCGTCCATCGTCCAGCAGCCATCTCATCCATTTCCATCCTCCATTCTCCAATGAAGCTCTAAACCTCCATCTGTGACTAGCAAGGAAGAAAGACCTTGGAGAAGCTTGAATCCATGGAGAAGAACTCAGAATTTTTGGCTAAGAATTTATAGTTTCCTACACTTTTTCTTTTTCTTGTACAATCTTGTTTAAGTTCTATTAGATTGAGAATTTTTGTAATTGTAATTAGTGGCTGTTTAGACACTAATTAGGAAGCCTTTTGTTGATTAATTGGCTAGATTAAATATTGAATTTTTCAATTTATTACAATTACCCATGTATACAATCAAGGTGTTTGATGAAATGCATGTGAGAGATTGAGTCTTTAATTATTTAATTTGAGGACTCCTTGGTGTTTAGTTGTTTAATTAAACATCTTTGGATGATGGTTCAGAGGCTAATTAATTAGTTAATTAATCAAATTGGGTGTTTATGGATCCCAAAATAAGAATTAATAATTTGATACGGGATTGAGTTTTCAATTTAACATTAGATTGTTAATCTCTTGATTCTTGCGTGTTAACTCAAGATACAATTGCCTTGAACACAATTAGAGATTCTTAGGCTAGAATTAATCACAATTGGATTAGGATAAGGATAGTGGACACCAAGGGATGATTCCAAAGCTAGTCACAAGACCATCCTCCACCCATAATTCCTCTAACTAGGTAGAATTTAGGAACTTTATTTTAAATTCATTTTACTTAGTTTAATTAGATTGAAACTCCCCTAAATTAGTAAGTTCTAGGATCTTCATACACTTAGAAAACCCAATTAAATATTGAACTCCATTTCCAAGGGAGATGACCTAGGTTGTGCCACTAGCTACATATTTAGTTCAACTTAGTTTTATTTTGAGGGTTGCACGACAGACCCACTCAGTAACTCTTCATCCATTCTTGTATACTTTTATCTTAGTTGTTAGATTGTCATTGATTGCTTGTATGTGTATTTGAACTATGACTTATGCCTATTGCTATTGGTTTGATGATGTGATATCATTATGGTTCTTAAAATGTTTTTGGAAAGTGTATAGCTCTTAATGGGTAAGGTGAACCAAAAGCCCCTAAGGGTGAGACAATGCCAAAAGTCTCATAGAATGAGTGAAGCTAAGTCAAAAGTCCCTAAAATGGGTGAGACTAATCCAAAAGTCCCACATACTTGGGTGAGGGTAGACTAAAAGTCCATAGACCTTGATTTTGACTTCTATGGATTCATTTAATTTCATAAATATGATTATGTTTGATGTTTGGATGAATATGATGCATGCTTACTTTCTTTAACATGAAAATATCCTATATAAGTATATTTGAAGGATGATTGAGCTATTGTGATTCTTTAAATCTTACTCTTTCCCATATTATCTCTAACCATGTCTAGGGAAATCCTAAGAGGCCAAGGATGGAAGCTAATAAGCATGAAGTTTGTGACTTTGACAATGGTTTCGGTTTTCATACATTGTATTTTCAATGAGAATTCGTAAATGATATTTTTGCAATGTAAAAGCTCCACCATATGTAAAAGTATAAGATTATATTGTAAATTTCAACTATGGTTGTGGAAATGCAAGAATATGTGATTTGGGTGTGTGTGTCGCATGGAAAGTGTGTGTATAATACCAAGTGGATAGGTCAAATTTAGATGCATGATGTTTGGGACTTGTTGGGATGGTCTTACATGCCGTGTTTTATGTTTTGGACCCACTCAAATGGTCACTTACACTAAGGGAAGTCATTTTGAATCATTTGGTATCCATAATGCACTATTTTAAGCCATAATCTACCCTTAAATCAAAACCAAACCAAATGAATGAATTTTGGCATAAAATTTGGCAGGCATTTAGATCTTATTAAGAGTTTTTCACAGAGACAAAGAACAAAATTTTTGGTGCTCTATAGAATTTCTTATAATTTTTCAAAGTTGGCATTATAAGATTTCCATAACCATTAAGATCATTCAATTTAGAGTTGTGTAGCTCAATATATGCATTTATAAAGTTTTAGGTTTACATATGCATGAAAATATGATAGTGTTACTATTTCATTGAATTTTCATGGCTCAAATGAATTTGTTATGATCTAGAATTTTTACAACATATAGTTCATGCCTTGAACTTTTCAGAAGGTCCTCATTTGCGTGATTTGGAATTCTCTAGCTCAAAATATGAATTTTTAAAGTTTTGATAAAATTAAGAAACCATGATGGAATGATGTATTTATGTTAGTATGTAATGCTTGACCTTAAACCCGAATTCCATGCTTCTTTTTATGAAATTTCTGATTGAATAATTATATTAAGGATGAAAGTTAAGATTGGTAAATTGAAGTGGTGCAATTAAGCAAAAATGAAATATTTTGACTTTCAATGTTGATTATTTCTATTGCTAAAAGTATTAGAAATATGAAAATGGATTTTATAGGCATATTGACATGCAAAATATGTGCTATTATAGTATGGTATGACAAAGGCCACGTTTACTGCACCATTCTTATAATGGAAAGTTATGTTCAAGAGAAGGCCATTCCTCCCCATTTGATGATGATAATGATGCATATGCTTAAAATCAATGAGAAAGCTATGCCTCACTGCACCATCTATACGGTGAAAGGATTATATTAGTGAGAAGGCAATGCTGTACTACAAATATGAAAAACATATGATAAGCATTATTGAGATGAGTTCCATAATGATATGTGATGTATGATGTTATTATGTGACCCTTGTATGCAATCAAATATGCCATGTATATATGTTGAATACTTGCATGCCATAATAGTTCTTTGTGCCTAGTTACTTTGAAATATGCTTTAGAAAGGTAAGGTAATTATTGGGAGTGTTTCTCACCCTTTTGAGGAACCTTGTTTACATCATTTTAGGGGAGAGTTTAAATAGAAGGCTTGAGAAACAACTTGAAGTCTAATTTATAAAAGGGATGTGCAAGAGGTTGTACATGTTTTTTTTTATGTTTAAATATGAGTTTTAATTATGTTTATATATATAAATGTTCCACATGCTTTATTTTTGGGCCATAATGGCTATTTTGATATGTAAGTATGTATATGGAGGAATTATGTATACATAATGTAATTTCCCTTGTGTATGCTATGACCTTGTAATATATTCCAAATTTGGAAGTATGATAACCTTATGTTGTTGTTAGTCTATCTTATCTCAATAATGATATATAAAATAAAAAGCTAGTTTCGCCCTTAAGCATGTATGAGTTAAATGTGTACATTTGGCAACTTAGTGGTTGTTATGGGTCCCATAGGCGTCCTAGTAGATATTTTTGGCTTTTGGAAGTATTTTAGATCTACTTTAATCTTTTGGCTTACGTTTAAGGTGGTTAGTTAAGGTGAGACTTTGTGAAATGTTAATTGACTCCCTTACTACCATTTATTAGCTTTATATATGGTTAGTATAGCAAACTATTTATATAAGAGGAAAACTATGATTTTACCTTTTGAGTAACTTTATTTTAGTGGAAGAAAAATGGCAATTAAGATTTAGAACCTCTTAGGAAGTGTTAGCAAAATTTGGGTATGCAAAACCTAAATATTAAACTATTTGGAAGCAAAAAAAAGTGTGTAATTCAAGGGTTGAGAGGTTAAAATTTGATTTAGGACCTAAGTGTGAGATTTTTGTACTTAGACAATGTAATGTCCAGTTTTCGTTAAACGACGAAAATGGGCGTATTTTCAAAGCAAGTCCCCCGAAACGAATTAGTTAAGGTCCCGAAAAATTTGAGTAACATTCTAGCTCCCTAAAAATGAAAATTGTAGTCTCAGACGGAAGGAAAAATTGAGCTAGAATGAAGAAACAAATTTTGACAAAAACCTAACAAAGTATAATGGCATTTTCGTAATTTCAAGCAATTTTTGAAATTCACACAGGAGGGCTTTTTAAACCAAAGTTTTGAGTTCTCCAGGGTTTTCAGAAGCTCTGAAAACCATGGAAAGCCTTGGGACAGTTAAATCCCCTCCAATAGATGTTTTTCAACGTCGGTGTACTCAAACTTTGACAGATTCGTTTGGAAAGGTTTTAGCTCCAATTTAAGTGATTCCAAAGCCATTTTTCTTAATTGGGAACCTAAATTTTATAATGGAAAAGACTGTTCTCAAAAAGGAACTAAAACGAAGGAGAAACGAAAATGCAAAATATGAAGGGCAAAATTGAAATTTTTGAAAAAGTCACTTTTCCCTACCTATATATATGTGGTGCCTCACATTTGCCCTCATTTAACTTCAGAAAATTTAGCCCCAAACCAGAAGCAAAACCCTAAGGGAGAGGCGCCCAAGAGAGGAAGAAGAAGGAGGAAGAAATCCAAGCTTAAGGTATGCTTTTATGATGTTTTTTCTTGCTTTTCTTCATCTCCACCACCTCTCCTTCATACTCCTTTCTTTCCTTGGATTAAAATAATGTTTATAAATCTGATTCAAGGGAGATATTCAAGGGAAAGTTCGGATTTGAAGAGAGGAGCTTAGAGAAATCAAGATTCAAGCCAAACTAAGTAAGGAAACAAGGTAAAAATGCATCCTATGGTTGATACCTTCCATGGCCTTTCTTCTCCATTTCGCCCCACATGTGTTCTGCCCTAGGGAGTTAAATTTCAAGCCCAACCAAGCATGATTCTTAGGTATTTGATGGAAAGGAATAAGAATATGCAAAGAAAACCAAGAAATAGGCATTAGAAATCAAGATGCAAAATCTAGAGTTTTAAGTGCACCTTCTAATTTCTGAAATTGTATGATGATTCCTAGGTCTAAGTAAGAGTTTAAATGAGTTCTTGAGACACCTAAGATACTCCCCATAAGCTTCTTCCTTCAAGAAAATCAAGAGAACCCCAAGAAGCCCAAAGGAAGCCTATGTCTCAGCCTAGGCTTGTTTGTGTAGGTGGGGGGAGTTTTAAATTTTTCTAAGGCCACCCTTGAGTCATATTTGATGAATGAAGATGAAGGGAAGCCTTGGAAAAATTTTAGAACTCATGGAAAGTGATTTGGTGCCTTAGGTTCCATAATATGACCTAAAGAAGCAACATGGTGCTAGGCTTTTTGTCTTAATGATGTGATGACTCCAAGAGGCTTAAAAGGGGTCAAGAATTATATTTGATGAGAAAGAATGAGGCCTAGAAATCATTTGAGGGGTGTTGCTTCATTAAGTGTAATTATGGACCATAATGAAGTCTATAGAGTAATCTAGTGGTTCATCAAGTTATGTAGCCTTAGAATGTGTTTCATGAACCTAATTGGCTCCCATAATTTGTATCTAGACCAAGAGAAACCATCTCCACCAAATTGTGGGTGTGTGGACGAAAGAGGAGGCTTGAAAGCTAAGGAAAAAGTGTGTGAAATTGTGCAAAGTAGCTCTCTCCATCTTCTCTCATGCATGGATATGTGTTTAGCTTGTTTTAGAATGTGTGTATATATAATTTCAAGCTATGAAAAGTATGCTAGCATTCCTTTATATGCTATGATCATTGATGTCATGTTATGTTTTCTAATGAGTGCATGATGTTTATACGAGTTTACTTGAGTGTGGAGAGGCCAATAACTCTTCCCTTAGGTGAGGATGAGCCAAGAACCCTCGAGTTTGGTTGAGACAAAGCAAAGAGTCTTCCAAAAGCAAAATGGGCTCCCAAGAGTATGGTTGAGTCCAAAATACTCAAGAATGGGTGAGGCAAGTCCAAAATCTATGAGGAGAAGTGTGAGGCCAATCCAAACACTTGGTGAGCTCTTGAATGATTTGTATGAGTTGTTCACATGCCAAGTTTGCTTATAAAATGTCCATGGCTTTTATTTTCTCTATGCATGCATTTGTAAAGCTTGCTTTGCACATATTATATGTGATTGAATGGGAGATGAACTATTGGGACTCTTTGAATCTCATCCCTTCCTCTCTAATAATCTAACATGCTAGGTGGACCAAGTACTTATGGTGAAGGGAGGCAACAACCATAGAGAGCAAGGATTGACAAGGTTATGTATTATTTTGCCTATTTTAGAACCATATTAATGGTTCATAGTGTATATGATGTTGTATATGTACCATGAACCTTGAGACATGTGTAAATATACTATTATGTGATGTTTAGATGTATGAAAATGATATATGACCTATAGCACTTATTTTGAGTATGTAAGGCCAAAGTGGTGTAATATGAAACTTTGACGAATGTATGCATAAGTGTGGGTTGAATGGCCAAAATGAGAAGCATGAGGTTTGGGACCATTTGGGCAGCTTACACAAGTCTCAAATGTGCTTTTATACTTGCCCAAAAGGTGCCACAACCAAGGAAAGGCTATTTGGCAAATTTGGTACTTCATATGGAGCCAAATTTGACCATAATGGAACCCTATATCACTTTTTAGCCAAATGAGTTAGTCTTGCCCTGAAACTTGGCATGCAATTAGTTCTCATTAATAGATTTTTGGAAAGCTAAAGATCATAATTTTTGGAGACCTAGAGAATATTTGATGAATTTTCAAAGTTGGGATTTTTTATGGATTCTGGTATGGGTACTATTTATACTGGCAGTTTTGAATTCTATGTCACCCGATGTCCAAATGGTGTCCAATACTTATGAAATTTTACATGCATAGACTAGAGGTCATAATCTTTCTATGGCCATTGAGATCACCTCATTTGGAGATCTGAGCAGTGAGTTATGCATGTTTGAAGTTAACTGTCAGTATCAGTAGTGCCCCATGAGTCTGGTTACTGTTCCATTGGGTCCAGCTGACTAAACGTATCTGTTTCATTTTAAAATTATTTTTACTAACAATTTAACATTTGTAGCTTTCCAGAATAACCAAATTTGTGTGATTTTGATTTTTATAGAATTAGTTATGAATTTCAGAACTTTGTATCAGTAAACTGAACAACAGCCCAGGCAGTTAGCGACTCTGTAGCTTTTTGGATGTCAAACGTCTTGTGTGATGAATTTTATGACCTAGACGTATTTTTATGTAAAGTATACATCCTAAGGTTTCCATAATGATGAATATTTCATGATTTCAAATTTTCTAGATTTAGTTATGATTTTCCAAAGTTGGGTCAGAAAATGGAGCAAATCTGGTCGAAAATGTGCTTGTTTATTATGAGCTCCATTTCGGTTTCCATGGGTTGTAGGCATGTTTTTGTGATACAAATGAGTTGTAATAATGAAATTAAATATGAGGAAGTATGGTATGAGCTCACACAGTCCACATGACACCAAATTGAATTTTTTTGACATAGCGCAACGCGAAAAAAGTTTATTAATTTCATCCCCTTTTCATATGATCTTGTGGGATTGATAATACAAAGCTTATAAATGGCATCAAATGAGCTAGAAGTTATGGTGTTATAGAAAACTTTTTTTTAAGTGTTTTAAACTTGATCTAAGTTGTTTGGTGCGAATTAGAGATGTGATTAAATTTTTGGCATTTGCACATAGTATTTTAAGTGTCATTTTTTTAATTTTTAGCTTCTGTGATGTCATAAAAGAAGGACCTTGGTTCAATGCTACTTTGGAGTATATTTTGAGAGTTTATGGCTATTTAGGGTGCTTAGAGATAATGCAAGATAGGTACAGGGAGTTTTGGTGAGTTTGGTGTGAATTCAAAGGAGTAAAAGTTTGGGAATTATAATGGCTTAGTGCATTTTTGCTATTGTCACATTTTGTGTGTGTGATGCTTGTTGTCCTATGTCTCTTGCTCAATTTTCTTCATTTTCTCATGGGTTCTTTAATAGAAATAGATGATATATTATGTCTAGGGTGTCTGGAACTGATCCTAGGAGTTTTGGATGACTATTACTTAGTTTTAAGTGATAATTTGCTTTCTTTGTGCAGTATTCGTTATCAAAAATCCTGTACCTGTTGTCCTAGCATATTGATGGCTGCCCTGATTGTTTCTTTTTTTTTCAATTATTGATGTTATAAATGTTGATTTAGGCATATTTTGGAACTTGGAAGAGTGGGAGGAAGTTTTATAGTGTTTTAAAGGTGCTTAGATAAGGAAAAGTGTGATTTTTATGGGTTATGTTATCCATGATTCTTGTTTCTGCCATGGATTGGTTTAATGCTTCGCTCATATGTTTTATATGTATTTTAGGAATTTTCAAATTCTTATAACAGCTTATATTTAGCATAACTTGGTGGTTAAGAGTTTAAAAAATTTTAGGAACTCCTATGGTAGTTATGCTTAAGTGTGTCCACTTAGATTTTTTTAGTGTTGCCATAATTTCCTTTAGTCTTTTGACTTGGTTAAAGTCTAATTTAGGATCTTGTAAACTGCTAAAAGACCTTGTCAACAAGATTATAGGCCTTGTAGACTAATGTTACTAGTCTTTGATTATGCCTTAATACTTTGATTTAAGACCTTGTCGACAAAACCTTCAATTAGGTTTAAGATTCCAATAGTATTTTAACCGTACAATAGAAAACAAAAGATAAAAGTTTAAATTGGCCTATAACAAAAAATTAAATTAAACTAGCATTTATTCATAAGAACTTCATTGTATTGCACGTTGGTTGAGCAAAAATTCTCAAATATAGCTATAGAGAAAGTAGTTTGACGCAATACACAGCTGCCTCTTTTACATTGCTCCATGGAAAGACTAATCCTACATGGATTGCTTTTAAGAAATAGGGGAAGACCAATGTGTATATTTGCCTTCATTATTTATTAGTATATAGAGAAGAGGGCATAAAGAAAATGAAGCAATATCTTGCTGGCATACCAAGTCAAATAAGCTCCCACAAAAAGTTTCCTCACAATATTTTCCATAGAATGATAGAGTCCCTAAAACAAGTACAACAAAAAAAGAAAATTGAGAATCTCAATGAAGTGTATGGTGATTAAATTGAAGGTGGACCAAAAGTTGAAGTTCAATAGCCTCCACCTAAGAGGCAAGCACTTACTTTGGGTAAAAGAAAAAGTAATACTAGGGTTGATAATTATTTTGCTCCAAGGACAACTCCTAGTTCCTAACCAAGTCACAAATGTGCATTATCTAATAAAGAAGCATAACATAGAGCTAGGTTGACAATTGTTAAATGCCTTTGCAATTTTTGCATTCCATTTAATGCATTAAACTCTCTTTACTTTCAACCTACTACTATAGATGTAATTGTTGTTATGGGGCCTAGCTTTAAAAGCTCTTCCTTCCATGATGCAAAGGTTAATTTGTTGAAAGATTATAAGAAAGAGTATTAGTTACTTGTCGAAGGTCATTGAGCAAAATGGTCAAAAGCTAGATGTATAATCATGGTAGATAGTTAGACCGACCAAAGGTAAAGAACTTTGATTAACTTTTTAGTTTGTTCTCCAATAGGTATTGTAATACCATATTCATTTAACTCATCTCATCTCATTTCTAGGCATACTTCCTTAGATAACACAATCTCTTAAGAAAAAGTCCATTAAAATAATAGATTATTTTGCGTTATGTCACGGATAAGAGTTTCATTTCATGTCTCGTGGACCATATGAACTCATACATCTCCTTCTCCTATTTAAATACATACATACAACTTAAAACCATTTAAAAATATGCCCAAAAACTCGAGCTCATAACACATACATAAAAATCACATGCTCAACCTTAGGTTAGTGTGCCAAGTTATTGTCATAAACTTTAGAAAATTATAAATAATTCTAAAAAACTCAAAATCAAGCACACTATACCATTCTAGATAGTTATAGATGTCTACTTCATACTAAAAATAAGTCCAAACCAAAACAGAAACGTCTAGCTACTAGAAACTGATGGAACAGTACATAAACTCATATGGCACTATTGGTACTGATACAAAACTTCAAAGATTCATATCTTCCTCTTCAGACATCCAATTGGGGTGATCTCAATAGCCATAGAAAGCTTATCATATTTAGTTTATTGCTGTAAAGTTTCATGAGCATTAGACAGCATTTGATCCCAAATGATATAAGAAAAGAAACTGACCATATGAATAATAACCATATCAGAACAATAGAAATTTGACAATTTTAAAAATTCATAACTAATTTCATAGAGTTTCAAATAATTTGGCCTTTAGCTTCCCAAAAATTTCTAGATGAGATCTATATATATGCCAAATTTCATGAGCCATAGGGTTCTGAAATGGTTATTTTTGTGCTTCTTAAGGGTCATAAAGGGTCCAAATTTGCTTCCAAGGCTTCCAAAGCCACTTGAGCACGTGGAAAAGCATCAAAATAGTCTATTAAACATGTCTCAAAGGTCTACAAACCCAGATTTCACAAACTCACTCTCTCACTCCAAGGTATACACAAGAACATACAAGCCTTTCCTTGCCATTCAATGTCAAAAAGTTGTTATATCATTCACATGGCATCAATTCTCATATATACATCAAGTATCTATGTAATTACATATGTTCAAATGGTTATACAACATATTCATCATAATGTTACATCATATGCCATTAAAATGGTTACAAATAAAACAAGTAGCACATTTCTTTGTCAATCTTTCTCCATCAAGCTTGGTAGCTCCCATTCCTTAGTTCACTTGGTCCACCTATGTATGTTAGGCAATAGGAAGGAAGAAATGAGATTCTAGGAATTCTAATAACTCTTCTCCCTTTCAACATACATAAAGGATGCAAATTTAAGTCTAAAAATGCATGCATAGATATCATTGAATGCATAATCATACATGGAACATTTCTTAAATTTAAGAAGTCACATAAAACATACATAGGCTTGCCAAGACAATGGTTTAATCTCACTCATTCTCTTTGGGATTTTAGACTTGCCTTACCCATTTTCTTAAGGGACTTTTGACTAAGCCTTTCACAAATTTTCTTAAGGGACTTTTGACTAAGTCTCACTCTTTAGAGAATTTTAGCTTTGTCTCACCCATTCTTGGAGACTTTTGGCTCATCCTCATCTTAACTAAGAGAGTTTTGACTTCACCACACTTAAGCAAACTAAAACATGTTAATTATAATACCATATATATCTAACCCCATTCTTGGCATTCATAAGCTCCATATCATCATGTTCATAAGAGCACATGGAAAAGGAACCAACAATAATGGACTTAATCGCGTTACGTCATGCTTAAAAATTCACAATAGGTGTCACGTGGACCTTGTGGGTTCGTACCATGCATCCTTATATTTAAATATATCATTACTACTCATTTTCATCACAAAATCTTGCTCATGAGCTAAGGAAAATGAAATGGAGCATAAATTGAACTTATTGAATTTCAACCATATTTGCTCCCATTCTGTCCAAAACTTTGAAAAATCATAACTAAATCTAAAAAAATATAAATCATGTAATCTTGGTTATTCTGGAAATCTTAGGATGTCTACTTCATGTTAAAAATATTTACAAGTCATAAAATCTCACACACAAAACGTTTGACACACGAAATAGTCTGGAGGTCAAACTAGGTCCTAATGCTGTCACAGTTTACTGATATAAAATTCAAAAATGTCTAATTAATTCCAAAAAATTCAAATTTGAGTGAATGATACCAATATAGAAAGATGAGAATGTTAGATAGAAGGAAAAAATCACTCTAGACCAGTTCAAGCTCACCCAGACCCTAAATTTCGATCAAACAGTGACTAAGGTTTGGTTGGACACCTAACACTGGACTGAATCTTTAAAAAATCATATCTCCCTCTCTAGACATCCAAATGAGGTGATTCTAGTTGGCACAAGTCACTTATAACCTCTAGTTTCTACCTATAAAATTTCATGGTAATTGGACTTCATTTGTGCCTCATGTGACAGAAAATAATTTTGAACCCAATGTAACAGTGCATCAGACCATTTCAAGAATTTTGGCCAACTTTGAAAAATCATCAAATATTCTATAGATCCCCAAAAATTATAATCTTTAACTTCTCAAAAATCTCTCAACATATTCTAATAGCATGTCAAATCTCAAATCAAGAATAAATCACTTAGTCAAAAAGTGATATAGGATTTCATTTTGGTCACTTTTGGCTCCACATAGGGTACCAAAATTGCCATTTGGCTTCTCTTGGGTCTTGGCACCTTTTGAGCAAGTTTAAAAGTATGTTTAAGACTTTTAGGAGCTGCCCAAATGGTCGCAAACCATTTGCATCTCATTTTGGTCTCTCAACATCTATTTATGCATAGTTACATCAAGCCATCCAAGAACTAATTTGCACAATGCTATTGATTTAGTGTCATAATAAGTCTACATCATATTCATACATCATTTTACACTTGTCAGTGGTCTTACATCACAAAAATATTACACACATCATTACTTTGACATTTAACCGCCACTTAAAGTACATAATACACTAAAATAAAGATGTTCAATGTCCTTAGCTTGCATCTCCTTGACTTGGAACACCACCTAAATAATTCAAGGATGAGGGGAAAAGGGAGTGAGATTCCAAGAATCTCAATAGCTCACACACCCATTCACACCACATTCAAGGTGTAACATCTGATTTTCTGAAAATCCAAGGAAATGTAAGGAAACGTGAGAAACGTAACATATGGTTTCTCTGTCAATGTACGAAATTCATCGGATATGAAAAGAAGTCCCCAAATAGAATAAATTGAGGTCTAATAAAATTAAAATGATATTCTAAAACACAAATAATGATGAGTCAAGGCCAGAGGTGCCCTAAAATTGAGGCCAAAATATATGAAAAAAAAATCAGAAAAAGGTCCCAAAGAGTCTCCGAAGTCAAGTACGAGGAGCCAAGAACTAAAATGTAAAGAAAAGTTATATGCCGGGCGAAATGTATAAATTTTCCTAAAGTTTAGAGAACCCTAGTTTCACCCTCTATTCGTGGCTTTAAGCACAAATATCAAAAAATCGGGCAAGAATCTCAGAAATTCGTGACCCACAGTTAAACTCAGTTTGATGAGACGGGTCCAATGATACCAAGTTATCTGGATGGCCGGGCGGGATCTGGTTATTCCGATCAGTAGTCATGAGCAAAATGGAAAAAAGAAGTTGTAAGAATTATAGAAATAAAAATAACTAAAGGGCTAAGAAACCCTGAAGGAGTTTCAGGGACAGAATTGCAGTAAATGAAAAGTTTATAGCACAATCATAATATAGAACGGTGAAAATTATACTTATAGACCTAGGTGTCCGATTGACACCGAAATTTATGAGGATTGAGCTTAAGGGCCCCTGACCCATGTTTGAAGCTTAATATGGCCAGAAAGTAGAGGAAATAATGTTCATAAATTTTAGAAAGTCTAAAGGTATGTATTATACCGTAAAACCTTAATTGGGCTCAGACACTAATTTTTAGACTGCTGTAAGGCCCAATAGTTGATTCTAAAGGCCCGATAAGAGAAGAGAAGATATGATTAGGGTTTTAGAGAAGATGAAACCTAAATATAAATATAGAATGAAAAGAAAAGAAGAAAAATATTTTAGTTATTTTAAAGAATTAACCATGGTTAAGTTAGAAACTAACTATGGTTGAATTAAAAGTTGACCATGGTTGAGTTAAGAAATTAACCATGGTTACTCTCCATAACTTAAGGGCTAAGGCAAGGCTTCCAAGTGTGTAGCCAAGAATTTTTGGAAGAAGATATTTAGTTATGAAATTAGAAAATCAAAAGAAAAAAAGGAATGGAAGGTTAAGATTTGATCTTGAAAAGGTTGATCCAAGTGTCCAAATTTAGTATGACCATTTAACTTCATTAGATCATTTTCTTCACCTCCATTCCACCATTTTCACACCACACACAAGGAAGAAAGAAAGAAAAACGTGAAGAGAGAGAAAGAGGGAGAAAAAGTGGAAGATGAAGTGAAACCAAGCAAAACTACCACCATTCTTCACCAAATTTCTTCATCTTCTCCATCCTCCAACCTTTTCCTCCAAAGGGCAGCTGCATATTCATCTTTTCTTCAAGGTGAAATGTTGCTCTAAGTGGGAAGAGAAAGGATTTTAGTGTGAGAATAGCAAAGGAAGCAAGGCTTAAGCTTAAAGAGTAAGTTTTTTCCATCTTATACTTGTAAATCACATGCTTTAAGCTAGTTTTGTTAAACCCTAGATATGAGTTATTTTTGGGCAGCATATGAATCATTAGAAATGGAGTTTATATGTTGAATATGAAGGCCTTGAAATGAAGTTTATATGTTGAACATGAAGGCCATATGAGCTTAGTTATTGTTGTTATGTGTTGAGACTTTGGAAAACACAAAGACTATAATTTTTGGGAAAATAGAAAGCATGGGGAGATGCTGTCCGAATTTTCCCAAAATTTTTATGGTGTTTTCTTAATGTCTTAAAGTCATGTATACCAAATTTCAAGTCCTAAAACATAAAGGAAAAAGGCTATGGAATTTTTAGAACCAAAGAAACGCACTTTGAGCCTAAAATGGAGCTAGATTATGTGATGACCAAAACTTGATGTTGGGGCTAGAATTTGATGATTTTATCCATTCCAATGGATTAAAAAGGGTGTTTTTAGCTAGGAATACCGATGGAAAAGCCCCCAAAACTCATGGGATAAAATTCTTAAATTTTGGCCAAGAAAGGCATACTATTCGGCCATAGTGAATGGGAAGGAAAAGAGTTAGATTTTTCCAATTCCAATGGTCCCATTAAGTTTAAAAGGGGTCATCCTATTTTAGAAGTTAAGGTTTATGTATTGATTGAAATGAATTATCATTATGATTATAGGGTTTGATGTTGTTTAGAGAACTCCAAAAGCAAGTAAACTGAGTCCCAAGGATTGAAGAGCAAAGTTTGCTAAGGTAGTAGTCTCCTCTCTCTTTCTTTAAGCTTGTATGTTTGTATAATGATAAGTGGTATGCTATATCAAATTGTCATTTATGTTATAAGATGAGATATGTATGCTTAGATTGTGCTTGGCCTTGTATGAAATCCCTTGTATTACTATATGGTATATGGCACGTTGATTGGCATTATGTTATGTACTTACATGCTTGCTTGTGAATGAGACTGATTTACTACTACTGAGATTTCATAATCTCACCCTAAATATAACCCATGCTAGGTCCAAGTTCAAGCAAATAAAAGGGCAAAGGATGTGGAAGCATAAATTGAGGACCTTACTTTTATGTATCACATTTTATCATGTAATTAAATATTTTAGATTACTGCATGTATGAGTTATGTTATGATATTGTAAGGTACTCAGGTATGGAATGGAAAGTCATGAATATAATTAACCCTTGAGTAAATAAAATATGACTGGTGAGCCTAAAATGCAAAAATGTATATGCTTATATAAAGGTAAAATAATAATAACAATATGTCAAGTGAAGGGTAAAATTGTCCAATTTGGTATAGGGGAAATTTTATATGAATTTATATGTGCTCCGCTAAGTAAGCATTTTTTCCATGTAAAGGGCTTAGAGAGCTTGAAGTAGAGCCCCGAACAGACCTCATACGATTTTTCTATAATTAATTATGTATTTTTAAAGTTAGATAAGAAATTGGAAATGACCAAATGAATAGTAAAATTGTATGAGGAAGCTTTTTAAGAGGAAAAATTTTAATTAGTTCAGGTGTCCATTGACACCTCTAAGTTTTATATGAGGCAATTGTAGTAGGAAAAGTGTTATAAAATAAGGTATGACACAAGGCATACATACATCAAATTCATAACTATACAAGTATAAAGTGTGCAATAAATTCCATTTCATGCCACATTCACATGTCAAGATCACTTTCATATTCTAGGGACTTTTAGTTTAACCTCACCCCATTTCTAGGGCTTTTGAATTTACCTCACTCTTGGTCTAAGGACTTTTGACTTTGCCTTACCCATTCAAGAGACTTTTGTCTTTGTCTCACCCATGCCATGAGACTTTTGGCATCTCCTCACCTTCATCAAGGGACTTTTGGCATCACTTCACCCTTATGAGCTCTTTCCCTAACCATAGTCATTCAAGACAACACATTGTACCAATGCACAACAAGGATCAAGTGGCATGTTATCAAGCATCAAGAATGCATGCAAGCACACTAAGACATACATATGCACACAAGAATGCAAAGAGAATGAGGTGGAAAGCTACCTTTTTATTTATGCAAGCTCACTTGCAATTTCCTTCCCCTTCTTGGTTTCACAAGAGCACTTGGGTGGAGTAAGGTTCTCTTGGCCTAGACATTACAAACATCACACAATTACACACTTGAAGTAAGCCATGACATTAAACTAAAGCTTATTACACACTTGGTTCCATAATGGACATATTGGTTCCATAAATGGCCTATTGAAGCAACTCATATCATTCAAGTGCTAGGCTCAATTCTCTTGTTATTTCTAGACTTCTTAGACTCATTTAAGGTCCTTGGAGTCATCATCAATTCAATTGCACCATTGGAAGATCAAGTTGCTTTATAAAGCACCATTATGGATACCATTGTCCCATCTCCCAATCCATGGCTCCTAAATTTTTTCCAATGGTTCCTCCCATATTCTAATACCATATGGAGTCCCAAATCAAGGCTAGAACAAATTAAAACACTCCCTAACCCATTAAACCCCTCTTGGGCGAGACAAGCATGAATTTGGACTTCTTGGAGTTTCAAAATTTTCCTTGATGGGAGAGCCACTTGGGAAGGTTTCTAAAGGTCTTAGGAGCTCAAGAAAACATTCAAATAGCCAAGAAATTACTCACACAAAATCAGGTTTCACAAAACCTCCAAGAACACTACACTTTTCTAACTTAATTTCCTTTGGTTTTTCTTGGAATTTCTTGCCATATTCTTAATCCTTGCACTCTTTTCTCTAGGTTTCTCCCTTGGTTCTGCCCAAAATCCAGCCCCTCCTACCCCATCCTAGGTTGGCCGAAACATACAAGAAGAGGCTACCATAGGAATGATATTTTACCTTGTTTTTCCTTAGTTTCTTGGATGTTTCTTCCCTTGGTTAGCTTCTCCTCTCCAAGAAGAAATTTACCTCCTTGTTCTGACCTCAAAACAGAACCAAATCATTCAAAAAATCCATGGAAAGAAAAGAGGAAGAGAGGAGAACAAGATTGAAGGAAGATGGAGTAAGAAATTCCATGAAATTACCTAGTTTCTCCTTAGCTTTCTTCCTCTTCTTCTCCTCCCTTTGGTGTGCCTAAGAGAGCTGAAGATTTTCTGTATTTTGGGCAAAAAGGGTCGTGCTCATTAAAGAGGAGAAGAAGGGAGAAAAGTGTGAAACTCTTTAGAACATTCAAGAACCCATTATTTCCAATTTTGCCCTTCCGTAATGGCAATTTTATTTCGGCTTTGTTTTAGCTCCTTTTTGAGAACCGTCTTTTCCATCATAAAATTTAGATTCCCAATTTAATAAAATTCCTTTGGAATCACTCAAATCGGAGCTAAAACCTTCCCAAACGACCTAGTCAAAGTTTAGGTCAACCGACGTCAGAAAGAGTACACCGGAGGGGCTTTACCGGTCCCGGGGCTTCCTATGATTTTTGGGACCTCTAAGAACCCTGGATAACTCAAAATTTCCATTTAAAATGCCCTCCTAGGTGTTTTTCCAAAATTACACTTATTTACGAAAATGCCACTGGCCTTTCAGCAAATTTTTTGAATCACTCCGGCCTTGATTTCTAGGCAACTCAAGGCTCAAATCCTCATTTTCTATTATTTAAAATTTTATCCAAATTTTATTTGGCCTTGAATCACTTATCTCAGGGGACTTGTTTTTCAAACTGGCCCGTTTCGGTATTTTTACAATGTACCGGGCGTTATATTAATAAAATATCATTCAAGTGTATAACAAAGCATCATGGTACCATGGCATATAAATACATGCTAGAAACATCCTTCATGGCTTAAATATACACACACATATTAAAAGACAAGAAAAACACCAAATCATGCATGAGAGAAAGAAGAGAGAGCTACTTTAGTGCACAACAACACACTTTTCCTTTTGAAAATGCTTCCTCTCCCTCAGCCACATACTCACAAGGATGTAAGACTTGATTTCTTTAGCCTAAATGCATTACATGGAAGCCAATTATACTCTTGGAACAATTTCTAAAGCTACACATGCACTCGAAAAGCTAGATTGCTTCTAAGGTTCAATTATGGTTCCATAAGGCACCTAATGAAGCAATACTAATAATTCATAATCTTAGCTCAATTCTTTCCATTCATCTATGGTTCTTGACTCCATTTAAGACTCTTGGAGCCATCACACAATTAATTTAAGAAGCCTAACTACATATTGCTTCTTTAAGTCACAATATGAAACCTATACTACCATCTTACTCCTTAGGCTTTCTAAATTTTTTCCAAGACTTCCTCTCACACTCCCCCATCATATATGATACAAAACCAAGTTTGAAAGAAATTAAAACACTCCCTAGGTGTCCCATCCCTTCTTAGCTGAGGCTATGCTTTCTTAGAGCACCAGTGGAGTTGTTTTAATTTCTTTGATAGGAGAAATATGTGGGAGGCTTGATGTCTCAGGAATTTATATAAACTCTTAAACACTTTCATTTATGGCTAGAATTCATCTTACAAATCAAGGTACAACTAAAACCTTAGCTTTTCTATCTTGCAAATTCATGGTTCTTTTTTTGTTTCCTTTACATATTATTATTCCCCACACTCAAATTCCTAAGATTCATCCTTGGTTTGGTTAGAAATTTAACTTCTCTTGGCTGTCCATACATAGGGTGAAATACACAAGAAGAAGAACAAAGAAGAAGAAGCATGGAAATAGCCAAACTACCTTAGTTTTCTAACCTTTCTTAGATGCTCTTCCTTTTGCTTAGATTCTCCTCTTCAAATTCAAAAATTCCCCCTCTGGTCTGACCTTAAAACAGACCTAAATACATTAATAAATCCATAAAAAGAAGGAGGAGAGCAAGTTTACTAAAGAGAAGACTAGGAAATTCCATGAAAATCATAACTTTCTTGCCTTATTTTTCCTCTTCCTCTTCCCTTCTCTTGTGTACCTCCCTCCCTAGGTCTCATTTCTGTTTCAGGGTAGAAATAAAGCCAACCAAATAAAGGAAAGAGTGGGGTGCACCATATATATAGAAAGGGTTAGAAGTTGTTTTAAGAAAATTCCTTTTATGTCCTATAAACTTGGCATTTTTGTTTCTAGTTTGTTTAGCTCCTTTTTTAGAACTGACTTTTTCATCATAAAATTTAGTTTTCAATCTTATAAAATGCCTTTGGAATCAATCAATTTGGAGCTAAAACCTTCCCAAACAAAAGGGTCAAAGTTTGGGTCAATTATTATTAGAAAACGTACACTAGAGAGATTTTAATTGTCCCGAGACTTCCCATGATTTTCAAGGCCTCTGAAAATCCTAGAGAATTCAAATTTTTCATTTAAAAAACCCTACTGTGAGTATTCCAAAATTTTTTTGAAATTACAAAAATATCATTACATTACATAGCTATTTC
This sequence comes from Erythrophleum ivorense, assembly GCA_026724425.1. Lineage (NCBI taxonomy): Eukaryota > Viridiplantae > Streptophyta > Magnoliopsida > Fabales > Fabaceae > Erythrophleum > Erythrophleum ivorense. Next base: position 1,939,909 of record JAIUCV010000033.1, on the reverse strand, counting down.
GTTAAATTCCGTCTGGTTATTTTAGTTTTCGTTTCAGGACACCTTTAACCTCCTTTTTTTATTACTTAATATCTAGATCATTATTTTAATTTTTCTAGACCTTAATCAATTCATTTCAGAGGACTTACTTTTAAAACGTATCAGTTTTCATTATTTTTATGAAAATTAGACATTACAAGTATAATATTTTTTAGAGGGTAATTATTAGTTTATAATTCTTACATTCCATTTAATGCATTAATTTATTCTCTTATAGGTCTAGTATTTTTGAAATATGTTGATGCCTCATATGTGATAAAAGATGCAAAGACATTGTTTAAAATGTTTTCTACAGTTGTTAAATGAGTTATACCTGCTAACATTGTTCATGTAATGACTGATAATGTAGCTAATTATGTAGCAACTAGTAGGCTTATATATGAAAAATATGAGCACATTTATTGTTCATCCTATGCTGCTCATTGTTTGAATCTCCTTTTGAAGGACATTAGTAATGTGCATAATGTAAGAGACCTTACATCAAAGGCTTCAAAGGTGATAGTCATTGTGTACAACCATATGATTTTTTTATCATGAGTAAGGAAAAGAAATGGTTGAACGGAAATTGTGCATCAAGGAGTGACTTAGTTTGCTACTACTTTTATCACATTAAAAAGTATGTATGAGCATAAGTAGGATTTGCAAGCATTGGTTATAGATAAGCACTTCACTAGGCATAGATTAGCCAAGACTATAGTGAGAAATTTTTTAGTCTATCATACTAGATAATAAATTTTAGGATGATTGTTACATGACTATGAGACTTGTGGCTCTGCTTATCTAATTACTAAGAATTGTAGATACGGGTGAAAAATCTTCTTTGAGTTATGTTTATGAAGGCATGCAAAAGGCAAAGAATGTAATAAAGGAAAAGTTTAGAAAAAGGAAACAATTATAGAAGCCTTACACAAATATTATTAAGGTTCGATAGGATAGGCACTTGAAGCTTGATCTTCATACAACAGCTTACTTCTTGAATCTTACTTCCTTTTATGATAAAAAATTTTGTGAAAAGAATAGGGTCATCCATAGCGTTCTTCATTTGTTTAATATAAGAAGCTTATGTAGTAACATTACAAAAGCTGTTAATGTGCTACAAATCTATTATGACTACCAAGGAAGTTTTAGTTAAGACAAAGCTTTCAAAATAGCAAAGATAATACAACCTAGTAAGCACTAATTTATGAATCTTTTCTTGTTTTAATACTTTAAGATATTAACTATGATTGGTCATATAATTGAATGTATGTTATGTAAATATATGGTGGACTTGTTAAGGGGGTAATGCTTTAACATTACAAAAGATAGCAACTCATATTTTTAGTCAAACATCTTCTTCAAGATGTAAGCTGTAATATCTTATGATTTAGAAATCCAAAATCATTTCTAAAAGGTGGAACGAATTACTTACAGGGAGTTATGGGCCTAGTGAGGGCCAATAGGAACTACAAGAAACTAAAATCGAAATCTTTTGATTAATGAATAAGGACCCCGTAGTAAAGTGAACTGAGGCTAATTGAGATTTAGATATTGATTAGAACATTTAAAACTACAATTAAAAGCTTAAAGATAACCCAAAATCAGAGCCAAAACGGCCAAATAAAGAGTTACAGAAGCCAGTGACATTTTTGTAATTTCGGGTAACTTTTAGAAAACTTAAAGGAAGGAGTTTTAAATAGAAAAATTGAGTTTCTCAAGGTTTTAAGAGGCCTTAAAAATCATAAAAATCCCTAAAATGATCAAAGGCTCTCCGTTTGAATTTTAGCATGTCGGTTGACCACAACTTTGATCTGATGGTTTGGTAAGATTTTAAATCCAATTTAGATGAAACCAAATATATTTTATAAATTAGAAAATCTAAATTTTATGATGAAAAAAATGGTTCTCAAAAAGGATTTGAAATGAGCATAAACAGAGAAACTAAAGTTTAGGGACATAGTTAGAATTTTGAAAATTGTAATAAGTAAGCCCCTACCTCTTATAATCACGTCCCATTCTTCCTCACCCTCTTAATCGACACTCTTTTGGTCTAAAATAGAAACAAAACTAACTGAAGGTGGCACACCAAGGAGGGAGAAAAAGAAGGAAGAAGACAAAGCCAAAAAGGTAAGATTTTCTCACTTTTTGATGCTCTTCCCTTTACTAAAGTTCTTCTCCTCTTTCCCCTCTCTCTTCTCATGGTTTTGATGTTTTGAAAGGAGGTGTTCTATGAGTAGTTTAGTAGAAGGAAGGAAGAGTTTAGAGAAAACTTTAGAAGTCTAAGAAAGCTCTCTTAATAAGCTTTGAAATAAGGTAAGAAACAATGGCCAAACTTACTTCTTCTTGGCTCTCTTTTGCTTAAGTGTTTCAGCCAAAATTAGAGCACCATGTAGGGAGTTTTGTTTTAGTCCTAACATGATAGAGAAAGGGCTTTTAAAGCTTAAGGAATCATATGGAAGTAATAGAACTCAAAAAGAGGCTATAGTAACAAGTTATGAAAATTAGGGTTTTAATTGCACCTAGAAATTTATAGAACTTTCTAGTGATGATTTAGATTGTATAAAATCATGTTTGAGTTTTCAAGACATCTAGGAAGCTTTATGGATGGCAAATTCCCTAGGAAAACCAAGAAAACTCCATGGGCTCCTTTAGTGTGTGTGCATCATGGCCAAGAAGGGGATTCCATACCTAGAAAGAGTTTTTCTTAGTTCAAAGGATACAAATGGCCTAGAAATAAATAATAAACACTAAAGAAATCATTGGTTTGAATTTAGGAACCATAGTTTAAAAGTTAGAAGTTGAAGGTTCCATTATGTATAAAGAAGCAACTTAGTGTTATGCTTCTTGATTTGAATTTGTGATAATTCTAATGAGCTTAAATGGAGTCATGCATCCTAGATTGAGTGAGAAATTGGAACCAAGATAATGAATTATGTAAGTTACTTCATTATGATACTATATGGAGCCATATGGATGTCTAAAGCCAAAAGTAGCTTACATAAGACTTGTGTAAGGCTAAAGATTGCTCCATTGATTCCTTTGTGTATTATTTGATGTGTCTAGGCCAAGCAAATCAAGTCTCTCCCAAGTATGCTTGTGAGGCTAAGAAAGGAAATCGAGAAACCAAGGAAGAAAGTGGTACTTCTAAAGGTAGCTCTCCATCCTTTCCTGTATGCATTTCTTAGTTGTTTGAATGTCATTGAATGCTTGTATGTATGTTTGAATTATAAAATATGCCTTTAGCTATTGGTTTGATGCTATGGTACCATTATACTTCTTGAATTGTATTTGAAATGAAACTTTGCTCTTGATAGGTGAGATGATGCCAAAAGTCCATTGAAATGGATGAGGTAAAGCCAAAAGTCCCTTAGAATGGGTGAGACAAGGCCAAAAGTTTCTTGGGATGAATGAGGCTAAGTCAAAAGTCCTTAAAAAATGGGTGAGGCTAATCCAAGAGTCCTAAGTAGTTAAGTGAGGCTAAACCAAAAGTTTTTAAAGTTTAATTTTGATCTTGACATATTTATATGATCTTGAAAACATGTTTATGTTTGATTCTTAGAAACTTTTGGTGCATTCTTGTATTTTTTTTTTTACCTGAAAATATGCCATGTATGCTTACTTGAAGGGTGAAAGAGCTATTGAGATTCTTTGAATCTTACTTTCCCTCATTTTTCATCTAACTTTGTCTAAGTGAAGCTTATGAAGCAAAGAATGATAGCCATGGAGCATGAATGATGATACTTTGACAATAAAATATGATATTGTGTAATTTGATGTCAAAGTAGATATGTATAAGCTATTTTATGAGATGTAATGTTATGAACATATGTAAAAGTATATGAATATGTCATATGTGATGAATTTGAAACCAAATGTATAAGAATATATGATTTTGACATCCTTGAGCCATAATTTCTATGTGTATTTATGCAAGTGAAATAGTGAATTTGAGTCCATGGGGATTTAGACCTATTGTGATACTTCTACATGTTGTGTTTAAGCTTTTGGACTTGCTCAAATGGTCATGGTTCCTATAGAAAGCCATTTGGTACCATTTAGAGCCATATGGTTACTATTTTAAGTCATATTTTGCCCCTAAACCAAAACTGGACCAAATGAACGAGTTTTGGCATGAAATTTGGCAAACATATAGATTTCATTGAGAATGTTTCATAAAGCTAAAGAGCAAAATTTTTGGAACTCTATGGGATATCTTATAATTTTTCAAAGTTAGCCAAATTATGTCGAAACTATTATGGTACTATGCTTCTAGATAGTCTGGGTTTTGATGTCTTTGGTAGGCCAAATGAAGTTTAATGCTCATAAAATTTTACAGTCATATAGTTGGCATCATAAGAATTCTATAGCCATTGAGAGCACTCAATTTGGAGCTTTGTATAGTAAGATATGAATTTTTAAAGTTATATGTCTGCTGCATGAATAGAAACAGACCCCAGTTACTATTCCACCAATTTTCGTAGGCCAAATGATCTTGTCTTGATCTGACATTTTTACAGTAGTTAAAGAACATCATGAGCTTTCTAGGAAGTCATAATTTGCATGATTTATAATTTTTTTGAATTAGTTATAAATTTCCAAATTTTTGGACAGAATATGGAATGGCATGGAAGTTATCCTCTTAACTAGTTTTGATGTAAATGCTCCAAACTCGAATTTCATGCCTTATTTTGTGATGTTTCTAGTTGAACAAGTGTATTAAGGATGATTTAGCAATAAACATTGTCTAATTAAAGGCTGAGATAACATCTTGTAAACAAGGTTCAAGATCTTGTCGATAAGATCTTATATTATGCATGTAAAATCTGAGACTTTATCAACAAAGTTTTTTCTCAATAGTATAAGGTCCTCTAATATAGCAAATTATAACATATGATATGTGATGGTGTGACATATTTTGTATCAATGCAATGGTTCAGGCAACCTAGCTCCGTGTTTAAGCTTTAAAATAATGGAATTAAAGTGCATTTGGATTGTTTGTGAATCTAATGTGAGTTTGTCGGGAATAGTTATTTTATTAATTATGTTATGATATTGTGTATACATGTTGAGATTGTAGGTCTTTTGCATAATTTGGTGAACATTTGATGGAGCGAATTCACTAGGGTAAACCTTGAAAGTCCCATGTTGTTATGAATTGCCTAAGGTAATAATAAGCTATGACGGGATTGTAGAAATGGTATATGTAGTAGTAGCTAGATGTGGTACTGTAGTTGCAAAATGCCCTAGAAAAGAGAAATGATGATAAGAGAAATGCCCCAAACCATAATAACTACTTCCTAACAAATCACTTATACACCTTAAAAGAGAAGAGTTGATAGTGACTAGTATGTTGCATGTGCATAAAAGTATTTTGGCACTTCTCTTAATTGCAGTAATATGATGATTGAGAAAGGGAAGTGTGAGTAAAAGAAAAGAAATCAAAACCCCCCATTAGTGATAAAGTTGCTCTGTTGGGAATTAGAGCATTTTGTACCTTTATTGGTGAGATTGATAAAGAAATTGAGGATAACCTACAGAATATGATGCAGGTAAAGGACTAGATAAATGAAACCCTAGAATTGAAAGGGGTTAAAGTGAAACAATGATATGAATGCATCTACTGGCAATAGGAAGAAAGGTAAGCTATGTTGGGATAGTAAAGTCCCGAGAGGGAATAAGTTCTATCTGATAAGGGGGCAACCATCCTAGGTGACATGCTATAGATGTGGGAAGTTGAGATAGACATAGCTGAGATTGATTTTGATAGTGTTAGTGGCTTCAACTTAGATTTTAACCCAAGCATAATAGTTGCTCTTATAAAATATGACGCTAGTGGTATCTTCTAATTTGAATAGAGCTGTGAGAGCATGAGATCAGTGAATCTCTTAGTTTAATCAGAGGTATGATAGAGTTGATGGTTTTCCTCTGATTGTTGTGATTGATTTGGGTATTGCCCCATGATTATTATATGAGAAAAAAGGTCTGGCTATTGATACTCTATCGTATGGTTGTTTGCATGTGTTTTTACTAGAGGCCATATGAGTCCTTACCACATATATTGAATGTCATTGTGCAAATTGATTGTTGTTCTTTACTATTAATTCGTGGTCCATGCTTTTACTTGCTATTGATTGATCTTTAGCATACACTGGATGGCTAGTAATAAAGTTATATTGAATGTGAATATACAAATTATCACCTTACCTGAATATGGAAGTATACCCAATATGAAATGAGTGTTGGAGCTTAGTTGTTTTCTTGTCTATCATCCAGGTTGAAAGATGATTGGAGCATAGATGTTGGGGCTCCTAATTATTCCTTCTATATGAGTAAAGATAGAAGAAGGGGATGGAAAAGATCCTTATGGTAGGGAATTCCCAAGATCTTTCCTTAAAGATGTTGATTTTAGTGACCTGCCTCATGAAAGAAAGGGATAAAGTTCCTTAATGATATTATGCCTCGATCTGGACTGGTTTTAAAGCTCCTTATAGGTTGTTTTCTCATTGAGCTAGTAGAACTAAAAAGGTGATTAAGAGAACGATTAGTGAAAGGGTACATACACCCTAGTCTGCCACTTGGGGAAATGGTAGCCTAAAATTGTGTATAAATTATAAAGAATTTGGCTAAGTTACCATTAAAAAAATGTGTCCACTCTAGAATTTGATAATCTTTAAATCAATTAGGTGCATAAGTATTTTCTAAGATATATTTTAAATATGGGCATTATTAATAGAGCTTGAGAACTGAAGATGTCCTAAAAATGGGTTTCAGAATTGATATGGATATTATAAGTTCCCGGTCATGTCCTTTAGCTTGAGTGATACCTTGGCTATTTTATGGATGATGTGAATAGGGTATTCAGACTTTGTTTAAGTGAAAATTTTGTAGTGATTTTTGTAACACCATAAATTTTAACTCATCTCATACTTTTAAATGGCTTAATATCATGAATCACGTAGGTTTCCCATGAAAAAGGCAAGGAAATAATGATTATTTTCGCGTTGCATCATAACTAAAAATTTCATTTAGTGTCACGTGGGCCTTGTGGGCTCATACTACTCAATATCATATTTAATTACATCAATACAATTCAATTTCATCATAAAATCATGCCCACAACTCATAGAAACCGAAATGGAACATGGAATATAGAGGTTCATTCTCAGCCAGATTTGGCCTCTTTTCTAGTCAAAATTTGGAAAATCATAACTAAATTTAGAAAAATTGAAATCATGCAATCTTGGTGTGGGAAGCTATTGGTGTCTACTTCACATTAAAAATACGTCCAGACCATAACTTCCATCATAAAGTATGTTTGACATCCAAAATTGTCCAAAGGTTGGACTGCATCCTGGAATTGATATAGAATTCTGTAGAAAACTTTGAAAATGTCCAATTAATTTCACAAAAATCCAATTCATGCAAATAATACCAATCTGGAAAGTTTTGGATGTCAACTATAGAGAAAAAATATCTCCAGACTAGTTCATCAAGTCCAAAACCTCGAAATTCAATGGAACAGTACTTTTGGTTGGGTAATTTTACTGATACTGGACAGAAATTTTAAAAATTCATATCTCCCTCTCTAGACCTCTAAATGAGGTATTTCCAGTTGGCACAAGTCACTGTGATTATTTAGTTTCTTTGTATAAAATTTCATGGTAATTAGACATCATTTGGGTCTCATGTGACAGAGTTCAATTTCGAACCAAATGAATAGTGCAACAAACAAAAAACTATGAAAATTTTCAACTTTGAAAAATCATCAAATATTTTGTAGATCTCAAAAAATTATGATCTTTGACTTCCCAAAAAACTTTCAATGAGACCTAATTGCATGTCAAATTTTAGATCAAGACTAACTCATTTGGCTAAAAAGTGATATAGGGTTCTATTATGATCATATTTGGCTCCATATGAGTACCAAATTTGCCAAATGGCTTTCTCTTGGTTGTGGCATCTTTTGGGCAAGTCTAAAAGCACATTTAAGACTTGTGTGAGCTGCCCAAATGGTTCCAAACTTTATGCATCTCATTTTGGCTATTCAAACCACACTTATGTACATTTCCATTAAACTTCTACATTGCATACTTTGGCATTACATACTCAAAGTAAATACTAGAGGTCATACATCATATTCATACATCTAAACATCACATAATAGCATATTTATACATGTCTCAAAGGTCATAGACCATTTACAACATCATATACATCATATGGTACAATTATGATCTTAAAGTGGCAAAAGCTAAACATATGATTGTCAATCTCCTTCCTTTAGTGTTATTGGTTCCCATTAGCATATCCACTTAGTTCACCTAACATGTTAGATCATTGGAGAGGAGGGGATGAGATTCAAAAAATTCCAATAGCTCATCTTTCATTCAATCATATATAATATGTGCAAAGCAAGCTTTACAAATGCATGCATGGAGAAAATGGAAGTTATGGACATTTAAAAAGCAAACTTGGCATATGAACAAATCATACAAGACATTCAAGAGTTCACCAAGTGTTTGGATTGGCCTCACACTTCTCCTCATAGATTTTGGATTTGTCTCACCCATTTTTTAAGAGCTTTAGACTCAACCATACTCTTGGGAGCCCACTTTGCTTTTGGGAGACTCTTTACTTTGTCTCAACCAAGTTCAAGGATTCTTGGCTCATCCTCACCATGGTAAAGAGTTCTTGACCTCTCCACACTCAAGCAAACTCAACAAACATCATACATTCATTTGAAAATATAACATGACATCATGAAATCACGGCACATAAGATCATGCTAGCATACTTTTCGTGGCTTGAAAATACACATACACACATTCTAAGACAAGCTAAACACATATCCATGCATGAGAGAAAGTGGAGAGAGCTACCTTGTGTACACTCACACACTTTTTCTTGAAATTCAAGTCTCCTCTTTTGGCCACACACCCACAAATTTGTGGAGATGGTTTTTCTTGGCCTAGATGCAATTTATGGGAGCCAATTAGGTTCATGAAATACATTCTAAGGCTATATAACTTAATGAAATACTAGATTGCTCTATAAGCTCCATTATGGTCCATAATTGCACCTAATGAAGCAACACCCCTTAAATGATTTCTAGGCCTCATTCTTTCCTTTTAAATATGATTCTTGACTCCTTTTAAGCCTCTTGGAGTCATCACATCATTAAAACAAAAGGCCTAGCAACATGTTACTTCTTTAGGTCATAATATGGAACCTAAGGCACCAAATTACTTTCTATGAGTTCTAAATTTTTTTCAAGGCCTCCCCTCATTTTCATTCATCAAATATGACTCAAAAATGGCCTTAGAAAAATTTAAAACTCTCCCTAGCACCATGAACATGGTTTGGCAGAGACATAAAATGGTTTTGGGCTTCTTAGAGATTTCTTTATTTTCTTGAAGGAAGAAGCTTGTGGGGAGCATCTTAGGGATCTTAGGAGCTCATTTAAACTCTTATTTAGGCCTAGAAATCATCACATAAGGTCAAATTTTATAAGGTTCACACAAAACCCTATAATTTACACTTTAAAATCTAATGGTTATCTTGTTGTTTTCTTTACATATTCTTAATCTCCACACCCTTTTTCCTTAGATTCATGCTTGGTTCTGCCCAAAAATCACTCTTCCTAGGGTTTTCTCAAGTAGGGCGAAATGGAGGAGGAGGGAACCAAATATGACAACCACAGGAAGAGAAATTACCTTGTTTTCTTGCTTTTTCTCACTTAAATCTTGTGTTCTTTGAGCTCCTCTCTTCAAATCCGAATTTTCCCCTCAATTTCTCCTTTAAAACAGACCCATATACTTCATTATAATCATAGGAAATAAAAGAGAATGAATGAAAAGAGGTTTGGAAGAGAAAGAGCATGAAAAACCATGAAAATTCATACCTTTCTACCTTGAATTTCTCCTCCTTTTCTTCCTCCTCTTGTGTGCCTCATCCCCTAGGGTTTTCTTCTGGTTTTGGGCAGAACATGGTCGTGCATAATGAAGGGAGAAGAAGGGTGCATCATATATATAGGTGGGAATTAGTTACACTTTTCAAAAATTTCTATTTTGCCCTTTATTCTTGGCATTTTTGTTTCTCTTTTGTTTAGCCCCTTTTTGAGAACTGTCTTTTTTATTATAAAATTTAGATTCCCAATTTAATAAAATGCCTTTAGAATCAGTCAATTTGGAGTTAAAACCTTACTGAACAAATCGGTCAAAGTTCGGGTCAACTGACGTTGGAAAACGTCCACCAGAAGGGTTTTAACTGTCTCGGGACTTTCCATGATTTTTAGGGCCTCTGAGAACCCCAGAAAACTCAAAAATTTCATTTAAAAAGCCCTCCTATGTGAATTCTAAAATTTGCTAAAAATTATGAAAATGTCATTACATTCTGTAAGCTTTTCGTAAGAAATTGTTTCTTCATTCTAACTCTGTTTTTCTTTCTGTCTGAGCCTAGGATTCTCATATTTAGGAATCTAGAATGTTTTCCAAATTTTTCGGGACCTTGACTACATCATCTTGGGGGACTTCCTTTTGTATCCGATGAATTTTGTTCGTTTACAAAGAAATCGTACGTTACGTTTCTCACATTTTCTGTGGTTTTCAGAGAATTGGATATTACAATTTTTAATGATGATATTCTAGTATACTCCAGGGGAGTTGAGGGACATGAAAGGTATTCGAGGGTAGTCCTTAAGACCTTAAGAAACATGATATGGGATGCCAAAGTTAATGAATATGATTTCTACCTAACCAAAGTGAGATTGTTAGCTCTTGTGTTGTCACAAATGGGGGTTATGCATGAAGTTGAAACTGTGTTACAGTGGTATAGGCCTAAAACATCACAAGGGTTAAAAGTTTTCTAGGTTTGGCAATGTATGATAAAAGGTTATATAGGGCTTCTCTCAAATAGCCTTGCCACTACAGAGACTAACTAGGAAAGAGATTCCGTTTGCGTGGGATGATAAGTGTGAGAAGACTTTTCAGGAGTTAAAACTCCATGTGATCATTACCCTTGTGTTGATTGTGCTTGATGTACCTGACCCTAGTAAATCATGTAGTTTACAGTGATGATTATGGAAAGCGTTAAGATATGTATTGATAAACAAAGGGTAGAGTGGTAGATGCCTATAGACATTTGAGGCCACACATTGAGAAATATCCTACATATGTTTTAGAGTTAGCTATAGTGGTTGTTGCCCTCAAACCTGGATATATTACTTGTGTGGTGATATAGTAGGAATATACAATACAATGATCACAAAAGTTTGAAATACCTATTCGGTCAAAGAGAGAGCTAAATAATTAAATGTGAAATAGAACTTATGGATGGAATTCTAGAAGAAATACCATCCAAGTAAGGCCAGTGGGATGGCCGATATTTTGAGTAGAGCATCTATATATAAATGGCCTATATGAAGATCTGTAAATAGGGACTCATAGAGAAATCCAAGAATATGAATATAACCTATGTTACAATTTTAGGTAATTTGTATTGAGTAAGACCCAGATAGTACATGCTAGAGAGAGAGAGAGGATGGTTTTTTGAACCACATTAAGAATGAAATTCCTCAAGGAAAGACCTCAGAATCTAAAGTGTCTGAGAATGGTATGATAATGTACCATGATAAAGCTTATATACTGGATACAAATAAATTGAAAGTTTTAATAGAGGCACATAATAATAAATATGTGATATGCTTAAAAGTTACCAAAGTGTGCTAGAATTTGAAAAGATTAGTTGGTGACTAGAAATGAAGATAAATTAGCCAGGATGTGGCTAGATGTTAGATGTGACAGAAAGTTGTGACTAATCACCAAGGATAAGTTGAGTCATTATAGATATCCCTGAGTGAGACAAAGAGATAATATAGATGTAGATGTTACTATAAAATTACCCAAAACATCATTTAGATATTATGTATATGTGGGTAACTGAAAGTGTGTTAACAGGGCTGTGCATTGTTATTGATATGTGAGAGCTAAACAAATTGCCCTATTACATAGGAAAGAATTAACGTGATCTCATAGAGTACTAAATAATGTTATATCTTATACAAATCTCAGGTAGAGATTAGATTGAACTTTAGTACTGCCATTGATTATCACCCAAGATAAATGGTCTAGTAGAAAAGACCATTTGGATTTCCAATGATATGTTAAGGGGATATGTACTGACAAATGGATAAAAACTGGAATGCATGAGTATTTATATTTGTGTTTGTGTGAATGATGATTATCATTCTAGTATTTGAATGATTTTATATAGAAATCTTACATAGGAGAAAATATGGGTTACCTTGTATTGAGTTGAGCTAGGTGAAAGGGGATTAATAGCCACTGAGAAGGATAGACCAGACTACTAGACAGATAAGGGAAAAACTCTTTATGGCCTTGAATGGACAAAAAGTTATGCGAATAAAAGCATAGGACCGTTAAAGTATGATCTAAGATTGAAACTTTTGTGTGTTAAATTTTTGGAGTGGATTGGTCTATAAAAAGGAGAAAGGGCTTAGTTTTGGTTATACGGTCCATTTGAAGTAATTGAGAGAGTTGGACCAATTGATTATTACATTGCCCTATCTTCTCACCTGAACTAGCTAGAATGATGTTGTTCTTTAAGTCTCTCATGATTACTTATTTATCCCCTCACTTGATATAAAGTATGAGGATTTCAATGGTAAGATAATTTTTATAGTTGCAACACCAGAGATTGGTAGATACTATGATCAGATAGTTAAGAAAATACGAATATTCTCTAGTAAAGAGTGACCCGTAAGGTCATAATGGTTTAATTAAGGTTGTGTTTGGTTGCTGGAAAACAGTGCCTAAGAAATGGAATGTTGTACTACATTCATATGATATCTCCGTTTGGTTATAGGAAGACCAAGGCAGTGGATTTTGTTGATTTAGCTCTATTCTACCGTATGTAAAAATGAGAATTCCAACCTAAAATCGATGGAAAGAGATAATAGGTGAAGGAATGACACTTGCTTATACAAAAATACCCTTCATTTTAGTTGGAAGGCATAGCAAATCGAAAATGCAGCTTAAGTCACCCCTTGTCCAAGGTTTTCATCGACAAGCCATCATTGACAGAGGTCTCGCATACAAGCCACTGTCAGTGGAGCAACAACGGGAAGGAGTCATTCATGTTCCTGATGCTATTGTTGTCTTCAGGTACGATGAAGAAGAAGGAAGCAAAAAGGGAGATTTTGAAATAGTAATAAAGCTCCAGAAAACAAAAGGCAAAGGGATCTGGGAATTTAGGCAAGAGGGAGAAGAAGGTGTTGGCACATGAGGCATCCTATGTGAGAAATATAAAGTTGAAGATGAAATTGTGTTTGTTGATGATGAAATTTTTTTATTGAAGATGAAATTGTTTTGTTGAATCTGATTTTTTTAACTGCATTACTAGATTATTGGATTCTTGTTTTGTTGATGATGAAGAACAAAAAGAGCAAAATGATGATGGATTATTGTGAATAGTTTTTGTTAAGAATAAAGATGTTAAAAGAATTTTTTTTTATTTTTTCATTTACATAAAAGGGCATTTTGGTCATTTTAATTATAATAACTTCCCATTCTTATGTAATTTTTATTTAACCAAATAAAAAAAATAAAATTACATTCTATTCCTTTATATAACATACCAAACACATTTATGAGTTATAATATTTTTTTCTATTCCTTTCTATTCCATTATTTAGGAACTATTTCCAGCAACCAAACGAACCCTAACGTATATCCTAAATTTTGAGGATAAAATTTATTTTAAAGGGGTGAAATGTAATATCCTATGATTTAAAACTCTAAAATCATTCCTAAATAATAAAATAAATTACTTATAAGGGGCCACGGGCCTAGCGAGAGCTAGTAGGAACTACAAGAAACTTAAACCAAAATCTTTTGATTAATGAATAAAAACCCTGAAATAAAGTGAACTGAGGCTAATTGAGATTTGGATATTAATTAGAATATCTAAAAATATAGTTAAGAGCTTTAAGATAACCTAAAATTAGAGCCAAAACAGTCAAACAAAAAGTTACAGAGACCAGTGTATTTTCATAATTTTAGACAACTTTTAGAAAACTTATAGAAATGAGTTTTAAATGGAAAAATTAAGTTTCTTAGAATTCTCAGAGGCTTTAAAAACCATAAGAACTCCTAGAATGATTAAAGCCCCTCTGGTTTGTATTTTAGAATGTCAGTTGACCGCAATTTTGACCAAATAATTCGATAGGGTTTTAAATCCAATTTGGATGAAACAAAAGTCATTTTATGAATTAGAAAGCTTAAATGTTATTATAAAAAGGATGGTTCTCAAAAAGAGTTTGAAATAAATTCAAACGGAAAAACTAAAATTTAAGGACATAGTTAAATTTTTGGAAATTGTTATAAGTGAGCCCCCACCTCTTATAATCACATACCATTCTTCCTCACCCTTTTAACCAGCACTCTTCTAGTCTAAAATAGAAATAAAACCAACTAAAGGTGGTGCACCAAGGAGGGAGAAAAAGGAGGAAGAAGACAAAGCTAAAAGAGTAAGATTTTATCACTTTTTAATGCTCTTCCTTTCACTAAAGTTCTTCTCCTCTTTCTCATCTCTCTTCTCATGGTTTTGATGTTCTAAAAGGAGTCTATGACTAGTTCAATAGAGGGAAGGAAGAGTTTAGAGGAAACTTTGGAAGCCTAAGAAAACTCTCTTGACAAGCTTTAAAATAAGGTAAGAAACCATAACCCAATTTGCTTTTTCTTGGCTTTCTTTTGCTTGAGTGTTTTGGCCAAAATTAGAGCACCATGTAAAGAGTTTGATTTTGGTCCCAACATGATAGAGAAAAGGGTTTTGAAGCTTAAAGAATCATATGGAAGCAATAGAACTCAAAAAGAAGCTATAAATAACAAGTTATGAAAATTAGGGTTTTAATTGCATGTAAAAATTTATAGAGCTTTTCTAGTGATATTTAGATTGTGTAAAACTATGTTTGAGTTTCCAAGACATCTAAAAAGCTTTATGAATGGCAAATTCCCTAGGAAAACTAAGAAAAATTATGGGCTCCTTAAGTGTGTGTGCATCTCGACTAAGAAGGGGATTCCATAGCTAGGGAGAGTTTTTCTTAGTTCCAAGGATACAAATGCCCTAGAAATGAATAATAGACACTAAAGGAACCATTAGTTTGAATTTAAGAACTATAGTTTGAAAGTTAGGAGTTTAAGGTTCCATTATACATAAAGACGCAATTTGGTATTCGGCTCCTTGATTTGAATTTGTGATAACTCTAATGAACTTAAATGGAGTCATGTGTCTTAGATTCAATGAGAAATTGGAGCCAATATAGTGAATTGTGTGAGTTGCTTCATTATGCTACTATATGGAGTCATATGGATGCCTAAAACTAAAGTAACTTATATAAGGCTTGTATGAAGCTAGAGATGGTTCCATTGATATCTTTGTGTATTGTTTGATGTGTCTAGGCCAAGCAAATCAAGTCTCTCCCAAGTATGTTTGTAAGGCTGATAAGCATGATATTTTATACATTTTATTCTCCTTAATTTAGACATTTTAGTTCCAAATATGGTTTTAGGAGTCTAATTAAATGGAATTTGGTTTTAATAGCCATTTTCTACATTTTAGGAATTAATTTACAAATTATTGGATTTTAATGCATAAATTTATCTTAAATAATTTTGTGAATATTCCTATTTGATTTTTCCTACTCTTTTGTGCAGAATTTTAAAAGGTAATTAGAACTTGAATGAGAATTTGTTTTAAAGAAGAGGAAGAGAAGAGTTGGGATCAAGTACACATTTTGTTGGATGAAAAATAATAATAAAAATTTGAAAGGGAGAAATAAATCCCATATGTAATATAAGATGAAGAAGTTGCGTGTTTGGCATGTGAAAAATACATGGAAGCAGCATGTGAGAAGCTACATGATACATTAAAGGAATATAAGTGGGCAGCAATCATTCATCAACTCATCTATCACTCAGCACGTGATTACTAAAGCCATGAAGCAACGTCCAAAGTACATAGAAGCTGCATGAGACACAATACATCACGTGGAGAAAAGCAATGCTGAAACAGAGAAGAAGCTCTTGAGCTAAACACGCAGAACATGGCAGCTGGGAACAGAACAAACATACCAAAGGAGCTTCACTCATTACCTCACAAAGCATCATGCATGGCCAGCCACGTTAAACACAAGCTGAAGAGGCACGAGCTGAACAGAGAAAAGCAACGTGATTTTCGAGCTCGAAAATGCAGAAAAGAAGCCACGAGATTATGAAGCTACATTATACGAAGGAAACCACGTGAAAAACGCAAAGAAGGAAATAATGAGCTGCATGCAGAAGAAGCAAGGCTGGAGCTGAAAATTAAGAAGCAGAAACGTAATGAAGAGAAGCTTGCATGAGCGTTGAAGCGAAGAAACGCTGGACTAGGCTGGGGAAAATTCTCTTCTGTCTGAACAGCAGAACAGAGCATGAATAATTGCAGCAACATCCAGCAGAAAACTCGAGCAACTAAAGGAGCTGCATGAAGCTAAGGTGCAGAGCATATTCACGTAGAAAACGTGCAGGAACTGGAGTTAAATTAATGGAAGAAAAAGCCACAAACAGAAGCTATAAGAACAACGCTGAAAACAGAGCATGAAGAGTTACTGGTTTGAAGGTGCTGAAACTGTGAAGAGCTGGAAAACGCTGAAGCTTGAAGATGCTGACACTGGAAGCTCCAGAACATGCAGAAACATGAGCTGAACGACGCTGGAGACGCAGAAGAAACAAAGCTGAGCTGAGCAGTTTTTTTACGTAGAAACAGAACATGAAACAGAAGCTCTAAGTTGGCTGAATCAGAACGCGAAGAAGGAGGCTTCAGGGAACTGCAGAGCTAAGAAGTTGATTTATATATGTTTCTTCGTACTGAACTTCAGTAAGGACGCCGAGAAAAAGCTCTCCATTCTCTCGAACAAATCTTTGCAGCGAGAAAACTGGAAGAAGACGTGGGAAGCTCACATGAATAGGCTTTCACGTGCAGAATAAATAAGGAAAAGTAGCAGCATGGGATTATATTAGAAACGTGATTTCATCATGCAAAGCTTACTTAAGTTAATCAATTAAAAAGTCACGTGAACAGCAGCAAGTTAAAACGTCCAGAAGCATTCCAATGAGAATTCATACATCATTCACGCCTCTCACAATCCAGCACATACACGCCTCAAACTCTCAACAAACTCTCACCTATATATAGATGCATCCATTCATCAAAGGAGGAGGCGTGGTTTTGCAACTAAGAGAGCAAAAATCTGAACGTGAAGAATGCAGAAATCTGGACGTGGAGAACGAGATTCCTGAAGCATTTTGTCCATAAATTCTTCTTCAATTAATATCTCCATGGCAGCTTAATCCAACCATGGTGGCTAGCTGAAAGTTGGAAAATCCCAGATGAAGATTTGAGCTCTATTTTTCCTACAAAAATTGGATAATTATTTCTTGTCATCTCTTTTAATCTCCAGCATTAAATCTTTGATTAATTTGACTAGGTTTAGTTAATTGATTTAGGAATTTAGTTGCTGAACTTTTATTAATTTATTTTATGAATTGAAGTTGATTTTGGAATTTTGGTTTTGATTATCATATGCTTATAGAAATTCCAGAATTAATGTGCAATTTGCTTTCAAATTCCTCTTGATTTTGGTTAATTGATACAATGGTTATTGGATTAATTAACCAGAATTTGTGTGCAATTAAAGGTTTGAGGAATTAATTAATCTAATTGGTAAATTAGTATCCTAAGTAAATTGTGCATGTGCTTGAATTTGGTTAAAGTGCATTCTTGTTCTTAATTCAATTAATTAGTTATTCAAGGTTTCTTGTGGTTGCAAATTCCTTGTATAATTAATAAATTGAGTCTTGGATGGTTATTCAAGAATCTTTATAAGGAATACACTAAAAAGCAAGGAATTAATTCCAATTTTGGTAAACTAAATCAAGGGCAAGGATAATTGAATTCTAGGGAGTCCAATGCAAAGCTAGCTACCATATTCTCTTAGTTGATCATCTCATTTAGTTTTAAGTTTCTTTTGATTTTTGTCAAATAAATTTAGTTCAATTTAATTCTAGTACTTCAACCCCAAATTTAGTTTCAGTAGCAATACTTAAGATAACTTTTCCATAAACAAATTAAGGCATAAACTCCAAGGGAGATGACCTAGGATTGCACCATTAACTATAAAAATTTATTTCGCTTCCTAGTTTTATTTGAGATTGAACAACACAATCGTCAAAGGCCAAAAGAGGAAAGTGGGAAACTAAGGAAGACAATAGTACTTCTTAAGAAAGGTAGCTCTCCATCCTTTCTTGTATGCATTTCTTAGTTGTTTGAATGTCATTAAATGCTTGTATGTATGTTTGAATCATGAAATATGCCTTTAGCTATTTGTTTGATGTTATGATACCATTATACTTCTTGAATTGTATTTGGAATGTGACTTTGCTCTTAATGGGTGAGGTAAAACCAAAAGTCTATTGGAATGAGTGAGACAAAGCTAAAAGTCTTTTTGGGATGAATGAGGCTAAGTCAGAAGCCCTTAGGAAATTGTGAGGCTAATCCAAGAGTCCCAAATAGTTGGGTAAGGCTAAACCAAAAGTCCCTAAAGCTTGATTTTGATCTTGACATATTTATGTGATCTTGAAAACATGTTTATGTTTGATTCTTGGAAGCTTTTGGTGCATACTTGTATTTTTTGACATGATAATATGCCATGTATGCTTACTTGAAGGGTGAAAAAGCTATTAGGATTCTTTGAATTTTACTCTCTCCCATTTTTCATCTAACTTTGTCTAGATAAAGGTTATGGAGCAAAGTATAGGAGCCATGGAGCATGAATGATAATACTTTGATAATAAAATAGCATATTGTATAATTTGATGTTAAAGTAGATATGTATAAGCTATTTTATGAGATGTAATGTTATAAACATGTGTAAAAGTATATGAATATGTCATATGTAATGAATTTAAAGCAAAATATATAAAAATGTATGATTTTGACATCCTTGAACCATAATGCCTATGTGTATTTATGCAAGTGAAATGGTGAACATGAGTTCCATGAGAATTTGGACCTATTGTGATGCTTCTACATGTTGTGTTTAAGCTTTTGGACTTACTCAAATTATCATGGTTCCAATAGAAAGCCATTTGGTATCATTTAGAGCTATATGGTTATTATTTCAAGTCATATTTTGCTCTTAAATCAAAACTAGACCAAATGAATGAGTTTTGGCATGAATTTGGCAAACATATAGATCTCATTGCTAAAGAGCAAAATTTTTGGAGCTCTGTGGAATATCCTATGATTTTTTAAAATTGGTCAAATTATGCAGAAACTATTAAGGTATTATACTACTGGATAGTATGGTTTTTAGTGTCTTTAGTAGGCCAAATAAAATCTAATCCTCATGAAATTTTACAAACATGTAGTTGGCATCATAAACTTTCTACAGCCACTAAGAGCACTCAATTTGGAGTTCTCTATAGTGAGATATGAATTTTTAAAGTTGCATGTCTGCTGTAGTAACAGAAAAAGACCCCAGTTACTATTCCATTAGTTTTCGTGGGCCAAATGATCTTGTCTTAATTTAAAATTTTTACAGTAGTTATAATACATCCTAAGCTTTCCAAAAAGTCATAATTTGCATGATTTATAATTTTTTTAAATTAGTTATGAATTTTCAAATTTCTAGACATAATATGAAATGGCATGGAAGTTGTTCTCTTGACTAGTTTTGATGTATATGTTACAAACCTGAATTCCATATCTTATTTTGTGATGTTTCTAGTTGAGCAAGTGTATTAAGGATGATTAGCATTAAACCATGTCCAATTAAAGGTTGAGATAATATCTTGTAGACAAGGTCCAAGATCTTGTCAACAAAATCTTGCATTTTGTACTATGAAATTTAAGACTTTGTCAACAAGATTTTCTATCAGTTATACAAGGTCCTCTAATATAGCAAGCTATAATGTATGATATGTGATGGTGTGACATAAGCAAAATTAGATTTTGTTTTTAAACGCATTCATATAAAGAAAAGAAATGGATTAGAACATCAAAAGCTAAATGATCTTATTTATATTACTTATAATTTGTATTTGAAGAACAAGTACGTAAATAATACTCAACATTTTTGTCGTTCACTCTTTTTAGCATAATTGAATATTTATTTAATGTTTCTAATTTTGTGTGGTTTATTTTAGCTCGCAATACAAGAAGAAAACCAATAATTCTATTGATTATGAATCCATTGACAATGTCGAGTTTTAGATAGCTGAAGAAGTAGCTATTGATTTTGATGGTCTAAACCTTGAGAATGAGAATTTTATTTATAAAAACAATACAATTCCAATAGTTGGTGAATCAGTAAGACAACAATAAGGTTTATATTACTATTTTCTTTCAATATTTGATATTATATAAGTATTATTCTCATGCATAATTTTATTTTTAATTTATTTAATTAGATGTTAAAGAAATGGATATTGCAGACCAACTAATTATGGAATCACTTGATGATTTTAGAGTTAGATATGATGATGATCATGGCGTTTGTTCTATTTTAAATGCAAATGAACTGGCATGTGATGGATTTAACCTCAATGAATATTATGATGATTGATTGCTAATTGATTACTAAGTTTAATTTATGATTATGGATGTCGTATGGATATTGACTTCTTTGGATTTGAATGTTAAGTCATGTTTGATCTTGTAGAATTTATTTGTATTGGCTTCTACTTATTTATTTTATAAGATTTGTAATATATAAATTTTAAATATATATATTTAATTACCATTAGTTTGACTATGATTCAATTACAATTAGATTAATGAATCTTAAACTAGTATCTCTACCATATCAATGATCAATCCAATTTTAAAAATATTATTAATAAGAATCTTGTCTAGCCCCTATATTTCACAACAATGACTTTGGTTATCTTATCACCATTTTTTACTTCAAAGAGAGAGAATAAAGATAGAGGAAGTACAAGTTCAACTTCATGCATATGCATTTTTCATCATCTTAGCAGTATCCAAGCATGGCACAAGCATCATTTAGCACACAAAAGAAGAAAAACACTAAACTAACAAAACCCAAAATTTGTCATCTTTTATATAGAGAAAGAAAACAAGATATAAGGAAGATAAGAGAATGGATTAACCAATAATGATGCTCAATAAGACAAGGAGGTTGTCTTACCTTGGGGCTAATTGAAATGCAAGCTCAAATCTTCAAAACTCCTTTACTTTTCCTTTCCTTAATTGCGCTTCTTTCTTTTTATCTCGTAGCTCTCAGTTTCCCATCTCTCTCTCACACACACAAAAGTTTTTTTGAAAGAGCAAAAAGTAAGGTAATTTGAAGGGTTTTAATAGGAGTGAATCAATGCATGGGATTTTTAGAAATATTCCACAAATCTAGCTCCTGGATGCATATTGACAGTGGGGTCAAAGATTTTTCTAACATTTTCCTTTTTATAGATAAAAATGGTATCTTTTCTGGAAATTAGTTTCCTAAGTATTGATCTCATAATTTTATCTTATTTCATAATCAGAGAAATATACACATTAAATACTTATTATTCTCTAAAAATTCTAATTAATTTCAAAAAATTCTAGAAAATTTCCTTTATTCTTTATAAACATAAAATACATTAAATTTCATATAATTGGCCATATATCAAATCCTTATTATTGTCTTAACATTATTTAATTTCCTTTAGATTATGCAATTATTATCAAATAATTCCGAAGATGTTATAAAGTCAATTGGATCCAAAGATTAAAATCTTAGAGAAAGGAAAAGAGTAAATAATGAAGATGATCATACTAAGGAAGCAAGTTCTCTAAAAGAGACCAAAGATATAACTAATTATAAAACTTCAGAAGATAATCAAGTATCTTGGAACATGTAAATCAAGAGATTATGATCAGTTATGTCACTATAAGAAAAAGATGGAAGTAATAAGATACAGTTATTGACAACTATTGTTATTGAAATAATAAAACAAAATGAGGATCTTGAATAAGCATTTTTCAAAGAATGTAGACATAGAAATTATTTCCCATATATTTTTATAGAAATGTTTGGATTAGAATTCATCATAGTTGTCAAGTACATTGATGATTGAATATTATTCAAACTCTTAAAGAGTTTTAAAAAAATAGGTAATGGTTCAAAAAAAGAATTTGGAATGAAAGATCTTGAAAAAATAAGGTTTTGTCTCAGCTTGCAAATTGAGTACTTAACAAGTAAAATTCTTCTTCATAAATTCACTTATATTGAAATATCCTAATGCAAATCTGTATGGATAAAGCATATCAATCAAACACCCCAATGGTCATAATGTCATTAGTTTTAAATAAAGATCCTTTTAATCCTCAAGAAAATGGTGAAGAATGTAACACCCCATAATTAATTAAGGTGTTAATCACGGATTAGATTAATTAGGAATAATTAATATGGGATAATTGGGCAAGTTAAGTGAATGGAGATTTTAGAGAAATAAATTATTAATATGGGTTTGAGATTTAATTGGAAGAGAAATTTCATCTAGGCCCAAATTAATGTAGGAGGTCATGATAAGAGGCTAATGGGGGCTCAATCAGCTAGGTGTAAGCCCAATATAATTCAATCTGATAGAGGCCTAATATCTATCTTGTATAGACTCTTATAATTGGCCCAATAACCCTTGTGCAGACCCAAAACCTTTGAGCTCTTAAAACTTGTTCTGGTCCAATGGAATTTCAGCAGCCCAATGCATAAGAGTTAGCCCAACAAGCTAAAATCTAAAGCCCAAATGGAGATGGACCTTAGAGCAACCCATGACCCATATTTAACCCAACTTAAACCCAACTAAAACCCTAAATGCTTCAGCCACTATCCCATTTTTCTGAAACACAAAGGAGAAAATCGGAGGTCCAAATGGGAGGTTAGGGTTCTTGGCCTAAATCCACATTTTCTCACATTTAGAGCAAGATTCAACCAAGGTAATAGTTATATAACTTAATCCTCTCATCTTTCTCTTCATTTTGGTTTGATTAGTTTTTCATTTGGAGTATTTTCACCATACCCAAAATCTAAAATGTGGGTGTTTGGAGATTTTCTTGATGAAATTCGTAGGTTGAGGCTAGAGCTGTCATTAGATAAGTATGAACTCTTCTTTTTGAGGTAATTCTGCTGATTTGAGACCCTAATGACTTGATTGTAATATAGGTATTAATTTTGTACAAATTTGATTAGGATTTTGGATGAAATATTGACCTTTTCTGGTAGAGGATACTTCAATCTGAATTTGGGACTTGTAGTGGCTGGGTAAGTGATTCTTAGGTAGTCTTTAGCATTTTAAATTTTTTGGGTACTGATTGCAACTATTAATGATGAATTAGAGTAGTTATTCTATGATGCTATAGTTATAGGGGGATTTCTGCACCATTGATAACTGTTGAAATTGTCTATAAGTGAGGTAACCAGGTTTATATTAATTCCATGTATATATATCTGATTTAATTTCATATGTTGCTATACATGAATGATTTGAAATGTTGAATGAATTGGTTGGCTATCTGTTGAATTATGATTGGACCTTGTGAGTTCATGGTGGAGCTGTGGTGCGGCTGCCACCCGTGCATGTGCTTCGATCGGGCACCGGGTTATGATCAAACCCCAGATGCACTGAGTCCTGGTTGTGCTCAATGAGGAGTTGGTGCCGTGGATGGGCCTTTCCAGGGTTAATGGCCTTTAACATGTGAAAATATGATTGCTAGTATAAGATAGTAATCATGATAGTCTACTTGTTTCATTTACTAATATGACTAGTATTTTGTTGTTGCTTATGTAAAATTATGCATGTATGCTAATTAAACTGGAATATATGATGGAATTGCCTTAATTACTGAGATTTATATCTCACCCCGTTTTATGAGATTAATATTTCAGGTGAAGGTTCTTTTGGTAAGGATAAGGGGAAGCAAGTGGATGAAAATCCATGAGCTCTGGCATATAGGGTGAAGGCTACACTTAGGTTGACTTATTTAGTGTAGATGCTAAATTTTGTATTCTCTATGGTATAGCAGCATCATGTATTCATGTTGCCAAATGTAGGCGTTTATATTTTGCCTTGTTGAAATGTAACCATTAAGGATTTAAGTCTCATTATAGTTGGATATTGATGTATGAACTTATAGCATCATATACATAGCTTTGTTGAATTTGTGATATGGTTTACCATTTGGAAATTGTAGTCATGTGATGCATTGGATGTGGACAAAAACTGTTGATGAATGAAATCTCTATGGAATGTGTATGGAATGTTAATTGTTGTTAATGCATGAGTTATTGCTGTCATTAATCTATAATTGTGCTGATATGAGATAATTGGGCAAGTAGGATATAATATCGAAGTTTTGAATTGGTAATGGAGAGTTAAATAGGTAAATAAGGTGCATAAACACTATTAGAGTTGCATAATTTAAGGTAGAGTGACCCTAGGGGGTTATTGAAGGGAGAGTGGAGAGTTGAAGGCAAGGTTTTAAGAGTAGTAGGATTAGAAGGCATTTGGCTGCGGCCAAAATATTGTTAGCCGCGGCCAATAGTGGCGAAGTTGCCCAGGGAGAGTCTCAGGGAGTAATTCGCCGCAGCGAAATATGAGAGGCTAAACTGGGAGTCGTCCAAAGAGAAATTCACTATGGCGAAGTGGGTAATTGGCTGCAGTGAACTTTTGTGAAAATGAGCTAAGCATTCCAAAGAGGAATTAGCCACGGCAAAATGAAGTATTGGTCACGGCCAATAGCAAGAGGTGAGCGAGGGAAGTTCCAGGAGGCTTTTTCACCGCAGTGCTATGTAGGTTAGCCGCGACGGAATTAGTAATGATGCGATGGGTGAAGCCGAGGGGAATTGGCCGCGGCTAAGGGGAAATTGGCCACAGCAAATGTCCTGAAATTCCTATATTGACTAGGAAATCTTGGTTTTCCATATTGTAACCTCAAGGGATGACTTGTAAACATTGATAGAAGATAAATATGAGTTAAAAATGATAGGTAATAGAATCAAGGCTCATAAATGAATGTTCGTTTCCCCTGATGTATGTAAGTATTGGTAATTATATGGTTGATGACTCTAATAAAATTAAAGTTCAAATTTTCCCATATTTCCATAATGTAATTAGTCTTAATGCCATGTAACCCTATTTTATGGTTATTAATTACATATTTAACCTTAATTACAATGATTAGAAGATAGGGTCGTCTCAAAGAACTCCTTGGTCTTGAAGTACCATATCTTAGTGCTATATAAGCATTAATATATCTTGTAAACTCAACACAACTTGATACTGTATTTACTATAAACTTATTAGCAAAATTTAGTTCTTTTCCAAAGAAGACATTGGAATAGAGTTAAGCATTTATTGCAATATCTCCAAATAGCCATTAGGATAAGGTTGTTTTATTCAATTGACTGTGGATCACAATTGATCGAGCATGCAAATATAGGATACTTATTCAATTCACATAAAGTTCGATCTTAGATTAGTTATTTATTTATATGTGTGATACACCTATATCATATCACTTTACAAAACAAACTTTAATTGTTAGCTCATCAAAACATATAGAAATAATTGTAGTGCATAAAGCAAGTCAATCATATATTTGGCTATCCAGAAGATATGTGGCTTACCTTTAAAAAAAAGATTCCTATAATATTATACAAAGAAAATGAAATTTGCACCCAGTTAAAAAGAGGATATATCCAAAGAAATAGAATGAAATATATTTTATCAAAATTCCTTTTCACTCATAATTTTTAAAAGAATTGTGATATTATTTACTAAAGCTCACTAATTACCACATTTAAGAAATTAGTGTACAACATTAGAATACATGGATTTAAAAACATAAAATGACGTTATCATGAAGGGGAGTTTACAATGCACTTATTCTTTTTTCTTTACGAAGGTTTTGCCCATTGAATTTTCTTAATAAAGATTTTAATGTGGCATCTTATCATTTATATATAGATATTATATATTCTTTTTCATTTACTAAGTTTTTGTCTTACTGTATTTTCTTTAATAAAGTTGTAATAAGACATATTATTCAATAATAGACCTCCAATAAAGAGTATTGTAAATAATATAGTTATGTACATAATGTTCATATGCCCAAAAAAATCTAAGGTACATAAAAAATAAGATCAATTTATTATTTATGTGGATGATTATAACTTCAAAAAGACATTTTAGAATTCCTTTTGAGTTTATATAGATTAATTTTTTATTTATATTATCATAACTTTTAAATTGATCTTTATAATTAAAGGCCATGTGCTAATTATCTCTAAAAAACAAATGAAAAATATTTCTCTTCTTATTTTTTTTTCTTACTTTTATTAAAAAATACGATAACGTAGTGCTTAGTGCCAAGATTTTCTGATATATCAAATTCCGGAGCGTGGCGTGGCGCTGCGTTTGGAATGTAGTTGTGGCTCTTTGTAGGTGAACCAGAAGATATTTTGCCCCCGCGAGGATAACGAAGGTGAGACTCGGGACGGAAAACAAGCAGAAGCTGAAGCAAAAGCTATTTCTTTTGTGGCCTGAGTCTGGGCTCATATTTCTGTTTGTGGAATTAGGTTCTAACTATTTTCTCTAAGATTATGTCCAGTGTTTTCCGGACAGTGTGATGGCTTTTGTTCCCAGTCGTCAGCTTTACCCAGCAGCAACATTCTTCGATTCGTTTCAGAGCTCCTCGAAATCTTATTGCCTCCATTTCTTCAGGTGCACTTCATCAGTTCTTTTGGAAACGCAAACTTTCTATGCATCACGAAACTGGGTTATTTATGCTTCAATCAGTGGACAAAGACCCGCTAGGAATAGGCGTCTAGCTAGCTTAAAAAAATCCATATTTCAATCTAGCCCCAGCGAAAACTTATGTAGTCACAGTTGGTTGAAAAAATGGAACGAGCCCTGCCAAAAAAATCGTCCAAAACCGCCTCGCGCTGTTGCAGATTACCGAGATTCTGAAAATGGGCATGCGTCAAATTTGGGTTTGTTGAAGAGTGAGAATGATAGTAATAGTGATAGTGACGATGGTAGTGGCCGTCGTGGTGGTAGTAGTACGATGGAGAGGATTGTGGAGAAATTGAAGAAATTTGGCTATGTTGATGATGGTATTGAGAAGCAAGACAGAACAGCAGAGAGAGTAATAGACAAAGGGTCTGTAGAGGACATATTTTACGTAGAGGAAGGAATGTTGCCGAATCCGCAAGGTGGTTTTTCACCAGAATCTCCATTGGGGATAGGCGATTTTAGAGCTGATGGGGAGGTGAGGTTTCCATGGGAAAAGCGGAAGGAGAAAGGGGAAGAAGTGAAAATTTCTGAGAGGAGCAGAAGTAAGACATCTTTAGCAGAACTGACTCTTCCTGAATCAGAACTAAGGAGGCTGAGAAATTTGACATTTCAGAAGAAGCATAAGACAAGAATTGGGGGCGGTGGAGTTACTCAAGCTGTTGTTGACATGATTCATGAGAGGTGGAAGACATCGGAGATTGTGAGGCTTAAATTTGAAGGTGCTTCTGCACTTAACATGAGAAGGATGCATGAGATACTGGAGGTTTGCTTTTTGCCCTTAGCTTTATGTGCATACAACCTTGTAAAGACTTTTTTTTTTCTCCTTAAATACCAAATTTTGTGAAATATATATATATATATATATATATATGTGTGTGTGTGTGTGTGTGTGTGTGTAAAAATAGAAGCAAATGGAAACAGATATTGAACAACGAATAAACTCATGAACTTGGAAGCCCTTTTCCTCAATCACAAATTTTGTTAGAAGAGTCCAATTATTCACAGGGATCGAGTTGAATGATGTTTGATTAGAACTTTTGGGTTGCCCATGCTATGTTGTTTTTAGTATCTAAAGTGATTGTGTACGCCATCAGTCTGAAAAAAATACCAGGATGTATATTTTAATTAAACTATATTTTTTTTATTAAGTTTCTTTGGATGCCTCATTCTTAGATCATCCATAACCTTTTCTATTGTCTTGTTGATTTTTAAAATCATGTTCAGAGAAAAACTGGTGGTCTGGTGATCTGGAGATCTGGCAACTCTGTTTCCTTATACAGGGGTGTGAGCTATGAGCTGCCTTCAGAACAACTGAACAAACAAATATACAAGAAAAGCAAGGATTCTTCAAACTTTTTACCACTACCTTCAAATAATGTTGTTGGGAAAGCATCTGATGTTGCTTCTAACACTGGGATGAGTGCACAGTTAGAAGACTTGGAAACTACAAATGAGCAGAAGGAAAGAGTATCAATACCAGAAGTCAAATATGAAGATGAAGTAGACAAATTATTGGATAGTCTGGGTCCTAGGTACACGGATTGGCCTGGATGTGATCCTCTGCCTGTGGATGCAGATATGCTTCCTGCAACTGTTCCTGGTTTCCGACCTCCCTTCAGAGTTCTTCCTTTTGGTGTGAGATCCTCTCTTGGTTTGAGGGAGGCAACTGATCTACGAAGGGTTGCTAGGACCCTACCTCCACATTTTGCATTAGGTGCATTATTGTTGCCCTTATTGCACATGTAGTTTAGAATTTTATTTTGATTTTGTATTATTTCAATTTATATAGGTAGAAACAAACAGCTTCAAGGTTTAGCTGCAGCCATAATTAAATTGTGGGAAAAAAGTTCAATTGCAAAGATTGCTCTCAAACGTGGTGTGCAACTAACCACCAGTGAGAGAATGGCAGAAGAGATCAAGGTGATAAATCATACCTTTACTGACTTCATTGGTAATTTCTGTTACCTGATAGCTTCCTCCTCTTTTTTTTTTTTTTTTTAAGTAAATATTCAGCTAAATTTATAGCTGGCATGGCAGTTGCTGATGGGTGATTTTTCCTTTTATGTTTACAAAATGTGCGTGTTTTCCTAGCAGCATCTATTCGACAGACATTATAATTTACAAGCATGAAACCATTGTTAAGTCTCAAGAGTTTAAATATTGATCCCTCTAATAAATATCCCTTTCCCTAGTTAAGAAGATCCATATTCCATTATGGACACGTATAACTTTTTTTCTGTTTTAAATCCCATTTATTTATCTTAGTCTACATCCACTTCTCCTTTTTATGACAATGTCACTAATAGTAATGAGGTATTGACCCACAATTTCGTTTTCTGTTTTTGATCCCTGTGATTTAAGAAATAATAACATAATGGGGAGCTTCTTAGTTCAGGGTCCATGTGGGCTAATCTAATTGTGAACTTTCATCAGAGAAGATAATGCTTTTGCTTTGTAATGAATAAAAATAACATAATGCAGAGAATTCAGTTGGAGAAGTGCCTTCCCGCAAATAGATATTGCCTCCTTTTACAAAGAAAGAAGAAAAAAAATACTCCCAAAAAGAAAAAGAGGGTTCATGATGCAGTATACACTAGCATCAATAGCCATGTTCCCATAGTTTTAAAGTTTAAGTTGGATCAATATTCTGGTTTAATTGTGATTATGAGTTGGTTGCAATATATCAAAGATCCTAGAAGGTCACATTTATTCAGGTGTTATTTGGGTTCTTTGTTGATATCGAAGTTTCCCTTATGGGTTTGGTAATAATAGAGGGTCCGAATCCTTATTACTATTATATGAGGATTTATGCCTGATTCTTGTGAGACAGGTTATAGAAGGTTTATTTAGATGTTTGAAATGCTTTCTTCTACATAGAGTGATCAGATTTGTGAAATATGGCTGAAAATAGCTTTCTTAGTAGTGTGACACAACCAAACCCTAGGTGTGATTTCTAATTTGTTTCCTTCTTCTTCTCAACTTCTACTAAAGTTTTGTTAGTTTCCTACACTTTCCACATTTGATTTCTTTGGATGAATATCATTAAAAATCCAATCTACAAAACACTAATTGTTCCTTGCTTGATTGTACCCTGAACATGTCAAACCCAAAACCTTTTTCCTGCAGGTTCTGTTCACAGCGCCCAAAGAGCCACTAAATTAAGTCTAAAACCACACCCTGTTGCCTGCATTTTGTCCATCTCCAAACATACCACCCAATGAGACTTATCTCTGATTTTCTGGCTACTAAACCCTAACCTTGCTGTGATACATCGGTTCAATGGATCAAACTGGTTAGTTTTGTATTCCTATGATTTGATCTTGTTTTGTGCTGTCGTAATCTACATTTGCAATCTTCAAAGAAAAAGGGTTGGAACCAGGTCTCTTTACATTGCAGATGTACTTGCTTATTTCAGAATCCTCAAAATGAATAGACCAAAATGCTTTACTTCTAACATATATGCATATAGTGATGTTTCTTTGGTGAAAGACATCACCCACGCAGCTTGAATGTATTTACAAGCAATAGGAGCAACTCATTTATAGGCTAAGAACCAAGGGGAGATAAGGTCCCTAACACATGGCCATTAGATAGTGGAAAAAGAAACTGATGGATAAATACAACAACAACAACAACAAATAACCTTTTCCCACTGAGTGGAATCGGCAACATAGATTAAACAACGTCAGAAAGTTTTATTATAAACCATTTAAATATAAATCTTTCTTAATAATTTTGCTTATAGTTTTTCGTAGTCTCCCTCTACCTCTAATTATTAGGCTACTCTCTATCTGATCTACTCTTTTTACTGGAACTTCTATATGTTTTCTCCACACATGTCCAAACCATCTAAGGTGCGATTCTACCATCTTTTTCACTATAAGTGCGCTCCCAAATTTCTTTCTAATGTATTCATTTCTCATTCTATCTTATTTGGTATGTCCATTCATTCCACGCAACATTCTCATCTTTGCAACATTGAACTTATTCTCTTGTTAGTTTTTTATTACCCAACACTCAATCCTATACACCATTGCCGCTCTTATAGCTGTGCGGTAACATTTACCCGTAAATTTGAGCGGTACTCTTCTATCTGTAATAGCACCCAAAATATTCCTTCATTTCATCCACCTCTCTTGAATCTTATGGTTTACATCTTCCTCTATTTTTCCATCCTATTGTATGATGGATCTAAGATACTTAAATTGAGTGACTTGTGCTATGGTGTGTTATCTGATTTTCACTTCTACTTTAGAATTAGTGCACCTCTTGTAAAACTTACATTACATATATTCCATTTTATCCATCCAAACTGATGGATAAAAAAAAAGAATGTCCTATAAATGCAAATAATTAAAAATTATATCAAGAATTGCACACACCCCTTCAAGCTAGGGAGTATATGTTAATCATGCCCAACTTAGATAAGTGAACATAAAACTGGGTTCTCGGAATCGCTTTGGTCATAACATCAATTATTTGTTGATGTGTAGGTACATAAATCATGTCAATGATCCCTTTTTCTTTTCTTTGATAAAATGGCTATCAACTTCAACATGCTTCGTTCTATTATGATAGGTTGTGTTATTTAGTTTACAATGCTTATTGTTGCCTAGTTGTCGCACAATAACTTGATGGATGTTGAAGTAGAAAATTGAAATTCTTCAAGGAGTTTTTTTAACCATATACCTTCATAAATTCCATGAGCCATAGGCTAATATCAGCTTTGGTACTACTTTAGGCTAGAACTGACTGCTTTTTGCTCTCCCAAATAACAAGTTTATCTTGGATATAGGTGCAATACCCTAATGTTTGCCTCCTATTATAAGTGAGAAATCCATCCTAGTCCGCATTAGAGAACATCTCTATGATTTTATTGGTTCCTTTCTTGAAAAATAACCGCCTTCTTGGTGTCATTTTTAAATATTGGAGTATTCTGTTGACTGCTTTAAGGTGTTATTCATCGGAGTTGTTCTTAAATTTGCTTGCCACACTAACTCCAAAACTGATATTTGGTCTTGTATGAGAAAGATATATCAATTTTCCCACTAATCTTTGGTATGTTCCTTTATCAAATGGAGTTTTTCTTTGTCCCAAGTTTATTTGGTGGATCCATAAGAGTATTGGCAGATGTACAATCAAGCATACTAGTATCCTTAAGCAAGTCAAGAGTATATTTTATTTGGGATATAGAAATCCGTTGGCTAGAATAAGCCATCTTCATACTTAGGAAATATTTTATAGCACCCACGTCTTTAATTTCAAATTCCTTGCTCAAGACTTTCTTGAGATTGATGACATCTTCCTCATTATTTTTTGTCACAATTATATCATCTATATATATAATCAGAATAGTAGTCATACCACCAAATGCTTTAATAAACAAGGTGTAATCAATCTGGCCTTAGGTGAACCCAAGTCTTTTTATTGCCTTAATAAACCTTTCAAACCAAGCTCCTAAAGATTGCTTGAATCCCTAGAAAGATTTTTGGAGCTTGTGCACCAACTTGGCATTGTTGGGATTCTTCAAACTAAGAGATGTCTCCATGTAGACTTCCTCATCCTGGTCCCCATTGAAAAATGCATTCTTAACATCTAGTTGATAATGCTTCGTTTTGAGATTTGTTGTTATGGATAGGAGGACCCGAATGGTATTTAGTTTTGCAACAGAGGCAAATATCTCCTTATAGTCTATTCCTTATGTCTAAGTAAAGCTTTAAGCGACCATCTTTGCCTTGTATCTGTTAGTATTTCCATTAGCTTTTTATTCCCATAGGTTGCTTCCCTTGAGGTTTCTAAGTGAGTTGCCATGTGCCATTCATTTTAGAGCATGGAACTCTTTGTTTACAACATCTCTCCTTTTTGGGTGTTGAAGAGCTTCTTCTATACTATTAGGAATTTCAATGCCATCCAGATTTGTAGTAAATGCCGGTAACTTGGAGACAACTTCTCATAGGATACAAAGTGAGAGATGGGATGCTGAGTGCTCTAATTCCTTTCTATATGCAATAGGGAGGTGAAGATCATTAGATAAACTCAATTCATCAGAAGAAGCTTTAGAATTAGCTTTACCTTGATTACTTTGTGTTCTTTTAATAAGAGTTGGATTCAAGTTAGGTTGGCAATGCTCTTGAATTGTGCATTGCTACTTAACTTGCTTATTGCGCCATGAATACACCTTAGGCTATTGTTGATCCCTTGGTTCATGTTTTTGGAAGCCTTGGGTTCAAGCATAGGCTTGGGTTTAGGCAAAAAACTAGGCATAGGCTCGGGTGTAGGAGGAACATGGGCCTAAAGCTTATATTCTTCCTTAATAATGGCTAGAATCTCCCCGAGTTTGGGGATAATATGGCATCTGTTCAAGAAAGGTTATATCCATGGAGGTATAAAATTTTCAAGTAATGGGAGAGTAACACTTGTACATTTTTTTGGTGTTGAGAATACCGGAGAAAAATATGCTAGGCAGATTTGGGATCAAATTTACTCCTTTGTTGTTGAAGAATATGGACACATGTAGAACACTTAAACACCTTTAAAAGGAGGTCAATGATGACATGGATTTGAGGAAAGGCTTTAAGGAGGGCTTGACAAGGAGAATCAAACTTGAGAGTTCTTGAGGGTATCCTGTAGATAAGACAGGCTGTAGTTAGAACAACTTTCCCCAGAATTGTTTAGAAACATTATTTGTGACCATGAGGCACATGGCAATTTGAAGAGGGTGTATATTCTTCCTTTCAACTTTACCATTTTGCTAAGGAGTGTAGATTCAAGAACTTTGATGAATAATACCATTTTTGAGAAAAAAATTCAAAAGAGCATAATTAAAATAGTCCTTAGCATTTTCAATCTTGAAAATTTGAATTTGAATATGAAATTGATTTTTAATCATGGAATGGAAGTTTTTGACAATAAAAACCATTTCAAACTTGTCTTTCCTATGAAATACCCAAGTGATGCGAGTGTAATCATCAATAAAAGATAAGAACCAACGAGCATTGGTTACATTTTGAGCATAAGATGCCCTTAAATGTACTATGAATGACAGAAAATTGGTGAGATGGGTTATAATCATGTGTAGGATAAGTGCTACAACAGTGTTTTGATAATCAACAAACCTAACATTGGAAAAACTTTGGACTTTTATTGATAAATAGAGAAGGAAACATTTTTGCCAAGTACATTAGGTTTAGGTGACCCAAGTGTTAATGCCATAACATAACAATGCAATCAGAATTGGTTACTGGGGAGTTGACATGATAGGTATGAGTAATCTTATTGTTGACTTTGATTTGGTACAAACCTCTATTCTTTATTGCCAATCGTCGTCCCTAAATCCAAATCTTGAAACAAACATTCAGAGGAAGAGAATTTAGCAATACATTGCAAATCATGAGTAAGCTTGCTGATTGACAACAAATTGCAAGATAAATTTGGAACCAAGAGAATGGATTCAAGTGTCAAGACTTCAAAAATTTTCACCCTTCCAATCCTTGTTACCATAGATAGAGACCCATCAGCAATTCTCACTTCATAATTATTATGGCAAGGCTTGCATTCATAGAATAATGAGGCATCTCTAGTCATATGATTTAAAGCACTGGAATCAATTATTCAGGAGGCTACATATCTTGCTCAAGCATGAAGTGCATTTAAGAAAGTACCTTTCTAAGCTGTGGTATCGGTCGCAACAACGGAAGTAGATAATGAACCTTGGCTGATCAACTTTTGAAGCCATTCTACTTACTCCTTGCTGAAAAATGCAGGTTCATTAGGAGTTTTTCCAACTCCTTTTGAGGAGGCAACATATCCCTTGCTAGCTATCTCTTTGGTGGGTTTCCAATTAGCCTGCTTGCCATGTAACTTCCTAGAAGTTTCATGAGTATGGCTTGTGCATATTTTTAGTGTTCTAGTTGACATTTTGAAATAAAAGAGCAGAATCTTTAGGTGCAACAATGGATAAAGAAGTCCCCATCATGAGCTTTTGCCTGCTCTCTTCCTTTCATACCTCTTGAGATTGGCTTTTCTGAGTAATGGTAGACGCTTGATACCAAAGATTCTTCCTTGGACTTCATCCAGAGATTTATTCAAGCCTGAGTTACAGGTAACTCAGGACATGACCAATCTAGATTCTTAAAGACGTCCAATTGTTTCCAAAGGCAGGTTAGCTTAGTAAAATATTGAGTTACAAGTAACTCATCTTGTTTGAGATCATGAAGGGTGCCTTTGATCTCAAAAAGTTCAGCAGTATTGTCTTTGTTGGGATAAGTCTCCTTTATATAATAGTCTAAATCTCATGGACAGTATTGTGGAACATGAAGTCTTGCCTAATGTCATTGTCCATGGTATTAACTAACTAGGATATGACCATATTATTTTCTGCGTTCCACACTTTATACTTTGGACCTTTCTTCTCTAGAGGAATGGTTGTTCCAATGACGTAGTCATCTTTCCTTTTTCCCAAGACAAACATCATCATTGACTTGGCTCATTGAAGATAATTGTGGCCATTTAATTTGTGTCCAGTAATTCACTTGAATAGATCCCTCTAATTAGCCATGGCTAGAGAGGTCTTGTGTAGAAGACCCACTCAAAATTTGGCTTGTTTCAAAGGCCAAAACTTTGGACAAAACTGGAAAAAAACAGGGCTAAGAAGGTGATGAGTTGAACACAGCATGAACAAAGTCCAAATGAAGAAGAAGAGTTGGACTTGACAGTACAATGGCCAGCAATAAGTTTTAGGCAAACAGCAACCAGAGGGATGGCATCGTGCACTCTCCCATGCCGGCGCATGGGCAACTAGGCGTGTTGGGACTTGGCGTGTGGTGGCGCGTGTGGTGGCATCTAGAGCTTTGACAACGAGAGTTGGGCGGTTGGCAATGTTTGGGATGGTTGATGGTGTTCGTGTGCCGAAAAGGATAAGGCACAGTCGCCAAGATTATTGGTGTGCCTGTCTATCACTGCAACCTCTCTTACATTCCATCACACTAGCTTCAGAGAAGAAATTGTTGAACCCTAATGAGGGAAATCAAGGAATAGAAGCTTTGAAGAGCTTTGATACCGTGAAGAATGAGCAGAAAGAATTGTGTATTGTATATTGAATGTATTTACAAGCAATAGGAACAACTTATTTATAGGCTAAGAACCAAGGATAGATAAAGTCCTTTACACATGGCCAACAAACAATGGAAAAAGAAACTAATAAATAAATACCCCCAAAAAAAAAGAATTTCCTATAAATGTAAATAATTAGAAAAAATTAAGAATTCTGTAATTGGTGTTATAATGAAATGGCTTTGTAACAAGAGCTTATACAAATGGAGATAAGTGAATCTCTTCTTCCTAGCAAAAGATTCACTCAAGTACCTCACTTCAATATCAAACACTCCAAAGAACACTTCAAGAAAACTTCTCAAAGTAACAAGGAAACTGAACTCAACGCTTGCTCCTGAGAGGCTAGCATCTCTCCACCCAAAAAGACTAAAAAATTCCTTGTCCTTAGCCTTCTCATCAGTCTTTCATTTTAAAGCCTTGTTCCAACTGCTCCCCAATAACTTCTCTCACTTTTTCCTCGTGAATTTCCTCATTTATCCTTCTTTCTTCCTTTCTTCTATGGGTATAGACATTCATGTTCTGTGCTGGACCTTCAGTTCCTCCTTTTCTTCCTTTTCTCCCTTCTGCACCTCCTTTCTGTCTCTTGTATATTTTGACTGTAGATTTGGGTCCATCAAAAACTCAATAATGATGTGTATGAAACTGCTCCCTAAACCTCTATATATACTAATGGTTAATACTATGACCACACAAAAACACTCGTGCCCTTTTATTTGGGTGCATTATAAGTAACTCTTTTCTTTAACCCACGAGACTTTCCTAAATTCTTAACACTTGTGAAGATTTCAGAGTTTAATGATGCTTTTTTTATTATTCCAAATATTCAACTTGTACATAAACAGATGGGTTGGAGGCTAAAAGATTAGCCAATCCGATCAGCCTAACTAACTAATGAAAATTTTAAATTAAAATTAACTTGTCTTGACCAAAATACAAGGTCAAAATAAAAGCCTAACAATCTAACAAACAGATAAAAATTTAAAATATAATTATCCTAAGGTAAGATAATAAAAAAAGCCTAACAAGATAATGTCTTATAGAATAAATAAAGACTAATATTAAAAAGCTACTAAATAATAATAAAACTAATGTTAGAAGTTTCATAGATACCACTTGCAATAACGCATGTCTTTTAACGTCTACTTTAACATTGACATTCTCCAACAGTTGTCAACCTGCCATTATATAGTTGGGGAGATCAACAAATATAGATTGTCAGCAATCTGAATGTAACATTGTGATGAACTAGACAATGAAGATTAACATGAGAATGGAAGTCAGACGGACAGATTTTTTTATCAGTTTATTGTTAGATGGCAATATGGCAATCGCTATCATCTAATATTCATATGTAGTAGATACTTATTAAAACTACAGTGATAAGGTTGTTTGTTATATTCATAATCATAATTCATTTGTTTTGTTGTAAAATACAAAGGTGATGATTGGTTGAATGCATAATTATTTTTATTTCTGGCTGCAGAAATTAACGGGGGGTACATTACTCTCCAGAAATAAAGACTTCGTCGTCTTCTATCGGGGAAAGAATTTTTTATCAGCAGATGTCACTCAAGCTTTGCTGGAAAGGGAAAGATTGGTAAAGGCAATGCAAGATGAGGAGGAGCAAGCACGATTGAGAGCATCTTCATTGGTTGTACAAAATACTGACACATCAACACAATCAGTGGAGACTGGGACTCTTGGGGAAACTTTGGATGCAGATGCTAAGTGGGGAAAGAGATTGGATGAACATCACGAGGAAAATGTGAAGAGAGAAGTAGAACTACTCCGTCATGCCAAACTTGTTAAAAAGCTAGAACAGAAGCTTGCTTTTGTAAGTTCCTTGTATCAAGGAAGTCTCTTGCTGTCTTCATATTTCAAGCTTTAGATTGATCTCATTATCCTATGCAATGCTCATCAATCACCAAAGGTTTGTTTGATGAAACTAAAAATTCAGAAGAGAATTTAGGTGTTAAGTAGATCTTAAATAAATTATTGAATCGGCCTGAACTGTTTGATAATATTGAATTCTCCTTTTATATGGTAAGGTAATTGGAAAAGCTAATGGAAGTGGCTTTAGAGTATCAATAATTGTTTTGGTGTAGTGGAGGACGTGGCAGCAGTATGAAAGGCTGTAAATGCATACAAGATAATGCCATTACAAGATGCCATTTCAGGATTTTCCTGATTTAGATCCCAATATTTTTGCTTGCCAGGCTGAAAGAAAGCTAATGAGAGCTGAACGAGCCTTAGCGAAGGTGGAGGAATTTTTGAAGCCATCTGAACATCAAGCAGACTCTGAAAGCATAACTGATGAAGAGAGGTTCATGTTTCGCAAGTTAGGATTGCGGATGAAAGCTTTCTTACTCCTCGGTAAAATTTTATCTAGAAGAAGTTATTCTTACTTACACATTAGGACCTTACTGGTTCGCTTTGCCATAGATACATGTGAAAGGGCAAAAATCTTGGTGGAAATTAAGTTACAATTTGTGTGTATGGTTTTCATCCAAAATAATAATAATAATAATAATTTGTATGTAGGGTATTGAAAATATCTGATTCTTAGATTTCTATAACTTGAGAATCTAGTCCTGAAATCTAAAACTACCCCAGAAATTACTTTATCTGCTCTCTACCTCTTTCCTTTACCGTGTGCTTCTCCTGAAAGCCCCTGCCGTTAAATCCCCACCCCAATATTCTATGCTTCAAAAGAACTGAAAAAGCTTTTGCAGAACTCTTAGAAAAGACACCCTTGCTGTAATTAGGGGTACGCTAGTAATGTGTTGTTTATGACAATCTAATCTATGATTGCAGGTAGACGTGGAGTTTTTGATGGTACTGTTGAGAACATGCACTTGCATTGGAAGTACCGGGAACTGGTCAAGATACTGGTAAAGGCTAAAACCTTTGAACAGGTAAAAAAAGTTGCATTAGCACTTGAAGCTGAGTCTAGAGGTATTTTGATTTCGGTGGACAAAGTTTCAAAAGGATATGCTGTGATCGTATATCGGGGAAAAGACTATAAGCGACCTTCAACATTGAGACCAAAGAATCTTTTGACAAAGAGAAAAGCTCTGGCACGATCAATTGAGCTTCAAAGACACGAGGTATCTTTACAAAGTTGTATTTTAATTTATCAATCTTCATTCCTTTCAAGATCTGTAGATAAATAAATACAGGTATCACAAGCATTTCAGCATTCACTATACCAAAACCTAGAAAGCAATTTTTTCTGTTGCTCCAACTGAGGCCGTACTTCTTACTTAAACTTTTTGTTTTCTTTCTAATCCTGATTCGCTTCTTTTTTTGTAGTATCCTGTGGAGGATATCTTTATTTTCCTTTTTGTAACTCTTAAAAGTATTTTCTATTTAAAAAAAAAAAAGAAAGATGAGTCTCTGTTTTTATTTATCTGTCTATTCCTCTATCTCTCATTCTTTGTATGGGTGTGTAAGTGCTTATTTATTTATGCTTATAACTAATTCTCTTAGCTGAGTTATCTCTTTCTGTTCATAACAGGCACTCTTAAACCATATTTCAACTCTGCAAAGTAAAGTGGAGAAAATAAGAGGCGAAATAGTATGGGCTAACTAACCTTCAAATACCTCTAGCATCTCATTCTGCAAGCCAAGTTATTGTTATTATTTTTTTTAAATGGCCATCCCTCTTTGCTACCACCTCTCATTTTTGGCTTGTTCAACTTTTCATAGGATCAAATGGAGATCGTAAAGGACCAGGGAGACAAAGCATTGTATGACAAATTGGATTATGCTTACCCTACTGATGACGAGGACTCAGAGGTCTCTCTCTCTCTCTCACACACACACACACACACACGCACGCACACGCACGCCCGCACATACACACACTCCCACCCACCCACCTGTATCAAACCAATTGGGATACTCAAATCACACGTAGACATTTTAGATTGTATCTCCATGCTTCCTAGTTCACCCAACCACATGGTAGCGTAGTCATCATTGTTCTCTGCTATATAATTGCTGAAAAAATCCCTCATGCACTATCATTTCTGTTTTTTATTTTTCTATAAAAATGAGTCAATATCTTCTTTCCATTCAGGTGGGAAATAACGAGGAAGGAGATGAATCATATCTTGCAACATATAATAGTGAAAATGATAGTGATGATGAAAGTGATAATTTACATTCTCCAACTTGAGAAGTTTTCCTTATGGTGTTCAAAATCAAGGGTCATGTGATTTTGGGGAGTTTTTGCAGCACCGTCACTAGCAGTAATTCCAAACAGGGCGCGATATATTGAACTGATTAAGGAAGAATGAGAAAACCTCCCTCAGATCAAGCCACCCAGAAGGAAAAAGAGAAATTCAAAAGGGCATGCAACAAGACATTCTTCTGAATCTGATGATTTTGAAAGGTGTATATATATATATATTTGTCCATATGGTTAAGTTTTATTTTTCAACTATGTACTGACCAATTATCAACTTTGGGGAACTTTTACTATTTTGAGTAGTGATATTTACACAAATTATGCAGCATTCCTCACAAATTGTCATGTGCTCTATCTGAATTCAATAACGGCACTTGATTTCAGTTTTGGTGCAGCTATTAAAAATAAAATAAAGTTGCATGGGTGGTACAGAGTTCTTAGAGAAAAATGGTAATCGACTATACCAGAGAATTCTTATTCACATACTTACACGAGTACAGTCTCCATCCAATCCTTATTTATATCCTATGAGGATTAGGGGACTCTTACTACAGTTAGTATTAGTTAGCTTTTCAACTACTACTCACAGATTCTAGCTGTCTCTCCTTCTATTAGCTCCTATTTATTCCACGTAACAATTATTCTCCCCTTCCCGAAGAATCCTTGTACTCAAGGGTTATTAGGTGCTACGGGGAGAAATCTCTAATCGCTCTTGAATTGTGGTCAATGATTCCCAGGTTGCATCCTTAGGATTGCTATGCTTCCATTGAATCAAAACTTCAGTGAGTGGCAAATTGTTCTTTTTAACCACCTTTCTGGCTAAAATGTTTTCTGGCCGCATAGCAAAGTACCCCAGATTGTCTACTTTAGGGAGCTCTGAACTTGCTGGTACACCATCCCCTATATACTTCGTTAAGAGACATGGGATACTGGATGAACTTTAAAGTTTCCTAGTAGATCAAGTTGATAAGCTACTGGTTCTATCTTTGTGATTGTGAATGGCCTATAATACCTTGTAGTAAGCTTACAAAGAGCTGAGTTGTTGAGGATTTTTTTTTTCCTGAAAAGGGTGAAGTGAACTCTCTGTTCTTTTATTCGCTATTTGAACCATTTTGTTTTGGGCCCTTTGTAGATGATACTTCGGAAATTGAATAGTTGTCTCGCGTTCCCTAAAACTTCTATCCACTGCCTCATTTGTTGAATCCCCTACTGGTTAAGGAAGATGTACAAGGGGGTACTTCGTACATAGCTTCAAATGGAGACATTTGAGTGAAAAAATGGTATGTTGAATTATACAAAGTTCAAATAGAAGGAGCCGTTTAGCCCCTCCTTATGGTGGTCCCTAGTCATACAAAGCAAATAACACTCCAAATACCTCTTAAATACTTCAGTTTAGCGATTTGTTTGAGAGTGATGTGTTGAAGAGTAAAGCAAATTGACTTTGTGAATTTTAAAGAGAGCTTTCCAAAATTAACCACAAAAAGTTGGGTCTCTATTAGTTACAATGGATTGAGGTGAACCATGTAATTTCACCACATTATTCATGAACGCTTGGGTTACTTCAATTTTAAATGGATGTTGCAATGGCATAAAGTGGCTTACTTAGCTAAGTTTGTCCACAACTACTAAAATGAAGGTTTTATTGTAGGATTTGGATAATCCTCTAATAAAGTCCATGCTTAAATTAATCCAGATGTTGGCTAGTATTAGGAGAGGTTAAAGCCAGGCAGGAGTAGTTGTGTTTTCTGCCTTATACTTTTAACAAGTTTGACATTCTTTTAGAAAGTTTCTAACATCTTTTCCCATGCCCTTCCTATAAAAAATTGTGGATAACCTCTTAGATGTTGATGTCATTCTCAAGTGGCCACCTATAGTATCATTATGGAAGTGTTGAAGTAACTATAATCTCAGTGGTTGATCATCTCCCATTACTAACTTACTGGCTCCAAAACAATACTTAGAATGGGATTGGGCATTTGTTTCAAGGTGCTAAATGATAGTTTTCAACTTCTCATCCTTCTCCCTTGATTGTCTCACCTTATTGTTTAAGTTGGAAACTATTGAAATAATAGTTGTGACAACCCTACCTTCTTATCATTGTATTGATGGTTAAATGTGCGATTATTAATTAATGATGAAGGTTTGAGTTTATTATATTTTACTACATTACGAAAGTATGGGAAATTTGAACCTTGATATTAGGGTCATCACTTAACAACCACACAAGTGAGAATGCATAGAAGAAATTATGTTATCATGAGGGGTCTGTGATTCAACCGTTCATCAGTTCTAACATACCAAAAACCTCCCACAAGGATTCCTATATCATTTCCTAGCATTACCATTGAAGAAACAGGGATTACTAGATTAAAAGTTGGAGTTTGGGGACTTGCGCCGCGGCTTATACCTTCCTCGCCGCGGCCAAGTTGCTCTCTAAAATTACTGGGACAAACTTCGCAAATCTCACCGCGGTGAGTTAGACTTTCGCCGTGACCAACCTATGTGGCGCCGCGGTCGAAACGCCTCCTGGAACTACTGTTCTCAACTCCCACGATTCTCACCTCAGCGCAATATATTGCACCACGCGAGTTTTGCTTTTGTCCAACCTGGGCAACTCGCCGCAGTGCTCCTCGCCACTGTCATTCCCCAAGTTAGTTTTCCACCCTTGCGCCGCGGCGAAATTAGTTATGTCGTGGCGCCCTTTAACTCTGTCTCTCATTTGGCCTTGGTGAAGCCCTCTTAGCCGCAGCATGACTCCCTCCTGTAACCACATTACCCAAATTTCATCCCACACACTCTAGCTCTCATCTTAGGAACTCTCTAAGACTGCTTTCTCTTATTTTATATGACCCTAATGGTTGTTTCCTACCCTATTTACTCATTTAACCCTCCATTTCCAATTCAAAATTCAAATGTGGATCCTTAACGCTCTAACTACCATAAACTAGTAAGTTCATAGATTAATGACAGCAAATGTATTATGGTCAGAAGGTGCGTGGGGTCAATGCTTAATATTCATATAAAATCGAATCACTTATCCATTATTAGCCAATTACAATAAAAAATGTTCAATTCCATGATAATCAAATTACATATACAATCCCTATACTTGGCAACTCATGATGCAATGCAGCAATGATACAAATCTAGCAATTTAATTACAATACATTGTCAAAGCTCCTAAACCTATGTACAACCAAACCATTTAGCAAACTCCCGTTAATTTTCTCCTTGCCACTAAGAGGTCCGGTCCCTGAAAATGTTAGCCCACAATGGGGTGAGATATATAATCTTAGTAACAAAAGGGCAAATTCCATATATATGTACAAGTTAATCAATCCAATGCAATTTCATGTCATCAATACCAGAATCATCAATTCAATTTACAAATGAACTAGTTGAACTACAAATAACTATTATCCCATACCAGCAGTCATACACAACATGTTAATGGCCAATAACACCGGGAGAGATCCGTCCACGACACCTACTCCATAATGAGCACAACCAGGGCTCAGTGCATTTGGGGTCTGATCATAACCTAGTGCCCGATCAAAGCACATGCACAGGTGGCAACCGCACCACAGCTCCACCATGGACTCACAAAGTCCAATCACAATAACAATTCAAGTAGTCAACCAATCATTTAACATTTTAAAACCATATATGTGCAAACAATATCAGATCAATGTGAACATATACATGGAAGTGAAGAATAACCCTAGTTACCTCAATGAAGCCAATTAATCTTCTCCTAACTACCATAATAATCCAAATGCACACCAAGCCTATAACAAGCATAATTATCATCATTTCTAATCACAATCAAATATCCAAAGAGTTGAACTACTAATGACAGACCAGAGGTTACTCACCTAATTACCAAGGGATTTAATTTCGGATTCCAACTTTTCCACACCAGAGTTCACTCTAATTTCTAGGTAATTTCACATGAAACTAAAGCCCATATCATAGGTCAACCATAGAGGTTTCAAACTAACAGAAAATGCATCAAAATGAGAAGGAGATACTCACTTAACAATAGCTATAGGCTCACCTCCGAAAATCCACCATGGACTACCAAAATTCGCATTTCAATCATCAAGCCTAAAAATTTGGGTTTTTCACCATTCTCTCCTTGTAATTTCACACAATAATAGAACCCATTATGATAATACATCCTTAGGGGCATTTTCCAGCAAAGTGACACACAAAATGGAAGGGAAAAGCTTACCTAATCCTCCTTCTAACCTCCAAGTCCGAAAACCTTGCAAGGAATCACCCAACACCAAATTTCAGATTTGAGAAGAAAATGAAAATGCTCAAACCCAGAAATTAATCGGACCAAAATGAAGAGGAGGATGAGAGGGTCAAGTTATATATAACTCACCTTAGCTAAATCATCCTCTAGGAGTCAAAAATGGAGCTTTCATGTTGGTAAAACCCTAGCCT
The DNA here is from genome assembly GCA_026724425.1 of Erythrophleum ivorense. NCBI lineage: Eukaryota > Viridiplantae > Streptophyta > Magnoliopsida > Fabales > Fabaceae > Erythrophleum > Erythrophleum ivorense. The sequence goes on along the minus strand of JAIUCV010000033.1, from coordinate 1,895,227 downwards.
CCCTTGAACCTCTGAATTTCCTTTCTTGAGTTTCAGCAAAATGAGGAAGAGGCTGAAGAGTTAGGGTTTTAGATGGGTTTGGGTCAACCCTAAAGCCCAAAATCCACTTAGGTTCAGATGTGTGCTTATTGGGCCTTTGTTTAGTGAGGTGGGCTGCAGAACATTTTAAGTTTAAGTGAAGCATGCTGACCCAATGGCCCAATTCCTTGTATGTTTAGATTTTTATGCTTATTAGGCCTTATCTCATAAGTTGGGTTGAATCTAATGAGTTGGGCTTCAGAGTTGTAGTTAGGTTAGGCCAAATTTCAAAAGCCAATCTAATTTAGGTTTGCATAATATATGTGGGGCCAACTCACATAAATTGGGTCTTAAGCCCCTATTCTACTAAATCAAATTAGGCCATTGCTAAGCAATTTCTCTTGGCCCAAGCCTTATGATAAGAAGTTGGGTTTACACCTAAAAATTATTGGGCCTCTATAAATCTTTATCCATGACTTATTCAAATTAAATTCTGGGCCCTAATTGGGCTTTAACCCAAATAAAATCTTAAACCTATATTATGAACTTATTCCTCTACAAATTTTCATTCATAAAGCTTGTCCAATTATTTTATGATAATTGTTCTTAATTAGTCCAAATACATTATTGACACCTTAATTAATTCTTGGGGTGTTACAATAGTAGAGCAATTAGAATTCTTATTGATTTCTTCATACTCTCTCCTTGATAATGCAATAGCTATTACATTGTCTTTACCTTTCCTATAAACAATCTCATACTTTAGATCTCAAAGTTTATGAACCCAATTGTATTGCTTAGGTGTGATGACTTTCTGCTCCTGCAAAAATTTAAGTGGTTTGTGGTTTGTTTTTATAATGAAATGTTGGCCATAGAGGTACTATCTCCACTGTTTTACCACAAACATAATCGTTGTCAACACTTTTCATACATTGAGAGACCCCTCTTGGTTAGGCAAAGTGCTTTGTTGACATAAGCAATTGGATGTCCTTGTTAAGAAGGAACAGCACCAATGCCTATATTGGAAGCATCCATCTCTATTGTAAATGGCTCTAAGAAGTTAGGAAGTGCTAGAATTGATGTCAATGACATAGCTTTTTTCAATTGATTAAAAGCTATTTTTCCTTCTTCATTCTATGAGGATCCTCCTTTCTTCAAGAGGTCTATTAATGGCTTACTTATTAAACCATAATGTTTCACGAATCTTCTATAATACCTTGTAAGGGTAAGAAAACCTCTTAGGGACTTGATAATTGTTAGAATAGGCAATGAATTTTTTGGCAAATCTTCTTCTAATCTAGTGTAACTCCCTTTTCAAAAATGATATGCCCTAGGTAGTCAATTTGAGTAGCTACAAATGTACACTTGCTCCTCTTTGCAAAACAAAGTGCGCTACCTCAACATTGTATTCTAAGAGAAGGTTTGAATATCGAGTTCATGAGACCTTAGTAAGTAGTCAGAACATTTGTTAGCCTAAAAGGCATAATCAACAAATCGTAGAGACCCTTATGTATTGAAAGCAATCTTATATATATATCCTTAGGGTGCATTCAAATTTGTTAATAACCAATACTTAGATCAAGCTTAAAGAAGTATTTATAGCCACATAATCATCTAATAGTTCCTTAATTGCAAGAATACAAAAGTTATTCTTAGTGGTTTTGCTGTTTAGCTTTCTATACTCTACACAAAACCTCCATGTGTTGCCTTTCTTCTTTACTAAGACCACTATGGAGGCAAAAGAGCTATTACTAGGCCATATAACTACACTGCATATCATCTCTTATACGAGTTCCTCCATGGCATTCTTTTGGAGTAGACCATACTTGTATGGCAGCTAATCTTCTTTAAGAGGAATGGTGTGGTCAAAATTTTTGAAGGGCAGAAAGTACTTAGGCTCCTAGAAGATGTCTTCAAATTCTTCTAGTAGTGAGTTAAGAGCTTTTTTGTGTACTAGTTCCAGATTTTGTTCTTGAAGTTTAAGGTCAAAAGTTGTATCTTTCTGTGTTTGAACTTTTGACAAATAAAATTGGTTGTGTTAGAAGCTACTTATTCTATACAGTTTCATCTTTCAACACTACTTTAGGTTGCTTTAACCCATGAATGTCATACTCCCTTCCATCCAATGCAAAATTCATGATTTGTTGATTGAGCTCCCATGTGATTCTCTCTAAAGCAAATAACCATTGGATACTAAGCACCACATCATAACCTCCAAAAACCATGACAAAGAAGTCAAATTTAAATTTCTCTCCTTTCCAACTAATATTGCAAACACTTAGCATTTATGGTAATTTTTTGGCCATTAACTACTAATGCCTTAATCCCTAGTGTAAGCTAAAGCTTGAGCCTTAGCTTCTTGGCCAAGGTAATGTCCAAGAAGTTACGTTGTACTCCCAATATCTATAAGGATTGTCACCGATGTTTCTTGATAAACCCTTCCACCTTCATGGTTGAATATCCTGATAGGCCTCTAATTGCTTTCAAGGATATAATGGGTTGTTATTCATTTGTACAACTTCCTATCTCTTGTGCTTCTTCCATGAGCTCTCCTTTCTCCTATCATTTTCATTTCTAACTAAAATCATGTCTAAGAACTCTTGCACCTATGATTAAACGTGTACTCTTACAAAAGTTAAAACCAAACTGATGATTCAAATGTGGAAAAATCATCAACTTTTATATAATACATGAGTAATTTACTATTAATGATTAAGTTACCTTGAAGTCTAATATAATGAGTTGTGTAAAAAGCCTAAAGTATAGTTAAAGATGGATATGTGATTATTAATTTGTGATGTACATATTTATTACATATTAAAATTTATAGTTCATATAAATTAGTTATTGAATAATTAAATCTAAATTCCAAAAGTATACTATTAATTAAGTAATTTTATATTTAGTTCATAGTACAAGCTCCTCTATATATATATATATATATATATATAGAAAATAAATATTTAAAAAACAACAAAAAAAATCAAAATCACTTAAAAAAAATAGCATGAACCAAATTAAAACAAACCCAACTAACTACAATCTAAAACTAAATAAGTCTTTCATTTTGCAAAATTGACCTACTCGGTTTGGTTTGATTTTACTTCAAAACTAAACCAAACCTTTGAATATACCCTGGTTTTAGTGTTGTTGAGAAATTGGGTGGAATTTGTTTCATTGGTTTTGGTGAGGATATTTTTTGTTGGGTGTTTATGGCTAGTGGGGTTTTTTCGAAATTGTTGGCTGGGTTAGTTGTGTTTCTTGGGCTTAACAATGATGAGTGTCGGTTTAGGAAGGGTTGCCTCTCTTGAATAGGCTGTTGGATTAGTTCTGTAGTGCCTGGATGGACACCTCCTGCAATCTTGCAAAATATATTGCATTGGACAAGGAGGTTGACTTGAATAGTCGGACCGATGCTTCAATCTCATCTCTCAATACCCCCAAGAAACAACTAATGGCTAGGTCCTCTGGTAGTTCAATTTCAGATAGCAGCTCCTCGAACTTCCCTTGATAATCTACTACAATCTCAATCTATTTCAAATTCTTAAGCTTTGACATAGGATCCACTTTCAAGATTTCGCCAAAACAATAATCCAATGCCTTCATATACTTTACCCATCCCAATTCCCCTGTTTTCTTGCCCTTCGTGAAGCTCTAATGCCACTGTAGTGCCTTTCCCTCCAAGGGTATACCGATCAACCAGATTCTTTGGTCTGCATTCTGCAAATGTATCATCTCCATCAAAGAATTGTTGGCCACAGACCGACCAGCCTTTAAAATCGTTTTCGTCAAACCTGGGAAACTTTACTCTTGTGAATCGTGTTGGGAATGCGTAATTCCCTATGTGCAAGCAGTGGTACGAGCTGAATTTGGGACCCCATTCTAGTTCGATCTTGTCTGGACCAGCTTCGCAGCCATCTCCGCCAATAGATTCTCCATTCTCGACATGGAACCTGGTAACTCAAATTATTTCTGTCCATGTTTAGCCAACCTCCACCTCTAGCTCACGAAGCTTGTCCTGTGATCGCGTTTCCTTGGCCGTGTTACTGGAATTGCAGGCTTTGATACCAATTGGTACAAAGTTTTCAGAGAAAAATGGTACTCGACTATGTCAGAGAATTTTTATTCACTTACTTCACCAGTACTATCTCCATCCAGCCCTTATGTATATCCTATAAGGATTAGTGGACTGTTATTACATTTAGTATGAGTTAGCTTTCTAACTACTTCTGACAGATTCTAACAGTCACTTTTTCCATTCTATTAACTCCTTATTTATTCCACGTAACAACAGGAGATTGTTCAGAGTTAGTGCGAGTAACTCAACATCCTATTTGGGATAGAAAACTTTGGAGGAATATAGATATAGGTCCTGTATGTCATTATCAAGAAATGTTGAGATACTTATGTTTAGGATGACGATGATGATAAACAATTGGTTGACCTCGTAAAGTTTCTGAAATTTGACTATTTTAAGAAAAAAAATTATATTTTTAGTAGTGTCGTTCAATTTTTAATTTGATTCTTATAATTTAAAAATTTATAATTAAATCCTTCGAGTTTAAATAATTTTAATGTAGTCCTTATCATTACATTTTTATTAACATTTTGCTATTTATGTGAATTAATCTTACTTCAATATCTATAATTTTACCTCTTTTATTAGCATAAACCATATATATTCACAATGTCAAAATAATTTTTAGTTAGTTACATCAATAAAATTTTGATAGAATTTTGATAGTAATGACTAAATTAAAAAATATATAAATTATAAGGATCAAGTTACAAACTTTTAAACTATAGAAATCAAATTAAAAATTGAATAAAATTATAGAAATTAAAAGTATAATTTTTCTCCCAAACAAATTGAGTATTATGACTTGTACTGAAAATCTCAATAATTTTAATTGCTTCATCAATTTTATCTTGCGCTATATTATTTAGGATAAATTATTTTCTCTTTCTTTAAAAAAATGTTCAAATTACACTATTCTCTCATTTATCATGAAAATATACACAAATGTTTCTTGAAACTAAAAAATAAATAACTTCAAAGATAATATTGATTTCTTTTATTAAAAGTATAACTTGTTAAATAGTGTATTTCTTAAATTTTTTATTTCAATGTTATTTATTTTATGTTAAAAATTATAAAATTTAATTTATTCTAAATTTAAGAAATGACTATTATATATTAATCAAATGCATATTTAATAATTATATGATTTTTTGGTTAGAATAGATGGAGTTGTAGTTTATTTTTGGTTACATAGGATATTAATATAGTGCATCTTTTAATTTCTAAAGAAAAAGAGTATAATTTTTTTAAAACAGAAGAAAAGACTATATAAGTGAGACATATCTTAGAAGGTGGAGTATAATTTAACTTATTATTTATATCTTAAAATAGCATCTGTTAGACCTTTCAATCAAATTTTTTACTTCAATATATGAACATTATTTTCAGATTATTTCCTATAATTATGGTAGATTAATCCAAGGTCATTTTCCCAGTGATTCTTTAGTTTATCTATTAAAACAAAACCTGGCCCTACTTTGCTGATAAATTGTGAGTTTGAGTTTGCTTTGGTAGAAAATTTACTAGTTCTTGGCTATAATGCCAGCTGGCGACATTGATTTGACCTATGAACATGATACATGTAAGCAAAAATGCTTAAATAGAGTGCTCTTATCTAAAACTGTACAATTGTAACCATAGTCACTGAATTAGAGCTTATTTGCATCATGACGCAAAAGCTAGGACGCAATCACCCCCTCTTTTGAGTAGCCTAACTCATAAAACATACAAACATATTGAACATGCGTCTTTAATATGTTGTGACAACGTGAATGTTTAATGCATATTTAGTACGTCGACGTGTCAACACACCTAAAAGTAAATATGCTCGTGCTTCATTGAACCTAAACACTTCACAAGGACATTGATGCATCTCCTCCCAGCCCCATTGGTTATTGGTTTCTGGTGAATTTTTCTATTTTCTGAATGGAATTCCTTAACACTTTCTGATCACTTTCTCTTGAAGGGGACAAAACAATGTCATTCCAGATAGACCCAGGTCCCAGTGCAGGGTTGGGTTGCTTATAAAGTTCGTAGATGGAATCAGCTTCAGCATTTAAACTTCCTATTGTTTTCAAGCATTTGATCTCTCCAGGATCCACAAGCAAATTGTGTTCTCCATCCTTCCACCCTATGAGCTGCACAATTACAAGCATGTGAGCCCCTTCATAAAACTGATACTTGAAAAAAGTTCTGAATCCAACACACAAATGATCAATAAACTTCTCTATTAATTTACCTTTGGTGGAGCACCTACGGCATTTGTGCAGTAGAGCCTGGCATGGTCCACAAGTTCGCAGTATCTTGGGAATGCATTAGCAAATCTTCTGTGAGATTTCAGTTGTGAGTTCACCCTAACTGCCCTCCCTGTCATTATAGCTCTCCTAACAATATTCCGATAAAATATGTTAGTGCAAATCTTTAGTATTCAAAATTATCAGTAATTTATGGAAATGGATCCCATGTAGTATTGCATGGGATCCAGATAAAAAGAGACAGTGTTACAGAATATTTACTTAGGGGAGGGTTAGTTAAATCATATAACTACCTGTTGTATCAGCTACCGACGACCCTATGAGATATAAATAAGGATACTTAGCAGACTCTCGTATGAATGAGGATTGAACAAAGGTCGGTGATTGAATATTAGAATTTTTCGAAATACTCTGTATCAGATAAAGGGGTGGGATCAAAATAGAACCTACTTGAATGAGCCCCACTCCCTTTCTTCATGTCTCTCTTATAGGACGGCCTGCAATACTACAGAGGAACTGAATTTGAAACCCTATATAATTGGCATTATTTTAACCGAGAGATGGGTCTGAATGTATACCTGATGCCTCTAACAACTGCAAGATAACCATCACAGACCACACCAACCAGCTCTATTCTGTAAGGCTTTCTATTATTGCCTGGCTTTCCATTAGTATCTTCTTCTTCCTCATTGGCCTGCTCCCAGTAGTTTTCCGTTACAGTTCCATCTTCGGCTACCTTGTAGCCTACTCCCATGCGGTATCTGTGTTTGTGAACATTTCTAGCCATGGTGATCATCTGCTCCACAAAGGGCTCCCATGATAAGGTTCCATCCATTATCACATCTCGGCCCTCATTTAGCGCTGTCACTAGCAGCGATGATGCAGCATCAGTCGAAGATTGATGCACCTGTTTGAATTTTCATTAATTAATACAGTGCAATTATCAGTTGAAAATCGTTTACGACAATATAATAAATCATCTATTTTTTAATAGCTCAAACTTCAATTTTTTTTTTTTTGGCTCAGACTTCACTTTTCTTTTTTTAAACAACAGTTAAGTGGTGTTCCAGTCCATTTATACACACTTCAATTCCAACAATTTTTTTTTTTGGCTCAGACTTCAATTTTTTTTTTTTAACAACAGTCAAGTGGTGTTCGAGTCCATTTATACACACTTCAATTCCAACAAATCTACCTCTCCAATAGAATTAGGAGATTTATTAAAAAATACTCACAATCTAACCCTAAAAAATTGGTATAGTTAGGACTCAAATATGTGACAATGCACTTAACTATACATTACATGCTTACTCCCACTACTAAACCAATCCCATAACAGTAATATGCTATTTGAATTTGACGTAGAACGGGAGAAAAGAAAATATCAGAAGACTTCAATATGACTCAACAAAATAATATATTATAATCATGAGGGTGATTTCCTGACATAATGACTAATGAGCTTATTTATTGGTCTAAGTACTGTTCCAAATAAATCGAAACTCAAAGGTCAATTCGATTAACTTATATCGGATGGAAATTATAGTTAAAAATTTTTGGCTCGTTTAACGCACAGATAGTGGACCTATGTGGACTTTATATATGTTTGGGCCGTTTAACTAACTAGGTTGTCTAGAGCTAGCTTGTGACGGGTCGGGTCAAGCTGTTTAACATGCTCCTAGTGCTACTAAAGTGTCACAATGGAATAACCAATTCTTAAAATCAAACTATCTCAATTACAAACATTAACTCTCAAATAATCATCTAACATCAAATTAATATGCATTACTTCCCCTAACTGCTCCAGAATTAAATTAAGCAAGAGGCACAATAATAACGTGGAGAAGTTGAATTCGGAGAATACCAATTCAGAAGTCTGGAGCATGTCATCATGGTGACCCCTAGAATTAAGGACTTTGTATATAACATCAGTCTCCTTAAAAGCATCTGCCTCAACCACCACAGCATTTGTTGATGCTCCTACCCAGAATGGCCTGCCAAATCCATTTGATATATAACAAGTCTACAAAGTTAGAATAAACTTGTGCTCCAAAAGTTGGAAGAGACCATTCTCTCTTGAATGGAAAAACAGAAAGTCTATCCTTAAAAGAATTCTTTCAAGTTAACAAATTTATTTTGATAAATATTTTTCAAAAATATAACATATAAAGCTTAAATATGCTTTTGTGAGTGAATAATATTACTTACACAACTCTTACACTCACAATTCTACTTAACATCATAGATTACTTCATTCAAGTTAATTTAACAATATTCGGGAGAAAAATTGGATAGACATTATCTCCTTAAGATAGATAGTTAGACTAGGATGAGAAGCACTAATCTGAAAATATCAACAGTGAGATCCAGTAAAAATATATGTGACATTTCCACGTGACTAATGGTATAGTTTATCTAGAGAAAATCTAAGTAGATATACTTAAATAGACATAGTTTACCACAAAGTTCCTCCAAAAAATAGTTTCAAGAAAGTAAGCTTGAAATTGAATGAAATAATTTACCACAAAGTTCCTCCAAAAAATAAGTAAGCTTGAAATTGAATGAAATAATTTGTATATTGTGTGGTTATGTTGTGCAAATAGACCAACGTAGCATCACTATCATTAAATTAACATTCTCAAAAATTAGTGTGTTCAAGTTAGTATCTGAAAATAACAAAATCAATGCAAATTAATCCTTTTGGCATTCTTCAATCACTTGACAAAAAACTAATGTGCAACAAAATTTTTATTTTAAAAAATTATATCATATACTTAACAATTTTTAAAGACCAAAAAAGCTAAAGATCTAACAGTTGAATGACCAAATTATTAGTTTACTCTTTATGAAACCTTTAAGCACAATTGAGCAGATACAAATAATAAGTATAAGATAGATATGTACAATTTTTTAAATATTTATTAACAGGATCTATAATAAAGTACAATTTGTAAACATGTTTTTCATTAATTATACAATAGAACAACAAACATTAAAGTCCTGTTTTGTTTATAGAATAATTTTTATGGAAATGAAAATGTGGAATGAGTAAGAATGGGAATATGGAAAAGAATTTTGACAGAATGAAATAATTATTTTTTGATATATTATAGAACATATTAGATATTCTATTCTATTTTGATATTTGGTTAGCTAAAAATAAAATAGGAATAAAAAATATATAAACAAATGACCATAATACTCCTAATACAAAAATATATTAAAATATTCATTTTTTGTATTCTGTTGGAAAAAAATTTAAAATAAATTGAAATATTTTTAAATATTAATTTTTTTAATCTTAAAAAAAATATAATATGATACATGAAAAAGCAAAGTTGACAGGCCCTATTTGATTTCTTATTTTTAGAATAATTTTTTATTTTTAAGAATAAAAAAATAAAAAAAATAAAAAAAAATCTTTGATAATGTGTTTTTAATGAAATGTTTTGTAAAACAAAAATGCAGAATTATGTTTTTTGAAACAAAAAAATCAAAATATTTTTTAAATATTTTGTAACTTTTATTCTACAAAATGAAAAAAAAAACAGAAAATAACGATTTTTTAGAATAATGATTTAAACAAATTTTTTTATTTTTTTATTTTTAAAATTTGTTCTGAAAAATATTTAAATCAAACAAACTTATAAATTTTCATCTCATTTCTTCAATTACTCTACTATTCCATCAAAAGTATGGAGAAATCCAAAAACCTCAACTTGAGGAAATAAAATACTGTTCATAATGAAATCGAAGTACATTACTACCGACCAAACATACATAATATTGAATTTTCATTTCCATTCTTCAATCTACAATTAAAAAAAATCTACATACACATAAAAACTTGTGTATGAATAATAGGAGTTAAGATGCTTACTCTTGGAGAATGTCTTTAAGGACAGTGCTCTTGCCAGCGCCCATTCCACCACCGATGAGCAGCAGCATAGGACTCCTCTCACTGTGGGCCATTGGGACCATGACATCTTTGCATTGGGATTCAACCTTCATTACTTTCATCTCCTCCACCAACGTAGAGAACACCCTCGTCACCTTCAAATTCTGGGTTACTGTCTCAAACCTCTGTTTTCTGCATACACATCACAACGCCTACTTCAATCAATTTCCTGCTCATTCATTTTCATATGCTTGTACAATAATTACAGATTTTTTTTTTCTTTCTTATTTTTTTGGTTTCTAAATTTTTCACAAATAATCCAAGCAGCAATAAAAATAGAAAAAGGCCATTGCTTTGTCTCTTAGGACACGTTTGGATGGACAAAAACGAAGAGGGGGAAAAAATGACATTTCAATTTAGATATTTTATTTTGGTTATATTTAAATTATATATGTGTATGTATGTATATATTAAGATACGTTTTAAATTAAAGAGAATAAAAAAGTATTTATTTAAAATTTTAATATAAGAAATTAGTTAAGTCAAAATTTCACTTTTTCCTTCCATTCTCCTCAGTTCAATATATCCTTAATTTTTGACTCCCAAAAAAAAAAAAACATTAATAGCATAACAAGCAAAACGCTTTGACCATAGGGCATTGTATGGGCAGGTGCAAAAAGAATAATGAAAAAAAAAAATTCAAGATATGAGATGAAGAGTGAAAATAAGTGATATGGCATAGTCACAAGCTTATTATTTCTTTAAATATTTTTTAAATATCAATGTAAAAAATTAAATAATCTTCTAGATGTATAGAAACAATGAATTGATTGAATTTTTTACTCTTCTTTTAAATTTATTACTTTTATTTATATATTTATTTTGTAAGCAAAGAGAACTAAGGCCAATGCTTAATAAAAAAAAGTGAAAAAAAAAAAGAGAATCATTTTCTCTTTTGGTCACTCAAAATTATTATTAGGTGATAGGTGATCATCAACAAGTTATTGAAAGCTAATTAATAATGACAATTTTGATCTAGTTTAAAAAACTAATTTGTCTGCTCTACCAACAGAGAGCAATAATTTGTCCTTTTTTTATTTTACAACAATTTGTCTCGTTGTAAAAAAAAAAAAACTATAAATTATGACGGGCCAATGAGGCTGGGTCACAGATGCCTATGGGACCAGCCCATTAGTTGTTTGACACGTAGGGTTTTACCTTGCTTCCTTTTTTTTATAGTTTTAGGAAAATCCCGTATAACCTTAAAAAATTATAATTTAATTACAATATTAGTATTAAAATTTTAAAACATAACATTTTATTTTCCTTAATTATCCAAAAAATAAAAAACATTATGTAGCAATTAACACTAATATCATATTATATATCATGCAAAAAAAAGGATGATAAAAACATAAATTATATAGTCCAATTTTAAGAAAATTATGATTAACCAAGCTGTTAAAAAATGAGAAAATTTTAAACTCTCTAAATAGAACGTTTTAACAAAGCATTCACACTTCAAAGCACTTGTTAGGGATTAGGAGCATATTATTGACGCCTTAAACAAAAATATTGTAATTATCTATTACCTTATTAATAAGTATTATGCTTTTCCCAAAAAAGATCCAAGATTCCGAAGATATTATGGTGTGAGCCTCTCAGGAGCCATGACAATGATTATGTTTGTCCCCCTCCCCGGATCACATGCTCGTTTTATGGTATTTTTTTCATATTTCAAGCGATATTGATATTTTATTTGAAAAATAATTTCATTAAAATTTTCGGAGGCGTTACATTCCGTGCTATTATAAGGTACCATTCTAAAATTAATTAGCTTAAATTACATTATTTTTTAAATTTTATCAAAATTACATAAGTCTTCCCTTTATTTTTACTATGCAAATTTCTTTTGAAATAAAACATCACTCTACATCTTAGTCCAATTTAAAATTTTTTTATTAAAATATTTATTATTTTAAAACTTTTTTAGTTGAAGAAAGTATATATTTAAGTTTAATAAATGATATTTTAATCAAAAAAATTTTAAATTAAACTAAAGTATAAAATAATTTTTTACTTTAAGAAAAATATTTTAAAAATAAAAAAAATTTTACATAATTTGAGTTTATTTTTTTTTAAATGTGTAATTTATTTAATTATTTATATTATATGGGAAAAAATAATTTTTAATAAATCATAAAATTTTCTTTTTTTATATAGGATTATTAAAACATTGGCATTTACTAAGTGCAAAATATCCTCCTCTATACATTTTGGTACCGCTTTATTATCTAGCTTATCTACGTGGCGAAGGAAAAAGAACAAAAAAAGTGAAAGTTGAGAGAAATTTTAATTTTATTATTATAATTATTATTTAATTATTATCTATCAATTATTATTTAATTATTAAAAATAAGAATATTACAGATATTTTCTATGTATAAATTTTTTTTTTCATACTTAACTTTCTGTGTATCAAATTAGCCACGAGTCAAAACAATGACTCATGACTTAATGAAATTTTTACAAGGGTGACAAAAAGAAGCAAAAAGCTCAATGAAACCCACTTGTCTAGACGTCGCACCTTATAGTTTTTCTTCCAACCCAATGGATGAAGAATTGTTTCTATCAGACTCTCTCGTTTTTTTATGCTCTATTTGGTTAGAAGATATAATGGTAAAAGAAATATAAAATATGAGTAGGTAAAAGTATGTGAGATAAGAAATGACTATTTTACTCCTACTTTTAGAAATATAATTTGATAAATAGAATAATAAATATAATAATATAATAAACATTATACAAACTATGTAAAAAGATTACATTCACGTTACTATAAACCAAACAGAGCCATGGTTTCCTGTCACTCTGACCAATGGTCATAAGTATCAAGTGCTAGTTTTTATGGGCCACCTAAGTGGTGATAATGATATTTTTATTTTATTTTAAAAATAATTTCATTAAAAGTTTTTAAGTCACTATATTTCAGAATGATATTTCATGGTGTTCACTATTTTTCTAATGCTATTATAAGGTACCCTTCTAAAATTATTTAAATGATTTGAGGTAAAATTAAACTTTATAACACACAATAAATCACAAACTCTTCATTTTATTGATAGAATTATTAATTATTTAATTTATTTTTTATATTCTAATTCAATAATCAATAGCCTTACTATTAGAGAAAGGTGCTAATGTGAGCACTAAAGAATTTCTTTAATTTTTCAGTTATAAGCATTATTTGATAAGTAAATATATTAATTTTTTTTAATATTAACAATATTTAAGTAGGATATATAAAGAACTTAAAATTTTCCTGGTAACGATGACATTTTAGATATAAAATTTGAAACTGTTTTATAGGTCATACAGACCTTTTATTAAAATTGTCAAATATGTATAAAAGTTAACTACCTATGAAACATTATCGCAGAGAAAATGTGTTTGTATAAAATTTGCACAATGAAAAAAAAAAGTATGAATTCTCTAAAGTTGAAATAAGCACTGTGTATTGCAAACGCACTGTTTTTTATTTTAAAAAAATTGAATATTTCAAGTACACTTCACTGTAATTTACTTCAGATGATTCGTGCTAGGAAAACGGAGGTCAAAAGGAGAAACTCACCTTGTTGCTGCCAACATAATCTCCCTCAGCTGATTTTTGTTCCCAGACTCAGCGCTTAATGCCTAGAAGTGAGCCCCAAAAAATACTTACTTTTCTTTGTAATTAAACTAAAACTCAAAAATAAATAAATGAATGAATGAATGATATCACTTAGATTCAAATAAAATCATGTACTAGTTAACGCTTGATTAAGACTAGAGTATTGTGTAAGTAGAAATCTCTTTTCATTATTGTGCTATCTTGTTAAGACTCGGCCCGTTTAGTAAATGGGTGTGTTGGATATTCATATATAGATATTAGATAATCAACAAAATATAACATGTTACTAATTGCAAAGGAGACAATTGCCCATTTTGCCCCAGCAAAATTGAAGTGATGTTTTATTTTTTATTTTATGTTAACTAATAAAAAATAACTTCATATTATTTTTAACTTTAAAAATATTTTAGTCATTCATTTTTAATTTTTTAATTTTTTACTATTTTTATTTGACTAAACATCCATATAAAAAATACTCTTATTAATTTGATGTCATAGAACCATAATTTCAGACCAAAAAAGTTCAATTTAATCCTCATTTATACTCTTTTAAACATCTTTATCGTCTACTCAACTCTTCCCCAGTATTATGTGTTTATGTTTATTTGGTGTCACTATCATTTTTCCTGCAAGAGATCAGATTGATTGTAGCGGGGACCATGATTAGGTGTGTGACAGTTTGGCATACTTATCACAATGGCGGGAAAAAGAAAATCCACAGCTATCAATAATTACTTTAATGAGAGTTTTACACATGTGGCTAAAATACTATTACAACTTATTATCCAATTGCAACTTGTTTTAGATTATTTCTAAAATATGACAATAAGAAAAAACAAAATATGCTCTCATCATAGTAAAAAAATAAGTGAGAGTCATAATCCCCAAAGAAAAAAAAAGCACAAATCAAGGGAACAAAACAACGTTCCAATGTGAGAAAATGTATTCAATTATTTAGTTTTAAATTTTATTCTTATATTATTTGATACCTAAAAATTTTTTATTCATTATTAATTAAAAAAATAAATCTTCTCAATTTCTTTTTAAAATTGACGGTGTTAATTTCATGAAAATAGACACAAAATAAATGGAGACTATTATTCAAATAAATTATATATATTTTATGTTTATCTTTTTCTCAAATTAATACAATTAATTTTGGAAAAATAAATTAAAAGATTCCAAACTCATTTATCAAATGATGAATCAAGATCTCCTTATGTTCTCATAAGAACAAGAGGGTCTTATCCTCTCTCTTTTTTTTTTATTTACTTTATTCACACACGACTTTCTCATTCTAAGACATGGCCCTTCTATTTTCATATGAGTAAGAGGAGATCCTGATTTCGAACCTCTATAATACTACATTCTACGCAATTGAAGAAGGAGATAGAAAGAAATAAGTAGTAGATTTCACTTTACATGGGGTTCACATACTTATTTCTCTCTCCCTCTGATTGTATGTAATTGCTATAGAAAATTCAAATTAAAAAATTTGTCCCGCAACTGAATAAAAAAATATTGAAAAACTGAACTACGTAGAAATAAGATTTAAAGGCCAAATAATTAAACCATGCATACAAAATGTAAATTTTCTGACAGTTTTCAAAATTAAAAAAAGAAAACAAAAAATTTGCTTAGGAATAGATATAAAAATTAAAAGCATGATGTTACCTGACTAATCACAGAAGAAGCTTGGTTCCAATGAAAAGCAAAGTAAGTGAGAATGCATCTGTCAAACTCCTGAATCAGCTTCTCATAGAGGGAAGCAGCGTCAGCATCATCCTCATTGGCAAAATACTCACAGATGCTTTCCTCACACCCTTTGGCTTTTCTCAAAAAGTCACTAGCCAATTTGCATACCCTAGGGACCTCCTCAGCATCTTCAAACCCCAGTTGCCTTGCTGCAAAACACACACACAAAGCAAAAGTCAAAAGTATCTTAATTTGCCGGCAATTATTACTCTTCACACAGTTCATGTCTACGTGGTTCTCTAATCGCATGGAACATGTACAAGTCCCATCAAAGGGAAGAAAACAAGTTTCTTTAAGAGGTAGATATGGATCATTGACCTTTCTTTAGACAGCTCCATAAATGATAAGAATAAATTAATTAAGACTAATCAAGGCGTCGGTTAGAAACTCACAGCCTTTATTCGAATTCCTTTTATCAAATGAGTTCTAATCACTATTGACCTTTACAAATATGAGAATCTTGAATAGTGATTTCAGTAACAAACCGAAAGGGATTCGTATATCCTCCCAAATCCGTACTAGATAGAGTTGAAGAGAGACTAAAAGAAGATTACAATACTAAGCTAACCAGGAAAGATCAGGATGAAATCAACTATCTACTCTCTCTCAAATCGCACCCAATACAGTAATAGAGAAATCTTAATCCCAAAATCTCATTATTTGGTCCAAAATTTGTGTGCAGAAGCCAACATAATGGGAATAAATCGGAACCACGTACCAACATAATGGGAGAACTTTTCAAGCTTTCCGACACGACCAGATTCTGTTCTTTCAAGCTTTGGGATGATCTTTTGGTCTTTCTCCGCCGCCTTCGACGCCACCTGCCGGTAGCGCAAGGCGTCGGCGGCGGCAATTAAGCCGGCAAAAGACACAGCGAAGAAATGAGATATGTTCACTTTGCCATCTGCAAAGAGAGAGAAAGTGAGTGATGAGTGCAAAGAGAAGTAAAATTTATGAAGAGGAAAAGAGATGAAGGTAGTGGCAGGCATGGCGGGGTTACCGTGGAGATTCATCTCGTTGGAGATTCAGAGATAGTTGCAGATGCTGTCAGATTTTGCTGGCTCTCTAAGGGGACGAGTTGAGTCCTTTTATCAGCGATAAATTATAAATAATTTGAAATTTTGAGTTGAAATTTTTTTAAAATGGAATAATTTCGGGGAAAATTTTTATATTAAATAATTTTAAATTAAAATATAAAAAATATTAATTTACAATGTTGAGTTAAAATTTTTTATATAATTTAAATTCTTTATCTTGAAAATTTTAAAATAATTTTCAAATTTAAATCTTTTTAATATAAATATCTTTTACTTTAAGAAAATTAATTATAATTTTCTCTTTCATCGTTGCCATGATCATAAGTGGTTATGGTCCCAAACGAGAGTCATAAATGGGCGGATTAATGGACCACTACCGCATGGCACTTTTGACCAGAGATATTTTTGGATTTAAATTTTTTTAAAAATAAAGAATAAATTGATAATTTACTTTTTAAAAGTGAAAAAACACATTCTTCTCTTTTTAAAAATAAAATTTTTAATTTAATTATTAGAATATTATTTTTTAACTTAATTATTTAAAGATAAAAATTTTTAATATTGTCTTCAAATATTTTTTTAATCAAAATGATTCATTAAAAAAAGAGCACAAATGCTTTTCAAAAAGGCCATTTTGATTAAAAAGAAAATGCTTAGGGCGAGTTATTTTTTAGAGGGTAAATCATTAATTTGCTTTAAGAAAATGTTGATTACTTAAATATATTAGTATATTTTTTTAATAAAATTTAGAGTAGATAACACTTTCTGTCGCAAAGATTACAAAAATTGTAAGTTGATGCTTCAAAATGTGAGTTTCTTAATTTTGTCTCTCAATCACTTTTTTAATCAATTTAGTCCTTGTATCTGTTAAACTAATGTGGATTTAATTGAGTTGCTACTTAGACTAAGAGAATGTTTACATTGCCATTTGGTGACCAAGAAAATGAATAATGTGTAATTGCATATAATCAATAAATTTGGAGAGTGTGGTGTCCTATCTTTTTGCTTTGCCACATACTAAGCATAATCATTTTATCAGTCACGTCAGCATTATGTTACGTTAAATTAATAATTTTATTAGATTCATTATGTTATGCTAAATCAACAATTAGTTTGATTTATGTCAGTTTAATAAATAAAGTGATTAAATTGATTTAGAGATGAAAGTATATACTTTAAAGAATCAAACTAAAATTTTTATATATTTTAAAAATAAAAATTGTAATCTATTCTAAAAATATTTCTATATATTTATGTGTCAAGATTTATAAGTAACTTGATTTATTTAAAATTTAAATCTGTTCACTTTTTTAAGAATATGTGAAGTTTATATCTCTTAAAAAAGAAGGTGAGAATATATGAACTCATATTATTTCTCTCCAACGCTATTACTTTTTTTTTTTTGGTGATAATATTTCAGTATTGTGGGAGTAGATAGTTAGGTAAATATTTCCGGGGTGAATGTCTTCACGCAGTGGAAAAAGATTCTCTACAGATTGATTTGCTTCATTATGGTTGTCGATTCTTCATCAATCAAAATTGAAATTGTTGGGCATGGAAAACTTGTTCGGAGGCTTACCAATGGTGAACAGTATTTTTTAAAATTATCAATAAAGACAAAAACAATTATAAAATTATTTCCATGAATGATGTAATTCAGTTTTTTTTATTCAATTCTTTTATTGAGAATTGTATAATCAAGAATTCAAAATTTTTCAGACCAAATGACAATCCATAAATCTTATTAAATATAAAAATGAAAAAAATAATGATGCTAATAAAATAGAATAATTACACTTAGTATAATATATAAAGAAAAAAAATGTCATTCTATTTATATATTTGATTAGATAAAACTAATATAATAATTAAAAAATAATAGAAAAATCACTATTGTGTTATTACTTAAAAATAGTGTTAAAATTAAAAAATAATGATAACAAGGATATAATAAATGTTATATAAATTAAATATAATAATTACTTTTAATTTAAATATTTATAAAATAAAAATAATTTTTTTCTGATCTTACAGAATATATATAATGAGATTATTCAATAATTTTTTTCCCCGTCTCTTCTACCTCTTCGTATCTAAGTAAAGATGTGATGCTTGAAAAGTTTTGAATCAGTTATTGTCTACCCAAAAATGACCAATACCCCTCTCTTCTACTTTACCTTCGGTGGGCCATGCACCGCATTTGTGCAGGATCCCGGCATTTGAAACGTTTTTAAATTATATGGCTCCTTTTTTATTTTAAAAATATATAATTTTCTTTCTGTAAAATTAAAATATATATTAATTATAATACAAAAAATTATAATTAAATTTATTTTGATAAAATATCCCCAAAATTACTATATATTATAACAAGTATTAAATTATTTCATCAATAAATAATGAATCTTTTAAATTTAGCACATTATAAAAGCATTTGATAAAATAATAAATTATTAAAAATAAATATAATATTTTAAAAATAATATTTTAAGATTAAATATTTAAAGGTAATAATTTAATTTTCAAGAATGATATTTGTATGATATATTAATCAATATAAATATTGTCATGAATTAAATAAAATTTTAAAACAATTTAAATTTATTATTATTTACATAAAATAAATATTAAAAAAATTTTAAAATTTTAAATTAATAAAAAATTAATCTTTAGTTTTAAGGTTATAATAGTATATTTTTAAAATAAAAATTATGTAATTTAAATACTTTTAAAAGGAAAAAATTTACTCTAGTTAAAGGTACTAAACATGAATGACAACCCATTGAAGTGAACAGGTTATTTTTAATAGAAAATTAGAACAGAGGATCCAAATCAACAAAATATTATTATGAGAGATCTTAAAAGTTAATATTATTTTGCAGAACCAAATGAAGATTGATGGACAAAAATGCCCTTGCTCTATTAACAAACGAATCTCGCGTAATTTACTCTTGCCGTCAGTTCTTCTTCTTCCCCCCTTTTTTTCCTCACCAGTTTTGACTTCCTCCATGATCTTTCTCCCCTTATTTTTTTAGCTTTCTTCCTTTGCATGATTTAAAGTCAAAATTAGCACTTAGGGTGAAGTATAGTGTTAAGAATCAATGGCGTCAGCAAAGCATTTATGAGGTTCAGATCTATTACTACCAAATTATATCTATTACTATAAAGTTTAGGAATATTATTACGTGAGTTTAAGAAACTTACTACTATATTTAAACTCCTTATAGTGTACATAGTTTTAGAGTCATTGTTACAAAGTTTAGGCGTTATTAGTGGATTTAAGGAAATGTACCACTCCTTTTTAAGAACTCACTATAGTATAATTACTAATTACTTTAGGACCATTACTACAAAGTTTAAGGTTGTTATTACGCGAGTTGAAGAAATTTCCTATATGTTTAGGCTCCATGTATAGTAGATAGTTTTAAGGCCAAATTCAGATAACAAAGATGACTAATATCATTTCCAATAACTAATCATTACATAAGTACAAGAAAGGAAAGAAATTAAAAATAAAAAATGAGACAATATTGATACAAAATTGACCCCTGACCACTTGCAAGTTTTCTCAAAGGGATTGAAGAAAATCTAGAGCAGATTTCCTATCAGGCATCCTAGGAATGGCTCCCTTCACTTAAATACAAAGAAAAGCTGTTGCAACTATTATGTAGGGAAAAAAAAGATTGGCAAATAATATTAAGGACATTTTTTCTTATGAGCACATTACAGCTAAAACAAAAGGAGTGCTTGCTACCATTCAGTGCTATATTAATTACTTATGAATTGTTTTTTTCCTTGCTAGTGAAGCATATAAGGAATATTAAATACTAATTGAAGCAAAAGGCATCATAATATTAGAAATTTCCACTTTATACAAAATAACAATATGCAAAATATTTTATATTTTGCATCACTTTGTTTGAAAATTTTTTAGGCTTGTCTTACAACTTTACAAGCACATTTGGACAAGGCATACATATTGCATACTTTCACTAATCTTCACTTGATGTGAAGCACTAGAATTTTTATGCATACTTTCATTGATCTTCACTTGAAGTAATGCACCAGAACTCTATTCTTGAGATAAGGCCATGGCCATTAACAAAGTGAGAGTCTCACCCATCCAACTTACAATATCATGGCAAAGAAAGGATCTGACATAGACATAATTATTGTGTGCGATTTAGTTGAGGTGTGCTATTTAACAATGACCCTTTACTTATTTGGGTGTCCCTTCGGAGTTAACTCATGCGCTCCCCCCCCCCCCAAATGTTGTGATACAGAAGATTGCAAAGAGGTTTTACAATTGCAATAGTGCTTATTTATCTTTGGGTGGTCGAGTTACTTTAATCCAAGCATCCTTATCCAACATCCTTTTTTAATATCTTTTGTTGTTTAGAATCGTTGTAAGGGTAATTAAGAGATAAAGAAGAATATATGAAATTGCTAGTGGTTAAAGTTTGGGTAGAATAATAAAGGTCATTTGATTGGTTTGGAATTATCCTATAAGACTAAAAAAGATGAGTGTTTGGGTCTTGGTATAATGATTATTAAGAGCATTGTTCTAATTGCTAAGTAGATAGGTGAGTTTCCTTTTGAGACTAATTCTCTTTGGCATAAATTAAACAATAATAAATATGGTGTTAAGTAGATGTTGTCGTTGGAATTTATGCTACTCATGCAAGCACATAAAAAATCAACTCTCAAGTATATCCTTCCTTTTGCCTCCTTTTAATTTTCATATTGAAGAATGTTCTCATTTCAAATTAAAAAGGAACCATTGGGTGGGGAACTCTTTTCCCCTGATTTTTCATTTTTGTAAAGTGTTATTCCTATTTCAAGTTCATAATTCAACGATATAGAGTTTTATGACTATTATTACAAAACTTATAGGTATTACTATTAGATTTAAGAAAATTTACGTCTACTTTTAGGAACCTTCTAAAATATAGTTACTAGTATAGTTTAGGTCCATTACTATAAAATTTAGATATGTTATTAATGGACTTTAGGGAATTTACTACCATGTTCGAGTTAACTAAATTTAGGATCGTTAATGCCAAGTTTAGTAACATAACTTACTAGACCTTAAGAAAATGGACGATTATAGCAATAAAAAGAAATTTCAAAGAATTTCATAATCTTATTATAATCATAACAACCAAATATTTTACAACCATTCTATTACAAGTCTTACAGTAGAATATTCTTATCTATAACTATAATAATACAAAATCTAGAGGAGGAAACAATCAATGTATCATGTCTTTCTGGTTTGTTTCTCTTAGGTTGTTGCAATTGCAGAAGCCATTACTTCACCACGGCACTTATTCAATGGATGGTTCATCAGGTCCCACATGAGTTGGACATGAAATGTATCCAATTCTTCTTGAAAACCAGAACCATTATCCCAAATTCAGGTTTTAAAGAAATAAATAATATCAATACACAATAGCATTTGCTCAAAGTTAGCAAAAATTTCATATCCACAAGTCTAAATCTAAAGTTTCTCTATTATGGTCTTTCACTGCCTAAATTTTCTTTGCTAACAAAACCCAAATATATTTTGATTGTGATTTAAAAGCATATAAATACTAACATTTTAAAAAGGAATGAAATTGTGAATCTTATGGTCTGTTAAATGAGAAAGAGAGGTGCTACTTATCGTTGCTTCTCACAGATTTACGAGCGAGGGAGAACTCGTCAAAGACTAGCTTTGGTACACAAGGGCCAAGCTGTTGAAGGATATCTATCCAGTGAAAAAATGTCTAAGGATTTTCAGTGATTGATTGTGGAAGAAACTGTTCAAGAATTTTCAATAATCGGTTGCAGGAGAAACCGTCGAATGATAAATGATAAAGGGTCGAGAAAGAAGAAAACAGTGTCTGGAAGGCAAAATAGCTTTTGGATTCGTTTGGATTCGAATGGTTGTTTAATAAAGAAGGATGTTTTTGTCTATCAAATTTCATTTGACCTTGCAGAATAATATTGATTTTTAAGATCCCTCATAATAATTTTTTGTTAGTCTAGGTCCTCCTTTTTAATTTTTCCTATTTTTAACAACAACCAAAACAATTATAAAATTATTTAGATAGATGATGTAATCATTTTTTTTAATTGAGAATTGTATAATCCAAAAGTCAAATCTTTCACGACAAAAATTAGTAGTCAAGAGTTAAGAAATGTTTTCTTAATTTAAAATTTGAAAGATTAGTGTCACATGTAGGTATTGGTATAATAAATAGTTGTTATTTATAATTTTTTTTGAGTAAATTATACAATTTTTTTAATTTTATTAAAATTATATAATGTTTTCATTTTTAAAAAATATATAATCCCTTTATGAAACAAAAAATTACAGTATACTTTCACTTAATTTTAAATATTTTTACTAATATACTTTCTATTAATCTAAATGTATATTTTTTTAAAAAATAAAATATTCCCTTACATATTTTTTATAAAATATATTTTAGTCAAACATTTAAAATTAAATTAAAATGTATATTTTAAAAATAAAATAAAATATTATATAATTTTAAAAATATTTAAAAAATTATATAATTTATTCTAATTTTTTTCATAATTTTTATAGGTGACAAGTTATTGCATACAAGTTTAATTAATGTTTCATTAAAATGTTTTAGTGAAACTAATTAAATTTAGATATATTCTTTTAAAAATTATAGATTTCAATACTTGTCCATGCATGATCCTGAAAAGATGAGAAGTTAATACGGATTTGATTTGACATAGTTACGTAGACGATAGACATTACATCGACTGTTGCGCGTACCTTTATCAAGAAAGTGATATAATTAATAGGAAAAATTATATTTTTAATCCTTATAATTTAATTATAATTAAATTTTTTAATTTATAAAATTTTTAATTTATTTCTTATTGTTAAATTTTTGTTAAGTTTTATTAATATATTTAATTATATGTTGATTTAATACTCTAAATATGTATGATTTATACTAATAAAAAATTAATATATAATAATGAAATGAGATTAATTCAAATGTATAGTGAAATATTGATAAAGATATAATAACAAGAACCAAATTAAATTTGTTTAAATTATAAGAACTTAATCATTAATATTTAAGTTATAAGAATTAAATTAAAATTTGAATAAAATTATAAAAATAAAATATAATTTTTCTTGATTAATAATAATATTAATATTGATGAACGAGGGCGGACATGCATTACTTGGGGAGAGGATGCAACCTTTTTCTTAGTAGTAATTTAATATTTTGGTGAATCAATGTGTGTCAATGCCTGACATTGCAGGTGAAGCCGCAGGTTGCACATGTTTTTATGGACTTTTTGAGTTAATTACTTGAAAAAAAAATTGTGTCAGATCCGTAATTGTAAAAAATATTTGTTTCAAATGTTATAAATTTGAGAAATTTTACGACAATGTCATCAACTTTTTTATTTTTTTTTAAATCATAAGAAATTCTTATGTAATTCTAATAATTTTTGGATTTCCTATGGCATGTGAAATAAAAAATTGAAGGAATAAAAATGAAAGAAAAAATAGATAGATTGAATAGAAAATAGTACTTATATATTTATTTTAGAAAAGTAATAAAAAGTAAATATTATTAAATTATAATTATAAAAATATAATAAATATTAAAAAAGAAAAGCAATTCCCATATTTCTTCTCACTGTAGTACAAAACGCAACCAAGAGGGAAGCAAGGGCCCTGTTGTTTGCCAATCTCCTAGACAAGATCAATGGGAGGGAAACGAGAGATAATTGTTTTTCGTAATAACCTATTTAGTGTATAAAAATTTGGAATAGAAATAAAAATAAAAAATAATTTTGAAAATAAAAAATAATTTTTTGCCTTTATTTTAAAAAATTTATAAAATGAGATAGATATTATTAAAAAATAATTATTTGAACAAAATAAAAATTATGAAAATTTTTTTCTTCTTTTGTTTTTTTAACCTATGAAACAAGCCGGAAAAAAAATCGTACACCTGGTCCAAGCTTTTCGAAGACCTGTTCAATCCACTTCCGTATTTGGAATCAAAGGTCTAACTTTATCCTAACATATATGGCCATAATTCCTCTGAAAATATTCACTCATTGCCACCTTTATCATGCTCTCCAAGCTGTTGCAAGTTTTATACGAAACTGCATAACCAGAAAAATGAAGTCACAAGCGTGGAAGGAGATCACGCCCGCAACACGTGGCAGTGCATCATTGGATTTTAAAGATAAATTTAGCCGTCAAAAAAATATAAAAATATACTACATCTCCTCTCTTTCTTTCTTTCGTACTTCTTTCATCCTCCTTGCTTCTTGGCTGAAATTTCTATTGCACCCCAAAAAATTATGTTTTTGGACCCTCAGAGCTTACATAGAGCATGAAATTCGGGCGAATTCCTTATGATTTTTTTTTATAAAATTTACAGCCGTATGGTAGCCTGGTGGAAAATAAAAAGGAGAGAAAAAGTTTGCTAAAATCTCAATTTCACCTTTATAATTATTACTCAATTATTATTTAATATTATTTATTAATTATTATTTAATCATTAAAAATAAGAGTATATAAATTTTTTTATCTATAAAATTATATTTTTTCTTTCAATTTCTATTTTCATATTTAATTTTTTCATACCAATTAAATACTCCTTTAGTATGGAGAGAAAAGAATAAGAGTAAAAAAAAAAATTATTATGTAATATTTATTATATTTTTATTATCATTATCAACACTCCTAGTTCATTTTTGTTATTTTTTAAAATAGTGATATAAATATTACTTTTTCTTTGTTCTATTCATTTTTTTTATTTCTTTTCTATCTCATTCTTTTTCAATCCTATTATACCAAATGTTGCGTAAAGCATTTGAAAATACTTTCCACTGATATGGATTTGATACATAATTTTTTCCCCTAATATTTAGCTTAAAAAGTCTGTTTCATGTTTTATTATACTTTTAAAAAAATCTACCATTAAATCTTTAAAAAAATACACATTTTAATTATTTAATTTTAAAATTTAAAAATATATAATTTTATCTCTCATCAGCACATGTTCTAAAAACTAATAATAAACAAGTTTAAATTCTTAAAAACTAAATTATATATTTTTAAATTCTAGAGACCAAAAAGTAATTTTGTTTTTTAAACTACCTAAAAGCATATATTTTTGTGCAAGCATGATTTCTTATGCTCTTGCACTATTGTTTAAAATATTAAAACATAGAATTTAATATTTTTATATTTGATATGATAATTTAGAAATAATATTTTATAAAAATTAAATTATTAAAATGTAATATACTCATAATTTTCTGAAAGTACAAGTACCCAAGATTTTAGCATTATATATTCTCTTCGGTATTTTTGGATGCCACCAAGTATAAAAAATACAAGTGTATTAAATACAACGAAAAATGCAAAGATTAGAAGAATTTTTTCCCCTTTGCATTAAAAAAAAAGAAAATTTTAATTTAAATGATATCTCAAAATATTAAATATAAAATTTTGCTATGAAAATATTTGAATTATTTAGTTTATAAAAATCGTTAATAAAGTATTATTCAAGTATCTACAATAAAAGAAAATTTTCAAAAATTTCATATTTAATATATAATATAGAGATATGATTGTTTTATATACCTCATTTGTTATTTTATTAATAAGTTTATAAATATTTGAGAGATGTAGATGTCCACTTATCAACAAATACCAAAAGAAAAACTAATAAAGATAGTTCTTAGCTAAACAGATATAATTGGTTAGTTAAGTTTAATTAACCTCTCTCAGATGCAATGTATTATATTTCTATAAAGTGTGACCGAAACATTTTTAAACTATAGAGTTGTGGCCACTTGCTTTATAAAATAGGCAATCCCACCATGCAGGTTATCATGCCTATTCTTTGTGCTGTTTTTTTAATGAATTTTTAATTCTCATGGAAGAAAGAGGTTTTTCAACCAATCCATGACTTACCACGTCTTTCGCATGTTAATAACTTATATAGTGCAGGTATAATTTATTAATTTGTGATATATGACGACGTAATATTCAAGAATCAGAAAAGTAGGTCAATACTAGGGGTGGCGGAACTGGAATTTTCTTTTGCTTGCTATGTTCATCAAGTTGAGCAGTAAGCTAATTTTTTTTTTTTTAATTTTAATTGTTTATTTTTATTTTGGTATATAGTTTTTGTTTTAAAAGAAATAAGTTATGAGATGAAAACAATATTTTAATTTTTACTAAATTATTTGCTAAAAGTTGAAAGATTATTTTTATTTTACATTTTTTTAAATTAAAAAATCAAAATAAAAAATAATTGGTTGAGATTGGGAAATAAAAATTAAATGGTCCAAATGAGGAGGGTCCAGATTACTACTGATCTTGGGAAGCAGAAAACGGTCGAAAGCAGGGGCATGTACCCGAAACTCTAAATTTAAACGTTGTTATTTTAGAGATAATTATGATGTATATAAAAATTTTGATAAAATTTAAGTATGACTCCAAAATATTATACGTTTTAAATATAAGTTCTAGTCAAATTACATTCAACCCTCAAAAGAACAATAAAGTTTGCACATAAATTCTTAAAAAATTATATAAGGCCCTTCCAAAATCCTTGGTTAATACGTATTCTTCGTATGAACTCATATGGGTATATCAAACTTTCTGATTTAGACGAGATTACATGGCCATTGCGGAACTATATATAGCCATTTAGCGAGTTTTTTATTCTAAAAATTATACTACAAAGTTTTGAAAAAGTAATTAATTTAATAATATTAAAGAAAGAAGATTTCTGGGTTTGACTTGAAAAATGTTTAGAAGCATAGCTTGTGCCCCCGTTCATATATAGAGCCACATTTTGCTTGGATTATGATGCAACCTTGCTGTGGAAGTAATGGTAGTAGTCTCGTGATTTTTAATGCTGACAGGAAGAATAATATATATATATATATATATATATATATATAATTTAATTCATAAAAAATATGATGTTACAAATTGTTCCTAAAATAAAATTACACATAGTTGAGTTTTCTAACTTCTTGATTTGTGACTAACTTGGTTTTTTTCCCAGGGACCGATGTAGTTAATGTGATCTCATTTAATTTTTTTTTTCTTAATAATATTGGAGTCATACTACTCGGCATTCAAATTATCTAGTCTAAAATCATTTTAATTAATAAACATCTAACACTTGAGTGGTTTAAAAAATAAGAAAAAAAATTATATATAATTATTTATATCTTTATTGTCTGACTATTTAATCAAAATATAACAAATATATAATTCTTTAATAATAATATAATATATGTGTAATTTTTACAAATAATTATATAATTCATAATTAAAAAATATATTATTATTATTAAACTATACAGTTATTATATTTTAATTAAAAATTTTAATAATAAAAACATAAAAAATTACAATAAATCTAATCCTTAAATCGACTATATTAAAAACGATCAAGTTGGTATAACAACTTTCTTGTCGGTGTAACGACCTTCTAGATTCATTGCTAGTTTCAACGAATATAAAAACAGACTTGGACATTGACCTCAAAAGAAAATAAAAAGCAAGCTCCATTTCCTTCATTTTACACGCCAAGACAGATTTTAACACCACGTAATGATTATATTCCCAATCAAATTGCAAGTCGACAAGATAATCTGCATCAGAGAGAAACTGTTGAAAAGCAACAATTATCCATAATCAAGTCTCGTTCATACATGCAATTTGCAAAATCCAACTTGCAAGTGAAAGTAGGTATTAAAAAATGTAATGTATTGGAATTAATTGCATTTCATGAGATGAAAGCAATTCTTGCAATCAGAATGTTGTTGATGATATTCACAAACATATGATGGTAGTGAGCAACACTCTCTATTCTAGGTTTCATTTAGCATACAATGATTTGGATAAGAAATTTTTATTCAATAAGAAAAGTAAAAATATTTTCTACAAAAGAGAGAACAAACTCAGGCTTCTTATCTTAACTAATAAAAAAGAGCAGTCCAGTGCATGAGGCTCTCACTAAGTAGGGTCTGGAGAGAGTAGATGTACATAGCCTTACTCCTATTTTTTTACAGAGAGGCTGTTTTCAGTTTGAACCCGTAACCTCCAGGTCACTCAGCGGCAACCTAACAATTTTTTCTTATCTTAACTAATAGCCTGAATAAATAAATGCCTAGAAACCTAACAGTTTTTTCTTTTTAATTTTTTCTATCAGATCTTCTTCAGTTGGAATGTTGTTACCACCTTTTGAGGTTGTGCACCACCATGCCATGATTTCTTCCTGCACAATCGCAGAGATAGTGAAGATTAAGTGAAGTCCAAAAGGATATTCAAAGACAGATTTTTCTCTGGTCGTTGTGGAAAAATTCTTAAATAAATCTAATTAATAAGACAGCGAATAAGCAAAACCTATCATCAGTAGATATATAATCATGTTAGGCTCATTTTTTACTAGGACCTGCTTCAAACATACTAACATGTGTACTCGTGATTGACCTAATCTACTTAAGAAATTTTCTAGTTCTTGTAAATGACTATTTGCTTATTAAGATAACCCTTGCAATAGTGAAAATAATAATAACGAAATAGTAGATAATAATTAGTTGGCAATAAAATAAAGGATAGAACATAGAGTTTGTTAAATACATGCTATTAAGTTCTTCAATGAAAATATAACTTGTGAAGTAACTATTTAAAATAGTAAATTATATAATACTGAGTTATAAAAAATGTCTATGTATTATAATTTTATTAGAGAATCTAATAATAAATATTTATGAATAGCATCTAAGTTTTCTCCTAAAATGAATTGTCAATTGCCTTGCTCTTCTTTTCCTTTTTCTTGTTGGAGTTAGAAAAAGTTCAAAAGGCAAAATCATTTACATGTGCCAAGAAGAAAAGGGAAATGCTCATATGTTGAATTAGATTAATTAGTAATCTTTTTTTGGCCAAAAGATTAATTAGTAATTGACTTCACTTGTTATATTCTTTTATGAGAACCTAATAAAAAATGACCTAAAAACTGCAGCCTAAGCTTTCTAAGACAATTTCAATTTTTTGAAGTTTTTAATTGTAAAATTTTTTTAAAGTTTGAAAAGAGAAGAGAGAAAAGGAGTGGGAGAAAAAAGAGAAAGTTGGCCTCATACACACCTTCACTTTTTGTATTACTTTCTCCAAATTTTACAAAAAACTTTATAATAAGAAATTCTGGGAGATTCTTACACAAAAAAATTGTCAATTTGCCCTGGCTCTTTTTTTCCTTTTTCTTCTTGTAGGAAAAGTTCAAAGGACACAATCATTCACATGTTCTACCAAGGAAAAGAAAATGCAAGAATGTATTGAATTTTATTTTAATTAATAAATGACTTGGAATTTAAATAGATTGACTTTTATGCAGTCATAATTGAAAATGTCTTTTTTTTATTAACATTAAATTAAATATTCCAAATCTTGAGTCCCTTCACAAATTCTTGGGAGTTATGCTGCATTGCACAATTACTTTTCTATGAATTGTGCATAAACTGCTAAAGTGGCTGAATCTGAGGTTGACCAAAAGTGTTGAAGTAATAATTAAGACTACTTGAACTCAAATGCAGCCAAATTAGCATTTTGTGCATAATTGGTATAAAGACATTGCTTAAGTAGCATTATTAAATGGATAAGACATGAAAAAAGTTCTCGCTGAAAAGTTTATTAACAGAAAGAAACATAATAAGTGAAAAATTCTTCCAATTAACTATCACATTATTGATTGCTTCAAAACAAAAAAAGAATATATAAATTCTTTTTTATTTTTAAAATATACATAACCTTCCTCCGAGACAAAAAAGTTACTTACACTTTAATCCAATTTTAAAATTTTTAATGAAAATACTCTTTAAAAAATTAAAAATTGACCTAGAATGTAAAGTAACATTTTGTTTTAAAAGAGGTATGTATGGTTTACTTTACAAAAAAAAATTCTATATATGTGTGTGCGTGCGCATCACAATTCTATTAGAAAACATTATAACAAATACTTAAAAACTGCACCTATATTTTCTCCTAATTAAATTTGTAAATTAGTCCAATTTTTAATTTTTTTTAATCAAAATACTCTATTTTTTTGGTTTTTTAAAAATATGTATTTACATTAACAGAAGATATTTTGATAAAAAACATTCAAAATTGAACCAAAACTTAGAATAAAATTTTTGTTTCAAAGGAGATTTGGGTAATTTACTCAAACAAAAAAAAAAAACCTATATGCCTGTGTATATCACAATTCTGTTAGAAAACATTGTAACAATATTTAAAAATTGCACCTAAATTTTTTCCTAATTAAATTTGCGGAGGACCCTAACCCTATGCAAAGGCTACCCACAATGATTCCAGCATCCCCTCTAGTGCAAACATATTACAATTTCTACTTTAACTCAAATCTTGTCATACTATAATAAAATCTAGCAAAAGGATCTGCAAAATTATTACTAAAGCCTTTTTGCCAACTCTTAATTTTCTTTTAGCCATTAAATGACACGGTAAAAAATTATTAATGTTAAAATCTTAAAAAATTAATAACATCACCCTTAGAACTGCTAATAAGGCCTACACTAACATATGTTTGATCTGATAATCATTGCATTAGTGATTTCATACATGGTTTGTAGTTCTTCAGGTATGACATAAAAAAATTATGATATGTTCAACTATGTATATATATATATAGTTTCTGAGTACTCTATGCACTAAAATCTATGACTCAAAAAAAAAAATTTACAAAATGATGTTTTAATTATTATGTATATAGTAAAAAAAACTAAAATAGCCGCCAGAAAATTATGCCTTCCAGTACAATTAATCAGAGCTTGAATTTCACCAATCATGGGAGTATCAATAGCATTAAATCAATAGCTTCAATAATAGCATATAGTGTAATAGCTGGATGAAAAACTAATAGACTGTTACCTCAAGAAAATCATGATTGGATATATACTGACTTTGAACCATAAACTTGATCCCTCCAACAATCACAGGGATAGGTTTTCTGGTATTCTGCTGAGAACCCTGTCTCTCTGCCTCTGTCGATAGTACAATAAAACAAAAATAAAAATAAGACTCATGACTCATTAAAATCAGAGAACTTCCAATAATTTTTACAATTTGATGCAAGTAACATAAAAAAAAAAAAAATGCACAATGTCATGTAGAAATATAGGACAAGATGGAATTTTAGTTATACCATTTATAGAGGCGACATAGTATCCGGTTCCCCCTAGCCCTTCTTCCCCCCTCCCAAGCCGTAGGCGCAAGAAAAAGCCATCGAGGTTTGATATTGACATATGAGAGTTTATCCATCTGGTGTAAAGGACGTTCTGTTAAATAACAGTTAAAGTTGCAAAGAAAAGAAGTGTTTTGAAAGTGAAAAATGGTAGATGTTCTCTAATTCTGGTGACTTAGCACAAACATAAACTTTGTAGCTCTCTCTCTCTTTCAGTGAAAAATGGTGTAAAGGACGTTCTGTCTACCAATGATATTTCAGACACTTCAATTATGTGTATTCTTTAACAATTTACTTTTATTTTCAGAAAATATTCCACCTACAAGTAAAAAAATTATAAGGTTTGGTCTGGCCAGCACACAGTCAGCCTCTTAAAATTATACCTTGCATTGCACATCCATTAGAGAATTCAAGTCTGAAACATTTAATTTTGAAGCATGTAAATAATAATGTTGGAGTATCTTACACAAATTCAGGGATTTATTTCCCCAGATTCAGTCCAACGGTCAGATCTGATTCAAATCAGACCCAACTGCTATTTTCCTTATTTTGTGTGATTTTGTCAAGGCAATTATGTAGAGTTATTGCCTTTTATTTTCTGATTTATTTCCTTTCCTAGGTCAGCCTTTGTTTTACATTCACACTATAGAAATGTATTATTGTTATTTGAATAAAATAAGAAGCATTTGAGCTGTTCATCCTCTGATTTGCTCATGGTATTAGGGCAGGCTCCACCATACTAGACTTCACCATGCAGTTCGGCCAATTCCAGGCCTTGAATGCTGAAAGGGGAGCCTCTTCCAGCAACATTGCCCAAGCAATCTCCCATGGGTGTAGCGACAGCCTACCCTTGCTCGTAGCTGGACATCATCTCAATGGAGGCAACTACCTAATGTGGTCCCACACCATGTTGATGCACATATGTGGCAGAGGAAAGGAAAAATACATCAATGGTGCTGTCAAACAACCCAATCCGAGTGACTCCAGATATGACATATGGGTCACAGAAAATAATTATGTCATGTCATGACCTATTCACTTCATGACCATTGAAGTGGGTGAGAACTTCATCCTTTATCTCACTGCTGAAAAAATTTGAGAGGTTGCCAAGGAGTCTTACTCATCACGTGAGAATTCAACAGCATTGTTTGAAGTTGAATCCTTCATCCGTGATTTGAAAGAACTTGCTGTCTATCAATACTTTATAACACCCTGATGTGCTATTGATAGCAACAAGACACCTATGAGGTATGCAACTAGTCATGTCCAATCAATGCTGCCAGCTACAAGAAAATTGTGGAGAAAAAGAGGATATACAAATTTCTAATGGGATTGAACAACACCTTTGAAGAGGTCAGAGGGTGAATTCTGGGCACCAAACCACTGCCATCTCTCAAAAAGGTCTTCTCAGAAGTAAGGGAAGAAGAAAGCAGGAAAAAGCTTACTCAAGGATCTCAACCAGATGTTGAGATGAGTGCCATGGTGGCTCATGGTGCCTAAAATGCCAACATGGACTCCAAACCAAAGTCACAAAATAGATCTTGGTGTGACCACCATCAGAAGGCTGGCCACACCAAAGATGTCTCCTGGAAAATACATGGAAAATCCAAGAAATGCCTCAAGGAGATTTGTCCCTCTTTAACAAAGAATAAATGGAGCTGTTACAGAAGCAACTCGGCTAGAATGCAAATATTGCTGAAACTAGTGCTAATGTAGCTCAAACAGGTAGATTTCATTCTGCCTTAAGCTCTCAAACATAGCCTAACACCTCTTGGATTGGTGACTCAGGAGCAATCAACCATGTGAAATGCTTCCCTTGGATTGTTGCCATAGGAGCAATCAATCATATGATGAGTAATGCTTACTTTGTTTACTCATCGAGACCACTTGAAAGCACCTTGATGATAAAAATTGCAGATGGCTCACTGTCAAAGGTGGAGGGTGAGGAAATATTACTCTCTTTGAAAAATTGATGTCAAAGGATGTGTTATTTGTGCCCAATTTAAGTTGCCACTTGTCCATCAGCAAGCTCTCAAAAGATTGCAATTGCGTTGCTAAGTTTCTTCCTAATGGCTATGTTTTCAGGACTTGAATGGAAAGAAGATGATTGGCATTGCTAAGGAGAGTACCAAGCTCTATTTCCTTGAAGGTGCTAACCTTGAGAAGAAGGGTGCTCATTTAGTTAGTAGGTCATCTACACCCTTAAGCGATCTTATGCTTTGGCACCTTAGACCAGGACATCCTAGTTTCCCGTACTAAAAAATTTTGTATCCTCAATTATGCAATAAAGGTACTGTTCCTTTCCAATGTGAAGAGTGCCGGCAGTCCAAACACACCAAAAGCTCCTATCCTTTTACTATTGTTCATGGTGACATTTGGGGACCTTCTAACATCAAGAATGTATCGGGTGCTAAATGGTTCATTACATTTGTAGATAACCATTCTAGATTGGACATGGGTATACCTTATGAAGGAAAAGTTTAAAACCACCACAATCTTTAAACAATTCCATGCTTTTGTCTAATATTAAAATCCTTTGTTCAAACAATGCCCGTGATTATTTCAATTTCCACCTTTCAACTTATCTTTCCCAATATGGTATTGTCCACCAAAGTTCATGCATTGATACTCTCCAACAAAATGGGGTCACAAAGAGAAAAAATAAGCACTTCTTAGAGATAGCTAGGTCCTTGATGATGACCACCAATGTCCTCAAATTTTATTGGGGGAAGCAATTCCTATGGGTACTTATCTCATCAATAGACTACCCTTAAAGACTCTTGACTTCAAAACCCCTTGTGAACAATTCCTCCAAGCCTTTCCTTGAACACAAATCCTTTCCACCTTATCCCTCAAAATTTTTGGTTGCACTGTTTTTGTCCATATACATTATTAGGGCAAGCTCGATCCAAGATCCTATAAATGCCTTTTTTTGGGTTATTCAGCAACCAAGAAGGGATATAAATGCTACTCACCTATAACCAGAAAATTTTACAGTTCCATGAATGCAAACTTTTCTAAACAACAGCCTCACCACCCCAAAACACCCATTCAAGAGGAGAGTGAGACATCCTTAGAATCGGGTTTGTGGCACACACCCATACCTACAAACAGAACACATTGGGCCTGAAAACATTCCTGCAACTGCACCTGACCTCAATCTCCACAATATACTTGAGAGCCCCAAGCCAATTCAAAGTGAACAGCTTTGTGCCAATGCCGAGCCTGAAAATGGCAGCACCACTGAACACCAACCTGAACTCATTGTGTACAGTAGAAGGAGAGGATCAGAGATTTAGCCTAGTGCGCCTCCAGAGCAAATTTCCCAGGCAAGTCTAGAGGAAGATAATTCTGACTTACCAATTGCCTTAAGAAAAGGGGTAAGATCTTGCACTCAATATCCCCTCTGCAATTATATTTCCTACAGTAAACTCTCACTATGTCACTAAAATTTTGTGGTCAGAATTTCACAAGAACAAATTCCAAAAAATGTCAAAGGCTACAGAAATGATGAAAGCCTTTGAGAAAAATGGCACGTGGGAACTGGTTGATTTATTAAGAGGAAAGAAAATTATTGGTTGCAAGTGGATCTTTACAACCAAGTATAACCTTGATGGGAGCATTATAAGGCAACATTGGTGGCAAAAGGGTTTAAACAAACCCAAGGAGCGGACTTCCAAAAAACATTTGCTTGCATAGCAAAATTTAACACCATTAAAATGCTTCTCACATTGGAAGCCAACGTGGACTAATCTCTACATCAGCCAGACATTAAAAATACCTTCCTAAATGGGGACTTAGAGGAAGTAGCGTATATGGAGTAACCTTGGCTTTGACAGCAATAGTTCAAAGGTTTGCAAACTACAAAAGACTCTTTATGGGCTGAAACAAACCCCACGAGCATGGTTTGGTAGATTTACTAAAGCAACGAAGGGATATGAATATACCCAAGGGCAAGCAAATCATACACTATGAAATGATTTCTCTCGTGACGAAAAAAATCTCCATTTTAATTATCTATGTAGATGACATTATGATTACAGAGAATTAGAATTACATTGAAGAAATAAGGAGATTAAACTGAGCTCTTAGCCAAGAATTTGACATAAAAGACTTGGGAGAACTAAAATATTTTTTGGGGGTGAATTGGCTAGATTCAAGAGTGGCATAACTGTGTCTCAAAAGGAAGTATACATTGGATTTGCTTGAAAAAAATTGAAATGCAAGGCTGTAAACTAGCCAAAACTCTAATAGAAGCAAATTATAAGGTAGGGTTGAGACTTGATAGTGCCCCAGTTGACATAGGCATGTACCAAAAGGTTGGCAGGCAAGTTTATTTATCTCTCACACACTAGATCATATATCAGTTCTCTAGTTAGTATAGTGAGTCAATTTATGAATAAGCCTAATCAAGAGCATTTAGAAGTGGTTTACAGAGTACTAAGGTATTTGAAGATGACTCTTGGCAAGGGCATTTACTTCAAGAAGGGTACATGCAGGAATGTGGAAGGATACACAGATGTAGATTAGGTTAGTTCAATCACTAACAAGCAATCTACCTCAAGGTATTGCACATTTGGTTTGGGCATCCTAATAACTTGGATGAGTAAAAAACAAGTTGTTGTTGCTAGAAGTAGTGCCAATACTGAGTTCAAGACACCAGCTCAAGGGATTTGTGATGGCACTTGATTGATTAGACTACTCAAAGAACGTAGAGCGCCTATACAAGAACAAATGAAAGTGTGATAATATGGTTGCAATTAGCGTTGCCAAAGATCCTGTTCATCACAATAGGACCAAGCATATGGAAATTGATCGCCATTTCATCAAAGAAAAAGTAAAGATGGGAGTTATTGAATTAAAATACTCTCTATCACAACTTCAAGTGCCATATATCCTAAAAAAGGCTATGACTAGAACTAAACATGAAGACTTGAGCTACAAGTTGGGTATGTTCAACATATACAACCCAACTTGAGGAGGAGTGTCAGAGTAGCTCGAACAAATTCGGGGGTTTATTTCCACTGATTCTGTCCAACGGTCAGATCTGATTCAGATCAGACCCAATGGCTGTTTTCCTTATTTAATCTCTCTTATTTGTGTGATTTTGTCTGGGCAATTATGTAGAGTTATTGCCCTTTTATTTTCTGATTTATTTCCTTTCCTAGATCAGCCTTTGTTTTAGGCTCACACTATATAAACATATTCTGGTTATTCGAATAAAATAAGAAGCATCAGAGCTGTTTATCCTCTGATTTGTTCAACATAGCTTATTCTGTAATGGATTTGAAAGCAATATCATGGACCTCCTTCCTAATCAAAAGCAAGACACATCAGCCAGCACACATGCATAAACATCTTAAGGTGCTTTTAGAAATGGAAAAAAATATATTTCACCCCTTAAACTATGGCCTAATTACAACTTTAGTACATCAACTTTAAAATATAACAGAACACCTATTCTTTGGAGAGAGAAAAAAAAAAACTAAAAACACTAACTTCCAACCTCATTTAGGGGTGTTTTACACTTTTCCAACAAACAAAAAAGGTGTTTGTTACATTTTAAAGTTGAGGTACTAAATTGTAATTAGGCCTTAGTTCAGGGGTATAGTTTATTTTTCCCTTTGGAAATTCATTGTCTAAGAAAAGAAATTACTAGATGATGACTTTATTGATACATTTCCAAGCATAAATTTCAACAAGAATCCTTGTAATTTTCATACATGTATAATTAATAATTCTGTGGAATTACAACAATGATAAAAGAAAACAGAAGTTAAGGGAGATCAAATTATAAGACCAAACCAAGCCATGGTGCTGCACAGAAGTTCAACATCATATTTGCAAGTTTTTGCCCTCTCAATGAAGACAGGTTCTTTTCATTCTGT
Source organism: Erythrophleum ivorense (assembly GCA_026724425.1). Lineage (NCBI taxonomy): Eukaryota > Viridiplantae > Streptophyta > Magnoliopsida > Fabales > Fabaceae > Erythrophleum > Erythrophleum ivorense. The sequence goes on along the minus strand of JAIUCV010000033.1, from coordinate 1,857,338 downwards.
TTGAACTCCTTTGTGCAGGGCTTGCAGGTAGGAAGGCTCTTTTTATGAGAAACAATGAAACAAAGGATAAAAATGTCAATAGTCAAAATACAGGAGAAGGTTCCCTGTGAAAATCTTCACGCTGAGAAAAGAATGCACAGTTATTTAATAAGTTTCATCTTATACCAATGCCTTATGAAGTTATGATTTAAATACCTAGTACCAAGTTTGAAGAAGTATAATTTGCATACTTCAGGTGCATTTAACAAATGACATAAGTTATTTATACTTTGTGCCATATAAAAGGACCTTGTTACCATACAAGAACAGATTTAGACCATGAAAATGACTTATGCATTACTTACCTCAGGATTTCAGTGCGAGACAAACGAAGCTTTTTCACTGCATCAAAGATTCTCTTTGTTTCAACTGAAATCTGCCTCCTGATGAAGCCACATGGAGATGTCATAGAACTTTCTTTCAATTCATTTTCCTTTGAACTTGAACCAAAGAATTTCTTGATTGGTAAACCGGATCCTATATTCTCTGAGGTTATAATTTCATTTGATTTCCGCTTCAAATTAAGATTTTGCTCTGCTTCAGGACCAATTCCATCATTTATAGCACCACCAGGTATAGGATGGTCCTCCTCATCAGTTACAGGCCTGGCAGTCTCTTCTTTGCCTGCAGTAAACTTAGTTTCACTAGGACTACAATCATTGACCAAAGCATCGACTTTCAAATCATGTTGCCCAATTTGGATTGAAGTGGGACATGATATTGCCCAGTGATCAGGCTGAAAGCACCTAATGCATAAGCAAGATAGTTCTTCCAATTTCCCATAAGAATTGACGTTTTTGAGCAGATCTTCTAGCTCACTTTCTGCAATCCCTGAGCAATCATGAAATTGATGACCTCTTGTCCCACAGAACAAACAGGTGATATTTGTGTGAGTGGTACTATTGGTTCTATATGATGGTTTGATATATTTGATGGCATCCAATCTTCTCGCAAACAGAGAAGCCATTGGCTCTGAATTTGTGACTCTTGGAGAGGGTGAAACAGGGTTGAGATTATAAATTGAGTTATGATCATCTTTTCCCTTGTTACTGTCAGCATCAGTTGAAGCCTTTTCACTCATAGAACAATTATGTGACTCTTTAGCCTCTCTGGTGTCTTCGATCTTGAACTTGTGTATAGGAGTCTTTGAGTGATCAGTGGAATGCAGTTGAATTCTACCACTATGATCAAGGTGATCAGAGATTATCAAGGGGGCTGTTGATTTTCGAGAAAACCGACTTATCCAGAGACTTCCAAGAGTATCACTTCTGTGGCGCATATTATTTTCCTTTTTCTCAGAAAGTGCATAGGCACCAACATTCTCAGTATTATTTGTATTTTGTCTTCCTGAAGATGAATTAGACATCATTCCTTCTTTCTCCCTACTAAGTACCAAGTTGGAACAATTTCTATTTTCCACTGAATCAGTTTTACCGCTTTCATGACTGTTAACAACATTTATAGGTTCAACCTTAGGCTGGGTGAATTGACCAGCATCACATTTCCTTGTAGATTGCTCAAACTCATTAGATGGCATGCAAACAAGACTATCATTCTCCGCACAACATTTTATCGGAGTTGCATCTATTCCATGTACTTTGTTACCTAGTTCAAAGTCCTCAGAATTGTCTCTTGCTTGATGATTGACACTCGACATTCTTGTTCCCATGGGGCAATATATGGCCTGAAAAATGGATTGGAAGCCTATAGTTTTTGGCTCTGGATCATGGTTCTTACTGTATGTGATGAATTTTGGATCAGGCAGTTGATGACCATGATTGGTATGTGCAAGTGTAAGAGACAAGGGACTTGCCTCATCTTGAATTGAATGTGAGAATCCTTTCATCATGTTTGATATCCAGTTCATAAAGGAGCTATCTTGTTTAACAAAATATTTGGGACCTGAAGTTTCTTGGACTTGCTTTTTGACTCTTTTACTCCCAACCATTAACTGCTGTTGGAAGTTCCATCTCCTCTTGCCTGTTGAAAACAACCCAGCACTGTTACAGCTTTCAACACTTTCATGGCTGTCATCCTCCTCCTCGTCCTCCTTTGATAATCTTACATCACCATCTGATAGGGCCTTTTCCTTGCCTTTGTTGCTCATCATTTGAATTTTGCTATTACTTGGAGAATGCAAAATTGGAAGATTCTTATCACATGGAAGCATCATTTCATTTTCCTGAGATTTATTATCAATTTCTTTAGATTTTGAAACTAGAGCTCCACTTGTTGTACCACAAACAGCATCACAGTTGAAAATGCTTAAATCATTTTCTGCAGTTGATTCCAGTTTTTCTAAAGGAGTTCTGCTGGAAGAAGTTAAATTGGTTCCTAGAGCACCCATACCTTTATATTCAGTTACCGGCTCCACTTTGGCATACAAATCATCATTTGTTTCAATTGCCTGATTGCTGATACCTATGTCTCTGCCCCCAGAGGTATGATCCCTTGGTAGTGAATTTTGATCCATGCTAGGATTTAGTTCATCTGCTTGAGGTAATAGTACATCAAATGGCCTTTTGTAAACCTCGCCTGCAAGAATTCAGGATACAGGTGACATTTCAGATGTGCATAAAGGGAAGAACTTCTGCTTTTCTTTCACAAAAGTAAGAATTTCTATAGAACTCCCACTTTTAAACAAGGAAATGGTTTTGAAATTTGGAAGTTATTTGTTTAGAGAAAACATCCACCAGATAGATATTCATTTCTATAATTCTATTATTCACAACTAAGATATAAAGCAGTCAGAAAAATATCTAATAAGATTCAGTATTGTAATCCAAACAGAATAGTAAAATCTTCCTGAACCAGTCCCTATATTCATATTCCCACAATAGCACATAATTGATAAGGACAAGTATGTACCTGAAATTATGGAAGATTTGTTTCCCTTTATTTGAGATATTTGAGCAGTTCCAGTGTTGTCTTCATTGCAACTCTTATTTTCCCAACTTATCATTACATTCTCCTTCTGATCATCGTGCGAACTAAATACTCCATCTGCAGTGTTGGTTACCTCCATATTACCACTAGATCCTGCCAAACAAGAGTTCTAGGGAATTAAGAAGATATTGTCCAGGAAAAAGTAAGTAGTAGAAAAGTAGGTAAGCATACTAATAGATTTATATTTACTATTATACCAATTTGGATAACTTTTTTTTTTTCCCTTCTTTTCTCATTCAGTTAGGTTCATTTGTGCGAAAAATCTACTTCAAACCCACCCTTCACTGCATTTATAGGGGTAAGGATGGATTGGTGATGTTACCTGTTTCATGTTCTTCATATGCTTTACACTCTGGCCTGACACCTGAATCACTTGTTGGATGTCCAGTGGAAGTATCTATATCTATATAATCAATATCAGTCTTTATGCAGATGGCAGCGACAGGTTTATCAGCAGCAGAGCTCTCACCAATGACACTTTGTGGAGGAGCAAGAACCATATTGCTGGGTCCGACATCCCAAAATAGGGAGGCATTCTTGTCAACAAAGCTTGAATCGGCACATTTAAGGCTCAAACCTTTATCTGGAGACCAAACTAGTTCAGATAGAGCATCAGAGGCAACAAATGTCATGTCTAATCTGGAAGCTGCATTTGCACCTGCACCTGAGTCATTATTCAAAGTCTTCCAAATGCAGTGGCTAGGATCATTTGTGCCAAGTTCCAAATCTGTCTTTGGTTCTATTTTCTCATTTTCTGAACTCATGTTTATATAACGATAAACTCTCAGCAGGAGATCCTGAAATATAATTACAGTCCAAATTAGTCTCCTGTGTCGTGCTTGAAATGAAAATTCTGAGTACAAGGTATTTAACACTGTCAATGTGGGGGCAACAAGCACCATAACATGAAGCCTTGCATTGGATTATGATTTCATAGGATAACATATGGGTTGCAATGAAGTCGCAAAAAATTTCTTGCCATACATTGTTTGTATGCACTTCACTATTACCATAATGTGAACAAATAGTACCAAGAACAATTGCCCAACTTTCCTGGTATAAAAGGGAAACTCCAAAAAAAAATAAAAAAGGAAACAAGACTGCATTGCCCACAAATCCCAACTTATCATAAATGGGAACAGGAGCTAACTTTTATGCCCATGTAAAACCGTATGAACACAAGCCTATAGAATTATTTCTAAGGTCATTAAGCTATGCAAAAGATTTACTTTATCCTTCTGGACATTGGCCAAAATTAGGTAACAGGTGTGGCTAACTCTAACTGCACTGCTGTACTATAATTGCATCTTTATATGATTTCTACCCACAGTTGACTTCCCCCCCCCCCCCCCCCCCCATTTCTTAATCCAGGTATGAGCATAATTCTCTCTTATAGAACATTATCCCCTGGTCCAGATATTCCAAATGCAAATACATTAATCCCAGGAGTAATTTCTGTTGTTGCAATCCCTGGCATCACAAAGTTCAATTCTTCATACAACATAAAAAGCCATCCCCACAAATTATCCATCTAATTAATATTTTCCCAAACTTTGCTCCTCCCAAATAAAAACTTATAATCTAATTCATTGTTTTGGCTCTTCTAATAATCACTTCATGAAATTTAGTTCCTCACAGTAATTCTTTCCCTCTTACTTTTTTTTTCCTTTTTTCAAGACTCTTTTAGTAATCTGTGTAATACTTATAGATTTTCACAAAATGCAGTATGCATGCCCAATCCCAATGTACATTAAGACATTGATTTGAGTTTACATACTACTCATACTATTTCAAAACTATGGTTGTGTCAGTGTTTGACATGTGTCAAATACTCATATTAAACATGATCTAACATTTTAAATTACACATGAACACCTCAGATTTTGTGGTGTTGTGGTATCCATGTCAGTGTTGTGTCCATGTTTCCCAGTTTTAAAAGTAAAGCTTCTGTAAATGCAACGAAATAGGTATGAACTTGCATCTAACCTACATCTTCCACTTGAAGCAAATTGAGATCCTGAGTAGAAGGCAGATCTGGGCATCGTTGTGCTTCTAGGAGAGTGATCTTCTGTGCCCTCTCTTCCTTATGCTTGGGTATAAAGAATTATACCTGGGATCTAAACAAGAACTTAAATTTTAAATACTGAATACTGATTTGTACTTTAAAGTTTTCTCTAGCAGATAAAATCACAAGGTTCAACATTAAGGAGGGCAAAACCTCGCCAGTTCAGGAAGATTAACAGTTGACTAAACAAATACCAAATCAAGTAGATAGCCCGAGGTGATCAAAACACAATCCATAAATTGTATTAACATTAATAAGGATAAGACCCACAAAGCTAAATTTTAACCTTATGCTCCTAATTATCAGAACTCTACTTGATGCACACTCTGCATATGTAGAAAGGAGAAAGTGATACAAATAAGAACACCAAACTGCAATTTTATCATAGAAATGCAAGAGACGAAAGCAGACAAGGATAATAGCTTCCCAGCAGGAGTTACTACGTATGGATCACTTTAGCTAATCCTTTTTCATCATTGAAAAATTAAGGAAAGGGTAAAAACTTCCCTTCCATTGGGTCTAGAAAAGTTCATGCCTGCCCAATGAATTAACAAAACAAATCATAAAGAATAAACCATTAGATTATTCGTAGATAAAAGTCATATTGAAGTGGGAAATCAGAGCAGACACTAAAAAATGCCTCACTTAGCTATGCGGGGAAATGCAGGAGACACTGACCAAGGGCTTGAGCAAAATTGAAAATTCTGAGAGTGAGAGGCTATCAGAGAAACATACCTCTCCTTCAAATACACTGTTGGGTCCTTCAATCTTAACATAGAGACCCAAGAAAAATAAAAAGAAAATGAAAAAGAAAAAGGTAGAAGGCCAAGAGAGATAGTGCGAAAGATGTATGATTCTGTGTTTGTGAGGCTTAGTGAGAGTGAGAGAGAGAGAGAGAGAGAGTCAAGCTTGCGAAGTTCCTTCAAGAAACAGACGTCCTGCAGCCACGGCTTCATGAATCTCTTCGCCCTTTATGGAGTGTGAGGCTAAGGATACGCCACGTGGATACCTCCTCATGCCTTGACGCTCTAGTTAGCGTTACAGTTGCATAATCTTCGGGAGCAATTCTTTTTAATAATTCAGTCAACCTGGGGTGGTTAAACAATATTATTTTCTTTTTCTTAAATTTCTTTTAAATGTTAAAAATTTAAAAAAATTATACGTCATTTCTTTTATTTTTATTATCAAAATTTTTAATTAAAATATAATAAATACATAATTTTTATAAAAAAATATATAAATTTTAATTAAACTATATATTTATTATAGTATTATTAAAAATATATAAATTATTTTAATGAAAAAATATAAATATAAATATAAAAAAATTACACCAAAATATAATCATTAATAAAAAAAAGTCTAAAAGATGGTTTTATAGCATTTTTGTGACATATTTAATAATATTTTTCATATTTTTTAAAAGATAAAAATGGTGATCTAATAATTAAAACATAGAAAATCTTGTGTTATTAGATAAAAACAAATTCTTTTGTTGAATGATGAAATATTATTTTTTAAAAAGAAAATTTATATACAATTTCTTCTATTTTTATTGTTATATTTTTTAATTAAAATATAATAAATATATAAATTTTTAATTAAAATATAATAAATGTATAATTTTTACAAATAATTGTATAATTCTCTAATTAAACTCTATATTTATTATATTTTTATTAAAAATTTATATACTTATCATAATTTGATTAAAATAAAAAAATAATAGTAAAAATATAAGAAGTTGCACCTAGGTTTAATCCCTATTTTTTTTCTACTAAATGATTAAACATTAATATAAAAGTGATTTAAATTATCCAAACTTAATTTTAATCATATAAAAAATAAAATTAAGAGAAAATTATTATAAAATTTTAATATCCTGGGAATCAACTGCCTGTTACAAAAGAAAGTGCACTTCAGTTACTGAAAATAATTTTAATTTTTAGTTTGAAGCATTACTTCTTAAAATTTATCTTTAGTCACAAATTTTTATTATTTGAGGAATATATTTATTTTGTTAGATTAAAAATTGGTTCATCTTTTTTTTTGAAATAAAATTTACATAAAAACTATTTTATTGTTGAGTTTTACTATTGATAATTGCGAGACTACTTTGTTTTATTTAATAATTATTTTATATTATGTCATCAGTTGAAAAAAAAAAAGTTTGTTAGTGATTTTGTGAAAAAGCTAAAAATCTCTTTTAGACAATTTTCTATTTTCAAACTATTTAAAAAATTTAAAAAAAAAATTTTCATCAATTTTACAAAATACATGTTCAATTATTTTTTATTTTTAATTAAAATAAGAAACAACAAATGAAAAAAATAAAACAAGCTAAGCTTTTTTTTCTTAAAGAAAATAAGGATTAAATTTTGCACATGATGCACGTTAATTTTAAATTAATGTAGTGTGAATTATTATCACGTTAATACCAAAAAAATAAGATTAAATATTGTTAAATATTATTAGAAGCCATTGAGTAATGATTATATAATGATATAATAAATATTATATAAAATTTTTATCTTCCATTTCATTTTCTATTTGGATATCAAATATGTATTGATTATTCTTTTAATTCCAGTTTGATATTTTTTCAATTAAATCAATCTCAATAATGAGAAATGAGTACTTGAAAATAAATATCACTCTAACTCAATTTAAATAATTAATTTTTACTTCAAAAATAATATGGGGGAATACTGTTGCATATGATTTTGATAAAAAGTTACTTTTGTTTAAATAAAGTTTTCTTCCTAAACATGTAATCAATAAATTTATAAAATAATACTTGAGTATTTTTTAGGCCATTTATACGTTAAAATTTCATATATATATATATATATATATATATTAGATTGTTGTATTTAATAAAACTTATAAAATTAAGTTATTTATGTTTAAGATCTAATATTTGGCATAATAATTTTAAGGCTCTTTAGCCTTTTGGGCCTCTGGATTTTTTTTTTGGCTAAATTGTATTACAATAACTTACTAAATTAAGATGACGTTATATTCACCATTTGTTAATTTCAATTCTTAGTTGAAAGATGAAGATGGATGGAAAATTGCATAAAAGATCTCATTTCAAAAGACTATGCAATCTTTATCAAATTATGTCACTTTATTCAATTTTTTCACTTAATTATTTATTTCAATTGGGATTGTAATTTAAAGATATAGTAATATAATGATAAGATAGATTGAGGACTATAATTCCTAAGGCTTGGTGGTGAAGATAATGAAAGAGGTGCTCCTTTTGTGATTAAATGGCCATTATGAGATTGTGATGATTTTTACTTATAAGTTTTAGGGGCAATGAGATAATGATGACAATCAAGCCAAGTTGTTTGATGGAGTTGTAGAAGATATTCTATTCAAAGCAACTTGAACAATTTCTTATTCAGTTTCTTGAATAAGAGTCGATGAATGATACCAGTTGAGTTCTTTGGGCCTTGTAGAATTAGGCTTATACTGGGTTAATCTAATTCAAACTCTTGTAGTTGGGTGTCACCCATAGCACTTGCTTTCAAGTCCATTAGCAAAGTGTTGAGTTAGGCAAACTTAGAGTAATGCATGTTCTTGAGTTGTCGTGTGATTAATGATAATAGTGTTATCGCTTCATGTTACCATGATTCTTCATGTTCGTATGAAGTACTTTGTAAAATGCAGTCGATAGTGGGATATAGATAGTTACTTGTTTGCCTTTTAAGTCTTATCCTCAACAACTTCATTCATTTTTGTGCTACTTCTCCCTTTTATCTACTTTGTTTTCCATCTGCCTATTTGTTACTTCATTTGCTTCACTTGCATCTATATAGATTGATCTTGAGTGCAATGGCTATGCCTTTCTTTCATGACTTTAAGAGAAATATGTTTGAGGTTGATTTTATGTTGGTCATGTGAAGGTTATAGTTTCTCACTAAACATTGTTCCATCATTATCTTTTAGTCAACAGGGCATGTTTAGTGTGGAGAATGGAGCATCTTTGACATTGTATGAGGATGCTCTTCGAAGGTGAGTTCATTTTTTGTTGGATGGGCATTTATGTTCTATAATAACTTCAATTTTGGTTGCTTTTTATTAGTTGACATCACAAGCTATTCAATATGTGTTAGGCTTTATGTTGTTAAGCAAAGGTAGAGTCATTCTTTTACTTTGTTTTTGCCATCTTTTGATGTAAATGAACATGCAAATGTGTGTGGTATGTTCACTATCATCAATAAACCCAATTATTTTCATCTTTTTAATGGGAGTTATATGGATTCAAGTTTGTTATGGGTTTATTGCTTTTTGCCCTTGTAGAGTATTCTTAGCTCTTTCCTCTTTGATCATCAATTTGTTAACAGAATTAGTTATGATCCTAATGAGATAAAGAGGTAGATTGAAAGTTTTATTAAAGATAACGTAGTTGTCCTATTAGATTTGACTAGTAGGTTTCCATTGTGTGTGTGTATGTGTGTATGAATGCAAATGAATGTGTACCTTAACTTTCTACTGGTAGAAGCTATGGTTGGAAATCTATATATGTTTTCTTCTATTTTATTATAGAGTTCAATTTTATATGCTCTAAAGATATGAGTATGAAGGGTGAGTTTTCCTTATATTGGTTGACTTAGTCCACATATATTATGTTGGTTCTTAGAACTAACACTAGCTATAAGCTTAAGTTTAAGAAAATTAAATTCTTAATATTATATTCAATTTGCACTAAACTTTACAAAATTTCCTTTTACTCTATTTAGCTCTAGCAAGATTATCATTTAATCCCTATATTCACCAATTCAACTCTCATTTTGCTAGGATCCATTGATCATGCATAATTTTAATTTTACTAAGATTTTTCATCTCTATTTTCCCTTTTTCCACCAATCATTCCTAACTCTACCATTATTAAGATTCCAAGTTCAAAGTTAATTTCAACATTATTTTTCCTTTGCTTGTTAATCATGCTCAACTCTAATTTAATGAATATTTGAATGCCATTTTTTCTTAACTCACTTATCATGTTCAACTTTAGGGTTTCATTTTCAAGTACTCATTATATTCATCCTTATGCTTTTAATGCTAAATTCTATCATGCTTAATGTTTTGATGTGACATTTAATTCTATGCTTTTAATTCTACCATTGCATCTTAGATTCGACACAAAACTTCAAATTCTATCCTTGATTATTTGTTATCTTCTTGCACATTAGATTTAAACTTATGTTGCTTTTAGTTCATCGTCAACTTCTTTTTGACTCTAAGCCTATGATGATCTTATCATTTTCTCCTCAATATCCAAGGCATTTGCTTTGATTTTGACTTACTTTCAGCTCTAAGTATCATGTTGGGTCACCTTTTGTGGGAACTTTTATCCTTTGTCAAAGCTTTTCCTATGTTTTTTTGGATGATTAGTAATAGCTGAGGCATAGCTAATATGCATGTTATGTAGTAGGGGTACATGCCATTTTAGTGTATTTTGCATAGAGATCCTTGTCTTTTCATTGGGTTTGTACATTTTTGTTCATCTCATTCTTTTTATAAATTTCTCTATGTGTTATTGTTCTATACCCCTAATGAAGTTATATAAAGTGTTAGTTTGTTTAGGTAATCGGTATTTTGTACAAACTTAAGGATTGAGATTTCAAACACTTAGTGGGCTTCTTATTATATTAGGAATGGGTAGAGTCTCTAAAGTGTATTGTTTGTTCTTTTGAAATTTCAGTTTGCTAGTGTATGCTTGATGTAAGGAGTTTTTAATTTTTTGGTGACAAGCCTTTATTCCATTATGGCTATCAAAGGAATCCTCAAAGAAGATCAATTGTCTTTGCCATATCTCACCTTTCTTTTTGGCAAAATATGTTATGTGAAGGGTTCCCACTAATTCTTTTACTAGTGGAATGTTTCCAACAATAGTCATAGCCTTAATTTCATGCTTTTTCCTGAGTGCAGCATGCTTTTGACCTGTGATAGCTATGCTTGTGTTGCTAAGGCTCTTGTTGCAATGGTTACGTAGTTTCTTCCTATCTTTGGAGGAAACTATCTCTTATGCATTGCCAATATTATCTTTGTTGGCAAATTTGAGTTTGGGCTTCTCCTTTGGGTTCTGTTCATATTGTGGAAGCCTTATAAGGAAAGCCTTCCCTTTCATATGGTTCTTAGGTAAGGATTTTGGGATCATTCACTTTGGGTGATGGCTTCCCTTGAGAACTCCTATAACATGTTTCCTTTTTCAGGGATAAAGTGTAAGCTTATTTGTAAAGCTAATATTATCCTACGGTATGATTTTGTATACCATATAGATAGGGGTTTTTTAATATTTTATGTAATAATTTCCAAAGTTTAACAAAATGCCTTATGCATTGTACTTTGCCTTTGAGTTTCATCCCTTGATATGATATAAACAATATTCATGTTCCAAATAAGAGATTTAACAAAGAAGTACATACCTTGTTGCTCTTTTTATGATTCCACTAATCATAGTTGGCTAATTTTTTGTTGCCTTTTTTTTAACCTTGAAACTATAAGTTCAATCTTTAAGTTTTGTAAGCTTAAGAATCCCTAAATATGATCTTTCGAGGTTATACAAATTTGCTCATTATTTGCATTTGCTTTCATATATACATATCTAGAAAAATTTTATACCTTTTTTCAAGAGCAATAAATTTGTACGGCTCAAGGCTTCGAAATGGTCACTTTTTACAAGATAGTCATTAATTCTTTTTATAGGTGGTTTGATAGCCTTTAAAATTTTAGGCCATCCTAAAGGATTTTTGAGTGCCTTTGTTTATTGATTTCTTTTATGTGGTTTTTTTTGACAATTTTGGCCTAGTTTGCTATTATAAAAGGGTAAGGATAATCATTACTTCTTCACATCAAGAGTCATAAAGACTTTATGGCATTTATAGAAGAAATTCCTGGTGTTGTCATTTGTTAAAGCCTTCCTTGCTTCTAATCAAGTGGAGATGGTAGAGGTTATGTGGTGATTCCATCTGCATTTTATGTTTCTTTCAAAAGCAAGAAAGCCCTACTGATTGATGTCTGTAATGACGGTGGGTTCTCTCATTTGTTCATTTTTGCAAGTTTTTCAAAGAGGTTTAATGAAAGAATGTCCTTGATTCTTCATTAACTTATGGTGTCACTCTTTTTCAAAGTGGTTTTCACATGCTTATGTTGTTTGTTGTGAATCATTTGAAGTTACCTCTGTCTAGTAGTGCGAGGTTGTTTAAGTTTTTGCTCTAGGATCTTTGAATAAGATCCTTTCATAAATTTTCTTGAGTTACGAAAAACTAGTTAGATAAATAAAATTTGTACTTCGGATTTATGTAACTTTATATTCATCTTTTGGAATTTTTTCTTGTAGGTTGAATGTGATCTCTCAACAAGAAGTAAGAACTTGTATCAGTAATAAAAATTTTTCATTGTGTGTACCTTTGGCCACATAGTTGTGTAATCCTTTCTTGAAAGACAATGTTGAAGTTAGTCTTCTTTCTTACAAATATAAGGTTTTGTTTAATTTTAGTGTGGTTTTTGTTAATTAGGCTTAAGCCTTTTAAGGGATTGGCCCATATTTCTTGTTGGATTAGACTTGAGCTTGTGGGTTCTGTCTAATATTTATTATTTTGAGCTTCCCTAAGGATTCTCTAAGTTATGAATCTAGATAACTATAAATTTTTATTGCTTTAGTTAGATTCTTTCATTCCCGACTTCATATAAGGGGGGATTAGGGGTGAGTCTTTCTTCTCATCATAGTTCATGAGATGTCTTTAAAGGCTTAGAGGTTGATAAGGCTCAAGATATCATCAATTGCTTGGGCTTTCATTCGTCTTGATTAACCATCAGTGGTGGGTAAGTTGTTTAGTGTTTTATTTAGAAGGAATGAAGCCTTGATAGTTGGCGTTACTAGTTTTGGCAAGCTTTTTTTTTTTTTATCTTTATAAGCATGCTGCTATCACTTCTTAAATAATAGGTAATTGTGTAGGGTGCAAGAAGTGGGTGAGAGGTTGACCTTTTTTTTTCGGTGCTTGTCTTTTGCACTAGATGGCAGTATTATAAGGTGCCTTCTTTGGTATGGCTAGTAGAAGCTATTGGCTATTTAAATCTTGCCAACATGTCTTTTCAAGTTCTTTTAGAAGCGACTTACTTTTTATGTTTTAGTTTCTTCTCTTAATTCACCAAGGGAATATCTTTGTTTCCATCTAAACATATTTTGCTATTATTGTATTGTTTTTAATCATCTATAAAGATTTGATAGATTATAAAAGTTGTAATGTCTTTTCATACCTTTCTAAGATTATTAATGTAGGGTTGTGTAGATCAACAACCTTTGTTCTTCAAATACTTGTCCTATAGAGAGTTATTAAATTGTAAAAAAGGTGTACTTTTGCTATATTGTCTATAAGTTTGTAATATTTACACGAAAAAGATTTTTTATTTGTGCTATCTTTTTATGCGTACCTAATGGCTCTTTAGGATTGAAGTTCCTTTTTTTAACTAAAGTCATGGAGACCTAACATCGTGTAGACTCATTCTTTTCTTTCATAAATGTCATCATGATCTTCGTGTGAAGCCATAAAAGCCTAAGGTCATGTAGGCTTGTAGCTCTTTTTTGCAAGCATCCTATGGCTCTGTCTTAGTTCGGCAGTTTTGAAGCCATATGAGACCTAGATCATGTTTAACTTGATATTTTCTTTTGAAAGTTTGACATGTACTTTAAATGTTTCCTACCACTTAGTCTAAGGATCAAAATCATATCTTTGATTTTCATCTTCCTCATTCAACCAATTGAAGATGGATTGTCCCATAGTGGGCTATAGTAGGGAGGCCATCTTTGTAGCTCTTAGCTTTTGAAGACTCTTGGCAAGCTCTCATTGTCCTTACAAGATGTGCATTTCCTAGGGCTTAGGTGGAGGAAGGGCAAAGTTAGGGCCTTTTTTTTAGCTCTTAAGGTAAAATTTTGATTTGTGATTAAATAATTACATTGAGTGGTTTGGAGAGCAATTTAATGTGGCACATACTTAAGGCCTTAACCTTATCGGGGTCATAGCGGAAAGGTCCATGGAACCTTGTTTTTCATGGTGTGTATCAAATGGGGACTTTATACCACCTAAGTCATAGTGAAGAGTGATGTAGACTTTTTTAATGCATGAACAAAACAAAATATTACATCACCCAAGTTATAGCATAGCATTACATGTTCATATCAGATGGAATGTTACGTCATCTAAGTCATGGCACTTAGCTACAAGGTTATCAGAGCATATAACTCATAGGATATGATATAATCTTCAGGGTATGCACACATCTACCATTACATAAAGATAAGGAGAACTAAATGTAGTGTTGATTTAAGCTTTAAAAGTAGTAACATTATATTTTGTAACTTTATGACCATTTATTGTTGTGATCCTTCTGCTTATGGGAGTTTCTTTTAAACAAAATTATGTGATGGAGGTTGCTCATTTTCCAAGTTTGACAATGTGTTTAAAGTTGAATTTTGCTTTCTTTCAATCATTGGGATAATCTTTTTTTTTTTTTTTTTTATCTAGGCTTTGATTCTTAACTTGAAATGAAAGGATAGAGTGTGATGAAGCATGATAAGGCCCTTACTTCATGCCCCAAAGGTTTTAGCTAAGGTCACAATTTAGATGGAAGAAGAACTACCATATGTTAATGGGAGAATGGCATTAAGAGCCTAAAGGTGATTTTTTTCTCTCATCCCTTCTTTATTGTGAGAAATGTTTTTATTTATTTAGTCTTAAAAGGCAAACTAATAATGACATTCAAATAAGGTGATCTTGTGAAGCTGTATAAGCTAATTGATCAAAGTGTCTAGTTGTATTTTAGTTATTCAAAGCCACATTGTTTAAAGCGAAAGATTGTGTCAATTCATTGTATGTGGCTTGATAGATTATAGTTATTGAGTTATTTAGGCCTTGATAGTGTGGATTGGGTTGTTTGGGCTTATGAGATTCTTATGCTTGTAAGGCTTTTATAACATTATTTTATTTAAAATTTTTTTGGATACATTTGTTTACTTATACAGATACCAAATCTAAAAGTATGCTAATCCAAAATCCCTTGATAATCAAAGTTATAAACCACTATTTATAAAAAGATACTAAATAAATTTCTCTCAATTGAAAAGGTTTTCTTTATAATTAAAAAAAACTATTTAATGCTAGTAACTTGATATAAATAGTTAGGTTTTTGGAGAATTGGTTGGGTTGATTTTTGAATAGAGTAAGGTGTGATGGTTATTTATGGTACCTTATCACTTTTATAAATACTCACCTCTTTGGATGCTTTACTTTCATTTTCTTATATCTCTTTTAGGTTTAATAAGTAAGAAACATGATTGGATTTATCTTGCTCCTAGTCGAGATGATGATGACTTAATTATATCTTAGTTTGTTATTTTCAAGAGTAAGTTGCATGTAACTATTTAGCCTACTATCCACATTAAGGTGTCCAAGTTAGCTATTAGAATCTATTGAAGATTCATAGTCACACCACACTATGACTAATGTCTAGGATAGGATAGAAAGTTTTAAAACTAGGTTGCTAACATTTTGAAGACTATTATAATACTTTGTAATGTAGATTTATAATATTATAGATTGAATTTCTCTACATTTATTTACTTTTCATATTTTGATCTTTATTAAAATAGGTATAAGAATATGACATTGATTTTTTTTAATTATTGTTAGATTTAGCAATAGAATATCTTTATTAAAAAATAGCAATGAATGTAATGATGAATTTACAAAGATAAAGATATATTTTAACCAACTTTTAGTAATGCATTTAACCATAGATTGTCACTTCAAAATTAGTGATAGTTATAGTGATGTTGCTAAAAGTCATACATTTGAAACATGTTGACTAAAATTAGTGACTACAAAGTATGTCTGATTGATGTAGATGTCACTAAAATCTAGTTAGGAATTTAGCGACGTCTTTATCCATGACAAAATTAAAGATGAATGCATCTATTAACATTTAGCGATGAATTTGGCCATTGCTAAATGGCAATTTTCTGTAAGTTATGAGTGAGGGAGACAACTCACTCCATTAATTATAAGTTCCATGATAGAAATAGATAGTAACACACTTCTCACACTCTTTGGATGTTACAATGTTACTAATGGGTGAGATAAGTTTAAAAGATAAAATTTTGAATATTATCCTTGTGAAGCTAACCCTTTACAAAAATAAACAAACAGAGAGGATTAAAAAGAAATTAAAAAAAATCATAAAAACCCCAACCATCTTAAACTCTCCAATTTAAAGAGGTTTGAAAATTAGAGTTAGGTTTCCACCCTCTCACTTTTTAAATATTTAATTATATTATGATACTCAACCAACCACACCTTATCCTATTTCATTCCAATCCATCTTTCCAATCAAGCTAGGATTACTATTTGATTCAAAACACATTTTAGTAAATAAATATTAATATTTAGTATTTATTATTTATTGATATCCAAATTAATTTATCCATGCTTTAACTAATTTATCTTTGGACTCAACACACAACAATATCCTATGCTAAAATACAATTTGACATGCATAAACATTCTAGTTAATATAATTTTTTATTTTGAACAAGATTATAAAAAATTGAATAATTACTTACCAGCTGTAACTTTTTTAATTTTAAAAATCAAATAAAAATAAATAGTTCTGAATTTTTAAGTTCCTATCCATTAACTGTAACATTATTTTTTGTAGGTTAACACGTAAATTAAAATACCGGGAAACTAAATTATTTCAGAAAAGCGTGTATATTAGTCGCTAGGTGGATAATCGATAATGTTGTAATAGACATAGATAAAGTGGGATAAGTCCCTATCAATACAAGACTAAAGGTCCATCCATTAAGACACAGCGCGAAGCCTCAACCATGCAAGTCTCTTCCATACGTTGCTTTCAGAATAAAAGAGCAAAATATTAGATAAGGTTTGTCCTTCATGGGTTAACAACGACAATGCCCAATAGCCGATGCTTTCTAGCTTCCACTCCAATTGTCATATTACAAATCCTAACAATTGTAACGCGAAATTGCAACTAAACATTTTAAAATTTGTTTTTAATTATAATAACGTATAGAAATTTATAATTTTTCGCTAATCTATTAATTAACTTTAATTATAATAATCACTTACAGTTTAAATTTGATATTAAAATTTATGCACTTAGAATTTTACTTCCAGTTATAATGCCTTCCTGATTTATAAAAAAGTTACAATTGTCCCCCTAACCTATTAGTCCCATTATAATAATCATGTGTAAATTTGAAGTTAAATCTAACTTTAAATACATGAAATTATTAAAATATCATTTCTACTGCTTAGTATCCATATTGAGAAAAATATACTTACTCATCTTGATTTTTACCTTCAATAATATCCCCCAATCTAAGAAAATTATGCATTATACAAAAACAAGTTTGAATTTTCATTGCAGTACTTTTTAAATTAAATTTCTCAATAAATATAAAGTTCTTTTATAAGTTAAATATTAAGTTAAATGAAGGGTAATTTCAATTGGGGAGATATTATATTTGAAGGAAAAAATTTCTGGCTAAGTCCCACTACAACAATGTTAGCCAAAAGTGACTGAATTTTCTTTGTTTTTCTTTTACTTGTTTCCTTCAACATGTTTTCTTTTTTTAATTTTTTTGGTCAATTTCCAACCGCCTTTTCAAATGAAAATATAAAAGTATGCTTTTTTAAAAATAATATTTTCATGTAAAAGGCTACAAATTATAGTTGTTAGTAGCTTTTGGCATTTGTATCCACTAACAATCAGTCGGATTACTTATAAGATATTTTAAAACTAATATATAATAATATTTAAATATATATTAAATTAAATTATTTAAATATATCATTAAAATATAACAAATAGTATATGTATCTATTTTTATGTGTATATTAATAATAAATTACAAATAAAATATATTAATAAAATATAAAAAGTATTAAATTATCTATCAATATAAAATCTGACTGAAAGTCAGTAAAAAAAATTCAACTGAAATTCAGTTGATTTTTTTATATCAATTGATATTCAGTTTGTAGCACTATAAATTCTAATTCATTCTATGCCTTTCAATGACTTAATATCATAGAGGATGTAGATTTCTTATAGAAAAGTAAAGGAAAATAATGAATATTTTTGTGTTGTATCGTATCTAGAAATTCATTTCGGTGTCACGTGGACCGTGTGAGCTCATACTATGCCTCCTCATATTTAATTGCATTATTACAACTCATTTGTATCATAAAAACTTGCCTACAACTCATGGAAACCGAATTGAGAGGTGAAAAATGAAGTTTCATTCTCGACCAGAATTGACCTCCTTTTTGGGCAAACTTTGGAAAATCATAATTAAATCTAGAAAAATAAAAAACATGCAATCTTGGTCATTCTGGAAAGCTTGGGATGTCTACTTCATGAAAAAATATGTACAAGTCATAACATCCCACACATAGAGCGTTTGACACGCGAAATAGTCCGGAGGTCAGACTGGGTCCTGATGCTGTCACAATTTACTGATATGAACTTCAAAAATGTCCAATTAATTTTAAAAAAATCCAATACATGTAAATGATATCAATCTGGAAAGCTATGGATGTCAAATAGAGATGAAAAATATCTCTAGATTAGTTCATTAAGCCCAAATCTCAGAATTTGATGGAATAATACTTCTGGTTGGGCAAGGCTACTGATACTGGACAAAAACTTCAAAAATTTATATCTTCCTCTTTAGACCTCCAAATGAGGTGCTTTTAGTTATCACAAGTCTCCATAATTGCCTAGTTTCTCTATATAAAATTTCATGACAATTGGACATCATTTGAATATCAAATGACAGAAAACAATTTCGGACCAATTGAATAGTGCAGCAGACCAAATCCCTAAAATTTGCCAATTTCAAAAAATCATCAAATATTTTGTAGACCTCCAAAAATTATGATCTTTAGCTTTCCAGAAAGCTCTTACTGAGACCTAATTCCATGTCAAATTTTAGACTAAGACTAACTCATTTGGCTAAAAAGTGATATAGGATTCCATAATGGTCAAATTTGGTTCCATATGAGGTACCAAACTTGCCAAATGGTTTTTCCTTGGTGTTGGCACAAGTCTAAAAGCATATTTAAGACTTGCGTGAGCTACCCAAATGGTCCCAAACCTCATGCATCTTATTTTGGCTATTTAACCCTCACTTATACACATATTCATCAAACTTTAAATTCTCATTCTATAGCCTTACATACTCAAAACATGGGCTAGTGGTCATATATCATAATCATACATCTAAACATCACATAATAGTATATTTACACATGTCTCAACGTTCATAGTACATATACAACCTCATATATATGATGAACTATCATTATAGTTCCAAAATCAATTAAACAAGACACAAGGTTGTCAATCTCTCTTCCTCATCGTTGTTGGTTCCTTTCACCGTAATTGCTTGATCCACCTAGCATGTTAGATCATTGGAGAGGAGGGGATGAGATTCAAAGAATCCCAATAGCTCATCTCCCATTCAATCACATATAATATGTACAAAGCGAGCTCTTTAAATGCATGTATAGAAAAATAGAAGTCATGGACATTTTCAAAGCAACCTTGGCATGTGAATCAATCATAAAAGACATTCAAGAGTTCTCCAAGTGTTTAGATTGGCCTCACACTTCTCTTCATGGATTTTAGACTTGCCTCACCCATTCTTTAAGAGCTTTGGACTCAACTATACTCTTGGGAGCCCACTTTGCTTTTGGGAGACTCTTTGCTTTGTCTCAACCAAGTTCAAGGGTTCTTGGCCCATCCTCACCAAAGGAAAGAGTTCTTGGCTTTTTCACACTCCAACAAACTCATACAAATATCATGGACTCATTTAAAACATAACATGGTATCAAGGATCATGACATATAAAGGCATGCTAGCATACTTTTCTTAGTTTGAAAATACACATACATACATTCTAAAATAAGCTAAACACACATCCATGCATGAGAGAAGGTGGAGAGAGTTACCTTGTGCAAATCTACACACTTTTCTCCTTGGATTTCCCTCATTTGCCTCGGCTATACACCCACAATTTGGTGGAGATATTTTTTTTTGGCCTAGACATGATTTAAGGGAGCTAATTAGGTTCATGAAACATATTCTAAAGCTATAAATTTGCTTAAGCCCTAAATTACTCTATAGGCTTCATTATGGTCTATAATGGTGCCTAATGAAGCAACACTCCTCACATAACTTCTAGGCCTCATTCTTTCCTCTCAATTATGATTCTTGACTCCTTTTAAGCCTCTTGGAACCACCACACCATTAAAACAAAGGGCCTAGTACCATGTTGCTTCTTTAGGTCATAATATGGAACCTATGACCCCAATTCACTTTCCTTGAGTTCTACATTTTTTCCAAGGCCTCCTCTTATATTCATTCACCATATATGACTCGAAAATGGCCTTAGAAAAATTTGAAACTCTCCCTAGCTAGGTGAACTTGCTTAGGCTGAGACTATGGGTGCATTGGCCTTCCATGGAGTTCTCTTTGTTTTCTTGAAGGAGGAAGCATGTGGGGAGCCTCTTAGGGATCTTAAGAGCATGTTTTAATATTCAATTAAGCCTAAAAATATTTATATAAAATCAGATTTGCAAGAGACCATTTGGATCCTTAATTATTCCATCTTATTTCCTAATGATCCTTTCTTGATTCTATTAGTTCATTCTTAATCCTTGCCACCTAAAACCTCTAATCCCTCTATGAATTGGGCAAAAAACAGCCCTTAAGAATTGGGCTCATGGTGCCCAAATTCGTGCAAGAGGAAGGGGGAGGGAGAAACTACCAAAGAATGAAAGTTTTACCTTGTTTTCTTGTTTTTCTTTGCTTGCTCTTTGCCTTCTTTGGCCTCCTTACTTGATTTTCGAAATTTCCCCTCTGTTCTCCCTTCAAAACAGCCCTCAAAACTTCAGAAAAATCATGGAGAAGAAGAGGGAAAAAGAGGAGAAGAGATTGGTGGAGAGAAAGCATGAAAAATAAGCAAATTTTCATACCTAAAGACTTGAATTTTTTCTCCTTCTTCTCTTCCCTTGGTGTGCCACTTTCAAATTTGTTTCAGACCAAAAAAATGTCGGTGGAGAGGAAGGAGAAGGGCTAGACGTGATTTTAAAAGAAAAAGGGTAAAGTCAACATACTTTTTTAACTTTTCATTTTAGTCCCTAATCTATGGTTTGTCCGTTTGGTCTCATTTCAACTCTTTTTCAAAATCCGTCTTTTCCATCATATTCCTTAGGTTCTTAATCATAATAATTGCCTTTGGAATCACTCAAAAAGGATCTAAAACTATTCTGAACTATTCGATCAAAATTTCAGTCAACTAACAGCCGAAATCACTCACCAGAGGGGTTTCAACTGTTCTAGGGGTTCCTATGGTATTCAGGACCTCTGAGAATCTCGGAAAGCTCAAATTTTCTATTTAAAAAGCCCTCCTATAAGATTTCAAAATTTTTCAAAAATTACAAAAATACCCCTACTTTCTTCGGTAAATTTTCTGAGCTCTTTTGGCTCTAATTTTTGGGCATCTTAAACCTCAAATTCTCATTTTCTAATATTTAAAATTTTATCATAATTTTAGTTGGCCCCAATTCCTTCTATTTCGAGGACTTTATTTTATATTTGGCCCATTTCTGACTTTTACGGAGAAGCCGAACATCGTGTTTCTCACGTTTACGGAGGGACTGGATGTTACACAGTCCTACTGAAATTTCAGTTGGATTTATTTTTGAGATTATCCTATTAATATTTAGTAGAATAAATATATTAAAATTTGGTATTTAATAAAAATTATCTTTTATAATAGTAATTTGGTAGATATAATTTAATAAAAATATTATTTATAATAGTAAGTAAATATAATTTAAGGTATATTATAAAAATAATATAATAAAATAATATATATAATTTAATAACATGTTATTTTAAAATAAAACTTATAATTTTTATAAAATATATTATTTAATTAGAAAATATATTAAATTAGATAATTATATATTAATATTTGAAATATGTGTATTGAATTTTTTTTTCATATTTTTTGTAATTTTATTATGCATGTGAAAAATTATTTTTATCTAATACTTAATTTCTCTTGTGCTTAACTTTCTTAAATTTAATATTTACAAAAGTTCAACATATTGGAAGAGGGTGGGAGCTCATAAATGGTGAACTGAAAATAAAATTATTGGAAAACAGAAAAAGGTGTGAACTGTTATGAAACAACTTAAGAGATAGAGAAAAGAGGATTTAGAAAAAATATAGAATAAGAAAAATGCTTTTCAATTTTTATTCATTACTATCAATGCAAATGGGATGTATATTTATAGGTACAAATTTGTAACTCTAAAAGGTCACATCCTAAATGTAAAATAATATACCATAAAGTAGGGCATAAAAGTAGAAAATGAATATCCAAAGAGTTACACATTTTTAAAAGAATATGAGAAGAAGAGTTACAATTCTCGAAACTAAAAGGTTACAATTCTTGAAGGAGATGATCATCCATATAAAGAACTATATAAAGAATGGAATCATAATATATCTTTTAATAAATTTGGGGGTTAATAAACTAAAGAGACATCTACTATAATGGATGGATTTATAACACTCCCCTTTGGATGTCTATTGTACAAGGAATATGCTTCATTAAAACCTTACTAGAGAAAAACCAAGTGGGAAAAATCCTAATGAAGGAAAAAGAGTATACCGTTCCTTGTGCACTCCCCTTGTTCATATCACTGTAGATCTTTGAGCCGTCGCATCCCAATTTTGTGTACTAATCTTTCAAATGTTAAGGTAGGTAATGCTTTGGTGAATAAGTCAGCTAGATTATCACTTGAACAAATTTGTTGAACATCAATATCACCATTCTTTTGAAGATTATGGGTGAAAAAGAATTTTGGTGAAATGTGCTTTGTTCTATCTCCTTTGACATACCCTTCCTTCAATTGAGCTATACATGCTGTATTGTCTTCATATAGTACAGTACTCACATGTTTCTTGGATATGTTGAGTCATAAATCTCAACCAAACACATTCTCGAATTGTTTCATGAACTACTGATTCGAGAAAGTGGCCACAAGTATTTGTTTAGTGGAATGCCATGAAACAGTTGTATTTCTACTTGTAAATATATAGCATATTTGAGATCTAACTTTGTGTGCATTAGATAAGTATTCAGCATCTGTATATCCCAGAAGTTCTGATCTAGATCCATTTGCATATAACAAGCCCATATCAACAGTACCTTAAAGATATTGGAAAACATGTTTAATTCCAATCCAATGTCTCTGTGTTGGAGCTGAACTAGATCTGGCTAACAAGCTTAAAACAAAAGCTATATTAGGTCTTATATTGTTAGCAAGATACATTAATGCACCAATTGCACTAACATATAGTACTTCAGGACCAAAAAGTTTTTCATTATCATTTTGAGTTCGAAAAATATCCTTTTTCACATTAAGTGACCAAACAACTATTAGGGTACTTAATGGATGTGCTTTATCCATGTAAAATCTTTTAAGAACCTTTTGTCTGTAGTTTGATTGATGTATACAAATTTCATCTTTCAAATGCTCAATTTGTAGGCTGAGACAAAACTTTGTCTTTCCAAGATTTTTCATTTCAAATTCCTTTTTCAAACAATCTATTGCTTTTGAAATTTCTTTTGCAGTTCCAATAATGTTCAAATCATTAATATATACAACAATGATTTCAAATCTTGAATTTGACCGTTTTATGAAAACACATGGATATATATTGTCATTCTTATATTTTTCCTTTAACAAATATTCACTAAGACGATTATGCCACATTTGTTCAAACTGTTTTAGTCTATACAAGGATCTTTGTAATTTAATTGAATAAAGTTCTCAAGACTTTGAATTATATGCTTCAGACATCTTAAATCCTTCTGAGATTTTCATATAGACATCATGATCAAGTAAGCCATATAAATATGTTGTAACAACATCCATAAGACGCATATCAAGTTTTTCATGCATCGTCATAATAATAAGGCAACGAAATATAATTACATCCACCACAGGAGAATAAGTGAATTCATAATCAATTCCAAATTTTTGTGAGAACCCTTGTGTGATAAGTTGTGCTTTATATCTCATAACTTCATTTCTTTCATTTTGTTTACATACAAATACCTATTTATATTCAATGGGTATTACACCTTCAGGTGTTCGGACTATAAGCCCAGAAACCTCATGCTTTTCAAGTGAGTTCAATTCTACTTAAATTGCGTTTTTCTATTTTGGCCAATTACATCTATGTTGACACTCATCAACGGATGTAGGTTCATGATCCTCATTATCACTTATAACATTAAACACTATAGAGTATGCAAAAATGTTATCGATAACTATTTTCTTACGGTTAAATCTTTTTCTCGTAGAAACATAACTTATTGAGATCTCTTCATTTTTATTAGTTTAAAGTACCTGAACTTTTTCTGGAGTTATGTTACTTGTTATGTTTCTAGACTTTTCAGAAGTATCTATTTCTTTAATGGGCTCATTAGGAATAATTGTTCTTTTCCTTTTATGGGGATTTTTATCTTTTGAACTAATTGGTCTACCACACTTTTGGTGTGTTTTAGACTCATTAGCTATTTCACTTACAGATTGTCCTTCAGTTACTTCAATTCTTACAAGAGTATTTGTAGCTGGTGTATGTGACTTTGTCACACTTTTTAAGTCAGTAAATACATCTAACAGTTGATTTGCTATACTTTGTAAGTGAATTATCTTTTGAACTTCAAGTTCACATTGTTTTGTACGAGGATTAAGATACGTTAAAGTATTCCATGTAATTTCTTTGACTAGCTACTTATCATTTTCTCCTTCTAATGTTGGGAAAACTAACTCGTCAAAATGACAATCAGCAAAATGTGCTATAAACACATCTCTTGTCATTAGCTTAAGATATCTTATAATAGAAGGGGAATCATACCCCACATATATTCCCAACATTCTTTGAGGTCCCATCTTAGTACGTTGTGGTGGAGCTATTGGAACATATACTACACATCAAAAAAATTCTAAGATGGGAAATATTTGATTCCTGACCATAAGCTAATTGTAAAAGGGAGTATTTATGATAATTTG
This sequence comes from Erythrophleum ivorense, assembly GCA_026724425.1. Classification (NCBI taxonomy): domain Eukaryota; kingdom Viridiplantae; phylum Streptophyta; class Magnoliopsida; order Fabales; family Fabaceae; genus Erythrophleum; species Erythrophleum ivorense. Next base: position 1,832,090 of record JAIUCV010000033.1, on the reverse strand, counting down.
TTAGTCTTATGCGTACAAGTGCTGCTGCATACAAAATTGCATGTCCTTAAGTAGAAATAAGGAGATTTGTTCTCATTAATAAAGGCCTAGCAATTAGTTGAAGTCGTTTAATAAATGATTCAGCTAAACCATTTTGTGTATGAACATAAGCTACAGGATGTTCAACATGTATTCCAATTGACATGCAATATTCATTAATAGCTTGTGAAGAAAATGTTTTAGCATTATCAAGTTGAATAGACTTAATGGTACAATTTGGAAATTGTACTCTTAATTGAATAATTTGAGCAAGCAATCTTGCAAATGCCAGGTTGCGAGTTGATAACAAGCATACATGAGACCATCTGCTGGATGTGTCTATTAATACCACAAAATATCTAAATGGTCCAGATGGTGGATAAATAGGCCCACAAATGTCACAATGTATACGTTCTAGAAAAGTTGGAGATTTAGTTCTAACTTTAGTTAGTGATGGTTTAATAATTAATTTATCTCAAGAACAAGTAATGCATAAGAATTCTTTAGATTGAAAAATCTTCAGGTTTTTCAATGGGTGCCCATGTGAATTCTCAATAATTTTTTGCATCATTATTGTTCCGGGATGCCCTAACTGTTCATGCCAAATGGTATATATTTTTGAATCTATAAACTTTTGGTTTATAGTTGCACGTATTTCAATTGTAATAATTTTTATATAGTACAAACCGAAAGAGAAAGTTGGTAATTTTTCTAGTATCTTTTTCTTACCAAAAATAATGCTTGTGATACAAAGGTATTCATTATTTCCTTCACACACAGTTTTTATATGATATCCATTACGACAAATATCTTTAAAATTCAACAAATTTCTTTGAGACTTTGAAGAAAATAGAGCATTATTTATGATAAATATTATTTCTTCCGATAATATGATAATAGCTATTCCATATCTTTCAATTAATCTTATACTACTAGAAATTGTAGTAACATAAGCTTTATCCATGTTTTTTTTAAGAAAAATATTTTTTATTATTTAAGATCGTATAGGTACTTGCACTATTTGCGAGACATATATCTTCATTCATTTTTCTAAAATTAAGCAAAACAAAAGTATAAGAAATATTATAAAAACTTGTGCTTAAAATTTCATATAAACTTATAATTATAAAAACAATTACAAACACCTAAACTTATTTTTCAATATTTTCTTGTGGATTGACAAAGAAATCTGATACATCTAAGTGTGTAGTATTTATAGTATTAGTGGCAAAATCATCATATAGATTAGCAAAATTAGTCTCAACACTTTTTTCTTCTTTTCCTTCATTAATACTTGATAAAGATCAATAAGGTGTTTTGCTGTACGATAGGTGTGTGACCAATGTCCATTCATACTATAACGATAGCATGAATTTTTTAAATTCTTTACATGTTTCTTTTGTCAACTTGTGCTTCCTTATTTTTCTTCTCTTTTATTTCACTTTTAGTGGTAAGTAACATTCTTATGATAAAGAGTATTATTTCTTCCTCGACCATGTCTATGGTCTCGACCACATCCTTATCCATTATTATTAATCATAGTAATATTCACTTCAGGGAATAGAGTATAACCAGTTGGACGAGCTTCATGATTTTTCATTAGTAGTTTGTTATTTTGTTTAGTTACAAGAAGGCATGAAATTAATTGTGAGTATTTTTTAATCCCTTTTTCTCTATATTGCTGCTGCATGAGCATATTAGAGGCATGAAAAGTAGAGAAAGTTTTTTTTAACATATCATTTTCAATAATTACTTCTCTGTACAATTTTAATTGAGAGTTAATAAAAAATATTGTGGAGTTATACTCACTAACTAATTTAAAATCTTGCAATCATAGATGCATCTAGTCATAACTAGTCTTTGGAAGAATAACAGTTTTCTGGTGGTCATACCTCTCTTTCAAACTATTTTAGAGTACAAGTGGATCTTTCACTATAAGATATTCAGATTTCAACCTCTCATAGAAGTGATGTCGAAGGACAATCATAGCGTTAGTGCAATTTTGTATTGACTCATTATTTTCTTCTTTGATAGTATTTCTAAGACCCATTGCATCAAGGTGAATTTCAACATCTAAAATCTAAGATAAATAATTCTTTCTCGAAAGATCAAAGGCCACAAATTCAAGTTTCATAAGATCTGACATGATAATTCAAATAGAATAAAACTAATAGAAAAATTAATAAGTAAGATGGAAAGATTTTGCCTTTCTTGCTTAAATGATCAAGAGCAAATTTGTGCTAATAACGTGTTATGAAACAACTCATGAGATAGAGAAAAGAGGATTTAGAGAAGATATAGAATAGGAGAAATACTTCTCAATTTTTATTCATCACTCTCAATGCAAATGAGATGCATATTTATAGGTATAAATTTATAACTTCAAAAAGTCACATCCTAAATGTAAAATAATATGCCATAAGGTAGGGCATAAAAGTGGGAAATGAATATCCAAAGAGTTACACATTCTTAAAAGAATATGAGAAGAAGAGTTACAATTTTTGAAGCCAAAGAGTTACAATCCTTAAAGGAGATGATCATCCACATAAAAAACCATATAAAGAATGGAATTATAACATATCTTTTAATGAATTTGGGGGTTAAGAAACTAAAGAGACATCCACCATAATGGATGGATTCATAACATGAACTCAATTTTTTCACTTGTGCCTTTTATTTTCTATATATATTAAATTTTCAGTGCACCTTCACTATTTTTGGCTTTCATTTTCATTTCTTCCTCTTCTATTTAATTTTAAATTATTTCATTTCTTCCTACTCTCTTCTTCTTTTATTCTTTCTTCTTTGGTCTTGTTCTCTCTTTAGTCTTCTCTTGTCTTTTTCTTCTTTCTCTTCTTTCTTATTCCTTCCTTCTTTTTTTATTCTTTGTTCTTTAATTGTCCCTTCTCTGGTCTTTGATTATTCTTGATAAGATTAATTTGGGATACTATTTTCTATTTATTATTTTAAATTTTGTTTTAAAATAATGAATGTATTGTTTATCCTTTTGGTTAAAGGAATCATCTTTTGAAGATCAAAGAAAAAAAAATAAAGCAAAAAGACATAGAAGAAAAAAGAAGATATGAAATCATTTTGATGAGAGACACATATTAAGTAGCAATGGTAGGGAGATTATAAGCCAAAATAAAAAATAGTGATGATTAATAAAGTATTAATTTATGAAAAATTAATTAGTGATGATTAAGGAACAATCAATATAAAAATATAATAATATTATACTCAAATATAAAATAAATTATAATTTTAAATTATAGACACATGCTTATGTGCATGCATGTACATATATATATATATATATATATATATAACACATTGAATAAAATAAAATAAACCCCCCTAAAATACATATCCCCACCTATCAAAACTAAAAAGAAATACACCATTAAAATAATTTAATATAGATATTTTAATTTTTTTAAAAATGTATTGTTTCTAACTTACTTTTAGTTAGACTATCCAATTAAAAGTTAGTTGAATTTTAATTATTTTATAAAATTATATTTTACAAAATATTTGAACAAATTAATAAAAATATTTGATATATATATATATGGATCCTTGAAGCCAAAACTAGTATGTATATATATATATATATATGGATCCTTGAAGCCAAAACTAGTCCATTATACACTACATCTGAATGAGGACGAAACTAAAAGGAAATTAAAGGATACAAAAACTTATGTAGTAGTATAAAATATCTTGTTGCTGTTGGGTTTAGGCTCCCTTCCTATGTGGAGAAAAGCCCAAAATTAGAAGCCCATTATGTGTCTCACTTAGTAAGTGGAGAGGGGTCAGATTAGGGTAAGGGTATGGAGCATTCTTTCAAGTTAGGAGAGCAACCATTGAGAGAAGAGGAGAGGAAAAGCCAATTTCGCATGTTCACAGGGCAATCAGATTGAAATCGTGTTTGTAGATTCGTTAATCGTTGGATCGAGTTGAAATTTTGTCACCAAGTTTAGAACATCTAGTTTTTTATTTTCAACGGTTAGATTGTTGATTTTTTGCCTGGTGTGAGAGTTATCTGGTTCATATTGAGCCTCTATTTTGGGTGATTTTCTTGCCTCTTGATTCTCTATTGTAAGTTTTGTTGCTTTGGTTATTGGTTGGCTGTTAGCACTTATTTATGCACTTGATTGGGACTCTATTGTACTCCTATTTTGATCATAGTGGAGCTGTTTCTTTGATCTGGACGACCCGTGGTTTTTACCCTTGCATTGAGGGGTTTTCCACGTTAAAATCTTGGTGTCTCTTAACTTATTTGCGCTGTTTAATTACTGCCATCTATTTGTTTAATTTCTTTTCATTGATTCTTGCAAGTTGAAGGCATTTAATTCTGCTGCATAACTTTATTAAGGTGTTTTTCTTAACAAAGTGGTATCAGAGCTTAGGTTTTGGAGTTGTTTGACTTGCTTGAATGATGGAGATAAATACAAATAGGATGGTATGTTTAAATGGTACTAATTATCATTTATGGAAGGGCAAGATGAAGGATTTGCTATTTGTGAAGAATATGCATCTTCCTATATTTGCTATTCAGAAGCCGGATTCCAAGTCTGATGAGGATTGAGATTTTGAGCATCAACAGGTATGTGGTTTTATTCGTTAATATGTAGAAGATAATGTGTATAATCATATTGCTAATGAGACACATGCAAGAACTTTATAGGAGAAGATTGAGTACTTGTATGCCTCTAAGTCTGGGAACAATAAATTGTATTTGCTAAATTGTCTAATGAATTTAAGATACAAGGAAGGGACTTCTATTTCAGATCACTTGAATGAATTTCAAGGGCTCCTAGATTAACTGTCAAGAATGGGTATCAAGTTTGATGATGAGATTTTGGGACTATGGCTGTTGAACACTCTACCTGAGTCTTGGGAGACATTTCGAGTTTCAATTACAAATTCAGCCCCTAATGGTGTTGTCCCTTTGCAAATAGCAAAAATAGGGGGAGAAGTCAGAAAAATGAACCGAAGGGTGGTAGAGAGAAGAGCAGAAGTAAGTCTAAGTCCAGGTACAAGAATTTAGAATGTCATTATTGTCACAAAATGGGGCACATTAAAAAGCATTATTTTCAGTGAAAAAAAGAGAACAAGGGCAAGAAGGGTAAGTAGAAAGAGAAGGGTCAAGATGATGATAATGATCGCGTTACTACTGCTACTAGTGATGATCTTGTTCTTCTTCATGATTATAACACAATTAATCTTGTATCAGATGAGAGTATGTGGATAGCAGACAATGCTGCCATTTTACATGTTACACTAAGGAAGGAGTTCTTCACAGCTTATATACTGGGTAACTTTGGAACGTTAAAGATGGGTAATGATAGCATATCTAAGGTAATTGGTATTGGTGACATTTGTTTACAAACTAACATGGGAGTGAGGCTATTGCTTAGAGGAGTCAAACGTGCTCTAGATGTCCACTTTAATTTAATCTCTGTTCAAGTGCTTGATGATGAAGGTTATGATAACCATTTTGGTTCTGGAAAGTGGAAGCTCACTAAAGGCAATTTGGTTGTGGCCAAAGGAAAGAAAATATCTAAATTGTATTGGACAAAAGCTTCGGTTGCTAGAGACAGTGTGATTTGCCTTGGATATAGAGGTATCAAATTTGTGGTACCGAAGGCTTAGTCATATTAGTGAAAAAGGGTTAAACTGCTTAGCCAAAAGGACGTGCTTCCAGGATTGAAGAGTGCACAATTGGAGAAGTGTTCTCACTGCATGGCTGGTAAGCAAACTAGAGCATCATTCAAGAAGCATCCTCCTTCAAGGAAGTCAGAGTTGCTTGAATTGGTGCATTCTGACATTTATGGCCCATTGAAGGTAAATCTTTTAGTAATGCTCTCTACTTTGTTACCTTTATTGATGATTGTTCCAGGAAACTTTGGATCTATACTTTGAAGACAAAAGACTAAGCGCTAGAGAAATTCAAACAATTTCATGCCTTGGTTGAGAGGCAGTCAAGTAAGAAGTTAAAATGCATTGTACTGATAATGGTGGTGAGTATTATGGACCTTTTGATGCCTATTGCAAGCAACAGGGTATAAGACATGAAAAGACTCCTCTTAAGACTCCTTAGCTTAATGGTTTAGCAGAGAGAATGAACTGAACATTAATTGAGAGGGTTAGGTGTATGCTCTCTGAAGCAAAAGTACCCAAAATTTTTTGGAGTGAGGCACTGTACACAGCGGTGCATGTTATTAATCTTAGTCCTGTGGTTGCTTTGAATAATGAGGTGCCAGATAAAGTTTGGCTTGGCAAGGATGTTAGTTATAATCACTTGTGCGTCTTTGGTTGCAAGGCATTTGTGCATGTTCCAAAGGATGAAAGATCTAAGTTGGATTCAAAGACAAGGCAGTGTATTTTTATTGGCTATGGTCAAGATGAATTTGGTTAGAGGTTGTATGATCCTGTTGAGAAGAAACTTGTTAGAAGCCGTGATGTGAAGTTCATGGAAGACGAAACTGTTAATGACATTAATAAGGTGGAGAAGACTACACCTGTGAAAGACAATAATTTGTCTAATGTTGATCCAGTGCAGTTGCCTATTTACAATCTAGATGCTAACGAGGGTAATGTTTAGCATGGTATGCAACATAATTATGTTGATGATGATGAGCAGCTTAGAGATGGGATAGATGCTCCAACAAATGATGTTGAAGAGCATCGTGAGTCACAACATGAGACTCCAGATAATACACATGAATCACCTTAAGTCCAACTCAGGAGGTCTAATAGGCAAAGATAACCATTTAAAAGGTATTCGCCTAGTGAGTATGTGATCTTGACTGATGGGGGAGAACCTGAGTGTTTTGAAAAGGCCATGGAGAGTGAAGAAAAACAAAAGTGGTTAGATGCTATGTAGGATAAATTGAAGTCCTTGCATGATAATCACACATTTGATTTGGTGAAGTTGCCTGTGAGTAAAAAGGCATTGAAAAATAAGTGGATTTATAGCGTGAAGCATGAAAGTAATTCTACATCTCCGAGGTATAAAGCTAGATTAGTGGTGAAAGGCTTTAGTCAGAGAAAGGGTGTTGATTTTAATGAAATTTTCTCACCTGTGGTAAGGATGTCATCCATTAGAACTTTGTTGAGTTTGGCTGCTACTCTTGATTTAGAGGTAGAGCAAATGGACGTGAAGATTGCTTTTCTCCATGGTGATTTGGAGGAAGAGATTTACATGAAGCAACCTGATGGCTTTCATGTTGCAGGCAAAGAAGACTATGTATGTAGGCTGAGAAAGAGCCTATATGGTTTGAAGCAGGCTCTGAGGCAATTGTAACATCCCATAATTAATTAAGGTGTTAATCGTGGATTAGGTTAATTAGAAATAATTAATATGGGATAATTGGACAAGTTAAGTGAATGAATATTTTAGAGAGATAAATTATTAATATGGGTTTGAGATTTAATTGGGATAGAAACTTTATCTAGGCCCAAATTAAATTAAGTAGATAAGAGGCTAATGGAGGCCCAATAAGCTAGGTGCAGACCTAACTTGATCCAATGTGATAGAGGCCAAAGATCCACCTTGTATAGGCTCTTAGGAAGGCCCAATAAACCTTATGCAGACCCAAAACAATAGAAATCCTAAAACTAGGTCTGGCCTAACAGAATTCTGCAGCCCAACAATTTAAAAACTGGCCCAACAAAGTAAAAATCTAAGCCCACTAGGAGTTAGACCTTGGAGCAACCCATGACCCATAGTTGACCTAACTTAAACCCAACTAAAACCCTAAATGCTTCAGCCACTATCCCATTTTTTTGAAACACAAAGGAGAAAATCAAAGGTCCAAAGGGGAGGCTAGGGTTCTTAGCATATTTCCACATTTTTCCACTTCTAGAGCAAGATTTAGCCAAAGTAATAGTTATATAACTTAATCCTCTCATCTTTCTCTTCATTTTGGTTCAATTAGTTTTTCATTTGGAGCATTTTCACCATACCCAAAATTTGAAATGTGGTTATTTGGGATTATCTTGGTGGAAATTCATAGGTTGAGGCTAGGGCTATCATTAGATAGGTATGAACTCTTCTTTTTGAGATAATTCTACTGATTTGAGACCCTAATGACTTGATTATAATATAGGTATTAATTTTGTACGAATTTGCATAGGATTTTGGATGAAACATTGAGGTTTCTGGAAAAGGACACATAAATCCGAATTTGAGACTTGTAGTGGCTGGGTAAGTGATTCCTAGGTAGACATTAGCATTTTAAATTCTTTGGGTACTTGTTACAACTGTTAATGATGAATTAGAGAAGTAATTATCTGATGCTATGGTTATAGGGACATTTTGTACCATTGGTGGCTATTGCAATTGTCTACAAGTGAGGTAACCGGGTTCATATTAATTCCATACATATATCTATTTTAATTTCATATTTGCTGTACATGAATGATTTGAAATGTTGAATGAATTGGTTGGCTATCTATTGTATTGTGTTGGACCTTGTGAGTCCATGGTGGAGCTGTGGTGCGGCTACCACCTGTGCATGTGCTTCGATAGAGCACCGGGTTATGATCAAACCCCAGATGCACCGAGCCCTGGTTGTGCTCAATGAGGAGTAGGTGCCGTGGACGGGCCTTTCCCTGTGTTAATGGCCTTTAACATATGAAAATATGATTGCTAGTATGGGATAGTGATCATGATAGCCTAATTGTTTCATTTACTGATATGACTAGTATTCTTCTTATGCTTACGTGAAATTATGCATGTATGCTAATTAAACTGGATTATATGATGAAATTGCCTTGGTTACTGAGATTTATACCTCACCCCGTTTTATGGGATTAATATTTCAAGTAAAGGTTCTTCGGGTAAGGATAAGGGGAAGTAAGTGGATGAAAATCCATGAGCTTCATCATGTGGAGAAAAGGCTGCACATAGGCTGACTTATTTAGTATAGATGCTAAATTTTGTATTCCTTATTGTATAGCATCATCATGTATTTATGTTGCCAAGTGCAGGCTTTTATATTTTGATTATCTAGAATGTATTCATTGAGGAGTTAGATCTCATTTTAGCTTGATATCGGATGTATAAACCCATAACATTTGACGTATGTATTTTGCTGAATTTAATTATATGGTATACTGTTGGAAATATAATTATGTGATGTATTAGATGTAATATGAGCCATTGATGTATGAAACCTCTGACGGAATATATATCGAATTTTAAATTTCCAATAGTGCATGAATTCTCGTTGCTATTACTCTATGGACTTTCCGGTATAAGATAGTTGGAGGAGTGAAAATTTACATTTAAGTTTTGAATTGGTAATGGTAGAATAGCTGGGTGTATAGGGTAGATAAATGCCATTAGAGTCATATACAATGAGTGGGAGTGGTCCTAAGGTAGTCCTAAGATGAGAATTGGAGTATAGGGGACAAAATTTGGGAGATGTAATTACAAGAGGGAGTCACGCCGTGGCCAAGAAGGCTTCGCTGCAGCCAAATGACCGACAAAAGCAAGGGGCGCCGCAGCATGAGTAATCTCGCTACGGCGTAAGCGAATAAAAATTTTCTAGAAAGTAATAGTGTCGAGGAACGCCGCGGCGTAAGGAAACTCGCCGCAGCACAGAGTGAAAAAAATCACCCAAGAGGGTAACAGAATGAAACCTCACTGCGGCATGAGTGTATTGCACCGAGGCGAGAGTCGGGGGACTTAGACTAGTAGCTCCAGGAGGCATTTCCGTCGCGGTGCCGCGTAGGTTGGCCGTGGCGACGGTCCAACTCGCCGCGGTGAAATTTGAGAAATTTGCCAAGTAATTCTAGAAAGCAACTTAGCCATGGCGTGAGACCCCAAACCCCTACCCTGAGCCTAGAAACCCCAATTTCTTCAACGATAATACTAGAAAATGATATAGGAATACTTGTGGGAGATTTTTGTATGTTGAAACTGATGAATGGATGAATCATAAACCCCTCATGGTAGTATGATTTCTTTTTTGCATCTTTGTTTTGGTTGTGGTTGTTTAGTGATGACCCTAGCATCAAGGTTCAAATTTTCCTGTATTTTCATAATGTAACAAAATGTAACGACTCCAAATCTTGATCATTAACTATTAATCGTGCATTTAACAATAAATACAATGATTAGAAGGTAGGGTCGTCACAACAATGGTATAAGAAGTTTGAGTCTGTTATGTGTGAGTAAGGCTACAAGAAGACTACTTCTAATCATTGTGTCTTTGTTAAAAATTTCTCTTGTGATGATTTCATTATCTTGTTATTATATATTGATGACATGCTTATTGTTGGAAAAAAATGTTTCCAAGATTGACAGGTTAAAGAAGCAATTGGGTGAGTCTTTTGCCATGAAAGATATGGGAGCTACTAAACAAATTCTTGGTATAAGAATTTTATGTGACAGAAAGGGGAAGAAGCTTTGGTTGTCTCAAGAACATTACATTGAAAAGGTGTTGTAGAGATTCCAAATGAAAAATGCTAAGGCAGTGAGTACGCCTCTTGCTACTCATTTTAAATTGAGTGCTGCACAAAGTCCTTCAAATGAAGCTGAGAAGTTAGATATGGAAAAGGTTCCTTATGCATCTGCAATTGGTAGTTTGATGTATGCAATGGTGTGCACAAGGCCAGATATTGCGCATGTTGTTGGTATAGTCAGTAGATTTCTGTCAAACCCAGGTAGAGAACATTGGAATACTGTAAAATGGATTATGAGGTATCTGTGTGGTACTATTTGTATGAGACTATGCTTTGGAGCTGATAAGCCTATCCTTGAGGGGTACACAGTTTTAGATATGGTTGGAGATATTGATTCCAGAAAATCTACTTCATGCTATTTAATTAAATTTGCAGGCGGAGCTGTGGCTTGGCAATCTAGGTTACAGAAGTGTATAGCTTTGTCCACAACAGAGGCAGAGTTGATTGTCATTACTGAAGCATGCAAGGAGTTGCTATGGGTGAAGAAATTCTTGCAGGAGCTTAGTTTTACTCAAGACAAATATATGTTGTTTTGTGACAGTCAAAGTGCTACACATCTTGGTAAGAATCCAACTTTCCATTCAAGGTCTAAACATATTGATGTGAGGTATCATTGGATACGTGATGCTTTAGATGCTAAGCTATTAGAATTGGCAAAAATTCATATAGATGATAATGTTGCTAATATGATGATTAAGATAGTGCCAAGATAGAAGTTTGAAATATGTTGTGAGATCGCCAGGTTGGCGGTCATCTCCACATAGTCATGAGGGGGAGATTTGTTGGGTTTGGGCTCCTTTCTTATGTGGAGAAAGGCCCAAAATTAGAAGCCCATTATGTATCTCATTAAGTAAGTGGAGAGGGGTCAGATTAGGGTAAGGGTATGGAGCATTCTTTCAAGTTAGGAGAGCAACCATTGAGAGAAGAGGAGAAGAAAAGCCAATTTCGCATGTTCATAGGGCAGTTGGATTGAAATTACATTCATAGATTTGTTAACTGTTGGGTCGGGCTGAAAGTTTGTCAGCAGGTTCGAAAAATCTGGTTCTTTATTTTTAACAGTTGGATCGTCGATTTGTTGCCTGGTGTGAGAGTTATCTAGTTCGTACTGAGCCTCTGTTTTGGGTGATTTTCTTGCCTCTTGATTCTCTATTGTAAGCTTTGTTGCTTTGGCTATTCATTGGCTGTTAGCACTTATTTGTGCACTTGATTGTGACTCTATTGTACTCCTATTTTGATTATAGTGGAACTGTTTTTTTGGTCTGGACGACCTGTGGTTTTTACCTTTACATTGAGGGGTTTTCCACGTTAAAATCTTGCTGTCTCTTGATTTATTTGCGCTGTTTAATTACTGCCATCTATTTGTTTGATTGCTTCTCATTGATTCTTGCAAGTTGAAGGCATTTAATTCCGCTGCATAACTTTATTGAGGTGTTTTTCTCAACAGTTGCCTGCCTTGCAAATTGAATGGTAATATCCAAGGGTTCTTGCAAATGCCAATATTGTTTTTTTTTCGAAATATGCTCACATTGAAAGGATAGTAGTAACTAGTAAGGGTTAGAAATTAATTACTAATCTAATATAAAGCTTGATGTATTGTGTATTGCCAGTAAAAACAGAGTTAGATTACCCTTATGCAAAGAACTAAACGATCTAAAGTTAGACTTAATGGTTGTTGACAGGAAGAGATTATTTCAACAAGCACTATAAATTAGGGAGTTAGTTACAATTATTTATAAATTAGGAAGATGATATAATTAGAGGTAAATATCAAGATGAAAAAAATGCAATTTCTCTAGTTATATTTATTTGGACGTACTAGCGGGCTAAGACTACTACAAATGTAAAATAAGTAGAAATTAAATTAATTTATAACGGGGGCATGGGAGTGACACATTAAAAAAAGGAAAAGAAAATAAAACACGATTGTGAAAATAGTGATTATATAATTTTATTTTCATATGCCATTTTCAAATTATCATCTCTTGAATATATATCAATTATATACGTATATATCTTCTGGAAACATTTTATGTGATTAAATGTAGTAGTAATTCAGAAAAAAGTTATAATTGTAAAGCAAACTGTACATAGGTGAATAGCTCTTTGACAAGTGATCCATGTGCTGTCTTATTGATCTGTGGTCATGTAACTCCTTATAACTACAACAAACCAAGGAGAGTAGTGCTTTTATAGCTACTTTGATGCTTTAAAAAGCAATAGCTATAATGGTATATGAGAGAAATGAGAGCAAAAATCGAATCTAGAGCCCCTTTGGGTATTTAAAGGATGAGTCGAGAGCAATATTTCTATGGCCGATTAGTAGTTGGTATGAAATTCATTAATTTAGATCTTCTATGCTAATTGTAATGCAGATGAAAAAAGAGAGATAGAGGTGTGAGTTTGAATTGGACAAACAATGATGTTATTATTGTACTTGAGTATCATAATGACAATATTCCTTTAAGGTTAATGAGTTTGAATTGGGGGTATTCATTATCTGTGTATGTCTTGGGTAAGCTGAATGAATATATTGGTTGGGCCCATGAAATGTGTTATTGTTTTCTTTAACCAACCTTTTAATTAAGCTTAGTTCTATTTTTCTTTGTTCTCATACGTTGCTAATCCAGTGTTATATGATTGTCTAAATTAAACCTAGTTATATTTTTCTTTGTACAAATATGTTCATGATGTAGTGTCATATGATTGCTTACATGGTATGCATGTCGATTGTTTCTTAGAGCACAAATACTGCTTTCTTTTCTTGCTCATTGCATCTATTTTACTTAATGGCCACAAAGAAACTATTTTAAAATTCATTTTTTATTTTCTTTAAGATTCTTATGGTCTATTAGTTTCGTTTCCTCTTAAAATAATACATGTCATTGTTTTCTGTCTTCTTTCACAGTTATGTTTTAGAAAGATAGTGACGGCATGCTTTTCCATCTCAAGCACAATGACACATTGGCAGCTCTTGCATCACTTGTGGGTGGTTTAATTCCACCCTATGAGAAGGCTTCTCATATCCATCAAAGAACAACTGGCTGTCATCCATCTGAGCTATTCTCTAATACTTCTTATATCAGTTGAATGCCTTATGGTGTTGCTCAGGTAAAAGCCCATTTAGTATGCAAAATTGGATTTTAATAATACTATTGGAGATATTCTATATTAGTAATTTGTTTGATGGCAGAGGAACACAATATAAAAACATGACTTATTAAGTTGTAAAATTGCTCTTTCTTGATCTTTCATTGTTATTTTATTTATTTTCAAACTATTTTGGATTCTCAGATATCTAACAACTTATATAATTTTTTTCTTATTACCAATTATATAACAAAGCAATCTCATTCTTACTTCGATATATCTATTCTAAGTTGAAAAAAAAAAAATTATACACATCCCGTGCAATGCATGGGTTCCCGGCCAGTTATTTAATATTCTTCATGAGGATGAACACCTCACACAATTATTTTAACTACATATGATGCAGGCAAAATTAAATACTATCATATTAATTTTTTAAAAATTATGATAAGAATTAAATTAGATAGAAAAATGATCTGATCATGTATTTAGAAATTAATTATATATATTTAACTGATGATAAAAACTAATTAGATAAAAAATGATTTTTATAATGCTTTTGATCATAAACTGATGACTAATCCCTTTATTGGGTTAATTTCCGGTCCAATTATAGTATATTGAATAAAATTATTCCTTATATGATTTCTAAGTGAGAAAAATTAAATTTGTTAAAAATAATTTTCAATAATTATAGTTTTTAATTATATATTCACTAATTGAATTGTAAGAGATTACTTTTTTTAAGCGTTTATCTTCCTTTTCGGTTTTAAGATTTTGACTACATCAGAATGTGGCATATTGCTAGTCAATTGTGGGACCTTCTAACGATTTAAAGGAGTTACGGAGTCATGTTGTTTAATTAGCTAAGTTCTATATACTGAATCTCTTTCAATATATTTTACTTTTTATTGATAACTCATTATGTAGATTCTATTGCGCTCGCCTACATACCAACCTATCTGAAGTTAATTATGTATGTTTTGTTATTTTTTAGTTTATACTTGTTAATATGATGTTCATATATGTTCAGTCTTTAGTTAAAATTCTATGTGATCAAAATTATAGTTTGTTGGATTCAGAAAATTTTTAGGTTATGTATGCAGACAGAGATAATACAGTATTTTGTTTGAGCAGATTTAAAAAAAAATGAAAAGGGTAAAAGTAATTTTGGTTTTTTTAAAGATTAAGAAGCCCGAATCCCTCATAGCAACTAATCTGATAAGGACCAAGAAAAAAAGAAAACCAAAACCCTAATATATGCAATGATGTGTATAAAACTAAACTCATAGTTACAATAATTTTGTTAGAGATAGAATAGCATAAAAACGTGTTATTCTGTATTACATCTTTACACATAGATATTTGCTAATCCTTTGACAAAATCTATACATATAAATGTATATATAAAATATGTAAAATCTCTTAATATGCGTAGGATATAGAATAACATACTTTATATAACTTGATTATTGAATAAATAAATGTGTTTATTTCATTATCAATATTATTTCATAATCATGGATGATAAATACATAATATGATAAGATATTGTATAGGTTAATGAGATTGATTTTCTCATATGAGTTGCTTTTGGTGTTCATGAAAAGCAAGTAAAAATAAGACATTTGTATTTGACCTGTTGCAAAAATACTAATATGATAAAGAAAAAACACAAGCTATTGAATGATAAAATAAATTTATCTAAAATTATATAATAAAAATTTTAATCATAATTATCTGCTTAACCATTCACATCCAAGAATGCACATAAACAATTTTTGCTTCAGGTGGCGTCAAACTCATAGTCCCTTTATTACCAAGAGCTTTGAGGCTAAGGGTATTCAAGTTTTCTCTTTAAGATGGGTCCCAGTAAGTGGCGTGAACGAAATTGGAATGAAAAAAGAAGAGAAATCTAAAAATGGGTCTTCATCCAATCTAACGACTAGAAAGGTAAAACATAAAAGAAAGAAATATATACAATGTTGACAGGTTCACAGTTTCCCACAAAAAATAAAATTACCTAAACAAAATACAATATACCCTTCTGGTAAGAATGTCATGCCTCAAAACCGAAACGTGATTGGCATGGAATTTGGAAAATCTCGCATCCATAAATCTAACAAACATACCGCCTTTTCCATGAATTAATATATAATTTTAATGCATAATCATATTTTGAGTGATTATTCCAAAATTTGAAACTTAATTTCATAAAATATTTTTCATTCATATTGAATTCAAGTTCACATCATATCAAGTCATACTTAACTTTTAGAAAATCCAATAAAGTTTTCCTTAAATTTAGAATATTTTGGATTATCTACAGATAACCAATCCAATCTCATATAAAATAGAAAGCTTCAGTCTCAATAATAAGTAAACAAATATAACCACAGGGAATAAGAATCTTATTTGTAAATCTGTGAACTTAAATCTGAGTTACAAAACACAAAATATACGTATATGCAAAAATAATATTTTTAAAACTAGACTATTGTATCAATTTATTGATTTAACCATAATTGAATCAATAATAATTATATATAAATAAACACACACACATATATATATATATATATATATATATATATATATATAAAATACAACTAAAAATTGAAATCCATAAGCTAATAGATCATTTAACTTGTCTGGAAAAGTTAAATCTATTTCAAGACAAGTTAAATCTATTAGCTCTTCATCTCATAAGTTTCCTCTACAACCATTTTTGAAAACTGAATGAACCCAAAATGGCTATGCGTACCTAGACTCACTTGCCTACCTTGCAGACAGAAAGGTTCTAAAGCAAGGAACCTATGCCCTCCTAAGGCACATGAAAGGTGCCTTCTTCGACCTTTCTACCCATCAAACTTACAAATTAGTAGTTCATTTTGAAGAGCAATATGATTCAACTAGATATGGCTCTCTGCTATAAGGGTCCACATTGTGGATATGTACTATAACAATCTATGAGTACCCGCCAGCATTCAAAATGGATTTAGTGGCATTTAATGAAAATTTTTATTATGTAAATAAATAATTTGAGAGAGTTTTGAAAACTGATATAAAGAATTACAAGTATAGGGCTGAGAAAGTTGCAAAATTACAATATAAGAGGGAACTTTTTGTTACCAAAGGTTTCTGAACACAAGGGGAATCCAATTCATGTTTTATTTTCATGCGTGTGTGTGTGTGTGTGTGTGTTTGTATGAACTTGTTCACTTGAGGCGCTCAGGAGTCTCAGATGCCCTAACTTGGCATAGCAACCGCAGAAGAAATGAAGAATCACTCACATCCACACGAAGCAGAAGGAGTAGAGACTTTGCAAGCAGCAAGAAGAGTAACGGTCTTCATGATGTTCAAGGCCACACCCAATCGAGCGCTACTCCTGAAGGCCTCACAGAGGCGGGCAGCGTTGGTCTTGAGCACAGTCTTCAAGCCATAACAGTAGTTACCCCCTGGCTTTGTGGGGGTGCTTCTATTGGAGGCTAGAAGTCCCACATCGCCTAGTTGAAAAGAAGTGGGAAGGTGGGTCTATAAAAGGGATAGTAGGGCTAAGCTCTAACCATGTTTCCTAAATGGGCTGCTGGATAGTCAAATCAGCCCAATGATAGGATCTATTTTACTTTGAACCACGTAAATGTTAGGATGCTTAATTTGTATTTAGTTATTGATTAGTTTAGTCGGCTTTTTATTAATTTTTTAATTTATTGATTTTAGGGCTTAGTTGGACTTAGACTAAGGTCTGATTCATCGATTTTTTTTATTTAATTGAGTAGTCTAGTTTGATTTTTAAATTTATGTCCAAAAGCTCAAAATAGCTAGATTTAAGCAAGATAATGTTGGGTTCACCACTACAATAGCACAAAATGACTAGATCCAAGCAAAATAATGTTGGGCTCACCATAAATTACTCTCTAATCTACTTTGGAGGAGAAGGATTAACACGACTTGACAATCTACAATAATAAATAAATGAATGAATTACAGTATTTAATAAATAGAAAATAAAACATAATACCTAAATATAGAGTTTTTCTAATAAAAATAAATTTTAATTTAGTTATAGGTTAGCAATAAATCAACAAAGAAAAATAGGCATATAAGGGTGTAATATTTCATTTATTTAATTAGGTTAAATGATTGATGAAAATTAATAAGAAAAGCAATTAATCACCATAAAATTAAAAATTGGAAGATTTTTTTTTCCAAAATATTTATATGGTTAAGCTTAATAATTCATTGATTAAAATTATATGTAAAGCTAGTTTATTGCATTATTAAATTGAGAGAAAAAATATATGGTATGTACAAAATATATATGATCTAATCAAGTTATAGAATTAATGAAACATAGTTATAGGAAAATAATAAAACTAAATTCATGCATTAAGAATTTAGAAGATGAAATGTAAGCATAAAGGAAAAACTTCAATATACATATAACATATATACTAACAATGACATACAATCCATGAAGATGAAAAACCACATATCCTAACGAGTGTTTAGCTCATGAACCATTAGAGAGTATTTAACTTGATACCATTGTGGTATTGAATCACATAAACCATGTGGAAATATCTAAGGTGCACTGAGAGTTAATAGAACTATTGTTAGCAACCTACATTTTGCATAATTTTACCTCATATATATAGTATCATAATAACATATAAATCATGCATTGAAATCCTCCATATAAATTGATCTGTATGTAATATAAAGTTACACAATTAATAGTATGGCATGCATTTAGAACATTAAAGAAATCCCATGAAAACATATTGAAGTAAACTCATCACCTTTCAAATTTTCAAATGTAATACTTCTAGCCATCATATCATGTCATATTCATTTTAATAGCACAATTATGCATGGTATATCATTGTTTGGAAGATTTAATAATAATAATATATACACAAGCAGTCATTACCTATGATGCCCATTTCAACGGACACATATAATGCAAGTAAGGAAGAAAGAAAGTAAAAATGGAAAGGAAAGTTAAAAATATATCATACTTTACAATGTGCCCACAATGCTTGCCAACTAGTTAATTATTCTTCCCCTACCGAACCAACGTCACACCCTTCCACAGAGTTGCATGAGATGTTTCCTATGACATTCGAACAATTCTTTAAACTTCATGAACTCAATTTAGGTTTCCTTTCTTTTCTTCTATTAACCTAGTTAAAGTAATCTACCCTTACTCCTCCTACTTTGTTTATTAATCTCACTCTCTTAAGTCATTCTAGTTTGTTACTTACTTGTGTAACACCATATTTACTAAACTCATCTTACCTCATTTCTAAGTTCCCTTCCTTGGATCATACAAGTTTGCCAAGGAAAAAACATTAAAAATATTCATTAAATTGCGTTACGTCATGAATAAAATTTTCATTCAGTGTTTTGTGGCCCATATGGACTCATCCTTCTCATTTTTATATTTAATTACACAAATATAACTCATAACCATCTCAAGAAGTGGCCTAGAACTTGTGCAAGGGGATGGAATGCATGAAATGCAATGGTGCAGCCTCGGACTGATTTTTCAGGTTATTGTCACAAATTTTAAAAAAATCATAACTAATTATAGAAAAATCAAAATCAAGCATATTTTACCATTCAGGAAAGCTATAGATATCTACGTTATGTTAAAAATATATCCAAGTCACAAAAAGAGGCTACTAGCTACCAAAAATTAATGGAATAATACCAGAGGTTGACTGTCATTACTAGTATTATCCTCCAATTAAAAAAATTCATATCTCCCTACTTAGACTTCCAATTAGGGGGTGGCCATAGAAAGCTTATCATGTCTAGTTTATGTCTATAAAATTTCATGAGCATTGGATATCATTTGGCCCTCAAATGACACAGCCCAAGTTACTGACTGAATGAATAGTGTCTACATCAGTTCAACAGAAAAATGCAAACTTTAAAAATTCATAATTAATTTCACAAAGCTCCAAATAATCTAGTTTTTAGCCTCCCAAAAAGATTTGAATAAGATCTACATGTATACTAAATTTCATGGGCAAATTCATTCATTTGGTTAGATCTTGATATTAGGTGATGAAATAGTATATTTTGTGTCGTCAAAGGGGTCCAAATGGTCCAAAATTGCTTCTAAGGAAATCATGGCCACTTGAGCACGTGGGAATACACCAAAATAACCTTTTAAAATTGTTTCAAAGGTGCATAAAACTAGAAATTGAAAACTTACTCTCTTACCCCATGCCATGCACAAGATTACACATGCTTTACATTGCCATCCAAGGTTCAAAAACTATATTATCATTCATATGGTATCAAACCTCATACATACATAAAATATATGAGTAAATACACATGTTCAAATGAGTATACAACATTTCCATCATAGTATTACATCATATGCCATGTGTATGGCTACAAAAGGAATAATTCTAGGTAATTTTAGACACTTTGATGTCAATATCTTATCTCCTAACTTGGTGGCTTCCATTACCTTGTTCATTTACTCCAGCTAGCATGTTAAGACATTGAAAAGGAGGGAATGAGATTCAAAGAATCCCAATAGCTCATCTCTCTTTCAATCACACATAAAGAATGCAATACAAGTCTTAAAAATGCATGCATGGGTAAAATGGAATGTGTAATTATTCAAGAAGTATTCTTAGCATTTGAACAAGTCACACAAAGTATACATAGGCTTGTCAAGTAAGTGGATTAGCCTCACCCATTCTCTTATGGATTTTGGACTTACCTCACCTAATTACTTTCAGAGGTTTTGACTCAACCTTACTCTTGGGAGACTCTTTACTTTGTCTTAACTATTTTTAAGGGTTCTTGGTTCATCTTCACCATAGCTAAGGGTTCTTGGATACACCATACTCAAGCAAACCCAAGCACACATACTAGGCATCATTTGAGAACATATTACAACATCATGGTACCATGGAACAAAAGCATATGCTAGAACACTTTTCATGACTTAAAACACACGTACACACATTTAAAGACAAGGTAAGTACACATTTATGTATGAGAGAAAGTAAAGAGAGCTACCTTTGCCACACAAACACTCAGAATTATGCTTCCTCTCTTGGCCACACACTCACAATGATGTAAGGCTTGTTTCTCTTAGCCTAAACATACCAAAAGAAACATGAATTACTCATAGGAACAAGTCTTGGCATTATACACACTTTACATAATGCTACTTTGGTCTATGGCTCTATTATGCTTCCATGAGGCACTTAATGAAGTAACTATAAGAATTCATGGTCTTGGTTCCCTTTTCTCCTTCAATCTATGATTCTTGACTCCATTTAGACTCCTTGGAGTCATCACACAATTATTTTAAGGAGCCTAGTTAGGAGTTGTTTCATTATGCTACATTATGGAGCCTATACCTCCATCTCACTATCTATGGCTTCTAAAATTTTTTCAAGGCTCTCTCTCATGCTCTCCCATCATATATGATGCAAAACTAAGATTAAATGAAATTAAAACTATCCCTAACTTATAGTTCTGTCCTAGGCTGAAATGAGCTTCAAGAATGGGAACCAATGGGCTTTCTTTGTTTTCTTGATGGGAGATGCATATGGGGAGGCCTCTAAGGGTCTTAGAAACTCAAGCAAATACTCATCTAGGCTAGGAAATTCATGGATTAAAATAGATTTCACAATGTCTACATGAATCCCTAACTGTTCTATCTTGCATTTTCATGCTTCTTTCTTTGATTTCTTTGCACCTACTTGCTTCTCACACTTCAAAACCTATGAATCTCCCTTGCTAGGACCAAAATTCATCTCCCTTTGATTAGGTTCTATATGAGATGAAATGCATACAAGGAGGAGCAAGGAAGAAGAAGCATGTAAGACAATAACTTACCTTGATTTCCTAGCTTTTCTAAAGTGCTCTTCTAAGTGGTGAATTCCTCTCCTTCAAATTCTGTTATTCCTCCTTTGGACCAGACCCAAAACATCACCAAATCCATCAATGAAACCATAGAAATGAAGAGGAGAATGAGAGGAACAAGTTTACTAAATGGGAGAGCATGAAATTCCACACTTTTCTTACCTTTTTCTTGCTTTTTCTCCCTTGAAAATCCCTTCCTTTGGTGTGCCAAAGAGCTGCCTTATTTTTCTAGTTTAAGGGTAGAAATGAGTCAATTTAGACATGGGGGAGAAGAAACGTGAATAATAAAAAGTACTCAAGAAGCTTCCTTTTTCTCAAAATTTCAATTTTGCCCTTCGTTTTTGGCATTTTCATTTCTAATTCGTTTGAGCTTCTTTTTGATAGTTGTCTTTTTTATCATAAAATTTAGGTTTCTAATTTTATAAAATACCTTTGGAATCACTCAAATTGGAGGTAAAACCTTTCCAAACAAGTCTGTCAAAGTTCGGGCTCATTACCGTTAGAAAATGTCTACCGGAGGGGCTTTAACTGTCCTGGGGCTTTCCATAATTTTCAGGGCTTTTGAGAACCCTAGAGAAATCAAATTTACCATTTAAAAAGCCCTCCTGTGAGAATTCTAAAAATTGCCTGAAATTACAAAAATGTCATTACATTTTGTTGCCTTTTCGTAAAAATCTGTCTAGCTATTCTGACTTCGGTTTCAAGACACTTCTGGCCTTGACTCATCATTATTTGAGGTCTAGAATATTATTCTAATTTTATGGTACCTCAAATCACTATATCTGGGGGACTTTCCTTTGTATTCGGTGAATTTCATAGATTTATGAAAAAACTGCACGTTACATTTTTCATGTTTTCTCACATTTTTGAGGAGTCGATATTACAACTTGCCTAGTTGAACTCAGTTATTTCATTACTTTACTAGCTTATCTTTTTGCCTATGAAATTCTTACTTAGTCAATTAATTTTCTTCTTGATTAATTTCTACCTATTAAAATCCTTACTTTTTGAATACTTTTCCTAGTTTGATGTTTTATTTATTTATTTATTGATTTATCTGTTAGTTTGTTACCTACTTTTAATTTCTTATTATTTGTGTTAGTCTTTATTAATTTGCTACTTTACGAAATCAATTTATTGAATACGTAAATCCTAACCAACTAAATTCTACTTAAATTTTATGAAATGAGTTCCTACTCTAGAATTAACCTTAATTAGTTAATTATTTAAATTTGTGCATAACTTAAACTTGCCCTTCTATTTCTCTTTTCATTAATGGCCTTAGTTTGATTTACATTACTTATTGATTACTTCAACAATTTAAACTCACAGTGAGCTGAAAATTAGTGGTAATATAGTTGCTCCACTCATAATTGGAGTTTTAACAATAGGAAGAATAGCTCACCTAAAGGACACAATTCGAGCTTTCAATCTCTTCAACCACCATGACCAAGTAAAGTCTTTAGCAACCATGGTTAGCTCAAGAAGGCAAACTTATGAAGCTAAAATTAGGTAAGAAGGAGGGCACAAGAAGATTGATACGGTTGGGATTTATTTACCAATAAATGTTGGAAAAATAATGCTGTAAACCAAACTAGAAACTTCATAAATCAACAACAAGGAAACCTAAAAGCATGTGGGTCATCTAAACCAAAACAAAAAAAAAAATTGAAACAAGAACTTCAAGGGCCCACCCTTATATGCCATTCTAAAGACAAGACAAGATGATCTGCTGTATAAACTTGAAGAGGGAAGAGGTGGAACTTGCAGATATCTAGGTGGGGTCACTAGGCAATTTTGTTCCTCACATTTTTGAACTCTCACAGCATCAGGGAAAGCACAAAAATTTAAGAAATACAGGGCAAGAACATAGGCAACAGAAAATGGTGAAAAAGAGCAAGTACATGGAAAAGGGTTAAAACTTAATAAAGGTTGCATTACTCACAAAAATGTTGTAGCCTTCTGCATCAAAAATGACAAAAAAGAGTTGTGGTGTGTTAAGGATGAAATGAACTCGAGACTTAAAGGTACAGCAGTGTTGGAATTTTAACGAGTTACAGCAGAAAAGAGGTTTAACTGAGCTACACACACAATGATGGTGGTGAGAGAACCGAAGAGTAATGGAAAGGAAAAAGACACATATAATATCGAGTTTCTAAAATTGGACCAAAGCCAATGAGTTATAAAAAGAAGGCCCCAAAATCAAAGTAATAGAGGCTAAATAATATTAGAATAATAATATAGATATCTAGAAATGAGGATACAAAGATAAATATACCTTGAAATCAGAGCCAAGATAGCTAAATAAAATTATCTAAAAATACAGTGACATTTTTGTAATTTTGGACAACTTTTTGAAACTCAAAGGAGGGAGTTTTAAATGATAAAATTGAGTTTTTTAAAATTCTTAGAGGCCCTAAAAATCATAGAAACCTTTAGAATAGTTAAAACCCCTCCGGTGTATGATTTAGGACGTTAGTTGACCTAAACTTTAACCGAATGATTTGATAAGATTTTAAATCTAATTTGGGTGAAGCCAAAGGCATTTTATGAATTTAAGGACCTAAATTTTCATATGGAAAAGACGGTTCTAAAAAAAGGAGCTAAAATGAGTAAAAACGGGAAAAATAAAGTTGAAAGGCAAAACAAGAATTATGAAAAATGTTATAACTTAACCCTTCCTTCTTAATTTTGTCCAGCATGACCCAAACCTTTCAAAATAGAACCTAGACCATCTAAACAAGAAGAGAGAGGCACACCAAGGAGAGGAAGAAGAAGGAAAGAAGGCTAAGAAAAGGTAAGAAAATGACATTTTTTCATGCTCTTGCTTTCACCAACTTGGTTCTCCTCCTTGAACTTTCTTTTTTTTTGGTGGTTTTGGTTTTAGAAAGAAGCATTTTTATGGCTGGTTTGTTGGAGGAAGGAGAAAGTTTGAAGAAACAAAGCTAACCATCAAATTTCTCTCTTGAAAGACATTAGAACAAGGTATGTTTCATGGTATGATTATGTTATACATTGCCTCCTCCTTCTTCATGAGTTTCGGTTAGACCTAGGACCATATGAAATTGGATGAGTTTTGGCCATAGCAAAGTAGGAACAAGGATTTTAGATCCTGAGAAATAAGAAAATGCAATTATAATCGAAGGAAAAGCTTTAAAATTTAAGATATTGAAGTTAGGGTTTTCATTGCACCCTAGAAATTATGGGATCATTGGAACGTATTTGGAGCTATATAAATTCATGTCTAAGATGTAGAAAAGCCAAGGATTTTGGGTATCTATCAAATTCCTAGCAAGAATAAACAAAAATCCATGTTTGCTTCTCTTTTTATGGTGTCTCAGCCAAGCTACCGAAGAGGCACTTAAAGAGTGTTTCTTTGAATTCTAATGAATTTGGAGACTTAGACATGATGAATAAATAATTATGGAAGCATTGGATTGAATTTATAAGGTTTAGAATGAAAGTTGAAATTTTAAAGGCCTAAATGAGGTTAATGAAGCAAATTAATTCTAAAACCCTTTTACCCAAGCATGTAATGATTCATATGAGTTTCTTAAGAGTTATAAGACATGTAGAGAGCAAGAGTTTAGGGTTTAGAAAGCAAGAACCAAGGGTAGCTTCATTATGGACCTAAAACTAGCCTTATGTAGCATATTGAGTTCTAATGAGATTCAAGAAAGATGATGAAGCCTAGAATAAGTCCTATAGGATTAACTTGTCTTGAAATTGCTATATGTATATCTATCTAGCTCAAACACTCTTAAGTGTAAGTACCAAGAGAAGGAAAGTCAAGAGAAAAGTTATAGTCAAGTGGGTTAGTGGCTAATTGAATTCTTACAAGCTTCAAGGTAGCTTTCTCTCCTTTTATTGCATGCAATTGAGTACTTGAATAAGTTGATGTGCTTGTGTATGTTGTTGCTTGATGCGTTCATGAAGTATGACCCGTTATGTTTTCATATGAGCTTTATGAGAACCTTATGTTTATGAAAGGTTTATGTGATGGCTCCTAACACCTCATGGCATGGAATTGAGCGCAGTAGCTCTTCCTTGGCCCTAGGTTTAGATTGGTAGAGCCCATCTAGTTTTATGATATTGCTATGGTTAGAAATAAATGAGTTTTCATATTATATAATGTATATGATTTCCATGACACATGTGCGTAGCATTCTTGCACCACATACATTGTATTCACTCATAGTATTTTTGCTTGCATTGATTTGGACAAGTTATGTTACTAAGATTCTCTCGAATCTCACCCCTGTGCTCTTACTAACCATTTTAGGTTCACCAAGTCAAAGCCAAGATCAAGAGAGAGCTTAGATACTAGGAAATTGTTATATTAGCCATCATGTTGTAATAGATTATGTTATATGTGTGTATATGATGCTTTACAAGTACTATGATAGACCTATGATGTATATGATGATAATATTCCATGTATTTTGATGGAACCATGTGTAAAAGTTGAAGAATAACAATGTATGTTTATTTGTGGCAATGTACATGTATTATAATAGAGTTTGATATATGAGATGACATGATGGATGCATGAAATCTTGGGTATTAAGGGTCAAATCTTGATCCAATTATGTTGGCATGCTATGAAATGATTAAAAATGTCATACAAGATGAAAGAAATGTGCTCAAAGTGGAAGAAGACCAATTGGATCCAAAATGGTTCAAATTGGAGCTAAAGTTGGTCTTAAAACTTTCATAAACAGCTTTTATGTCAAAAGTGGTCTAAATGATCTAGTTTGAGCCTAAAATTTGGCATGCAGTTAGAATCTTCCTAGAGATTTTTTTCAAGCCAAAAAACTATAATTTTTGGAGTTGTATAGAATATTTTACAAATTTATGAAATTGGACAAAAATTTTAATTAGGTCCTATCTCTGCTCACACATAACAGCTTTGGAATTTTATGTCCTTTAGGGGACAAATGAAGTCCAATACTTATGAAATTTTATAAGCATATAGCTGACATTATAAGCTTTCTAGGTTTGCATAAAAAGGAGTTGTATAGAAGAAGTTATGAAAAATTGAAGTTAAAGGTCTGATTATACCTAAGTACTGTAGCAGCCACTAATATGCCCTATCTTTCATTAACCAAATAAAATCAGATGTTCTTGAAATTTTTACAACAATTAGGTCTCATCTCAAGCTTTTTGTAACCACTAAGAGCACCTAATTTGGAGTTGTGTAGCTTAAGATATGCAATTTCAAAGTTCAAGTCTGCTACATGTGTCCATTTCTGACCTTTGTTAATGTTCCATTACATTCAACTAGGCAAATGAATTCAATTTCACTTAAAATTTTTACATCACATATTTCACATCTTAAGTTTTCCATAGACACCTAATTTGCATGATTTGTGGTTGTACAACCTAAGTTATGAATTTTTAAAGTTAGTACAGATTTTGTGTCTTTGCTGTCATTTCAGGTTCCATGGAAAATTCATGTGTTCCACCAGCTAACTAAGGTAAAATGGACATGAACAAAGTTATTTATGATGAAAATGAATTAAAGAAAGGAAAGAATTAAATTTGGATCTTTACAACTCAAAATGACCCATAAACAGTTTGATTTTGGTGTTAAAAAGCTTATGGGGGAATGTGGCACTTACGTGTAACATTAAATTTGACATGTATATGATAGTGAAAGCTAGGTATGACAAAGAAGATCGACAATGAGATGTGGGGATGAAATCCAAAGCGTGAGAAAGAAATGTGCTGAACAAGAATAGAAAAGGAAGATACTATATTATCGATCATCCAAGAGCAGAGAGATACATGTGTCACTGAGGTAGAAAAATCTAGGGGACTAATCAGCAATTGAAAGGGCAAATAAAGAAACCTCCTTGCAGTTCAAATAGCAAACAAAAAATCTTGGTAAAAAAACTTAGAGGGCTAGAGCAAATGAAAAACCTTTTTCTCTGCGAAGCTCGGGGTGGTTCACAATTGATGTCGTTGGTGAACCAGTGAGGTTTTGTAGGTTGAGAAGGGAATGGTCAAAGGTTTTGATTCACTATGACAATGAAATGAAAAGGGAAGGGTGAAGGTCAAGGGTTCTAAAGGAGAAAAGGGGAAGGAATTACAAAAGGTGTTGCAAGTAACGTAATTGGAAAAAGACAAATAAATGGGAGGAAAATTTTGGTTAAAAAAAAATAGAGGGAGGGATAAAATTTAAAGAAATTGAAATTTGTTATAGAACTAATAGAAATATTGAAAATTTAACAAGACTAAAAAAGAAAATTGAAAGAAGAAAAGATAAGATAATTTTTATTTACTTAGATGCTTAGTACTTAGTACATACTTTCTATTTATGATCTATATTATAATAACATAAATAAAAAATTAATCTATATAATTATATAATTCATTTCGAAGTTATAGAAAAAATGTCGCTAAACATGAGAAGGGATTGTAGGAAGTTATTTTTTGGGGTTTATGGACATCTACATAATTTATATCATTTATAGCACTCCTCTTTGATGTCTATTAACAAATAATGTGCCTTCTTAAAATGTTAAAACCTTACTAGGAAAAATCTAGTGGAATAAGAACCCAATGTAGGAAAAAGAGTATACATAATTTATAAGATAAACTACCTCATTAAAAGCCTTACTAGGAAAATCTAGGAAAATCTAGTGGGACAAAACATTGGTTAAAGAAAAAGAGTATACTATATCTTTTACTCCCTCTAATAACATCATTACTTTATGTTCTTGAGTCTACGTATCCAATATTGTACACTAACTAAAGTTTGGCCATTGCTAATGCCTTGATGAATCAAATATGATAGATTGTCACATGAATGAATCATCATTTTTCTAAAGATCATGAGTGAAAAAGAGTTTTGGTGAAATATGTCTCATTTTATCTCATTTAATATGCCTTTTTTTAGTTGAGCTATTCATTGTGCATTTTCTTTGCATAGCATTGTTGGAATTTTTTTCTTGAAAGATAAGCCACATATCTTCTGAATATATTGGATTGTTGACCTTAACTAAACACAACTTTTGACCTATCTTATACACTGCAATTATTTCTACTTGATTTGATGAAGTAGCAGCTAAAGTTTGTTTCATAAAATGTCATGATATAATTGTACCCCTATTAAATAAATAAGTTGTTGAGCTTTATATTGATCGAATAAGTATCTTATATTTGTATAGCTAATTAATTGTAATCCATATTCAATTAAATAAAGTAATCCTTATATAAATAGTCCTTTTGGATTTATCACAATAAATGTTTAACTTTATTCCAATGTATGTTGTTGGAAAAGAACTAAATCTTGCTAACAAATTTACAACAAATACAATAGTAGGTTCTGTACTATTAGCAAGACATGCTAATATTCCTATAACACTAAGATATGGTACTTTATGACTAAGAAGTTCTTCATTATTCTCTCAAGGACCAAAAAGGTCATTATTCACATTTAGCAATCTTACAACCTTTAGGGTACTTAGTGGATGTGATTTATTCCTATAGAAATGCTTTAAGATTTTTTTTGTATAAGCTAATTGATGAAGCAAAATTCCATTTGCTAAGTGATCAATTTGTAAGCCAAGATAAAATTTTATTTTTTTAAGATCATTTATCTAAAATTTGTTCTTCAAATAATATTTAAATCATTAATATATATATATAGCAATTATGACAAACTTTGATCCAGATCTTTTTATAAAATCATATGAGTAAATTTGATCATTTTTATAACATTCCTTCAACAAATATTTGCTAAAACAATTATATCACATATGCTCAGACTATTTTAATCCATATAAAGATTTATGTAAACATATTGAACAATTTTTTAGAGAATCTTTACATGCTTCTAGTATTTTAAATCCTTTAGAGATTTTCATGTAAATTTCACTATGTATAAATAGGCTGTAATAATATGTATTAGACGCATATCAAGTTTTTTATATACTGTCAAACTAATTATTGCATCCACCACAGGAGGATATTCTCTTCATAATCAATGCCAACCTTTTTGCAAAAACCATTGTACTACAAGTCATGATTTATAAATAACAACTTCATTTTTCTCTTCTCATATTTGTAAAAATACCCATTTATACTATTTGGCTTTACACTTCAGGTGTTCATACTTTAGGTCCAAAAATTTCATGTTTTAAATGTGAATTTAATTATACTTGATTTTTTTTTATTTTAGCTAATCTATGTCTATATCTTTCAATAAATTTAGATTTAAGATCCTTATTTTGTTGTATTATTTCAATGATTACATTGAATTAAAAAAATTTTGATTGATTGATTTAAAAAAAAAACATTGTTGACAACTATATTTTTTCAATTCTATCTTTTTTTTTCTAATGAGATAATTTATTGAGATCTCTTCATTATTTTCAAATACCTGAACCTCTTCTGAAGTTTCATGCTTAGTTATGTCTTAGGTCTCTTTTAGAGTAGTTGCCTTCTTAATATGATTATATTGGTTATTTGCTTCTTCTTCTTCTTTTTTAAAGAATTTTATCTTTGGAACTAATTAGTCTACCACACTTTAGGTATGACTCGCCTTTATTTGCATTAATAGATTGTCCTACTGGGATATCAATTTAGATTCGAGCATTTTTAACTGGTATATGAGATTTAGTAACTTTCTTTAGGTCAATAATTGTATTTGACAGTTAATTTGCAATATTTTATAAATGCATTATTTTTTCAATTTCTAATTTACATTGCTTTGTGTAAAGATTTAGATAAAATAATGATAATGTACTCCATATGTTTTATTTTTTTCTGTTGCTTATTATCTCCCCTTAATGTTGAAAAAATATTTCATCAAAATAACAATAAGCAAATTATAACCTTTTTTAAAGACTCATCATTGTGTGTTGTGATGGAGTAATTAGAACATATATCGTATATTCCAAAATTCTAAGATAGAAAATATTTGGCTCTTGATCAAAAGCCAATTGTAATGGCAGAATTTATAATATTTTATTGGTTTAATGTGTATAGATGTTATTGTATGTAAAATTGTGTATTCCCATGTTGAAATGGGAAATTTTATTCTAATAAGCATTGATTTAGCTATTAATTGGAGTCATTTAATGAATAATTTTGCTAAATCATTTCTTGTGAATATGAGCAATAGACCTTTTAACTGATATTCCAATAGACGTATAATAGTTATTAAAAGCCTAAGATGTAAACTTATGAGTATTATCAAGATAAATTATCTTAGCTACATAATATGGAAATTATGCTTTTAATCAAATCATTTGAGCAAGTAATCTTGCAAAGACCAAGTTGCAAATTGATAGTAAACACATATGTGACTATCTTTATAGTTGTATCTATCAAAATTATATAATATTTGAATGATCCATATGGTAAATAAATAGGCCTACATATAACATCTTGAATACATTCTAAAAATATAAGGGATCTAATCCCTACTTTAGCTAATGAAGGTCTAGTAATTAATTTACCTTGAAATTAAGCAGCATATGAGATTTTTTTATAAATTAAGGAATCTTCTAGTTCTTCAATAGATGTCCTTATGGATTCTCAATAACTTTTTGCATCATAATTGATTCGGGATGGTCTAATCGATTGTAATACCCATATGTCTTAAAAGTCTTAATTCAAGGAGATTACAAAAGGAAGTCCCTTGAATTGAATGATTAGAGGCCAAATAAAATTAGAACAATAATCTAGATAATTGAAATGAGGATGCAAGGCTAAAGATCCCTGAAAATCGAAGATAAAGGGCCAAATGAAAATAGACGAAATGTCAGTAGCATTTTTGTAATTTCAGATAACTTTTAAAAAACTCAAAGGATGGATCTTTAAATGAGAAAAATGAGTTTCTCGGGCTTCTCAGGAGCCCTAAAAACTCTTAGAATGGCCAAAAGCCCTTCGATTTATATTTTAGAACGTCGGTTGACTAAAACTTTAATCGAGTCACTTAGAAAGGTTTTAAATCCAATTGAGGTGAAACTAAAGGTATTTTATGAATTAGAGGACCTAAATTTCATGATGGAAAAGATGGTTCTAAAAAAGAGTTAAAATGAGCTCAATTGGACAAAACCAAAATGAGGGACTAAATTGTAATTTTAAACAGTTCTATAAATGGACCCTTAAGCTTCTTAAGCATGTCCCCACTTCTGCCCACTCCGTATGACCAACTTTTCTGGACTAAAATAGAACCAAGGCAGATGAGAGTGGCACAAAAGATGGAGGGAAGAAGAAGGATAGAAACCTAGCAAAAAGTGTAAGAATTTCATGATTTTTCATGCTTTTTCCTTCACCAATCTTCTTCTCCTCTTTCTCCTCTTTTCTCCCATGATTTTCATGACTAATTTGGGACTAATTTAGGGGTGGTTCAGTAGGAGGGAGTTAGAATTTGAAGGAGAAGCTAGAACCAAGTGAAAGCTCCTTGAAAAAAGCTTTGAAATCAAGGTAAACTTCTATGACTTTCTTACTTCTCTTGGTTGCTTCCTCCATGCACAATTTTGTCTAGCATATAGCCTATTCAATAAGGAATGAATTTAAGCCAAAATAAAGTAGAGACAAGGGTTTTCAAGCATGAGAATTAAGAATATACAATTAGATTTAAAAGAGAAGTTTTAGAAATCAAGTTATATGACTTAGGGTTTTTGGTGCACCTAGTTAATTTTGAAGCTTTCTAATAATAATCTAGCCTATGTAAGAGTATGTATGAGACCATAAGACATCTATGAAGCTTCACAAGTGCCAATTCCCTAAAGAAGATCAAACAAACTCCATGAATACTCACTATGTAGCATGTCTTAGCCAAGGCAAGGTTCAGGCACCTAGGGAGAGTTTTAATTAATTTCAAGGATAGGAATGGCCTAGATATGATTAGTAAACATCAAGGGAAGCATTAGTTTGAATTTAGAAACCATGGTTTGTGAGATGGAAGTTTAGGCCCCTTTATGAAGATAAAGAAGCAACCTAGTATTTGGCTCCTTGAATTAAACTTATGATGACTCTAATGAGTTTAAATAGAGCTAAGAGACTTATATTGAATGAAAAATTGGAGCCAAGATCATGAATTCTAAGGGTATCTTCTTTGTGCCCTTTTATGGAACCATATTGGTGGCATTAGACACAGTGAGCATGTATAGAGTTTGTGTGAATTTAGAACTTGCTCCAATGATGTAGTTATGGCTCATTTGATGTGTCTAGGTCAAGAAAATCAAGCCCTACCTAGTTGCATGTGTGTGGCAAAAAAGAGGAAGGAGTAACCAAGGGGAAAAGTTTGTGTTGTTGCTTTAAGATAGTTCTTTAACTTTTCTTACATGCATTTCCTAGATATTTGCTTGTCATTAGATACTTGTGTGTATGTTTGAGATATGAGATATTTTTTTAGCTATTGATTACATAATATGATACCATTATGTTTCTTGAAATGTGATTTTGAGTGTAAAGTGATTTGAAGGAATGTGGTTATGCCAAAAGTCCCTTAAAATGAGTGAGGATGAGCCAAAAGTCCTTAAGAATGGCTAAGATAAAGCCAAAAGTCTCAAGAAGGAGTGAGGCTAAGTTAAAAGTCTCTTAAAGTGGGTGACGCAAATCTAAAAGTTTTAAAGAAATTGGGTGAGGCTAAATCAACATCCCCTAGAGCTTATGTTTAATATGTATGAGTTCATATAATAAGAAAATTGATTTATATATGTTTATGAAAAGTTTTTATGGCATGCATGCATTCTTTGACATGTTAATGCATCATATATGTATGTTTAAAAGGCTAAAGAGCTATTGGATTTTTTTTGAATTTTACTCTTTCCCCATATATATCTAATCATGTCTAAGTGAGCCAAGTGGAGCAAGAAATAGAGGCCATGAACCTTGAAGAGTGAAACTTTAACACCAGAATAGGAATTTTATGCATTTTGATATCAAAGTTTGTAAATATATGATGTACATGTGATGTAAATGATTAAGCACAAGCAAATATATGTAAATATGATATATGAATGGAATTTGGAGCCAAATGAATGATTATGTGAGTTTTGACATCCATATGCTTTGATGCTCATGTATGTAAGAACAACTAGGATAGTGATTTGGAGATGTATGATGGTTTGGGCCATTTAAAATGGTCTTATAGGCTATGTTTATACTTTTAGACATGTTCAAATGGTTGTGGATTGAGGAGAAGACCATTTGGTGCATCTTGACCTTTTCATGGACTTCAAATTGACTATTCTCTTAAGATGAATCAAAGTCTAACCAAATAGATAATTTTTTGTATAAAATGTGGCAAAAAAAAAAGGTCTCATCTATAGCTCTTCATAGAATCAAAGAGCACTCAATTTGGAGTTCTAGAGAATTTATTATGTATTTTCAAAGTTTTCCAAATTATGCAGAATTGTCTAAGTTACTATTCATATGGTAAGTTTTTATTTTTGTGTCATTTAGGGGGCCAAATGAAGTCTAATACCCATAAAATTTTAAGCTGACATTATAAGCTTTCTAGAGCCATCGAGTTTGCATGAAAAGGAGTTGTATAGAGAGAGTTATGGATTTTTGAAGTTAGAGGTTTAGTGTTGCCCAAGTGCTATAGCAACCTCTGATATACAATAAATTTTGTAGGCCAAATGAATTCATATGCCCTTGAAATTTTTACAATAATTAGGTCTCATCTTAAGCTTTTCATATCCACTAAGAGCACCTCATTTGGATCTGTACTAAGGGAAATATAAATTTTTGGAATTTGATGTCAATTGCAGGATGCCCCCAGACCAATGTTATTATTCCATCAGTTTTTGTAGGGCAAACCTAGTTGTTTTGATCTAAAATCTTTATGGTAGCTAGAGGACATTCGTAGCTTTCCAGAATGGTATAATTTACATGATTTTGATTTTTCTAGAATTAATTATAATTTTCAAAATTTAGATTAGAATATGGAGTTTTATGGAAATGGCAAGTGTGATGTGCATCTCAAGTTCTATGGTTTGGACCCGAATTGTGAGCTTTAATTTATGATAATTTTGCTTGAACAAATGTGTTATAAATGGAAAATAAGTTTGATAAGCTCACATGGTCCATTTGGCAATTAATGAGTTATTTTGGCTTTTAATGACAGTAAACATCATTGCTAAAGGTGCTTAATTTATGAAAATGAACCCTTATAGCCAATTATGATGTAAAATGGATGCTAGCTATGTATGGTGTTACATTGATCATGCTAAATAATAAACTTAAATGTATTTAGATTAGTAAACGTGTAATTTATTATAACATGTATTTCAATTATACTAATAATTGTATAATACAAATTAGAAGACAAGGCAAGTAATTTTTCCAATATACATTTCTTTCTTAATACAATAGCTAAGGTTAGTAGATATTCAATATTTTTTTCATTTACAATCTTAATATGATACCCATTGTGATGGATATCTTTGAAGCTTCATAAATTTTTTTGAAACTTAGTAAAAATAATGCATCATCAATAATAAATTTTATCCCCCTAGGCAATAATATAATAGCTCTTTCTAATCTTTCAATAGTATTTTACTACCTAATATAAGATATATATTGACATAACCTATTATCAAATAAAAAAATATATTTTATTTTAAGTACTATTTGCAAGATATATATTTTCATTATAGATTTTGTGTCTAACTATAAAATGGAAAATATCCATATTAATTCTTTACTAACTAAAACATATTCTATTATTTGTAGTTTTTTAATAACTAATATATTATATATATATATATATATATTATTACTATACATTTTTACTTCTAATTAACAATATAGTATTGATTACTTCGATATTACTACTCCAGAAGCATATTCAAAGTATGAAATATAGAATAATTAAATTTATTTGTGTATACTTTTGTAATATCTCTCTATTTAAAAAATATCACTTTTACGACATATATTCTCCCTTCAAATTATTGCAGGGACTATGCTCCATTTATATAATATTTTATATATAATTATTCATGAAATTAGTTAGAAATAAAGATAAACACTTTAAATATTTTACAAAAATGCTCGAATTTCTTCCTTTAAAGTATTTTCCAAATTGATAACAATAAAATGAATTTAACATCAAATATTTATAATAAGTATTTTCTCATAAAAAACTAAGCACAATGAATCCATGAAAATGTATCATTTTCTTAGTTCAAGTGTTACATGTGTGTAAAATATATCTTTTTAAGTCATACATATAAATAATTTAATTGCAGGTAAAGATATATGAAGAAATTATAATTGGTCTTCTCTCTTATGATCTTAAAATTTACATATAAATTGTCACAATAAAACATATTACCATTATAATATAACCATTCAACATTTTATGGCCTTTTAGGCTTCATAATCACTTTTGACATTTTTCAAATTTAAATAATTTATGGACATTTATCTTTATGGCTTCTAGACATAGTGTTGACAATGTTCATAATTTTATTTTAATAACCATAGCCGTCATTATTGACATATAACGTTTAATTTGTACATAAATCATAAGTAGTCATTAACTTGCTCATAAACATGCTAAGTTTGGAAAGTTTCCAAAACTTTTTGGTGACATGAAATCCAGAAACTATTAGTCTTAAGGGTTATAATAAAAAAAAAATCTTTTATAATCAATAACTCATCAATATTTTTCTATATATACATTATTCATTTAGATGATGAAGTTATCGGTTATAATATAACCAAAACCAAAAGTAATATAGCTACTGCCTATATAATCATGTTTAACCTTTTGATTTTTAAGATATTTCCCAATATCAAATTAATAATTACATTATGGATATAAGTAAGCCTTGAATTTATAAATAATATTGAGTATTAAATAGATGAATAATATAAAGTAAGAACAAAAAGTTTCTTATACTTTTATGTGATGAAATCAAGTTCCAAGGATTGATATCTTATACCAATTTATCAAAGACTTACGTTGATAACATATTATAGAACTAATGAAAATATAAAAAATCTAACAAGAGCAAAAGAGACATTTGAGAAGAAAAAAAAGAAGATAATTCTTAGTCATTTAGATACTTTATTCTTAGTGTATACCTTCTATTTATAGGCTTTCAACTATAAAGTAGACTTATAAGCTACAATAATATAAATAAGAAAATTAATTTATATAATTGTACCATTCATTTCGAAGTTATAGGAGAGATGCCATTAAACATGAGAATGGATTCTAGAAAGTCATTCTTTAAGGGTTATAGATATCAATATAATTTATATCATTTACAATAATATTAATTTTAAGGAAGAAGAAGAAAAAGGTATAAAAGTGCGACAATGTGAAATACATTTTAGAGATAGAAAAATTTATTATTCAATTATATGAAACATGTATTTTATATTTAATTATATATATTAATTATTTCTATATATTTTGAGATGAATAGCTCTACCTTTGACTTCGTCCTAGATCTTAGTTTTCTTAAACCATTATAAGATACAATTTAAGACAAAAAATTTTGTCTTTAATTTAAAAAAAATTTAAAATTATTTTCCTAACAAATTAGAAATGAAAAATTCTATCTTTACCTTTACTTTGTTTTTCACAAAAAATATTATGAGATGGAATAAAAGGTGAAAAATTCCTTTTCCAATTTCTAAATTTGTTTAAAAATATTTTTGCAATAGATTAGATACATAATATTTTAAGACAAAAAGTTTTGCCTCTAATTTTTTTTTCAAAAAAGAAAACCATTTAAAGACAGAATTAGAGACAAAAAATTGTGTCTCTAATTTCAAAATTTTGAAACAAATATTCTATCCCTAAATCCATTTCTAATGCTAGCTTCTTTTAAAAGCAAATAGTCATTTTGAGATGGAATTAAAGACAAAAAAATTCTATCTCTAATTTCAATTTCTTTTAAAAAAATATATTTACAACGGATTGGAGATAGAATTAGAGACATAATGTTTTTGAGACAAAAATGTTTTTTTAATCATTTTGACACGGATTTTTGATGGAATTGCCATGTATTAGAGATGGAAAAAATTGTCTCTAATTTCTTGTTTTGTTGTAGTGAGAATGTTAAATCTACAAATATACGTATGAATTAGATCCAAGATGTAATGTCCCACATCGGGTAGGAGACCCTGAGGCTAAGGCCTTATAAGTGGGAGCGAAGCTCTCCCCACCAGCGATGCGTTTTCCTAAGGGAGGAACAAAACCCCACCACGTGGGAAATGAGAGTACCACGGGGTGCCGTAATGGGGACAATATCGTTGGAGGCTCTGTGGGGAATTGGTATCAGAGCCGGCCTAGCCGCATGTGCAACCCGAGGACGGGTTGGCCCCAAGGGGGGTGGAATGTAATGTCCCACATCGGGTAGGAGACCCTGAGGCTAAGGCCTTATAAGTGGGAGCGAAGCTCTCCCCACCAACGACGCGTTTTCCTAAGGGAGGAACAAAACCCCACCACGTGGGAAATGAGAGTACCACGGGGTGCCGTAACGGGGACAATATCGCTGGAGGCTCTGTGGGGAATTGGTATCAGAGCAAAGGTTCAGGCACTTTTGCTTGATGTTGGGCTCTTGAATGATAGAATTGCTTGTGTTTGGTGTGAATTGCCATGGAAGTAGTAACATTCATATGCATATGTGCTTGTGCTATGATTGTGAACTGAGGATTGTTACTTCTTTTCAGATATGGTTGAGACTAGATGAGGCAGGGGTAGAGGCAGGCTGCCCAGGGCTCAGAGAGTTGAGCCAGAGGTTCCGGTTGGGCCTGGGGATCCTCTGTGAACCATCATGGAAAGATTGGATAGGTATGAAGCCATGATGGGCCAGCATCAGGAGATTTTGGAGCAACAGAGGTACATTGCCCAACAACAACATGATATGATCATGCACCTGCAAGATACCCTGGCCATGCAAGAAGAAGCCAGGAGGGAAGCCCCTGTACCTCAGTCATCCACATCTGGCATGCCACCTGCACATCCCTAAGAGCCTATAGTAGCTCAAACCTAGACGCCTATCCAGAAACTGTTGAAGCAGTTCAGGCAAAACAATCCACCCACGTTTGATGGGGAGTTGGATGTGCATAAGGCGGAGGCTTGGGTGAGAGAGCTAGAGAAAATATATTCAGTAATGGATTGTACCACCGAGCAGAAAGTTCAGCTAGCCACTTTCATGCTAAAAAAGGAAGCTGATAGATGGTGGTGTAGCACGAGACCTTTGATGGAGACCAAGGATATACCGATAAACTGGGAAAGTTTCTTGGTTGAGTTTTATGAGAAATATTTCCCTAGTTCGGTGAGGAAGAAGAAAGAGATGGAGTTTATGAGTTTGAGACAGACGGATGAGATGACTGTAGACCAGTATGTGGCTAAGTTCATGGAGTTATCTCGGTATTCCTCTTACCTCCAGAGGTATGATGATGAACCCTGGAGATGTGAGCAGTTCGAGACCGGATTGAAACCTCTGATTAGCGACAGAGTTACCTCACAACGGATCAGAAAGTTTAATACCCTTGTGGAGGTCAGCAGGGTGATTGAGACTAACCTGCGAGTTATCATGCCTGTTACGGCCATAGCTAGTCAGAAGGAGGCTTCCGAATTGAAAAGGCTGAGACTAGAAGAGGGTTCTAGTGTGACACCCAGTGCCAAGAAGAGAGGCAAGGGGCCATGGAACCGAAGGCCACAGCGGGGTAAGTCGATGCCGCCTCCTCGGGGCCAGTCATCCTTCCAGCAGTCTCCGGTGACTTGCTTCAAGTGTGGGAAGTTGGGGCATATTGCGAGACACTGTCCTTAGATGGACACAGCGCCTCCAGTGATATTGTCCCCGTTACGGCACCCCGTGGTACTCTCATTTCCCACGTGGTGGGGTTTTGTTCCTCCCTTAGGAAAACGCGTCGTTGGTGGGGAGAGCTTCGCTCCCACTTATAAGGCCTTAGCCTCAGGGTCTCCTACCCGATGTGGGACATTACATTCCACCCCCCTTGGGGCCAACCCGTCCTCAGGTTGCACATGCGACTAGGCCGGCTTTGATACCAATTCCCCACAGAGCCTCCAGCGATATTGTCCCCGTTATGACACCCCGTGGTACTCTCATTTCTCACGTGGTGGGGTTTTGTTCCTCCCTTAGGAAAACGCGTCGCTGGTGGGGAGAGCTTCGCTCCCACTTATAAGGCCTTAGCCTCAGGGTCTCCTACCCGATGTGGGACATTACATTCCACCCCCCTTGGGGCCAACCCGTTCTCGGGTTGCACATGCGGCTAGGCCGGCTCTGATACCAAAAATGTAACACCATAGTATCTTAACTCTAATTCAATTCCCTCTAGGCTTGATTCCATATGATTTCCCAGGAAAATGACCGAAACTGTGGTATTTCACTACTTAAAGTCGGGATTTAACAGGTCATATTTTGTCCCGTGGGTCCTGTGAACCTATCATTCACATTCTTTACTCAAACACCATTTATAAGACTTGCACATAGTCTCAAACAACTCACAAACCACGGGTAAGAAGCCAAAAACCAAGAAAATGCAATTTTTCAAATGAGCCCATGAATCAGATTTTTGGCTCTAACTTGGGAAAATCATAACTAATCCTATAAAAATGGAAATCAAGCAAATCATAGCTCTCTGGAAATCTTGAGATGTTAACTTCACACTAAAAATAACTCCCAACCTCAATCTCAACGTTTAGACCATCATTGACATCAAAATAGGAACAGATGTCTGGCTGTCCCTGATACTGGTGCAGTTTACTGTCATGAACTTCGAAAATTCGTAATTAATTCCATAAAAATCCAATTAGGGCAAAATATACCAATTTGGAAAGCTACAGATGTTAACTAGAGGAGAAAAATAAGTCCAGATCAGTTCAGGAGTCCTAAGACCTCGAAAACTGATGGAACAGTAATGAAGGTCAGAAACTTCCCTGATGCTGATACAGAACTTCAGCAATTCGTTTCTCTCTCTACATACCTCTAATTAAGGTGCTTCCAGTTGGTATAGGTCACTGTGGATATTTAGTTTATGCTCATAAAGTTTCGTGACAATTGGACACCATTTGGTCTATGAATGACATGGTTTCATTTTCGGACCTATTGTACAGTACCATGACCAAACCATTGAAATTTCTCAATTTCAACAATTCACCAAATATTCTCTAGACCTCCAAATATTACCCACTTTAGCTTCTCAAGAAGCTCTCAATGGACTCTAGAGGCATGCCAAATTCCATAACAAGAAGAGCTCATCCGGTCATACTTTGACGGAGCTCACCCATTTAGCAGTTTTGGCACCCCATGTGGTTCAAATTGGGTCTAAATGACCTCCCACATGCTCTAACCTCTTTTGGGCAAGTTTGAAAGTACAAACATAGCATATATGAAATTTTTAAGTGATCCAAAACATCATACATTCCAAATTCACTATGCTATGGAAGAGAATACACCATTTCATTTAAGCCTCAAAAGGGCCAATTTCTACATTCTCATTACTTTGGCTCTTTACACAATCCATACATCAATTGTACATGTGTCTACATATGCTCATATAATTACAACTCAAAAATAATAGGTGCATATTCATTTTGGCACCATATACATCAAAAGAACTATACATTTCTTTAATTATACTCTACTAGGCTCCATGAGGCATACTTGACTCTCCTTGAACTCCACCTGGATATTAAGATGGTAGAGGGAAGGGGGTGAGATTCGGGAGAATCTCAATAGCTCATACTCATTCAAGATGCAATCAAGGAATATAAACTAGTCAAGCATGCACACAAGTCACAATAACACAACATATGTGTTTCATGCCATGGATATCATGTAAATGCCAAGAATAAGCTCTAGGGACTTTTGGCCTAGCCTTACCCGAGCCTTGGGACTTTTGGATCGGCCTCACCCTTGGTTTAGGGACTTTTGGCTCCACCTCACCCGTCTCAAGGGACTTTCGGCACCACCTCACCCGAGCAATTTCCACAATTCAATCACAAGCATATTGGTACCCATGCATCAAGGCAACATCAATGGCATATCTCATCATACAAGCATATATACAAGCATACAATGACTATTACACATCCAAGAATGCAACAAGAAAAGAGTAGAGAGCTACCTTATCGGATAACACAAGTCTTCCCTTTTGATTTCTCTCCTCCCTCTTTGATTTCACACTCACAAATAGATGGAGTTGCTTCCTTTGAGCCTAGGCACAACAAAGAGCACCAAATCATTCTCTCATAACTCAATTAAGTACTCATAAGGCTAAAGGGGCTCTTCATCGAAGTAAACCCTCACTACCCATGTAAGAAGCTAGAGATTCTCTCTCTAGAACTCTACTCACTCTCCTTCCTCTCTCAAGCCCTTAAAGAAGAAAGCAAGGAAGAAGAAATGAAGATATATGAGTTCTACTCTCCTTCTAGAGTAGTTTTCCCACTTCCCTCTTCTGAACCAAACCCAAATCAACTTCCAAAACCATAGAAAGAGAAAGCAAAAAGGAGGAGAACCACATGCTAAGGAGAAAAGCTAGGGAAATCTAAAGATTACTCACCTCTTTGCTTGATCTCCTTGCTTCTCTAGGTCTCTCTCTCTCTCCACAGCTCTTTTCTCTCTCCTTGGTCGAAACTTAGGTCGGTTCTAAGAGAAAGGAAAGCTTGAAAGCTTTGAAAAAGTCAAAATCTCTTTTTTTACGCTTTTCCGGACTCACCCTCGCTATAGCGAGTCATAACCCTCGCTACGGCGAGCTCGTGCAAGTCCTAGACCTTTGTCTTCGCTATAGCTCCCGCTACCGCGAGCTACTCCCTGGATTTTGTATGGAATGCCCGCACTCGCTATAGCTAGAAGCATTTTCGCTATAGCGAGAAGGCATTCTCGCTATAGCTAGCCCATTTCTCGCTATAGCGAACAGGTACATTCGCTATAGCTAGGCTGTAGCTAGCAGACTTAAAAAATTTTCAGCCTTCGAAAATTTTCAGCTTTTCTTTTCTTTCCTTTTTCTTTTCTCTTTTATTTTCTTTTCTTTTTCTGGTTGTTACACAAGATGTCTAGGCTCTTACTTGCCCCTTTATTCCTAGCTTTAATAAGGAATTTTTTGTTCATTCCATTAATATAAGAACCAAAATTAAAGAAGTTTAGGGCCTGTTTGATTTGATTCTGCAAAACAGTTTTGTTGTTTTCAAGAACAAAAAAACAAAAGAACCTGTTTGATAATGTGTTTTTAATGAAGTGTTTTGTAAAACAAAAAAACAAAATTTTGTTTTCAAAAACAAAAAACTTAGAACACTTTTTAAGTATTCTGAAATTTTTGTTCTACAGAATCAGGTAAAAAACAGAAAACAATTACTTTTTAAAATAATGATTCAAACAGATTTTTTAATTTTTTTGTTCTCAAAAACTTATTCTTAAAAACATATGTTTTGAAAACATTAAAACAAAAACAATTTCAAACAGGCCCTTAGATTGTGCAGAATATCCTATTCAATTATTCTTTCCAATCTCTTCCAAGAAATGCAACCCAAGCATCTTTACCACAATATTGAAG
This sequence comes from Erythrophleum ivorense, assembly GCA_026724425.1. Taxonomy (NCBI): domain Eukaryota; kingdom Viridiplantae; phylum Streptophyta; class Magnoliopsida; order Fabales; family Fabaceae; genus Erythrophleum; species Erythrophleum ivorense. The sequence goes on along the minus strand of JAIUCV010000033.1, from coordinate 1,789,091 downwards.
AGTTTTCAACAAGCTTCCACATTTCTTACTAATAACAACATCAGCAACAAAACTACAATTGTAATAACTGGTTTTTCAGAAACTAAATCGAAATTAATATGATGATATAAGAGGATCCTAAAGCAAAGTAAATTGAGGCTAATTAAGAATAGGATGTTAATTAGAATATCTAAAGAAGTTGTTAAGAAATTGAGGATAGCTCAAAATAAAAGTCAAAACAATTAAACAGAGTCAATTGAAACCCAATGGCAAAATCGTAATTTTAGGAAATTTTTTGAAAACTTAAAGGGGAGAGCTTTAAATGATAAAATTAAGCTTATTATGGTTTTCAAAGGCCCAAAAACCTATAAAAACTATTAGAATGGTTAACACTCTTCCAATGTATAATTTAGGTTATTGGTTGACGTAAACTTTAACAAAATAGTTTGGTAAGATTTTAAATCCTATTAATTTGAAACCAAATTCTTTTAATGAACTAGAGGGATTATATTTTATGATAGAAAAGATGGTTTTAAAAAAGAAATTAAAATGAGCTCAAATAGAGAAGTCAAAATGTAAGGGACATAAATGGAATTTTTGTAAAAGTCATAAACACTTCCCTTCTTCCTTTTAAGCATGCCACCTTCACTCCCCCATCCTAACTGACTTAGTTTTGTTCTGAAACAGAACTAGACTAGCACCTCAACATGGGAGAAGAGAAGAAGAAAAAGGGAGGAAACCAAGGCCTTTTAGGTATGTAAACATGGAGAATTTGCTACTCTTGCCTCTATAAATGTTCTTCTCCTTTTTCTCCTTTCTCTTTCTATGGTTTTAGAATTTTAAATGGTGAAAGTTTAGGGTTGGTTTAGTAGAAGGAAGGAGTAATTTGGAGGAAACTTTGGTAACACAAGAACCACCATTTGGTAAGGAATTAATTAAGGTATGGTTTCCTATGTAAAACTTGTCTTCCTTGGTTCTTTCATGCCTTCCTTGTTTTGGCTAGACCAAGAGCAATTTAAAGGAAGCTTGGTTTTGGTTTAAATATGATAAGAAATGGGATTTTGAAGTATGTGGATTAATATGGAACCAAAAGAATTAAATAGGAAACTATAGGTTGCAAGAATTAAAACCTAGGGTTTACATTGCACCATAGGAAGTATAAGACTTTAGAATGATATTTTAACCAATGTAAGAGTATAATTGAGCTAAAAAGAGGTTAAGGAAGCTTCATAGATGTTATTTCCAAAATGAATTAGATAAAAACTCCAAGATTGGCCATCGATGAGCATGTCTCAGGCTAGAAGGAAAAATAGTATCTAGGGAGAGTTTTCTTTTATTCTAAAGTTAGAAATAGTTTAGATATGAGTTATAAACACCAAAGGAACCACTGGTTTGCATTTAGAAATCTTATTTTAAAAGGTGAAAGTTAAAGGTTCCATTATGTATAAAGAAACAACTTGATATTAAGTTCCTTGAATTAAATTTATAATTACTTTAATGAGTTTAAATAGAGTCATATGATTTATATTGGGCAAGAAATTGGAGCCAAGGTATTGAATTATATAGGTTGTTCATTATACCATTTAATGGAGCCATATAAGAACATAAAGCCCTAATTAGTTGTATAAGACTTACATGAGTCCAAATGTGGGTTCCATTGATGATTTTATGCCTCATTTAGTTTTTCTAGGCCAAGCAAGTAAAATTCCCTTCAAAGGTAGGTGTAAGGGTGAGAATGTAAATCATAAGGCCAAGGAGAATTTTTGTGCTTCTTTGAGTGAAGGTAGCTCTTCATCCATATGTTATCTTGGTTGCTTGAATGTCATGGATTGCTTGTGTGTGTATGGATTGTGTAATGTCTGGTTTTTCGAAAAACGATAAAAATGAGTCAGTTTCCAAAGGAAGTCCCCTGCATAGAGAGGTTTGCCAACTAAAATTAGGATAAAATTCTAAATAATGAACAATGAGAATTTGAGACTTAAGATGCCAAAAAACTAGAGCCAGAGAAGCTTAGAAGATTTGTCGAAGAAAGTAAGGGTATTTTTGTAATTTTTTTAAAAATTTTGAAAACTCACATGAGGGCTTTTTAAATGAAAAATTTGAGTTTTTCAGGGTTGTTAGAGGCCCTGAAAACCATGGGAACCTCCAAAGCAGTTGAAACCCCTCCGATGAGCGAGTTTAGCAAAGGGTTAACTAAAACTTTGACAAATGATTCAGAATGGTTTCAAAATCTTTTTAAGTGATTCCAAAGACAATTCTTATGGTTGAGAGCCTAAAGAATATGATGGAAAAGATGAATTTCAAAAAGGAGGTGCTTTGAGCGAAAATGACCAGAGTGAAGAAAAGGGACTGAAATGAAAAGTTGAAAAGTTTGTTAAAGTTGCTTTTTGGGCCTTAAAAGGGCATTCTAGCTTCTCCCTTTTCTGGACTAGATTGGTTTCATTTTTGAATCAAAGGAAATACCAACTTGAAGGGCATCCAAGAGGAAGAGGAAGGGAAGGGAGAAAATTCAAGAAAAAGTAAGAAAACTTTAGAATTTCTTGCACTTTCCTTCCTTAAAGTTGCTCATCTCCCTCTCCTCCATCTTTCTATGGTTCTAATGCTTGATTTGGTGCTAATTTGTGTCTGGTCCAGTAAGGAGAACTCTGAAATTGAGGGAGGAGGAGTTAACTTATGAAAGAGTCTTGAAGAAAGCTTGAAAAACCAAGGTAAATGTCCCTTGTTGTTGCTCCTTCTTGCTTGGCTCTTTCCTGAACATTTCGTCTAGCTCATGACCCATTCTGTAGGAGAATGATTCTGGTCACCTTGAGGAAGAATTAAGGCCCTAGGGCATGAGATTAAGGAAGACACGAGTTAGAAACAAGGAAAAGCCTTAAAGAACAAAGCAGCATGTCTTCAGGGTTTGTAAAGAGGTAAGAAGTCTAAACCTTTCTAAGGTATTTTAAGAGTTGGTATGAGGTCTTGAGAGGCCAAAGGAGTCTTACAAGTGCCAACTCCCTAGAGAAAAGAAGCAAAACTTCCATGGGTGTTTTGTATGGTCATGTCTCGACTTAGAGTATAAGAAGTACCTAGGAAGAGTTTAAAATTTTTCGAAGGCTAGAAATGGACTAATTATGAGTAAGAAACATTAAAGGAAGCCTTGGAATGAATTTGGGAGGCTTGCAGGAGAAGATGGACTTGTAGGTTCCATATTAGAGCACAACGAAGCAACGAGAGTCTAGAACCCTTGGATTTGAGTTATGATGACTCTAAAGAGTTTAATTTATGTCAAGAGATCTAGAATGATCAAGAAATGGGAGCCAAGAGCAAGAAATCTATGTGTTGCTTCATTGTGTGCATTATGGAACCATAATGAGGTCTTTGAGTCAAGTAGCTTAGTCTTAAGTTGTGAGGAGATAAGTTTTATTTCAATGACTTAGTCATGCTCCATTTGTATTTATAGGCCAAGAGAAACAAGTCCTACCTCCTTGCAAGTGTGTGATAGAGAAGGGAAGGAAATTCTAAGAGAAAAGTATTGTGATTCACTACAAGGTAGCCCTCTAACCTTTCTCTCATGTATGTGTGTGGATGGTGTGGATGCTTTCTTGCTTTGGATGCTTGTGTGTATGTTTGAACTATGAAAAGTGTGCTTAGCTAGTAGAGACATGATTTGTACTGCTTATATGTCTTAAATTGCTTTTATGTGTGCATAAGACTTGAATAGACTTGGTGATGCCAAAAATCCATTGATAAAGGTGAGGATGAGCTAAATGTCCCTTAACATGGGTGAGACAAGCCAAAAGTCTCAAGAGGAGTAAGACTTAGTCAAAAGTCCCAAAGTAAAATGGGTGAAGCAAGTCCAAAAGTTCCAAGAGTGGTGGGTGAGGCTAACTGAGGTCTTGAGCATATACTTTGATATGTTTGAGACTTTATGAAATGGAAATTATGTTCTTGATATGCATATGTAGTTCATAAACCATGCATGGCATCCATTTGCATGAAAATGCATCCATCATGTATGATTAAAAATGTAAAGGATTATTGAGATTCTTTGAATCTCATTCTCCCTTCTTTTCATCTTCTTATGCCTAGGGAAAATTCAGGGAAGTAAGGAGGCCAACTAGGGGGCACTTAAAGCTTTAGTTTTGGTTTTGAAGCCTAGCTTTTATGTATAAATGTCACTCTTGTATATTAAGACTTGTATGAGATATTTATGGGATGTAAACTTATGAACAAATGTAAATGGTTGTATTTGATATGTATGTATGAGATTTGAGACCATTTGTGGTCTATGGTGCAAAATTGCCTTTGTGGTGCATGTATAAGATTGTGTTTGAATGTGACCTAGGGAGTGACTTTGAGTTGTATGAGTTTCTAGCCCATTTCAAAAAATTTTTATGTCTCATTTAAGATTTGGGATGTGCCCAAGTCAGCTTAGGAAGTGTTAGAGGTGAATTGGTACTATTTTGACTCATTTAGAGACCAAAAAGTGCCATTTTGGTGAGCTAAACCCCAAACGAACCAAATGAGGGATTTTGATGTTGAAAATTTGTACACATATAGATCTCAGATAAAAAAATTTTCTAGGCTAAGAACTGCATTATTTGGAGGTCTATAAAATTTATTATGATTTTTCAAAATTCATATTAGAAGTTAGATTTGGTCTGGGCACTGTTCACTTGAGCAGATTGCATTTTCATGTCATCTAAGGGTCAAACGAGGTCCAATGGTTCTGAAAGTTTACATGGAGAAACTATATATTCATAATGATCTGTAGCAACTAGAAGCACCTCATTTGGAGGTCTATAGAGAGAGAAATGAATTTTTGAAGTTTTGCATCAGAAATAGTAATATCAGCCGACCTTATGTATTATTTCATCATGATTTAGTTCCTAAATGAGCTTAACATGGTCTAAATTATTTTTTCCCATAAAGTTAACATCCACAGCTTTCTAGAGTGGTATCATGAGCTTAATTTTGATTTTTATAAATTTAATTATGATTTTTGGAAATTTTTATTAAAAAATTGGACAGCAAACCTGTGGCAAAAATTCTGATGTGTTCCAAACCTTCAAACCCAAGTTTCTTGACCTAAATGGATATGAATCTGATATGTTTTAATATTTTATGGTTTAAGATGAGTTGAGGATCAATTTATGGGCTTTGGAAGTGATTTAATGCTAAGCTAGAGGTTCTTGGTAGTGTGCTTTCCATTGTTATGTGTTGTATGTGCAAGTAAATTACGTGAAAAGTTCAAGTAGTGTGATATGAACCTCAAGAGCTTATGGAATGATATTCTTGCTTTGAATGGATGTTGTATGGATATCGACAGTTCACATATTTTTTATATTTTTAACTACTAATTCTGGACCTTTTATTCATGAATTGATGCATTTTAAACTTTAGTGGATGTTATTTAGTTTAGAAAATAAATTCTCATGTTTTAGAATTTTGTTGAATAAATTAGGATTCTAATGATTTTATTTTATTTTAATTTATTTTAGATAATGATTTTATTTTATAGGCTTTGATTTTTGTTTCTTTTTCCTTTTTATTCAGGGAATTTCATGGAAGGAATGCACAAGCCCATTTACTCATTCATTTAGCTCTTCCCCTCACACTTTATCACCCATCATCCATTGCACACATGGGTTCTACACTCATAAGAATAGCAACACACTAACTCACTCATGCATGGTTTATGTAGGTAGCCTTCCACATAGCTACATAACACATCTCCACATCACTAGCTCACTCCCATATAACACACTTACATAGTAACTGTAACTCCCTAAAATTAATTAAGGTATTAATCATAGACTTGGGTTAATTAAAAATAATTAATATGAGATAATTAGGTAAGTTATGTGAATGGGATTTATAGAGAGACAAATTATTAATATGAGTTTGAGATTTAATTAGGTTAGAAATCTCATCTAGGCCTAAATCAAGTTAAGTAAGCCATGGTTAGAAACTAATGGAGGCCCAATAATTTTAGGTGCAGACCCAACCTTTTAATGTGAGACTTGGCCTAAGAGAAAGCATCTAGGGAGAGCCCAATCTAATTTAATGAGATAGAGGCTTAAGACTCACCTTATATAAGCTCTTATAATTGGCCCAACAACTCTTGTGTAGACCCAAATCAATTGAGCTCTTAAAACTTAGACTAACCCAAATAAGATTCTACAACCCAACAAATGAAATTTGGCCCAACAAGTATAAAAATCTGAACCCAATTGGAATTGAACCTTTGGGTCAGCCCATAACCCATTTTAGACCCAACTAAAACCCTAAACACATGCAACCCCTTCTACCATTCTGTTGAAACATAAAACATAAACACAAAAGGTATTTTCGCACCTTGAGAGGGAGGCTAGAGTTCTAAGCAAGAAATCCACCATTTCTCACTTTTAGGCTCAAAATCAGCTAAGGTACTTGTTATATAACTTAATCTCCTTTTCTTTCTCTTTATTTTGACCTGATTAGTTTTTCATTTAGAGTATTTTCACCATACCTAAAATCTAAAATGTGGTTGTTTGGGATTTTCTTGGTGAAATTTCGTAGGTTGAGGCTAAGGGTGTTGTTAGGTAAGTATAAACTCATCATTTTGATGCTTTCTCTACTAGTTTGGGATCCCTATAGTTGATTTATGATATGGGTATTGTTTTTATGCGAATTTACTCAGAATTTGAAGTGTTGTTTTGAGATTTCTGGGGTAGGCTCAACCAAATCTGAATTTGGTTTTTGTGAAATTGGTAAGTGTTTATGTGTAGTCCTATATAGCTTAACTCCTTGAGTAATATAAATTGTAATTAAGGATAGTAATGACTTGATTTTGTGTTCATAGGCTAAGGTAGCATTCAATTGGCTCTTAGAGGATTGGCTACAAGTGAGGTAACCAGGGACTATATTAATTTCATGCATATAACTGCTTTAATTTCATATTTGTTGCACATGAATGATTTGAAATGCTAAATGAATTGGTTGGCTATCTACTATATTATGTTTGGACCTTGTAAGTCTATGGTGGAGCTGTGGTGCGACTGTCACCCGTGCATGTGCTTTGATCGGACACTGGGTTATGATCAGACCCCAGATGCATTGAGCCATGGTTATGCTCACTGGAAAGTGGGTGCCGTGGACGGGCCTCTCTTGATGTTATTGGCCTTTAACATGTGAAAATATGATTGCTAGTATGGGATGATAATCTTAGTAGCCTAATTATTTCCTTTGCTGATATGACTGATATGATTCTGATGTTAATTTTGATTCATGCATATATGTTAATTAAATTGGATTATATGAATGGAGATTTCTTTGGTTACTGAGATTCGCATCTCACCCCATTTCATGGGATCATACTTTCAGGTGAAGGCCCATCGGGTAAGGATAAGGGGAAGCAAGTGGATGAAAATCTATGAGCTCTAACCATGTGTGGAGGAGGCTACACTTAGGCTGATTTGAGTAGAATAGATGCAATTTTATTATTCTTTTATATAGCATCATCATGTAATCATGTTGCCAAGTGTAGGCGTTTATATTTTGATTACTTAGGATGTATCTATTGAAGAGTTTGGCCTCATCTTAGTTTAGTATTGGATGTATGAACTTATAACATTTGGTGTATGAACCTTATTGAATTTATGATATAGTTTACTATTAGAAATGTAATCATGTGATACATTAGATGTTGTTATGAACCAGTGATGTGTGGAATCTTTAATGGAATGTGTATTGAATGATAATTGTTCATAGTTCATGAATTTATATTGCTATTACTCTATGAACTTGCTAATATAGGGTAGTTGAAGGAGTAGAAATTAACACTTAAGTCTTGAACTAGTAATGATAGATAAGTTAGGTAAATTAAGCTAATGAAAGCTATTAGAGCCCCACAAATTAAGGTAGAGTGACCCTAGGGTGTCATTAGAGGGAGAGTAGAGAGTATAAGATAAGATTTTAGAAGTTATAAGATCAGAAAGCATTTTGCTACGGCCAATATAGTCTTAGCCATGGCTAATATAGAGGGAGTCTCCTAGGGAGAGTACCAGAGGGCAATTCACCGCGGCGAGAAGTAAAATTAGCCACAGTGAAATATGAGAGGCCAAACTAGAAGTCGTCCAGAGGGTAATTCACTGCAGCAAAATGGTAATTGGCCGTGGCGAACTTTTGTGAAAATGTCCTAGGTGTTCCAAAGAGGAATTAGCCGCGGCAAAAGTAGGATTTGGCCGCGGCTAATAGCAAGAGGAGAGTGAGGTAGGCTCTAGGAGGTCTCCTCGTCGTGGCGCCATGTAGGATAGCGGTGGCGAAACTTGTGAAGATAAAAGAGTGAACTTGAGAGCAATTGGCCATGACGCCATGTAGGCTAGCCGCAGTGAAACCTGTGAAGATAAAAGAGTGAACTTGAGAGTAATTGGCCGTGACGCAAAGACATTTAGCTGTGGCTAACGATCCCAAACTCTCATTCTAACCTAGAAAACCTTGGTTTTTCCTATGGCAACATCAAGGGATGACTTAGAAATACTGGTAGAAGATTCTTGTGAGTTAGAATTAATAGGGAATAGAATCAAAGGCTTATAAATGAGTGTTTGTTTCTCTTGTGTATAGGAATGCTTGTAATTATTTGGTTGATGACTTTAATAACATTAAGGTTCAAATTTTCCTGCATTTTTCAAATGTAATTAGTTGTAATATTTTTTAACCCTGATTTATGATTATTAATCATGTATTTAACTTTAATTACAATGATTAGCAGTTAGGGTTGTCACAGTAATAACTCCACTTTTCATTCAATTCACTTATCCACATAAAAATCATCCATTAACACTCACAAATCACACCTCCTTACATGAGTAAGCTACAGGTACTCCTTTTACACAAGCACTTCACTTCACTCTTATGCACATATCATTCTTTCACTCTAACATGTAGCCATGGGTCTCGCTTTCATGTATAGCAAAAAGAAGCACTTCCAAGTAGCAAATGAGTCACACAAAGGCCATATGTTTATAAAGATTGATGTGGGAATGAGTAGGAAAGAGGAGAAGAAGCATGAGTTAGGGAAGAAGGTTTCACATGGCAAGGTGGGAGAAGCTACAAGAGAAAAAGTAGTTTCACATAGACAACATCTCACCCACAGGTTTTACGTGGAATAAAAGGAGAGCAACATATGAAGGAAGCTGCACATGCATGAAAGTAAAAGTGTGAAGAAAGGCTACAGGTTTTACTTACATGGAGAGGAAAAGAAGACGTGAAGAATATGAAGAAGAAGAAGCTGCGGGTTAAGAGGATTAAAGAAGAAGAAGATGATAGCTAAGGGAAAGACACACACCATCAAACACGTAGCACCAGTCCACGCACTATCAACCATGTTTAGTCACATGCACACTTGAGCTTGAAGAGAAGAATGTGGAAAGAAGCGTGAATGATGTTTTGTTTTGTTAAGGAGCAGGGAGCAACAAACACGTGGAGGTATCACGCTACAACAAATGATTCAAGAAGCTCCAAAACACGTGAGTAGAATGTGGAAGCTGCATGAAGCACATTAGAAACCAGAACGTGAGAAGCAACGAGTTTAAGAGGCAAAATGTGTAGAGAGGAATGAAGGAGCAGCCATATGGGAATGATTAAAGTTGAATAAGTTAGGAGATGAAGCTAGGAAATAGTAAATGAGCTATGGATTTAAAAGGTTGTGAGAAAGAGATGTGGAAAATGAAGTTCAAAACGTGAAAAAGAATAGAGAAGCACGAGTCTAGAATTGGCAACAACTCTTAACTTTATGCACACATAGAAGTTAACGTGGGAAACTCGTGGCAAGCACAAATGGATCCACATAGATAGCAACAAGAAGAGAGGGAGAGAGGAGCTGAAAACAAAGAGAAGCTGATGTGGGAATGAAGAGAAATAAGTGAAGAGAGCATGTGAGCAGATAAAAGAGAGAAGGTTTCCATGTGAGAAGAAGCTATAGGCTGACTTATGGAGAACACATGAAAAAATTAATAAAGCACGTGAAGGCTAGATTATTGAGAAGTCAATTCATTCATTCAGAGAGGAAGACACGCAATTCACATGCATACACCATTCATTCTTCCATTCCTCCACTCTCCATGCCATAGCTCTTCTTCCACTCCATTTTCCTCCCATCCATCTTTATTCCAATGAATCATTAACCCATCTTGTGGCTAGCTAGGAGGAGGTCTTTGGTTGAAGCTTGAATCAAGAGATTTGGAAGGGATTTTAGGCTAAGATACCTATTTTATTTTCTTTTCTTTCTATATCAATTTTAGTTATTTTATCTGCTTGGTTGAGCTTATAAATGATTGAGATTGATGTAATTTATAATTGATGACTGGTTAGACATTAATTAGAAGAGCAATTGTTAATTAATTGATTAGATTAAGTACTGAAATTTTCAATTTTCCATGTATGCAATTAAGGTGTTTGATGAAATGCATGAGTGAAATTGTATGCTTGATTGTTTGATTTGAGGATTCCTTGGAGTTTGATGGATTAATTAAAACATCTTAAGGTGATAATTCAGAGGCTAATTAATTAATTAATCAATCAAATTTAAGTGTTCATTGATCATAAAGGTAAAAATTAATGATTTAGTACGAGATTGAGGTTTTAATTCAATATTAACTTGTGAGTTTCTTGAATCTTGAATAGTAATTCAAGATCATTTGCCATGAACACAATTAGGGACTCTTAGACCAGAATTAACTACAACTGAATTAGGATAAGGATAGTAAATACTAAGAGACGAATCCAAAGCTAGTCACAAGTCCATTATTTGCGTCTTAGCTCATATATTTAGGTAGTAACTAGAAACTTTATTTCAATTTAATTTTAGTTAGTTTAATTAAATCAAACCCCCCTTAAATTAGGTAGTTCTAGGATTTTCTTATACTTAAAAAGCTCAATTAAATATTAAATTCCATTTCCAAGGGAGATGACTTAGGTTGTGCCACTAACTATATATTTTTTCAATTTAGTTTTATTTTGGAGATTGCGCGATAAACCTTTCAGATATTAATTGGATAAAAATAATTAAACCAAAGTGAGATTGAATCGTGTGGGTTTGTTTCTATGATTTCTGTCCTTATTTGCAGTATGTGTCCAAGTGTGGGTGTTTATTGCTTAAATGCTATGATATAAGTTTCTTGGGGTTAACATATGACAGATTGCAAGTTGTGCTTATTATATTGGCTTGATGATTTTATATAAATGTATGATATTGGAATGCATTTGAAATTGAAATAGCTCTTAATGGATGAGGTTGTGCCAAAAATCCCTTGAATTAGGTGAAGTGAAGCCAAAAGTTCCTAAATATGAGTTAGACAAGGCCAAAAGTCTTAAATGTAACTAAGGCTAAGTAAAGAGTCTCTAAAAGTGGGTGAGGTCAAACCAAAAGTCCTAAATAAATGGGTAAAACTAGACTAAGAGTCCTTAGAATTTGTTTTTACCTTGATGGATCTATATAATTTTATATAATTATGCTTGATATTTGGATATCTATTATACATACTTGCTTTTCTTTGACATGAAAGTATGCCATATAAGTGTGTTTGAAGGGTGAATGAGCTATTGGGATTTATAGAATCTTACTCTTCTTCCTATTATTTCTAACCATGTCTAAGGATTCCTCAAGGAAGCAAAAATGGAGATTAAAAACCATGAAATGCTATACTTTGACAAAAGTTTAGCTTTTTGTGTATTTTGTTACACATAAGAGGATGTATATGATTATTTTGTGATGTAACCATTTCCACAAATGTAAAAGTATAAGATTATAATGTAAGTGTTATTTTTTACTGTAAATGTGCAAATTTATGCAAATTGACCATGTGAGTGCCATGAAATGCATGTATGTAATGGTAAGTGAGTGAAATTAAGTTGCATGATATTTGAGACATGAAAATCTAGTCATATATGTTGTGTTTTACATTTGAAACATGCCCAAGTGGTCACATAAATTAAAATGGTCCATTTTAAACCATTTGGACCCAAATTTGTACTATATTGAGCCATCTTATGCACCTGACCTAAAGTAGGTCCAATGAGTGAATTTTTTTATGAAATATGGAAATAATTTAGAGCTCATTTAGAGCTTTTCAAGGATCTAAAGAATACAATTTTTGGAACTCAGTAAAATTTATTATGAATTTTCAAATTTGGCTGAAAATTGTAGAAAATTTCGTGCACTGTTCATATTGTTATATTTATGTTTTCATGTATTTAAAGGACTAAATGAACTCCAATATTCATAAAAATTTACAAGAATATAGTTGGCATTAAAAGCTATTTGTAGTCACTACGTTTATGTAAAATAGAGCTATGTAATCAAAGATATGCATGTCCAAAATTATGGATCTAGTTTACGTCTGAATACTGTAATAGTTACTGTTTCATTGGCTTTTCATGGTCCAAATGAATTTTTTTTCACTTGAAATTTTTGCAGCATATAGTTCATATCTTAAGCTATACATAGACACTTAATTTGCATAAATTGTAGTCTTGTAGCTTAAGACATGATTTTTCAAAGTTGAGGTGTAATATATGGAAATGTGTAGTTATGGCAATTTGAAGTATATGCCTCAAGATTAGAAATTTATGATTTTCTTGTGATGTTCCATGCTAAAGAAACTTAGTTAATATGAACCTTGGGATTTCTATGCTGAAGTTATTTAATTTTTCCTATTTAGAGAAATTGAGCTTTTAATGTCAGTTATCCATTACTAAAAGTGTTAAAGATAAGAAATTGATACTATAAGCATGAGATGATATAAAATATGTGCTTATTCTTTGATGGCATGACATTTGTTGGTATCAGAGTAATGGTTTAGGAAACCAATTGGTGTAATTGTGTGTGGTTAAATTCTAAAGTGTGTATTAAGGTTGTGGTTATTTCAAACATTATGGTGAACACCAAAAGAGGCAGGCTACCTAAGGCTAGGGCTGAGGACCCTATGCAAACCATTATGGATTGTTTAGACTAACAATAGGACATGATAGAGTAGTAGAGGCAGATCATACAACAATTGTAGGAAATGATACTATAATTGCAAAATGCCCTTGGTAAACAAGAGAATGACAGGAGAAATGCCCTTGAACGAAGGCCACTTGTTCTTGACAATCCACCAACATCCTTTCAAGATCTAGTATAGGCTCAGTTATTCAAAAGTTGCTTAACTAGTTCTGGAAGAACTATCTATCCTCTTCTGATGGAGAGTTAGATGTTAAAAAAGTGAAGGCATGAATCATACAGCTAGAGAAAATTTTTAGAGTGATGGGTTGTACCTTTGAGTAGAAAATAATGCTTGCCACATTTATGTTAGAAAGGGAGGTTAACCATTGGTGGCACAGTACAAAGTTAATCATGTGAACGAAGAATATTTTGATTAATTGGGAGAATTTCCTAGTTGAGTTTTATGAGAAATACTTCCTTAGCTCCATCTGAGATCAAAAGGAGATAGAGTTTATAAATCTAAAGTAGATTGATAAGATGTCAATTGACTAGTATGTGGCGAAATTCATAGAGTTCTCTCAGTATTCTTCCCACCTTCAGAAATGTGATGATGAGAACTGGAGATGTAAAAGATTTGAGAAAGGTTTAAAGCCTTTGATTAGAGACAAAGTAACTCCATAGAGAATTAGAATGTTTAATGCTCTTATAGAGATTTCTAGGTAATAGAAAATAATTTGTGAGATATCTTACTAGCAATGATTGGGGCTATTCAAAGGAAGACCTTAGAGTTGAAAAGACCAAGATAGGAGGACAGTACCAGTGTAGCTACTAGCAACAAAAAGAAGGGTAAGGTGCAATGAAAAAGAGAGCTACATAAAGGGAAGAAAGTGCAGCCTAGCAAAGGATAACTATCCATAGTGACACATTTCAGATGTGGGAAGCCTAAGCACATAGCTAGGAACTACTCTTAGATGGAGATGGTTCCTCCACCCAGACCTCAGTTGTAGGGCAAAGTGTATGCCCTTACTCAGTAGGAGGCCATTGCCTCTCTCAGTTTGATTAAAGGTATGATCTTAGTGAATGGTGTAATATCCCATATCGGATAAGAGGATCTTAGGCTAGGTCCATATAAGTGGGAGTAATACTCTCCTTTTCAGCAATGCATTCCTAAGGGCTTTGTGGGATGCCCCAGAGGGACAAAACCCTAAACCTAGAGTGCCGGTTGAGGCAAGGTGCCTAATCAGGGACAATATCGGGTGGGCCACACTTTTGCTGTGCCATTGGTGATGCATTTTGGGTTGTGACTGATTAAGGTGACCTTGGGAACAAAATCCCATTAGGCCAATATGTCAGGTATCCTAACAGGGACAATATCGCCAAAGGCACTATATGGTATTTGGTATTAGAGCTGACCTAGTCATATGTGCAACTTGAAGATCAGTTGACCCTAAAGGGAGATGGAATGTAATGTTCCACATTAGATAGGAAGATCCTGAGCTAGGTCCATATAAGTGGGAGTAGTACTTTCCTTCTTGATGATGCATTCTTAATGGGTTTGTAGGATGCCCAGAGGGACAAAACCTTGAACTTAGAGTGCTAGCTGAGGCAAGGTAAATAATTAGGGACAATATCAGGTGGGCCATGCTTCTGCTATGCCACTGGTGATGCGTTTTAGGTTGTGATCGATTAAGGTGACCCTAGGAATTAAACTCTACTAGGCTAATGTGTCGGGTGCCATAATGGGGACAATATCACTGAAGGCTCTTATGGTATTATCTACCTATGGTGTTACATTTATTAGTATAAGAGTCGACCTAACTATATGTGAACTCGAGGATGAATTGGCCTTAAAGAAGAGTGAAATGTAATGTCCCACATCAAATGGGAGGATCTTGGGCTAGGTCTATATAAGTGGGAGTAGTACTCTCCCTCTCGGTGATGCATTCCTAAGGGGTTTTGTGGGATGCCCCAGTGGGATAAAACCCTGAACCTAGAGCACCAATTGAGGCAAGGTGCCTAATCAAGGATAATATTGGGTGGGCCATACTTCTGTTATGCCATTGGTGATGCATTTTGGGTTGTGACCAATTGAGGTGACTTTGGGAACAAAACCCTACCAGGCCAATGTGTAGGGTGCTGTAACAGGGATAATATTGCCAAGGGCTTTGTATGGTATAAATTGGCTAAGTTGTATATAAGAGAGATAGTGTAACTTTATAGAATACCCAATAGTATAGTATTAGATAAAGACCCTAGGTTCACATCGAGCTTTTGGAGGTCATTATAGATTACTTTAGGAATTATCACACCTACACTTTGCATACACTATAACTTACCATATGGAAGGATCTTGTACTACTAACAGAAGACCCTGTTGACAAGGTCTTAAGTTTTACAAGGCAAAATCCAAGATCCTATCGACAAGGTCTTTAATTTCCATAGTGTAGAGTCCAAAATCCTGTCAACAAGATCCTAGACCTAGAAAGATAATTGTCATACCTAGACAACCTTCATCATTTCCACAAGAAAATCATAAGTTGATAATGTTAATGTGCTAGAACTACTTCCATGGTTATTATAATCAATTTCATGCAAATGCAAATATAAGAGTTTACTTGTACAGGGAGTTCAGTAGCCCTAATAAACACCACAATTAACTTACAGTAGATTTCTCATGTGTAATATTTATACAAATCAAAAGAGAGATTAACACTACAATGTTACATCCTCACTGGAGTCAAACTTTACATTCAACCCTTGTTCAAAGGACTCATAAGACCAATTACAGTCAGTACATAATCTATTGGTCAGTTTGTTCGTTCTCTATTTATCTGGCTCCATTCATAGCATAGTTAATACCTATAAAATGGTCACTTTATAGTGAGATAAAATCCCAGTAGCTAAAATGTACTCAAGAAACACACATATAAATAGCACAGATTACTATCCAAGATACATTCGATGCATACTTCGGTGTTGGAGCATGTAATATCGAGGTAGCAGCATATTCTCATTCGTTAGGCTAGGTCACAGCACATTCTCATTCGTTAGGCTACGTAGCAGCATATTTTCATTCATTAGGCTACGTAGCAGCATATTTTCATTCGTTAGGCTACCGTGCTTCGGTTATTGGCCAATAACAGCAATCTAGTACTCATAAAGAGTCATCTTAGTAGATATACATGCAACCAAACACAGCATAGGGACTTTGGGATTTCATCCAGTGCATTAACATAAATAGCAAAGTGAGTACAATGTTAACTACCTGTTCCGTCACTGTCGTTTTGTCACGTTATTCCTTAGCTCTGGTTGTCCCAATGGCCTTCCTAAATTTCAATCATGCATTGTACTAATTAAGAATGAGTCATGGTTAATATTTACATTGCAATTAAATTACTAATCCCCCCATACGAAATTCCTAAATCCCTTTCGCTAATTAATTATTGGAATTCCTAATTGTAAACAATCACATCTTC
This sequence comes from Erythrophleum ivorense, assembly GCA_026724425.1. Classification (NCBI taxonomy): domain Eukaryota; kingdom Viridiplantae; phylum Streptophyta; class Magnoliopsida; order Fabales; family Fabaceae; genus Erythrophleum; species Erythrophleum ivorense. The sequence continues at coordinate 1,772,690 of JAIUCV010000033.1, read as the reverse complement.
GTTTTCTTTTCCTTCTCATAATTAGTTACTATCTAAGTTATTCATGTGTGATCTAGTGCTATAAAGCTAAGTCCTTAGCCCTTATTTTCAAGCTGGATTCTCAAATTTTCCATACAAAGTCACACTACAACAGCGAAAGAATGAAAACTACCACAGTCTCAATTTAACTACATTTTCGGACCTGTTTTTGTGAAATTTCTTTCCTCCACTAAATGACCTCCAAAAATCGTAAAAATTGGTAGAGTGATCCCTCATTATGTTAATTATAAGCCACAGAAACAGTTTTCAAGAATTCCCAGGGATAACCCCTGAGCTCCTACTGTTTTGGTCACTACCTCAGTTGAGCTCGCTGTACACTGCCCTTGCTGTTTCTGGCTTTGTTATCCTACCAAATGAGCCCAGAAAATTCTAAGACTTAGTAAACCTAACGTCATACGACTTAGATACCTCCCCACCAAATTTCATGCACTAATTCCTTCATTTACCCATTTAACAAAATTCTTTATGAAATCAACCCCAAGCTGTCCCGTACAGAAGCTAAATTGAATTAGTGGGTTGTTTCTTTAATTTACCTTGCTCCAAAAATTCTGTAATTTTCCAGATTTCAAGTATAAGGGATGGACAACCTGTTATAAAAATTTTGGCTTCAAAATCCTTTTCTAACTAATTCTACAAGGCCAAAACATCCCAGTCCAGAACAAGAAAGCAACTTGGAGCTTACCTTTTTTTTTTTGGAGTCCTTGTACTTTGTTTTTTCTTCTCTTCTCTCCTCTTCTATGGCTGTCCGAAATTTCTTCCTTCCTTCCACTACTTCCCTCAGCCTAAAATGAGTTAAAGTGAATGGTAATTAATGCAATGGACAGCTCTTGCTTTTTCACCGCTATTAGGTGGCATGAAGGCAAATCACAATTCCATGAATCGGTGCAAATGGCTAGGTGACAGCAGATATGTGTCTTACTCTCATTTAATCTATATATTGAAAGCAAGATTTAGCTCCTGCTATTAAACCAAATATGGCATTAGCAAATCACAATTTAATATATATATATATATGAAGGTAGGTGGTGCAAGCATGAGGTGTCCTCATTCTAATTAACTTACGCTATTCATTACATGGTGGTGCAAGCATGAGGTGTCCTCATCCTAGATTACTTAAGCCATTTATTTACATGCAACCTTCATTCCTAGCTCCTCCACGGCTGAATGTACTGCCTAATGTAATTAAATATCATCTACCACATATACTCACACGCCTTACATATGGAAGCACGAGGTGGCATTGGTAGTAATTTCCCACCTCTAAAGAAGAAGCAAGCCGTGGTCAATTAATATATATATACATATATATCACTTCCATCTAATACACAAATTGTGTATGATGCCTAATCCCCATGGCAATACAAATTATGCCAATCCCCATAACTAAACATAATTCCAAGCAACCAAGTGAATGCTTATGCTCTTGTGTGGTGATAGTGTCAAATGGGTGTAATTAAAATAATTAAAATCCCTTCCTTCCATGCTATTTGACTGAGTGAACTAATATGGGTTATGTTAATAGTTACAAGAAGTTCGGAATGTGACAAGAATCATATTGGGATTCAATATTATATATCACCCCTAGACAAATGGTCAAATTGAGGGCGTATGTGCCAAAAATGAGGGGAAACTAAGATATGTATTTACCTTTAACTAAGTTTGCATATAATAATAGTTACCATTTCAGTATAGAGTTGATTAGAAAGAAACTCCTCACAGTTCAAAGTAGACGAAAAAGCTATGCTGATAATAGAAAAAGGCCATTAGAGTTTTAGACTAAAGACCATGTTTTCATTTGGGTATTTCCAGTTACTAGTGTGGGTTGGTCTATTAAGGTGAGAAAGCTCAGTCTTAGGTATATTGGTCCATTCAAGATCTTTTAAAAAATTGGATCCATTGCCTACTGTATTGCTTTGTCTTCTAACCTAGCCCAAATCCACAATGTATTCCATATCTCCTAATTGAAACATATTCAATTATGGGATAACCTATCCTATGTGGTGACATTAGAGATAATCATTGATACTAAAATCAAATAGCTGAGAAACAAGAACATTCCTCTAGTGAAAGTGGCTTAGAAGGGTCTATTATTCGATTGAGGTGACCTTGGGAATAAAACCCCACCAAGCCAATGTGTTAGATGCTATAACGGGGACAACTCTATATGGTATTATCTACCTATGTTATTACAAATGGTTTTCCTATAATTGCTCTGTTTGATTGTGTAAGAAAATTGGATCTAGCTATTAGTACTTTACCTTATGATTTATTTGTTATTACCTCTACTGGAGGCCATGTAATTACTTCCCACGTATACTTAAATGTCACTGTATAGTTTAACCACTGTTATACTACCATTGATTTGATTTACATGCCTTTCCATGATATTGATTTGATTGTTGGCATGAATTGGATGGCTACTAATAATGTTGCTAATGACCTTACTTGATTATAAGACCATACCTAGTACTAGGGCTAAATTATTTTTCTTGACCACCGCTCATGTTAAGAAATACTTAGAACAGAGATGTCAAGGGTTTCTAGTTTTTTTCTCCATACATGCTAAGGTAGAGGAAGGGATAGAAGAGATCCCTATAGTTAAAGAATTCTTAGAGGTTTTTCCTAAGGATTTTGACTTTAGTGATTTACCTCTAAAGAGAGAGAGAGAGATAGAATTCTTATTGATATAGTGCCTAGGGTTGGGTCGGTGTCTAAAACTCTTTATAGGATGTCTCCTACCAAGCTAACATAGTTAAAGAAACAAATTGAGGAATTGCTAGAAAAAAGGGTTTATTTGCCTTATTGTGTCACATTGGGAAGCTCTTGTATCATTTGTGAAAAAGAAATATGGTAGTTTGAGATTATGTATAGATTATAGAGAACTTAATAAGGTTACAATTAAGAATAAGTATCTTCTTCCGAGAATAGATGATCTTTTAGATCAGTTAGATGGGGCATTGGTATTTTCTAAGATAGATCTTAGATTTGGGTACCATTAATTAAGGGTTAGAGCTAAAGACATCCTAAAGACGACCTTCAGGACTAAATATAGACATTATGAGTTCCTGGTGATGCCATTAGAACTAACGAATGTGTTAATTGTTTTCATGGACTATATGAATAAGATAGTCAAACTATATTTAGATAAATTTATGGTGGTATTTATTGGTACTATATTGGTATACTCCAGGTCCTTTGAAGATTGCAAGAGGCATTTGAGAATAGTTTTAGAAACCTTGAGAAATAAGAGGTTGTATGTCACATTTAGCAATTGTGAGTTTTGGCTAATTGATGTGAGGTTTTTAGGTTATGTGTAACACCATAATGTCTTAATCTCATTTAATCTCCTTCTAGACTTGATTCCATATGATTTCCTGAGAATAAGTACAAACCGTGGCATTTTCATATTATCAAACGGGGTTCAAACACTCATAATTTGCCCCGTGGGTCCCGTGAACCCATCATTCATATTCTCTACTCAAACTCTATTTATGTAACTCATACATAGCATCAAACAACTCATAAACCACGGATATGAAGCCAAAAACCAAGAAAATGCAATTTCTTAAATGAGCCCGAAAGTTAGATTTTTGGCTATAACTTTGGAAAATCATAACTAATTTTAGAAAAATGTGAATTAAGCAAACCATAGCTCTCTAGAAATATATAGATGTTAAATTAACACTAAAAATAATGCCTAACCCATAATCTTAGTGTTTGGACCATGTTTGACATTGAAAAAGAGACAGAGGTCCAACTATCCTTGGTACTGGTGCAACTTGCTATCATGAACTTCAAAAATTTGTAACTAATTACAAAAAAATACAATATGGACAAAATATACCAATTTGGAAAGATACGGATGTTAAATAGAGGGAAAAAATAAGTTCAGATCATTTCAGTAGCCCTTGGACCTCGAAAACTGATGGAACAGTAACGAAGGTCGGATGGCTTCCCTGATATTGACATAGAACTTCAGAAAGTTCATTCTCCCTCTACAGACCTCCGATTGAGGTGATTCTAGTTAGTATAGGTCACTGTGGATATCTAGTTTAGACCCACAAAATTTCATGATAATCGGACACCGTTTGGTCCATAAATGACATAGATTCATTTTCAGACCTAGTTGCACAGTACAATAACCAAAACCAGAAAATTCTCCAATTTCAAAAATTCACCAAATATTCCCTAAACCTCTAAATATTACTACTTTAGCTTCTCAAGAAGCTCTCAATAGGATCTAGAGGTATGCCGAATTTCATATCAAGAAGAGCTCATTTGGTCATACTTTGATAAAACTCACAAATTTGGCAATTTTGGCACCCAAAATGGTTCAAAGGGGGTCCAAATGGCCTCCCATATGTTCTAGCACCTCTTGGGAAAGTTTTAAAGTATACACATAGCATATATGAAATATTCAAGTGGTCCAAATCAATACATATCTCAAACTCACTATGCTACGGGCCAAAATGCACTCTTACACGTAAGCCATAAAAGGGCCAAATCCCACATTTCATTGCTTTGGCTCTCTACATAGTTCATACATCATTCATATATACTTTTATACTTGCTCAAATATTTACATCTCAAAAATAATATATATACATAAGCACTCGGTCTTCCTATACATCAAGTTAGGTGTAAGTTTGTAAAAGTGGCAAAACAAGGCCTTCTATGCCTCATGGCCTCCACTTTTAGGCTCTTGAGCTCCACCTGGATCATATGAGATGGGAGAGGGAAGGGGGTGAGATTCAGGAAATATCAATAGCTCATACTCATTCAAGGAAGCAATCAAGGCATATAAATAAGTCAAGCATGCAAACCATTCACAATTTACACAACACATACTTTTCATGCCATGGTTTCGTATCAATGCCAAGAATAAGCTCTAGGGACTTTTGGTCTAGCCCCACCCGAGTTTTTGGGACTTTCGAATTGGCCTCACCCTTGGTTTAGGGACTTTTGGCTCCACCTCACCCGTCTTAAGGGACTTTCGGCACCACCTCACCCAAGAAATTTTCACAACTCAAAATATAAACATATTGGTACCAATACATCAAGGCAACATCAAATGGCATGGCTCACAATACAAGCATATACACAAGCATACAATGACTATATACATCCAAGAATGCAACAAGAAGGAGTGGAGAGCTACTTTATAAGCCAACACAAGCCTTCCCTTTCCAGTTCTCTTCTCCCTTCTTGATTTCACACTCACAACTAGATGAAGTTGCTTCTTTTGAGCCTAGGCACAACAAAGAGCATGACATTACTCTCTCATAACTCAACAATTATTCACAAAGTTAGGGGTTTTTTCAGAGCAAACCCTAACAAGTATAAGCAACTAGGGGTTTCTCTCTCTCTAGAGTTTCACTAACTCTTCTTCCTCTCTTAAGTTCTCAAGAAAGAAAGTAAAGAAAAAGAAGTGAAGATACATGAGTTTCTTGCTCATTCTTGACTAGAACAGAGCTTTCTTACTTAACAACCCATGGAAAGAAACCTTAGAAGGAGAAGAATAGAATCAAGAAGAAGCATGAAGAGCTTTAAAGGATCTTACCTTTCTTCCTTAGCTTCCCTTCCTTCTCTCTTAGTTCCTCCTAATTTCCCTCTCTCTCTCAAGCCTTTTCTTTGCTTTGGACGAAGCTTAGGTCGGTTTAAAGGAAAAAAATGAATTTGGATACTTTAAGAAGTCAAATTCTCTTTTTTCATGCTTTTTCAGACTTACCCTCGCTATAGCGAAGAATAACCCTCGCTACGGCGAGCACGTATCAGTCCCAGACCCCTACTTTTGTTATGGCGTGCGCTATGGCGAGCAGCTTCCTAGTTTTTTTATGGGATGCCCGCACTCGCTATAGCTAGAAGCATTTTTGCTATAATAAAAAGGCACTCTCGCTATAGCTGAACTCTTTCTTGCTATAGCGAACAGGTACATTCGCTATAGCTAGCCCATTTCTCGCTATAACTAGCAGACTTAGAAAATTTTCAAGACTTCAAAAATTTTCAGCCTTTTTTTTTTTCTTTTTCCTGGTTGTTACATTATGTCATATCACAAACGGGGGTTGTGATTGATCCCCATAAAGTTGAAGCTATGTTATAATGGGATAGGCTAAAAACTATCACTGAGGTTAGGGGTTTCCTAGATTTGGCAGGGTATTACAGGTGATTTATGTAGGACTTTTCTCAGATAGCCTTACCACTAATGAGACTTACTAAAAAAGAAACACCTTTCATGTTAGATGATAGATATGAGAGAAGTTTCTAAAATTTAAAACTCTGATTGACTATTACCCTTATATTAATTATACCTAACCTTAGCAAACCTTTTATAGTTTATAGTGATACTTTGAGGAAAAGATTAGGATGTGTTAATGTAACAGGGTAGAATAGTGACTTATGCTTTTAGGCAATTGAGACTCCATGAGAAAAATTATTCCACACATGAATTATGTAACACCATATATTTCTAACTCATTTCATAACATTCTCATGCTTTACAACATAGATTCCATGAAGGAAGTAAGAAAATCCATTAAAATAATACATTATTTGGCATTGCGTTGTATATAGAAATTTCATTCATTGTCACGTGGGCCGTGTGAACTCATACAACAAATTCTCATATTTAATTTTATGAATACAACTTATTTCCATCATAAAATGTGGCCTACATCTCAAGGAACTCAAAGGAATGCATGAAATATACATATATAATTTTGGCCAACTTTGCCTTCATTTCTGTCACAACTTTGAAAAATCATACCTAAATCTAGAAAATTTGAAATCATGCATTCTTGGCTGTTATGGAAATATAAATATGTCTACTTCATGCTAAAAATATGTCTAGACCATAACACATATCACAGAGGACGTTTGACATTTGAAATAGTCCAGAGATCAGGCTGTCCACTAGTACTGTTATAGATTTCTACAGCAAACTTTAAAAATGTCCAATTAATTCCAAAAAAATCCAATCCATGCAAATGGCATCAATCTAGAAAGATGTGGATGTTAGATAGAGAGAAACAATAACTCTAGACTGGTTCAAGCACTACTAGATCTCAAAATTTAATAGAATAGTAACAGAGGTCGGTTGGAATTCTTGATATTGGATAGATTCTTTGAAAATTCATATCTCCCTCTCTAGACATCCAAATGGGGTGTTTCTAGTTGGCACTAGCCACTGGGAATGTCTATTTTCTTTGTATAAAATTTTGTGATAATTGGACATCATATGGGCACTGTGTGACAGATTTCATTTTCAGACCAGTATGAACAGTACCATTACCAAAACCAAAATTTTTGCTAATTTTAGAAATTCCTCAAATATTCTGTAGACCTCCAAAAATTTCATATTTAGCTTCTCAAAAAGATCTCAACAAGTTCTAAATTCATACCAAATTTCAAATCAAGAAGAGCTCATTTGGATAAAAAGTGATATAGGGTTCTAAAATAGCAAATTTATGCCCCATATAGGGTACCAAAATGTCCAAATGACTTCTCTCAATGTTTAGCACCTCTTGGGCAAGTCTAAAAGCATGAATATGACTTGTTTGAACTCTCCAAGTGGTCCAAAACCTCATGCATCTCAATTTGGCCATGCCACTTCCATATATAAACTAGTGCTTCAAACTTTCAAGAAGCAAAAATGGCCATTTCATACTCATTTTACATTCTAGTATTCACATGCCATAATCTCTCATTCATACATAATACATCAACATATTTATACATATTCATAACCCTATAGAATATATACAACCATGGATTATAAAATTTGCCATTCACATGACTTTAAAGTAGCTAATTCCATGCACTTTAATGTCCTACTCTCTTCTCCCAAGGGGTTGGCTTTCATTACCTTGCTCTCTTGATCCACCTAGCATGTTAGAATATTAGAGAGGAGGGGATGAGATTCAAAGAATCCCAATAGCTCATCTCCCATTCAATCATATATAATGGATGCAAACAAGTCTCATAAATGCATGTATGGTCATGTTGAGACGTGCAAATATTCAAGAGACATTTTTATCATTTGAGAAATTTATATATAGCATACAAAAGCTTGCCAAGCAAGTGGATTGGCCTCACCCAACTTCTTGTGCATATTGGACTTACCTCACCCATTCTTTAAGAGATTCTTGGACTTAACCATGCTCTTGGGAGCCCATCTCACTTTTGGGAGACTCTTTACTTTCTCTCAATCAATCTTAAGGGTTTTTGGCTCATCCTCACTATAGCTAAGGGTTCTTGTCCTCACCACATTCATGCAAACCCAAGCACACATCATAACATCATTTAAAACATAATATGTCATCATGAAATCATGGCATATAAAATCATGCTAGCCTACTTTTCATGGCTTGAAAATACACATAGATACATTCTAAGACAAGCTAAGCATACATCCATGCATGAGAGAAGGTGGAGAGACCTATGTCACACCCGAAAATGCGACCGCGTGGCGAGGAAAAAAAATCCCTTCTCTCAATGAAATCGAAAACTTTATTCAAATTGAAATGAGAGTAATAGATAGGGTTCAGGAGTCGCCACCAAAATTTTAATTAATTTTTTAAAAGGCAAAACCTTGGAAAAACTTTTATTTGGAAAACGGTCTACAAACCAGAAAATGGATTCGGGAGCCGATTGTGAGTGAGGAAGGTGCTAGGCACCCCACTACACCCGTTACTAAGAACGGTTACCCTAAGTCAGTTGCGCAAAATAAAGTGTCCTTCATTCTACTTTAACTCTCCCTAACCAATCACGTGCAGAATAAGAAATAAAGGAAACACAGGAAATAAGGTTCAAAGTAGAAAGAAGGATTAAAATACAACACAAAGAAGTTCAACAATTGAAATAAAAAGGAAAGAAAATAATTTTAAAAGAAAATATTTTATTTACAAGGGCGGACTTGACCTAGGATGAAAGTCTAGGGCTTACGTACCCTTAGGAAGGATCAAAGTCCACGTAGTTCGATGAGTTGTGTGTGAGTTGATATTTTGTTTTGTTTTTGTTTTTTTTTTGTTTTTTTTGTTTTTGTTTGTTTGTTTTTGTTTTTGTTTTATTTTTTATTTTTTGGCTTGTATTTGATTTTTAATTTTTGATTGGTTTTGTTTTGTCTCTCTTTTTGTGGTTGTTTTGTTTGATTTTTTTACTTCTTAATTGAGTTTGTTTTGTTTTTAGTTTTGTTTTTATTTTATTTTATTTTATTTTTTCAATTATTTATTTATTTTTTTTTTGAAAATACAAAGAAAATAAAAATTACTTTTTCCTTTGACAAATAAAACAAGTTTGAAGTTGGTTGATGTGTCTTAATTTGCTAAAGAGAAATTTAATTTTACTTTCCTTGTTTTTTCCAAATTTTCTTCTCTTTTTCTTATCATTTTTTGCTTTTCATTTGATTTTTATTTTTGTTTTTATTACCCCTTGTTGTTCTTTGTTTTATTTTGTTTTTGTTTTTATTGTCCCTTGTTTTAATTTTTCTTTTATTTTTTTCTTCTTATTTTTTTTGATTTTCGATCCATTTTTCCTTTTCTTTTTTTTTTTGGTTGTTTTTGTTTGTTTTTTTTTTCGTCTTTGTTTTGAATTGTCTTTTAATTTTAATTTTTTGATTTTTGTTTCCTTTTTATTTTCTTGATATTTAATTCACTTTTCTCCTTTGTTTTCTTTTTATTGTTCTTTTTTTTGTTTTTTTTTTCTTTATATTTTTTCTCTTCTTTTTTTTTTGAGGTTTTAATTTTTAATTGATTTTATGTTATTTATCTTTTTCATTTTATAATATATATATATTATAATACTTTGTTTTTGTTATTGTATTTTTTTTTGTTTTTTTTGTTTGTTGTTTGTTTTTATTATTATTTTTATTTATTATTATTTTTTTTTTTTCGAAAAGACAAATGAAATTTTCTTTTCCTTTTAACAAATAAAAGGATTTTGAGATTGATGTGCAATAAACGTAATTTTACTTTTTCCTTTTATACTTTTCAATTTTTTTTTTCTGCTTTCTTTTTTTTTCTATCACTTATTTTCTTTTTTATTACTTTATTATTTATTTTTTTTCTATGTCCTTTCCTTGATTAATTTTTTTTTATTTGGTTTACCTTATTTTGTTTTTGACACTTTTTTTTTTGAAAAGAACAAACTCTAAAGAAAAATCAACTTTAGATTTTGGAAAATGATTTTTTTACTTTTTACGAAAGAAACTTTTTTTTTTAAAAAAAACAGGCTACATTGTCAAGACTCAAAAATAGTTTTTTTTTTAAATAAAAACAGTCTTCTTCTATCTTTAACCTCTTTATTTTGAAAATTTTCTTTAAAGGTTTTTTTTTTGAGTGGGGCCGTTGAAACCCAAAATATTAAACGTAAATCCATGGATCAAAAGGCACCAAGAAGGCTTATTACCTCTCATGGCCCTTTGGTATATTCCTATATACTTGAGGGGATATGAAATCCCACACAGGTATTCAACGTAAAAGTTTACGAAAATAAATATAAAGAGAACCGAAAATAATAGCCTGTATGTGTGTGCTAAGTGTTCAGCTATACTTATTACATCATTCTTGAATAAATTTACAAGAATAGACAAACGAAAAACGAAAAAAAGAAATAAAAAAATTAATTACACAAGATACAACCCGATTCCAATTGCTTCTCATTCCTTCTTTCCCTCGGCATTATGAAATGGCTGCTTCTTCCTTCCCTTAATATTATGGAATAACCCATTCACATATTGGAAGTTCAAGTCCTTTCCAAGGGGAGGGGAACTCAGCAAATCCAAGCATTAGGGGAATAAGTGAAGGAGTAGCAACAGGACTCTTTTTGAAACCAAATGAACAAAAAAGAGAGAATCCTATATTCCAAACCGTCTAAAACATCCAAATCCCATATTTTATATGGAAGACAGAATAAGAAACCAACTCACATACAGCTATGCCTAGCGATGTCACACAACAGGAAAATGGGCAGCAACCAAACACTCAGATTATCTGTGTTTCAACCTGCGACTCTAAGCACACAAATGACAGCATCTTAATTGCATATCTTGTGCGAGAAAACAGAATAGAAATCAAGTCATGTTCAATACACATAGCAATATGACAAGCAGCAGCCATCAACCAAAGTTATTCCTATTCTCATACAAAGGCTAATTCACATGCACATGGCCATACATGATTCTTGGGGATTCTAACTCTGACCTTGTATTCAGAAACCATACAGAAATTCAAAGACCCCGTCACCAGAGGTTGTTTATTAAACAGTAACCTTAAGCAATTAAGTAATTCAGTCCTAATATCCTAACCTGACAACCAAAATGAACTTGCCCTTAATAACCCAACACAGAACATGTCAACGTGTTTACAGCACAAGGAAACAGGATCATATAGCAAATAGGGGAAACGCAACACAAAAAAGTACAACAGATTGTAGATCATTCAGCACCCAGAATCAGAACACACCTACACCCTTCGGATCCCGGGATGATGAAAAAGGAAGTGGAGGAAATGTACCTTTGGAGTTTAGAGGATCAAGTGAATTTCTCCTGAAGCCGAAACACCGCTGCTATCTGCTCTCGGTTCAGTTCAACCTTACAATTGTTGTCTTTCTCCCTTCCTCCCTTCGATAGCCCTCGATTTTTCGGCTTGCCTTCCCTCGACTGCCCTCAGTCTCCTTTCGAAAAGAAAACTCCCTCTCCTCTCAACTTCCTCGCTCCATTTCTCCGTTTCTCTCAGTCCTTCCCCTTTCTGTTTTTGGTTCGAAAACCTCCTTCTATTTTTCGAATTTAAAAATTTCTTCCTCCTTTGGTTTCACTCTCCCTTCCTCGATCTCTCTCGTTCTCCTTCTTCACCAAGCCTTCCTCACACTCAGCCCCTTTCTGTTTCTGTTTCTCATTCCATATCCTCCCTCTTCTGTGCACTCAAAAATTTTTCCTCCCCTGCTTCTGCTCTCGCTCTCCCGTTTTCCTCCAGCACCTCGTTCTCGCTCTCAATTTTTCCTCTCTCGATCTCTCTCTCCTCAATTCTTTCTCTGCTCCCCCCACCCGAAAAAAAACCTCCTCTCTCAGAGTCTCTCCCTCAGCTTTTATAGACACACCATCTAGTCCCCCTTATGCTCTGTACCCCTCTGCTCCACTATCCACCAGCGTATGCTTGCGCACTCCCTCGTACCATCGCTTCGCCTTACTCCTGCAGGCGTCACGCGAGGTACTGCCAGGCAGACGAAAGGGAGGGGGGACCAAGGGATTTCTCTCCATTTGCTGCCGCTTCTGCTGCTAGAGAGTACGGGATTCAGGAGGCCAAGGGGGGACCAGAGGCGTGTAGGGTTTTTGCAGTTTCTTTGGGTTTGTTTGGGTCAACGGGGCAAATAAGCTGGGCCGGGGTTTTTTTTTTTTTGCTTCCTTGGTTTATTTGGGTTAGCGAGACAAAGGATGCGTTGCCTTTGTATGGGCTCCATTTTTGGCTCATTTCCCCTTTTTTTTTTGCTTGGGCCCAATTCTGAGTTTGTTTTGGATATGATTTTTTTTTCTGAGCTGGCCCATTCTTGCCAAAATGAGTTTCCATTTTTTCTCTCTTTTTTTTTTTAATTTGGGCTCTCCTAGATTAGGCCCCAACATCTTAAACTCTCCTTTTCTCTTTTTTTTTTTGCTTTGGGTTTCTATTATTATTATTATCTTTGGATATATTGCACATTTTTTATTTGTTTTAAATTTTAGGATTATTCTTATTCTCTTTTTTTTTAGATTTGATTTTTCATTTGTTTTTAACCCTCTATTTTCAATTTTTATTCAATTTTTCTTCCATTTTTTTTAGTCTCCTTTTTTATGATGATTTTTATTTTGTTTTAATCATTATTCTTTTTATTATTTTTTTATTTTTTTTATTTGCTTTTAGCCCCTTTTGTTTTAGATTTTACTTTTTCCTTTTGAATTCATTTCTTTTTTTTTTCTTTTTTTTTCCTTTTTTTTTCTTGTAACTTTCCTAAAGTTTTCAATTGTATTATTTTAAAACATGTTTAAACCTTTTCAACCCCTCTCAAATTTCCTTTGAATAATCCTTTCTTTTTCTGTATTTATTTATTTATTATTTTTTTGTATTTATTATTATTTTTGGCTAATTTAATTTTGAATTTTTTCGAACAAAATACGGTGTTCACAAGCTACCTTAGAAGCAATTACATACTTTTTCCCTTGAATCTCCCTTCCTTGCTTTGGCCACACACACACAAAAGTGTGAAGAAGATTTCTCTTAACCTAGACACAATTTATGGAAGCTAATTAGGTTCATGGAATTAATTCTAAAGCCACATAACTCACTTAGACACTAACTTGCTCTATAAACCTCATTATGGTTCTATAACTGCACCTAATGAAGCAATATCCTTCAAATAAATTCTAGGCTCCATTCTTTCTTTCCAAATATGATTTTTGACTCCTTTTAAGCCTCTTAGAGTCATCACACAATCAAAACCAAGAGCCTAACTACATGTTTCTTCTTTAGGTCATAATATGGAACCTGAAGCACTAACTCACTTTCTATGGATTCTAAATTTTTTCCAAGGCCTCCTCTCATTTTCATTCATCATATATGACTCAAAAATGGATTTGAAAAAATTTAAAACTCTCCCTAGGTGTCTCATCCTTTTTAGGCTGAGCCTATGTCTCCTTTTGGCCTTCATGGAGTTTGCTTTGTTTTCTACATAGAAAATGCATATGGGGAGACTCCTAGGGATCTTAGAAACTCATTTAAATATTCATTTAGGCCTAGGAATAATTATATCAAATTATATTTTCAAGGGAACCTATGAAACCCTAGGTTTACTACCTTGAAAATCCATGGTCTTTTCTTGAATTTCTTTGCAGATTCTTACTCTCCTCCCTTAAATTCATGGAATTCACCCTTGGTTCCCCTCAAAATTCCAGCCCTCTAACATCTACAAACATGGGGTGAAATATAGAGAAGAAGGGGGGAGGAGTAGCGACTATGGGATGCAAAATTTACCTTGTTTTCTTGCTTTTTCTCACTTGAATCTTGTGTTCTTTGATCTCCTCTCTTCAAATCCGAATTTTCCCCTTAAATTCTCCTTTAAAACAGATCCATATACTTCATTATAATCATAGGAATTAAAGGAGATTGAAGAAGAAGAGGTTTGGAGGAGAAAGAGCATAAAAAATTACTAAATTTTCATACTTAGCTATAGTGGTATTTGCTCTCAAAATCTGGAGGCATTACCTATATGGTACTATAGTGGAGATTTATAGTGACCATAAGGGGCTAAAATACTTGTTTAACAAAATAAAATTGAATATAAGACATAAGAGATGTCATACCTTATTTTATAATACTTTTCCTACTACAATTACCTCATAAAACTTAGAGGAGTCAATGGAAACCTGAACTAATTAAAATTTTTCCTTTTAAAAACTTCCTTATACAATTTTACTATTCATTTGGTCATTCCTTGAATTTTGTCCAACCTTGAAAATACATAATTAATTATAGAAAAATCGTATGTGGTTAGTTTATGGCTCTACTTCAAGCTCTTTAAGCCCTTTACAAGGAGAAAATACTTACTTAGCGGAGCACATATAAATTCATATAAAGTTGCCCCTACAACCAACTGGACGATTTTACCCTTCATTTGTCATATTATTTTGCCTTTATATAAGCACAGGCATTTTTGCATCATAGGCACGCTAGTCATACTCTTTTTACTTCAGGGTTAGGTATATACATGGCTTTCCATTTCATACCTGAGTACCTTATAGTGTCATAATATAACTCATACACACAATAATCTAAAATATTTAATTACATGACAAAATGTGGTGCATAAAAGTAAGGTCTTCGATTTATATCTCTACATTCTTTGCTCTTACTTTACTTGAACTTGAACCTAGCATGAGTTATATTTGGGGTGAGATTATGAAATCTCAGTAGTAGTAAACCAATTTCATTCACAAGCAAGCATGTAAGTACATAACATAATGCCAATCAAGGTGCCACATACCATATAGGAATACAAGGAATTTCATATAAGGCCAAGCATGGTCTAAACATACATGTCTCATCTTATAGCATAAATAACAACTTGATACAGCATAACACTCATCATTATACAAACATACAAGCTTAAAAAAAGAGAGAGGAAAACTACTACCTTAGTAATCTGGCTCCTCAAGCTTTAGGACTCGAATCACTTGCTCTTAGAGTTTCTAAACAATTATCAGACCCTATAATCATAATGATAATTCACTACAATCAATATGTAGACCCAAAATCCTAAAGTAATATAGCCCTTTTTAAACTTAATGGGACCATTGGAATTGGAAAAATCTAACTTCTTCCCTTCCAATGCACTATAGCCGAATAGTATGCATTACTTGGCCAAAATTTAGGAATTTTATGCCATGAGTTTTGGGGGCTTTCTTATAGGTATTCCTAGCTAAAACCACCCTTTTGAATCTATTAGAAAGGATAAAATTATCAAATTCCAGCCCCAATAACACGTTTTGGTCATAACATAATCTAGCTCCGTTTTAGGATCAAAAGTGCGTTTCTTTGGTTCTAAAAATTCCATAGTCTTTTTCTTTATGTTTTAGGACTTGAAATTTAGTATAAATGACTTTAAGACATCAAGAAAACACCATAAAATTTTTTGAGAAAATTCGGACAGTATCTCCCCATGATTTCTATTTTCCCAAAAATTACAATCTTTGTGTTTTTCAAAGTCCCAGCACATAACAACAATAACTAAGCTCATATGGCCTTCATGTTCAACATATAAACTTCATTTCAAGACCTTCATATTCAACATATAAACTCAATTTCTAATGATCCATATGCTGTACAAAAGTGACTCATGGCTAGGATTTAACAAAACTAACTTAAAACATGTAATTTTCAAGTGCAAGGTGGAGAAAACTTACTCTTTAAGCTTAATCCTTGCTTCCTTTACTTTTTCTCACTCTAAAATACTTTCTCTTCCCACTTAGAGCAAAATTCCACCTTGAAGAAAAGATGAAGATGCAGCTGCCCTTTGGAGAAAATGGTTGGAGGATGAAAAAGATGAAGAAATTTGGTGAAGAATGGTGGTAATTTTGCTTGGTTTCACTTCTTCTTCCACTTTTTCTCCCTCTCTCTCTCTCTCTTCACAGTTTTCTTTCTTCCTCCCTTGTGTGTGCCATGAAAATGGTGGAATGGAGGTGAAGGAGATGAATTTAGATGAAGTTAAATAGTCATACTAAATTTAGACCCTTGGATCAACCTTTTCAAGATCAAATCTTAACCTTCCATTCCTTTTTCTTTTGATTTTCTAATTTCATAACTAAATATCTTCTTCCAAAAATTCTTGGCCACACACTTGGACACCTTTTCTTAGCCCTTAAGTCATGAATAGTAACCATGGTCAACTTCCTTAACTCAACCATGGTCAACTTTTAACTCAACCATAGTTAGTTTCTAACTTAACCATGGTTAATTCTTTAAAATAACTAAAATCATTTTCTCCTTTCTTTTTCATTTTAAATTTATATTTAGGTTTTTTCTTCTCTAAAACCATAATTATATCTTCTTTTCTCTTATTAGGCCTTTAGAATCAACTATTGGGCCTTACAACAGTCTAAAAATCGGTGTTCGGGCCCGATTAAGGTTTTACGGTACAATGCATACCTTTGGACTTTCTACAATTTATAAATATTGTTTCCTCTACTTTCTAGCCATACCAAGCCTCAAACATGGATCAGGGGCCCTCAACCTCAATCCTCATAAATTTTGGTTTCAATTAGATACCTGGGTCTATAGGTGTAATTTTCACCGTTCTGTATTATGATTGTGTTATAAAATTTTCATTTACTACAATTTAGTCCCTGAAACTCCTTCAAGGTTTCTTAGCCCTTTAGCTATTTTTATTTCTATAGTTATTACAACTTCTTTTTTCTATTTTACTCATAGCTATTGATCGGGCTAACCAGATCTAAGATCGGATCCCGCCCGGCCATCCGGACAACATGGCGTCATTGGACCCGTTTCATCAAACTGAGTTTAACCGTGGGTCACGGATTTATGAGATTCTTACTCGATTTTTTGATATTTGTGCCTAAAGCCACAAATAGAGGGTGAAACTAGGGTTCCCTGAACTTTCAGGCAATTTATACATTTTGCCCGACATATGACTTTTCTTTACATTTTAGTCCTTGACTCCTTCATACTTAACTTCGGAGGCTCTTCGGGACTTTTTTCTGATCCTTTTTTTTTCATCTATTTTAACCCTAATTTTAGGGCACCTCTGGCCTTGACTCATCATTATTTGCGGTCTAGAATATTATTCTAATTTTATTAGACCTCAATTTACTCTATTTGGGGGACTTCCTTTTGTATCCGGTGAATTTCGTATGTTAACGGAAAAATCATATGTTACGTTTCTCGCATTTCCTTATATTTTCTTGGATTTTCAGAAAATCGGATGTTACAAGAGATGGATGGAATTTCTAAAAGATTATAATTATACATTAAAATACCATTCAGGTAAGGCCAATATAATGGCCAATGCTTTGAGTAGAAAGTCCATACATACAGCTTTCATCATGATTAGGGAGTAGGAACTCATAGAAAAATTTAGTGATATGAACATCTCTTATCATATGCTGTTAGATAAATTATTATTGAGTGAGACTCGAATAAAAATTGATTTGAGAAGCCAAATCCTAGATGCCTAGAGGGAGGATGCCTTTTTGATTCATGTTAAGGGCGATATTTCCTAGGGTAGAACTTCAAAGTTCAGAGTGTTTGAGGATAGTATGGTAGTATATCAGGATAAAATTTTTATTAAAAAAAAACTCAATTTAGAGAAAAGATTTTAAAAGAAGCACATAAGAGTAAGTATATTATCCATCCAAGTGTCACTAGAATGTACCAGGACTTGAAAAGATTATTCTAGTTGGTAGGTATGAAAATAGATATAGCCAATTATGTGGCAACATGTTTATTGTACCAAAGGTTCAAGATAGAGCACCAGAGGCCAGTTGGGTTATTATAACCTTTAGATATCTCTAATGGAAGTGGAATAGTATAATTATGAATTTTATTATAGGGATACCCAGGACATCCTTTAGACATGATGCTATTTGGGTAATAGGAGATAGATTGATGAAGTTTCCACACTTTTTACTGATCAGGGCTACACATACCTCAGATAAATTAGCCCAATTATACATAAAAGAGATAATAAGACTTCATGGAGTACCTAATAACATAGTATTTGATAGAGGCCCTAGGTTTATATCAAACTTTTGGAGGTCATTATAAGCAGCTTAAGGGACCAAACTGAGATTTAGAACTACATATCACCCCTAGACAGTAGTCAAATTGAAAGGACCATCCAGACCTTAGAAGATATGTTAGGGGCATGCGTATTAGAAATTGGGATGTGTACTTATCCTTAGTTGAGTTTGCTTATAATAATAGTTATCATTCTAGTATATAGATGGCCCTATATGGGCATTGTATAGAAGAAAGTGTAGGTTGCCTTTGTGTTAGGTTGAGCTAGGTGAGAGGAGTTTGATAGCACCTGAGATAGTAGACCAAACTACTAGATAGATAAAACTTATTAGAAAGAAACTCCTTACAACATATAGTAGGTAAAAGAGAAGGAGGCCGTTAGAGTTTGAGACTGGAGACTTTGTATTCATTTGGGTATCTCCAGTTGTTGGTGTGAGTCAATCTATTAAGGCGAGAAAGCTTAGTCCTAGGTACATTGGTCTATTTAAGATTCTTGAAAGAATTGAACCCATTGCTTACCGTGTAGCCTTACTTCCTAACCTAGCCCAAATCCATAATGTGTTGCATATCTCCCAGCTTAAAAAATACTTGCCAGACCCCTCACATATAATAGAATATGAACATATTCAATTATAGGATAACCTTTCCTATGTGATAATACCAAAGAAAATTATTGATACTAAGATCAAATAGTTGAGGAACAAGAACATTCCTTTGGTGAAAATGGTATGGAAGGGCTTGTCTTTTGATAAGGCAACCTAGAAACTTAAGGATGATATGAGGAAGTAGAATCCACAGCTATTTAACTAAGGTATGTTACCAAATTTTGAGCACAAAATTTTTTTAGGAGGGTGAAATGTAATAATTGATTTTTTAGAAACTAAATTGACATCAATATGATGATATAAGAGGATCCTAAAGCAAAGCAAATTAAGGTTAATTAAGAATATGATATTAATTAGAACATCTAAAGAAGTGGTTAAGAAATTAAGGATAGCACAAAATTAGAGTCAAAATGGCTAAACAAAGTGAATTGAAACCCAGTGGCAAATCGTAATTTCGAGCAACCTTTTGAAAACTTGAAGGAGGGATCTTTAACTAATAAAATTGAGCTTACTAAGGTTTTTAGAGGCCCAGAAACCCATAGGAACTATCGGAATGGTTAAAATGCTTTTGTTATACAATTTAGGTTGTCGATTGACCTAAATTTTGACTGGATAGTTCAGTAAGATATTAACTTTTATTAATTTAAAACTAAAGGCTTTTAATGAACTAGATGACTTATATTTTATGATGGAAAAGATGGTTCTAAAAAAAGAATTAAAATAAGCTTAAACAAAGAAGTCAAAGTGCAGGGGACATAAATGAAATTTTTGTAAAAGTCATAAACACCTCCCTTCTTCCCTTTAAGCACGCCACCCTCACTCCCTCATCCTAACCAACTTAATTTTGTTATGAAATAGAACTAGACTAGCACCTCAACATGGGAGAAGAGAAGGAGAAAAAGGGGGGAAACCAAGGCTTTTTACCTATGTAAACATGGAGAATTTGCTACTCTTGCCTTTGCAAATGTTCTTCTCTTTTTCCTTTCTCTTTCTATGGTTTTAGAATTTTAAATGGTGAAAGTTTATGGCTGGTTCAATAGAAGGAAGGAGGAATTTAGAGGAAACTTTAGTAACACAAAAACCATCATATGGCAAGGAATTGATTAAGATATGGTTTCCTGTGTAAAATTTGTTTTCCTTGGTTCTTTCATGCCTTCCTTGTTTCGGCTAGACCAAGAGCAATTTAGAGGAAGCTTGTTTTTGGCTTAAATTTGATAGGAAATGAGATTTTGAAACATGAGGATTAATATGGAACCAAAAGAATTAAATAGGAAGCTATAGGTTACAAGAATTAAAACCTAGGGTTTGCATTGCACCATAGGAAGTATGAGACTTTAGAATGATATTTTAACCTATGTAAGTATAATTGAGCTAAAAAGAGGTCAAGGAAGCTTCATAGATACAATTTTCAAAAAGAATTAGATAAAAACTTCAAGATTGGCCATTGATGAGCACGTCTTGGCCGAGAAGGAAAAATGGTATCTAGGAAGAATTTTATTTGATTCTAAGGTTAGAAATGATATAGAAATGAATTATAAACACTAAAGGAACTATTGGTTTAAATTTAGAAACCTTATTTTGAAAGGTGAAAGTTTAGGGTTTGTTATGCATAAAGAAGTAACTTGATGTTAAGCTCCTTGAATTAAATTTGTGATGATTTTAATGAGTTTAAATGGAGTCATATAACTTATATTAGGTGAGAAATTGGAGCCAAGGTATTGAATTATATAGGTTGCTTCATTATGCATTTAATGGAGCCATATAAGAACACAAAGCCTTAATTAGTTATATAAGACTTATGAGTCCAAATGTGGTTCCGTTATATGAGTCTAAATGTGGTTCCATTGATGATTTTATGCCTCATTTGGTGTGTTTAGACCAAGAAAGTGAAGTTCCTTTCAAGTGTAGGTGTGAAGTTGTCACATCATCACATACTATAGGCTATAACTGATTACATCAGAAAACCTTATACTTACTGTTAGAAAAACTTGTTAATAAGGTCTCAGATTTCACATTGTAAAATACAAGATTTTGTTAACAAGATCCTCGACCTTGTTGATAAAATATTATCTCAGCTATTATATTAACAAGGTTTAATGCCCCTTATCCTCTACAACTTATCTAACCAACTCACATATTAATTATGCAGTTTCAAGCAAAAATTCACATCCTTTTATAGCTTTCAACACCTAAATTGGGCCACTTATAGGTCAATTTGTGCTATAGGGGTCCAAACTTCATTCTTTCTTTTCCTTAATTCATTTTTATCATAAACAAGTTTGTTCATATGCATTTTAACATGTTTAGCTCATAGAACCCCTTAGAAAGATCAAAAACCCGAAATGGCAGCATGCATAAAACTTCTGCACTAGATTTGAAAATTCATAACTTAAGTTATACAAGTCCAAATCATAAAAACTTGGTGTCTATAGAAATATTAGGATGTAAAATACATGCTATAAAAATTTCAGACAAAATTGAGTTCATTTACCTTACCAAATATAATAGAACAATAACTCTGGTAGAAATGGAGGGCATATGATAGACCTAAACTTTAAAATTGGATATCTTGAGTTACACAACTTCAAATTAGGTAATCTCAGTGGCCATGAAAAGATTATAATATAACCTATATACCTATAAAATCTCATGAGTAGTTGAGCTCATTTGTCTTAAGAAAAACATGGCATATCAGATACTATTACAGTATTAGAACATCATTAGACCCTCAACTTCAGAAATTCATAACTTCCTCTATACAACTCCTTTTTATACAAATTCAGTGGCCTTAGAAAGCTTGTAATGCCATGCCTATAAAATCTTATGGGCATTGGATTCATTTGGCCTTTCAAATCCTACCATATGAATAGCACCAGGGACTATTCTACATAATTTCTAGAATTTTGGAAATTAGTGGAATATTTTGTGGATTTCTAAAAGTTATGGTTTCTAATTTATTAGAAAACTCTCTTAAGTATCTATATGCATGCCAAATCTTTAGACTCTAACTAAGTCATTTAGGCCACTTTGGATATAGAGGTTGTTTAAGGCCTTTTTATATCTAACCTTGGTATCCTTTTGGGTCATTTGGCATCCAAATGGAATTCTTCCACTTGAAGTAAGTTTAAATCATCCTAAATGACATTCTAACTATTCCATATCATTCCAAAAGACTTGGATCAAAATTTGACTCTTTGGCACCTAACTAGCACATGCTTTCTAATGACATTCTATACATCATCTTAGCCATTCATTGCTAAATCATATATTCACCTAACTAACATACATGTTCTCATACTTAAATACTTGGTTCCATTCTTAAACATCATTAAATACATAAGTAACTATCATCCATACATAATGGTCAAGTCATACATACACATTTGCCAAAAGTTAGACATTTACATTACAAGTTTCATAATACATTATCAATGCCATTCTTAATACAAAAATTACATTTTAGCATATATAGTGCTTCTAACACATAACTCCCAATATCTAATCTTTTCATCTTCCTTGATTTGGCTTGATAATCCTGAAATGGTTAGTGGGAGTATGGAAGTGAGATTCGGGGAGAATTTCAGTAGCAAAATCTCATCTAGTTCAATGCACACAAGAATGCTATATGTGAATGCAATGTATGTGGTGCAAGAATGCTATGCACATGCATCATGTAAATCATATGCATCATATAACATGTAAACCCATTCATTTCTAACCATTCAACATCATAAAACTAATTGGGCTTTACCAATCTCAATCCCAGGCCAAGGAAAAGCTACTACACTCAATTCCATGCCTTAGGAAACTAGGAGCCATCACATAAACTTTTCATAAACATAAGGTACTTATAAAGCTCATATGAAAACATAATGGATCATACTTCATGAAAGCATCAAGCAATTACACACACAAGTATATCAACTTATTCAAGCACTCGATTGTATGCAATAAGTGGAGAGAAAGCTACCTTGTGGAGTTAAGAGCCTCAAGCTACCATTAACTCTTCAATCATTCTCTTTTTTATGATCTTTTTCCATATCCTTCTTAGACTCATACATACCCAAAATGAGTTTGCATTGGCTCAGCCCAAACTACATCAATTACAATACAAAGTACCCATTAATATATGTTCTAACTCATATTGCTACCATATAAAGTTAGTAAAACTCAAAAGGGCATTTAAACTACTTTATTCCTCCCTAAGTAGTAATTCTTAGATTTCACTTTCTAGGCTCTTAAACCTCACTTGTTATGAGACACATAACTCTAGTGGAACTCATTGGAACCATCATATACATGATTACACAAGCTTAATGCCACTTGCTCCTTTAGGCCCTTTATGTACTTTAAAAATTCACTTTTCAAAATAAGGCTTTTGAATTTAATTCAATAGTTCCATTAATGCTTATTTATCATAATTGGGCTTCTTAAAACCTTAGAATCCATTAGAGCACTTTATAGCTGCTCCAACCATGCTTGGCCAAACCCATGCCATATAAAGGGGCTAAGGGAGTTTTGCTTATTTTCTTGGGCTTTCTTAATTTTAACTTCATTTCCATGACATAATTAACTTATAATAATCATATAAAACTTGTTTGGGTGGCCTTAACAACACAATTCTATGATCGTATCTCAAATTCTCAACTTAAGCTACATATATGGCTAAAATTCAAGAATACATATCCATGGAAATTATCATCATTCTAACTCAATTTCCATCTCTAAAATACTTCATTAAGCCCTTAATAGCCTCAATTTTAGTAACAATTCTTCTCTCTTATACTATTTCTCTTTGACTAGCCCATGCACATACAAGATCACCCAATGCGCAAATCTAACCATTTTAATTTAACCTATAAGAAATAATGTTTAAAACACCCATTTATGCTTTTAAATCATTCAAACAACCATATCATATGTTTTCAGCACAACCATGGACGAAACTTAGCGCTTTAGGGTTCAACAAAAAATCAAAAATCTTGTAATAAGATGCACATGCGTGTAAAGAGCTCTTTACCTTGAAAATTTTTCTTCAAAGGAGCATCCCCAAAATATGAACTTTAGCCTTAGGTCAGCCATGAAAATAAGGAATATCGAGATAAAATTTACATCAAAATGAAACTCTTGTGAAAGGAATAATTTTGCTACCTAGGAGGAAGTGAAAAGAGGAAAAAATCCTTACCAAAATGCAAGCTTTTTGTTTCTATCTCTTAAGCATCCATGGCTACATTTTTCTCCAAATTTTTCTCTCTCTCCTTTCACTAGTCAGGTCTGGTTTAAAGGGGAGAGAAAGAGAAAAAGCTGACTTGATTATATAAATAGTAAAGGAAGACTTTTATAACAATTCTCGAAATACCGATTACATCCCTTCATTTTCGTTCCTTTGTTTAAGCTTGTTTTACATCCTTTTTAAGAACCATCTTTTTCATACAAAAATTTAGGTCCTCTAGTTTATTAAAAACATTTTCTTCCAATTTTATGGAGTTCAGAATTATTCCGAATCATCCAATCAAAGTTTCAATTAACTCTTTGTCGAAATTGCACATCGAAAGGCTTTTTAACCATTTTGATGGTTCTTATGATTTTCAGAGGCCTTGAGAATCCTAGTGGACTCAATTTTATTATTTAAAAATCTTTTCTTTAAATTTTCAAAAATTTATCAAAAATTACGGTTTCTGCCACTGTATGACATTTTTTATTGTCTAATCACTTCAGCTCCAATCCTGGGCCACCTCTTGATTTTTAATTGATCTAGCCTTATATTGCCTTATTTCATTTCATTTTGGGGGGTTTCCTTTTGTAATCTCATTGGTTTCGGTCCAGTTCTAAAGAAACTGGATATTATAGAGGCCGAGAGGGTGAATCAAAAGGCTAAAGAAAATTTTTGTGCTTCTTTTGAGTGAAGGTAACTCTTCATCCATTCTTGTATGCTTATCTTGATTGCTTGAATGTTTGTGTGTGTATGGATTGTAAGTTGTTCTTGTTATATTGGCTTGATGATTTTATGCAAATGTATGATATTAGAATGCATTTGAAATTGAAATGGCTCTTATGAGTGAGGTTATGCCAAAAGTCCCTTGAATTAGGTGAGGTGAAGCCAAAAGTCCCTAAATATGGGTGAGACAAGGCCAAAAGTCTCAAATGTAAGTGAGGCTAAGTCAAAAGTCCTTAAAAGTGGGTGAAGCCAAACCAAAAGTCCCAAATGAGGGGGTGGGGTTAGACCAAAAGTTCTTAGATCTTGTTTTAACCTTGATGGATCCATGTGATTATATATATATATATATATATATATATGATTATGCTTGATATTTGGATGTTTATTATGCATACTTGGGTTTTCTTTGACATGAAAGTATGTTATATAAGTGTGCTTGAAAGGTGAATGAACTATTGGGATTAATAGAATCTTACTCTTCTTCCTATTATTTCTAACCATGTATAGGGATTCCTTAAGGAAGCAAAAATGCATACCATGAGATGATATACTTTGAAACTAGTTTAGGTTTTTGTATATTTTGTTGTACATAAGAGGATGTATATGATTATTTTGTGATGTAACCATTTCCACAAATGTAAAAGTATGGGATTATGATGTACGTGTTATTTTTGAATGTAAATATGAAATTTATGCAAAATGACCATGTGAATGCCATGAAATGCATGTAATGCCAAGTGGAAGAGTGAAATTGAGTTGCATGATGTTTGGGACATGAAAAACCAGTCATATATGTTGTGTTTTACATTTGAAATGTGCCCAAGTGGTCGCATAAACTAAAATGGTCCATTGTGACCTATTTGGACCCAAACTTGCACCATATTGAGCCATCTTGTGCACCTGAACCAAAAGTAAGTCTAATAAGCAATTTTTTTATCAAATTTGATACATATTTAAAGTTTTTCACAAAGTCAAAGAATACAATTTTTAGAGCTTTATAAAATTTATTATGAATTTTCAAAATTGGTTGAAAATTGCAGAAAATTCTATACATTGTTGATATGGTTAGATTTATATTTTCTTGTATTTGAATGGTCAAATGAACTCTAATACTTATGAAATTTTACTAGAATATAGTTGGCATTATAAGCTATCTATAGCCATTGAGATGTAAAACAGAGCTGTGTAGCCAAAGATATGCATGTTCAAAATTATGGTTCTAGTTTATGTTTGAATACTGTAGCAGTTATAGTTTCACTGGATTTTCGTGGCCCAAATGAATTTTTTTCCACTTAAAATTTTTGCAGCATATAGGTCATATCCTGAGCTTTCCATAGATACTTAATTTGCATAAATCAAAATTTGTTAGCTCAAGATATGATTTTTCAAAGTTAAGGTGTAATATGTGAAAATGTGTAGTTATGGTATTTTGAAGTATATGCCTCAAGATCCAAAATTTATGATTTTCTTATGATGTTCCATGCTAAAGAAACTTTGTTAATATGAGCCTTGGGATTTCTACGCTAAAGTTATGTAATTATTCCTATTTGGAGAAATTAGGCCTTTAATGTCGGTATTATTTGCTGCTAAAAGTGTTAAAGATAAGAAATTGATACTATAAGCATGAGATGATATAAAATATGTGCTTATTCTTTGACAACATGACAACAATTGAGTAGGTGAGGTGTTTAAATTCAATGTATATAAAACATTGCTCAACACAGCAGAACCAACAATAATTAAATCAAAGTAGATGATAATTTCTCCATTTCTTTGTTAAAAAAGCAATAGCCATAGTTCAAAATGGAGGTGAGAACCAAAATAATTCTCAAAGGGGTTACATAGATAGGGTTGTCATTCCAATACATGTCTAGAAGACAAACATAAACCTGAAAGGTAGAACTAGAACCCAAGCACAAAAAACAAGACAAAATTTTAACAGCTTGATTCAAAACAAGCTAAAGATAGACGAACAAATACATCAGTCCATTATCTAATGACCCAACTAATTGTAAAAATTCCACTTGTTTTACCAATTCAACTTCTTTGGTCGTAAATTGTAATCATGTTTGCCACTTTTCTATCTAATATCCCTTCATAGATTAGGACTTGGGCTTCTAACCCCAATAAAATTTGCATTTGACTTGTTGCTAGATCCAAGAGTCAAATAATTCACAATAGAAGTAGAGATATTTCCCTTTTCATGACTCTTTTTCCTGAGAAACAATGGCAATATGCTTATAAATAGTCCATTTAACTTAATGGGTGCAACAAAATCTTCAGTACTTATGACTTGGATGGGATAGATTCTAGAATGTGCCAAACAAGAAAACTGTCTCTTAAATCAAGACTAAAATTCTTAAGCTTGTTTTAGTAATACACAAGTTTCAACATGTGTTCTTTAAACACCAAGGCCAAACATGACATTATAGTGAGTGTTTTTTCTAACAAGGAGAGGTAATGGCCCTTCTGTGTCTTATCAAATATCTTAAACATTCTTCTCAACAGCCTCAAGTATTCCACTATGGTTTCCTTTTCAAATCCATTGCCTAATGGTCTTCACAGTAGTGTACTTCATGACCATTAAGCACACTTTGTTAGAGTTGTACCATATTTATGAAAGGCTTTCTTAATGACAGTAGAATTGGTATTATGTGTAGCAGATGCATCCACCCTCGAGGCTAAGACCAATTATGCAATTTCCATCTACAAATCTAGGGACTTTTTTCAGTCATCATAACTAGTCTCATTAAGAGTTTCACAAATGAAAATTGCATAGACATAGAAGCTAGAATAAGAACATCATAAAGAAACATGAATTATGCATGTAACAATCATTAATAAGAGTTTCTTTCAATATCCTACTAATTCAATTACATATACAAATCTGTTGTTTAATATGATTTGTTTACAGGTCTTAGATCACAATAAACTAAGAAAACTTAATCATACATCAATTTAACACTTTTGGCACTAATAGGGTAAGACATCAATTTAAAATACCAAAGTAAAAACATATTATATCAATAATGCTACATCATCAGGACATATTCATAGTCAATGTAATTCACTTAGAGATAATCATGCAACAAAAATAAACAAAGATATTCTAATATATATACATATTATTGAGAAGAATATATGAATAAAATCTACCAAAACACCTTTATGATTGGTCCTATGATAGGTGAGCATTTAATCACAAAGTGTCAAACATCTATAGACAATTTTCATAATCAAATTTATAGACTTCCACACAAAAATTAGGTTCAAATCCAATTTTAGCATAATAAAGGATATAAAAGTAAATAAATCATCAAAAATATATTTGAACACATCAGAATGTATCATCTCTGAGAGTATGCAATATATGTTGTACAAAAGTATATGTAAATTATGCATAAAAATTGTCAACCAAAAATTTGAAGAGTATATGGCTCAAAGTTAGTGTGAAATATTACAAAAATTAATACAAAAATTAAGAAAATTATATTTTTAGGAATCTAAAAATTTGGAAAAAAAAAACCATTAATTAGAGGATAGAAAAAGGAAGCCTTTGCACTAAGTTGGGTTAGAGAGGCCTAACCAATAGGCCACACACGCCCCTATGCATCAGAGGGTATGTATGGATATTTGTAGCTTCAAGCTTCAATAATGGTGGATTTCCACCATTGTTGCTCTATCTAAGCTGAGAAACTTGCATTTTGAAATGGTTTTGTCCTTCTAAAACTCTTTAAAAGTAATGAAAACAATGATGTATGCAATCAAAGTTGAGAAAAATCAATTTGTCAAGAGAAATCAAACAACCTTAAAATTGTGCCATAAGACAAATTTCTTCAATTTTCCATAAATCTAACTAAACTTTCCAATTAAATAAGTTTAATAGCATTACAAACTCAAGAATAATAGTTTACATACACTAAATTGAATTTAAAACACTGCATTTTGGTCACAGATTCAAGAACAAGAAAGGTGTAGATGCAAAAGTTAATGTAAGGATTTCTTTTTGTACAAATTGATTCACAAGACATGCAAATTATTAGATTAAAGCCTGCAACAAGAGGAACAAAGCCCCTAATGTTTCACACACAAAATGAATGAATTTGATATCAAGTTTGTGTAATTTGATATGGAATTTCGATATAGGACAACAAATTTGGGCTTTGATACCAATTACTAGAAATAAGTGAGAGATAAGTTTAGATTATGCTAGTCACAATGCAGTAATCCATTGTTGAACTAAAATCCTCAATTAGGTAGATTGTAATAGAAAGAGAGTAAAGAATAGAAACAACTCATGAAACCTTAAAGAGGTCAAGAAATGGAAGGATACCAAATGACAAACCCTAATTAATATAAATAGGATTACTAGTTTTAAATGGGTTATGAATAGGAGCTTGTTCCCTAATGGGCATATGAATAGCCTAATCAATTATAAGCTATCCCTAACATATAAACCTAATCTATTTAGACAATATCGAACACAATTAATTATTTTATATTATTAAAATATATCTTTTAATTAGTGCAATAATTAATTAGTGCTAATCCATTGTTAATTTAATATTCCAATAATATGTGACCTAAACAAAAGAATACTGTTATATAAACTTTCATACACCTAAAAGATTAAAATGTTTGTATACCAAACAACACTTAAGATTTTAAATTGCAATTTATGAGGGTTAATTTTCTTGAGTTTTCTCAAATTATCTTTTGATCACCCTAATCACAATTAGGACTACACGCAACTGGAAAGCAAATCTCTTAGTCTTGATCTTAATTACTTCATGGAATCAATGCGGTGTTGAAAAAAATGCCTCACAATTTACAATTATGATTTTGTCCATGTTTGCAGGGATACTAAATCTCTAATTACAGTTTTTGGTCTTCACTTCTATCACATTTTAACATTGGCCAAGTCTTATATCTTACACCGTTCCTTATTTTCAATGTAGCAACATGTTTCTTTTTGTTCAAAATTTTAATTAATTTATGGATTAATATTAATTAATTACTAGGCTAGTAACATATTATATTTTGATAATATCAAATAATTAAATTTAATTAAGGTATGGATTGGGTTTTTAAATGTCATGGGTAGCATGTAATAAGCTAGATTATCCATAAGCTAATTTCAGAAATAGGCCCTAATTTATAGCCCATTTGTACTAGTGATCCTACTAGTGAGGGTTCATTGGTTAACCCACTTTTTCAATAAACAATTTAGTTTTTATTACACCATAATATATCTCATATTCTTAATACACATATATCCACTTGTAGCACAATTGAATACAACTAGACTTTTAGTAACAGAAATTCAACACTAATTACATCAAATGGATCCATAATATTCAAAATGGAATTTTATCATGCCATCTCATAAATTCGTACTCAAGTGTTTTGTTTCAACCAAATTAACATGTATATATTCTTATTCTCCTAAAGGAAACCATTTGCTCATATAGGCCATAAAACACATACTAGAGTTCAAATATGAAAAATTTATAACTTGAGTTATATAATTCTAATTGAGGCAAACTAGGTTGCATTTTGAAGTTTATGATGTAAACTTTCTACTCTAAAATTTCAAGTCAAATTGAATTCATCTGGTCCCTCAAAGAACATAAAAACTAGATATAAACTAGATGAATAGTATCAATGCCATGATAGCTTTTCGAGGCCAATTTTGAAAATTTGTCAAATATTCTATAGAGATCCAAAAATTACAAACTTTAGCTTTATAGAAAGCTTTGAATGTTTTCTAAATGCTCACTAAATTTCAACCCCAAATTTGGTTATTAAGGCTATCAAGGATATGGGGACATTTTACGACTCAAAGGTCAAAATTTTAGTTTCAAAATGTACCAAATGGGCTTTAACATAAATCTCTTACCATGTGCAAATTTCAATCCATACATGTATCATATATAAATGATTCATCACATGAAGTTGGCCTTGCATTAAAAGTTCACTATCCCACATGGAAGTATGCATGTAAACCTCATGGAATTCCATATGCTAAATCATGTTCCATTGTCTCATACACATTTCTATTGGTCACAAATTCATAGTCCAGCATTCTTACACATGTTTTCATTATATTATATCAAAATATAGGTTTATATAATCATATATACAATATCATATCCGAGGCCAAATCTGTTGGCATAGTAGACTTTTTCTAAGTATTTTGTTCTTCCTTGTCCTTGCTTTGCATATGGTCATGGTTAGTGGAGACAAAAAAAATGAGATTTAAAGAATCTCAATAGCTAAACCAACATTCAAATACATATGTAGTTCACTCAAACACATGAAAGCAAGCAAGCAAGCATGCATGTTATGCAATCATAGCTAATCTATACATAAAAGAGCAAATCCATGCTCTAGGAGTTTCTTTGGCTAAAGCAAGAGGGAATCCATACCCTCAAGGGACTTTTGGCCTAAGGTAGAGCAAATCCCTACTTACCTCCCTAGTCTCACCTAACAAAGAGCCATCCCTCTCACAAATCCAACTAGGTCTTATGCAATTGCATATTCTACTTAAATAATGAACAAGCCAACTAATTGTAAATAACACATACAAGCAACCAAAGACTCAAGTAAACCAACGATATTTATAAGAATAAAGGAAAAGCTACCTTATCAAGCAAACTCAATCATTTCCCTTGTTCTCCTTCTCTTGATCCTATGGCCTCATACATACACAGTGATATGGTTCCACTTGTTTGGCCTAGGCACATCAATTAAGTTATAAAACAACTAATTAAAATATATTCAATCCCACTCTAGCAATACATATTTATATTAGGACTTAAAGTATGATTTAGATTACTTTTGGTGTGCCAAAATGACTCATTCCATATGCCAAATTTTATGTAGCAATTTTATCATTCATCTATCTCAAATTTACTCACTTTTCATAGCTGAAACAAGTCCAAAAGCTTGGTCATATCACTTATTCCATTCCTAAGGCATATTAGGATTTTTATGGAACCAAATTTGTAACATCATCAAATCTCATTCTTTTTCTCAAATTAGTAGTTCATATAGCCTTTATATTACTCATTTAGGCCTCTTAAACCATAAGACTGAATTGAAAAAGAATTCCCTAGGTATCATTTCTTTCTCTTGGCCAAGAACAACCCTAAATAGCCCTATCTTGGAATTTTATTTGTTTCATGGGGAATTTGATAATTTTGGGGTATCTATAAATCATTTCTAGTTCAATTATGGTATTATAGGAATTAACTAACTCTTCTAGGATTTTGAATTTCTCAAGGGCAAATCTAAACCCTAGGTGAAGCTATATACATTTCTTTTAATTTCTAATCAAAACCCCTTTACATATTCCTACTCTTCATCCTTCTAAACCCTAGATAACACTAAGTTTTCATCAAATACATACTCCTTCCACTCATTCTCTCTTGGCCAAAATTACACATGGCTAGAGTTTCAAAACTACAAAATTTTCCTAGCTTAAATTATACCTTACTTTGATGAGCCTTTGATGGAGATTCTTTTAGTATAATTGGTTTTTTCAATGGAGCTTTCTCATTGAAGATACTAGCCATAAAATTTACATTTTTTAGAAATCAAACCCACCATGAGAGAGAGCATAAGGAGTGGAAGAAGTTTCATAACTATGGCATTGCAAAATTTGGCACATATCCTTACATATTTTGGCTTTCTTTTCCTTCTCTCTCCTCCCTCTCTTCATATCACCATGAAAGAGTTCTAAATTTTTCTAGGTTGGTTATAGGAGAAAGAAAGGTGAGGCATGACATATATATATATATATATTAGGGTTTTATAACATTTTCAAAAATGTTGATTTTGCCCTTAAACTTTAATTCTTTTGTTTGAGTTCATTTCTTTAGTATATTTAGAAATTGATAGCTTTAGACTAAATCTTAGACTTTTTTCTTCATTAAAAATATCTGCCTAGAAGTTATAAGGATTTAAAATAGTCTAAAAATATCTGATTAAAATTATTCCTACTTAAGGCCTTAAATTATACATCGTTAGGGATTTAGCTAGACTAACCTTATTTAGTTAATCTACTAACATTATTTCATAATATTATGGTAGGGATATTCATTTCTTAAGTCAATTCTTATGTTTTCTAAATCCTTAATTTTTCTGTTAGTTAGGTTTGAATTGATTTTTTTAGTCTTGACTAGCTCTTTCTCTCTTTATGACTCCTTTCTAATTACTTTTTTCATTCTTTAGAGACTATATTAGCTTACAAAATATAGAATATTATAGTTTTCATTAGGGTTTTATGAGTTGTAGCTCTTTCCTCTTTGTCTCATGTGATTATTTTCAATTGAAGTATTCAAGAAATGGATCCCAATCTAATACTAAGTTTCATCAAAATTGATCTCCTATAATTGTTTAGCAATTGGTATCAAAGTTTCCTTTGATTTGACAGTTTGACATGTGAATTTTCTTGTATATAGTTTATTTTCTTATCTCAGATCTTGCTTTCTTTGTTAAAGGCTTAACTAATTGTTATCTGGGATTTGGTTTTCCTTGTTAAAGGCTTGATCTAATTCTTATATAGGATTTGGTTATCCTTATTAAAATTTTAATTTGATTATTTACTTGCTTTATAATTTTACTATGCACAACGTTTAAAAAAAAACTAAGAACATGAACCCTCTTAAATCTTTGTTAAATCTATGGTTTTGATTTGATTTTGGGCTACAAGCTATTGTTCGCATGTTTATAATGCCATTACACTCCTTAAATGCAGGGACTTGGTGGGTTTGTGATAAATCAAAGGAAGAAATTTTTTAAGGCATGTTTTGGGGCTTTTGGGTTTCTTTGCCAAAACTAAATTTTTCCTTCAATTTATTGCTAATTCTTGTTTAGAATAGCCTCTAATGTATTCTGAGGTCATATGACCATGCTAAAATGCATATTTGGGAGCTCATTTCAAGCTCTCTTATAAAAAATGTGCCATTGCTATGTGAAGCATAGCTTGAAAATGCTAAAGCATCTTAAAGCAAGGTCCACACGCACTACTTGGTGAATAGGGTGCATGCACCCATGAGTTGGGCCTATTTTTGCCCAAATTTTTGGTCACATATATTATTTTTCCTCCCACATTTAATGGTGATTTTCCCTTATTTTTTTGCACAGATAGAGATATTAGTTTTCTAACTTTCAAAATATTTTACACTTTATTTGGGCTGCCTCTGTAATGTCCCACATCGAGTAGGAGACCCTGGGGCTAAGGCCTTATAAGTGGGAGTGAAGCTCTCTCCACTGACTACGCGTTTTCCTAAGGGAGGAACAAAATCCCACCATGTGGGAAATGAGAGTACCATGGGGTGTCGTAAAGGGGATAATATTGTCGGAGGCTCTGTGGGGCAGTGGTATCAAAGCCGGCCTAGCCACATGTGCAACCCACTGCCCCACAGAGCCTCCGACGATATTGTCCCAGTTACGACACCCCTTGGTACTCTCATTTCCCACGTGGTGGGGTTTTATTCCTCCCTTAGGAAAATGCGTCATCGGAGGGGAGAGCTTCGCTTCCACTTATAAGGCCTTAGCCCCAAGGTCTCCTACCCGATATGAGACATTACATTCCACCCCCCTTGGGCCCAACCTGTCCTCGGGTTGCACATGTGGCTAGGCCAGCTTTGATATCACTGCCCCATAGAGCCTCCGACGATATTGTCCCTGTTACGACACCCCGTGGTACTCTCATTTCCTATGTGGTGGGGTTTTATTCCTCCCTTAGGAAAATGCGTCGTTGGCGGGGAGAGCTTCGCTCCCACTTATAAGGCTTTAGCCCCAGGGTCTCCTACCCGATGTGGGACATTACATTCCACCCCCCTTGGGGCCAACTCGTCCTCAGGTTGCACATGCGGCTAGGCTGGCTCTGATACTACTGGCTCACAGAGCCTCTGATAATATTGTCCCCGTTATGACACCCCGTGGTACTCTCATTTCCCACATGGTGGGGTTTTGTTCCTCCCTTAGGAAAACGCGTCATCGGTGGGGAGAGCTTCGCTCCCACTTATAAGGCCTTAGCCCCAGGGTCTCTTACCCAATGT
This sequence comes from Erythrophleum ivorense, assembly GCA_026724425.1. NCBI lineage: Eukaryota > Viridiplantae > Streptophyta > Magnoliopsida > Fabales > Fabaceae > Erythrophleum > Erythrophleum ivorense. Next base: position 1,737,766 of record JAIUCV010000033.1, on the reverse strand, counting down.
GGGATATTACATTCCACCCCTCTTGGGGCCAACTCGTCCTCGGGTTGCACATGCGGCTAGGCCGGCTCTAATACCATTGCCCCACAGAGCCTTCGACGATATTGTCCCAGTTACGACACCCCGTGGTACTCTCATTTCCCGCGTGGTGGGGTTTTGTTCCTCCTTTAGGAAAACGCATCGTCGATTGGGAGAGCTTCGCTCCCACTTATAAAGCCTTAGCCCCAGAGTTTCCTACCCGATGTGGGACATTACAAATGGCACAATTCTAATAGAGTTTACTTCATGGTTATGAAGTTAACAATTGACAAAACTGTTAGACCAGGGGTTCCTAAATGGGAAACTACAACGGAATTCTTGAAGGCTATTAGGGAGAGATTTAATAGATTTGATAAAGCTCAAAAAGGCCATTACCTCTCTTTACCAAATAACACTCGCTATGATAAAGTGCCTAGGGTCAAAAAACACATCATGAAGCTTGCCAATTACAATAACAAGCTTATGTCCTTTTATCTTTATATAGGAGATAGCTTTGTTGTCTAGTGCATTCTAGACTCTCTCTCGCCAATGTTTTATAGTACTAAAGACTTGTATGATACTCAATAAGGTGAGTGGATGATTGTAATATTCTATATTTTGTAAACTAAATAGCCTCTAAAGAATGGAAAGAAATAATTAAAAAAAAAGGGTCATAGGGAAAGGAAAAGTTAGTTAGGACTAAAAGAATTGATTTGGGCCTAACTAATGGGAAAAATTAGGAATTTAGAAAACATAAAAATTAACCTTGACAAATAAATATTCCTCATCATAATATTATGAAATAAAGTTAGTAGAGTAATTAGATAATGTTAGTTTGATTAAATCCATGACAGTGTATGATTTAAGGCCTTGGGTAGTGATAACTTTAACTAGACTTTTTTGGATTGCTTTAAGTCCTTGTAACCTTTTAGTAGATATTTTTTAATGAAAAAGATAGCAAAAAATGTTGTGTGGAGTTATAGGTTTCTAAAAATATTGAGAAATGAGGTCAAATGGTGAAATTAAAATGTAAAGGCAAAATTGATATTTTTGAAAAAGTTATAAAACCCTAAAACCTTTTATTTAAAGCATACCACTTATCTCCTATCTCTCATAACCAACCTAGGCAACACTAAAATCTTCTCTTAGTGGCATGAAGAAGGAAGAAGGGAAAAGGAAGCTCTATATAGGTAAGCAAACTTGCTAAATTTGAATATAATATAGTTATAAACATTCTCCTTTCTTCTTCTCATTCTCATAGTGGTTTTGGTTTCTCAAAAGGGTGAATTTTGTGGCTAGTCTCTTGAGTAAGGAAGCTCTTTTAACAAAACGAATTATACCAAAAGAACCTCCACTAAAAGCACATCAAAGCAATGTATGATTTAGATTAGGAAAATTTTGTATTTTTAGAACCCTAGCTAAGTATAGGTTTTGCCAAGATGCAGAGAAAGGAAACCATGTATATATTTGTTGAAAACTTGATGAAAATAAGGGTTTATGAAGGGTGAGGAAGATGAATATACAAAGGAAACCATGTATATATTTGTTGAAAACTTGATGAAAATAAGGGTTTATGAAGGGCGAGGAAGATGAATATGCAAATAGAATTACTTAAAGACCAAAAGAAAGGTATATGGCTTCACCTAGGATTTAGTTTTGGCTTTGAGAGGTTTAAAACCCTAGGAGGGTTAGCTAATCCTTATAATATCATAATTGAGTTAGAAATAAATTATGGAGATTCTAAAACCATCAAATTCCCTATAAAACAAACAAAACTCCAAGAATGGTGAGCTATAAGTGTGTCTTATAACACCATATTACTTTGGCCTCACTTTCCCATACATTATACCTTATACATGCTTCTTACATGTCTCATTCATGAATTTCAAAGAAAATATATTAAAAGCATGGGATATTATAGCATTACATAATGTTTTCTGTGGACCCTGTGGACTCCCTAATATTATCTCCTACTCATATTCTGTCTAAACAAGTCATAACCATTGTAAAACATCCAATACATTTAGGTTTAGGAGTCACACACCAAAAAAATGGAGTTTTTGCCTTAGGTCCAGAATTCAAGTTTTTGCCACCAATTTAGAAAAATCATAATTAATTCTGAAAAATTCAATCGAAGCAAATGATAGCTTTCAACTATAGGGCAAAAATAATTCCAAGCCATGAAAACCTAGCAGGCCTATGTTTGATAGTAGAAAAGCTCCAAAGGTCTGGATGCCCTAGTTTGCTATCACAAGTTACTGATGTGAATTTCAAAAATTCATAACTAATTTTATAAAACTTGAAACCTACCAAACCATACCATTTTGGAAATATATGGATGTTAAAGTTCAGGAAAAAATAGATTCAAACCATTTTAAGCTCATTTAGAGAGTGAATCATAATGAAATAGTACTCAAGGTCGTTTGGCATCACTGGTTCTAATGCATAACTTCAAAATTTTATTTCTCTCTTTATAGACCTCCAAATGAAGTGCTTCTAGTTACTATAGCTCACTATGAATGTCTAGTTTCCCAATATAAAAGTTGAGAACCATTGGACCTCATTTAGGCTTTAGATGACTTAAGAACAATTCTGACCAAATGAACAGTAACTCATACCAAAACTACCCTATGGGCTTAACTTCAAAAAATCGTAATAAATTTTATAGACCTCCAAATAATGAGTTCTTGCACCGACAAAGAGCTCTATATGAGAGAGAGAGAGAGATATATATATATATATATGTATGTATGCAAAATTTTAGCCTCAAAATCGCTCATTTGGTTAGGTTGGGGTTCAGCTCACAAAATGGGTCATTTTTTGTTCCTAAATGGTTCGTTTAAATGCCAAATGGTCTTCCGCTAGAACTAAGACCACTTGAGCATGTGGGAAAGCTTCAAAATAGGTTATTAAACTTGTCTAAGAAGTCCAACTATCCATAAATCTCAAAATCACTATCCCACTTGTTCATATGCACAAGTTCTTAAGGGCACAACCATGCATTTCCATGTCAAAAACCTTTAACCTCACTCATACACTATCAATTCTCATACATAAATCATATATTCATATAATTATATATGTTCAAATGTCTATACAACGTATATACTAAGAAATTACATCATTTGACAACCAAATAGTTACAAAATGGATAGATAACATAACTCTTTTGTTATTCTCTTCTTTTCAAGCTTAGTGGCCTCTGTCTCTTTGCTCATTTGGTCCACCTATACATGTTAAGTAATGGGGAGGGACTGAGATTCAAAGAATCTTAATAGCTCTATACACTTTCAATCATATATGATGGATGTAATTTCATACAAAGGAATGCCGTGCATGGTTTATGAGCTACATATGCATATCAAGAACATGATTTCCATTTCATGAAGTCTCAAATATATCAAAGTAGACTTTCAAAACCTTGGTTAGCCTCACTCACTTCTCTTGGGACTTTTGAACTTGCCTCACCTATTTTACTTTATAACTTTTGACTAAGTCTCACTCCTTTTGAGACTTTTGGCTTGTCTCACCCATGCTAAAGGACTTTTGGCTCATCTTCAGCCTTATCAAGGGATTTTTGGCATCACCAAGTCTATTCAAGTCTTATACACACATAAAAGCAATTTAAGACACATAAGTGGTACCACACTTGTCCCTACTAGCTAAGCATATTTTTCATAGTTCAAACACAAACACAAGCATTTAAAGCAAGAAAACATCCACACACATATATGAGAGAAAGGTTAGAGAGCTACCTTTAGTGCAATTACATACACTTTTTCTTGATCTTTCTTCCCTTCCTTGGCTACACGCTTAACAATAGGTGGAGTAGGATTTCCTTGGGCCTACCACAACAAATAGAATTCAATTATCTTCTTGAACCAAGTCCTAAGCCTAGCCACACATTACTTTAATCGGCCTTTATGGATTTTAGAGGTACTTGGGAGCCCATGTGATTTTCCATTTTTTTCCTTGAAAGGAGAAATACTTGGAAGACCTCTTAAGAGTCTTAGAAACTCAATTAAACTCCTATATAAGCTTAGAGAATCTTGGGGAAATCAGATTTTAAGACATGTTTAAAGGTCTTTATCTTTGCTATCTTGGGTTTTATAAATTTTCCTTTAAGTTCCTTTACCTTTTCTAGTTCCCCATCATCTAAAATCTAGATTTCTTGCTTGCTTTTGATCAGAAATTACTTCCCCTTTTCAGCCCTCTTCTTGTTGAACATACACACTAAGAGAAGCAAAACAGAGAGAGCAACAAAGTAAGAAGGTTACCTTAGCTTCCTAGTTGTTCCTTGGATGCTCTTTCAAGTGGTTAACTCCTCTTCTTAGAACTCCACTCTTCCCGTCTAAACCATACCTAAAATAGCACCAAAGAAAACATTAAAACTATAGAAAGGGAGATGGGAAGGAGGAGAATCAACTTACTAAAGGAAAAACCATGAAACTCCTTACTTTTAATTAGTTTCTTCCTCCTCCTCTTTCTCCTCCTTGGCGCACCGCTTCTAGAGCTTTGAGGACCTATTTTTAGCTAGCCAAAGTTAGTTAGAATGAGGCAGAAGAAGCTGGATGTTCTTTAAAAGCCCAAAAGTCACTTTTTGCATTTTAGTCTTTATTGCTTGGTTTTGTCCAATTAGGCTCATTTCAACTCTGTTTCAAAAACCATCTTTTCTATCATAAAATTTAGGTTCTCTAACATAAAAATTGGCTTTGAAACCACTCAATTTGGATTTAAAATCCTCTCAAACTATTTAGTCAAAGTTTGGGTCAACTCTTTACCCAAATTGCTCACCGGAGGGGTTTTAGTTATTTTAGGAGTTCCCATGGTTTTTAGGGCCTTTGAGAACCTTAGAAAGCTCAAATATTTCTTTTAAAAAGCCTTCTTATGAGTTTTCAAAAAAGAGCTTGCTATAGCAAAAAAGTCCCTCGTTACAGCGAGAGCTCATAGTTCTAGACTTAACAGTTTTCACTATAGTGCATACTATTGTAAGGAATCCCATGGATTTTGTATGACATAGGCACTCGCCATAGCGAACTGACATCCTCACTGTAGCAAACTGGCACCATTGCTATAGCAAACAGGGATCCTAACTATAGCGATAAGACTTAACAAAAATTCTAAAACCTTGAGTCCTTATTTCCATAAAAGCAAGATGTTACATGTCTCAGCCAAGAGATGAAATTCCTACCTAAGGAGGTTTTAAATTTGGTTTCATGGTCTAAGAGGCCTAATGAGAAATATAAAGGCTTAATGAACCATTAATGTGAGGAAAAGAGTGAGTTATGATGATCTGTAAAATTTGGTACCATGAAAGACCCTAATTAGCCTTAGAAATGGAATAGGTGATATGGCTAGGCTTTTAGACTTGTTTTAGCCATAAAAATGAATAGATTGAGATAGATGAATAACAAAATCGCTATATAAAATGTGGCAAATGGAATGGATCATTTTAGAACACTTAAAATAACCAAATTTATATAATAAGACTTAGTTTGCATATATATTATAGATTGAATATGTCTTAATTGATTATTTTATGCTTTAATTGATATGTCTAGGCTAAGTAAGTAAGACCACATGAAAGTGTGTATGTGAGGCTATGGGGTCAAGAGAAGGTAAGCTAGGGAATTAATTGAATTTGTTAGCTAAGGTAGCTTTTCTTTCATTTTTATATGTATGGTTAGTTTGCTTGAGTCATTGGTTGCTTGTGTGTATTGTTTACAATGGATTGACTTATTCATTGTTGAATAGAATATGCAATTGCATAACGCCTATTTGCATTTGTAAGTAGGGTGTCTCTTTGATCGGGGAAGTTAGGGAGTGAGCTTAGGATTGCTCTACCTTAGGTCAAAAGTTCCTTGAAGGAATGAATTTGCTCTTATTTAAGACAAGAGAACCTCGAGAGCATGTATTTGCTATCTTATGTATGATTTAGCTATGATTGCATAACATACATGCTTACTTCTATGTGCTTGAGTGTAACATCTAAGATTTTTGAAAATTGTCTAAGTCTATTGGCTATAGCCAAGACCCTTGTTAGCTATAGCGAATGTACCTGTTTGCTGTAGCAAGTTTACACTTAGTTATAGTGAATTTACCAATTTGCCATAGCGAGAATAAAGTCTTCTATATTAAGTTTATGCATCCCATATAAAATCCAAAGGGTTTCTCATAATAGTGCATGCTGTAGAGAGAATGGGGGCTTGAGATTGATAAGTGCTCGCTATAGCGAGGGTATTTTTCGCTATAACAAAGTTTGTTCCAAAAAAAAGTGTGAAAAAGTATATTTTTGCTATTTAAAGACCCTAGAAGCCTCTTTTTTCTTCTAACTAACATATGCTTTGTCTAAAACAGAGGAGAGGGCTAGAGAGAGAGAGAGAGACTAAGAGAAGTCAAGAAGAAGGGAGAAAATTAAGGAAGAAAGGTAAGAATCCTTAAGGGTTTTCATGCTTCTTCTTCTTAAAACTTTGTTCTTTTCCTTCCAAGCTTCCTTTCCATGGGTTTACTGAGTAATATGTTTTGTTTTGACTTTAACTCAGAGGGGGAAAGGTGGTATACTAAGGATAATGTGGGAGGAAGCAAAAATACTCTTGAAATAAGATTGAATCTAAGGTGAATTCTTGTCTTTGGTTGCTTCTTCCTTCTTGCTCTTCTTTATGGGTGTAATGCCTAAAACCATAACCATCTAGGGGAGGAAAGTTCTGACCTAGAACAAGTAAGAAACGATTGAATTAGAGTGCGGGAAGCTAGGAAATGCAAAGTAAGTGGAAGAAAAGCTAGTGAACTTCAAGATAGGAACCATAGGGATTCTTGAGCATTTTGTAAAATCTGATTTTGTCTAAGAATCCCCTAGCCTTTGGAGTTTCCAAGACCTCTAAAAAGCTTCCCAACTGTCTTTCCCTTTAAGGAAAATTTAAAAGCTTCATTTGACCTTTTATAGAATCATAGATAAAGTATGCTTCTTAAATATGCGATCAATGCTTTGGCTTGCTCTAAGAGAGTAATTATATGCTATGTGTTATGTCTAGGCCAAAGAGATCAAGCTCCATCTAGTTGCGGTTGTGAGACTGAGAAGGGGAAAGAGAAATTGAAAGGGAAGAATTATGTTTGAGTGCCAAGGTAGCTCTTCACTCTTTCTTGTTGCATTCTTGGATGTATGATGGTCATTGTATGCTTGTGTGTGCACTTATATTGTGAGACATGCTATTTGATATTGCCTTATTGTATTGGTACCAATATGTTTATGTCTTGGGTTGTGAAAATTGCTCTTAAAGGGTGAGGTGGTGCCAAAAGTCCCTTGTAATGGGTGAGGTAGAGCTAAAAGTCCCTATGAATAGGTGAGGTAGAGCCAAAAGTTTTATGGATGAGTGAGGCCAAGTCAAAAGTCTCTAGACTAAGGGTGATGCCAATCCAAAAGTCTCTAAAATAGGGTGAGGCTAGACCAAAAGTCTCTAGAGCTTATTCTTGGCATTGATATAATTTTCATGCATGTGTTGTGTGACTTTTAATGGTTGGATGCCTACTTGCATGCTTTGACATGTTTATATGCCTTGATTGCTTCCTTGAATGAGTGCATAAGCTATTGAGATTTCATGAATTTCACCTCCTTCCCTCTTCCATCTTAACATGTTAGGTGGAGCTCAAAGAGACTAAAGTGGAAGTCAAGGAGTTTGAAAAGCTATTTCTTGCCACTTTGTATGGTTTGCATGGCCTTTTGTAAAATCCAATTCTTTGAAAACGTGAGAAAATGCGAGAAACGTAACATTTGGTTTCTCCATAAAATTACGAAACTCACCGGATACAAAAGAAAGTCTCCTAAAAAGAAGGATTTGAGGTCTAATAAAATTAGAATAATATTCTATATTTCAAATAATTAGGATCCAAGGTCAGAGATGCCCTGAAACCGAAGTCAGAACAACCAGACAAAATTTAACGAAAATGCAACAAAACATAATGGCATTTTTGTAATTTTAGATTCTTTTTTAGAAAACTCAAAGGAGGGATTTTTAAATGGGAAAAATGAGTTTTTTGGGGTTCTCAGAAGCCTTAAAAACCATAGGAACCCCTAGAATGGTTTAAACCTCTCCAGTTTACGTTTTAGAGCATCGGTTGACCCGAACTTTGACTAGTTTGTTTGACAGGATTTTAAATCTAATTTGGCTAAAACCAAAAGAATTTTATGAATTAGAGGACCTAAATTTTATGATGGAAAAGACAATTCTAAAAAAGGAGTTAAAATGAGCTTAAACGGAGCAAACAGGCATGTAGGGGCAAAATGGTCATTTTGAAAAATTGTAAAAGAGGCTTCTTAGGTAAGATTACATCTCATCACCTTCTCCAATCTTCCATTTGTAGAAAATTGAGCAGCCATGGTGTGACATTAAGAGGGGGAGAGAGAGAAGAAGTTTAAACTTCCATTTAAGTAAGTAAACGACGTCGTTTCATTCCTCGCCAATTAAGAAAATTGTTCCTCTCTCTAAGAGCTCTCTAATGGTGATTTTCTTTTCTTGAAAACTTGAAGATTCATGTTTAACCCAAGCCAAAAAGGAACTCTTTTCAAGAAATCAATCGATGTAAAATAATCTACGCAAAGCGAACTCTGTTTTAAGGTAAGACTTTACTTGAAACATTTGCAAAATCTTATGTTTTCAACCATTTAAGCTTCGGTCTAGAGAGAGAAAGTGAGGAGGAGAGTTTTTCTTTATGTGTTCTTGATGGAACCAAAGGTTATGGAGTGTGAGGATTAAGAATATACAACTAGAATTGAAAAGGGAGCTTTAGAATGTAAGTTATGGTATTTAGGGATTTGGTTGCACCTAGGGTAAGATGAAGCTTTTTAGTAGTAGTTTAAGTTGTTTATGAGTATATATGAGTTCCTAAGACACCAAGAGAGCCTCCGACATGCTTCTCCCATCAAAGAAATTAAAACAACTCCATTGGTGCCATATGGAAGCATAGCCTTGGCCACAGAGGGTTCATGCACCTAGGGAGTGTTTTAATTCCTTCCAAGCTTAGTTTTGCATCATGTATGATGGGAGAGTATGAGAAGAAGCCTTGGAAAAATTTTAAAAGCCATGGATAGTGAGATGATATCATAGGTTCCATATTATGGCTTAAAGAAGCAACACCTAGTTAGGCTCCTTGATTTGATTATGTGATGACTCTAAGAGGTTTAAATGGAGTCAAGAATTATAAATGAATGGAGGGAATAGAGGCAAGATGACATTTTCTTAAGATTGCTTCATTAAGTGCATTATGGAACCATAAAAGAGCCATATGAGTTACCTAGCTTTTCTAGTGAATGTATGGCTTTAGAATTTGATTCAAGAGTGTAATTGGCTTCCATATGATGTGTCTAGGCCAAGAAAAACAAGCTTCACATCATTGTGAGTGTGTGGCTGAGAGAGGGAGCATAATTCTAAGAGAAAAAGTGTGCTTGTGTGGCAAAGGTAACTCTCTCTACTTTCTCTCATATATGAATATGTGTTTACCTTGTCTTTGAATGTGTATATGTGTATTTTAAGTCATGAAAAATGTTCTAATGGTACCATGATGTTGTAAAATGTTCTTAAATAATGCCTAATATGTGTGCTTGGACTTGCTTGAGAGTGGTGGAGCCAAGAACCCTTAGCCATGGTGAGGATGAGCTAAGAACCCTTAGAAATAGTTAAGACAAAGTAAAGAGTCTTCCAAGAGTGAGGTTGAGTCAAAACCTCTTAGAGTAATTGGATGAGGCAAGTCCAAAATCCATAAGAGAATGGGTGAGGCTAATCCACTTACTTGGCAAGCCTATTTATGCTTTGTGTGACTTGTTCAAATACTAAGAATGCTTCTTGAATGATTACACATTCCATTATGCCCATGCATGGATTTTCAAGACTTGTATTACATTCTTTATGTGTGATTGAAAGGGAGATGAGCTATTGGGATTCTTTGAATCTCATTCCTTCCTCTCCAATGTCTTAACATACTAGGTGGACCAAATGAACAAGGTAATGGAAGCCACCAAATTGGGAGATAAGAGATTGACATCAAAGTATCTAGAATTGCCTAGTTTTGTCTCTTTTGTAGCCATACCAATGGCATATGATGTAATATGATGATGGAAATGTTGTATAATCATTTGAACATGTGTAATTACTCATATATTTTATGTATGTATGAGGTTTGATGCCAAATGAATAATAATGTAGTTTTTACACCTTGGATGGCAATGTGAAACATGTGTAATCTTGTGTATGGCATGGGGTGAGGGAGTGAGTTTTCAAATTCTGGGTTTATGCACCTTTGAGACAAGTTTAGGAGGCCATTTTGGTGCATTCCCACATGCTCAAGTGGTCATAGTTGCCTTAGAATTCAAAATAGACCATTTGGATCCCTTATATGACACAAAATAAGCTATTTTGCAACCCAATGTCAAGATCTGACCAAATGAATGAATTTGCCATAAAATTTGGCATACATATAGATCTTATCTAGAGCTTTTTGAGAAGCTAAAGAACAGATTATTTGGAGCTCTATGAAATTAATTATCATTTTTTAAAATTGGTATTTTTCTGCTAAATAGATGCAGACACTGTTCATATGGTCAAAAAGTTAGGCTGTGTCATTCGAGCATCAAATGGTGTCCAATGCTCATGAAATTTTACAAGCATAAACTAGACATAATGAATTTTCCATGGCCTGAGATCACCCTAATTAGACATTTGAGCAGGGAGATATAATTTTTTGAAGTTAGAGGACAGTACTAGTAATGCAGTCGACCTCTAGTATTGTTCCATTAATTTTTGGTGGCTAGCAACCTTTGTTGTGGTCTAGATTTATTTTTAGCATAAAGTAGATATCTGTAGCTTTCTAGAATAGTATAGTGTGCCTAATTTCAATTTTTCTAGATTTAGTTATGATTTTTCAAAGTTTAGACACAGAATCTGAAAATCCTACTCGAGGCTGCACCATTGCATTTCATGCATTCCATCCCCTTGCACGAGTTCTAGGCCACTTCTTGGGATGGTTATGAGTTGCATTTGTGTAATTAAATATGAGAATGAGAAGAATGAGTCCATATGGCCCATAGAACACTGAATAAAAATTTTATCTGTGACGTAACGCAATTTAATGAATATTTTTAATAATTTTTCCTTGGCAAACTTGTATGATCTAAGGAAGGGAACTTAAAAATGAAGTAAGATGAGCTTAGTAAATATGGTATTACACCTTTGGTGTGGGCCTTTGATGTAAAAAGGTGTCAATATTCATATGTACATGTTATTTTTATAATGTAAACCTTGGAGCAAATGTAAAAGTATGCGAATACATTGTACATATCAATATTATAGTCAAAACAATGAGAATGCATGATTTTCCCACTTGGTAGCTCACCCTTAGTTGTGTATTATGGCATGTGACATAGTGAGTTTGAGATACATAATGGTTTAGACCACTTGGGCAATTCATATGTGATGTATTAGTGCTTTTAAACTTGCCTAAGAAACGCCAAACACTAAAAGGAGCCATTTGGACTAAAGAGTTGCATTATGAGAAGCAAAAATGACCATATTGGTGGGCTACGTCACTTTTTGTCCAAATGAACTCTCCTTGATCTAAAATTTAGTATGTATCTAGAGCTTGTTAAGAGTTTTTTGGAAAGCTAAAATGCAGAATATTTGGAGTTCTATGAAATTTTTGGTGAATTTTTGAAGTTGGAAAATGTTCTGGTTTTGGTCAATACACTGTGCAATTGGTCTGAAAATTTTATATGTGGAGAAACTAGACCTTCCCAGTAACTTGTGCCAATTGGAAGCACCTCATTTGGATGTCTAGAGAGGGTGATATGAAATTTTGAAGTTGTTATTCTGTTCCAGGCACATCTCCAGATACGTGTTATTGTTTGATTGATTTTAAGGGTCAGAATACTCTTGGATTGGTCTAAACTATTTTATCCTTCTAGTTAAAAGTTTTATCTATCCAAATTGGTATATAATGCATGGATTGGATTTTTTTAGAATTAATTATGAATTTCCAAAGTTTATATCAGAAAGTTGTATCAGATTTTTGGGTAACTCAATGTCCTTGTTGTTTTTGTTGTCAAACATGGTCCAAATGATGTTATTATGGCTTGGAAGTATTTTTAGCATAAATTTGACATCTAGAGCTTTCTAGAAAGTTATGATTTGCTTGATTTCTATTTTTCTAAAATTAATTATGATTTTTCTAAAGTTGGAGCCAAAAATTTGACTTTTGGACCCATGAGAGAATTTGCATTTTTCTAGTCTTTGGCTTCATATCTGTGGTTCATGTAACACCCCAAAAATTAATTAAGGTGTTAATTATAGATTTGGGTCAATTAAGAATAATTAATATGGGATAATTAGGCAAGTTAAGTGAATGAAAATTTTAGAGAGATAAATTATTAATATGAGTTTGAGATTTAATTAAGTTAGAAACCCTATCTAGGCCCAAATTAAATTAAGTAGGCTAAGGTTAAGAACTAATTGAGGGCCCAATCTGATTTAATGAATTAGAAACCCAAGACCTAACTTACACAAGCTCTTATAAATGGCCCAATAACCCTTGTGTAGACCCAAATCAATTGAGTCCTTCAAACTTGGTTTGGCCCGATTAAATTTCTGCAGCCTAACACATGAAAGCTGGCCCAACAAGGCTTAAATCTGAAACCCACTTAGTATTGGATCTTTGGATCAGCCCATGACCCATATTAGACCCAACTTAAACCTAACTAAAACCCTAAACACTTTAGCCCCTCCATATTTTGCTGAAACACAAACACACAACTCATTTTTAGAGGTTTAAAGGGAGACTAGGGTTTGGGGCAAGAAATCTACCATTTATTACTTCTAAACTCAATCAGCTAAGGTACTTGTTATACAACTTAATCCCATTTTCTTTCTCTTCATTTTGTCCTTATTAGTTTTTCATTTGGAGCATTTTCACCATACCCAAATTCTAAAATGTGGTTGTTGGTATTTTCTTAGAAGATTTTCGGAGGTAGAAGCTAGGAGGGATATTGGGTAAGTGTATACTCTCCATTCTAATATATTATTTGCTAGTTTAAAACCCCCATGGTTGATTTGTAGTATAGGTATTAATTATGTACGAATTTGCTTAGGAATTAGGGTGATATATTGAAGTTTCTGGTAGAGGACATATTCAATCTGAATTTGGGGATTTGTAGTGGCTGGGTAAGTGTCGCCTGGGTAGCCATTAGTATTTTAATTCCTTGGTTGCTTGTTGCTTCTATACATTATGATTTAAAGTAGTAATTTTCTGATGTTATGGTTATAGGGAGATTTTGGCACTGCTGGTGGCTTTTCAATTATTTACAGAGTGAGGTAACTGGGGTTGATGCTAATTCCATGCATATGTCTATTTAATTTTGTATCTACTGCATGATTATGATTTTGAATGCTAAATGAATTGGTTGGCTATCTGTTATATGTGATTGGACCTTGTGAGTCCATAGTGGAGCTGTGGTCCAGCTGCCACCTGTGCATGTGCTTCGATCGAGCACCGGATTATGATCAAACCCCAGATGCACTGAGCCCTAGTTGTGCTCATTGGGGAGTAGATGCCGTGGACGGGCCTCTCCCAGTGTTAATGGCCTTTAACATGTAGAATTGTGATTGCTAGTATGTGATAGTAATCATAGATAGCCTAATTGTTTATTTACTGATACGACTAGTATGCTTTCTGATGCTTATATGAAATCATGCATATATGTTGATTAAACTAGAATATATGAATGGAATTTGCCTTGGTTACTGAGATTTGCATCTCACCCCATTTCATGGGATTATACTTTCAGGTGAAGGCCCTTTGGGTAAGGATAAGGGGAAGCAGGAGGATGAAAATCCATAAGTTCTAGTCATGTGTGGAGGAAGCTACACTTAGGCTAGTTTGCGTATAGTAGATGCAATTTTGTTAATCTTTTATATAGCATCATCATGTAATCATGTTGCCAAGTATAGGCGTTTATATTTTTATTAGTTAGAATGTATCTATTAAAGAGTTAAGTTTCATTATATCTTGGTATTAGATGTATAAACTATTAGTATCTGATGTATAAGCTTTGTTGAATTCATGATATGGTCTACTATTGGAAATGTCATCATGAGATATATTAGATTGTTAATTTGAATCAGTGATGTATGAAATCTCTAATAGGATATGTATTGAATGATAATGGTTGATAGTTCATGAACTCTTACTATTATTACTCTATGGACTTACTGATATAGGGTAGTTGGAGGAGTAGAGATTAACATTTAAGTCTTGAACTAGTAACGATAGATAAGCTGGGTAAATTAGGCTAATGAAAGCTATTGGAGTCCCACAATTAAGGTAAAGTAGCCCTAGGGTGTCATTGGAGGGAGAGTGGAGAGTATGAGACAATATTTTAGGAGTTGTAGGATCAGAAGGCATTTCGCCTCGGCCAATAGAGGTAAAGTTGCCCAGGGAGAGTATCAGAGAGCAATTCACCACAGCGAAAGGTGGAATTAGCCACGGCGAAGTGTGAGAGGCAAAATTGGAAGTCATCCAGAGGGTAATTCACTACAGCTAAATGGGAATTGGCCGCATAAAACTTTTGTGAAATTGTGTCAAGCATTCCAGAGAGGAATTAGCCACAGTGAAAGGGGGAATTGGCTGTGGCCAATAGCAAGAGGCGAGTGAGGTAGGTTCCAGGAGGCTAACTCGCCACGGTGCCATGTAAGTTAGCTGCGGCGAAGCTCTAACTAACAATCCAAAACTCTCATTCAAACCGAGAGTAATTGGCCACGGTGCAAGGAAATTTAGCCATAGCTAACAATCCCAAACTCTCATTCAAACCTAGATAACTTGGTTTTTCCTATGGTAGCCTCAAGGGATGACTTAGAAACATTAGTGGAAGATTCTTGCGAGTTGGAATTAATGGGTAATAGAATCAAAAGCTTATAAATAAGTGTCTGTTTCCCTTGTGTACATGAATACTTGTAATTATTTGGCTGATGACCCTAATAACATTAAGGTTCAAATTTTCCTACATTTTTCGAATGTAATTAGTTGTAATGTCTTGTAACCCCGCTTTATGGTTATTAATCATGTATTTAACCTTAATTACAATGATTAGAAGTTAGGGTCGTCACAGTTCATGGGTTGTTTTATGCTATGTATGAGTTGTATGAATAAATTTTAAGTAAGGAATGTGATTGATAGGTTCACGGGACCCACGGGCGCGAAGTACGGACATCTAAACCCCAACATAACGCATTAAAATGCTATAGTTTTAGTTCTTTTCTTTAAGAATTATATGGAATCAAGCTTAAATGATGGATAATCAAGGTTAATACATTATGGTGTTACATTGAGTGAACCATATGTGTTTTGAATATTGGTTTAGCTACTGGGATTCTTTGAATGTCACATTTTCTTATCTCTACTTACCGTAGCCAGGTGAAACCCAAGAAAGGAAAAATGAAGATGCAAAGGCCTAGAAAGATCAAATTCTACACATGAAATACTTAAAATTTAGTGTTTTGTACATGAACATATGAATCCATATTTTGATGCTAATGTAATAGTAATACATGCAAGAATGTTAGATTATGATTTTGTGGCCCATGGACATGTATATATATAAAGAATTAGAACATGATTTAACATATAGCATTCTATGTGGAACACATGTATATTTGCCTGTAGGATGGTGATTTTTAGTTGCAAAGCAATTCTTATACGATAAATCATTGTTATATGATGAATAAATGGATTGAAATATTTTCATGAAAAGAAATGACATTTTAGAGCTTATTTAGTACTAATTAAAACTAAAATTTTAACTATTTAAGTTATAAAATGTCCATTTACCCTCATTAGCTTTAATGACCAAATTTAGCGATGAAGTTTGCATTTAGAGGATACCTAGAGCTTTCTATAGAGTCAAATATCATAATTTTCAGAGCTTTATAAAATATTTGTAGAATTTTCAAAGTTTACCCCAAAAGCTATCATGCATAGTCACTATTCATTCTAATATAGCCATGAATTTCATGTTCTTTGATAGAACAAATGGATTCATTTTGATTTGAACTTTTTAAAATTGAAAGTTTGCATCCTAAGATTTCTAAGGACACTTGATTTATGATAATTAGAGTTGCGTAGCTTAAGTTATGAATTTTTGAAATTTGGGCATTATTATGTGCTCTATAGCATAATCGAGTAAATGATCATCTTTATGGGTTTAATCCTTATATACATGTTATCTTGGATTGAACTAATTGTGTATGCATTAATTTATAAGATGAAATGGTTAGAATCAATATATGATATGGTGTAACAATGATAAGCTAATTGCTATCATCTATTAGAAGGAGGAATTTATGAAAAAAGGAAACACCTTCACTTCTATTGAAACTTTATGTCAATTGAATCCCACAAGCTTAGTATGGGTTTTCATAAGGGTAAGAAGCTTATGTCCCATTTTAAGGAAAAGAAAGATACCAAGAAGAAAGGTGGCAAGTTTGTGAACCATCTAGAATCAAAGGAGAAGGGATTTAAAGGCAAGTGTAGCTATTGCAAGAAGCCAGGCTATAAGATAGCAAATTGTTACAAACTTTAGAATAAGTAGGAAAAAGAAAGTTCCTTTCTTTTTCTTTTCTTTTCTTTTTAGCTCTTTAGCTCTGGTTTATTTTGAATTGTTCTATTCATATACCATTAGATTCTTGATGATTAGACTCTAGCATTACTATTCATATTACAAACTCTTTGTAAGGGATCATAAATAGGAGGAAGCCAAGGGAGAAGTAAAGAACCATAACTGGTATTGATGGAGTAGCATTAGTAGACGTAATAGGAATTTCTTTATGTTTGGATTTTGGACATATTTTGAAACTGAATAATACTCTTTATATAACCTTGATTTTTACTTTTGTTTTAGACATATATATTTATTCTTTTTGGCAAGAAAATGGAAAAATTGTTATTTACTTTAATTTAGTTGTTATTAGTTCTACTATGCTAAATAATGGTTTATACACTTTAAATCTTGATTCTTTGCCTACTAAGCCTAGCTCCATTACTAATATTATTTTTACTAGCAACGAATGCAATAAGCATTACAAGAAAAAAATAAATGAGACTATGGGCGAAAAAAATCCATCTTTAAAGAGTTTTAGATGGAATAAGAGATGGAAAAAATTTTGCCTTTGTTTTTGGCATTGCAAAACAATTACAACAAAAAAACTATGTTGTATTAGATTTAAAGATGAAAATTTTTGTCTCAAAATAAATTCATTCCTACTTGTTGGGATAGGGATATCTCTATTTAAAAACAAAATTTATATTTTTTTTTCTAATCTACCTCTGATTAGAGATGAATACTTCCATGCTAAATCCATTTTTAAAGTGGAGATGATTAAATCCTTGCCAAATTCACCTCTAATTAAGGATAGATATTTCCATTACAAATTCTGTCACTCCTACACTTTGCATACGATATAACTTACTATATGGAAGGATCTTGTATTACTAACAGAAGACCCTGTTGACAAGGTCTTAAGTTTTACAAAGCAAAATTTGAGATCCTGTTAACAAGGTTTTTAAGTCCATTGTGTAGAGTCCAAGATCTTGTCAAAAAGATCTTAGACCTAGGAGATTTGTACTGACCTATCTAGAGAGTTTCTAACACTAACCCAAGTATGTCCTATCATCTTTTCATGTAAAGATAATAATCAACATTTACTTTCATTTAACATTAAACACTTCTATTAAATGTAATCATTAGGTCCTATGGAAAGTTTCTCATGTACTATATTCATACAGATCAAAAGAGAGATTAACACTACAATGTTACATCCTCACTGGAGTCAAACTTTACATTCAACACTTGTTCAAAGGATTCATAAGACCAATTAGTACAATCAGTATGTAACCTATTAGTCGGTTTGTTTGTTCTCTATTTGTCTAGCTCCATTTGTAGCATAGTTAATACCTGTAAAATAGTCAGTTTATAATGAGATAAAATCCCAGTAGCTAACAATGTACTCAAGAAACACACATATAGATAGCACGGATTACTATCTAGGATACATTTGATGCATACTTTGGTGTCGGAGCATGTAATATCTAAGTAGCAGCATTTTCTCATTCGTTAGGCTAGGTAGCAGCATATTCTCATTCGTTAGGTTACCATGCTTTGGTTATTGGCCAATAATAGCAATCTAGTACTCATAAAGAGTCATCTTAGTAGATATACATGCAACCAAACACAGCATAGGGACTTTGGGAATTCATCCAGTGCATAAACATAAATAGCAAAATGAGTACAGTATTAACTACCTATTTCATCACCGTTCTCTGTCACATTATTCCTTAGCTCTTGTTGTCCCAATTGCCTTCCTAAATTTCAATCATGCATTGTCTTATTTAAGAATGAGTCATGGTTAATATTTACATTGCAATTAAATTACTAATCCCCCCGTACAAAATTCCTAAACCCCTTTCGTTAGTTAACTATTGGAATTCCTAATTGTAAACAATCACATCTTTGTTTTCTTTTCCTTCTCATTAATTAGTTACTATCTAAGTTATTCATGTATGGTCCAGTGCTATAAAGCTAAGTCCTTAGTCCTTATTTTCAAGCTTGATTCTCTAATTCACCATACAAATTCACACTACACTAGTAAGAAACAAAAGCTACTCTAGTCTCAATTTAACTACATTTTCGGACCTGTTTTTGTGAAATTTCTTTCCTCCATTAAATGACCTCCAAAAATCATAAAAATTGGTAGAGTGGTCCCTTATTATGGTAATTATAAGCAACAGAAACAGTTTTCAGGAATTCCCAAGGATAGCCCCTGAACTCCTACTGTTTTGGTCACTACCTCAGTTGAGCTCGCTGTACACTGCCCTTGCTGTTTCTGGCTTTGTTATCCTATCAAATGAGCCCAGAAACTCCTAATAGTTTGCAGACCCAAAGTTATACGTCTTAGCTACCTCCCCACCAAATTTAATGCACTAATTCCTTCATTTATCCATTTAACAAAATTCTCTATGAAATCAGCCCCAAGCTGTCCCATCCAGAAGCTAAATTGAATTAGTGGGTTGTTTCTTTGATTTACCTTGTTCCAAAAATTCTGTAATTTTCCAGATTTCAAGTATAAGGAATGGATAACATGTCATACAAATTTTGGCTTCAAAATCCTTTTCTAACTAATTCTACAAAGGCAAAATATCCCGGTCCAGAACAAGGAAGCAACTTAGAACTTACCTTTTGTGGAGTCCTTGTACTTTGGTTTATCTTCTCCTCTCTCCTCTTCTATGGCTGTCTGAGTTTTCTCCCTTCTTACCACTACTTCCCTCATCCAAAAATGAATTAAGGTGAATGGTAACTAATGCAACGGACAGCTCTTGCTTTTTCACCGCTTTTAGATGGCATGAAGGCCAATCAAAATTCCTTGACTCGGTGCAATTGCTAGGTGGCAGCAGATATGTGTCTTATTCTTGTTTAAACTACATATTAAAGGTAATATTTAACTCTTGTTATCAAACCAAAGATGAGCACTAACCATTTCCAATTGAATATGTACATACGTAAGTGGGTGGTGCAAGCATGAGGTGTCCTCATTCTAAATTACTTCAGCTATTCATTTACATGGTGGTGTAAGCATGAGTTGTCCTCATTCTAAATTACATAAGCTATTCATTTACATGCAACTTTCATTCCTAGCTCCTCCACGACTGAATGCACTACCTAATGTAATCAAATGTCATCTGCCACATATACTCACATGCCTTACACATGGAAGCATGAGGTGGCATTGGTATTAAATTTCCATATCCAAGAGAGAAGCAAGCCATGGTCAATCAATTGTGTATGGTGCCTAATCCCCATGGAAATACAGATTGTGAGCAAGATTGGAATATAATTTATGGACGCACATATATATAGTGTAAGTGTAAAGTCCCACATCAGCTGGAAGGGGCCTGTGGCTAGCCCATATAAGTGGGGAGAATCCTCCTCCTCACAAGCGCGCTTTTCCTGACAGCTAATGGGAGAAGCCATCTCTCAGGAAAGGACAAACACCCAGGGAGCGCGGTAGGGGTGTTCATTAGCCCGATTGGCCCTAGGGGCCTGCCCTAGCCCGATCTAATTGGGCTGGGCTGAGTCGGGCTAAAATATAAATGGGCATAACTTTAAACAAAACTATTTCAGGCCGGGCCAGGCTAGGTCACGGGTGAAGGTATGTTCTGCCCAACTCACCCTAATAGTTACCTTTTTTTTTAATTATTAATATCTTGTCATCTTATATTTTTTTAATTTTTATTTCATTTAATTATCTCTGCATACTATAATTTTTATTACCTATGCAAATATTCTTTACTTCTTAATTATTTTTATCATTGATGTGAACGCTTACTGACATTTCTTTTGTTGAATAATGAAAATATAAATATTTACCTAAGACTAATTTGTTAGTATATCTTATATTTTACTTGATAATACTAGACTATTTTTTATTACTGATACAAATATAAGAGTACTAAAAGTCCATTGTTTTGAAATATATGCCTATAAGTTCGTAAAAAAATATTTTTATATTACAAGTATCAATTCATAAAAAAAAAAATTAGTTTGGGCGGCCCTAACTCACCCTATCCTAACATAAATCAGACTTATTAGGGCCGAGTAAGGCCACAGGTATAAAAACAAGCCCAATGTCTTAATCGGGTCAGGTAGTGGACATATTAGATGTTCGATCTGGCCCTGCCTATGTATAGCCCTACTTATTAGGGCCTCCCTGGCTCACCCTAACCTACCCTAAAATTGGACTTCTCCGAGCAGGGCTGAGCCATGGGCGTAAAAATATGCCCAAGACCCTAATCGGGCTGGGCTTCAGGCCAAGCATCGCCTTGACCTAGCCCTGCCCATGTACACCCCTAGAGTGCGGTTCACAGAACCTACGACCGGGGGATAATACTTGTGAGGGCTCTGTATTTGTTGGTATCAGAGCAAAGTTCCAGGCTCTTTTGGATTGGATTTGGCTTGAGGAAGTAGCATTAGGGCTATGTAAAGGCTCGAATGGATAGGTAGAACCTTGTATGAGACATTGTGGGTGTGTGGAAGTAGTTTGTGGCTTTATTCATGATGAGTAAGTTGTAGAATGGTCTTAGAGTAGTTAGTGGACATCGGGAAAGAGTGGCCTCTAGAGTAGCTTGAGTAGTGTTGAGTGATCTGATGGCTAGAGCTTGATGAGATGTGATAGCTTACCAGGGTTAGTGGCAAGCCCTGACATACACGATGAGAAATGATCTTGTTGATATGAAGAGGCTTGTTAGAAAGAGTATGTGAGGCCTAATCCTCCCTGGTAGTCATACTCAGGCCATTCCGAGATGTCTCGCTTAATGCAGAGACAAGTAGGATGTAGTGCGATATGAGATGAGACTGTGGCTGCACAAGACTAGTTTAGAGGGGAAGTGAGAAAGAGTCACCCCCTAACCACAATACCCAAATTTCTAGGTGAATTTTAGAGCCCAAAAGATTAATTCCCTCAGGCCAGGAGTTTGAGTTACAAGCTACACCCTAGAGCTCGATTATCCAGAAATGATAGGTAGTTATGTATGAATAAAGCATGAGGTAGAACCTTCTAGCTTGATGAGGCAGTGAGGCTCAGGTTGGTAGCTAAAGATGAAAATCCAATCCCTGAAAAAGTAAGCCAATCAAAGGCCATTAGCCATGGCCAATTATTCCATAGAAATAGTGAGGCAATCTAGAGAATTCCTCGTCGCGGCCAGTAAAGAAGTTGGACATGGCCAATACTCAGATAAGAAAACTAGGGTGAACCTGAGGTTGATTAGCCGCAGTGAATGACATGTTTGCCGCGGCGAATGGCACCATGAATGCCTTGTTGGTCATATTCAAGCCAACTTGAGAAAGGAGTTGATAAGGGGTCAGATGACCCACAGAAAGTGAAAACCCCTAGTATAAGTAGAGAAAAGGGTATTAAATAGTTACGAAAGATTAGTAAGAAATCTATGGGCCTAGTAGTTGAAAATGAGAAAAGAGCTCAGCATAGAGAAAGTTAGACATAGGGATAATCAGGTTGTTGAGACCCGCCTATGAGGCGTTGACTCCAACCTAGAGTGCTACCCAGTGAGACACTGAATGATAGAATGCTAGTGTGGCCTTGAAATAATGTGAGATAAGGTTACTAGCAATGAGGCACTGATATACACATATTTCTATCTATTTGATTCTCCTAACTTAGGCATTTTAATGATTAAATATGGTTTTAAGACTTTAATTAGATAAGATTTTGTTTTAGAAGCCATTTCTACATTTTAGGAATTTATTTGCAAAATTATGGAATTTTAATGCATAAATCTTTTTAAATGAATTTTGTGAATATTTCTATTTCATTCTTTCCATTATTTTTGTGCAAATTTTCAATGCAAAATTGAGCTTGAATGGAAGTTGATTTAAAGAAAAGATGAAGGCTTCATGTGTACAGTTTGGAGGAAATAGAATGGAAGCAACGTGGAGAAGAAGTGGTAGAATATGGGAATAAAGAATGTATAAAGAAGAAGCTTGAGGGGAAGGAGAATGAGGCAGATCACATGTGAAGAGAAAGAAGACACAAAGCCTCGGGCTGTAGCACTTACAAGAAGCTACGTGGATGAAGTAAATCGCATAAGAAGTAGAACAAAGCTTAAGAGCACGAGGAGGTTAAAGAAGAGGCAGCTTGTGTGAAGAGAAGATTGCATGGAAAATACTTGGAGCAACAAATGAAAGAGAAGTTCACGTAAGATGAAGCAACAAGCTGGAGCTGAGAGCAAAGCATACTACAGCCATTAAGGAGCTTGGAAGCCACGAGGAAGTAGCTTGGGTTTGGAAGCTCGAGTTCTACTTGCATGTGAGTAAAATAGAAGAGAAGCAAGAGTTGGGTGTTGCACGAGCTAAGAGATGAAGAAGCTGAGCTAAACACGACGTGGAAGAAGCGTTGAGCTTAGCTGAAGAAAGAACACGAAGAAAGGATCTGCACTAGGGAGCTGGAGGAGCTACACGAAGTCGATGGAGCTGAAAACGAAGAAGAAGAAGCATGTGAAGATCAAGAGGAAGCTACGTCTGGACTCGAAGATGGCATGAAGCAGGGATGAATTCATTTTATATTATATTCCAATGCATTAACCATTCACAGCGGGGCCCACACCTATACACACATGCAAAAACACATACAGTACCACGATAAAGAAACGCTGAAGCTAATGTAGAAGAAAACTCGTGGGAAGGAAGACGCTGGAGCTGATGTGATTGCTAAAATGGCTACAGCAGAAAAGAACAAAGCAAGACATGGAATGAGTAAGAGAAGCAGCCAACGTTGTGCCTGGGAACAGAAGCAAGGTTTTGATGTGGGTTCTGGTTTGAATGGAAAACAAGAGCCACGAGTTGAAAGAAGTGAAGAACCATGTAGCAACGTCCTCTTATACGTAAGAACTGCATGAAGGCTAATGTGGAAAATAATTAACAAAGCTACTGGTTTTTCTTGATAAGAAGGAAGAATAAATTCACGAAGGAGGCTGCATGTGAGCACGTGGAATCATTAAAAGAATTCACGTGAGATGAAGCAAGCATCCAGCACATTCACGCCTCCATTTGAATCCACCCATCTCATATCTCTATAATTTCGGAACCTTTGCCTATTTATTCAGCCTTCAGCAATCCATTCACGCAGCATTCAGCCATCCATCTTACACCCTCTTCTTCCATTCCACCACCACGCCTTCTCTTCCACTCCATACTCATCCCCATTCCTTCCATCTATCTCCAATGAAGTTCTAATCCATATTGAGGATAGCAAGGAAGAAGCTCTTGGAGAAGCTTGAATCCATGGATGAACATAGAATTTTTGGGCTAAGAATTTCTTTATTTTCCTATACTTTTTCTCTTTCATATGTTATCTTGGTTAAGTTGTATTTGATAGGGAATTTGTGTAATTATAATTAGTGGCTGGTTAGACACTAATTAGGGAACCTTTTTGTTGATTAATTGATCTGATTAGACATTGATTAATTTCAATATTATCTAATTTCCCATATGTGTCTCGAAGGTGTTCGATAAAATACATGAGTGAGATTATGTACTTGAATGTTTAATATGAGGATTCCTTAATGTTTAGTTGGTTAATTAAATATTTAGGATGATGATTCAGAGGCTAATCAATTAGTTAATCAATCAAATTGAGTATTCATTGATCCTAAAACAAGAATTGACAATTTAATGTGGGATTGAGGTCTCAATTCAACGTTAGATCGTTAATCTCTTGAATCTTGAGTGGTTACCCAAGATAATTTGTTATGAACACATTTAGGAACTCTTAGGCCAGAATCAATTACAATTAGAATAGGATAAGGATAGTGGATACCAAGGGACGAATCCAAAGCTAGTTACAAGCCCATTTTTCACCCATAATTCACCCAATTAGGTAGAATTTAGGAATTTTAATTCAATTTAGTTTTAGGTTAGTTTAATTCAATTAAAATCCCCTTTAGTTTAGAAATTTTAGAGTCTTTTAACATTTGGAAAACTCAATTAGGCATCGAACTCCAATTCCAAGGGAGATGACCTAGGTTGTGCCACTAATTGCATATTTTATCAACCTAGTTTTATTTTGAGGGTTGCGCAACGAGCTACTCAGGCACATAGTGAGTGTCCTAGAAGGTGTACCTCATAGGTAACACCTAAAAGTAAGTATGAATAGCCAATAATAAAGACTCAAAAAAGAATGAGAATAGTTAGTAAGCTATAGGTCCGATGAGATGGCTAGTCCAGGCTGAGCGTAAGCTAAAGCCTAGGGGAGATGACCAGTAGCATCGTTCCGGGTGAGATATGTAAATGAAAGGCTCAATGAAAGTTCTCCCTGGATCGAGAAAGAAAAGATGAGACACCTTAAGCCAGGAAAATCACCCAGTAGTGGTTAGTAATTTCCCCTAGATAGACCCCCTGAGTCATAAACCATAGTGATAAAGGAAGCGAGGAAGAGTTGAGAAACTAGTCATAGAAAAGATGCCCTCGCTCTAGTCATGATTAAATAAGTAAACTAAGCCCAGTAAGGTAAATAAATAAGGGTCCAATAGCCAGTGAGACGAGCTCCCTAAATATGAGAATAATTTAGGGTTAAGGCATGTGAAAGATTAGGGCACCCAGTAGAGCATAAGCTCTTAGTAAGGTAAAATCCAGACATTGGAAGTACATGTCCTAGATTAGGTCAGTAGAACCCTAAAATTAATATACTGTGCTCCTGGGGGTGAGGCTAAAGAAACTAAATAGAGAGAAAGCCAGCTCTGATCCAAACATAGAAATAAGCTGAGACAAACAGGTAGTGCCTTAGTATCCTTAGGGAAGCTCGAAGGAGCTAGAGACTGCCTCAAAAGGCAAGCCTCGTATTATGTAGAGAAAGAATGTAAGTCGAGAGCACCATAGAATGAAATTCCTGGGATTACGTGAAATAAAATCCTTTTTACCAAGGGAGGGTCTAGCTAAGAATAGAAGAAGAGTATGGACGAAAAGTAGACCCCTTTGATGTTACAAAGAGTGAATAAATGGAGGAACCTCGGGAAAATACAGGTGCTCTTGAGCATAGAGAGACCTGAACTGGCAACAAAAATAGCCAGTAGTAAAATATCCTTTTTACCTGAGTAAGAGGATAAGAAAGGTAGAAAAAGAAGATGTGATAGTGTACAAGCTGAGGACATATTAGATTAAGAATAAATATCTAGTTAATGTGCTTGCGTATTCGACAAAGCACACTTGTCCTTGGCATAGATGCCCTTTTCGCATGATAGTGCTCGAAGTAAAAATAGTCGGGCAATGTAAAGTGATCTCAGGATGAAGTAGAGAAAGAATCTTATTTTCTCCAAGTATCCTACGAGAATAGGGTAGATAAAGAAAAGTACGAGAGGAATACTTTAGATTATTGGAAAACTTGAAATATACTGGCGATAATGGCTCTAAGTTCAGTCATGAAGCGCTGGTGTATTAGTATTTGATATTATGGTTTGCTTGTAATAGAGGCTACATGATATTAAGTCTGGCCAACCTAGTAGTAATGTGGTTTAAGTGCACAACAAACAATGACATCAATCACCAAAGTGACCCGATAATCAAAAGGTATCCTAGTTAAAGAACGAGATAAGTTAGAAAAGAGAAGTAAAAGGATTCCAAGAATACTGAGATAGTAAGAAAAGCATGCAGAGAGGAATTCTCAGCAAAAAATGTACAGATTCAGTATGCATAACCCGAGTCCCTTATAGTACATATAAATGAAATGAGAAGGGACTAGTGCATAGATTCTCTCCTGCCAGAAATGTTAACCGCACTCAATGTATGAGATGCCCTAGTGCCAAAGCACTTAAAAGTAGAATGTAGGCATAGTTAGAAACTACAGGATATGAAAGGAGGGCTAAAGTGAGTATATAAAAGTAAGCAAGTCAATAAAGTAAGAAAAGAAAGCCCAAGCAAAAGGGGCTGAAGTGGGAATTTGAGGATCCTATGAGGAGCGATGAGTAAAAATTGAAGTGCTCCCTAGTATCAGTATGCCAGGATCCTAAAGAATCAGATTACATAGAACCCACTTTGCACGAAGAGCACGATGTGCCTCTGAGTTTAGCCTCAACTATTATGAGCGATAGTTACCGGACTTGGTGAGTATATATTTCATTGTCAAATATAGTGATCTTAGGCTTTAATGTCTCCCAGAGATGGATCGCAGTAGATCTTAGTATGTCACAGTGAGTTACAGCAGACCCTAGCAGGGCTCTAAGAGGTTGCAGTAGACCCAGAGGTCATAGTAGATCCCACAGAGTTACAGAGAGCCCTAGCCACAACATGATAGTTCTCTGTTGAGATGACAGCGTGAGATAGTTTTACAGAGCAGTTAGTCTTAGAGACCAGCACAGTTTAACTAACTTTTATCTCAGAGACTACAGACCTCCTGAGTTTGGTAGACCATTGCCACAAAGACATGAAGGCTTTACTCAAACAGTTAGACCACTGACTAACTCTCTTCAGAGATGAGCATAGTGTATGGGATGAGGAAAACAAGAAATTAACTTTCCAAAGTTAGAGCCAGATGAACCACTACCCAGTAGATATTAGCTCTAACTGAGAGATAGAGAGATCCCCCACATGTTAGCTTATGTATTTAGAAAAGAGTCAGGTATAGTTTTACATAAGGTAAGTGGTACAGTATATCTCTAGTGAGTAAAACTATGAGAATATCTAGCATCCCACCAGAGCTCAATAGTAGTAAGTGGTAATCACTCTTCGGTGTTAGTATGAGACACACAGGTTAGGCTAATCAGTATTAAATTGAGGGACTATAAAATGCCACAGTAAGTGAGCAAAGAAAGTGAGAAAAAGTCCCGACCTACAAAGACAGATATAGTAATAAACAGAGAAACTGGGATCATTAAAAGTAGAAACTCCTCAAAGGAGCTGTAATCCCAGTAAGCAGTTGCGATATGAGGCCTATGACAAAAAGAGATGTGAATTGTAATCATGGGATGAGCTAGTGAGAAAGAACGCATAAGTAAATAGTGGACAACATATATAAATAAGTAAGTAGTCAGACAGAAATCCCCAATAGCTGTAATGATTAGAAAAAGATAATGAAAACTTATGAGAAGCCATTAGGAGATGATATGGGAGATTTGATACGAAATAAGTTACCTCCCAAGATATGTAAATGAGTCCACTGAAAAGAACGATAACTCCTATGACGGGTTAAGACTAACCCGATGTAATTAGTAAGCTCTCCCAAGATAGGCCTCTAGAGTCAGAAATCTTTTTCCCTTATGAGAGGGACTAGCATGCACTCTATAATCATAGAGCCCTTATTAAGAGCTAGCAATGAAAATCCCCTGGTTAAGAGAAAACTTAAACAAGTAAAACCAGAGAGAAAAACATATGGAACCAGGAAGAAGGGAAAGAAAGGAACAATTAGCCAAAATATAAAAAAGTAAGAGAAATTATACCCTAAATTTTAAGGAAAAAAATTATTTAAGGGGGGAGAAATGTAACATCCAATCCCTCCATAAACGTGAGAAACACGATGTTTGGTTTCTTCGTAAACGTCAGAAATGAGCCAAATATAAAAGGAAATCCTCAACATAGAAGGAATTGGGGCCAAATAAAATTATGATAAAATTTTAAATATTAAAAAATGAGGATTTGAGATTTGAGATGCCCAAAAACCAGAGCCAGAAGAGCTCAACAAATTTGCCAAAGAAAGTAGGGGCATTTTTGTAATTTTTGGAAAATTTTGAAATCTCATAGGAGGTATTTTTAAATGGAAAATTTGAGATTTTCAGGGTTCTCAGAGGCCCCAAATATTATGAAAACCCCTAGAACAGTTAAAACCCTTCCGATGAGCGATTTCGGTTGTCGGTTGATCAAAACTTTGACCAAATAGTTCAGAATAGTTTCAGATCTTTTTTGAGTAATTCCAAAGGCAATTCTTATGATTAAGAGCCTAAGGAATATGATGGAAAAGGTGGATTTAAAAAAGGAGTTGATATGAGCCTAAAATGAGAAAGCCAAGAAAAGGGACTAAAATACAAAAAATAAAAAGTTACATAAAGTGACTTTTAGCTTCTTCTTCTTATCCACGTTCTAGCAGCTCCCATTCCACACTTTGTTTCTACCCCAAAAATAGAGGAAGAAGCACAAGGAGAGGAGATTTTGAAGAGAGAAAAAGCAAGGAAAAGGTAGAAAAATTCAAGCTTTTGCTCTTGCAAGTTGCTCTTCCTTCTTCTCCTCTTTATTTCCATGGATTTGATGATGTTTTTGGGTCTATATGGAGGGCAGAATAGAGGTGGAATTTTCAGATTTGGTGAGGGTAGGCTAGCCAAGTGAAGAACAAACCAAGAAAACCAAGAAACCAAGGTATTCCTTCTGTTTTATTGCTTCTCCTTGCTTGCTTCTTCCATGAAATTTTTGTTCACCTTAGAGCCCATTCCATAGGAGATAAATTTTGACCATATTAGGGTAAAATTAAGGGTTCTATAATGTGAGGATTAGAAAGATACAAGTGGAATTAATTAAGAAGCAAAAGAGAACCAAGAATGGGAAGTTAGGGATTCAAAGACATAGGCAAAAATCTGATTTTATCTAAGAGTTTCCAAGCCTATGTGAATGTTTGTATGAGTTCCTAAGACCCCTAGAGAGCTTCCCACATGCACCTCCCATTCAAGAAAGCAAAGAAATTGCAAGAAAAACTAATGAACTCTAAGTAGAAAAAGTGTAGTGCATTTGAAGGGATTGTAAAAACTGATTTGATATATGAGTTTTCTTGCATGTGTGAGTATTTGATTGAGCTCCTAAGACCTTTAGGAAGCCTCCCAAGTATGTCTCCCATCAAGGAAAAATCAAGAAGGCCATGAACTATTCTTCCCCTCATAGTCTCGGTCTAGCCAAGTTCTTATAGCTAGGGAGAGTTTTAAATTTTTCTAAGGCCATTCTTTAGTAATATGTGATGAGTGAAGATGAGTAAAGGCCTTGGAAAAAATTTAGAACTTAAAGAAAGTGAATTGGTGCCATAGGTTCCATATTAGGACCTAAAGAAGCAACATGATGGTAGGCCCTTTGTTTTAATGATGTGATGACTCTAAGAGGCTTAAAAGGAGTCAAAAATCATATTTGAAAGGAAATGATGAGGCCTAGAAGTCATTTGAGGGGTGTTGCTTCATTAGGTGCCTTTATGGACCATAATGGAGCTTATAGAGCAATTTAAAGTTTAAGTAAATTGTGTAGCCTTAAAATATGTCTCATGAACCTAATTGGCTCCCTTAAATCATGTCTAGGTCAAGAGAAACCATCTCCACCAAATTGTGGGTGTATAGCCCAGGCAAAGGAGGGAAATGCAAGGAGAAAAGTGTGTAGATTTGTACAAGGTAGCTCTTTCCACATTCTCTCATGCATGGATGTGTGTTTAGCTTGTTTTAGAATGTGTGTATGTGTATTTTCAAGCTAAGAAAAGTATGCTAGCATGCCTTTATATTCCATGATCATTGATGCCATGTTATGTTTTAAATGAATCTATGATGTTTGTTTGCTTGAGTGAGGAGAGGCCAAGAACTCTTCCCTTTAGTGAGGATGAGCCAAGAACCCTTGAGCTTGGTTGAGACATAGCAAAGAGTCTCCTAAAAGCAAAGTGGGCTCCCAAGAGTATGGTTGAGTCTAAAGCTCTTAAAGAATGGGTAAGGCAAGTCCAAAATCTATGAGGAGAAGTGTGAGACCAATCCAAACACTTGGGGAACTCTTGAATGTCTTGTATGATTGATTCACATGCCAAGGTTACTTTGAAAATGTCCATGACTTTCATTTTTCCATACATGCATTTGAAAAGCTTGCTTTGTACATATTATGTGTGATTGAATGGGAGATGAACTATTGGGATTCTTTGAATCTCATCCCTTCCTCTCCAATGATCTAACATGCTAAGTGGGCCAAATAATTATGGCGAAGGGAGCCAACAACAATGAAGAAGAGAGATTGACACGCTTATGTCTTGTTTTGTTTATTTTGGAACCATAATGATGGTTCATCATGTATATAAGGTTGTATATATACTATGAACGTTGAGACATGTATAAATATCTTATTATGTGATGTTTAGATGTATGATTATGATATATGACCACTAGCCCATGTTTTGAGTATGTAAGGCTATAGAATAAGAATTTAAAGTTTAATGAATATGTGTATAAGTGAGGGTTGAATGGCCAAAATGAGATGCATGAGGTTTGGGACTATTTGGGTAGTTCACACAAGTCTTAAATATACTTTTAGACTTGCCCAAAAGGTGCCAACACCAAGGGAATACCATTTGGCAAGTTTGGTACCTCATATGGAGCCAAATTTGACCATTATGGAACCCTATGTCACTTTTTGGCCAAATGTTCTATTCACCTTGATCCTCCTCCTTCCATGCTATTTGACTGAGTTAACTCTTTAATTAACGTGGGTTACGCTAACAGTTATGGAAAGTTTGGAATGTGACAAATTCATCTCTGATCTTGGATGGATATTTCCAATCCAAATCGATCCTTAATTAAAGATAGATGTTTCCATCTCACATTTATCTCTAATTAAAATGGATGATTCCAACATCAATGCATGGATGTTGGGCTAGGAAATCAACTAAAGCTTATTTTTTAATGGCTTTTAATGGAATATATTTTAAAGAAAATGCATTTAACTTAATGGCCCACTTCATTAATCTTCTTTGTAATATAGGCCTATTAAGTAAATACTTTACAATATCAGTTTTGCACATGATTAAAACTTTTCTAGGCAAAAGATAACATTCAAGTTTAGTGCATGCATAATACAAATGAAGATATAGCTTTTCAACTAGAGTATATCTAGTTTCAATATCATTTAGTAATTGGCTAAGGTAATAAATAGCTTTTTCAATTCTATCCTTGACATCTTGTGTAAGCAGTAGCTAATGGATTTCTTAGCAACTAAGATATAGATTTTTAGTGATTTACTAGGCTTAGGTGGGACCAAGATTAGTGATTTGCCAAAATTTGCTTAATCTACTTAAAAGCTACTCATTTTGCTTGTCCTCAGATTAGTTCATTAGCATCTTTCAACATTAGCAAAGGTGAGAAAGCTTTTAACTTCCTAGCTAAGTTGGCAATTAATCTTCTCAAAAAGTTTATTTTAATAATTAACCTTTGTAACTCCTTCTTACTTTGTGGTGGTCTGGCCACTAAGACCACCTTGGCTTTATTTTTATCTACTTCAATTCCTTGCTAATGTACAAAAGAAGCTTCCTATTGAGACTCTAAATACACATAAGCTGGATTCATCTTCAAGTTATGAAATCTTGTCCTCTTAAATGCTTGTTCCATATCAACTAAATGTTGATCAAAATCTTTGGATTTTACCACCATATAAACTATATAAACCTCTATATTTTTACCAATTAAATCGTAGAAATAGCATTCATTACTCATTGGTATGTGACACTTACATTTTTTAAACCAAATGGCATAACAAGCCACTTGTAGATGCCAAATTCATTAGGGCAATGAAATGCAATTTTATGGATGTCTTATTTAACCACAAAGATCTAGTAATCATTGGAATATCCATTCGTAAATGTGAGAATTCCATGATTGGCTACTACATCAATTAATATATATATATATATATATATATATATGCTATTGGCATGACATATTCATCTTTGAGGGTTGCTAAATTCAGGTTTCGAAAGTCTATGCGAATCTTAACTTGCTCATTCTTCTTAATGATAGGAACTATGTTTAATAGCCATTTTCCATACCTGGCTATATGTATAAATCCTACCTTCAGTAGCCTTTTACAATATTTGATTTTCCTAAAACTGAGTTAAAACCAATTAGATACTAAAGGAAGGCCCCAGAATAAAATGAAAAGAGATTAAACAAGGATTGGATAATAATCTAGGCATCTAGAAATGAGGATACAAGGTTGATGATGGCCCAAAATTGGAGCAAAGCTAGCTAAATAAAGAAACCAATAACATAGTAGCAAAATCATAATTTTGGATGATTTTTTTTAAAAACTCAAAGGAGGAAGTTTTAAATGGCAAAATTAAGTCCCTTAAGGTTTTCAGAGGCCCTAAAAACTATAAGAACAATTAGAATGACCATAACCCTTTTGGTGGATGATTTAGGCTATTAGTTGACTTAAACTTTGACTAGATGATTTGCTAAGGTTTTGAACCCCATAAATTTGAAAAATGTTTTGAATAAATTAGAGAATTTAAATTTTCATATTGAACTAATGGTTCTTAAAAAGGATATATAATGAACCTAAATGGAGTGATCAAAGTTCAAGGGCATGGATGAAATTTTGAAAATGTTCTAAAATATCTTCTCTTCCTTATCATAAAGCCATGCCACCTCTTTTAGCCATTAGAACTAAACGAGACCTAATTTAAGAGGTCTGAAAATGGTGTCCAAAAAGAGGGGAAGAGAGAAGGAAGAACAAAGCAAAATAGATATGAAATTTTGCAAAATTTCATAGTATTGTTGTCATTAACTTTCTTCTCCTCTCTAAGTTCTCTCTAATGGTGATTTTAGCTTCTTGGAAGGGGCAGTTTTGTGGTTGGTCTCTTGGAAGAAGGTGAGGATTTGAGAAAACCATTGATAGCACCAAATTCTTCATTGAATAAGGAATCAAACAAGGTAAAATACAAGCTAGAATACTTGCTCTATCCTTGTGTTCTTCTTCTCTATTGGTTCAAACTCACCAGGAAAATGATAAAGGGAATAGGTTTATGGTTGAAACATGTTAAGAATAGGGGTTATGAAGGGTGTAAAGTAAGATTATGTAATTGGAATTAAGAAGAAAGCAATAGAATGCAACTTATGGATGTTAGGGTTTCTATTGCACATAGGGAGTTTTGGAACCATTCAAAGGTATTTTAAGCTATATGAATTCATAATTAAGTTATAGAGAAACCAAGGAATGTATGAATGCACCAAATTCCTAAAGAGAAGAAATAAAACTCTAATTAAACCCCTTTTGTATCATGGTTCAACCAAGCTTAGGTTAGGGTACCTAGGGAGTATTTTCTTAAGTTTTGATGAGTTTAGAGACTTAGATATGATGAATAAATAATTATGGAAGTATTAGATTAAATTTAGGAGCCCTAAATTGAAAATTGAATTTTAAAGGCCTAAATGAGGTTAAAGAAAGAGTTGATTTTAAATCTCTCTAACGAAGCCTATAATGATTCAAATAGGTTTATTTAGAGCTTGAAGACTCATAGCAATGAGAGTTTGGGGCTTAGATAGTGAAAACCAACAGTTGCTTTTTATTGGATCTAAAGTAGCTTCAAAGTACCTATTAAGATCTAATAAGATTAATTGATAAGTATAAGACCTAGAATGAGTCCAAATGAATTAATTGGCCTTGTAATTGATATGTGTAGGCCAAGCTAATCCAAACATACCAAAGCATGGATGCTGAGTGAAAGAAAAGCAAGAGAAAAACCAAGAGCAAGTGAGTTAGTGGTGTATTAAAGCTTCACAAGTACTAAAGTAGCTTCGTCTCCCTTTCTTGCATGCTTATGAATTCTTGAATTAGTTGAAATGCTTATATGTGTTATTGCTTGATGCATTCATGAGATATGTTATGTAATATTTTCCAAAATGAGCTATATGTGTATGAAAAGCTTATGTGACGGCTACTAGCTTCCAAAGGCATGAAATTGAGCACAATAGCTCTTCGTTAGCCATGGGTTGAGATTAGTTAATCTTAGCTTCTTTATGATAATGCCATGGCTTGAGAAAGAATGAGTTTTCATGTTAAATAATGCATTTGAATTGTATGAGGCATATGCATAGCATATTTGCACCACATGCATTGCATTTTCTCAAAGTGTTTATGTGTGCATTGATTAATTAATATTGGCTATTGAGATTTTCCCAAGAATCTCATAAATGTACTCCCACTAACTGTTTTAAGCTCTTCAAGCAAAGAGAAAAAGATAGAGAAGTATTAGACTCTAGAAAAAGTATGTGATAAAGTTTATGTAATGTAAATGTGGCTACTTGTACAAAGCATAATGGAATAACTAATGACTTTAAGTATGTATAGTGAATACTCATGTATTTGAAGATAATTATAATAAAATTACATGTATGAGTTCAAGTACATGAATGTATGTTATGTTGTGGTAGGATATGGCCATTTATGTGTATTCTTGACGATGCTAAACTATAGAGTATGTGTGCATATATAGGAGTGAGATTGCCATATTTTGATGCAAGCTTATTTTTATGTGTTGAACCACATAGAATGTATACTTTAGATGATTGAAATTTACTCAAAGTGAAAGAATTCAAATTGGATACCCTTTAAGTCATTTGGCACCTAAAATATGACATAAAGGAGACCTAAATTGTATTTGTGCTAAGAGTGGCTCAAATGATTTAGTTTGAGTCTAGACTTTGGCATGCAATTAGGCCCTTAATAGAGCTTTCTAACAATCTAAAAATCAAAATTTTTGGAGTCCTACAAAATATTTCACAATTTTTCAAAGTTTAGCAGATTTTACAAATTAGTCCCTGGTATTGTTCCTTATGCATAGTTTTAGTTTTTCTTGTCTTTGAGGGGCCAATGAACTCCATTTCTCATGAAATTTTACAAGTATATATTTGAAATTATAATCTTTCCATACTCAACAAGTTTGCATAAATCGAAGTTGTGTAGCTAGAGTTATACATTTCTGAATTTGAGGTTTGATGTATATGTTGGTCTGATGCTGTCCATCCTGCATAGCCTCGGTCCTTCATGATTTATGGTAGGTTAAATGGACTCAATTGCACTTGAAATTTTTATAATATATAGTTCACATCCCAAGCTTTCTATAGACACCTAATTTGCATGAATTAGAGTCACATAACCCGAGTTATGAATTTTCAAAATCTATTGCAGTTTATGTGAAATGGGCCACTTCAGATTACATGTATCCCTAGGTTTCCAATGCATGATTTCTGATCTAATGAGTTGCAACAAGTTTGTTTATGATGAAAATAAAGGAAACCAAAAGACTAAATTTGGACCCCTCTAGCTCCATATGCAATGCAAACTGTAACATCTGATTTTTTAAAAATCTAAGAAAATGTAAGGAAATGCGAGAAATGTAACATATGGTTTATCAGTCAATGTACGAAATTCATCGGGATACAAAAGGAAGTCCCCCAAATAAAGTAAATTGAGGTCTAATAAAATTAGAATAATATTTTAGACCGCAAATAATGATGAGTCAAGCCCAAAGGTGCCTTAAAATTAGGGCTAAAATAGATGAAAAAAAAGGAGATCAGAAAAAGGTCCCGAAGAGCCTCCGAAGTCAAGTATGAAGAAGTCAGGGACCAAAATGCACAGAAAATTCATATGCCGGGCAAAATGTATAAATTGCCTAAAAGTTCAGGGAACCCTAGTTTCACCCTCTATTCATTGTTTTAGGCACGAATATAAAAAAATCAGGCAAGCATATCATAAATCCGTGACCCACGGTTAAATTTAGTTCGATGAGACGAGTCCAATGATGCCATGTTGTCCAGATGGTCGGGCAGGATCTGATCTAGGATCTAGTTAGCCCGATCAGTAGCCATGAGCAAAATAGAAAAAAGAAGTTGTAACAACTATAAAAATAGAAATAGCGAAAGGGTTAAGAAACCTTGAAGGGATTTCAGGGACAGAATTGTAGTAAATGAAAATTTTATAGCACAATCATAATACAGAATGGTGAAAATTATACCTATAGACCCGGGTGTCCGATTGATACCAAAATTTATAAGGATTAAGATTAAGGGCCCCTGATCCATGCTTGAGGCTCAATATGGCTAGAAAGTAGAGAAAACAATATTTATAAATTGTAAAAAGTCTAAAGGTATGTATTGTACCGTAAAACTTAATCGAGCCAAGATACAGATTTTCAGACTGTTGTAAGGCCCAATAGCTGATTCTAAAGGCCCAATAAGAGAAAAGAAGATATAATTAGGATTTTAGAGAAGATGAAACCCAAATATAAATTTAAAATGAAAAGGAAAGGAGAAAAGTTGACTATGGTTGAGTTAAGGAAGTTAATCATGGTTACTATTCATGACTTAAGGGCTAAGAAAAGGTGTCCAAGTGTGTGGCCAAGAATTTTTGGAAGAAAATATTTAGTTATGAAATTAGAAAATCAAAAGAAAAAGGAATGGAAGGTTAAGATTTGATCTTAAAAAGGTTGATCTAAGGGTCCAAATTTAGTATGACCATTTAACTTCATCTAAATTCATCTCTTTCACCTCCATTCCACCATTTTCATGCCACACACAAGGGAGAAAGAAAGAAAACCATGAAGACAGAGAGAAAAAGGGAGAAAAAGTGGAAGAAGAAGTGAAACCAAGCAAAATTACCACCATTCTTCACCAAATTTCTTTATCTTCTCCATCCTCCAACCATTTTCTCCAAAGGGCAGCTGCATATTCATCTTTTCTTCAAGGTAGAATGTTGCTCTAAGTGGGAAGAGAAGGGATTTTAGTGTGAGAAAAGCAAAGGAAGTAAGGATTAAGCTTAAAGAGTAAGTTTTCTCCACCTTGCACTTGAAAATTATATGCTTTGAGTTAGTTTTGTTAAACCCTAGCTATGAGTCACTTTTTGATAGCATATGGATGATTAAAAATGAAGTTTATATGTTGAACATGAAGGCCATATGAACTTAGTTGTTGTTGTTATGTGTTGAGACTTTGAAAAACACAAAGATTGTAATCTTTGGAAAAATAGAAATCATGGAAAGATGCTGTCCGAATTTTTCCAAACTTTTTATGGTGTTTTCTTAATGTCTTAAAGTCATGTATACCAAATTTAAAGTCCTAAAACATAAAGGAAGAGGTTATGGAATTTTTAGAACCAAAGAAACTCACTTTTGAGCCTAAAACGGAGCTAGATTATGTGATGACCAAAACGTGATGTTGGGGCTGGAATTTGATAATGTTATCCATTCCAATAGATTCAAAAGGGTGTTGTTAGCTAGGAATATCTATGGGAAAGCCCCCAAAACTCATGGAATAAAATTTCTAAAATTTGGCCAACAAATGCATACTATTTGGCCATAGTGAATAGGAAGGGAAGGAGTTGGATTTTTCCAATTCTAATGGCCCAATTAAGTTTAAAAGGGTCATACTACGTTAAAAGTTAAGGTTTATATGTTGATTATAATGAATTATCATTATGATTATAGGATTGGATATTTGTTTGGGAACTCCAAAAGCAAGTAAATCGAGTTCTAAGGCTTGAGGAGCAAAGTTTGCTAAGGTGGTAGTTTTCCTTTCTCTTTCTTTAAGCTTGTATGTTTGTATAATGGTGAGTGTTATTCTATATCAAGTTGTCATTTATGCTATAAGATGAGACATGTATGCTTAGATTGTACTTAGTCTTGTATGAAATTCCTTGTATTGCTATGAGATATGTGGTATCTTGATTGGTATTATGTTATGTACTTACATGTTAGCTTGTGAATGAGATTGGTTTACTACTACTGAGATTTTATAATCTCACCCCAAATATAACCCATGCTAGGTCCGAGTTCAAGCAAAGAAAGAGCAAAGAATGTGGAGACATAAATCGAGGACTTTACTTTTATGCACCACATTTTGTCATATAATTAAATATTTTAGATTATTGCGTGTATGAGTTACATTACGACACTGTAAGGTACTCAGGTATGAAATGGAAAGCCATGTCTATAATCAGCCCTTAAGTAAATAGAATATGACTGGTGAGCCTAAAATGAAAAAATACATCTGCTTATATAAAGGCAAAATAATAATAATATATCAAGTGAAGGGTAAAATTGTCCAGTTTTTGTAGGGATACTTTAATATGAATTTATACGCATTCCGCTGAGAAAATATTTTCCCCTTGTAAAAGGCTTAAAGAGCTTAAAGTAGAGCCCTAAGCCGACCTCATACGATTTTTCTATAATTAATTATGTATTTTCAAAGTTAGACAAGAAATTGGAAATAATCAAATGAATAGTGAAATTGTATGAGGAAGTTTCTAAAAGGAAAAATTTTAATTAGTTCAGGTTTTCTATTGACTCTTCTAAGTTTTATATGAGGTAATTG
The DNA here is from genome assembly GCA_026724425.1 of Erythrophleum ivorense. NCBI lineage: Eukaryota > Viridiplantae > Streptophyta > Magnoliopsida > Fabales > Fabaceae > Erythrophleum > Erythrophleum ivorense. The sequence continues at coordinate 1,699,081 of JAIUCV010000033.1, read as the reverse complement.
TAGTAGGAAAAGTGTTTAAAATAAGGTATGACACAAACAGACCATTTTTGGTGTTTAAATATATAACAATAGTTGTGAATTTCATTCATAATTCCATAGTTAGCTATCTGTGCAATATGACGCCTTTTAATTTCTTCCTTGATTTTTGACAGTAGCTTTGGGATGAATCTTCTAGTTAGATGTCTATGCAGTATAAAGCCTTTCTTAATCAACAATCAATGCTTAACTAACTACCTAGACAACCTAAGCATTTCATAGTGTTCCCAAGCAAAACAATCTTTGTATTGTGTTATGAAATCAATCTGCCAAGTTTGTTCTTCTTCATTCAACAAGCTATTGATTTTGGTTAACCTGGGTTCCTTATCCGTTCCTAAGTTAATATCCATTAAGGGATCATGAGCCTTGAAATTGGGAATTTGCTTACTGATTGGGGACTCCAATTTTTCTTCTAATTGGCTTATCAAGGTTTTTGGGTTATCTACTTGCTTTTTAAGTGTATCAAGGGTTAATTGCTCTATTATGGTCTCAGCTATGAATAATGTTAGTTGATCTAGAATTTTTTTGACTATTTCATGTTGTTGATATATAATTTAGTCATATAACAAGTCATAAGTTGACCTTATCAACTTAGGCCAGCACCTTAAAATCTTGAAAAGTGAAGTTACAATATTGCAAAGATCCCTCTTTGTAATCCCCAAACCATTTGATAGGTATGATAGGTGAGGATTAAAACATAGCTTTAGCCATCTTTACATTAGTTACAAAAGGATTTTTATCAACTAACACAACTTCAACTTTATCATCTTTCAAAAATATGATTTGTCAATGTAGTGTTAAAGGGATGCATTGATTAAAATGGATCCAATCCTTGCTTAAGAGCACAAAATAAGTCAATTTGGCATCTACAACAAAGAGCATTACACTAGATATTTTGGATCCCACTTTTATGTCAGCCACCAATAGATTTATAGTAGTTGTTGCTTCTCTTGTGAAATTAATTATCCTTATGTTGGCAGCAATCAAATCTATCTTAGTTTTTCCCAACCTTTTCAGCGTATTAGTGGGTATCACATTTAGAACAACTCCTTCATTCATGAATACTCTAGTGACTAACCTACCATTAATATAAGCTTTAATGTATAGGAGTATTAAATGTTTAGCCATAGCGTTTGAAAGTTTCTTAAATTGAATCATGGCTAGCTTAAGTGTTTCCTCATCTAAGAATTTTGCCTATTCAACTTTTTTAAGTAAAGACATCTCCTTCTAGGCCTTTGGGTTACCTTACATTTGCTTAGAACTCTCTTTGGATAATGCTAATAACATTAATGTCTACTAAAGATGTCTTAACATCATCGTTGTCTAAAAGATTGTCATCCTCCAAACTTACTTTATCTTCAGTCAATTGGTCAAACAATGTTTCATAAGTTTCAACCTTCTAAGCAATTGCACTTTTTCTTTAACAATGTTTTTAGCATCCCCTAATATCTTTAACATTTATTTCATCTTATGGGTAAATCTTTGCCTTTGTCATTGCCTTTTTTGAGTATAAGTCAAAGTAGTTAGCTAAAATGATTATTGTTCCTTCTTTGTAACATTTTTATTGAGGAATCATTGCCTTTTTTTTAATTTCAACTTTTGGCTTAGTCATTTCTAGTGTTTCAATTGTTCATCATTGAGGAAAGTTACCCTCAAAGTAGACACCCCATTTTCAATGTTGAATTTTGCCATCTGCCTTTTATTTTTTAGGATAGGCTCTTGATCCACTCTTAGAAACTGCATCTTGTCAAACACACTGCAATTCCTCTTTTTGTGGAGGATCTTATAGTCTATTGAAAATACTAAATTTATGGATAAAAAACTCTAGGTGCTTCGGTTATGCTGCTACTTACCTATCATCTTTGTTGGATTTTGATGCTGAATCTTTTACCCTCCATTGTTTCCATATCAACTGCTTCCATTTATGTTTTGATGAATAAAATGGTGAGCTTGATGTTGAAACCATGTTAGTAAAAGTAGACAGGAAGGGATTGATATTGATTGTCATGTTAGCTAAGCTTTTGTTAGTTGTAACACCCCAAAATTAATTAAGGTGTTAATCATAGATTTGAGATAATTAAGAATAATTAATATAGGATAATTGGGCAAGTTAAGTGAATGAGAATTTTAGAGAGATAAATTATTAATAGTTTGAGGTTTAATTAAGTTATAAACCCCATCTAGGCCCAAATTAAATTAAGTAGGCCAAGGTTAGGGACTAATGGAGGCGCAAGAATTTTAGGTGCAAACCCAACCCTTATTGTGAGGCTTGGCCTAAGAGATAGCACCTAGTGATGGCCCAGTTCAATTTAATGAATTAGAAACCTAAGACCCAACTTGCATAAGCCTTTGTAATTGGCCTAATAACCCTTGAGCAGACCTAAATCAATTGAGTTCTTCAAACTTGGTCTGTCCCAATTAAATGTCTGCAGCCCAACACATTGAAGCTGGCCTAATAAGGTTTAAATCAGAAGCTACTTACCATTAGACCCTTAGGTCAGCCCATGACCCACATTAGACCCAATTGCAACCCAACTAAAACCCTAAACACTTCAGCCCCTTCCCTATTTTGTTGAAACACAAGAGAAATTCGGAGGTTTAAAGGGAGGCTAGGGTTTGGGGCAAGAAATCTATCATTTTTCACTTCTAGAGCAAGATTCAACCAAGGTAATAGTTATATAACTTAATCTCCTTCTCTTTCTCTTCATTTTAGCCTGATTAGTTTTTCATTTAGAGTATTTTCATTATACCCAAAATTTGAAATGTGGTTGTTTGGGATTTTCTTGGTGAAATTTCGTAGGTTAGGGCTAAGGATGTTATTGGGTAAGTATAAACTCTCTATTTTGATGCTTTCTTTGCTAGTTTGAGACCCCTATAGCTGATTTATAATATGGGTATTGTTTCTGTGCGAATTTACTCAGAATTTGAAGTGTTATTTTGAGGTTTCTGGGGTAAGAGCAACCAAATTCGAATTTGGTTTTAGTGGTGATTGGGTAAGTGTTTCTGAGTAGTCCTATATAGCTTAGCCTTTTTTTTAAGTGATGGGTTTGCTTATACAAATTGTGATTAGGGATAATAATGGCTTGGTTTTGTGTCTATAGGCTGAAGTAACATTCAATTGGCTCTTAGAGGATTAGCTACAAGTGAGGTAACTGGGACTATATTAATTCCATGCATATGTCTATTTTAATTTCATATTTTCTATACATGAATAATTTGAAATGCTAAATGAATTGGTTGGCTATCTATTGCATTATGATTAGACCTTGTGAGTCCATAGTGAAGCTGTGGTGCGGCTACCACCCGCGTATGTGCTTCGATCGGGCACCGGGTTATGATCAAATCCCAAATGCACTGAGCCCTGGTTGTGCTCAATGGGAGTAGGTGCCGTGGATGGGCCTTTCCCGGTGTTATTGGCCTTTAGCATGTGGAAATATGATTGCTAGTATGGGATAGTAATCATGATAGCCTAATTGTTTCATTTACTGATATGACTAGTATGTTTTCTAATACTTATGTGAATTTATGCATATATATTAATTAAACTAAAATATATGATGGAATTTGCCTTGGTTACTGAGATTTACATCTTACCCCGTTTCATGGGTTAAACATTTCAGGTGAAAGTTCTTCGGGTAAGGATAAGGGCAAGCATGTGGATGAACATCCATGAGTTAAGGCCTGGTGTGGGGAGCTACACTTGGTCTGAGTGGAATAGAGTAGATGCTAATTTTATAGACCTTTGTATAGCATCATCATATATCTGTATTACCAAGTGTAAGAGTTTGTATTTTGATAACATAGAATGTAACTAATGAGAAATAGGCTTCATATTAGTTGTTGATGGACGTATGAGCTAATGACACTTATTATGGCTTGTAAACCTGTGTTTTAACTGACTATTTAAGTAATGAAATCATGTGATATATTGATTGTGGATTTGAGTTAGCGATGCATGAATTATTCAATGAAAACATGATTGAATGGCCATTGTGAGAAATTTATAAATTTGCTGATATAAACCAATGATTGAGTAGGAAAATCCACTTTTGAATGTGGGATAGGTAATGATATAATGGCTTAGGCAAATCAGCTAGATAGATGTTATTAGAATCTCATAACAAGTGAGAGAGTAGCCCTAGAGAACCGCTAGATAGAGAGTGGAGAGTATGAGATAAGATTTTAGGAGTTGTAGGATCAAAAGGCATTTCACCGCAGCCAAAATATTGTTAACCGCGGCCAATAGAGGCGAAGTTGCCCAGGGAGAGTAGGTCAGAGAGCAATTTGCCTCAGCGAAATATGGAATTAGCTGCGGTGAAATGTGAGAGGCAAAATTGGTAGTCATCCAGAGGGTAATTCGCAGCGGCCAAATGGGAATTGGCTGTGGCAAACTTCTGTTAAAATGTGAAAGGCATTCCAGAGAGGAATTAGCCACGGCGAAAGGGGGAATTGGCTGCAGCCAATAGTGAGAGGCGAGCGAGGTAGGTTCTAGGAGGCTTCCTAGCCACGGCGTCATATAGGTTAGCCACGGCGAAGGTCCAACTCATCGCACCAGTGACGAAGTAAGGAGTGAGCCCGAGAGCAATTGGCCACGGCTAAGGGGAATTTAGCTGCGGTGAACGTTCTGAAACCCTTATATTAACCAAAAAATCTTGGTTTTTCACATGGTAATCTCAAGGGATGACTTAGAAATATTGGTAGAAGATTCTTGTGAGTTGAAATTGATAGGTAATAGAATCAAAGGCTAATAAATGAATGTTTGTTTTCCTTATGTACGTGAGTACTTGTAATTATATGGTTGCTGACTTTAATAATATTAAGGTTCAAATTTCCCTGTATTTTTTAAATATAATTAGTCATAATGTCTTATAACCCCAATTTATGATTATTAATCACATATTTAACCTTAATTACAATGATTAGAAATTAGGGTCGTTACATTAGCTAACTTAAACATTCCTTCCTTTAATGCCTTTTGCATTGCATTTATGAAAACAACATAATTAATAGTAGCATGATGATAAAAAAGATGCTACTTATTTTTTGCTCTTCAACTCTTCAATAGGTGGGATTTTGTGTCCATCATACAACTTCATCTCTTTGTCTCTGAGCAAATGATAAAAAACTTGATTGGTTTTGGAGATATCAAACAAATATTCCCCCCGGCTTTCTTATTTTATTACTATCTTCTCCTTCCAAGGCCTTAATGTTGGACATAAGTACAGCTTCCCTATTAGGATTTCTATTGGTAGGACATCAATTGACTATTCTTTCTAATATTTAATTGTTCCCCTAGATCATTAACATAGTCTACAACCATGGTGGCATATTCTAGTTCTTGGAATTGCACATAGCATCTACTCCTTAACTTTCTAAATCTTTCTAAGAAGTTAGCTACAAGCTCATATACTTGTTAATTCAAGTTCATTTATAGTGACCTCTAGTGTGACCTATAAAACCTGTCATGAAAAAGTTCATCCATATTTACCTAATTCTATATGGAGTTAAGTGGCAAGGATGAATACCAAGTGAAAGTAGTCTTAGTTAAAGATAAAGGAAATAAGTGAAGTTTATAATGTTCATTTTAATTTACCTCACTACATTGGGCAGTAAACTTGCCTATATATTCCATAATAGACTTACCATCATTGCTTGAAAAAATAAATAAAATAAGAGTTTTAAAACCTCTTGACAAAGGCATCATTCTATATACCCAGTTAGGATATGGCTTTCTATAAATAGGTCTGTCAAGAGGTCTTAACTACATGCCAAAGTTTCTTCTTAATAATTTAGCAATCATGTTGGGGTCAATCAAATGAATATAGCAAGTCTAAGCTTAGCAACTACTGATTAATTGAGATTTGATAGCTGAATTGGAACTGGACCAATTTGCCATGGTTGTGCAAAAAGAGCTTGAATTGATTGATGAGCATTTGGTTGTTCTAGTGCAATTAGATTTATGGGCCAATTAGCTACAGGAGATGGAAGTGAATTCCATGGCTACTCTTTAGCTAAATCTACAAATACCATATATGTAATTCCTTATGGTGGAAAAGGTGGACTCGCTTATTGAAAAATGGGTTGTTTTAAGGTTGATGTAACACCCACTTATTTCAAAAGCCATAAACTAAGTAAATTACAAAAGGAAGTCCCTTAAATTGAATGATTAGATGCCAAATAAAATTAGAATGATAATCTAAATATTTAAAAATAAGGATACAAGGCTAAAAATGCCTAAAAACCAAAGCTAAAATAACTAAACAAAATTTGACAAAAAGGTAGTGATATTTTTGTAATTTTGGGTAACTTTTAGGAAACTCAAAGGAGGGATCTTTAAATGAAAAAATTGAATTTCTTAGAATTCTTAGAGGCTCTAAAAATTATAGGAACCCCTATAATAGCTAAAACCCCTCTAGTTTATATTTTAGAGTATCAGTTAATCGAAATTTTGACCAATTTATTTGAGAAGGTTTTAAATCCAATTTGGGTGAAACCAAAGGCATTTTATGAATTAGAGGACCTAAATTTTATAATTGAAAAGATAATTCTGAAAAAGGAGTTGAAATGAGCCCAAATGAAAAGAACAAAAAAAAATGACAAAATGGAAATTTTGAAAGTGTCTTTAACTAGCCTAGCCCTTTATATATCACATCCCACCTTTTCCTCCTCTCTTAAATAACTTTCATCTGCTCCAAAATAGAACCTAAGACTCCTTGAAGTGGCACACAAGAAAGAGAGAAGAAGAAGGAAAGAAACCTAGCAAAAAGGTAAGAAAATCCATGGTTTTTCATGCTTCCTCCTTCACCAACCTTCTCCTCTTTCTCCTCTCTTTTCCTATAGTTTTAATAATTAATTTGAGGTTGATTCATGGATGGTTCAATGAGAAGAGAGACTTTGAAGGAGAAAGTAGAAGCAAGTGAAAATGCTCTTGAAAAGGCTTAAAACCAAGGTAAATATCATAGCTTTCTTTGCTTCTTCTTGGTTGTTCCTCTTATGGTGATTTTTGGCCAATACTAGACCATCAAGGGGGAATGATTTTTTATCATAGTAAGGTAAAACAAGGGTTTTAGAGTATGAGAAAAAATAATATGTAATTAGATTTCAAAGATACGCTTTTAGAATTCAAGTTGTATGACTTAAGGATTTTGTTGCACCTAGTAATTTTTAAAACTTTCTAAGGAAAAATTTGTAAAGAACACAATTTTTGTAAAATGACGAAATGAGCTATATAAAAGTAAGTCCTCTGAAATGAGGTAAATAATGTCCCAAAAAATTTAGGTAGAGTCCTAGACTCTAAAAAATGATAATTCTAGGCTCAGACGAAAAGAAAAACAGAGCTAGGACAGTGAAATAATTTGTGACAAAAACTAACGAAACGTAATTGCATTTTCATAAATAAATACAACTTTTGGAAAAACACATAGGAGAACTTTTTAAATGGGAAATTTGAGTTGCTCAGGGTTCTTAGAGGCCCCAAAAATCATGGGAAGCCATAGGACTGGTAAAACCCCCCTAGTGTACATTTTTCAACGTCGGTGAGCCCAAATTTTGATAGATTTGTTCAGTGAGATTTTAGCTTCAAATTGAGTGATTTCAAAGGAATTTTATTAAATTAGGAACCTAATTTTATAATGGAAAATATTGTTCTAAAAAATGAGCTAAAACAAAGCCGAAATGAAATTGCCATTATAAAAAGATGAAATTATAATTTTTGAAAAAGTGTATTTCTAGAAGCTCCCACACACTTCTTCCTTTTTCTACCACCTTTTTAAGCACGACTTTCTCTACCCAAATTACAGAAAAATAGAAACTCTTCTAAGAGCACAAGGAGAGGGAGAGAAAGAGGAGAAAAATCAAGAGAAAGGTAAAGACATATAAGGAATTTCATGCTCTTTCTTCTGCTAACCTTGCTCTACTCCTTCTATGCTTTCTTTCTATGATTGATTTGAGTTATTTAGTTCTATTTTGGTCCAGAACAGAGGGGGGGAAGTTTGAAATTTTTGAAAGGAAGCAAACGAAGGAGAAAGATCATTGAAAGGAAGCTAAACCCAAGGTGATTTTCTATCTTTGTTGCTTTTTCCTTTTGTTCCTCCCTTGGTGTGATTTTGGCCTTGTATAGAACCATTAGAGGGGAGGGAGTTCTGTCCAAAAACAAAAGAGAAACAAAGGAATTAGGCCACAGGGAGATGGAATATGGTAAGAAATTCCAAGAAAAATCCATAGAAAACAAGATAGAAAAGTGTAGGGTTCTTTAGGGTTTTGTAAAATCTAATTTTGTGTGAGTCTTTCCTTGGCTATTTGAATGTTTTCTTGAGCTCCTAAGACCTTTAGAAACCTCCCCAAGTGGCTCTCCCATCAAGAAAAATTTTGAAACTCCAAGAACCCCTTTTTTGTGCTTATGTTTCAGCCAAGCTAGGTTCAAGGGGCTAGGGAGTGTTTTAATTTGTTCTAACTTTGGTTTAAGACTTTATATGATGTTAGAAGATGGGAGAAACCATTGAAAAAAATTTAAGAGCCATAGAATGAGGGATGGAGCAATGGTGTCCATAATGGTGCCTTATGAAGCAACTTGAATTTTCAATTGTGTAAGTTAATGTGTAAGGGCTCCAAGGACCTTAAATGAGTCCAAGAAGTATAAAAACAACAAGAGAATGGAGCTTATAACTTAAAATGTGAAAGTTGCTTCAATAGGCCAATTACGGAACCATTATACCACTTATGGAACTAAGTGTGTGTTCAAGAGTATCTTTGGTGTCTTGGCTTGCTTCAAGTGTATAATTATATGTTGTTTATGGTGTATAAACCAAGAGAATATCTATCCACCTAGGTGTGCTTATGAGGATGAGAAAGGGAAAGAGAAAGACTAAAGGAAGCTTGCACAAATTTAAGGTAGCTCTCCACCTCATTCTCTTGCATTCTTGTGTGCATATGTATGTCTTTGTGTGCTTGTGTATGCTCTTATCATTTGAGAACATGTCACTTGATGTCTTTAAGTTACATTGATACTAATATGTTATCTTGAATGCCATTGATTGTAAGAATGGCTCCCAAGGGTGAGGTGATGCCAAAGTCCCTTAATGTGGGTGATGAGGTGCTAAAAGTCTCAAGGTGTAACACCTTACTGACTACACTCTAGTTCATCTCCCTCTAGGCTTGACTCCATATGATTTCCCAGAAAACTGACCTAAACCGTGGTATTTTACTACTTAAAATCGGGGTTTAACCGGTCGTATTTTGCCCGTGAGTCCCGTGAACCCATCATTCACATTCTCTACTCAAACACCATTTATACAACTTGTACATAGTCTCAAACCACTCACCAACCACGGGTAAGAAGCCAAAAACTCAGAAAATACAATTTCTCAATCGGACCCATAAATCATATTTCTGGCTCCAACTTTGGAAAATCACAACTAATTCTAGAAAAATGAGAATCAAGCAAATAATAGCTCTCTGGAAAGCTTGGGATGTTAACTTCACACTAAAAATAACTCCCAGCCTCAATCTCAACGTTTAGACCCTCATTGACATCGAAAAAGGAACAGATGTCCGGCTATCCCTGATACTGGTGCAGTTTACTGTCATGAACTTTGGAAATTCGTAATTAAATCCAAAAAAATCCAATCAGGGCAAACTATACCAATTTGGAAATCTACAGATGTGAACTATAGGAAAAAAATAAGTCCAGATCAGTTCAGGAGTTCTAAGACCTCGAAACCTGATAAAATAGTAACAAAGGTCAGAAACTTCCCTGATGCTGATACAGAACTTCAGTAAATCGTTTCTCTCTCTACAGAAATCCAATTAAGGTGCTTCCAGTTGGTATAGGTCACTGTGGATATCTAGTTTATGGTCCTAAATTTTCATGATATTTGGACATCATTTGGTCTATGGATGACATGGTTTCATTTTCGGACCCAATGTACAGTACCATGACCAAACCATTGAAATTTCCCAATTTCAACAATTCACCAAATATTCTCTAGACCTCCGAATATTACCCACTCTAGCTTCTCAAGAAGCTCTCAATAGACTCTAGAGGCATGCCAAATTCCATACCAAGAAGAGCTCATCCGGTCATACTTTGACGGAGCTCACCCAATTGGTAGTTTTAGCACCACATGGGGTTCAAAACGGGTCTAAATGACCTCCCACATGCTATAACCTCTATTGGGCAAATCTAAAAGTACAACCATAACATATGTGAAGTATCTAAATAACTCAAATCATCATACATTCCAATTTCACTATGCTATGGAAGAGGATACACTGTTTCATATGTGCCTCAAAAGGCCAATTTATACATTCTCATTACTTCGGTCCTTTACACGATTCATATATTATCTATACATACAATTACATGTGATCATATAGTTACAACTCAAAAATGATAGGTGCATCTTCATTTTGGCACCTTATACATCAAAAGAACCAAAAAGCTATACATCATTTTACTATGCTCTTCTAGGCTCCGTGAGGTGTGCTCGCCTCTCCTTGAACACCACCTGGATAATAGGATGGGAGGGGAAGGGGGTGAGATTCGGGAGAATCTCAATAGCTCATACTCATTCAAGATGCAATCAAGGCATATACTAGTCAAGCATGCAAACAAATCATCATAACACAACATATGTGTTTCATGCCATGAAATCAAACCAATGCCAAGACTAGGCTCTAGGGACTTTCGGTCTAGCCTCACCCTAGCTTTAGGACTTTTGGATCGGCTTCACCCTTGGTTTAGGGACTTTTGGCTCCTCCTCACCCGCCTCAAGGGACTTTTGGCACCACCTCACCCGAGCAATTTCCACACATCATATCATAAACATATTGGTACCGATACATCAAGGCAAAATCAATGGCATATCTCATCATACAAGCACATATACAACATACAATGACTATTACACATCCAAGAATGCAACAAGAACAGAGTAGAGAGCTACCTTCTCAGATCACACAAGTCTTCCCTTTCAATTTCTCCTCTCCCTCCTTGATTTCACACTCACAACAAGGTGGAGTTTCTTCCTTTGAGCCTAGGCAGAACAAAGAGCACCAATTACTCTCTCATAGTTTAAAGACCTCTCACAAAGTTAAAAGAGACTCTTCATCAAATTAAACCCTCACTACCCTTATAGATCTAGGGATTCTCTCTCTAGAACTCTACTCATTTTCCTTCCTCTCTCAAGCCCTCAAAGAAGAAAACATGGAAGAAGAAATAAAGATAAATGCATTCTACCCTCCTTTTAGAGTAGTTTTCCCACTTCCCTCTTCTAAACCTAACCCAAAACAATTTCTAAAATCGTAGAAAGAGAAAGCAAAAAAGAGGAGACAACAAGCTAAGAAGAAAAGCTAGGGAAATCTAAAGATTACTCACCTCTTTGCTTGATCTCCTTGCTTCTCTAGGTCTCTCTCTCTCTCCTCAGCTCTTTCTCTCTCCTTGGTCGAAGCTCAAGTCGGTTCTGAGAGAAAGGAAGAGTTTAGACGCTTTTAAAAAGTCAAATCTCTTTTTTCACGCTTTTTCTGGACCGCTCTCGCTATAGCGAATCATCATCCTCGCTACGGCGAGCTCGTGCAAGTTCCAGACTTTTGCCTTCGCTATGGCGTCGCTACGGTGAACTCGGCCTGTTCCAGACCTCTGCCTTCGCTATAGCGCCGCTATGGCGAGCAACTCCCTGGTTTCTGTATGGAATGTCGCACTCGCTACAGCTAGGAACATCTTCGCTATTGTGAGGAGGCATTCTCGCTATGGCGACTCTATTTCTCGCTATGGCGAGAAGACTTAGAAAATTTTCAGCTCTCCGAAAATTTCCCAGCTTCCTCTTTTCTCATTTTTCTCTCATTCCTTTTCTTTTCTCTTTTCTGGTTGTTACATTTCCACCCCCCTTAAAAGAAATTTCGTCCTCGAAATTTAAATACATACCTTAAGGGAATAATTCTGGATGTTTTTGTCTCATTTCATCCTCCATCTCCCAGGTTGCTTCCTCCGATGTCAGACCTCTCCATATCACTTTCACCAGAGGAATGCTCTTGCTCCTCAACTATTTCAGCTGAGCATCCACAATTCTCTCCGGTGTCACTACAGAGGAAAGATCTTCCTGCAATTGCACATGCTCATATTCTATGACGTGTGAGGGGTCAGGCATATACTTTTTCAATTGGGAGACATGAAAAACACTATAGATTTGGGCTAGGTTAGGAGGCAAAGCTATTCGGTAAGCCACGGGTCCAATTTTCTCAAGAATTTCAAACGGACCAATATACCTAGGACTGAGCTTTCTTACCCTCATTGACCGACCTACTCCCATCACTGGAGACACTCGAATGAACACATGGTCTCCCATCTCAAACTCTAACGGCCTCCTTCTCTTATCGGCATAGCTTTTCTACCTACTCTGGGCCGTGAGGAGTCTCTTTCTAATCAACTCTATCTGTCGGGTGGTCTGGTCCATAATCTCAGGTCCTATTATATTCCTCTCACCTAGCTCAACCCAACACAGAGGGGATCTGCACTTTCTCCCATACAAAGCCTCATAAAGGGCTATCTGGATACTGGAATGGTAACTGTTATTATAAGCAAACTCTGCTAAGGGCAAATACACATCCCAGTTACCCTTCATCTCTAACACACAAGCCCTCAACATGTCTTCTAAGGTCTGGATGGTCCTCTCAGTCTGACCATCTGTCTGGGGGTGATATGCAGTACTAAACCGCAACCTGGTCCCTAAGGCATGCTGCAATGACCTCCAAAAGTTCGATGTGAACCTGGGGTCTCTATCCGAAACTATGTTATTGGGTACTCCATGAAGTCGCACTATCTCTCTGATATACAACTGGGCTAATCTCTCTAGTGTATAAGTAGCCTTAATAGCTAAAAAGTGTGCAGACTTCGTTAGTCTATCCACAACTACCCAAATAGCATCGTGTCCAGAGGAGGTCCTGGGTAACCCCATCACAAAGTCCATGGCTATACTATCCCACTTCCACTCAGGGATGTCTAGAGGTTGCAACAACACAGCCGGTCTTTGATGTTCTATTTTCACCCTCTGACACACTAGGCATCTAGCCACATAGGCTGTCACCTCACTTTTCATTCCCGGCCACCAGAAAATCTGTTTCAAATCCTGATACATCTTAGTGGCACCTGGGTGGATAGTATACTTACTCTTATGTGCCTCTTCTAAAATGCCTTCTCTCAACTCATTTCGACTAGGCACGCAGATTCTATCCCGATAGACTATCATACCATCCTCAGACACCTTAAAATCTGAGGTCTTACCCTGGGAGATCTCATTCCTGATCCATTTCAGGAGCTCATCCTCTCTCTGGGCATCTAAGATCTGAGTTCTCAATACATTCTCAATTCGGGTTTCACTCAGATACAATCTACCCGAAACCACCTGGCAAGAGAGGTTCAAGTTTCTGAACTTCTCTAAGAGCTCTTGCTCTCTAATCATCATATGGGCCACATGGATGGATTTCCTACTCAGGGCATCTGCCACCACATTGGCCTTGCCCGGATGGTATTTCAACACATAATCATAATCTTTCAGAAACTCCATCCATCTTCTCTGTCTTATATTGAGTTCTTTCTGGCCAAATAGGTATTTCAGACTCTTATGATCACTATAGATCTCTATGGTAGCACCATACAAATAGTGTCTCCAGATTTTAAGAGCAAACACTACGGTAGCTAACTCCAGGTCATGTGTGGGATAACTCTCCTCATGAGGCCTCAACTGCCTCGAGGTATAAGCCACTACTCTACCCTGCTGCATCAACACACATCCTAACCCTTTGCTCGAAGCATCACAATAAACCACAAAAGGTTCACTAGGGTCAGGGATAATCAGTACAGGGGCAGTGGTCAAACGAAGTTTCAACTCCTGGAAACTTCTCTCACAACTATCATCCCACACAAACGGTGTCTCTTTCCTAGTTAGCCTCGTTAGTGGTAAGGCCATCTGAGAAAATCCCTGAATAAATCGTCTATAGTACCCCGCCAAACCTAGGAAACTCCTGACCTCGGTGATCGTTCTAGGTCTATCCTACTGTAACACAGCCTCAACTTTATGGGGATCAACCGCAACCCCATCTTGTGAGATCACATGACCTAAGAATCTCACCTCGGTCAGCCAAAACTCACATTTACTAAGTTTGGCGTACAACCTTTTCTCTCTCAAGGTTTCTAGGACTAATCTCAAATGCCTCTCGTGCTCTTCAAAAGATCTAGAGTACACTAGGATATCATCAATGAAAACTACCACAAACTGATCTAAATACGGTCTGAATACCCTGTTCATGTAATCCATGAACACAGCAGGCGCATTCGTCAATCCGAATGGCATCACAAGGAACTCATAGTGCCCATATCGCGTTCTGAAGGCCGTCTTAGAGACGTCTTCAATTCTCACTCTCAACTGGTGGTACCCAGATCTAAGATCTATCTTAGAAAATACAGATGCCCCCGTCAATTGATCTAACAAATCATCAATCCTAGGGAGAGGATATTTATTCTTGATGGTAACTTTATTCAACTCTCTATAATCTATACACAACCGCAAGCTACCATCTTTCTTTCTCACGAATAACACCGGAGCTCCCCAAGGTGATACACTAGGGCGGATGAACCCTTTCTCTAACAATTCCTCTATCTGCTTTTTCAACTCTACGAGCTCGATGGGAGCCATCCTGTAAGGAGCCTTGGATACCGGTCCAGCCCCAGGCACTATGTCTATAGGGAACTCTAGCTCTTTCTCAGGGGGTAGACCACTAAAATCAAACTCTTTAGGAAAAACTTCCGGGAATTCCCTAACAATCGGGATCTCCTCTATCCCTTCTTCTACCTCAACCTAAATAGAGAAAAAGACTAGAAACCCTTGACATCCACACTCTAAATGCCTCTCAGCCTGGGTAGTAGTCATAAAGGATAACTCAGCTCCTACCCTAGGTATGGTCCCACAAGCAGGTAAAGAAATGGTTCGGCGTTCACAATCAAGTACCGCATTATTCGCGGCCGACCAGTTCATACCAACAATCATATCAATATCATGGAAGGGCATACATATCAAATCAATAGTGGTATGACAATGGTTAAACTGAATAGTGACATTCAAGCAAGTATGGGAAGTAATCACGGGACCTCCAGTGGGTATAGTGACAAACAAGTCAAATGGCAAGACACTCATAGTCAGACCCAATCGCCTCACACAATCATAAGATATAAACGAGTGACTAGCACCCGAGTCAAACATAGCAACTACAGGAAAGCCATTCACTATCAGCGTACCACGGATCATACTGGGGGACGCACTAGCTTCCTGTTGAGCGAGGGCGAACACTCGACCCTGGGTCTGTGGCCTGGGAGGAGGCGCTATGTCCATCTGAGGACAGTGTCTCGCAATGTGTCCCAGCTTCCCACACTTGAAGCAAGTCACCGGAGACTGTTGGAAGGATGACTGGCCCCGAGGAGGCGGCATCGGCTTACCCCGCTGTGGCCTTCGGTTCCATGGCCCCTTGCCTCTCTTCTTGGCACTGGGTGTCACACTAGAACCCTCTTCCAGTCTCAGCCTTTTCACTTCTGAAACCTCCTTCTGACTAGCTATGGCCGTCACCGGCATAATAATCCGTAGGTTAGTCTCAATCACCCTGCTGACCTCCACAATGGTATTAAACTTCCTGATCCGTTGTGGGGTCACTCTGTCGCTAATCAAAGGTTTCAATCCGGTCTCGAATTGCTCACATCTCCAGGGTTCATCATCATACCTCTGGAGGTAAGAGGAATACCGAGACAACTCCATGAACTTAGCCACATACTGGTCCACAGTCATCTCATCCGTCTGTCTCAAACTCATAAACTCTATCTCTTTCTTCTTCCTCACCGAACTAGGGAAATATTTCTCATAGAACTCAACCAAGAAACTTTCCCAGTTTATCGGTATATCCTTGGTCTCCATTAAAGGTTGCGTGCTACACCACCATCTATCCGCTTCTTTTTTCAACATAAACGTGGCTAGCTGCACTTTTTGCTCGGTAGTACAACTCATTACCGAGAAGATTTTCTCTAGCTCCCTAACCCAAGCCTCCGCCTTATCCGCATCCAACTCCCCGTCAAACGTGGGTGGATTATTTTACCTAAACTGCTTCAACAGTTTCTGGATAGGCGTCTGGGTATGAGCTAGTACATGCTCTTGGGGATGTGCAGGTGGGTTGCCAGATGTAGATGGCTGAGGTACAGGGGCTTCCCTCCTGGCTTCCTCTTGCCTGGTCAGGGTATCTTGCAGGTGCATGATCATATCATGTTGCTGTTGGGCGATATACCTCTGTTGTTCCAACATTTCCTCATGCTGGCCCATCATGGCTTCAAACCGATCTAATCTCTCCATGATGGTTCGCAGAGGATCCTCAGGCCCAACCGGAACCTCTGGCTCAACTCTCTAAGCCCTGGGTGGCCTGCCTCTACCCCTGCCCCGTCTAGTCTCAACCATATCTGAAAAGAAGTAGCAATCCTCAGTTCACAATCATAGCACAAACACATATGCATATGAATGTTACCACTTTCATGGCAATTTACACCAAACACAAGCAATTCAATCCATTCAAGAGCCCAACATCGAGCAAAAGTGCCTGAACCTTTGCTCTGATACCAAAAATGTAACACCTTACTGACTACACTCTAGTTCATCTCCCTCTAGGCTTGACTCCATATGATTTCCCAGAAAACTGACCTAAACCGTGGTATTTTACTACTTAAAATCGGGGTTTAACCGGTCGTATTTTGCCCCGTGGGTCCCGTGAACCCATCATTCACATTCTCTACTTAAACACCATTTATAAAACTTGTACATAGTCTCAAACCACTCACCAACCACGGGTAAGAAGCCAAAAACTCAGAAAATACAATTTCTCAATCGGGCCCATAAATCATATTTCTGGCTCCAACTTTGGAAAATCACAACTAATTCTAGAAAAATGGGAATCAAGCAAATCATAGCTCTCTGGAAATCTTGAGATGTTAACTTCACACTAAAAATAACTCCCAGCCTCAATCTCAACGTTTAGACCCTCATTGACATCGAAAAAGGAACAGATGTCTGGCTATCCCTGATACTGGTGCAGTTTACTGTCATGAATTTCGGAAATTCTTAATTAAATCCAAAAAAATCCAATCAGGGCAAACTATACCAATTTGGAAAGCTAAAAATGTGAACTATAGGATAAAAATAAGTCCAGATCAGTTCAGGAGTTCTAAGACCTCCAAACCCAATAAAACAGTAACGAAGGTCAGAAACTTCCCTGATGCTGATACAGAACTTCAGTAAATCGTTTCTCTCTCTACAGACCTCCAATTAAGGTGCTTCTAGTTGGTATAGGTCACTGTGGATATCTAGTTTATGGTCCTAAAGTTTCATGACATTTGGACATCATTTGGTCTATGGATGACATGGTTTCATTTTCGGACCCAATGTACAGTACCATGACCAAACCATTGAAATTTCCCAATTTCAAAAATTCACCAAATATTCTCTAGACCTCCGAATATTACCCACTCTAGCTTCTCAAGAAGCTCTCAATAGACTCTAGAGGCATGCCAAATTCCATACCAAGAAGAGCTCATCCGGTCATACTTTGACGGAGCTCACCCAATTGGTAGTTTTAGCACCACATGGGGTTCAAAACGGGTCTAAATGACCTCCCACATGCTATAACCTCTATTGGGCAAATCTAAAAGTACAACCATAACATATGTGAAGTATCTAAATAACTCAAATCATCATACATTCCAATTTCACTATGCTATGGAAGAGGATACACTGTTTCATATGTGCCTCAAAAGGCCAATTTATACATTCTCATTACTTCGGTCCTTTACACGATTCATATATTATCTATACATACAATTACATGTGCTCATATAGTTACAACTCAAAAATGATAGGTGCATCTTCATTTTGGCACCTTATACATCAAAAGAACCAAAAAGCTATACATCATTTTACTATGCTCTTCTAGGCTCCGTGAGGTGTGCTCGCCTCTCCTTGAACACCACCTGGATAATAGGATGGGAGGGGAAGGGGGTGAGATTCGGGAGAATCTCAATAGCTCATACTCATTCAAGATGCAATCAAGGCATATACTAGTCAAGCATGCAAACAAATCATCATAACACAACATATGTGTTTCATGCCATGAAATCAAACCAATGCCAAGACTAGGCTCTAAGGACTTTCGGTCTAGCCTCACCCGAGCTTTAGGACTTTTGGATCGGCCTCACCCTTGGTTTAGGGACTTTTGGCTCCTCCTCACCCCCCTCAAGGGACTTTCGGCACCACCTCACCCGAGCAATTTCCACACATCCTATCATAAACATATTGGTACCGATACATCAAGGCAAAATCAATGGCATATCTCATCATACAAGCACATATACAACATACAATGACTATTACACATCCAAGAATGCAACAAGAACAGAGTAGAGAGCTACCTTTTCAGATCACACAAGTCTTCCCTTTCAATTTCTCCTCTCCCTCCTTGATTTCACACTCACAACAAGGTGGAGTTTCTTCCTTTGAGCCTAGGCAGAACAAAGAGCACCAATTACTCTCTCATAGTTTAAAGACCTCTCACAAAGCTAAAAGAGACTCTTCATCAAATTAAACCCTCACTACCCTTACAGATCTAGGGATTCTCTCTCTAGAACTCTACTCATTTTCCTTCCTCTCTCAAGCCTTCAAAGAAGAAAACATGGAAGAAGAAATAAAGATAAATGCATTCTACCCTCCTTCTAGAGTAGTTTTCCCACTTCCCTCTTCTAAACCTAACCCAAAACAACTTCTAAAACCGTAGAAAGAGAAAGCAAAAAGGAGGAGACAACAAGCTAAGGAGAAAAGCTAGGGAAATCTAAAGATTACTCACCTCTTTGCTTGATCTCCTTGCTTCTCTAGGTCTCTCTCTCTCTCCTCAGCTCTTTCTCTCTCCTTGGTCGAAGCTCAAGTCGGTTCTGCGAGAAAGGAAGAGTTTAGACGCTTTTAAAAAGTCAAATCTCTCTTTTCACGCTTTTTCTGGACCGCTCTCGCTATAGCGAATCATCATCCTTGCTACGGCGAGCTCGTGCAAGTTCCAGACTTTTGCCTTCGCTATGGCGTCGCTACGGCGAACTCGGCCTGTTCCAGACCTCTGCCTTCGCTATAGCGCCGCTATGGCGAGCAACTCCCTGGTTTCTGTATGGAATGTCGCACTCGCTACAGCTAGGAATATCTTCACTATTGAGAGGAGGCATTCTCGCTATGGCGAGAAGACTTAGAAAATTTTCAGCTCTCCAAAAATTTCCCAGCTTCCTCTTTTCTCATTTTTCTCTCATTCCTTTTCTTTCCTCTTTTCTGGTTGTTACACAAGGCATAGGTGAGACTAAGCCAAAAGTCCCAGAAATAGGGTGAGGTACAAACAAAAGGCCCTAGAGCTTCTTAATGGCTTGATTGTGAAAATGTGGCATGAGAATCTTAGAATGAGCATTTATGATATTGGTAGCTTGTTTACTTGTGCACTTGATGTATGTATGCTTTGAATGTGTGTATGAATGGGTGTGTGAGCTATTAAGATTCTTGAAATCTCACTCCCCTTTCCCTTTCACTCTTAAAATGTCTAGGTGGTGCTCAGAGACAAGGAAATGCAAGCCAAGAACAATAGAAAGTCTTACTTTACCTATTATGTAGTCTAAATTGTAATTGAATGTCAAAGTGGCTTTGTATATATTATTTTTGTATTGTAAGACCATGACCAAATGTAATATGATGTGTGACTCTTATATAGCCTATGTGTGATACTAAATCAATACAAATGTAGTATTTGGCTCTTTAATGGCTTGATGTAACTATGAATTCTTGGGGGTGAAATGACCAAAATGAGATACATGGAATTTGGGACCATTTGGGCAGTTTATGCAAGTCATATTCATGCTTTTAAACTTACTCAAGAGGTGCCGAACACTAAAGAAAATCATTTGGACAGATTTGGTACCTTAATTGGATTAAAAGTGACCAAATTGGGAGGCAATACCACTTTTTGTCCAAATGATCTCTTCTTGGTCTAAAATTTGGTATGCATCTAAAGATTGTTAAGAGCTTTTTTGGAAGCTAAAGTGCATAATTTTTAGAGTTCTATGGAATATTTGGTAAATTTTCAAAGTTGAGAATTTTCCTGCTTTTGGTTCAGTGCATTATTTATTCTGGTCTGAAATTAAATTCTATCACTCATTGAGCAAATGATGTCCAATTGCTATGAAATTTTATAAGGAGAAATTATACCTTTCCAGTAACTTGTTTCAATTAGAAGCACCTCATTTGGATGTCTAAAGAGGGAGATATTAATTTCTGAAGTTGTTGTCTAGTACCAGATGACTAGTCAGACCTGTGTTATTGTTTGATTAGTTTTCGGGGTTTGAATGCTCTTGGCTTGGTCTGGAAATATTTTTTTCCTTTAGCTAACATCTGTAGATTTCCATATTGATATCAGTTTCATGGATTAATTTTTTTTTAAATTAATTGGACATTTTTGAAGTTTATGACAGTAAACTGCATCAGTGCCAGGGATAGCTAGACCTATGTGGCTATTTCATTGTCAAACGTGGTCCAAAAGCTATATTCATGTCTTAAAATTATTTTTATGTGAAGTTACATCTAGAGCTTTCCAGAAAGCTATGATTTGTATGATTTCAAGTTTTTTACATTTAGTTATGATTTTTCAAAATTACCCCTGAAATCTACCACATACAGTCACGGGGAAAATGAAGAAATTTTAGGATTTTTGACCCTTGATCCATGGTTGATGCCAAATTTTGAGAATGTTATGATTTGTATATACGGAAAATAATTAAAGAATGTTGTTGATAAGTCCATGGGGTCTTGGAAATGCGAAATGAAAAATTTATCTGCTATGCAACACAATTTAATTCTTTATTTTAATGCATTTTCTTGAGATTTCCTTGATAAAGTACATATTCCCACTTGTAAGAGAGGGATTAATGTTAGAAATAATATGATATTACAAAATTAGCCTATGTAAGAGTATGTATAAGTTCTTAAGAGGTCTAGAAAGCTTCACAAGCGCCATTTTCCTAAAAAAACCAAGCAAATGCTATGGGTTTTCACCTAGCTCTCTGTCTCGGCCAAGAAGAGGATAAGGCACCTAGAGAGATTTTTCTTTGATTCCAAGGATAGGAATAGTCTAGATATGATTAATAAATACCAAGAGAAGCATTGGTTTGAATTTAGAAGCCATCGTTTATGATATGGAAGTTTAAGTTCCTTTTTAAGGAATAAAGAAACAACTAGAGTTTAAGCTCCTTAAATTGATTTGGCAATGACTCTAATGAGTTTAAATGAGTCATATGACTTATATTGAATAAGAAATTGGAGTCAAGATCATGAACTCTAAGGGTTGCTTCATTATGCACTTATATGGAACCATAACTATGTCATAAGATAAAGTAAGCTTGCACAGAGTTTGTGTGAGGAAATAACTTATTCCAATGATGTAATTGTGTCTCATTTAATGTGTCTAGACCAAGTGAATCAAGCTTTTTCTAGTTTTGTATGTGTGGCCGAGAAAGAGAAGGAAAAACTTAAGGGGAAAAGTGTGCTTCTTGACTTGAGGTAACTCTCTATCCTTTCTTGTATACATGTCTTAGATGTTTGATTGTCATTAGATGCTTGTATGTATGTTTGAACCATGAGATATGTTTATAGCTATTGATTAAATGTTATGGTACCATTATACTTCTTGAAATATGTTTGAATGCAAGATGGCTTGAATGGGTGAAGTTGTGCTAAAAGTCCCTTAGAATAGATGAGGAAAAGCCAAACGTCCTTAAAAAAAGGGTAAAACATAGCCAAAAGTCTTAAGAAGGAGTTGAACTAAGTTAAAAGTCCCTAACAGTCGGTGAGACAAATCCAAAAGTCCCAAGGAATTAGGTGATGTTAGACCAAAAGCCCTTAGAGCCCATGTTTAGTTCATATGAGTTTATGTAGCGTGAAAATATGTTTATGTATGTTTACAAGAGACTTTTATGACATACTTGCATTCTTTGACATGAAAATGTGTCATATATGTATGCTTGAAAGGGTAAAAGGGCTATTGGGATTCTTTGAACCTCACTCTTCCCCACATTATATCTAACCATGTCTAGGTGAAGTTCAAGGAGTAAGGAATGGGAGCCAAGCACCTTGAAAGATGAACTCTTAACAATAGACTAGAAAATTATGCATTTTTTATGTCAAAGTTTGTATATAAGTAATGGTTATATGATGTAAACCTTGGAGCATGTATAAAAGTTTGTAACTATAATGTATGAATGGAATTTGGAATCAAATGCATGAATAAGCAAGATCTTGCCACCCTATAATCATAGAATATATGTGTATGAATTTAAGAGGAAAGTTGTAACAATTAGAATTTCTAAAATTTTTCTAAGTCTATTGGCTATAGCTAGAACCCCTGTCTGCTATAGCGAGAAGTCAGCTAGCTATAACAAATGTACCAGTTCGCTATAGTGAGAATACATCTAGTTGTAGTGAGTTAGAGCGTCCCATACAAAAACCAGGGAGTTTTTCGTAATAGCGTGCTCCGTAGCGAGAACAGGGGCCTGAGACTGATACGTGCTCGCCATAACGAGGATTATTTTTCGCTATAACTAGGGTTGGTCCAGAAAAAGCATAAAAAAGGAGAATTTTGCTTCTTAAAGAGTTTAGGCCTTTTCCTTTTTTTCTAACCAACTTATACTTCGACCAAAATAGAGAAAAAGGCTAAAAAGAGAGAGAAAGACTAAGAGAAGCTAAGGAGAAGAAAGAAACATCAAGGAAGAAAGGTAAGAACCCTTAAAGATTTTCATGCTTCTTCTTCTTAAAACTTTATTCTTCTCCTTCTAAGCTTCCTTTCCATGGGTTGCTGGGTAATATAGCTCTGTTTTGATCTAGAACAAGTAAAAAACCCTTGAATTAGAGTGTAGGAAGTTAGGAAATGCAAAGGGATTAGAAGAAGAGCTAGTGAAATTCAAGAGGGAGAAATTAGGGATTCTTAAATACTTTGTAAAGTTTACTTTGATGTAAGAATCCTTTAGCCTTTGTGAGTGTTTATTTGAGTTCTAAGAGAGTAATTGCATGCTACTTGTTGTGTCTAAGCCTAAGAGAATTGGCTCCATCTAGTTGTGGTTGTGAGACAGAGAAAGGAAAAGAGAAATCAAAAGAGAAGGCTTATGTTGTCTTGTAAGGTAGCTCTCCACTGTTTCTTGATGCATTCTTAGATGTGTGATGATCATTGTATGCTTTGTGTATACATATGTATTATGAGATATGCCATTTGATATTACCTTGATACATTGGTACCAATATGCTTGTGTTTTGAGTTGTGAAAATTACTCTTAAAGAGTGAGGTAGTGCCAAAAGTCCTTAGAAATGGGTAAGACAAAGGCAAAAGTTTCATAAATGAGTGAGGCCAAGTTAAAAGCCCCTAGACCAATTGTGAGGCCAATCTAAAAATCCTTAAAATAGGCTAAGGCTAGACCAAAGGTCCTTAGAGCTTATTCTTGGCATTGATATAATTTTCATGGCATGTAAATCATGTGCTGTATGAGTTTGAATGGTTGGATGCCTACTTACATACTTTGATATGTTTATATTCCTTGATTGCTTCCTTGAATGAGTCTATGAGCTATTAAGATTTCATGAATCTCACCCTCTTCCCTCTCCCATCTTAACATGTTAGGTGGAGCTCAAGGAGGCCAAGGTGCAAGTTCAGGAGCTTAGTTGAGTATGCTTAGTTAATTGTATAGTTTTATATGGCCTTTGATGTAAAGGGATGTCAATATTCATATGTATACATTATTTTTTAGGTGTAAACCTTTGAGCAAATGTAAAAGTATGTGAATACATTGTATATATCAATATTAGAGCCAAAACAATAAGAATGTGTGATTCTCCTACTTGGTAGCTCACTCTTAGTAGTGCATTCTTATGTGTAGCATACTGAGTTTGAGATGCATGATAGTTTGAGCCACTTGGGCAATTCATATGTGGTATATTAGTGCTTTTAAACTTGCCCAAAAGGTGTCAAACACTAAAAGGAGCCATTTGGACTAAAGAGTTGCATGATGGGAAGCAAAAGTGACCATCTTGGTGGGCTATGTCACTTTTTGGCCTAAATGAGCTCCTCTTAACCTAAAATTTGGCATGAATCTAAAGATTATTAATAAATTTTTGGAAAGCTAAAGTGGGTATTATTTAGAGGTCCGTGGAATATTTGATGAATTTTTGAAGTTGGAGAATTTTCTGATTTTGGTTAATGTATTGTGCAATTGGTTCAAAATTCAATCTATGGCATTCATAGGCCAAATGATGTCCAATTGCTATGAAATTTTATAGACAAAAACTAGACATGCACAGTGACCTATACCAACTAGAAAGCACCTTAATTGGAGGTTTGTAGAGGGGGAAATAATTTTTTGAAGTTCTGTGTCAGTATTAGGGACATTAGCCGACCTTCGTTATTGTTCCATTAGCTTTCGAGGTCCAAATGCTATTGAAACAATTTGGAATTATTTTTTCCCTCTAGTTAAAATCTATAGCTTTCCAAATTGGTATAGTTTTCCTATATTAGATTTTTGTAGAATTAGTTATGAAGTTTTGAAATTCATATCAAAAATCTATATTAGTACCAGGGATAGCTAGATCTTTGTGGCTATTTCATTGTCAAACGTGGTCCAAAGGCTATATTCATATCCTAAAATTATTTTTAGTGTGAATTTAATATCTAGAGCTTTCCAAAAATCTATGTTGTGCTTGATTCTCATTTTTTAAAATTAGTTATGATTTTCTAAAGTTGGACCAAAAATATGACTTTTGAGCCCATGAGAAAATTTGCATTTTTATGATGTTTGGCCTTATATCCGTGGTTCATAGGTTGTTTTATGGCATGTATGAGTTTTTGGATGGAGTTTGAGTAAAGAATGTGATTAATGGGTTCACAAGACCCACGGGGTGAAGAATAACTGCTTAAACCCCGACTTAAAGTATTAAAATGCCACAGTTTTGGTCTTTTTCTTTGGTAATCATATGGAATCAAGCTTAAGTGATGGATAATCACGGTTAATACATCATGGTCTTATATTTTTGGTATCAAAGTAAAGGTTCAGGCACTTTTGTTCGGTGTTTGGCTCTTGAATTACATTATTGGTTGTATTAAGGTGTGAATTGCCATGGAAGTACTAGCATACACATGCATATATACTTGAAATATAATTGTGAACTGAGAGTTGCTACTTCTTTTCAAATAAGATGGTTGAGACTAGATGGGGCAAGGATAGAGGTAGGCTGCCCAGGGCTCAGAGAGTTAAGCTAGAGGTTTCAGTTGGGCTTAAGGATCCTTTGCGAACCATCATGAAGAGACTGATCAGTATGAGGCCATGATGGGCCAACAGCAAGAGATGCTAAAACAGCAAAGGTATATTGCCCAGCAACAGCATGACATAATCATGTAGTTGTAAGATACCCTGGCTAGGCAAGAAGAAGCCAAGAGAGACGCCCCTGTATCTCAGCCATCCACTTCTGGCATTCCACCTGCACCTCCCTAAGAGCCTGCTCAGACCCAGACACCTATCTAAAAATTGTTGAATCAGTTTAGAAAATAGTCGACCCTCGTTTGATAGGGAGTTGGATGTAAATAAGGTAGAGGCTTAGGTTGTGGAGTTAGAAAAAATATTTTCAGTGATGGGTTGTACTATAGAGTAAAAAGCTCAGCTCACTACTTTCATGCTACAAAAAAAAGCTAATAGGTGGTGGCGTAGCACGAAACCCCTGATGGAGACCAAGAACATACAGATCACTTGGGAAAGTTTCTTAGTAGAGTTTTATGAGAAATACTTCTGTAGTTCGATGAGGAAAAAGAAAGATGTGAAATTTATGGGCTTGAGGCAGACTAATGAGATGATTGTTGATCAGTATGTGGCTAAGTTTATTGAGTTGTCTCAGTATTCCTCTTACCTCCAGAGGTATGATGATGAGCCCTGGAGACATGAGTAGTTTGAGACTAGGTTGAAGCCTCTGATTAGAAATAGAGTTACTCCATAACAGATTAGAAAGTTTAATACCCTTGTAGAGATCAACAGGGTGATTGAGAATAACCTGTGAGCTATTATGTCTACTGTGACTTCAGCTAGTCAGAAGGGGGCTCCAAAACTAAAAAGACTGAGACTAGAAGAGGGCTCTAGCGTGACACCCAGCACTAAAAGGAGAGGCAAGGTGCCATAGAATAGAAGGTCACATAAGGGCAAGCAGATGCCGTCTCATTGGAGTCAGTCATCTATCCAGCAGCCTCCGGTGACATGCTTTAAGTGTAGGAAGCTAAGGCACATCGCTAGGAATCATCTCCAGATAGATATAGTGCCTCCTCCTAAGCCACAGACCCAGGGTCGAGTGTTCGCCCTCACTCAGTAGGAAGCCAATGTGTCCCCTAGTTTGATCTGAGGTACGCTGATAATGAATGACTTTCCTATAGTTGCTATGTTTGATTCGGGTGTTAGCCACTCGTTTATATCTTATGATTGTGTAAGGCAATTGGATCTGGCTATTAGTACTTTGCCATTTGACTTGTCTGTCACTACACCCATTGGAGGTCACGTTGTTATTTCCCATACTTGCTTAAATATCATTGTTCAATTCAATCATTATTATACCACTATTGATTTGATCTGTATGCCTTTCCATTATATTGATTTGATTGTTGGTATGAATTGGATGGCCGCAAATAATGTGGTACTTGATTGTGAACACTAAACCATTTCCTTACCTGCTCTGGGACCATACTTAAGGTAGGAGTTGAGTTATCTTTTGTGACTACTGCCCAGGCTGAAAGGCATTTAGAGGGTGGATGTCAAGGGTTCCTAGCCTTTTTCTTTATTCAGGCTGAAGTAGAGGAAGGGATAGAAGAGATTTCAGTTGTCAGGGAATTCTCAGAGGTTTTCCCTAAAGATTTTGACTTTAGTAGTCTACCTCTTAAGAGAGAGCTAGAGTTCCCTATAGATATAGTACCTGGGACTGGACTGGTGTCCAAGGCTCCCTATAGGATGGCTCCCATTGAGCTCACTGAGTTGAAAAAGTAGATAGAGGAATTGTTAGAAAAAAGGGTTTATACGCCCTAGTGTTTCACCTTGGGGAGCTCCGGTGTTATTTGTAAGGAAAAAAGATGATAGCTTATGATTGTGTATAGATTATAGAGAGTTGAATAAAGTTACCATAAAAAATAAATATCTTCTCCCTAGAATTGATGATTTGTTAGATCAATTAGTTGGAGCATCTGTGTTTTCTAAGAAAGATCTTAGATCTGAGTATCACCAGTTGAGAGTGAGAATTGAAGACATCTCAAAGATGGCCTTCAAAATGAGATATGGGCACTATGAGTTTCTTGTAATGCCATTCGGGCTGACAAATGCACCTGATGTATTCATAGATTATATGAATAGGGTATTCAGACCTTATCTATATCAGTTTGTGGTAGTCTTCATTGATGACATCTTAGTGTACTCTAGATCCTTTGAAGAGCATGAGAGGCATTTGAGATTAGTTTAGAGACTCTGAGCGATAAGAGGTTGTATGCCAAATTTAGTAAATGTGACTTTTGGCTAACCGAGGTGAGATTCTTAGGTTACATGATCTCATGAGATGGGGTTACAGTTGATCCCCATAAAGTTAAGGCTGTGTTACAGTGGGATAGACCTAAAACAATCATAGAGGTTAGGAGTTTCCTAGGTTTGGTAGGGTACTATAGAAGATTTATCCAAGACTTTTCTTAGATGGCCTTACCACTGACAAGGTTGAGTAAGAAAAAGACACCTTTTTATGTAGGATGATAGATGTGAGAGGAGTTTCCAAAAGTTGAAGCTCTATTTGACCACTGCCCCTGTACTGATTATCCCTGACCCTAGTGAACTATTTGTGGTTTATTGGGATGCCTCAGGTAAAGGGTTAGGATGTGTATAGATGCAGCAAGGTAGAGTAGTGGCGTATGCCTCTAAGCAGTTGAGGCCTCATGAGGAGAGTTATCCCACACATGACCTGGAGTTAGTCGCCGTAGTGTTTGCTCTTAAAATCTAGAGGCACTATCTATATAATGTTACCATAGAGATCTATAGTGACCATAAGAGTCTGAAATACCTATTCAATCAAAAGGAGCTGAATATGAGACAAAGGAGATTGATAGAATTCTTGAAGGATTACGATTATACCTTAAAGTATCATCCGGATAAGGCCAATATGGTGGCGGATGCCTTAAGTAGGAAGTCCATCCATGTAGCCCATATGATAATTAGGGAGGAAGAGCTCATAGAAAAGTTTAGAAACTTGAACCTTTCTTGTCAAGTGGTATCGGGTAAATTGTATCTGAGTGAAACCTGAATTGAGAATGTATTGAGAACCCAGATCTTAGATGCCCAGAGAGAGGATGAGTTCCTGAGTCAAGTCAAGAATGAGATTTTCTAAAGTAAGACCTCAAATTTCTAGGTATTTGAGGATGGTATGATAGTATACCGAGATAAAATCTGTGTGCCTAATTAAAATGAATTGAGGGAAAGCATTTTAGAAGAGGCACATAAGAGTAAGTATACTATCCACCCAGGTGCCACCAAGATGTATCAAGATTTGAAAAGGATTTTCTAATGGCCAGGGATGAAAAATGATGAGACAGATTATGTAGCTAGATGCCTAGTATGTCAAAGGGTAAAAGTGGAACATCAGAGACCTGTTGGATTTTTACAACCCCTAGATACCCTAAGTGGAAGTAGGATAGTATAGCCATAAATTTTGTTATGGGGTTACCTAGAACATCCTCTGGACACAATACTATTTAGGTAGTTGTGGATAGACTGACGAAGTCTGCACACTTTTTAGTTATTAGGGCTATTCACACACTGGATAAATTAGCCCAGTTGTATATTAGAGAGATAATGTGACTTCACAGAGTACCCAGTAGCATAATTTTAGATAGAGACCCCAGATTCACATCAAACTTTTAGAGGTCATTACAACATGCCTTAGGGATCAGGTTGTGGTTTAATACTGCGTATCACTCCCAAACAAGATGGTCAGACTGAGAGGACCATCCAGATCTTGGAAGACATGTTGAGGGCATGTGTTAGAGATGAGGAGTAACCAGGATGTGTATTTACCATTAGCAGAGTTTGTGTATAATAATAGTTACCATTCTAGTATTCAGATGGCCCCTTATGAGGCTTTGTATGGGAAAAAGTGTAGATCCCCTCTATGTTGGGTTGAGCGTGGTGAGAGGAGCTTGATAGGATTTAAGATTGTAGACTAGACTACCCCATAGATAGAATTGATTAGAAAGAAACTTTTTATAGCCCAAAGTAGGTAGAAAAGTTATGCCGATAAGAAAAGGAGGCCATTAAAATTTGAGGTTAGAGACCATGTATTCATGCGAGTGTCTCCAGTGACAGGGATGGATCGGTCAATGAGGGTAAGGAAGCTCAGTCCTAGGTATATTGGTCTGCTTGAAATCATTGAGAAAATTAGACCCGTGACTTACCAGATAGCCTTGTCTCCTAACCTAGCCCAAATTCATAATGTTTTTCATGTCTCCCAATTGAAAAAGTACTTACTAGACCCCTCACATGTCATAGAATATGAGCATGTGCAATTACAAGAAGATCTTTCGTATGTAGTGAAACCAGAGAAAATTGTGGATGCTAAATTAAAATAGTTGAGGAGAAAGAGCATTCCTCTGGTGGAAGTGGTCTAGAAGGGTTTGACATCTGAAGGAGCAACCTGAGAATTGGAGGATGAAATGAGGCAAAAGTATCCAGAGTTATTCCCTTAAGGTATATATTTAAAATTTAAGGACAAAATTTCTTTTAAAGGGGGTAGAAATGTAACAACTGAAATTTCTGAAATTTTTCTAAGTTTGTTGGCTATAGTCAAGACCCCTGTTGGTTATAACGAATGTACCTGTTCACCATAGCGAGAAGTTAGCTAGCTATAGCAATGTACTAGTTCGCTACAACGATAATGCATCTAGCTATAGCGAGTTCGGGCATCCCATACAAAAACCAAGGAATGTCTCATAATAGCACGCGCTGTAGCGAGAATAGAGGCTTGGGACTGATAAGTACTCACTATAATAAGGGTTATTTTCTGCTATAGCGAGGGTTGGTCCAGAAAAAACGTAAAAAAGGAGAATTTTACTTCTTAAAGAGTCTAAACCTTTTCCTTATACTTCGACCAAAATAGAGAAAAGGGCTAGAGCGAGAGAGAGAATGACTAAGAGAAGCTAAGGAAGAAGGAAGAAATATCAAGGAAGAAAGGTAAGAACCTTTAAAGATTTTCATGCTTCTTCTTCTTGAAACTTTATTCTTCTCCTTCTAAGCTCCCTTTCCATGGGTTGCTAAGTAATATAGCTCTGTTCTAACCTAGAACAAGTAGGAAACCCTTGAATTAGAGTGTAGGAAGTTAGGAAATGCAAAGGGATTAGAAGAAGAGCTAGTGAAATTTAAGAGGGAGAAATTAGGGATTCTTAAATACTTTGTAAAGTTTGCTTTGATATAAGAATCCCCTAGCCCTTGTGAGTGTTTATTTGAGTTCTAAGAGAGTAATTGCATGCTACTTGTTGTGTCTAGGCCCAAGAGAATCGGCTCCATCTAGTTGTGGTTGTGAGATCGAGAAAAGAAAAGAGAAATCAAAAGGGAAGGCTTGTGTTTTCTTGCAAGGTAACTCTCCACTCTTTCTTAATGCATTCTTGGATGTGTGATGGTCATTGTATGCTTGTGTATGCACATGTATTATGAGATATGTCATTTGATATTGCCTTGATGTATTAGTACTAATATGCTTGTGTGTTTGGGTTGTGAAAATTACTCTTGAAGGGTGAGGTAGTGCCAAAAGTCCTATGTGATGAGTGAGGTGGAACCAAAAGTCCCTAAAAATTAGTGAGACAAGGCTAAAAGTCTCATGAATGAGCGAGGCCAAGTTAAAAGCCCCTAGTCTAAGGGTGAGGCCAATCCAAAAGTCCCCAAAATAGGGTAAGGCTAGACCAAAAGTCTTTAGAACTTATTCTTGGCATTAATATAATTTTCATAGCATGTAAATCATGTGTTGTATGAATTTGAATGGTTGGATGCCTACTTGCATGCTTTGACATGTTTATATTCCTTGATTACTTCCTTGAATAATTCTATGAGCTATTAAGATTTCATGAATCTCACCCCCTTCCCTCTCCCATCTTAACATGTTAGATGGAGCTCAAGGAGACCAAGGTGCAAGTCAAGGAGCCTAGTTTAGCATGCTTAGTTAATTGTATAGTTTTGTATGGCCTTTGATGTAAAGGGATGCCAATATTCATATGTATACAATATTTTTGAGATGTAAACCTTGGAGCAAATGTATAAATATGTGAATACATTGTATATATCAATATTAGAGCAAAAGCAATGAGAATGTGTGATTCTCCTACTTGGTAGCTCACTCTTAGCAATGCATTCTTGTGTGTAGCATAGTGAGTTTGAGATGCATGATGGTTTGGGCCACTTGGAAAATTCATATGTGGTATATTAGTTCTTTTAAACTTGCCTAAGAGGTGCCAAACACTAAAAGGAGCCATTTGGACCAAAGAGTTGCATGATGGGAAACAAAAGTGACCATATTGGTGGTTATGTCACTTTTTACCCAAATGATCTCCTCTTGATCTAAAATTTGGCATGCATCTAAAGATTATTAAGAGCTTTTTAGGAAGCTAAAGTGGATTTTATTTGGAGGTCCATGGAATATTTGATATATTTTTGAAATTGGAGAATTTTTTGGTTTTGGTTAATGTACCCTGCAATTGGTCCAAAATTTGATCTGTGGCATCCTTAGACCAAACAATGTCCAATTGCTACAAAATTTTATAGCCAAAAGCTAGGCATGCACAGTGACCTATAACAACTAGAAGCACCTCAATTGGAGGTCTGTAGAGGGAGAAATAATTTTCTAAAGTTCTATGTTAGTATCAAGGATGCTAGCTGACCTTTGTTACTGTTCCATTAGTTTTTAAGCTCTAAAAGCTATTAAAACAATCTAAACTTATTTTTTTCCTCTAGTTAACATCTGTAGATTTTCAAATTGGTATAGTTTGTCCATATTGGATTTTTTTAAAATTAGTTATGAATTTTAAAGTTTATTTCAGAAATCTGTATCAGTACCAGGGACAGCTAGACTTTTATGGCTATTTCATTATCAAACATGGCCCAAAGGCTATACTCATGTCCTAAAATTATTTTTATGTGAATTTAACATCTAGATCTTTCCAAAAAGCTATAGTTTTCTTGATTCTCATTTTTCTAGAATTAGTTATGATTTTCCAAAATTGGAACCAAAAATTTGACTTTTGAGCCTATGAGAAAATTTGTATTTTTTTGACTTTTGGCCTCATATTTATGGTTCATGGGTTGTTTTATGGCATGTACAACTTGTTTAGATGGATTTAAAGTATAAAATGTGATTGATGGATTCACAACACCCACGGGGTGAAGTATGACTATTTAAACCCTAACTTAAAGTATTAAAATGCCACAGTTTCAGTCATTTTATCTGGGAATCATATAAAATCAAGCTTAAGTGATGGATAATCACGGTTAATAAATTATGGTGCTACAAAAGGTGAGAATGAGTTCCATGATGATTTTCATCATTTGGGATGCTTCTATATACTGTATTTATACTTTTGGACATGCTCAAATGGTCATGGTATAATGAGAAGGCCATTTGGGCATGTCCAAAAGTATAAATACAGTATAAATGCATCTTGACCCCTTTATGGTTCAAAAATTTGCCACTTTCTTGACTTGAACCACAAATTGACCAAATGGGTGAATTTTAGCAGAAAATTTGGCAAACAAATAGGTTTCATCTAGATCTTTTAACAAAGCTAAAGAGAACTATTTTTGGAGCTCTAGAGAGTTTATTATAATTTTTCAAAGTTGGCCAAATTATACAGAAACTGTCACTACTACTATTCATGGGATCAATTTCCTTTTCTATGTCACTCAAGGGCCAAATGAAGTTCAATGCTCATGAAACTTCAAAATCATATAGTAGACATCATAAGCTTTTTATAATCACTAAGAGCACCCTATTTGGAGCTCTGTAGAGAGAGAAATGAATTTTTGAAATTTCTAGTTTGTTGCAGGATGACCACTAGACATAATATACTATTCTATCAGTTTTCGCCTGTCAAACATGGTTGTTTTGATTTGAAATGTTTATGGCAACTAGATAACATCTTGAGCTTTCCAGAAAGCTATAGTTTGCATCATTTAGATTTTTCTAAATTTAGTTATAATTTTCCAAAATTCATATCAAAATATGGAATTCATGGCAAATTGCAAAGTATAATGCAATTTTGTGTTCTATGGCTTGGACTTGAATTTTGAACTTCAAATTATGATATTTCTAATTGAACAAATGTGTTAGGGATGCAAAATAAATTGGATAAGCTCACATGGTCTATTAAGCCATTAATGAATTAATTTGGCTTTTAATGACGATAAATTCCATTGCCAAAAGTCCTATTTTAATGTAAATAAATGTTATAAGCCAATTGTGCCATGAATTGAAACCTATATAGATATGGTGTTACAAACACCATGAGAAAATGCAACACATGTGGTGTAAGAATGTCATTGATATGCATAATGCAACTCAAACATAGCTTTCAACATTAAAACTCATTTCTCATCAAGTCATGGCATTAAAAACAAACTAGTTAGACAATTAAACTCAACTTAAGACCAAGAAAGAGCTATTACACTCAATTCCACACCATAGTGAGTTAAGAGCCAAAAACCATATAAAACTTATGCATAAAACTCACAAGGGAAAGCATATCAAAGCCTAGTTCAAGAATGCATCAAGCAATAACACATACAAGTATCTTAACTCAATTAAGCATTCAAGTGCATGCAAGATAGGGAAATAAAGCTACCTTAGAACTTGTGAAGCTTCAAGACACCACTAACCCACTTCTTGGTTCACTTTTCTTGGCTATTCTAAGATGGACACTCACAGATAGGTGAGTTTGGACTAGCTTGGCTTACACACAACAATCCACAATGCTAATTAATTCATTAAGATCTATTTTAGATCTTATTAATTTCACTTAATCCTATTAGAGTTTAATGTGGAAATTAAAGTTGGTTTGTAACACTTTGAAATTAATTAAGGATAATTATGATTAATTAAAAATTGATATGGATTTAATTAGAAAAATTAATTAGGAGAGGTGGATATTAATTTAGGCCTTATGATTAGTTAAATTATACTTGGGACCTAATATAGTAGTCCAATCATGCCATGAGCTTAATAGGAGAGCCCAATACTAATTTTCTTGTAAGCCTAACTTAAATTTTTTAGAAGCTTAAAACTTAAGAGTGAATTTAAGTGAGACAAGAGCCCATTTAGCCTTAACCCGAACTTAGGGAAATGAGTCCAAATGAGTCTTGGGCTATTGGATCAGCACATTCCATCCCTAACCTTAAAAATTATGCAACCCAACTTATAATGTCTGGCCCAACAAATAAAAAATCAAAACCCATTTGGATTTGGGCCTTTGGGTCAGCCCAAGACCCAATTTAAACCCTAAAAACCCTTCTCCCTTACTCCATTTTGTAGAAAACACAAGGGGCGCAAGGGAAATTTAGAGGTCTAAAGTGGAGGCTAGGGTTCTTGGCAAAAATCCATCTTCTTCCACTCTTAGAATCAAAATCAGCCAAGGTAACTAATATATAATTTAATCCTCTCTTCTTCCTTTTCAATTTGACCTAATTGATTTTTCATTTGGAGCATTTTCACACACCCAAAATCTAAAATGTGTTGTTTGGTGTTTTCTTAGAGGATTTTTGGAGGTTAAGGCTAGAGATATTGTTAGGTAAGTGTTTCCTTCCCATCTTGAGGTAGTTTGTACTAGTTTGAAACCTCTATAGTTGATTTATAATATGGGCTTTTATTTTGTGCGAAATTACCCAGAAATTTGAATAATATCTTGGAGTTTCTACGTGGGTGAAGCTCAAATCCAAATTTGGGACTCCTTAGGGGCTAGGTAAGTGTCCTCTAGATAGTCTTTTGTAGTTTAAATCTTTGGGTATTAGTTTACCACTGTAAATGATGAGCAGGAGTAGTAATGGTCTAGTTTTATGTGCATAGGCTGAAGTAGCATTGTTGTTGGCTTAAAGAATTGTCAACCAAGTGAGATAACCAGGGTTAATTTTTATTCCTTGCATAGATTCAATTTAATCTTATATCTGTCGCACTTGTATGATTTTAAATGTTAAATGAATGGTTAACTATCTGATATGTTGTGATTGGACCTTATGAGTTCATGGTAGAGCTATAGTGTGGCTACCATCCGTGCATCGTGCTTCGATCTGCCACTTAATTGTGATCAAACCCCTAAATGCACTGAGCCCAGGTTGTGCTGGGGAGTTAGTGCCATGGATAGACCTTTCCCGGTGTTAATAGCCTTTAACATGTTATGTGTGATTGCTAATATGGGATAGTGATTAGTAGTAGCTCAATTATTGCATTTTGCTGATATTATGCTATTGCTAATACTTATCCGATTTAATGCATATATATTGATTAATTTGAAGCATATGAATGGAGTTTACCTCTGGTTACTAAGATTTGCATCTCACCTTGTTTCATGGGCTAACTATTTTCAGGTGAAGACTCTTCGGGTAAGGATACAAGAAAGCAAGTGGATGAACATCTATGAGTTGAGACCTTGGGTGGGGATTGCTACACTTGGGTTAATATAACTTAGGGTAGATGCTAGTTTTATTGTTCTTTTATATAGAATCATCGTGTAATCATATTGCCAAGTGTAGGTATTTTGTGTTTTGGCAAACAATGATATAATTAATAGGAGGCTAAACCTTATACAAATTTAGAATATGATGTATATGCTCATTTATATCTGATATGGAATTTTGCTAATGCTAAGATATGACTTATTATTTAAGATTATAATCATGTGTTACCTTAAATGTTGACTTAGACTAGTATTATATGAAACCTCTGTTAGAATTTATATTTGAATGATAATGGCAATGGCTTTTAGTATTCTTTATGTCAAAGTCTATGATTTACTGATATATGGTAAATGGATGGGTATAGATCAAAACCTA
This sequence comes from Erythrophleum ivorense, assembly GCA_026724425.1. Lineage (NCBI taxonomy): Eukaryota > Viridiplantae > Streptophyta > Magnoliopsida > Fabales > Fabaceae > Erythrophleum > Erythrophleum ivorense. Next base: position 1,662,831 of record JAIUCV010000033.1, on the reverse strand, counting down.
AGTTTTGAATTAATTAGAATTAGTATTTTGAGTAATTTGGATAGTAGGATACTATTAGAACCTTACAAATTAAGATAGAATAACCCTAGAATGTTGCTAAAGGGAGGTCTAGTATATGTGGGATGAAATTTAGAGAGGTTAGGTGTATTAGAGGGTTAAGCCACGGCTAAAACTACTTAAGTCGTAGCTAAGGAAGATCCAGAAGTTAGGAGCGTCACGACGCAAGATGCCTCACCACAGCATAACATAAGAAATTCACCAAGGGAGAGTAACAGAGAGCACACTCGCTGCGGTGAGTGTCGGGAGGCGAGCTTAGAGAGTTCCAGAAGGCTTTCTCATCGTGGTGCCACATAGGCTCACCGCAGCAAGGCACCAACTCGTAAAAGTTTGAACAGTAAGTTCCCAATAGCACTTTCATTGTGGTGTAGAAGGCTTGAGTCATGGCACAAGGTTCGTAGTTTTGATTTTAAGTTCCAGTAACCAACTTAGCTACAGCAAGGAAGGTCCAAGTTGTAGCCTAGGTCCCTCACATTCTTATTTTGACTTAGAAACCTTGAATTTCACTATGTTAAAGTTATGTAATGACTTGGGAATATTATAAGAGGATTTTATGAATTGGAAATCAATAATAACATATATCAAAGGTTCTTAATTAATAACTAGGATTACTTATGGACTTAAATAGTTGTAATGGTTTGGCTAATAACTCTAATAATATCAAGATTCAAATTTCCTCAACTTTTTGCTAATTTAATTAAATATAATGACTTTAGACCTTGATTTATGATCATTAACTACATAATTAAGCCTTATCATGATAATTAAGAATTAGGGTTGTTACATGGTTTCTATCCCTTAAGTGGCAACTCTTGGTTGTCCTTTTCTATGCTTCAAACTCTCATGTGTTACAAGCCATATAACTCTAATAGAGCTCATTTGCATCATCACATGGTTGGTTAAAGGGGTTTAAAGCTAACTTGCTTCTTTAGCCTTATTTAGGCCTCAAAATTTCGACTTCTAATTTAGGGCTCATAAATTCAATCCAATAGTTTTATAATTATTTATTCCTCTTATTTAAGTCTCTTAAATCATTAGAACCAAAAAAAACACTCCCTAAGTGCTTTAAACACTCCTTATCTGAAACTATACATACATGGAGGCCAAATGTAGTTTTATTGGTTTCTTCTAGGATTTTAATGCATATGGACATTTCTTAGCTTCTCTCTAGTTTAATTATAATCTCATATAGCTTGAAATGTTCTCATAAGATTCCATAACTCTTAAGGTGCAATTGAAATCCTAATTACCCCATCTTGGTTTCTAAAGCTCCTTAAGTGATTCTAATTACACATTCTTAATCTCCATGCCTTAAAACCCTTGTCCCCATCAATTTTTGGCTAAAACTTAACTCCCTCTAATACCTCCTATGGCTGGCCGAACTATGGAGAATGTAGAACAAAGAAAAGCAAAAATCCTACATAGTATCATACCTTGTTAGTTTCCTTGTTCAATGGAAGTTCTTATAGTGAAATTAGTTTCTTTAAACTCTCTCCTTCCTCCAATAGTTCAACAACAAAATTTCTTCTTTTAAGAAGCTAAGACCACCAAAAGAAGGAGCTCAAGGTGGAGAAAAGGATTTTTAATTGGCATAAGGTGTAAAAATGGATATTTTCTTACCTTGGTTGTTTCTTCTTCCTCCCAATTCTTCATCCTCTTGCACATCTTCATTGGGCTTTTCCAGAGTTGGTTTGAGTCAATTATAAGGCTGGTGTGACATGGCTAGCCTTATATGAAGGAAAAAGAAACATTTTAAAATACTTACAAAAATACCAATCACGTCACGCAATTTCAATTCCTTCATTTAAACTCGTTTTAAATCTTTTTTAAGAACCATCTTTTTCATGTGAAAATTTAGGTTCTCTAGTTTATTGAAAACATTTTCTTTCAAATTTATGGGGTTTAGAACCATCCTGAATGGCTTGGTCAAAGTTAGGGTCAACCAATGACTTAAATTGCACACCAAAAGGTTTTTGGCTATTCTAACAGTTCCTATAGTTTTCAAGGTCTTTAGAAACTCTAGTGAGCTTAATTTTACCATTTAAAACTTCCTTCTTTGAGTTTCTAAAAGGCTACACAAAATTATGATTTTACCACTACCTTTTCTATTTAGACTTTTTAGCCGTTTTGGCTCCAATTTTGAGCCATCTTTAGTTTTATAATCTCATTTCTGAATGCTCTTATTATCATTCTATCCTTACTTGACCCTATTTCATTTTATTTTAAGGTTCACTTTTATTACCTCATTGGTTTCAATTCAGTTTTAGAAAGAATGGATATTATAGAAACAATGTGATAAGTAAATTAAAATAGTGAGATTAGATAAAGGTAGGTTTTATCAAGAGTAATGGATGGTTGCTCAAGCATCATGCCTGAGTCTCCATATCAAAATGATATAGCTGAAAGAAGAAATCAAACATTGTTGGACATGGTGCAAAGTATGCTTAATAGCTCTAACCTTTCTAAGTTCTTGTGGATTGAAGCCCTTAAGACGAGTGTAAATATTCTTAATCAGTTTCCACCCAAGGCTATTGAAAAGATGCCATTTGAGTTATTTAAATGTTGGAAATTGAGTTTAAGACATGTGTGCATTTGGCAATACTAGTTTGAGGTTAGGGTTTATAATCCAAAAAAGAAGTTAGACCTAATTTATTAGTGGGTACTTCATCAGATATACTAAAAAGTCCAGGGGATCTAGATTTTACTATCCATCTTATAATACTAGGATAGTGGAATAAAAAAATGTAATTTTTTTAGAATGACTTGATTAATAAGAGTGACCAAACTCATCACTTAGGTACTAAAAGTGATCATTCTAGTTCACAAGCTTTCACATCAAGTGATACGCTAGTTATGATCTACACGCATAAGGTATGAATAGGTATTGAACAACCAATCATTGAGGATCCATAAACTATTGACCATAACCTAGTTAATCCAATTGTTGAACAATTACTAGAAACTACTAAGCAACTAATTGAGGAATATACTTTCCAAGAAAATGCTAACCTAACATTATAAAGATCAACTAGATTAAGGAGGTTAGTAATTCCCAATAATTATGCTATGTATTTACAATAATCTAAATACAATATAAGAGCCAAAAATAACCCTAAGACATTTTCATAAACCATAGTTATAGAGAATTTGAAATGAGGCACAATGCCAAGAAATAAGAGATGGATTTCATGGCGTTTAACAGAATCTGGGATCTCATTGAATTGCCTAATGGTTTTAAAGCCATTTTATGCAAACGGATCTATAAGATAAAAAGGAATTCATTAGGCAACATTGAGATATAAGGAAAACTTATCACTAAAAGGTTCACTCAAAAGAAAGAAATTGATTATACAAAGACTTTCTCTCTTGTATCTAAGAAAGATTCCCTCTATGTAATAATGGCATTGGTTGCCCATTTTGACTTGAAACTACATTAGATGGATGTGAAGATGATATTCCTTAAGAAGGAACTAAAGGAGGTATTATGTATAAAAAATAAAAAGGATTCACCTTTAGTGCTAGTGAGTACTTGGTATGCAAGTTTAAGAGATCCATATGCGGATTCAAACAGTCCTCTCGCTAATGGCATCTTAAGTTTCATAATGTTAAATTCTCATTTGGATGTATAGAGAATGTCATGGATCAGTATATATACTAAAAGATCAGTGGAAGTAAAATATATTCCCTTGTGTTATATATGGATGACATATTACTTACAACCAATGCTAAGGGGTTACTATATAAGGTAATAGTTTCTCTTTAAAAGTTTTAACATAAAGCATATAACTGAGGCATCTTACCTCATTGGCATTAAAATCCATAGGAATTGAATTCAATGTATTTTGGATCTATTACAAGAAACCTATATCAATAAAGTCTTAAAATGATTTTGGATGAAGGATTGTTCACAAGTATAGCACCTATTGTGAAAGGTGACAAATTCAATTTAAACCAGTGCTTAAAGAATGATCTAGAGAAGGAACAGATGCATAATATTCCATACTTTTTTTTTCTATTCGAAGCCTTATGTATGCTTAAATTTGTATAAGATCTAATATTGCATTCACAGTCAGAATGCTAAGGAGATATTCGAGTAATCCAAGCATGGGTCATTGGACAGCTATAAAAAAGATGATGAGGTATTTTAAGGATACTAAGGACTACATGTTGATCTATAGAGCAGCTGAGAATCTTAAGGTAGTTGGTTACCCAAATTCAGATTTCACTATATGTGTTAATTCATGAAAATCAACATCAGGTTACATTTTTATATTTGTTGGTAGGGCCATGTCTTGTAAGAGTGTGAAGTAGACTCTTTAACTGATACTTCTACCATAAAAGTTAAGTTCATATCTTATTTAAGGAAACTTTACTTGGTGTATGGCTAAAGAGTTTTATTTCTTGACTTTGAATTATGGATTTAATTTCTAGGCCATTGAGAATTTATTATGATAACTGTAACACCATAATGACTTAACTCCAACTAATCTCCCTCTAGGTTTGATTCCATATGATTTCCAATGAAAATGACTAAAACTGTGGTATTTTACTACTTTAAGTCGGGGTTTAACCAGTCATATTTTGCCCAGTGGGTCCAGTGAGCCCATCACTCACATTCTCTACTCAAACTCCATTTATATAACTCATACATAGCATTAGACAACTCATAAACCATGGATATGAAGCCAAAAATCAAGAAAATATAATTTCTCAAATGAGCCCAAAAGTCAGATTTTTGGCTCTAACTTTGAAAAATCATAACTAATTCTAGAAAAATAGGAATCAAGAAAAAAAATATCTCTCTTGAAAGCTTTGGATGTTAACTTCACACTAAAAATAACTTCCAACCACAATCTCAGCGTTTGGACCATGTTTGACATCGAAAAAAAGACAGAGGTCCGGCTGTCCCTGGTATTGGTGCAACTTGCTGTCATGAACTTCGAAAATTCGTAACTAATTCCAAAAAATCTAATATGGGCAAACTATATCAATTTGGAAAGCTACAATGTTAACTAGAGGAAAAAAATAAGTTCAAATCATTTCAGTAGCCCTTGGACCTTGAAAACTAATGGAACAGTAACAAAGGTCGGATGGCTTCCTTGATATTGATATAGAACTTTAGAAAGTTCATTCTCCCTCTACAGACCTCTGATTGAGGTGCTTCCAATTGTTATAGGTCACTGTGGATATCTAGTTTATGTCTATAAAATTTCATGACAATCGGACACCGTTTGGTCCATGAATGACATAGATTCATTTTCAGACCTAGTTGCATTGTACAATAACCAAAACCAGAAAATTCTCCAACTTCAACAATTCACCAAATATTCCCTAGATCTCCAAATATTACCCACTTTAACTTCTCGGGAATCTCTCAACAAACTTTAGAGGCATGCCAAATTTCATATCAAGAAGAGCTTATTTGGTCATACTTTGATGGAGCTCACATATTTGGCGGTTTTGGCACCCAAAATGGTTCAAAGTGAGTCCAAATAGCCTCCCACATATTCTAGCACCTCTTGGGCAAGTTTGAAAGTATAAACATAATATATATGAAATAATCAAGTGGTCCAAATCAACACACATCTCAAACTCACTATGCTACGGGCCAAAATACACTCTTACATGTAAGCCACAAAAAGGCTAGATCCCACATTTTCATTACTTTGGCTCTTTACACAGTTTATACATCATTTATACATACTTTTACACTTGCTCAGATATTTACATCTCAAAAATAGTATATATACATAAGCACTCTGTCTTCCTATACATCAAGCTTGGTGTGAGTGTGCAAAAGTGGTAAAACAAGGCCTGCTATGCCTCATGGCCTCCACTCTTAGGCTCTTGAGCTTCACCTGGACCATATGAGATGGGAGAGGGAAGGGGGTGAGATTCAGGGAATCTCAATAGCTCATACTCATTCAAGGAAGCAATCAAGGCATATAAACAAGTCAAAGCATGCAACCATTCACAATTACACAACACATGCTTTCCATGCCATGAATATCATATCAATGCCAAGAATAAGCTCTAGGGACTTTTAGTCTAGCCTCACCCGAGTTTTGGGACTTTTGGATTGGCCTCACCCGTCTCAAAGGACTTTCGGCACTATCTCACCCGAGCAATTTTCACAACTCAAAACATAAACATATTGGTACCAATACATCAAGGCAATATCAAATGGCATGCCTCACAATACAAGCACATACACAAGCATACCATGACTATTACATATCTAAGAATACAACAAGAAAGAGTGGAGAGCTACCTTATCAGCTAACATAAGCCTTTCCTTTCAATTTCTCTTCTTCCTTCTTAGTCCCACAAGCACAACTAGATGGAGTTGCTTCTCTTGAGCCTAGACACAATAAAAAGCATGGAGTTACTCTCTTATAACTCAAATAAACACTCACAAAGCTAAATGGCTCTTCATTAAAGCAAAACCCACTACATATGTAAGAAACTAGGGATTCTCTCTTTAGAATTTCACTAACTCTCCTTCCTCTCTCAAGCTCTCAAGAAAGGAAAGCAAAGAAGAAGAAGTGAAGATACATGAGTTTTAGCCTTCTTCAAGAATGGTTTTCCACTTTCCCTCTTCTGAACCAAGCCCAACTCAACAACCAAAACCATAGAAAGAGAGGGCAAAGAGAGAAGAGCAACATGCTAAGAAGAAAAGCTATGGAAATCTTAAGCTTGCTTACCTTTTTACTTGTTCTCCTTCCTTCTCTAGGTCTCTCTCTCTCTCCGCAGCTCTTTTCTCTCTTTTGGTCAAAGCTTAGGTTGGTTAAAAGAGAAAGAATGGATCTGGACATTTTAAGAAGTCAAATTCTTTTTTTTCACGCTTTTCTGGACTAACCCTTGCTATAGCGAAGCATAACCCTCGCAACGGAGAGCACGTATCAATCCCAGACCTCTGCTTTTGCTATGGCGTGCGCTATGACGAGCAGCACTCTCGTTTTTGTATGGGATGCTCGCACTCGCTATAGCTAGAAGCATTCTCGTTATAACTAGAAGGCACTCTCGCTATAGTTAGACCATTTCTCGCTATAGCGAATAGATACATTCGCTATAACTAGCCCATTTCTCGTTATAGCTAGCAGACTTAGAAAATTTCAGGATTTCAAAAAATTTTCAATTTTTGTTTTCGGTTGTTACAATAACTCGACTGTAGTTTTTCTAGCTAAAAATAATAAAAGTGATAGTTAAAGCAAGCACATCAACATTAAGTATTTGGCCATTCAAGAACATGTCAGAGAAAATAAAGTCACTATTAAACACATTAGCATTGAATTGATGATAACTTATCCTTTAACGAAAGGCATGACACCAGTAATATTTAAGGATCATGTATCTAAGATGGGACTTGATTTTATATTGAGTTATTGATGTATATATTATATATATATATATATATCATTTTATAATAAAGCTTTTATTCAATTTAAGTTGATCTTCTTATTTTGAGTGCACATTTATGTTATTATGTTTTGTAAATAATAACATTAAAAGGACCCAAAATAAGTATATGGATTATTCATTAAGTTATGATAGGTGGAGGGAACAAAGTGCATTGTGATACATGGAAGCTAATATTTGCTTATAAAGGACTACTACTATGATTCATGCATTTAGTTTTCTCTTCTTTAGATATATTCTAGAAATCATTAAGTATTTTGGACCAACTAGGAGAATGATAATCATTGCTAAATGTTGGCATTATTTTGAGTTTGTTGCCAATGATTTTTGCAATTTTTGCAACTTCAAACGTGATATGATATTGTGGATTTTGTTGATGGAATATTCCTTTGCTTATGCTTGTATATCACTTTCCTTGATGGAAGGAAGCTTTAAGGCTAACACTTTTAAATATTGGGATCCCTAAGCTCATTTGACACACTCTTCAAATAAAAACACCATCATTTCAGTATATAATAGAGCTTAGAAACATCTCAATAAGTAGAAACAAATCAAGTTTGGATTTTCCAAAAGCAATGGTTAGAGGTCAAGTTTTATTATGCTTTTCTTGGTTTGGATATCATTTACGTGTTTTGTGTATCCTACTTTAGTCTACAGGACATTGTTGAAAGTATATCTCAACCATTAACTACCTATTATAATAATGTGTCTACTAGATGCTTCTCTCAAAGTCATAGAAATTCTAATAGTGCTGAACATTTTGATATTTAGCTCCTGTTCATGAAAGAGGATTCATGAATCTCATACTTAAATTGAACATATTTATACAGATCATATGCTAGCAGATCTACTAACCAATGGCTCACTTATTATAGTATTTCAAAAACATGTAACTCATATGGGTCTTGTAAAATTTTATGATGATGCCCTGGTTTAGTAGAAGTTTAAGTTGTGCTTTTTAGGGATACTTTGATGTATTTTCATATTTGATTAGGCTAAGTGTCTTTTGGACACTTTTTTTCTTTACATTCCAGTTAATTCAATTTTGAAACCTTATTAGCATTTTAGCATTGTTTTTCACATCGAATTTGATGTTTTTGGTTCATAGTTTTATTTCTGGATTTTGTTATAGTGAATATTGATTATTTGATATTCTTAGTTTATTAAGTTGATTTTGTTCTTGTTTCTGGTCTAACTAATTAATTAATCTATCCAAGTGAGAGATTGTTGAAATTTTAATTAATTTATAGATTAGCATTAATTAATTATTAGGCTAATAACATGTTATATTTTAATAATATCAAATACTTAAATTTGATTTAGGTACTATTTAAATGGATTGAGTTTTTTAATATTATGGGTAGTATGTAATAGGTGAAGCTATCCATAAGCCTCTCAATTGATCTAGATTAGTGATCCAATTTAACAATAGCTAGGGTTTATTAATTAACCTAATTTTTCAATAGACTCATTAGTTTTCATCAAGATATTATGAATTGTAACTCCTATCCCTTCATCTTTTGTGATTGTTTTCAATTGAAGTATTCAAGCAATGGCTTGATCTAAATTTATCCCTCACCATTATTTTTCAAAACCTCTAAAGTTTTTCTTTTTTAAAAAATAAAAAGGAAAAAAACCTCTATCCAAAGCTTTCCAATTATGAACAATGAAGTGTGTGTCTATATATAGATATATTTATGCATGTGTGCGTTTATAAAAAGTTTATATTTTTTTAAAAAGGAATTTCATGATTAAATTATTTGAAAATTTTAAAAATTCCATGATTATTTAATATCCAAATAATTTGTTACAAAATCATATGTTAATAAATGATAAGGAGCGGTTGGCCAACAAATTGCTACTGCACCACATTGAATAAAAGAAACAAAGAAGAGTTCTCAAGACAGAATGAAATTCCATCACAATATACACTTATTTTACCCCTTCATTTTAACTTCAAAATGAACAATACCAAATTTTATTCTCCTAATGGAACAAACATAAAAGTATAATATACTTTTATTTAGATTTTACATTCAAAACATAGGCAGGAAAACACCCCCCAAAAAAATCCTAATTATGCCAATGCATCCTAAAACTAATTAGCAAAAGTTGCAATAATTCTCAAATGCAAAGGCAAAATTGAATTGATAGTGTGTTCAAAAAAGGTGGTGGAGGCGAGGAAGTAAATGACCCTCTACTAGGGCCAGATGGTGAAACAATACCTTTAGGTAGCATACCAAAACTTGGATCCTTCAATTGATGAGAACGAAGATATAGAGGTGGAGGTGGAAGTGGAGGAGCTAAAGGTGGAGGTCCAATACAGTGGCCTCAGTGGAGGAATAAGTGCGCCCTTAGGCAGCATGCCAAACTCAATTTCTTATTATCAACTAAACTAAACCACTTAGGTAATGCATGCATTTAGAACTATATTTAACACAACTCAAAAATACATATATTTCACTCTTTATACTAGCCAAAATAATATTTTTTCTTAATATTTGATGTTAAGCTTGATTAATATGAACTAATGAATCTTTGACTTCAATAATATAAGGAAGATTACCTGAAAGTTGATTCAAGTTTTTTGTGGGCTGATGAGTACAAGAAAAGATGTTTTAATTTGGAATTGTAATAATATACAATGGGAAAATTTTTTTTTAAAGATAATATGTATATAGCTAGCAAAGGTAAAAAGTTCGTGCATATAATATACCATGTTATCAAAAAAGAAAGTTCATATATACCTAAATTAGCAATTATTTTTAACATGATAAACCAAAACTTTGTGGATTACCTTGTCAATTCTCTAATCTAGTTGTTGATATTAATTAACTATGACAACATGCAAAATTAAGCTGAATCAAATAGAGGAGAACACATACTTGATTTAGTATTGGGATATATTGAAAAACTCATAGTTGGTAGTTCTAACAAACAATTAACAAAGTCCTCTGATGTGGAATGGTGTTCAAAACTGATGAGTCAAATGAGCTTTTCCTTAGAGTAAATTGTAAAGCTACTTAATTTTAGTTTCTAAATTTTTTTTTAGTGCAGGGATTAATCTCTAGAAATATTTAATTTATCGCAAGTTTTTTGTTTTTTATTTTTTTGGTTAAGTGTTCCATGATTGCTATTCAATTTTGTTACTGTTAATTGATTTAGTTAGCACTTTAAAGTCTAAATCATCTATTAAGATTTTGGTAAGAAAAACTCATCATTTTGCAAAGGGCATATGCAACCCTGGATTCTTTTTCTCAAAATCTAAACAAACTTAAATTCAACAAATTGTAAATATATTCATCATTCCTCTGTCCTAATTTTTTTGAAGCCTCATCTGCCTTAATATGAAGTTATGACTACCCAAATGGAATTCATTCACCTAGCAACAACAAATATTTACAAAATTTTGAACTGTTTGTTACAGAGAAAATTAAAAATAAAAATAGAAATGAAAAGGAAAAAGATAATTTTATAGATAAAAAATAATTTTTGTACTCTTACTTTTAAAAAATTATAAAATAAATAAATACTGTTGAGTAATTATTTCATAAGCATAATAAACATTATCTAAAATTTTCCTCTTCTCATTCTTTTTCCATTTTCCTCCTCCCTTTGCTTTTTCCTTTGAAAAGTAGCTTTGAAGCACTTGACTGAAGGTTTAACTAGTATTAGGAAATTTTCTTAGGTGCACTTAGAGTATGGTGCACCTAAGAAAATCAATGGACATAATTGAATTTGTACAAGTGGGGTCCATATGCAATATAGGTGGAGTCTATGCGCAGAGTAAATTTTAATCGTTGAGTGTATAAATAACGTGGCACACTGAATGTATGTAAGAATTGCTCCTAGTATTAGATGCTTTTTGAGATTAGCTTGTGTTTAAATATTAAAAAGAAATGGGTCTTCAAATTTAAGGAGCGAATCATTAGTTTGCACTTATTGAAACCACTTCAATTCAATTCATTAAAATTAATTTTGTCCAAATTAAATTAAATAGATGAATTTTTAAAAAATTGATCCAATTCAGTTATGTTTCTCCAATTTAAAAAAAAATTTAATGACAACCGAACTAATCAACCTTGTTTCATTGTGTATTTTATGTAATATATAGTACATATTTACATATTATATAATGCATATGCTCTAATTGTAACTTATAATTGAGTTTTATCTACTCTATTAGGAGTAAATGGAATATATCTTTTTTTATTGTTCTAGCCGTTGAATGCTCAATCAAGTTGTGATAATTTTTTTAAATTTTACGTTATTTTATTTTTCTAAATTTGAATTTTTATGTGTGATAATAAATTATTCATCATATGATCCAATATAAGCCAATTGATATTAGAGCATTAGTTCAGTTTTATTGAGCAGTTAGGCTAGTTGTATTGGTAGTTCTTTTTTAATGTAAATTTGTCACAATCATCGTTAGTAATACAATGGGACAATCATATTTATCTACTTGATGCATTAGATTTGACAATTTCTACAACCGTATACAATTTCTAGGCCAAAAAAAAGAAACCAGAATTATAACAACTCCGATCCAATGAGAATAAAGTCTCTAATTGAGTTTTAGACCAAAAAATCTTCAGTTCTACCAAAAAATACAAAGCTCAAAGCTTTTCAAAGTTGCCTGGAAAAAAGTCTGATTGTAAGAATTCTCTCAAATTTGTTATGAAAGAGAAATCTGAAAATATTTATTTGTTAAAAGATTTTTAATAAAAAAAGAGAAAAAAGGAAGCACCTTTAGCCAACCATTAGCATCTGAAAAGATAGAGTTAGCTTTCCGTAGAAAGTTGACTGTTATATATGAAAGGAACTGAAAATTTTTTAAAATCAAACAAACCTCCATTTGGTCTTAAAGTGGTAATAAGGATCAAATCCAAGGCACTCAACTCGCGTGAATCTTAAAAAGTGTTATGTAATTCAAATTATGTTACTTGATACAAATACCTAAGTTAAAAATATAATCTATTGTTGAATTCTAAAGAGTTTAATGCACCGTCGGTCACCTTCATTTATGTGTAAAGACCTGTTTTGTGTAATAAAAGAGAAGACTATTGCTCTCTCTATTATGTTTGCATGTCAGTGCATCAATCCTTTTCTTTATCCATCTGTTTTTTTTTCTTTTTTATCTTAACTTGATTCCTAAATGAAGATAGATGTGATGTGTCAATTGCTGAAGAGAATTGGTCCTCGACGTCAATTGCTGAAGATGAATGGGCAAGGATATGAATATACATTTGAATCCCAAAGAAGTTGGTCAATGACCGATGGGTTACAATGAAGATTTGAGAAGTAGAAGTAGCGTTTATTTATGAAAAGAATTAATATTCAAATGTGTATAATGCATCTTCGAGGAATAGTACTGAAGATGACAAGAGATAGTCTACAGTGAAGATGATTCTCTATGTGTAGGTATCTTATTCTCTCTATCTTTTGAAGGCTGTTAATAATGTCAATTTATCCACTTCAATAATAGAGATAAGTTCAACATACACTAAAATAATAGAATACACACACACCCACACACACACACACACACACACACATATATATATATATATATATATATATCTTGGATTGAGGATTAATTAGAACAATATAATTGTCTTATGAGATTTTGATTTTCATTAGAATTGTTATAAATGCAATAACAAGATAGTAAGATGATAGATGTTGGGATCATCACTACAACAAAGATTACAAAATGTGACTGAAACTTCAGTCAAAAAGAAAAAAAAAATCATAATTTCAATCAAAAATTGAATATTTTTAATTAAATGTTTAATCATAACCTGTCACTTTTTCCTTAGTCAATAATTTCATTTAGTTAGAAATTTAGTAACACAATAACCATATGCCATCTCTACATTCTTTTGAAGAGTCACATCTTGCAACTTTTTAATTTATTGTAAAAAAATTTGTGTAATATATATTAATTAATACATTATAATTGTAACAAAAATTTAAATAATAATATTTAATTATTAATAATACCAATAAAAATTTATGATAATTATTTTAATTGATATGAATAATAATTCAAAATTTTTTAAAATCAAATTATTAAAAAAGAATACAAATATTTTTAATTAATTTATTAAAATTATAATTATAATTTTATGTAAAAAATATTCATTCCAAAATAATAATTTTTGACTAAATATTTTAGTCAGAATGATTTCTAATTAAACTATTGTTGAACACATGTCTAACCATAGTTCAATCTAAATCATTTTGACTAGGCAATTTTATTTTAACTTTCTTTAATGTTCTTAAAATTTTTTTAATAAATTTTTATAGACATAAATATATTAAACTAAATAATATTTTTAATAACAAACTAAGTATTTCTAGATATTAATAATATATATTATAATTAATTAATAAAATTTATAAATTTTATATTTTGATTTGTTTTATAATTAATAATAATTTATTTTATACTTATTTTAGTTTTAAAAAATATATATCTATATTTTCATTTAATGTTTTTGAACTATATATTATTACATTATTTTTATTATGTCATTTTATTTTAAAATTTTAGTATGTCATTCTACATATTCTTCATTTTTTGGGTTCTTTACCTTCGCGTTATCTAGATTCTTCATTTATCTTCATCCAAATAACCCAAATTCTAGGTCATTATGGTTGATTAAATTTTCATGTCATCAATGCATTAAAAGCACCAGCATTATAAATGAAATTGTTATTAATCCATTCATTATTGTAGATATCCATTTAGTTTTTTAACTCTCAAATTCATTGAATGTATGTTATGAATTCATCTATTATGTGGATATCTATCTCCTCATATTCCTTTAAAAATTATAACTCTAAAACCTTTAGATATTTATTTTCCACCTTTATATCCTCTTTTATAATATATTATTTTACATTTAAGATGTGACTTTTGGATTATTTATAGTTACAAACTTGTGCCTATAAATAGGCACCTTATTTGTATAGAGAGGTATGAATAAAATTTGAGTAGTATTTCCTTTATTCTCTATCTTTAAAGTCTCTTTTCTCTATTTTTTAAGTTATTTCATAATACGTTATCAGCATGACTTTACTCTTGATCATTTGAGCAAAAAAGTAAGATCTTTCCATCTTACTTATTAATTTTTCTATTAGTTTTATTCTATTTGGATTATCATGTCAAATCTTATAAAAGTTTGAATTTATAACCCTTGATCTTTCGAGCAAAAATTATTTGTCTTGAATTTTAGATACTAAAATTTTCCTTGATATAATGGGTCATGGAAACACCATCAAAAAAGGAAATAATGAGTCAATACAAAATTACGCTAAGGCGGTGATTTTCCTTCATCATCTCTATAAAAGGTTGATATCTAAATATTTTGTGGTGAAAAATCTACTTGTGCTATGAAATAGTTTGAAAGAAAGGTATAACTGTAACAACCAAAAAAAAAAAGAAGCTGGAAAATTTCAAAGTCCTGAAATTTTCTAAGTCTGCTAGCTATAGTAAGAAAGGGTCTAGCTATAGCGAATGTACCTGTTCGTTATAGCGAGAAAGGGTCTAGCTATAGCGAGAGTGCCTTTTTGCTATAGCAAAAATGCTTTTAGCTATAGCGAGTGCGGGCATCCCATACAAAAACCAGGGAGCTGCTCGCCGTAGCGTACGCCGTAGTAAAAACAAGGGTCTAGGACTGATACGTGCTCACCGTAGAGAGGGTTATTCTT
The DNA here is from genome assembly GCA_026724425.1 of Erythrophleum ivorense. NCBI lineage: Eukaryota > Viridiplantae > Streptophyta > Magnoliopsida > Fabales > Fabaceae > Erythrophleum > Erythrophleum ivorense. Next base: position 1,647,636 of record JAIUCV010000033.1, on the reverse strand, counting down.
CGCTATAGCGAGGGTTAGTACAGAAAAACGTGAAAAAAGAGAATTTGACTTCTTAAAGTGTCCAAATTCATTCTTTCTCTTTTAACAGACTTAAGCTTCGACCAAAAGAGAGAAAAGGGCTGTGGAGAGAGAGAGAAACCAAGAGAAGGAAGGAATAACAAGGAAAAGGTAAGCAAGCTTAAGATTTCCAGAGCTTTTCTCCTTAGAATCTTGTTTTTCTCTCTTTGTCCTCTCTTTCTATGGTTTTGGTTGTTGAATTAGTTGGGTTTTGGGCTTAGTTCAGAAGAGGGAAAGTGGAAAACCACTCTTAAAGAAGGCTAAAACTCATGTATCTTCAATTCTTCTTCTTTGCTTTCCTTGAGAATGTTGGTTCTACCAACTTGAGAGCTTGAGAGAGGAAAAGAGTTGGTGAAATTCTAGAGAGAGAGAATCCCTAGTTTCTTATATGCTTTGTAGGGTTTTCTATAAAGAACCCCTAGCTTTGTGAATAATTGTTGAGTTATGAGAAAGTAATTCCATGCTTTTTGTGTGTCTAGGCTCAAGAGAAGCACCTCCATCTAGTTGTGATTATGAGACTAAGAAGGGAGAAGAGAAATTGAAAGGGAAGACTTGTGTTGGCTTATAAGGTAGCTCTCCACTCTTTCTTGTTGCATTCTTGGATGTATATAGTCATTGTATGCTTGTATAAGTGCTTGTTGTATGAGATATGCCATATGTTATTACCTTGATGCATTGGTACTAATATGCTTATATTTTGAGTTGTGAAAGTTGCTCGGGTGAGATAGTGTCAAAAGTCCCTTGAGATGGGTGAGGCTAGACCAAAAGTCCCTAGAGCTTATTCTTGGCATTGATATGATATCATGGCATGAAAATCATGTGTTGTGTAATTGTGAATGGTTTGCTTGCTTTGACATATTTATATGTCTTGATTGCTTTCTTGAATGAGTGTATGAGCTATTGAGATTCCATGAATCTCACTCCCTTCCCTCTCCCATCTTAACATGTTAGGTGGAGTTCAAGGAGATCAAAGTGTAAATCAAGGAGCCTAATTGAGCATGCTTAGGGAGTTGTATAGCTATTTGGTTCTTTTGATGTAAAAAAGTGCCAAAATGAATATGCACCTATTATTTTTGAGATGTAAATATTTGAGCAAGTGTAGTAATATGTATAAATGATGTATGGACTATGTAGAAGTCAAAGCAATGAAAATGTGGGATTTGGCCCTTTTGTGGATTGTATACAATAGTACATTTTGGCCCGTAACATAGTGAGTTTGAAATGTATGATAATTTAGACCACTTAGGCATTTCATATATACTATGTTTACGCTTTAAAACTTGCCCAAGAGGTGCTAGAACATGTGGGAGGCCATTTGGACCCACTTTGAACCATTTTGGGTGCCAAAACCACCAAATTTGTGAGTTACGTCAAAGTATGACCAAATGAGTTCTTCTTGATATGAAATTCGGCATGCCTCTAGAGCTTGTTGAGAGCTTCTTGGGAAGCTAAAGGGGGTAATATTTGGAGTTCTAAGAAATATTTGATGAATTGTTGAAGTTGGAGAATTTTTTGGTTTTGGTTATTGTACTATGCAACTAGGTCCAGAAATGATTGTGTCATTCATGGACCAAACGGTGTCTGATTGTCATAAATTTTTATGAGCATAAATTAGATAGTCACAGTGACCTATACAACTAGAAGCACCTCAATTGGAGGTCTGTAGAGGGAGAAAGAACTTCCTAAAGTTCTGTGTTAGTATTAGGAAAGCCATCTGACCTTCGTTATTGTTCCATCAGTTTTTGAGGTCTAAAGGCTACTGAAATGATTTGAACTTATTTTTTTCCTCTAGTTAACATCTATATCTTTCCAAATTGGTATAGTTTGCCCAGATCGTATTTTTTTGGAATTAGTTATGAATTTTCAAAGTTTATGACAGCAAGTTGCACCAGTACCAGGGACAGCCAACCTCTGTCTCTTTTTTGATGTCAAACATGGTCCAAACACTGAGATTGTGGTTGAGAATTATTTTTATGTAAATTTAACACTTCTAGCTTTCCAGAGAGCTATGGTTTGCTTGATTCTCATTTTTCTAGAATTAGTTATGATTTTCCAAAGTTAGAGCCAAAACTTTGACTTTTGGGTCCGCTTGAGAAATTGTATTTTCTTGGTTTTTGGCTTCACATCTGTGGTTTATGGGTTGTTTGAAGATATGTATGATTTTTATAAATGGAGTTTGAGTAGAGAATGTGAATGATGGGTTCACGAGACCCACAAGATAAAATATGACTAATTAAACCCCGACTTAAAGTAGGAAAATACCACGATTTTAGTTCTTTTCATTGAAAATCATATGGAATCAAGCTTAAAGAGAGATTAGTTGGAGTTAAGTCATTATGGTGTTACATTTTTGGTATTAACGCGAAGGTTCAGACACTTTTGCTCAATGTTGGGCTCTTAAACGGTGTGATTTACTTGTGTTTGGTGTGAATTGCCATGGAAGTGGTAGCATACATATGCATATGTGCTTATGATATATTTGTGAACTGAGGATTGCTACTTCTTTTCAGACATGGTTAAGACTAGACAGGGCAAGGGTAGAGGTAGGCCACCCAGAGCTCAGAGAGTTAAGCCAAAGGTTCCTATTGGACCTGAGAATCCTCTGCGGACTATCATAGAGAGGCTTGACCGATATGAAGCCATGGTGAGCCAGCACCAGGAGATGTTGGAACAGTAGAGGTATATTGCCCAGCAACAACATAATATGATTATGCACTTGCAAGATACCCTAGCTAGGCAAGAAGAAGCTAGGAGAGAAGCCCCTGTTCCTCAGCCATCCACATCTGGCATTCCACCTACATCTCCCTAGGAGCCTATTGCTACTCAGACCCAGACGCCTATCCAGAAACTGTTAAAGCAGTTTCAGCAGAATAGTCTACCCTCGTTTGACAAAGAGTTAGATGCGAATAAGGTGGAAGCTTGGGTTATGAAGCTAGAGAAAATATTCTTGGTGATGGATTGTACTACCGAGTAGAAAGCTCAGCTAGCCACTTTCATGCTACAGAAGGAAGCCAATAGATGGTGGCGTAGCATGAAACCCCTGATGAAGACCAAGAAAGTACTGATCGCTTGGGAAAGTTTCTTAGTGGAGTTTTATGAGAAATATTTCTCTAGTTTAGTGAGGAAGAAGAAAGAGATAGAATTTATGGGCTTGAGACAGACGGATGAGATGACTGTGGACTAGTATGTGGCCAAGTTCATTAAGCTATCTCGGTATTCCCTTTACCTCCAGAGGTATGATGATGAACCCAAAAGATGTGAGCAGTTTGAGACTGGGTTGAAGCCCTTGATTAGCGATAGAGTTGCCCCATAGCATATCAGGAAGTTTAATACCCTTGTGGAGGTCAGCAGGGTGATTGAGACTAACCTGCGAGCTATCATGCCTGCTGTGGCTACAGCTAGTCAGAAGGGGATTTCGGAATTGAAAAGACCAAGATTGGAAGAAGGTTCTAGTGTGACATCCAGTGCCAAAAGGAGAGACAAGGGGCCACGGAATTGAAGGTCATAGCGGGGTAAGCTGATGCCGCCTCCTTAGAGCCAATCATCCTTCCAGTAGTCTCTGGTGACATGTTTTAAGTGTGGGAAGCTGGGGCACATCGTTAGACACTGTCCCCAGATGGACACAGCACCTCCTCCTAGGCTGCAAACCCAGGGCCAAGTGTTTGCCCTCACTCAGCAGGAAGCCAATGCGTCCCCCAGTTTGATTCGAGGTACGCTGATAGTAAATGGCTTTCCTATAGTTGCTATGTTTGATTCAGGAGCTAGTCACTCATTTATATCTTATGATTGTGTGAGGCAATTGGGTATGGCTGTTAGTGTCTTGCCACTTGACTTGTCTGTCACTACACCCACTGGAGGCCACGTGGTTACTTTCCATACTTGCTTAAATGTCACTGTTCAGTTCAATCATTATCATACCACTATTGATTTGATCTGTATGCCCTTTCATGATATTGATTTGATTATTGGTATGAACTGGTTGGCTGTGAATAATGCGGTACTTGATTGTAAACACCGAACCATTTCCTTACCTGCTTGTGGAACTATACCTAGGGTAAGAGCTGAGTTATCCTTTGTGACTACTGCTTAAGTTGAGAGACATTTAGAGTATGGATGTAAAGGGTTTCTAGTCTTTTTCTCTATTCAGGCTGAGACAGAGGAAGGGATAGAGGAGATCCCAGTTGTCATGGAATTCTTAGAGGTTTTTCCTAAAGAGTTTGACTTTAATAGTCTACCCCTCGAGAGAGAACTAGAGTTCCCTATAGACATAGTGCCTGGGGCTAGACCGGTGTCCAAGGCTCCTTACAGGATGGCTTCTGCTGAGCTTGCTGAGTTCAAAAAGCAGATAAAGGAATTTTTAGAGAAAGGGTTTATTCGTCCTAGTGTTTCACCTTAGGGAGCTCCGGTGTTATTTGTAAAAAAAAAGATGGTAACTTACATTTGTGTATTGATTACAGAGAGTTGAATAAAGTTACCATCAAGAATAAATATCCTCTCCCTAGAATTGATGATTTATTAGATCAGTTAGCTGGGGCATCTGTGTTTTCTAAGATAGATCTTAGATTTGGGTACCACCAGTTGAAAGTGAAAACTGAAGACATCTCCAAGACGGCCTTCAGAACGAGATATGGGCACTATGAGTTCTTTGTGATGCCATTTGGGTTGACGAATGCGCCTGCTGTGTTCATAGATTATATGAATAGGGTATTCAGACTGTATCTAGATCAGTTTGTGGTGGTCTTTATTGATGATATCCTAGTGTACTCCAGAACCTTTAAGGAACACGAGAGGCAGTTGAGATTAGTCCTAAAGACCTAGAGAGAGAAAAGGTTGTATGTTAAACTTACTAAATATGAGTTTTAGTTGACCGAGGTGAGATTCTTAGGTCATGTGATCTCACGAGACAGGGTCACGGTTGATCCCCATAAAGTTGAGGCTGTGTTACAGTGGGATAGATCTAGAACGATCACCGAGGTTAGGAGTTTCTTAGGTTTGGCAGGGTACTATAGACGATTTATTCATGGCTTTTCTCATATGGCCTTACCATTGATGAGGCTAACTAGGAAAGAGACACCATTCGTGTGGGATGATAGATGCGAGAGGAGTTTCCAGGAGTTGAAGCTCCATCTGACCACTGCCCCTGTACTAATTATCCCTAACCTTAGTGAACCATTTATAGTTTATTGTGATGTCTCGGGCAAAGGGTTACGATGCGTGTTGATGCAGCAGGGTAGAGTAGTGGCATATGCCTCTAGGCAGTTGAGGCCTCATGAGGAGAATTATCCCACACATGACCTAGAGTTAGCCGCCGTAGTGTTTGCTCTTAAAATCTGGAGGCACTATCTGTATGGTGATACCATAAAGATTTACAGTGACCACAACAGTCTGAAATACCTGTTTGACCAGAAGGAACTCAATATGAGATAGAGAAGATGGATGGAGTTCCTGAAAGACTATGATTATGTGTTGAAATACCATCCAGGCAAGGCCAATATAGTAGCGGATGCCCTGAGTAGGAAATCCTTCCATGTAGCCCATATGATTATTAGGGAGTAAGAGCTCCTAGAGAAGTTCAGAAATATGAACCTCTCTTGTCAAGTGGTATCGGGTAAATTGTATCTGAGTGAAACCCGAATTGAGAATGTATTGAAAACCCAGATTTTAGATACCCAAAGAGAGGATAAGTTCCTGAGACGGATCAAGAATGAGATTTCCTAAGGTAAGACCTCAGATTTCAAGATGTCTGAGAATGGTATATAGTATACCGAGATAGAATCTGTGTGCCTAGTTAGAATGAGTTGTGAGAAAGCATTTTGAAAGAGGCACATAAGAGTAAGTATACTATCTACCCAGATGCCACAAAGATCGGCTGGGTTGTTGCAACCTCTAGCTATCCCTAAATGGAAGTGGGATAGTATAGCCATGGACTTTGTTATGGGGTTACCCAGGACATCCTCTGGACACGATGCTATTTGGGTAGTTGTGGATAGACTGATGAAGTCTGCACACTTTTTAGCTATCAGGGCTACTCATATACTAGAGAGATTAGCCCAGTTGTATATTAGAGAGATAGTGCGACTTCATGGAATACCCAATAGCATAGTTTTAGATAGAGACCCCAGGTTCACATCGAACTTTTAGAGGTCATTGCAGCATGCCTTAGGGACCAGGTTGTGGTTTAGTACTACATATCACCCCCAGACAGATGGTCAGACTGAGAGGACCATCCAGACCCTAGAGGACATGCTGAGGGCGTGTGTGTTAGAAATGAAGGGTAATTGGGATGTGTATTTACCATTAGTAGAGTTTGCTTATAATAACAGTTACCATTCTAGTATTTAGATAGTCCCTTATGAGGCTTTGTATGGGAGAAAGTGCAGATCCCTTCTGTGCTGGGTTGAGCTAGATGAAAGGAGTATGATAGGACCTGAGATTATGGACTAGACCACCCGACAGATAGAATTGATTAGAAAGAGACTCCTCACGGCCCAAAGTAGGCAAAAAAGTTATGCCGACAAAAGAAGGAGGTCATTAGAGTTTGAGATTGAAGACCATGTGTTCATTCGAGTGTCTCCAATACGGGAGTAGGTCGGTCAATGAGGGTAAGGATGCTTAGTCTTAGGTATATTAGTCCATTTGAAATCCTTGAGAAAATTGGACTTGTGGCTTATCGAATAGCCTTACCTCCTAACCTAGCCTAAATCCACGATGTTTTTTATGTCTCCCAGTTGAAAAAGTACTTATCAGACCCCTCACATGTCATAAAATATGAACATGTGCAATTACAAGAAGATCTTTCCTATGTAGTGAAATCGGAGAGAATTGTAGATGCTAAGCTGAAACAACTGAGAAGCAAGAACATTCCTCTAGTGAAAGAGATCTGGAGAAGCCTAACATCTGAGGAAGCAACTTGGGAATTGGAGAATGAAATGAGGCAAAAATATCCAGAGTTATTCCCTTGAGGTATGTACTTAAATTTTGAGGGCGAAATTTCTTTTAAGAGGGGTAGAAATGTAACAACCAGAAAAAAAAAGTTGAAAATTTTCAAAGTCCTGAAATTTTCTAAGTCTACTAGCTATAGCGAGAAATGGCCTAACTATAGCGAATGTACCTGTTCGCTATAGCGAGGAAGAGTTTAGCTATAGCGAGAGTGCCTTTTCGCTATAGCAAAAATACTTCTAGCTATAGCGAGTGCGGGCATCCCATACAAAAACCAAGGAGCTGCTCGCTGTAGCACGCACTGTAGCAAAAACAGGGGTTTGGGACTGATACGTGCTCACCGTAGCGAGAGTTTCTCTTCGCTATAGTGAGGGTTAGTATGAAAAAATGTGAAAAAAGAGAATTTGACTTCTTAAAGTGTCCAAATTCATTCTTTATCTTTTAACCCACCTAAGCTTCGACCAAAAAAGAGAAAAGGGCTATAGAGAGAGAAAGAGACCAAGAGAATGAAGGAAGAATAAGGAAAAGGTAAGCAAGCTTGAGATTTCCATAGCTTTTCTTCTTAGAATCTTGTTCTTCTCTCTTTGCCCTCTCTTTCTATAGTTTTGGTTGTTGAATTAGTTAGGTTTTGGGCTTGGTTCAGAAGAGGGAAAGTGGAAAACCACTCTTGAAAAAGGCTAAAACTTATGTATCTTCACTTCTTCTTCTTTGCTTTCCTTGAGAATGTTGGTTCTACCAACTTGAGAGCTTGAGAGAGAAGAAGAGTTGGTGAAATTCTAGAGAGAGAGAATCCCTAGTTTCTTATATGCTTTGTAGAGTTTGCTATAAAGAACCCCTAGCTTTGTGAATAATTGTTGAGTTATGAGAGATAATTTCATGCTCTTTGTGTGTCTAGGCTCAAAAGAAGCACCTCTGATAAGCATAATTTATATACATTTTATTCTCCTTATTTTAAGTAATTTTAGTATCCAAATATGGCTTTAATGGTCTAATTAGATAAAGTTTTGTTTTAGAAGCCATTTCTATATCTTAGGAAATTATTTACAAGATTTTAGAATTTTAATGCATAAAGTTCTTTAAATGATTCTTGTGAATTTTTCTATTAAATTGTTTTTACTATTTGTGCAGAATTTTGTTGGGCAATGGGAATTTTAAGGATAGAAATTAATACAAAAAAATGATTGAAGCTTCAAGATTGAATCAAGAGCTAAACTACATAAAGGAAGCCACACTTTGCAATTAGGAAGAGGAATCACGTGGAAGACGCTGAACAACACTGGACAGTAACGTGGGAATATGAGCAAAACAGAAGAGGAAGCATGAGTTATTGTGGAGATTAATGAGCTAAAACGTGGAAGAATTTTGCTACAGGTTTAGTGTGGAGAAGAGACAGAATATGGAATACGTAAAAGAGCAGAACTGCATGAGAAAAAGACGTGGAAAAACGCGAGCTGAGCGAGAAGAAGGAAGACGCTGAATTGAAGAAGCAGAACGTGATTTTGCTTGAAGCAGAAAAATGAAGAAGCTGAACGTGATTGCATGAATATTGATATTATACTCAATATGGAATGAAGTGGGACCCATTATATATATATAGAATAAACAAACATGAATAAGAAAAGGCTGAAGCGTGGGAAGAAGAAGCTTTTCATGTGAAACTGAAGTAAGAGGTAGCACGTGATTTTTAATGAGAAGGAGAGGCTTCATTCTGCATGCCTCTACATTACATTCACATCTCTCCAAGTCCGTCATGCCTCTCCAGCATCTGCACGCCTCTTTCATTCAAATCCACCACGCCTCCATATATTTAGATTTCCTAGTTTATTCATGCAACTCCATTCCCTCATGCCTATATATATCCACTCCATTCAACCACTCCTTCGTCCACTCCACTCTCTTCTCATCTCCACTCCATTCCATCTTCCATTCATCTACATCCCATGAAGTTCTAATCTCCATCTTGAGGCTAGCTAGGAGGAGACCTTGGAGAAGCTTGAATCCGGGGAGAATAATTCAGAATTTTGGGCTAAGAAATTTCTATACTTTTCCTACACTTTTTCTCTTTCATTTATTTTCTTGGTTAAGATGTATTTGATAAGGAAATTGTGTAATTGTAATTAGTGACTGGTTAGACACTAATTAGGAAGTAATTTTTGTTGATTAATTGATTGCATTAGACATCAATATTATCTGAATTCCATGTATGCTTCGGAGGTATTCGATAAAATACATAAGTGAGTGTAATTGTTTAATTTGAGGATTCCTTAATGTTTAATTGGTTAATTAAATATTTAGGATGATTCAAATGTTAATCAATTAGTTAATCAATTAAATTGGATGTTCATTGATCTTAGAAACAAGAATTAACAGTTTAATGCGGAGTTGAGGTCTCAATTAAACATTAGACCGTTGATTTCTTGAATCTTGCGTGGTTACTCAAGATAAATTGTTATGAACACGATTAGGAACTCTTAGGCTAGAATTAATCACAATTAGAATAGTATAAGGATAGTGGATACCAAGGGACGAATCCGAAGCTAGTCACAAGTCCATCTTCCATTCATAATTCATTCAATTAGATAGTAATTAGGAATTTAATTCAATTTAGTTTTAGGATAGATTAATTAAATCAAAACCCCTTAGTTTAGGAATTTTTTTGAGACTTTTAACGTTTGGAAAACTCAATTAAACATTGAACGCCAATTCCGAGGGAGATGACCTAGGTTGTGCCATTAACTGCATATTCTATCAGCCTAGTATTATTTTGAGGGTTATGCGACGATCCGCTCAAAATTTGGCGCCGTTGCCGGGGAATTGGAGTTTTAATTGCTTGAGAAATTTTTCTAAATATCTTTTGTTTCGTTTTGGCTCTATTTTGGTTTTGTTTCATCTTAGTTTTTGTTCTGTTTTAAACTTGGATTTTGCTAAATTCGGTGTTGCACATTAACTTGCCTGATTGCTGGAATTTTTGTCTTAAGCGCCCAGAAAATTCTTAAACTTCGTTTTCCAAGTTTTTTGGGTGTTTTGAACAAAACTAATAGCAAAGCTATTTGGTGCATCATTTTTTGGCCAAATTCCAACGTTTAAGGCACTTTTTCGAATTTTTTAGTATTTTCTCGAATTTTTTAGGAATTTTTCAATTTTTCTGAATTTAATTTCTTTAATTTTTGTGAGTTTATTTTACATCATTAACTTCTATTTAGGAGTGTTTTTGATAGTTAGGTAAGTCTTAATTTCATTTGAATTTTATTTTCTTGAATTAGAATTAATTTTAATTATAATTTGTTAGTGAATTGTTTTTGTGCTGAAATTAATTGAACCTCTCATTTTTCTTTGCTTCAAATGGATCATTATTATTCTAATCAAGGTATAGATGATTCTTGTACAGAGCATAGAATTTCTCAAAAGTTGGATGAAGCCATGTCAATGCTTCAAGGTTTTCTTGAACAACAAAGACAAGAACAGCAAGCACAACAACACCAACAAGTCCAACAACCATGCTACCAACCATATCACAATTCATATGGGGTACACCCCAATTACCACCATAATTATGAGCCATACCACACCTTCCATAGGCAAGAGCCAGAGTATGATAATTACAATTATCATGAGGGATATATGCAACAAGAGGTCCAAAGGGAACAAAGTTGGGAAGAGCAGCTAATAGAAGCTTGTATTATTCAAAACCAACAATTGGAAAAAATGGTCCAACATGGAACTGAATGGTTGCAACTCCAAGACAACCTCATGATGGATTCAGGATTTCAAATGAATCAATCGACTTCAAGTGCTAATGAATCAATTGACGAGCAAATTAGAAGGGAATGTTTAGAGGAGGAAGAGGCCTATTCATCGAGTAATATCCTTCCATCTTCTAATACTTTGCAACTAGTTGAAACTGAATCTAGTTTGCTTGATAGCACTGTGATTGCTGATGCATATAATGTTGTTGATTTTGAATTGCATGAGGAAATTGTTGTTGAATATCCTGATCTGGTTGATTATGGTCGCTCATTGAACAAAATTGACACATTTGTTGATGTTCATGAATCCTTGTGTACTGATGCACTTGGAAATTCTACTCCTAGCTATGATTGTAGTGATGAATTCATGTCTGAATCTATTAATGATGAATCTATTGAGTCTAGGGTAGCAGATAAATGTGGGGGTGATCTAGAATATAATGATCATTCTATTCTTAATCTGGAATTAGTTGATAAGTCTATTGATGATGCATCTATTGAGTTTAGGGATAGCATGCCATCTAAACCAAGTAATATAGTTGAATTGAATGCATCTCTTGATTGTGTATGTGTTGAATCCACTATATATGATAGATACTCTCAAATTAATGCTTTCATTGAGTCTAGTGAGTTCCTCACATATCCTAATCAACATGATTCCTTACTAGCCTATGATGGTATGACTGATGAATCAATAAAAGTAGCATGTGATAATGATATAGATATTGAAATTGTTGGACAGCTTATTGATAATTCAGACCCAACTCCTAAATGTTCATGTGATGATATACATGCATGTCCTATGTGTGTGAGATTAATGAATTTCTGGAGTCTGATAAGCCTGTTGAATCCATAGAGTCCTTTGCTTGCACTAAAACTGTCAATAAAATTGATTCTCCTTATCATACTAGTATTGATGAGGGAATGCATAGTGATAATGCTAATGTTGAAAATTCTACTGATGCTTGTGCTATTATTGATACTAGTGAGACACCGAATTTTGTTATTGATAATTATTTAGAATCTTGTGAGCCAACTGATGTCTCTTTGGTCAGGGAAGATACTATTTCTCTTGTTAAGAGTGCTGAACAAATTCTTGAAGTTGGTGAGTTAATTCCCAACAAGCCACAGACTCTCTTGGTTGAGGAGAAGCAACTAACAGACACCTTGAACTCAAAGGACAGTAAGAAGTTACAATTAAATTTTTCTGTTGATGCAGTGACTCTTACTGATGGGAGTCTAGTAGATTTTATTGGCTTTGATAGATTTTTAGAAAGTTTTGATTTTAAATTTTCTTTCTTTAATTTTAAATGTCTAAAATTTGATTTCCTTCTTTTCTTGCTTGTGAAATTGCTAAATATGACTCTCCTAAACTACTGATGATTGAGGAAGTCCATAAGTCATCACTACATGATCAATCCAAATGTTTTAAAGTAGTGAAACTTAAATTTCTTGAACTAAGAAGGAATAAAGTAGTTTTAATTTTGATTTTTGATACGTATGATTAGTTAATATTTAATATAGTTCTATTTAGTTCAGGATGTAGTTTTCTCTTTTTCCTTTTTGCATTACAGTTTGTCTTTATTTTGTAGGAATAAAAGGGTGCTAACCAGCTACATAGGGACTCTAAGCCAAATATCACATGGAAATCTGAGCCTACCTTGAGATCTTCGATTCAAGCTCATCCGGTTGTATTCTTTCCTTTCACTCTCTTTATATTGTGTTGTTTATCTTTTTCCTGGATTGTGTGCTAGCATTGAGGACAATGCAATATTTAAGTGTGGGGGGAGAGTTATGTCATTCCATTCTATCTTGCCCTTGTTTTAAAAAAAAAAAATTTGAGCAAATTTTTGAAAATAGCATGATTCCTCTCAGTTTTTTTTCTGCAAAAGTTACAAGTTGAGATGATTATAGCTTGAATTCACCTAGACATGATAAGCAATGAATCTTGTGTCCTGATTCAAGTGAAGTGGCAATGAATTTGATTTCAATGAATTGGTTGATAGCCATTAGCCGATGAGAATTTGAGCCTAAATTGTTCATTTCTAGTGTGTATTCACCTATCTTTGCTTTCACTCTAGAACTTGTCTTGATTCTTTGTTGAGACTACATTTGCACTTGCATGCATGAAAATGATAAGGCATTCGTTTCTTTTATAACTAGTGAGCCAAAAAGCCACCTTACATGCATTTTATCCATTGTTTGAGCCACTTTGAACTTTAATTTTCTTTTCTTGTTAGCCATAGCCATTAAAAATGTTCTCCACCTTGTTTTAGGATGCTTTAGGGATTTTAAGGAGCATTACATCTAATTGGGATGAGAGAATGTGTGTCTTACATCCATTCAGGCCATGGTTATTAAAAGTTGAGGAAATTGTCAAAAAAAAATGCAAAGAAAAGAAGAGATGGAGACAAAAAAAAAAAAAAGAGATGGAAAAGCAAAAAGAAAGCAATTGAAAAAAAAAAAGCAAAGAAAAGAAAAGAAAAGGAAGAAAATCAAAAGAGGGAAGCCTTACAAATTGAGTTTATAGTTGCAAATACTTGTTGAAAAGAAGGCCTTCAATGCACACTCTTCCTTATCCTAAGTCTCATTTTATTGCTCTTGACATCTCTAAGGTATTCTATTTGTTAGTTGTTTCCCCTTATTTTTGCATCCACTTATTTCAACTCCTTAGCCCCATTACAACCCTAAATAAAGTCCTCTTGATTTGTGCTTTGCATTTAGCATGGGTGGTGGAGATTTAGAAGCTTGACAAGCTTATGGTAGTGAGGTTTTGATAAGTGGAAATTTGAGTGATCCATAATACCTTAAACACTTGAAAGTTGAGAGTAAACACTAATCCAAGTGAGGGCTATGCATTTTGATTCATTCTTTCAAATGAAATTGCCATGGAACTTAATGCAAGTGAAGTTATCTTAGATTGTTAAAGTGTTGAAAAGTCTTGACCATTCCGTAACTTGTGATTTTTCACTTTCATTTTCCTACTTGTCATTCCATTAGTCTTCCTTTGATATTGAGCTTTGCCCAGGAGTGCAAAGGTTTAAGTGTGGGGGAATTTGATAAGCATAATTTATATACATTTTATTCTCCTTATTTTAAGTAATTTTAGTATCCAAATATGGCTTTAATGGTCTAATTAGATAAAGTTTTGTTTTAGAAGTCATTTCCATATCTTAGGAAATTATTTACAAGATTTAGAATTTTAATGCATAAAGTTCTTTAAATGATTCTTGTGAATTTTTCTATTAAATTGTTTTTACTATTTGTGCAGAATTTTGGTTGGGCAATGGGAATTTTAAGGATAGAAATTAATACAAAAAAATGATTGAAGCTTCAAGATTGAATCAAGAGCTAAACTACATAAAGGAAGCCACACTTTGCAATTAGGAAGAGGAATCACGTGGAAGACGATGAACAACACTGGACAGCAACGTGGAATATGAGCAAAACAGAAGAGGAAGCATGAGTTATTGTGGAGATTAATGAGCTAAAACGTGGAAGAATTTTGCTACAGGTTTAGTGTGGAGAAGAGACAGAATATGGAATACGTAAAAGAGCAGAACTGCATGAGAAAAAGACGTGGAAAAACGCGAGCTGAGCGAGAAGAAGGAAGACGCTGAATTGAAGAAGCAGAACGTGATTTTGCTTGAAGCAGAAAATGAAGAAGCTGAACGTGATTGCATGAATATTGATATTATACTCAATATGGAATGAAGTGGGACCCATTATATATATATAGAATAAACAAACATGAATAAGAAAAGGCTGAAGCGTGGGAAGAAGAAGCTTTTCACGTAAAACTGAAGTAAGAGGTAGCATATGATTTTTAATGAGAAGGAGAGGCTTCATTCTGCACGCCTTTACATTACATTCACATCTCTCCAAGTCTGTCATGCCTCTCCAGCATCTGCACGCCTCTTTCATTCAAATCCACCACGCCTCCATATTTTAGATTTCCTAGTTTATTCATGCAACTCCATTCCCTCATGCCTATATATATCCACTCCATTCAACCACTCCTTCGTCCACTCCACTCTCTTCTCATCTCCACTCCATTCCATCTTCCATTCATCTACATCCCATGAGTTCTAATCTCCATCTGAGGCTAGCTAGGAGGAGACCTTGAAGAAGCTTGAATCCGGGGAGAATAATTCAGAATTTTGGGCTAAGAAATTTCTATACTTTTCCTACACTTTTTCTCTTTCATTTATTTTCTTGGTTAAGATGTATTTGATAAGGAAATTGTGTAATTGTAATTAGTGACTGGTTAGACACTAATTAGGAAGTAATTTTTGTTGATTAATTGATTGCATTAGACATCAATATTATCTGAATTCCATGTATGCTTTGGAGGTATTCGATAAAATACATGAGTGAGTGTAATTGTTTAATTTGAGGATTCCTTAATGTTTAATTGGTTAATTAAATATTTAGGATGATTCAAATGTTAATCAATTAGTTAATCAATTAAATTGGATGTTCATTGATCTTAGAAACAAGAATTAACAGTTTAATGCGGAGTTGAGGTCTTAATTAAACATTAGACCGTTGATTTCTTGAATCTTGCGTGGTTACTCAAGATAAATTGTTATGAACACGATTAGGAACTCTTAGGCCAGAATTAATCACAATTAGAATAGGATAAGGATAGTGGATACCAAGGGACGAATCCGAAGCTAGTCACAAGTCCATCTTTCATTCATAATTCATTCAATTAGATAGTAATTAGGAATTTAATTCAATTTAGTTTTAGGATAGCTTAATTAAATCAAACCCCTTAGTTTAGGAATTTTTAGGGTCCTTTTAATATTTGGAAAACCCAATTAAACATTGAACGCCAATTCCAAGGGAGATGACCTAGGTTGTGCCACTAACTATATATTCTATCAGCCTAGCATTATTTGAGGGTTGTATGACAAGCCACTCACCTCCATCTAGTTGTGATTGTGAGACTAAGAAGGGAGAAGAGAAATTGAAAGGGAAGACTTATGTTGGCTTATAAGGTAGCTCTCCACTCTTTTTTGTTGCATTCTTGGATGTATATAGTCATTGTATGCTTGTGTAAGTGCTTATTGTGTAAGACATGCCATATGTTATTGCCTTGATGCATTGGTACCAATATGCTTGTGCTTTGAGTTGTAAAAGTTGCTTGGGTGAGGTAGTGCCAAAAGTCCCTTGAGATGGGTGAGGCTAGACCAAAAGTCCTTAAAGCTTATTCTTGGCATTGATATGATATCATGGCATGAAAATCATGTGTTGTATAATTATGAATGGTTTGCATGCTTTGACATATTTATATGCCTTGATTGCTTTTTTGAATGAGTGTATAAGCTATTAAGATTCCATGAATCTCACCCCCCCTTCCCTCTCCCATCTTAACATGTTAGGTGAAACTCAAGGAGATCAAAGTGCAAATCAAGGAGCCTAATTGAGCATGCTTAGGGAGTTGTATAGCTATTTGGTTCTTTTGATGTAAAGAGGTGCCAAAATGAGTATGCACCTATTATTTTTTGAGATGTAAATATTTGAGCAAGTGTAGTAATATGTATAAATGATGTATGGACTATGTAGAGAGCCAAAGTAATGAAAATGTGGGATTTGGGCCATTTGTGGATTGTATGCAATAGTGCATGTTGACCCCGTAGTATAGTGAGTTTGAATGTATGATGATTTGGACCACTTGGGCATTTCATATATACTATGTTTATGCTTTAAAACTTACCCGTTAGAACATGTGAGAGGCCATTTGAACCCACTTTGAACTATTTTGGGAGCCAAAACTGCCAAATTTGTGAGTTACATCAAAGTATGATTAAATGAGCTCTTCTTGATATGAAATTTGGAATGCCTCTAGAGCTTGTTGAGAGCTTCTTGGGAAACTAAAGGGGGTAATATTTGGAGGTATAGGGAATATTTGGTGAATTGTTAAAATTAGAGAATTTTTTAGTTTTGGTTATTGTACTGTGCAACTAGGTCTAGAAATAATTCTATGTTATTTATGGACCAAATGGTGTCCGATTGTCATAAAATTTTATGAAAATAAACTAGATAGCCACAGTGACCTGTACCAACTAGAAGCACCTCAATCGGAGGTCTGTAGAGGGAGAAAGAACTTCCTGAAGTTCTATGTCAGTATCTGGGAAGCCATCCGACCTTTGTTACTGTTCTATCAGTTTTTGCTATCCAAAGGCTATTGAAATGATCTGAAATTATTTTTTTCCACTAGTTAACATCTGTATCTTTCCAAATTGGTATATTTTTCCCAAATTGGATTTTTTTGGAATTAGTTATGAAGTTTTGAATTTCATGACAACAAGTTGTACTAGTACCAGGGACAACTGGACCTCTGCCTCTTTTTCGATGTCAAACATGGTCCAAACGCTGAGATTATGGTTCGAAATTATTTTTAGTGTAAGTTTAACACTTCTATATTTCTATAAAGCTATGTTTTGCTTGATTTCTATTTTTCTAGAATTAGTTATGATTTTCCAAAATTAGAGCCAAAAATCTGACTTTTAAACCCATTTGAGAAATTGCATTTTCTTGGTTTTTGGCTTCACATCTGTGGTTTATGGGTTGTTTGAGGCTATGTATGAGTTGTATAAATGGAGTTTGATTAGAGAATATGAATGTTGGGTTCACGGGACTCACGGAACAAAATATGACTAATTAAACCCTAACTTAAAGTAGGAAAGTACCACAGTTTTAGTCATTTTCATTGGAAATCATATAGAATCAAGCCTAAAGGGAGATTAGTTAGAGTTAAGTCATTATGGTGTTACAATAACCACCAGAAAACTATTATTCTTCCAAATGCTCATTATGACTAGATTATCTATAATTGCAAGATTTTAAATTAGCCAATGAGTATAACTCTGCAATGTTTTATTTTAGCTCTCAATTAAAATTGTGTGGAGAAATAATTTTTGAAAAAGATATGTTAGAGAAAATACTTTCTACTTTTCACGCCTCTAATATGCTCCTGTAGTAGTAGTATAAAGAAAAGGGGTTTGAAAAATGCTCCAATTAATTTCATGCCTCCTTGTGCTTGAACAAAATAACGAGCTATTAATGAAAAATCATGAAACCTATCCAACTAGTTCTACTCCATTCCCTGAAGTGAATTTGACTATGATTAATAATAATGAATGAGGATGTAGTCGTTGTCATAGTCGTAGTCGAGGCCATAAACATGGTCGAGGAAGAAATAATACTCTTTATCATAAGAATGTTTCTTATCACCAGAAGTAGAATAAAAAAGGAGAAAAACAAATAAGCACAAGTGGATAAAAGAAGCATGTAAAGAATTCAAAAAATTCATACTATTTTTATGGTATCAATCGACATTGGTCACATACTAGTCATATAACAAAATACGTTGTTGATCTTTATAAAGCATCAATGAAGGAAAAAGAGAAAGGTGTAGAGACCAATTTTATTAAGCTATACGATGATTTTGCCCATAATCCCATAAATACTACACACTTATATGTGTCATATTTTCTTTGTCAACCTACAAGAAAATAATGATGCTTAAAATGAGTTTACGTGTTTGGAATTATTTTTATAATTATAAGTTTATATGAAATTTTAAGTATGAATTTTATAATATTTCTTATGCTTTTGTTTTTTTTAATTTTAGAAAATATGAATAAAGATATATGTCTTACAGATAGTGTAAGCACCTATACAATCTTAAAATATAGAAAATATTTTTCTTAAATAAACATGGGTGAAGCCTACGTTACTACAATTTCTAATAGTACAAGATTAATTGAAGGACTTAGAATAGCTATTATTATATTACCGAAGAGAATGAAATTTATTATAAATAACGCTCTATTTTCTTCTAAGTCTCAAAAAAATTGTTGAGTTTTAAAGATATTCGCCGTAATTGATATCATATAGAGACTGTGTGTTAAAGAAATAATGAATACCTCTATATTACAAACATTGTTTCTGGTAAGAAAAGGATACTAGAAAAATTAGCAACTTTCTCTTTAGATTTGTACTACATAAGTGTAACACCATTATTATATAGCACATCTCATTCCTTGTTTAAGCTCATTTCTAAGAATCATACAAATTCTCAAAGAAAAAGTATTAAAAATAATGAATATTTTTGCGTTGCATAGTGTATAAATTTTTCATCCGATGTCCTGTGGACCATGTAAACTTATATATCACATTCTCATATTTAATTAGATAGATACAACTCAATTTCATCACCAAAAGTGGCCTAGAATTCGTGCAAGTGCAAGAAACATATAAAATTTCATAGTGCAACCTCGGCTAGATTTCTATGGTTTCTGTGACAAACTTTGAAAAATCATAACTAATTCTAAAAAAATCAAAATCTACCATGCTATAGCTTTCTGGAAAGCTCTGGATGTTAAATTTACAATAAAAATAATTTCAAGTCATGAACATAGCATCTGGACCATGTTTAATGTCACAAAATATACAAAGGTTTGACTGACTATTGGTACTGATACAGATTTATGCTATAAATTTAAAAAATGTCTAATTAATTTTACAAAAATCCAATCTATGTAAATGATACCAATATGGAAAGCTACAAATGTTAGCTAGAGGAGAAAAATAACTTCAGACCCATCTAGGCATGTCTAGGCCTCGAAAAGTAATCAAACAATAACATAGGTCTGACTGGACGCCTGATACTGGATAAAAAATTTAAAAATTTATATCTCCCTATCTAAACATCCAAATGAGGTGCTTCCAATTGACACAGGTCACTGGAAAGGTAGTTGGCAATTGGACATCATTTGCCTCATGAGTGACATAGTTTCATTTCAGACCAAAATGAACAGTGCACTGAACCAAAGCTAGAAAAATTTTCAACTTTAAAAATTCATCAAATATTCCAGAGACCTCCAAAAATTTTTCACTTTAGCTTTCTAAAAAGCTCTCAACAAGCTATAGATGCATGCCAAATCTCAGATCAAGAAGAGCTCATTTGGATAAAAAGAGGTATAGCTCACCAAAATAGTCAGTTTTGCTCAATATGAGATACCAAATGTGTCCAAATGGCCTCCTTTAATGTTTGGCACCTCTTGGGCAAGTTTAAAGGTATGTATATGACTTGTATGAACTGCCCAAGTGGTTCCAAATCTCATGCATCTTAACTTGGCCATTCCACTTCCATTAATACACTAATACACCAAGTTATCAAGAAGCCAAACTTTCCATTTCTATTAATTTCATACCATATATAGTCTATACAAGAGTCATACATCATTTTACATTCATACATGAGCTTACATCTCAAAAATAATATATACAAAGCCACTTTGCCATTCATATGGCCATGAAGAAGTAAAATTCATGAACTTTGTTGTCATATTCTTATCTTCCAAGTTGTTGGCTCCCATTATCTTATCCACTTGGTCCACCTAGCATGTTAGAACATTGGAGATGAGGGAATGACATTCAAAGAATCTCAATAGCTCATCTCCCTTTCAATCAGACATAAAAGATGCAAAACAAGTCTTACAAATGCATGCAATGGCATATTGACATGTGCAATCATTCAAGAGTCATCTTTAGCATTTGAACAAGTCGTGCACAACACACATAGGCTTGTCAAGTAAGTGGATTTGCCTCACCCATTCACTTGTAAATTTTGGACTTGCCTCACCCATTTCTTTAAGAGGCTTTTGACTCAACCTTACTCTTGAGAGTCAATCTCACTCTTGGGAGACTCTTTACTTTGTCTCAACCAATTTTAAAGGTTCTTGGCTCATCCTCACCATGGCTAAGGGTTCTTGGCCTCACCACCCTCAAGCAAACCCAAACAAACATATTAGGCATCATTTGAAAGCATAAAAGCATTATCATGGTATCATGGAATAAGAGCTCATACTAGAACACTTTTCATAGCTTAAAATACACATACACACATTCAAAGACAAGCCAAGTATACATTCATGCATGAGAGAAGGAGGAGTGACCTACCTTGGGATGTAACCACACACTTTTCTCCTTGAATTTGCTCTCCCTTCCTCGACCTCACACACACAAAGGTTTGGGGTTAGTTTCTCTTGGTCTAAACACAATTTATGGAAGCCAATTAGGTTCATGGAATTAATTCTAAAGCCACACATATTCCTTAAACACTAACTTGGTCTATTAACCCCTTTATGATTTCAAGAATACACCTAATAAAGCAACACTAATCAAATGAGTTCTAGGCTCCATTCTTTCCTCTCGTATATGATTCTTGACTCTTTTTTAAGTCTCTTGGAGTCATCACAAAATTAAAACAAAGAGCCCTAACTACATATTGCTTCTTTAGGTCATATTATGGAACTTATAAGGCCAACTCACTTTCTATAGTTTCTAAATTTTTTTCAAGACTTCCCTTCATCTTCACCCATCATATATGATTCAAAAATGGGTTGGAATAATTAAAACTATCCCTAGGTACCCTAGCCCTTCTGACTGAGACAATGAAACATAAAGGCACCCATGGACTTTGCTTTGTTTTCTACATGGAAGATGCATATGGGGAGACTTCTAGGGATCTTAGGAGCTTATTTAAACACTTATTTAGGCTAGGAAATCATTGTATAAAATTAGATTTTGCAAGGAACACTTGAAATCCTAGATTTGCTATCTTGAATTTCCATAATTATTTGTTAATTCCCTTTGCATATTCTCATTCTCCACACTCCTTTTCCTAAGATTCACCCTTGGTTCTACCTAAAATCCAAGCCCTCTTGTAGCTTCTTGAGTAGGGTGAGACCAAGAAGAGAAGAGGAGCAAGGGGTAGCTATCATAAAAGGAAAAATTACCTTGCTTTTCCTTATTTTCTTGCTTGAATCTTTCCTTCTTTGGCCTCCTCTCTTCAAATCCGAATTTTTCCCTTTGTTCTTCCCTTAAAACAGATCCATATACTTTAATATAATCATAGAAAAGAAAGGGAAATAGAGGAGAAGAGGTTTGCTAAAGAGAAAGCATGAAAAATAACCAAAAATCCATACTTTTTACCTTGGATTTCTCCTTCTCTTCCTCTCCCTCGTGTACGCCTCACTCTTTAGGGTTTTTCTCTGGTTTAGGGTAGAAACATATGTGGCTAAGTGAGTGGAGAAGTGGGTCGCCCAATATATATAGGTGGGAGGAAGAAAGACTTTTCAAAAATTCTAATTTACCCTTTCATTTTGGCATTTTCGTTTTCGATTTGTTTTAACTCCTTTTTGAGAACCTTCTTTTCCATTATAAAATTTTAGAAGTAAAATGCCTTTGGAATCACTCAATCGGAGCTAAAATTTTCCCAAAAGAATTCGTTAAAGTTCAGGTACACTAATGTTGAAAAATATCCATCGAAAAGGTTTTAACTGTCCTAGGGCTTCCTATGATTTCCAAGGCCTCTGAAAACCCTGAAAAACTCAAAACTTTCATTTAAAAAGCCCTTCTATATGAATTCCAAAATTTGTTCAAAATTACAAAAATGCCATTACGTTTCGTAAGTCTTTTGTTAAATTTTATTTTTTCATTTTAGCTATGTTTTTCTTTTTGTCTGATCCAGGAATTCTCATTTTTAAGAGTCCAGAATGCTACTAAAATTTTTTAGGACCTTAACTAATTCATTTCGAGGGACTTGCTTTAAAAACGTACTAATTCTATCATTTAACGTAAATTGGATATTACAATAAGAATTAGTATAATTGAGATACTTGCAACTATAAACAAGAAGTTTAGATATTCAAGATTGCTTGCTCAAATTATTAGATTAAGAGCACAATTTTCAGATTATACCATTAAATCTATTCGACTTAATAATGCTAGAGAATTTTCTTCACGGGCTTTTAATGACTATTGCATGTCAATTGGAATAAATATTGAATATCATATAGCTCATGTTCATACACAAAATGGTTTAACTGAATTGTTTATTAAATGACTTCAATTAATTACTAGGCCTTTACTAATGAGAACGAATGTCCTTGTTTCTAATTGGAGACCTGCAATTTTGCATGTAGCAACACTTATACACATGAAACTAACAAATTATTATAAATACTCCTCTTTACAACTGGCTTATGGTTAGAACCTAAATATTTCCCATCTTAGAATTTGTGGATGTGCAATATATGTTCCAATAAATTCACCACAACGAACTAAGATTGGACCTCAAAGGAGGTTGGGAATATATGTTAGGTATGATTCTCCCTTTATTATAAGATATCTTGAGCCAAAGACAAGAGATGTATTTACAACATGTTTGCTTATTGTTATTTTGATGAGTTAGTTTTTCCAACATTAGAGAGAAAAAAAAAAGCAATTGGTCAAAAAAACTACATGGAATACTTTGACATATCTTGATCCTCGTACAAAATAATGTGAAATTAAAGTTCAAAAGATAATTCACTTATAAAATATAACAAAATTAACTGCCAGATGTATTTATTGACCTAAAGAAAGTAACAAAGTGACATATACCAACTATAAATACTCCTATAAGAATTGAACTCCCTAAAGGACAATCTATAAATAAAATAGCTAATGAGTCCAAAATATGACAAAAGCATGGTAGACCAATCAATTCAAAAGATAAAAATCCTGCAAAAGGAAATGAGCAATTATTCATAATGAGTCTATTATAAAAATAGATACTCTTGAAGAGTCTAGAGACATAACAAGTAACATAACTCTAGAAGAAATTTAAGTACCTAAAACTAATGAAAATGAAGATATCTCAATAATTGTCTCTATGGGGGAAAAGATTCAGTTGTAAGGAAATAGTTGTTGACAATATTTTTTGCATACTTTATAGCACTCAATGTTATAAATGATAATGAGGATCATGAACCTATATCCATCAATGAATGTCGATATAGATGTGATTGGACAAAATGAAAAGAGCAATTCAAGTAGAATTGAACTCACTTAAAAAACGTGAGATTTTTAGGCCTGTAGTTCGAACACTTGAAGGTGTAATAACTATTTGGTACAAATGGGTATTTGTACAAAAATCAAATGAGAAAAATGAAATTGTGAGATATAAAGCACGACTTGTCACACAAGGGTTCTCACAAAAACCTGGAATTGATTATGAGTTCACTTATTCTTTTGTGGTAGATATAATCATATTTTGTTATCTTATTAGTCTAGCAATGTATGAAAAATTTGATATTTGTCTTATGCATGTTGTTACAGAATATTTATATGGCTTATTTGATCATGATGTCTATATGAAAATCCCAAAAGGATTTAAGATGCCTGAAGTATATAATCCAAAGTCTTGAGAACTTTATTCAATTAAATTGCAAAAATTTTTGTATAGACTAAAACAGTTTGGATGAATGTGGGTATAATCATCTTAATGAATATTTTTAAAGGAAGAATATAAGAATGACCATATATTGATGATTTGAATATTATTGGAACTCTTGAAAACATTCTAAAGGTAGTAGATTATTTAAAAAAGGAATTTGGAATGAAAGATTTTAGAAAAACAAAGTTTTGTCTTTGTCCTACAAATCAAGCATTTGAAAGATGAAATTTTTATACATCAATCAACTTATACACAAAAAATTCTTAAAAGTTTTTTACATGGATAAAGCACATCCATTGAGTACCCCAATGGTTGTTCGATCACTTGATATAAAAAAGGATATTTTTTGACCTCGAGATAATAATGAAAAGCTTCTTTGTCCTAAAGTACTATATCTTAATGCAATTGATACATTAATATATCTTTTTAACAATACAAGACCTAATATAGCTTTTACTATAAACTTGTTAGCCAGGTTTAGTTCAGTTCTAACATGAAGGCATTAGACTGGAGTTAAACATGTTTTCTGATATTTTCAAGGTACTATTGATATGAGCTTATTTTATGCAAATAGATCTAGATCAAAACTTCTGAGATATGCATATGCTGGATACTTATCTGATCCACACAAGACTAGATTTCAAACGGGCTATATATTTACAAGTGAAAATACAGTTGTATCATGGCATTCCATCAAACAAACACTTATGGCCACTTCCTCGAATCATACAAAAATTATAGCAATTCATGAAGCAAGTCAAGAATATGTTTAGTTAAGATCTATGACTTAATATATCTAAGAAACATGTGAGTTATCTTCTTGCAAGAAAACTTTGAATATACTGTATGAAGACAATGCAACATGTATAGCTCAATTAAAGGAAGGATATATAAAAGGAGATAAAACAAAGCACATTTTACCAAAATTCTTTTTCACTCATAATCTTCAAAAAAATAGTGATATTAATGTTCAACAAATTCGTTCAAGTGATAATCTAGCTTACTTATTTAATAAGGCACTACCTACCTCAATATTTGAAAGATTAGTATACAAAATTGGGATACGTCAGCTTAATGATCTACACTGATATTGTGAATAGGAGTGTATAAGGAATGGTATACTTTTTTCCTTCACTAGGGTTTTTTCTCAAGTAAGGTTTCAATGAAACATATTCCTTGTACAATAAACATCTAAGGGGGAGTGTTGTGAATCCATCCATTATTGTGGATGCCTATTTAGTATTTTAACCCTCAATTCATTGAAGGTATATTATAAATTCATCCATTATATGGATATCCATCTCCTCATATTCCTTTAAAAATTATAACTCTAAAACCTTTAGATATTCATCTCCCACATTTATGTCTTCCTTTATGGTATATCATTTCATATTTAGGATGTGACCTTTGAATTATTTATAGCAACAAACTTATGCTTATAAATAGACACCTCATTTGTATTGAAAGATATGAATAAAATTTGAGTAGTATTTTCCTCATTATCTATCTTCTTTAAATTCTCTTTTCTTTATCTCTTAAGTTATTTTATAATAGAAATCAAATTTATAATGAATTTCAAACCTATATAAGGAAATGAAATAAGGAGAAAAAAGAATGCATTATGAATTAGCTAGATTTCATTCAACATTACAATCAACTAGATTCAAGGAAAAACTTTTAGCAACCAATTTGTAAATTTTGTTGTAACGAATAAAGAAAAATAAATTAAACCAATAAAAATATATAAAAGAAAAAAAAAGAGAATTTAAAAGAAAGAAAATGATTACTCAATGCAAGCTTGAGGATAGATGAACAAGAGAAGTTGAGAAGAAGCAAAAGCAACTAAAATAGTGAAAACAAAGAGGGGAATGAAAAAGAAAACAAAGCTTGTGGAATCTATAAAATGGAAAAACAAAAATTTGGCGGGCTATAATTTGGCTAGATTGAAATTTTGCACTCTTAAGCGCACACTTCTACCTTGTTATTTTGCACAAAATTTTTAATATGCTATATATTAAGTTTACATATAAATATATATTGTTAAATTTAAACAAAATTATATATGTTATATATTTTATGAAGTAAAAAATATTAAATTTAAATAAAATAAAAATTAAAAGAATTCTAATATGAGATAATTCAATAAAATTAAAGTTACATAAATTTAAATACATGAATTAAATTACATAAAAAACAAACAACCATCACTCATGATCATTGTAACACCCCAAAATTTATTAATGAGGATTATGGTGAATTAAGGAATTAATACAGGGATTTGGAAAAAATAAGGAAAATAAGGTTTCTAAATAAATGGATTTATTTTAGATATTTCGAGCTAATAATCATGCCTAGTTATTGTTAGATGGGTATATATTAATTATGGTTATGGGTTTAATTAAGGAATTAACTAAGGAGAGTTAGACATTTAATTTGGGCCCTATGATTAATGTATTTCTACCATGAGCCAAGTAAGAAAGCCCACTTCTAGTTGGTAAAAAGGTCCAATCTCATTTCTTGAAAGCCTAACTCTCATTTTATCTACTAAACCCATCAACTTATGGCCCAATAAGCACATATCTGAACCTACGTGGATTTTGAACTTTAGGGTTGGCCTAAACCCATCTAAAACCCTAACTTACTCAATCCCTTACCCTCTATTCTGCAGACCAACTCAATCTTAGGCAAGGGAGAACTCCATTTTCGCATAGGAAGAAAGGAGGCTAGGGTTTTCTACATTCCTCCACCATTTCTTACTTCTAGAAGGAGATTTGGCCAAGGTAATCTATATAAAATATGTCTCTCTCATTCTCCTCTTCATTTTGGTTCAATTGGTTTGTCATTTTGAGAATCTTTCATCTCTTCTTAGGATAATATGATTCTTGGATGATTGTTGTAAGATTTTCGAAGTTAGAGGTTAAAGGGATGATTAGGTAAGCATTTCCCTTCCATTTTGTGTATTCTTTGCTGAAAAATGCCCCTAATGATTGATTATCATAATGAGTTCTGCTATTGTGTGAAATTACAAGGAGATAATGGTGAAAAACTGAATTGTTTGGGCTTAATGACTCAAATCCGAATTTGGGAATATCTCATAGTATGTTCTTGGTAGTTGAGGCTCAACTCAATCCATTTAACCTCTTAAATGTATGGGTAAGTAATTTCTCTCCTTTTATAAGATGTATGTACTGAATTCTTACCTTTTAGACTGACTTGTGGTGTATGGCTTTTATATGTGCGAAAATGGAGATGTTAGGAGTGACCCATTGTGAGTTCTTGTTGTTGTGACCTTGAATTGGTGTAATAAACCCCTAGGAAGCTTGGGTAAAAAGTTCTTAATGTACTCTTGTTAAGATTAATCTATGGATAGGGAAATTTCTTACTAATGGTAGTTGAATAATGATGATTATGCTTATGTTAGGCCTAGTATGCTTTAAATCATGATGGTAGCTAGAGGATGAGTAATTGGCTTTATTGAGGTAACCGGGGTTATTTTCCTAATTCCATGTATATGCTCTTGTTAATCTGATACTTGTTACACATGCTTGATTTTTGAAATACTAAATGATTGGTTGACTACTAGAATTGTTATTGTGATTGGACCTTATGAGTCCATGGTGGAGCTGTGGTGCAACTGCCACCCGTGCATGTACTTCAATTGGGCATCGGGTTGTGATTAGACCCCAGATGCACTAAGCCCTGGTTGTGTTCATTATGGAGTAGGTGCTGCAGACGGACCTCTCCGGGTGTTATTGGCCATTAACATGTTGTGTATGATTGCTGGTCTGGGACAATAGTCCTTGGTACCTCAACTAGTTCATTTGTAAATTGAATTGATGATTTTGGTGTAGATGATATGAAACTACATTGTATTGATTAATCTATACATATATATGGAATTTTCCTCTTGTTACTGAGATTGTATATCTCACCCCGATTGTAGGCTAACATTTTCAGGGACCGGACCTCTTAGTGGTAAGGAGAAATTTAATGGAAGTTTATTATATGTTTTAGCAGTAGGTAGGTTTGGAAACCTTGTTAGATTGTATTTGTATAACTAGACTACTAGCTGTATGTAATTGCCATATTGCATCATAAATTTGCCAAGCATAGGGACTGTAATCATTTGATACATCAGATGTCAACTTAAACTAGTGATGTACGAAATTTCTAATAAGACTTACGTTTGAATGGAAATGTGAGTAGTGTATGAACTCTTTACCGTCATTGATCTATGAACTTACTAGTTTATGATGGTTAGAGGATTAAGGATCCATGTTTGAGTTTCGAATGGGTAGTGATAGATAAGTTAGGTAAATTAGGTAAATGAAAGCTATTAAAGTCCTAAAATTTGAGGGAGAGTAGTCCTAGAGTGTTTCTAAGGGAAGAATTGAAGTACATGGGATGAAATTAGGGAGATGTAGCTACAGGGGGAGTTACGGAGCTACCAGGAAGGTCTCGCCGCGGCCTGGAGAGTGATAGTGGCGAGGAACGCCACGGCTTGAGAACTCTCACTGTGGCTTAAAACGAAAAAAATCGCCCAAGAGGGTGGTAGAAAGAAACCTCATCGCGGCGCAAGTGTATTCTATCGAGGCAAAAATTGTGGGACTTCAAACAGTAGCTCCAGAAGGCATTTCTGTCTCGGCGATGGTCCAACTCGCTGCGGCAATTTCGCATAAGTTACCCAATAGGATTCCCAAGAGTAACTTAGCCGTGGCACAGAAAGTCAAGGCCACAGTGCAAAGTAAAAAGCTTAGTTTTTGAGTTCTAGTAACTGACCTAGCTGCAGTGAAAAGACTTCAAGCCGCGGCGAAGGCCCCCAAACTCATACTTTTAACTTAGAAACCTTGGTTTTTCCTATGATGGCATCAAGGGATGACTTAAAAGTGCTTGTAAGCGGTTCTTGGGAGTCGAAAGTCAATGAATGATAAATCTAAAGGTCTTTAATCAAAGATTTGGTTCACTCGTATGCATGAATGATTTTAATTGCTTGGTAATGACCTTAATAACATCAAGATTCAAATTCCCTATGATTTTATGATGTAATAAATCGTAATGACTCCAAATTTTGATTATTGATTATTAATCGCGTATTTAACATAATTACCATGATTAGAAGTTAGGGTTGTCACAATTATCACTGTCTTGATCTTCATTGTTATTTCTAATATGAGATATATCTTACCAATATTCCTATGAACTTGAACTTGGGCTAGCATCTTGGAAGTGTTGTTGATAAAGATGCCTATATACATTTAATTCTTGTTGTATGTCTTCTATTTGTCTTCTCTACTATTCAAGTTTAGCATCACAATTTTACCTTGCATTATTAATAACTTCATTTCTTATTATTTCCTATATATGCAAGGTGTGAGTGTATGGTAGGTTTTGACCCTCAGAGTATCCTGTAGTTAGATTTCCAATTATATTATATGACATGTTGCTTAAACCCTACACTAAGCCTCTTTTCTATCTGCTTACAGCTTTCAACCATAAATCTAGCTTGGTATACTCTCATCTTTACTTTTCACCTCAATTTTTTGTGTTTTAAAATAAAATAAAAGAGGTTAAAATCATAAAGTTGTAATAACATATATAAATTAAATATAAAATAACCACTTACATGTATAACATCAGATTTTTTGTTAATCCAAATGCCCTCTCTTTTTTGGGTTTTAAGGAAAACCTCATAATATGTTAGATCTCTTCCCAATTTTTGCACTTTTTATGTACAAAATAAAATAGTAATACTTAAATGTATATTTAAAATAATAAGTGATTATTTGAAGAAATATAATTAGTTACTAATCTTTCGGTATACTTTATCATTGGAATAGAACCTCTAATGTATAGAGATGAACTCTTTTTCATTTGCTAACTTCTTGATTGGAATTGTGAAAGGCCTTACTTTTCATATAGTTGTTCCTAAATGAATTCTCTAATCCCTTTAGGTCTTTTTTCAAGATCCTCGAGCATCATGAACTAGATCTTTAAAGTAGAGAATAACTCTTCCCCTCTAGTTATTCCAAATCTGAAAATAATCCTTAGGCTTCCACCAATAATATTGTTAAAAAAATAAAGGTTTCAATTATTAATAAAATAAAATACACAATATTATAATTATGTGATAAATAATTACAAAAATTCACCTAATACCCTTCTTGGCTATAGTATGAAACTAAATTTTGCTTTTTAGTTTAACCACTCTCCCAATGCCCAATTCTTACAACTTTAAATCTTTTCACTTACAATATTTTTTTCAAATCCATCTTGGCTTTCATGTTATTTTTTGTCTTCCTTCTAGTATTCATAATACTATTAAATATGTTATCAAACATATTTTTCTCAATGTGTATCACATGTAAATTACATTAAACCAATAGATATTTCTAATATGTAAGCTCTTAAAATATATTATGTTTCGTCTAGTTGTCATGTTGACCATAGCCAAGTAATTTAAAAACTCTTTGATCTATTATTTTAAGAAGGATGTTTATATGTTGCCATAATTCTTTGATGTCCAATCTTAGGGGAGGGGGTTGTTTTTAACTATATTTTTCTTGAAAGTATCTTTATTACTTCTAAAAGCATAGTTCATAGGAAAAAACTATTGATATGATCAAACCAAAAGTTCTTTCCTTCATACTTCGATAAAAGCTTCTAAGTTGTTTATATAATAAGGATAAACTAATTTTCTAACAATACTCCACTTTGACAACATTTAATATGAAAAGTCATTTATCATTTATACTAATGCTACTCTTATTTGAAAATTTTACTTTTTTAGATGTCATTAGTTGATACTTTTTCTTATCATAATAATTGTAACTCATAAATTAATGGTGAGAGTTTAACCTCACCATGACTTGTCCAATACCAATCATGCTAATATCAATATCTATGTTGAAGCCTTTTTTTCACAAATATTAGTTTTTAAATCATTAATACTAAAATATTCTCTATTTTTGTGTTTAACATGACACCTAATTTTTCCATTTTCTGAATTAAGTTCATTTTCATAAGTAAAAGTAATAAACTCTTTTATTCCTTATAAAAATTCATCAATTTATCATTTATGTCCATCATTCAATATATTGTACATCCACCTCTGATTACTAGACATTTTCATTTTCTATGATTTACCATAAACAATTTAAATATTATCTTACAAATATTATCAAATGAACAAATTTCTCCACTACATTATCACAAAAATAATAGATAATAAAAAATATTAAATAACCAAAAATGCTTACAACAAAGTTATTAACTAATTATTTATACATACCTTAAAATATTTTAATATCAATTTACAAATATTATCAAATAAAATATTTTTTCATTACATTATCAGAAAAATAATTGTAAATAACAAATAATACTCATAAAAATATTATGAGGCAATTATTAATACATTACTCTCTCAAAGAAACTAAGATTGTGAGATAAATCTGAAACTCCAATTATGGCTCTAATCACAAACAAATTGGAAGCAATAGAGCATGAGCAAATTAAAAGCAAAGCACATATTTGAAATTTGCGTAATTGCATAAGAATAAGAAGCAAGAAAGGAAATAGAAAAGATAGTGAAAAAGAAATAAAAGACAAAGAATGTTAATATACATTCTTTTCATTTAACCAAACAACAATTTTCTAATGACTCAAAACAATTATTCTTCGCAATGTTATTTGTAAGAAAAAATTATATCAAGAAAAAAGATAGATGAAAATGGCTTATTTTGGTTCAAAAAATAACACATGTTTAATTTTAATAAGTTAAATTAAAAAATGTTAAATTAAAAAAAATTATAGCTAAATGAAGCCATAGGAAGGTTCAGTTGGCAAAGTTGGCCGACTATACATAGTCAAATGTTTTACTTCTTCCTTAGTTTTATTTAGCTTTCTATTGTATTATCCTATTTGCCACCTGAAAGTTTTAAAAAAACTATTGTTTTGTAATTGAATTTGTATAGAATATGCTGCTATTTTATTTTTCCATATTGAAAAAAGTAAACATAATCAATCAAATCCTTTTAACCAGTATTCCTCAGAACTATTCTAATGCAATTTTTAGTTAATATTCCTCAACATATGGGTATACCAGTTCAGACTGTCATATCAATTTTGTCTTATGGTTAACTAAACATATGATATAGTGCTAGATAAAGTGTAAATTTAGCTACTAATTTTAATATTAGATATCATGAATGGTAGTTTTAAGGCAAATTGTTTGATGTGAATTTACATAAGAAATATCCATAATTACAATTAGAATAAAAATTTTTATGTGATGGATTTTATCCCATATTTAAAATAGAAAACATAGTGAGAGTCATGGACAAAACACTTTATGCATTAATGTTGGTTTAACTGATTAATTATAGGCATGTCTAGATTTTTTTAATCTTATCTTTGTTAATATTTTGCAACTTGTCAAATGTCCAAAAATCTTCAATCTCTCATTATATATAGTTTTTAAAAAAGTAACTTTGTTATTTGCCATTTGGCTGATTATTTGGGAGATACACAAATTCTTTTCTCTTGTATTCAATAATATTTTGCAACTTGCCCAATCTCTATAAATCTCCAAATTCTCAATATATAGTTTTAAAAAATTAACTTTATTATTTTTAATCAATTTATTATTAAATTGTGTAAATTTTTACTTGAAATTAACTAGTCATTAGTTTTATAGGTTGAAGGATGTCTAAGAATAAAACTATTCACTTATTTTCATACATTAGTATCATATTAAGTGTTAATTAGATCTTATATCTATGTGGGGCTGTGGGTATGTGAGAGAGAGAGAAAGAGAGAGAGAGAGAGAGAGAGAGAGAGAGATAGATAAGGTATTTATAATTTTTTTTCATAAAAAATAATTTGACCCCCTTTGAAAATAATTTTGGCTCCGCCCTTGGTGAGGCTTTTTCTCTTAAGTTATTAAAAGGTTATCAATCTCAATAACTTGGTTTTAGAAGATAATAAATCCCTTATGCTATTTTACACATATATCATTGATGTAATTGTATTTTTTGTAGTAAATATATGTTTTAGTTGTATTGAAAGTAAAGATACTTCATAATTTAAAAATTATAAGACAAAAGACAAGTACTAGTTATTGAGAGTAAAGGATTGTCCTATGTAACATTTGGCTTCTCCGTAAACATGAGAAACGTAATATTGGGTTCTCTGTAAACATGTGAAATGTGCTGAATATAAAAGCAAGTTCCTTGAAATGAATGATTTAAGGCCAAATAAAGTTAAAATAAAATTTTAAATAATAGAAAATGAGGATCTAAGGCCCAAGGTACCCAAAAACCAGAGCCAGAGTGATTCAATAAAATTGTCGAAAGTATAATGACATTTTCATAATTTTGAGCACTTTTTAAAAAACTCAAAAAGGTATTTTTAAATGAAGAAAATGAGTTTTCCGAGGTTCTCAAATACTCTAAAAATTATAGAAACCCCTAGAACAGTTAAAACTCCTCTAGTTGACATTTTATAATGTCAGTTGACTCTAACTTTGACAGGTTTGTTCAAGAAGGTTTTAGATCAAATTTGAGTGATTCCAAAAGCATTTTATAAGTTAGAGAACTTAAATTTTATGATGGAAAAAAATATTTTCAAAAAGAAGCTAAAATGAGTCTAAAATAAAGGGCCAAGAAAGCAAGATGTAAATAGCATTTTTAAGCAACAATTTTAAGACTCCTTTTCTCTATAAGTGGCGTCCCACTTCTGCCTCATTTAATCGACTTTCTTTTCTGCCCAAAATAGAGGGGAAGACTAGGGGAAAGAAATGCACAAGAGGGAGGAGGAAATAGGAAGAAAAAACTCCAAGAAAAGGTAAGAAAAATGAAGATTTTTCATGGTTCTTCCTTTAGTAACTTGGTTCTCCTCCTTCCTACCTCTCTTTCCATGGTTTTAGTTATTCATTTGAGGCTATTTTGGGTCTGGTCCAAAGGAGGAAGATTGGAATTTAAAGGAGAGGAATTTACCAATTAAAATAGCTCTTGAGATAAGCTAGAAACCAAGGTAATTTCATTGTCTTCTTGTTGCTTTTGTTATGGTGTGTCTTAGCTCATATAGGACAGCCAAAGAGGAGTTGTTTCTGACACAAACCAAGTGTGAAACCTATGATTTAGAGTGTGGAAAACAAGATAATGCAAAGAAATCCAAAAAAAACTATTAAAATTCAAGATATAATTCTTAGGGTTTCACTTGCACCTTGACTTGTAAGAAGCTTTCTAATGATAATTTAAGGTGTCTAAGAGTTTGTGTGAGTTCCTAAGACATCTAAGAAGCCTCCTATAACACCATGAATTTTGTAGTCTTTCTCATGCCAATTCTATGCCTCATGCCATGCACTTCTCAAGAATCACAAGAATTGGCATACGAAATAATGAATATTTTAGCATTGCATACTGTATAAATTTTTCATTCGGTGTCCCATAGACCATGAGAGCTCATGTATCACATTTTTATATTTAATTACATGGATACAACTCATTTTCATCACCAAAAGTGACCTAAAACTTGTGTAAGGCAAGAGAATACATAAAACTCATAGTTGCTATTTCAACCAAAAATTTGCCTTTTCTGTCACAAATTTTGAAAAATTATAACTAATTCTAAAAAAATAGAAATCATGCATTCTTTACCATTCTAGAAAGCTACAGAGGTCTACTTTATGTTAAAAATATGTCTAGGCCATGAAACATCACACAGAAGACGTTTGACATTCGAAAAGGTATAAAGGTCTGACTGACTACTGATACTGATACAGGTTTCTGCTATGAACTTAAAAAATGTCCAATTAATTCCAAAAAAAATCCAATCCATACAAATGATACCAATTTGGAAAGCTACGGATGTTAGATAGAAAGGAAAAATAACTTCAACCAGTTTAGGCACGTCCAAGATGAAAACTAATCAAATAGTAACCTACGTCTGTTTGAATGCCTGATAATGGACAGAAACTTCAAAAATTTTTATCTCCCTCTCTGACATCAAAATGAGGTGCTTCAAGTTGACACAAGTCACTAGGAATGTCTAGTTTTTCTTTATAAAATTTTGTAACAATTGGACATCATTTTTCCTAAACCCTATAAAAGTGTAAGAAGAAAGCATGCCCCAAATTTTGAGGATAAAATTTATTTAAAGGAGGGAGAAATATAACATCCAATTCTCTAAAAACGTGAGAAACGTAATGTACAGTTTCTCTGTCAACAAACAAAATTCACTGAATATAAAAGGAAGTCTCCTGAAATGACTTATTTAAGGTCCCAAAAAATTTGGGAAGCATTCTAGACTCCTAAAAATGAGAATTCCAGGCTTAGATGGAAAGAAAAAAAGAGCTAGAATGAAGAAACAATTTCTTACAAAAAAACTTACAAAACGTAATGACATTTTCATAATTTTGAGCAAATTTTGGAATTCACATAGGAGGGCTTTTTAAATGAAATTTTTGAGTTCTCCGGGGTTCTCAGAAGCCCTGAAAACCATGAAAAGTCCCGGGACAGTTAAAACCCCTCTGGTGGACGTTTTCTAATGTCAGTGCACCCAAACTTTGACAAATTTGTTCGGAAAGGTTTTAGCTCCGATTTGAGTGATTCTAAAATTATTTTACTAAATTGGGAACCTAAATTTCATAATGGAAAAGATGGTTCTAGAAAAGGAGCTAAATTGAATTAGAAACAAAAATGTCAAGAACAAAGGGCAAAACAAGAATTTTTGAAAAGTCTTTCTTCCTCTTTCTTGTATATAAGTGGCGCCCCACTCTCCTTTTTATTTAGCCCATTATGTTTCTTCCCTAAACTAGAGAAAGAAGCCTTAGGATAAGGCATACAAGAGGAAGAAGAAGAGGAGGAGAAATTTAACCAAAAAGGTATAGAATGTTAGTAGTTTTTCATGCTTTCCTCCTTCCAAACCTCTTCTCCTCCATTCTCCTTTGTTTCCTTTGATTATAATGAAATTTTTAAATCTGTTTTAAGGGAGAAAATAAGGAAAAAATTCAGATTTGAAGAGAGGAGCCCAAAGAAGACAAGATTCAAGTGAGAAAAGCCATGAAAACAAGGTAATTTTTCCTTCCATGGTTGCTATCCCTTGCTCCTCTTCTCCACCCATTTCGCCCCACTCAAGAAGTCCTAGGAGGACTTCATTTTTAAGTAGAACCAAGGATGATTCTTAGGAAAAAGGGTGTAGAGATTAAGAATATGCAAAGAGAATTAATAAATAACCATGAAAATTCAAGATGCAAATTCTAGGGTTTCAAGTATTTCTCACAAAATCTGATTTGATCTCTTGATTCTGATACCTAAATGAGAGTTTAAATGAGCTCCTAAGATCCCTAGAAGTCTCCCCATATGCTTCCTCTATCAAGAAAACAATCCAAAATCCATGAAGGCCAAATTCCTCCATAGCTTCGACCAAGTGAGTTCCATATACCTAGGGATAGTTTTAATTTATTCCAAGCCCATTTTTGAGTCATATATGATGAGTGAAGATGAGAGGAGGCCTTGGGAAAAATTTGGAAACCATAGAAAGTGAGTTAGTGCCTTATGTTCCATAATATGACCTAAAGAAGCAATATGTAGCTAGGCTCTTTATTTTAATTGTGTGATGACTCCAAAAGGCTTAAAAGGAGTCAAAAATCATATTTGAAAGGAAAGAATGGAGCCTAGAATTTGTTTGATGGATGTTGCTTCATTAGGTGCATTTTTAAAACCATAAAAGGGGTTTATAGGTTAAGCTAGTATCTAAGCAAGTTGTGTGGCCTTAGACTTTACTTCAAGAAAATAATTAGCTTCCATATGATATGTCTAGGCCAAGAGGAATGATCTCCACCTGCTTGGGTGTGTGAGGTCAAGGGAGAGGATTCAAGGCTTAAGGAAAAAAGTGTACAAATGTTAGCAAGGTAGCTCTCTCCACCTTCTCTCATGCATAGATGTGTGCTTACATTGTCTTGAATGTGTGTATGTATGTTTTAAGCCATGAAAAGTATTCTAGCATGATTTTATATGCCATGGTACCATGATGATGCATTATATTTCTAAATAATATCTATGATGCTTGATTTAGTTTGCTTGAGTGTGGTGAAGCCAAGAACCCTTTTATCCATGGTGAGGATGGGCCAAGAAACCCTAAGATTGGTTGAGACAAAGTAAAAAGTCTCCTAAAAGTGAGGTTGACTCCCAATAGTAAAGTTGAGTCTAAGAACCTCTTAAAGAATGGGTAGGGCAAGTTCAAAATCCACAAGTGAATGGGTGAGGCTAATCCATTTACTTGGCAAGCCTTTGTATGCCATGTATGACTATTTCAAATGCCAAGATTGCTTCTTAAATGATTACACATGTTAATATGCTAATGCATGCATTTGTGAGACTTGTATTGCATACTTTATGCATAATTGAATGAGAGATGAGATATTGGGATTCTTTGAATCTCATCCCCTCCTCTCCAATGACCTAACATGCTAGGTGGACTAAGAGACCAAGG
Source organism: Erythrophleum ivorense (assembly GCA_026724425.1). Lineage (NCBI taxonomy): Eukaryota > Viridiplantae > Streptophyta > Magnoliopsida > Fabales > Fabaceae > Erythrophleum > Erythrophleum ivorense. The sequence continues at coordinate 1,610,103 of JAIUCV010000033.1, read as the reverse complement.
GAATGGAGGCCAACCACATGAGAGATGAGAGCTTGGCATCAAAATGGATAGATTTTGTTACTTTAAGGCCTTATGGATGGCAATTGATGTAATCCATAATTGTGTATGACCTAGGATGATATGAACATGTGTAATTATGATAATATGTCATGCATAAATGAGAGATTATGTTATGTGACCATAAGAATGTAAAATGAGTATGTTATGGCAAACTAGCTTCTTGAATAACATTATGCAATTGTATACAAATGGAAGTAGAATGGTCAAATTGATATGCATGAGGTTTGAGATCATTTGGGTAGTTTATATAAGTCCTATTTATGCTTTTAGACTTGCCCAAGAGATGCCAAACCCCGAGAAACGCCATTTAGGCATTTTGGTATCTTGTATGGATCAAGAATTGACCATATTGGAACCCTGTATCACTTTTTATCCAAATGAGCTCTTCTTAATCTGAGATTTGGCATGTGATTATAGTTTATTGAGAGAGTTTTGGGAAGCTAAAGAACATAATTTTTGAAAGTCTAAAGAATATTTGATGAATTTTCAAAGTTGGCAAAAATTTTGATTTTGGTTTGATGCACTGTTCACTTGGTACAAAAATGATTTCTGTCACACAGGGCCCAAATGATGTCCAATTGCCACAAAATTTTATATGGAGAAACTAGAAATTACTAGTGACTTGTGCCAACTCAAAGCACCTCATTTGGAGGTCCAGAGAGGGAGATATGAATTTTTAAAGATTCTGCCTAATATCAGGCTCCCTAACTAACCTCAGGTATTGTTTGATTGGGTTTCAAACTCTAGGTCTGCCTGAAATGGTTTGTAGTTATTCTTCCCCTCTAGCTAACATCTTTAAATTTTTATATTGGTATCATTTGCATGGATTGAATTTTTTTAGAATTAATTGGATATTTTAGAAGTTTGCTGCAGAAACCTATGATAATACCAGTGGATAACCAGATATCTGGACCTTTTCGGATATCAAATGTCTTGTGTGTTATGTTCCATAGTCAGAACATATTTTTAACCTAAAGTAGACATGTGTATCTTTCTAGAATTTCCAAGAATGCATGATTTTGATTTTTCTAGAATTAGTTATGATTTTTCAAAGTTTGTGACAGAAAAGAGGAAATTATGCTCGAAAATGCAAGTATGAATTTTATGTATCTTCTTGCTTTCCACGAGTTGTAGGGCACTTTTAATAATGGAAATGAGTTGTATCCATATAATTAAATATGAGAATGTGATACATGAGCTCACATGATCCATGTAACACCGAATGAAATTTTCATATGCGACGCAACGCTAAATAATGCACTATTTTAATGCCTTTTTCTTTGAATATTTACATGCATTCTTGGAAATGAGTTATTTAAAGGCATGAGATAAGCTAAGAAATTATGGTGTTACATGAAGAGTGGACCACCCTCTATATATATAGGTGGGAGGAAGGAAGACTTTTCAAAAATTTTCATTTTGCCCTTCATTCTTAGCATTTTCATTTCTAATTCGTTTTAGTTCTTTTTTTAGAACCGTCTTTTCCATTATAAAATTTAGGTTTCCAATTTAGTAAAATGCCTTTGGAATCACTCAAATAGAAGCCAAAACTTTCCTAAACAAATCCGTCAAAGTTTGAGTATACTGACATCGGAAAAAGTTCACTGAGGGGTTTTAACTGTCCCGGTGTTTCCTATAGTTTTCAGGGCCTTTGAGAACCTCGGAGGACTCAAAATTTTTATTAAAAAACCCTCCTGTATGAATTCCAAAATTTGCTCAAAATTACGAAAATGCCATTACGTTTCGTAAGTTTTTCATTAAATTTCATTTCTTCATTCTAGCTCTATTTTTCTTTCTATCTAAGCCTAGGATTCTCATTTTTAGGAGTCTAGAATATTACTTAAATTTTTTGGGACCTTAACTAATTCATTTCTAGGGACTAGCTTTGAAAACGTACTTATTTTCATCGTTTAACAAAAACTGGACATTACACCTCCCAAGTGCATCTCCCATCAAAAAATTAGAACAAACTCCATAGGTAACAAAGGGAAGCATGGTCTCGGCCTAGACAAGAAGGGAGACCTAGGGAGTGTTTTAAATTTTTCTAAGCATAGATTGAGATTATATATGATGGAAGAACATGAGAGGAAGCCTTAGAAAAATTTTAAAAGCCATGGATAATGAGATTGAGGTGTAAACTCTATAATATAGCATAATGAAGCAACTCCTAACTAGGCTCCTTAAAATAAATGTGTGATAGCTCCAAGGAGTCTTAATGGAGTCAAGAATCATAAATTGAAGGAAAGAGTGGAGCCGAGATCATAAATTCTTATAGTTGCTTCATTAGGTGCTTTATAGAACCATAATTGAACCATATGATAAACCAAGCCTCCCTAGAGTGTGTGTGGTGTTAAAGTTTGTTTCAAGAATGTAATTGGGTCCTATTTGATGTGTCTAAGCCAAAGGAATCAAGCTCCACCTGATTGTAAGGGTGTGGCTGAAAGAGGGGAAGAGAATTCAAGAGAAAGTTTGTAATTCTTACTTCAAGGTAGCTCTCTGGCCTTTCTTTCATGCATTCTTAGATGTTCTCTTGTCTTTGGATGTGTGTGTGCATGTTTATGCCATTGAAAATCTTTCTAACAAATTTTTATATGCCATGGTACCATAATGCTTTTGTTATACTCTTGAAATGCATCTTATGAATGTGTTTTGGCTTGAATGGGTTTGGTAAAACTAAAAGTTCCTTAGCTAGGGTGAGGATAAGCCAAAAGTTTCTAAGATTGGGTGAGACTATAACACCATACTATCCTAGCCTTCCCTTTATCCTTACCTAGCTATCTTTCCTTAATTTCACAAACATCTTTTAGAAAATCAATAAAAATAATGTAATATTTTGTGTTACGTAAGGCTTTAAATTTTCATTTTATGCTCCGTGGATCCCGTGAACTCTCCAATATAATCCTCTACTCATATTCCATCTATACAAGTCATAAACTTCACCAAACATCATATACTCCTTAGATTATAAGCCACACATTAGAAAAATGCAAAGATGCTCTCAGGTTTGGGGGCCAACTTTCTGTCATCAACTTTGTAAATTCATAATTAAATCAAGAAAAATTGAAATCAAGTAAATGATAGCTTTTTGGAAAGCTCCAAATGTCAAATAGGTTAAAAACTATTCTAGGTCATGAAAACACCAACTCGACCATGATTGACAATAGAAAAGTACCAAAGGTCCAGCTATCCAGGTTTGTTATCACAAAATTACTAATATAAACTTCAAAAATTCATAACAAATTCTAGAAAAATCAAAACCCAACATAGCATACCATTCTAGGAATCTATGGATGTCTACTAGAGGATAAAAACTCCAGACCAAAACAGAAGCAGTAAGGCCATGAAAACTGATAGAATAGTAATAGAGGTCCTGTTGCGTCCCTAATACTAATATACAACTTCAAAAATTTGGTTCTCCCTCTACAGACCTTCAAATTAGGTGATCTTGGTGACTATGGAAAGCTTATCATGTTTAGTTTGTTCTTGTAAAATTTTATAGTCATTGGACACCATTTGTCCCATGGATGTCACAGAGGAAAAAATTGACCAAATGAATAGTATATCCTACTATTTAGCATTTTTTCCCAACTTTGAAAAATTATAATAAATTCTTTGGAGCTTCAAATTGGGTGCTATTTAGCTCTAAAAAAAACTCTAGATGAGACCGATATGCAGGCCAAATTTCATATAAGAATTCATTCATTTGGTCACTTTGTGATATAGGGTGCCAAAATAGCCGTTTTAAGCATCATATAGGGTTAAATGTGAACCAAAGTTGCTTCTACCTTGCTCATGACCCTTTGAGCACGTGAGGAAGCTTAAATACAGCCTACTAAACTTGTCTAAGAGGTCCAAATATTCATAAATCACAAAACCACTACTCTACTTGTTCATATACACAAGTTTTCATAACCTATACTAAGCATATGGATGTCAAGAATGCACATACTCATTCATATGGTGCCAAAATCAATACATACACCTTATATTCATACATTTACATGTGTTCAAGTGTCTACATCATATATACAACTCATGGTTACAATTATTGACATCAAAATACATTTACAAAGCTCCTTTTCCTATATATGTGTCAAAGTCTTGCTTCTTAAGCTTGTTGGCTCCCACTCCTTAGCCCACTTGGCTCACCTAGGCATGGTTAGATAGTGGGGAGGAAAGAGTGAGATTATAAAAATCCCAATAGCTCTTAACCCTTTCAATCATACATAAAAGTCATAATTTCAAGTCTAAGAATGCTTGTATGAATCTTTAGCTATTAGTAATCATATATACAATCATTTTCATGTTTAAGAAACTCATACATATCACATATTGGCTTTCAAGAGTATTGGTTTAGCCCCACCCCCTTTTCTTAGGACTTTTGGACTTGCCTCACCCATTTTCAAGGGACTTTTGACTAAGTCTCACTCTTCTTGAGACTTTTGGCTTTGTCTCACCCAATCTTAAGGACTTTTGGCTCATCCTCACCTTTGCTAAGGGACTTTTGGCTTCACCAAGCTCATTCAAAACAAATATCATTCATAAAACACATATTATCTACATAATGGTACCATGGCATGTAGAAAATAACTATACACATCTCTCATGTCATAAAACATATATACACACATCCAAGACAAAAAAACAACTAAGAATGCATGAGAGAAAGGTTAGAGAGTTAGCTTAAATGCAAACACACATACTTTTCCTTGATGCTCTATCCTTCTTTTGGTCAAACACTTGCAAGTGGATGGAGTGTGATTCCTTTGGCCTAGATACACCAAATAAGACCCAATTATATTCTTGAAACAAACTCTAACACCACACACACTCAAAGGAAGCCTACTTGTTCATATGTATTAATTATGGTTACATAAAGCACCTAATGAAGCAACAACTAGAATTGAAGATCTTGGCCCCATTCTTTCCTTCAATCTATGACTCTTGACTCCATTTAGACTTCTTGGAGCCTTCACACAAATATTTTGAAGAGCCTAGCTATATGTTGCTTCATAATGTTACATTATGGAACCTATAGCTCTAACTCTCAATCTATGGCTTCTAAATTTTTTTCAAGGCTTCTTTTCATATTCTCCCATCATATATCGTCCTAAACTAAGTTTAGAAAAATTTAAAACACTCCCTAGGTATCTGCTCCAAGCTTGGTCAAGCCTGTGCCTCTCATTTGTACCTATGGAGTTTTCAATTTTTTTTTGAAGGAGGAGACACTTGGGAGGTTTTCTAGGGGTCTTAGGAACTCATTTAAACTCTCACATAACCTAGAACACCCTTAGACAAAATCAGATTTTTCCATACATCTTTGAATCCCTAACTTTGCTATTTTAAATTTTAATGGTTTTCCTTTAGGTTTCTTTGCATTTCCTAACTTCCTGTAGTCTAAATCCTAGGTTTCATGCTTGCACTTGGTTAGAATTTACTTCTTGCTACATGTTCTCTTCAGGGCCGAAACTTACACCAAAGAAAGCAACAAAAAGGAAGTAAGAAAAGTGTTGAAGCTACCTTGGTTCCAAGCCTTCTCCAAGAGCTTTCTTGTAACACCATATGACTTTAGCCTTCCTCATACTTCTTCAAGGATTCCACATCCTTAGCATAAAAATTTTTGGAGAAAAAGCATTAAATAATGCACTATTCCACATTATATGGGATTCAAAATTTTTCTTTTATACTTCGTGGACCCCATGAATTCTCAAACATCATCCTCTACTCATAATCCATCTATACAAGTTATAACCATCATAAAACATCTCATACAATTCAGATTTGAAGCCCCACACATCATAAAATGCATGTTTGTTTTCGGGCTTAAATTCCAATTTTCTGTTGCAGATTTTGAAAATTCATAATTATATCTAGAACTATTGAAATCCAACAAACCATAGCTTTTTAGAAATCCCTAAATGTTAACTTTATGCTAAAAATACTTCCAAGCCATACAAACATCATTTGGACCACGTTTAACAACAGAAAAAGTAACATAGGTCCGGCTGTTTTAAAATTCTGACACAATTTACTGAAATGAATTCACAAATTCATAACTAATTCCAAAAAAATCCAAACTGATCAAACTATACCAATCTAAAAAGCTACAGATGTCTACTGTAGGGGAAAAATAGCTCTAGATCTAGAAAATGAATTAAGCTAATGAAAATCAAGGGAACAATACTTGGGGTCCTGCTGCATTACTGACAATAAGTCCCAACTTAAAAAATGCATATCTCCCTCAATATAAATCTAAATGGGGTGCTCTTTGTGGTTATAGAAAGCTTTAATGTCTAGTTTATGGCTGTAAAATTTCAAGGCAATCAGACTTCATTTATCCCATGAACGATAAGACAGAAGAAACTAACCATATAAACAATGCATATGCCAAATCTAAAAAAATTTTAACTTTAAAAATTCATAATTTATTTTCTAAAACTCTAAATAATATAGTTTTTAGCTCTAAAAAAGCTATAGATGAGACTTATATTCATGCCAAATTTCATTGGAAAATTCCTCCATTTGGTCAGTTTGTGACATAGGGTGCCAAAATGAGTTTTTTTAAGCACCAACAGAGGTTAAAATGTGACCAATGCTTTCCTACCCTATCCATGACCTCTTAAGCACATGAGAAAGCTTAAATACAGTCTACTAAACTTGTTCAAGAGGTCTGAATGTTTATACATCACAAAATCACTACCTCACTTGTTCATATACACAAGGTTTTACAAATCGATTAATGCATATCAATGTCAAAAACTTATATGTTCATGCATATGGCTTCCAAAATGATACATACATCATATTTACATGTAATTGGACTTGCCCAAGTGCTTACATCATAGATACATTTATAATTATAAAGTTTGACATTAAGATACAAATAAAAGGTCTATTTGCTATATACATATCAAAATCTTGTTTCTTCAAGGTGGTTAGCCTCAACTTCTTGGCCCATTTGGCTCACCTAGACATGGTTTGACATTGGAGAGAGGAGAGTGAAATTATAAGAATCTCAATAGTTCTTAACCCTTTCAAACATACATACATGATATAAGTATAGGCCAAGGAATGCAAGCATGCCTCAATCACTTCTAAAATCATGCATAGCCACTTTTCTCATGTCAATTCAACTCATACAACTCAACATAGGCTCTATGGGTCATTGGTTTGGCCTCACCCAAGTTTTTGGGGTTTTTGGATTTGCCTCACCCACATTTAGGGACTTATGACTTAGCCTTACTCTTTCTTAAGACTTTTGGCTTTGTCTCACCCTTTCTTAGGAACTTTTGGCTCCTCCTCACCCTTCTCAAGGAATTTTGACTTTACCAAATCCATTTAAACCGTCATAATTTCAAACAAGTTAAAAGAAGCATGTCAAGGTACCAAGACTCTACATCAATGGCTATACAATGACTATAATCAATTCACATAATTCAACACACACATATAAGCAAACCATGACAAGTAACAAATCAAGAAATGCATGTGAGAAAGGTTAGAGAGCTACCTTGAAGCAAGGAATGCAATTTTTTCTTTTGGATTTTCTCCCTCTCCCAGAACCACACACTTGAAAGTAGGTAGAGGATGATTCCTTTGGCCTAGACACATCAATTAAGATCCAATTACATTCTTGAGACAAATTTTAACACCACTCACACATTAAGGAAGCGTACTCCCTCTTATGATTCAATTATGGTTCCATTCAAGACCTAAAGAAGCAATTATGAAAATTCTTGGTCTTAGTCCCATTTTCTCCCTCTATCTAGGCTTCTTAACTCTATTTAGACTCCTTAGAGCCATCACACCATCATTCCCAAGAGCCTAGATACATGTTGCTCCTTTAAGTCAGATTATGGAACCTATATCTCCAACTCTCCATTTATGGCTTCTAAATTGTTTCCAAGGCCTCTTCTCATATCCTTCCATCATATCTAACCCTATTCTAGCCTTAGAACAAATTAAAACTCTCCCTAAGTATGTGAGACCCTCTTGGCCAAGACACACACACACTTGAGCTCTTAAGGAGTTTTCTTTATTGCCTTGATGGAAGAAGCACTTGGGAGGCTCCCTAGGGGTCTTAGGAGTTCATTTACACTCTCTCATAAGCTAGGAAACTCTTAGAGAAAGTCAAATTTTACAATACATTCATGACTTCCTAACTTTGCTAACTTGAGTTTCCATGGTTTTTCTTTAGGTTTCATTGCATAATCTTGTTTCCCACTCTTTAAATACTAAGTTTTGTACTTGCTATTGGTCAGACTTATCTCCCCCTTAGCTATTCTCTACTTGGTCAAACTCACTTATGGAAGGAGTAAGGGAAGGAAACAAGAATAGCCAGGAGACATACCTTGATTCTAGCTTAATTCAAGAGCTTTTCCTATTAGTTTTCTCCTTTCCTTCAAACTCTATCTTCCTCCCTCTGAATTAGACCCAAAGCAACACCATATCACACATAAAAATCATAGGAAGAAAGGTGGGAAGGAGGAGAATAACATTAAAGAAGGGAGAACCATGAAAATTCCTCATTTTTCTTACCTTTTTGCCTTGTCTTTCTTCCTCTTCTTTGCTTCCTTTGGTGCGTCTCTCTCCCTGGTCTTTCTCTCTCTATCTGGACAAAACAAGGCAGGTTAGAAGGAGGAGTAAATTCTGGACATTTTAATAAGCTAGGGTTCCACTTTTTGCCACTTTCATTTTGCACTTTAGTCCCTATTTCTTGGTTTTGTCTACTTGGGCTCATTTCAACTCCTTTTCAAAAATTTTCTTTCCCATCATGAAATTTAGGTTCTTTAATCTATAAAATGGCTTTGGAACCACTCAATTTGGATTTGAAATCTTTCCAAACCATTCAATCAAAGTTCGAGTCAACCCTTTATCAAAATCGCTCACTAGAGGGGTTTTAACTGTTTTAGGGATTTCCATAGTTTTTAAAACCTTTGAGAACTCTAGAAAGCTCAAATTTTTCATTTAAAAAATCCTGTTGTGAGTTTTCTAAAATGGGTCTCACTATAGCAAAGAACACCTCTCGCTATTGCGAGAGCTTATTAGTTCCAAACCCCTGACAATTCTCGCCACAGCGAATGCTATTGCGAAGAATCCCCTAGATTTTGTATGGGCTACACACTCACTCTAGTGAACTAGTATCCTCGTTGTAGCAAACGCTATAGCGAACAGATATCCTAGCTATAACGAGGAGACTTAAACAATTCTGAAATCTTGAGTCCTCGTTTCTACGAAAATTCGAATGTTACATTTCTCCATTACTTTAGGCCCCCCTTTAATTTCTAATCTTCCCCCTTTGTACCAAACATAAAATAGCCCCACTTGAGTCAACAAAACTGTGGGAAGAAAGGGGGGAAGGAGGAGAAGAAGGTGGAAGAAGGAAGGAGTATGAGAAAACTTGATTTCTTATACTTTCTTGGTTGGTTTTACCTCTTCCCTTGTTCTCCCTCTTGTGTTCCTCCTTGGAGCCGATTTAGGTTCTATTTTAGACTAACAAAATCATTTATAAGGGCAGAAGGAGAGTGGGGCATTTTTTTAAGAAGCAAAAAGGTAAAGTTAACATACTTTTTTACTTTTCATTTTAGTCCCTAAGCCATGGTTTCTCCATTTGGCCTCATTTTAGCTCCTTTTCAAAATTCGTCTTTTCCATTATAAAATGTAGGTTCTCTAACTTATAAAATACCTTTAGTTTCACCCAAATTAAATTTAAAATCATTCTAAATTATTCTGTTAAAATTTCAGTCAATTAAAAGCTAAAATCACTCATCGGAGGGATTTCAACTGTTCTGGGGGTTCCTATATTTTTCAAGGCCTCTGAGAATCTTGGAAAGCTTAAAATTTTCATTTAAACTCTTGTAAGTTTTTCAAATTTGCCAAAAATTACGAAAATGCCCACTTTCTTTCATAATTTTTTTAGCTCATTTGGCTCGAGTTTTTAGACATCTTAAATCTCAAATTCTCATTTTTTATTATTTAAAATTTTATCCTAATTTTATTTAGCCTTAAATCATTCAATTTAGGGCACTTGCTTTTCAAATTGACTCATTTCAATGTTTTTAAGAAAAATCAAATATTATAAAGACAAAGTCAAAAATCTCTAAAAGAGTAAGACTTAGTCAAAAGTTCCTTAAAAGTGGGTGAGAATGGGTTTCAACGAGTTCAAAAGTTCCAAAGAGAATGGGTGAGACTAAACCATTGCCTTAGCAAACCTATGTATGATGTGTATGAGTTTTTGAACATGAGAAATGTTTTATGTATGTTCATAAGTTATAAGATTGCCATGCATTTATTCTTAGATTTGTAAACACATCCATTATGTATGTTTGAAAGGGTGAAGCGCTATTGGGATTCTTAGAATCTTACTCTTCCCTCTCCACTGCCTAAACATGTCTAGGTGGACCAAGTGAGCTAAGAAATAGGAGTCGTCACTCTTGAATGCAAAGAGACTGACAAAGGAAATGCTAAATGAACATTTTGTAACTATAATGTTATTAAATGATGTACTCTTATGTTGTATATGACATGTATTCACTTGAACATATGTAAGTATATGGACACATGATGGATGTATTGAAATTAGGAGCATAGGAAGGAGAATGTATGTTTTTAACATTGATATGCCTTAGTGAGCTTGTAAAACCTTGTGTATATGAACAAGTAGGGTAGTAGTTTTGTGATGTATGAACATTTGGATCTCTTGGATAAGTTTAGTAGGTTGTATTTAAGCTTCCTCAAGTGCTTAAGGGGTCATGGGCAAGGTAGAAGCAAATTTAGTTCACATTTGACCTTATATGATGCTTAAAATACCTATTTTGGCACCCTATGTTACAACTGACCAAGTGAACAAATTTTTCTATGAAATTTGGCCTACATATAAGTCTCATCTAGAGCTTTTTGTAGAGCTAAGACCTATATTATTTGGAGTTCTAGAGAATTAACTATGAATTTTCAAAGTTGGAAAAAAATCAGCTAAAATGGTCATTACACTATTCATATGATCAGTTCTTTCTCCTATGTCATCCGAGGGTCAAATGTTATCCAATATCCATGAAATTTTATAGATATAAAATAGACATGTAAGCTTTCTGTAGCTACCAAGATCACCTCATTTGGATTTTATATTAAGGGAGATATGAATTTTTGAAATTGGTGATCAGTACCAGTAACACAGCAAGACCTCTGATACTATTCCATCCAATTTCATGGGGTAAATGCTTCTGTTTTGGTCTAGAAATATTTTAATCCTCTAGTTAACATCTACAACTTTTCAGAATTGTATGGTTTGCTAGATTTTGATTTTTCTAAAATTAGTTATGATTTTCAAAGTTGATGTCAGAAAGCTAGAACATGGAACCCGAGGCAAAATGTTGGTTTTTGTATGATATGGTTCCAAACCCAAAATGAATGAAACCAAATGTGATGTTTATGACTTGAATGAATATGATATGGATAGAGAATAATGTTGATGAGTTCACATGATCCCTAAAGCCATAAGTCATGAATATGATCTTCCAATCATGTAACTTTTCATAAAGGAAAATATTGATTTCCTTGTAAATGTTGCCTAATATGGTATGAATGGATTGGGATAGATCATGGGACCATTGTGTATGTGTTAAGAGGTCAAGGCATGACATCCTAGGATCTATTGAAAGAAAATGAATTTAGAATTGAAATTTTAGGCACTTTCATGTAGTATTGAATAGATAAACTTTGAATAGTTGAATGACTAGCGTATATAAAATGAATTAATTTGTCTTATCAATGTTTATATACAATCAAATGAGAAATTTATTTATAAAAAGACGTGTAACTCATTCCATTATAAAATATGAGTTAGTAATATGCATAAGTGGACAACTAGAAAAATGGTTGAAGAATCAGGAAAGAGTTATGGCCACAATCAAATCAAATCATTTCTTTGCACAATATCTATGAAGCAATATATGTCTAATGTATTGTGGATTTTAACAAATATCTAGACATAATAACTTGAAATTTGCCATTGGTATGTGATAATATAATCATAATTCAACATTTAAAACTAAGTAAGAATTTGGTATATGAGTTTACAAAGGGACTCACAATACATAAATTGTGAGAAAATTTTGAATGAGATAAAATTAAAGCTCATAACCAAAGTTACCAATAATTGGAATCCAACATTTAACTGAACCAAATCTAGTTTAAAAGTTCAATAGATAAGAATAAATTACTAATAAGTGATTGTAAGTACTTAAAAAAAATCTGGTCATTCCAAATCTAATGCATATTTTAAGAATTTGGAGGTGAGTATCATACTCTTAATGAAGTTAAAGTAAGCATATGAGACTTCAAGGAACATTATATATACAAAGATAAAGAATAGAGTTGCTCTTCATAAAAATTAAAATTAAAATTTTAAAAATGTTCTTGAAATAAAAGAGTAGCATATTGCCAAATATATGCTAGATTTTTGCAAACCTTGTTAAAGATATTTAGGTTCATGTATGTTTTAGTTCTAGTTTTAACTTAAGAACTATGGTTGAAGAAAAAATGTTACTAATAATTTATTAAAACTTTAAATTATTTACATTAATAAAATATAAGTTTCTTTTGCATAACTTTATAATAAGAGTAAACACTTAGTTTTTCAAATTAAGTGAAAGATGTTGAAAATAATTTGAAAAACTAAACAACTTATGCTTATAAAGCAACCATTCCAGAGTTAACAAAAAAATGACCAGTCAATTAGTCAAAAGAACAATCGACTAATAAAAAACAAAACATTAAAAACTCAACATATAACAATTGTAGTATCTATTAACCAAAAGAATCATGTTGCAAATGACTTTTAGAATATTCAAAAGACATTCAGAATATTCAAAATTTTCTAAAGTATGATTGTTGAAATTCAATCGTAAAAATACTTGACTCTAAACACAAGAATTGGATTGTGAAGATCTATCTCCCATCTTCTTCATCTTCAGTGTTATTTGCAAATGCTCTTGAAGAGAAGACTTCAGAATGCAATCTTTTAAAATGCCTTGGATTATTCCGGTAAATTATTTGCATAATCTTACAACAACTAGAAGATACAAATATCACTTTAAGAATAGTGTATTTAACCCATGTTTCAAAACCTGCTGCATTATTTTCTGATTGTATTATTTATACCACTTCAGCCCCATTCCCTAACAGATTTTACCAAGCTGTTTATATGCATGCAATTGCAGCTTCGTATTTTAGAACACACGTGTTAGTTCAATCTAAGAAATACTTGACTCTAAACACAAGAATTGGATTGTGAAGATCTATCTCCCATCTTCTTCATCTTCAGTGTTATTTGCAAATGCTCTTGAAGAGAAGACTTCAGAATGCAATCTTTTTAAATGCCTTGGATTATTCCGGTAAATTATTTGCATAATCTTACAACAACTAGAAGATACAAATATCAATTTAAGAATAGTGTATTTAACCCATGTTTCAAAACCTGCTGCATTATTTTCTGATTGTATTATTTATACCATTTCAGCCCCATTCCCTAACAGATTTTACCAAGCTGTTTATATGCATGCAATTGCAGCTTCGTATTTTAGAACACACGTGTTAGTTCAATCTAAGAAATTCATAATACCCAACACAAAAAAAAAAAAAAAAAAAACCACACAATCAAATATCATTTGATAATGATAAATATGCCGGTAAAATGAGAATACAATGAATCTTCAAAATGGAGATAATAAATAGAACTTTCCATTGGTCACATTCTGCATCGCTCATCTCCTTGCAATTCTCTGTCCCGCTCCCAGTAATAACCCTTTCCCTATTGCACCGCCGTGAATACCCAAAACCAGAGCAACAGTCCCTCCTATAACCATCCACCTCCAGTCTATACCATGATCCTTTTGTCTTGTATTACTGATGGCTTGACCTTTCTCTTCCTCAGCATTTGCAGACCCTACAGAATCTAAGTTTTTCTCAGAAGAAAGCTTTGTGGTCATCCGTGCCATCATTGCACTTCTTGACAGAGAAACCTCTGTGTTCCTAGCATTCTGGTAAGCTCTCATGCCAGAGTGCAATTTCTTGACAGCGCCCCACAATATGTGGCGGACTCCCAACTTTTCAACATCTTTTGGAATCCCCATGTTTTCATAATGTAAAAGGGTTACCTCGCATGCAGACAACTGACCGTCTCCTTTGCTAGATTCCACTGCATCAAGAATCGAAATTGAGCGAATGAAACATCAAGTTTACTGACAAACACATCATCATCAACAGTAATGGTTACTGACAAATCTTACCAGGCTTGATGACCCAACTAGAAAAATAGAGCTCTACTCGTCTGGGCCTGTCCCGTTGGGGTAAACTTGGATATGGCACCCCCTACAACATACTCCCAACTAGTAAGAAATTTCTTGTTTATGCAGATGAATCTTTATGCATTTATGTTTTTCTTTCTAAACTATTACTGTTACTGAATAATGTTATCATAGAAGTATATAGTTATCAAGGGCAATGGACCTTATTGCAAGGCATAAGTTAAGTCTAACTATATGAATGAACTAGGGAATTTAGCAATTGCTGGGGTTTAAGATTAGAAGAGGGATAAAGTTAAGTGAAGGCAACACAAAAGCATCTGACTAGATTTACTAGATTCTGTTTAAGCTCCAGGGCCAATCCTTGCAACGTCTAATGCAAATTCAATCATTTTTAGTCAAAGAAAGGTTGCAAGATGCAACTAAACACTAAAGCCATACAGACCACATGATACAGAAACAAGAGGATGTGTGGCAAAAACCAAGAAATACTAAAATGGCAAGTTTCACCATTGATGGTATGTACATAGGTGTTTCGTAAAGAAAAAACTTATATATAGTTTCTTATATCTTTATTATCAAGTTTTTCAATTAAAACATACTAAATATATAATTTTTGTATACAAGTGTATCGTTTTTACAACTTAGCATCACATGATTAGATTTTTTTAAAAAATTTTCAAACGGTATAATTTTATTGAAAAAGATTAATGGAGAAATATCGATTATGGAAGCGATATACTTGTTACGTAGATTAATAGAGAAATATCGAATGAATAAAAAAGATTTACATATGGTGTTCATTGATTTAGAGAAAGCATATGATAGGGTGCCAAGAGATGTTTTGTGGAAGGCTTTGGAAAAAAAAAGAGTTCGTATTGTATATATTCGAGCAATTCAAGATATGTATAATGAGGTTACAACTAGTGTGAGAACTCAAGATGGGTCCACTGAAAATTTTCCGATAACTATTGGCTTACATCAATAGTCAACTTTGAGTCCCTATCTCTTTACTTTAGTTTTAAATGTGTTCACTGAACATATTCAAGAGTCGATACCACAGTATATACTCTTTGCAGATGATATAGTCCTAGTTGGAGAGTCAAGAGAGGAAATAAATGATAAGTTAGAGATGTGGAGACTTGCTTTGGAAGATCATAGATTTCGTTTGAGTAGAAGTAAAATGGAGTATATGGAATGTAAATTTAGTAAGAGGCACACTAATTCTAATGTGAAAGTGAAAATCGGAAAACACATCATACCACAAGTCACTCAGTTTAAGTATCTTGGGTCTATCATACAACATGGCGGGAAAATAGAGAAAAATATAAATCATAGGATTCAAGCAAGATGGATGAAATGGAAAAGTGCTTCGGGGGTTATTAGTGATAGG
This sequence comes from Erythrophleum ivorense, assembly GCA_026724425.1. Taxonomy (NCBI): domain Eukaryota; kingdom Viridiplantae; phylum Streptophyta; class Magnoliopsida; order Fabales; family Fabaceae; genus Erythrophleum; species Erythrophleum ivorense. Next base: position 1,594,350 of record JAIUCV010000033.1, on the reverse strand, counting down.
AGAATGCTACTTAAACTTGAGGATAAATTTTATTGTACAGTTATAAGACCAGCAATGTAGTATGAGACTGAGTGTTGGGCAATAAAAAGTCAATAGAAGAATAAGCTCAATGTCACAGAGATGAAAATATTGCGTTGGATGAGTGGACATACCAAATTAGATAGAGTTAGAAATGAGTACATTAGAGAGAAAGTTATGGTTGCACCTATTGTAGAAAAGATTGTGAAATCGCGTCTTAGATGGTTTGGACATATGTGGAGAAGAACTATAGAAGTCCCAGTAAGAAGAGTAGATCAAATGGAAAGATGTACAATAATTAGAAGTTGAGGAAGATCACGAAAAACTATAGGTGAAATTATTAAGAAAAATTTAGATTTAAATGGCCTATCTAAAGATATAATTTATAATAAAACTTTATAGCTTCGTTTGATCTATGTGGCCAACCCCACCTAGTGGGAAAAAGGCCTTGTTGTTGTTGTATAATTTTATTGAAAAACTTGATAACAAAAATATAAAGAACTGTACTCTGGTCCTTCTATTAATTCCACATATACAGGATCAGCATGTATAACTAGTTCAAAATATATCATCCCAGCTACATAACTTATATGAAAAAACCAGACCATAGTTTCCTACTTGAAATTTGCTATACTTAAACTAACTTGGTAAATGCTAATTATCTCACACTTGTAGCAACTAACGTATACACATGCTTGTAGAATCTAAAATCCATAATCTTCCTGTCCACTCCTGTCATGAAGTCAGCCCAAAAGGCAATATTAAAAAAAAATACAAATAAAAATAAAAAAGAAAGGAATGATATGCCCCCCCCCTTTTTTTTTCCTACTCCTTCTCCTCCTCCTCTTCTTTGGGTTTCCAGTGGGAAGCAGTTCTACATAGGTTTGGATCTTCCCATGAGACATGCCATTCATCTTAGGGAAAAGAAAGTTTGTTTTCCTGTCTTTTTTCTAATCAAAATTTAACTATATTGTTCTGTGACTTTATCTCTCCGAACATGATGAGAGGATCCAAAATTGGTCTACACTTATTCCTAACTTTCATATCATAATAATTCATGCTGCCATTTCCCATTGTTCTCAGTATAAATCGTGCTGTTTCAATTGTTCTTAGTAAAAACTAAGAAGTAGCTCCCACTGGAAGAGCCTTTGAACAAACAATACTTTTTCTTCTCTAATAATAATAATAGAAGATAGAAGAGTGGAGGCTTGCTATAGTAACAGGAAAAGACGTCAGGAGAAAGGGCAATCAAATAGGAGCAAATATTGTAACAACTAGTACCTTTGTCACACAATAGTATGTATTCCCAGCCTCCCATATTCTTCGAGCAATTATATATTCTCGGTTACTGCAGAAAAAGGGAAACTGCAAAATAGAAAGATCAAATTAGGTACCAGTGATTGCATTGAACAGATTCATAAACAAGTATCCTAGACCTTTAGACTAATACCTTTTTTATCCAATGAGAAACCATGGTCCCATTACGAGGGCATTCATCCAATAGTTTGCAGTATGCAAGCATAGGATCCCATCTAGGGCGGAACTCATCATCCCAGAAGAAATCCCTCACCAACTCTGGAGTTGCATCTTCAAAGACTGTTTTACTATGGTAAACTAAAGGACCTGTCTGATAACAAATTCAACATTAGATGCAGATATAATTCTAATGTACTACCAAATATATATATATATATATATATACGTGAATGATGATAGACAAATAATAATCATGATTTAAAAAAAAAAATCTAAAGTGGCTTGGAAAAACAAACAAATATTAAGCAGCAATAGCTCAACATTATAAATCCACTTTCAACTAGGAGAAAAATGTGTCTGTGACAGAAAGACTATACAAGTTCCTCATATATTGAGTGCATGTATGTTTTCATCCAATAATAGATAGGAAATATACAAGATAAAACTCAAAATTCAGAACCTACCTCAGGCTCATGACGCCATGCTTGATATGACATATTTGGAGTTGAACTCTGCATCAAATTTTGCCAGTCCATCACTCCATCCTTCCCTTCAAGAAGATGAAAGAGATGTTCTAAATCACTCTGAGTAACAATATCCCGCTCCTTCTCTCCAACTTTAACACTAGACATAGTGCATGTCCAATACCCCAGTTGCGACGTGAATAAAACACTTCATTCTTTCACCACTAGTGCAATTACAATATATTAAGCAGGCTATTCTGTAAATAGCAATAATTAATTACAAAGTGATAAGCAACTGATAAACAACTAAACAACAATACACCTATGAGAGTCACATAGATGATGATCAGTGAAAATGAACCAAATCCACAATCTAACACCCACAAAGATAATAAGGAAAGCTTAAGCACAGATTAACGGTAGAAATAAAAGGCCTAGGAGCAAAATCACAATAAACTAGAAAATTATCGATCTTAAACACAATGTTCTGAAATCCAGATTGGGATAGGTTATCTGCATCAAACTGACCCAGTCACTAGAATGTCAATCTATCACCTCAAAGAGCCTGAGTCGGTTGTGACATTGTTTGAAGTTAAATAAATTAAAAGTCATAAAAGGGACAAACTTGGAAAAAGCTTTTTAGGTGCCTTCTATTAGGGTTTAGGTGCCTACTATTAAGTTCTTCAATGAAAATATTACACGTGAACATTTTTTACAACTCAACACAACATTATTGACTCTTTAAAAAAGTTCCTCCACTTGTCATGGTTATACTTATATTGAGAAATCTAATAGTAAACACCTAAAATTGGCACCCAAATTTTTTCGTAAAAGAAATTACAAATGCAATAAAAAGGCTCTAGAATTATAATTCCTACAATAGCTATGTTGCCCAATAAAATAAATCTCACCAAACTCAAATTTCACACCCACTTAAATCCAATCCCAAATTATTCACTTATTAAAGACAGAAATGATTATAACAAGATAAATAATATGTCTAGAACATAGATGAGTTCAATACCAAACTATATGTATAACAAAGAAAATTAAGATTCATGAAATAAATGTGTCTTTATCCCTTATTATTTAAACTACAGTATTTTATAACAAATATTATATCAAAATCAATTTCTTCATGATTATACAGCTTCAATTCATGGTCTTAATAATCTTTTACATGCGTTTTGTATATTATCATTATTATTATATAATGGCACTTAGTAGTTTAACATGAATAAAAACGCAGCTATCTTCATCCATCAGATCTGAATAATTCAAGTTAGTTGAAGAAGCACTTTCGTACCACTCACCCTTCAACTAATCCAAAACTAGCATTCACAGTTTCAAGGGAAAAGGAGGGAATTCATTAAGTTAGATACTGAATTAATCTAGCAAATGCCAGTATCTCACAGTATATATCTAACGGTATCTTATGTAAACTTCTCCACACAATGCCAAACTTATATTTCTTCAAAAAATGTAGTAAAATCATTTTAGAACTATTCCAGCAAGTAAAAGGCTTTCATAAATCCTGTAGAGAGGCCTAAATAAAGTTTTGTCCCCTCATATTTATGATTTTTCCCTAACTCAGAATCAGGTATACATCGGTTTGCGAACATGTTATACCTCCACACTACAGAAAGGATTACGTTTTAAAAGCATCCTTGAAACTCAAACCCGCACGTCATGCATATGAAATCAGTTCGAACAAAGTGTACTTCTCAGTATCCAAAATGTGCACCGGAGCAGACATCAATATGGTCCATCGTTTTGTCGAATTCAATAGCATTAAATCAATAATTCATGCCAAAAAAGGAAATGTTTTAAGAAAAGTCAAGCATAAAAATGTAGAACTAAGTAAATTTTAATGAATACTCAGTTAAAACATAGTAAGTATAAAGTTAAAGACGTCGAAAATTCAGAACCTACCCAGCAAGCTCACTGCTTCCCTTTCCCGTCTGGGATATCGCCGCCGCCACATTCACCGATTGCGAGGGCAACCTAGATTGGCCTTTGCCCTCTCCTCTAAAATTAGACCAAATCGTGCGGCGAATGGAGAACGCAGAAAGTGCCGTGACAGCCAACCAGAGCCGCCGAGCACCAAAGCCTGGCGGAGCCGTCGCCGGAACTTACTGCGAAAGCCGAGGAACACGATAACGGTCCATCGGGGCCGCCAGGACCAACCGATGACCAAGCCGATCATCACAGCGAACCAAATCGGGACTGCGCATAGCAAAATGTCAACGAGTGTCTCGATTATCGAGGGTTTCTTCAAAAATTCCGCAAGATCAAAGAAAGACTCGTCCATTTCTCCAATTCAGGAAATTTTCCAGAGAAAATCTCTGTCTCTCTCCCTCTGAGCAAATAAAGAAGCGAATCAAACTACATGGATCACCTCTCTTGCAAGGACAACGACGACGACGACGACGACGACGATGCCGAGGGAAGAATTTCTAGTGAGAGAGAAAAAGAGAGTTCTAGGGAGAGAAAGCGGACGTTAGCGATTAATTTCGGATATGACCACTAGATGACGTGTCACAAAATCTGACCGTCGATTGTTGGCATTTTGGATCAGTACGTGCAGGTGCGTGATGCCCGGCCACGCGTTCGGCAAATGGCGTTGACATTGGGGTTCGCCGTCCGATTATTGAGGAAGTGAAGTGCACGCTTTGATTAACGCGTGAGATGTGAATGAAGGTCAAACTACTGTTTAAGGATAAGACTTTAGATAGTTTTTGTTCAAACTAGATGACGCTTCAGGCGAACTTTAATTTTGTGTAAATTCTTTGTAATGTAATTGAGTAAAATATTTATTATGTTTTTTATAGTTATTATTTAATAGTATTTTATTTTTAAATTTAAATAAAATTAAATGTATAAAAAATTTTATTTTTATGTTTAAAATTATTTTTTATTTTTATTCTACTTATTAAATGAATTATTAGTTAAAAGTATGTGTTCTTATTATTATTTTGGTCAGCGAGATATTCGTTTAATGATATGGGACCCCCTTGGAACGGTCTACGATCCTCTGAATTATTGCACATGGTGTACGAGAGGAAAACAAGCTACTTGTATGTGAGTTATAGTCATTATTTCTTTTTTCACTCCAAGTATGTCTGTTTAGTTATTACAAATGGTCCAAATTACTTTGAAAACGCTATCAAGTGGTACGTGTAAAATCAAGATCTGTATTAAGCCAAAGCCTACGTGGGAAAATGTTAGCGCTCAAACGGGCCTGATCAGTAGGGCTTAAATGATTTGTACGGAAAACTCTAGCTCTCGCCCTAATGGTTTGATTTCTACCCCAAAAAAAAATCATCAGTTTATAGAATTGGAATAAAAAAAATGTAATGACCTATGTATAAATTAATGTTTCTTAGGGGTGAACCTGTCATTTTCTTTTCTCTTTTCCTCTTATCGAAATTTGAACTTAATAGGATTTTAGACATTTAAGCCAATCAAGCCTATCTAATCTCCCTTGCCCATTGAGTCCAGCAAATGCCAGGATCTAGTCGGCCCGATGCCCTGCCCGATTAAGATATCGGGTTTATTTTTATGCTCATAACTCAGCCCAATTCGAACAAGCCTGATTTTATGTTGAGTTAGGGTGAGTTAGGACGACTTAGGTTTTTTTTATAAAGTAATACTTGTAATATAAAAATATCTTTTTATAGACTCATAAATATATATTTCAAAATAATAGACCTTTAGAACTCTTATATTTTTATCAGTAATAAAAAAATAGTATAGTATTATCAAACAAAATATAAGCTATACTAATATAATTAGCCTTAAGTAAATATGAGTATTTTCATTATTCAACAAAAGAAATATCAGTAAGTATACACATTAATGATAAAAATAATTAAGAAGTATGGAAAGTTTGTGTAGGTAATAAAAATTATAATATGTAAAGATAATCAAATGAAATAAGAATTATATATATATATATATATATATATATATATAAGATGGCAAGATGTTAATAATTTAAAAAAATGTAACTATTAAGGTATGTTGGGCAGAACATGCTTTCGCCCGTGACCCGATCAAACTTAATATAATTTTGTTTAAAATTCTATCCATTTGTATTTTTTGTCCGATCTAACCCGACCAGATTAAACCAAGTTAGAGCGAGCCCCTAGGGCATATCGGGCCAATGAACACCCTTACCAGGATTGTTCATACCACCAAATCATAGCACTTAAGACATCACATACGACCACATCTAAGCAAAGGGGCGTGCTGTGGTCACACAACCTTTGTATGTACCACAACTTATCAATGACTGACCAAGGACAATTACCATAATGCTTTCTAAGAACTGGCCTTTAAATAAGCCTATCTTGTAAACAATTTTTAAAAAAACTTAAAATATTGATGCTTATATGTGATGGAAATTTGTGTAGGTAGTGAATAAGTTAATTAAAACAAAAATCTAAATTCACAAGCATATAATAGAAAGTAAATAATTGACTAGTAGATAATCACCAATGGTTTAGTTCATTTCTAAAATGAAAGAATTAAAAAATAGAAAACATCAAGTCAATTAGTAGACTATAACAATCAACTAATATGTCTCTAGGAGCAACCAATCAACCAATTAAAGGTTTCAATTGACTAAAAAATTTTAAGACAACAAATCAAGAGCAATTGATCAATTGGTAGAAGGTACCAATTGATTGGTATGTCTTTGGAAGTAACCAATCAATTAGTTGGATACTAGACATAAAAAAACTCAAAAACTTAAACATTTAAACAGTTAAAGCATCTATTGGCTTCAAGAATTATGTGTTTGCACTATATAATAGTCAAGTAATTGTTGGGATGTTCAAAAACATTCTAAGTATTCAAATTAACACGATGAAAGTTGAAATTCATATTTAAAATCAATTTTTTTAATCAAAAAAGCATGATTGTTCATAATCAAATATATAAATTGATTCTGAACATAAAAAAAAAACTAATTTTTCTAATATATCTTTTATCTCCCAATTCTTTGAACCCTTTTATAGTGTTCTTTTAGAGAGAATTCCATTAGTGCTAAGTGTAATTCTTGAAGATGTTTTGGATAACTCCTAGAAGCAATTTAGAACACATTTCAAAGCCTTCATTTGTGTTTATCTAACTCCATTTCCATCCTTCAATTCTAACAATCTTAAAGCAATATTTGCAATGGAGCCAACACATAAGTTTGCATTCAAAGTCATGAATTAAGACTTTGTCAAATGATGACACCAATTTCAACATATTGAAGGATAAAATGTTGTTCTTACTCATTACCATAAGGATTGCCTATGTTATGGATCTTAACTTGTAACCAATTCCAAAACCTTCTAACGAGGACAGTGACCAAATCAGAGTTCAAAGGAACAAGAGGACTAAAGATGAACTTCTATGTAAATGACACATACTTAACACCCTATTAGATTGTCTATATGATATGTACACATCCATATCCTCTCCAAGAGAAGTTTAGCAAGCACAAGAATTCAAATACAACATAAAGAAACAAAGGACAAGTAAGTTTCTAATCATTTACTATTTTGCTTATACTATGAATGACAACAATTCCATCGTCGATCAAATCTATGATTTACACAAATGATTGTTTCCAAACTCAAAGATTTGAAAATTGTTATTCTTGAATCATTGCAAGCTAGGGCAATAATTACCAAATGTCTGCAAAGTTGGAATGATTGCAAAAAGAACCTACTACATCCTATTGAAAACTTCCCTATGGAACAAATTGTTAAACACGTGACAATTAAAGACAAAAGTCACAATTTGCAAAAGAAGCATTTAGAATCCATTTCTAAGGTTAACTTTGTAGAAGCAAGTAATAAATCAAAAAATAATTTTCGAAACAAGTGGAAAAACTCTTAACCTAATTCTTTTAAATGTAAACCAAAGAAAATTTCCAAGTCTTGTTATCATTGTGGGGAAAAAAGGACACTTTTAGAGAAATTGTAGATTTAGAAAGAAGCAAAAATCAAATCAAACTAATGCTACAAATATGGTAGATGCTAAAACTAATGAAATAGTTGTCATGGTTTCAAACTTGTGTATTAGTATGACATCTAAATTGAACATGGCAACAATAACCAACTCCTTTGACTAATGTTATGACTTCGATGCAACAATTCATGATTGTCATGACAAGAGTCAATTAAAAACTTATGAAATTGCTAAAGAAAGACAAGAAGTCCTCATGAGCAATGGTAATACAACAAAGGTGTCTGGGAAGTGTAATATAGAACTACAATTCACTTTTAGAAGAAGTTAGTGCTATTGAATGTACTACATGTTGCAAAAATTAAGGCTCTATTTGGTTCACTGTAAGGTAAATGCAATCATTTTATATAATTTATATAATGTCTATTATACTCTTATCCTTTTTACTCCATCTAACAAATTATATTTTTAAAAGCAAGGGCAAAAAATTATTTTTTATTCTACCTATCCATATTTTACCTTCCTTTCTCTCTTATATCACTCAACCAAACACACCCTAAGAAGAATCTAATATATGCAAATATGTTAATGTAAGAAAAGGTTAAAAGCTATTATAGAATCTAACAAGATTATATCTAGAAATGGAGTATTTGTCAAAAAAGGGATACTCTTGTAATAAGATATTTCAACTAAGTCTTAATAATAATATTTTTACTTTTGCTTATATGTTTTAGTTTCTTATTTCTTTATGGCATGATAGACTAGGTCATGTTAATTACAAATGTTGGCAATATATGTTAAAACAATAAACGTGATAATAATAAATGTAAAATTTGTGAGTAATAGAAATGATTGGGAAAACTTTTCAATCTGTTGAAAGAATCTAAAAAAATTTAGAGTTAATATATTCAAATATATGTGAACTCAATAACGTATTAACTACAGGAAGGAATAGATACTTTATAACATTTGTTTAGAAGTACTCTATGTTTGCTTATGTATAGTTGATGAAAACTAAGGATCAAGCAATTGATATGTTTCAATCTTGTGAGTTGGATTTTGAAAATCAAAAGGGAAAAAAAATAAAAGTCCTTAAAATTGCTAAGGATGGAGAATATTCTTGTAATAAATTCTTATTGTGTTGTGAGAAACACAATATTATACATCAAGCTAGTGCTCCATGTGTACCATAAAAAAATGGTGTAGCAAAAAGGAAGAATAGAACATTAGTAGACATGGTAAATGCCATGATATTAAATGTTAAATTGCCATTGAACTTATAGGATGAAACTTTTCTAATTGCTTATTATATAGTTAATAGATTACCCTTAAGAAAACTCAAAACTACTCCATAGGAAAGTAAAGAAATCAAGGGCATATAATATATTTAGCACATTATAGAGTCCTAGATCCTAAGAAAAACAAGTTAGGATTAAGGGCATTGAGAAGTATTTTTGTGGGGTACATAAATAATTCAAAGGCATATAGATCATTAGATGTAGATTCTAATGTTATAGTTGAATAAGTTGATGTAGGGTTCTTTGAAAACAAATTCATCACTGATTCTCTTAGTGAACAAAATGAGTAGTTACCTAACAAAGTAATTAGTGTAAACTTTCCTTCTAAAAATAAAAAGAAAATTATTAATCATCTTAAAAAACCTAAGAGAAGACAAAGAACAAGAAAAGAGAAACACTTGATATTATATCTTCTTAAGCGATTATTTTTTTAATAGAAGGTGATAGAATACAAGTTTGAGTCAAATATCTTATTTACTTCATGCAAAAGAGGATCATAAAAATTATGGGGAGGCTATATCATCAAAAGATGCTAGTTTTTGAAATGAAGATATTAATGATGAAATGGATTCAACCATATCTAGTAATACTTGGGCATTAGTTGACTTACCTCTAGAATCTAAGCTAATAAGATATAAATGGGTATTTAGACAGAAATAAAATACTAATAAAACAATTCAAATCTTTAAGGCTAGGTTAGTAGCAAAATGATTTAGGTAAAGATAAGGCATAAATTATTTTGACACATGTGCACTTATAGCCAAATTAACATCCATCATTGTACTACTTGCATTAGCATCTATTTAAAATTTGAGTGTACATCAAATGAATGTAAATAATGCATTTTTAAATAATGAACTAGATGAAGAGGTATACATAGAACAACCCAAAGTGTACGTATTACTAGGAAACGAAAAGAAAGCATTCAAACTTATTAGGTCATTATATGGTCTTAAGTAAGTACCAAAGCAATGGCATGAAAAATTTGATTCAGTTATATTATAACATAGTTTTAAAAATGATAATGCAAATAAATGTACTTATTTCAAATTCATGGATGGATATGTTGTTATTATATGCTTATATATTGAAGATATGTTAGTACTTAGAATAAATATGCTTGGTGCAAATGAAATTTAGAAGTATTTAACTTCACAATTTAAGATTAAAGATCTTGAAAAAGTAGATATTATATCAAGTATTAAAGTAAAAAGAAAGAGTGGGTAGGCATTTTTTTCCCCTTTGAATCAACCTTGTTTTGTTGAGAAAATCTTGGATAAGCATAAGCACTTGAACATCAAAAAGAAAAACACCTTGGATATGATGCTTCACAAAAACTAGAAGTAAATAATGAAAGATCAATTGCATGTAACACTCTGAAATTAATTAAGACTAATTATGACGATTAGAGAGTTAATGTGGATTAACTAGCAAAATTAATTAAGAGGATGGACTTTTACTTTAGGCCATACAGTAGACTTAATTGAGTTTTGGACTAAATGTAAAAGCCTAATATTAGTTATAGGAGGATTTAATTCCACTTCCAAATGGCCTAACAACTATGTGGTGCAAACCTAAGCTAAATAGGCCCTTAAGATAGCCCAAACCTACCATAAATCTCCCAACTTGTGGCCCAATAAATTTTCACCATAATCTAAATGGATTTTTGGGCCTTTAATCAGCACACTCTCTCCAACCCCAAGACTTTCTATAGCCTATCTCACCTAGCACCAGCCCACTTGAAATAATGGGCCTATTAGACCAGTCCATTTTCACTAAAACCTTAAGAGGCTTTCTCCCCACCTATTTGGCTGCTAAGACACTTATGTTCTACAGAATAAAGAAGCCATTTTCGCACTTAAGAAGAGGGGCTAGGGTTTTTCTGCATTCTTCTACCATTTCTTACTTCTAGGAGAAGATTTGGCTAAGGTAATCTATATAAAATATGTCCCCCTCATTCTCCTCTTCATTTTAGTCTAATTAGCTTCTAGTTTTGGGCATTTTCATCTCTTTCTCGAATCTGAAATTTGGTGTTTGGGTGACTTCTTACAAGATTTTTGAAATTAGAAGTTAAATGGATGATTGTGTAAGTATTTCCCTTCCATTATATGCATTATTTTGTTGGAAAATGTCCCCAAACACTAACTTTCATAATGGATCCTATTATTGTGCAAAATTACAAGGAAATGAAGATGAAACACTAAAGTTTCTGGGCTTGATAATTCAAACTCAAATTTTGGAATGTCCTATGGTGTGTTCTTGATAGTTGAGGCTCAACCTAATCCACTTGAACTCTTGGGATTATAGGTAAGTGTTTCTCCTTCTCTTGTGAAGTGTATGTGCTGAATTTGTAGCTTTTGAATTAATTTTTAGTGCATGGCTTGTATATGTGTGAAAATGGAGATGTGGAGAGTGAACCATTGTGAGCTTTTATGTCTTGACCTTGAATTAGTGCTGTAGACCCTTAGAAAGCTTGTGTAAGAAGTTCTCGATATATTCTTGTTAAGATTAATCTATGGATAGGAAAATTCCTTACTAATGATAGTTAAATAATGATGATTATGCTTATGTTAAGCCCTGTGTGCTTTAAATCATGATGGTAGCTAGAGAAAGAGCAATTGGCCTCATTGAGGTAACCGGGTTTATTTTTCCTAATTACATGTATATGCTCATATTAATCTGACATTTATTACACATGCTTGATTTATGAAATGCTAAATGATTAATTGACTACTTGAATTATTATTATGAATGGATCTTGTGAGTCTATGGTGGAGTTGTAGTGCGGTTGTCACTCGTGCATGTACTTCGATCGGGCACCGAATTGTGATCAGACCTTGAATGCACTGAGCTCAAGTTGTGCTCATTAGGGAGTTGGTGCCGTGGACGGATCACTTTTGGATGTTATTAGCCATTAACATGTTATGTGTGATTGTTGATATGGGACAGTAGTCATTGGTAGCTCAACTAATTCATTTACAAATTGAATTGATGATTCTGGTATTGATGATATGAAATTGTATTGTATTGATTAATATATACATATATATGAAATTTATCTCTTGTTATTAAAATTGTATATCTCACCCTGGTTGTGGGCTAATATTTTCAAAGACCAGACCTCTTAGTGGCAAGGAGAAACCAATGGAAGCTTATTACATGGTTTGGTAGCACATAGGTTTGGAAAGCAGATTGTATTGTGTAATTAGATTAATAGTTTTATGTAATTGTCGCATTGCATCATGTATTGCCAAGCATATGAACTATAATCATGTGACACATTATATGTTAATTTAAATTAGTGATGCATGGAACTTCTACTAGGATTTTTGTTTGAATAGAAATGTGAGTAATTTATGAACTCTTTGCTGTCATTGACCTATGAACTCACTGGTTCATGGTGGCTAGAGGGTTAAGGATCCACATTTGAGTTTTGAATGGGTAATGATAGATGTTTTGGGCAAGTTAGGTAAAAAAATGACACTAAATCTTCACAAATTAAGCTAAAGTGGCCTAGAGGTTACTATAAGGAAAATTAGGGAGCATAAGACGAAAACTTGGGAGTTATAAGAATAGAAGGAAATTAGCCAAGGCCAAAATGGGATTAGCCATGGCGAAAAGCAACAAAGTTGCTCAGGGAGGGAAATAGAGAGGAGTTAGTAGCGGTGAAAAGTGAAGTTATTCGTGGCGAAATGCAAGAGGCGAGTCCGGTTGTGTCCCAGAGGATAATTTGCCACAGCATAATGGATATTTGGCCATGGCATATTTTGTAAAAATGTGTCAGGTGATCCTGAGAGCCATTGGGCGCAGCGTGAGAGCATTTAGTTGCGGCGAATTTACTCAATTCCTCATAATAACTTAGAAACCTTGGCTTTCTCTATGAAAATGTTAAGGAATGATTTAGGAACACCTGTAGAAGGTTCTTATGAGTTAGATTTAATGGATGAAAGGATTAAAGGCTTATAATTGCAAGTTTGATTCCCTCATGTACATAAATGGTTATGAGTAATTAGTTAATGACTCTAATAACATCAAGATTTAAATTTCCCTACTTTTTCCTAATGTAAGTAATCGTAATGACTTCAAACCTTAATTTATGATTATTAATCACGTCTTTAACCCTAATTACCATGATTAAGAGTTAGGGTCATCACATTGCACAACTTGAATATGCTAGTGTTATAGTTAGTCTTATGTATGCCATGTAATATTAAGACCAAATATATCACTTGTAGCTTGTAAACTTGTAAGGTATACAAATTGTCCTAATTATGGTTATTAAAAGGCTATTGAAAGGATCTTAGATACTTGAAAAGTATAAAAGATCTAAAATTGTTTTACAATAGTTTCCTTGTAGTATTGAAAGGATATACTGATACTAGTTAAATGACTAGCGCATATAGTAGCAAGACAACATTAGTTTGGATATTTACCATAATTGGATGTGCCATCTAATAAGCATTAAAGAAATAGAAGTGTATTAATGATTCTAGTATGGAATAGGAGTTGATTGCATTAGCTTTGGCAGGTGAAGAGCATAAATGGCCGAGGACCTTGTTATTGAATTTGTTTTTGATACTAACTATCTCTTTATACTATAATAGTGAGATTATTATATCTAGGGTATATAGCAAAATATACAATAAAAAGTCTAGACATATTAGCTTGAGATATAAATATGTCAAGCAATTGATTTGTGCTGGTATAATCACAATTCAATTGGTAAGAACACATTACAACTTTGTAGATCCTTTTACAGAAAGACTTCTAAGGGAAATGGTGAGAAAATTATCATTTGAAATGGATTGAAACTCATAACCTAGAGTCACCAATGATAAAAACCCTACCTCTACTTAGACTCAATCAAATCAAGAGTTCAATGGATACTAAAAGGTAGTTTGTGAGGCATTGGATACTTAATTACATTCAAAGATAGTGCACAATAAAGTTTTCAATGTGAGTTCTATACACTTAATGAAGTTAAAGTAAACATATAAAATTTAAGGAACTTCACTTATATTAACATCAAGAGTGGAGCCATTCTTATCAAAAAAATTGGGAATTAAATCCTGGATATGCTCATGAAATCTAGAGGGTAGCACATAGCCAAACATGTGTCAGATTTTTATTTTTATTTTCTTTTAAGTCTTGTTAAAGTTATATAGATTCATGTATATGATAGTTCCAATTTTAAGTACAGATTTATGGTTAAGAGAAAAAAATCCTATTATCAATTTGTTAAAACTTTAAATTATTTACATTAATGGAAAGTCCAAATTGAAAGATACCTTTGTTATGCATGAAGTAGCAAAGAGAAAAGTCACTTAGCTTTTTCAAATTAAGTGGACATTTTTGGAGATATGTGGTTGGAAATGGGGTGGATGGTGTATAACTCAATTGAAACAAGTGTCTAAATTGACAAGCATGTAACAAAAAGTAACTAGTTAACTAGTAGATAGTCACCAATCAATTGGTTCATCTCTAGATAACAAGAATTGAGAAACAAAAAACAACCAATGGTACACCATACCAGTAGACTGGTATGTTTTTGGAAATAAATAGTCAACCAGTCATAGGTTTCAGCTGACTAAAAGTTTTAAGACTCCAACTCAAGAGCAACTAGTTGAATAATATGTCTTTGCAAGTAACCAATTGATTAGTCAAAAGGCACCTGTTGATTGCTTGGATATTGGACATCAAAAAAACTCAAAAATTTAAATAATTAAAGTGTTTTGTTTGCTTCAAAAATCATGTTTTTACTATATTATAGCTAAGTGATTGTTAAAATGTTCAAAAATAATCTAAATATTCAAATCAACATGATGAAGCTTGAAATTCAAATTTAAAATAAGTTTTCTTGTCAAAAGGCATGACTGTACAAAATCAAATATATGAACTGATTTTGAACAAAGAGAGAAAAAAAAACCAAAATATTTACATCTCTTTGATCTCCTTATTTTTTGAACCTCTTTACAATTGCTCTTGAAGAGCGAATTATATTAATGTTTAGTGTAATCCTTTAGGCTATTTTGGATTATTCTTAAAAGTAATTTGTCTAAACCTGCAATAACTAAGTGGGGGCAAATATTGCTTTAAAAGCAAATGAATTTAGCACACATTTAAAAGCCTTTGTTTGTATTTATTTGACTCCATTTTCATCCTCTAATTCTAACAAGAACTCTATTAAACATTTAAACTTTTATCCCAAGATTATGATAGACATTATTTGTGCTTACTCAAGATTTAAAGTATTTCATGACAAAATATAAGTGAAATCAACATTATACTTTTCGGCTTGAAAAAACCGTAATACTATTTTTTTTTTCCTTTGTGAAAAGTTAAACATTTACACTTTTATCTCAAGATTATGATAGACATTATTTGTGCTCCTACTATTTGAGGCATTTCATGATAGAAATATAAGTAAAATAAAGCTTATATTTTTCAGGTTGAAAAAAATGCAGCGCTGATTTTTTAAAAAATTTTAAAAAAAGCATAAATCTTTCTGGATCCAAAAACAAATTATGCAAACAATCAGTCAATATAAATTAATCAAGGATCAAATCAAATTACCTTTTGCATCGTCATATCTTGATGCTGACAATATACATAAATTTTATTAATTGTATACTATTGGATATAAGTGATACCATTTTAAATGACCTTGCCCAAAATTGGTTCTAATCAAATTCAAGTCACATAAGTCATTAAACACAACTTATGTGATGTCACAATTTTGCTTATAATTGTAAAAAGTTCAAATAAAGTTACTTTAGTCATTTTTATATATAATTGTGCATATTCATTACCATAAAAATTGTATATATGCTATCAAACAAAAATTGTATATATATTATCTCTTGTTATGAAGTATGTCCAGCAAAAGGGAATAAGCTACGCCACGTTTGCGTTAACTTAGATGGCATTTTTTGGTAAAAGATTGGTAAAGCTGACTGGTAGGGCATAAAGGGGCTTTGAAAACCCTTTAACAATGCTAAAAGAGGCTCTTACTTTTGCATTACAAATCTAACCGTCCTTGTTAGATTTGAAAACATTTTCCATGTATGAGACAAATGAGCTTTATTTAAACGTATCTTTTGTTTTCTTTTTCCGATATTATTGTTGTTTGGATTTGGAGATATATAATAGCATGGTCACACACACTTTTGTGTGCATAAAGTAAATAGCCAATTAGGATAAGGTTATAAGATTTAGTAATATCAGCTGCATAAATTTTCACAATATTTATAATTAAGAAGTGATTACGATAAGAATTGTATGTGTCTAATTTTTTTAGTAATTATAATTTAGTCCTTAATAAATTATTTTTTTGTCGATTTGGTCTTCTAAAAATAAAGTTTCTTAATTTATTCTCCCAATCATTTTTAACCAAAATGGCCCTTCACGTTAGATAAAATCATGGTTAGTTAACAAATTAGTTGACGTGGCACAAACGAGAGCCCACATGCTGTTAATTGGTGATATAAACTTACTTAGGTATCATTTTTCCGATGTCATTTCGCTTGATTTTTATCATCTTGCTGGACCAAGAGAGTTTTGAGAAAATTAGGCATAACAATGTCATTTTAGGGAGATAACAGTAGGGCAAGCTCAAATCGCTATTTAAATGTACGACCATGAGAGCTCTTAATTATGTCATGTTAACTAATTTGTTAAGTGATTATTGCCCTGCTTATGACGGATTATTTTGATTGGAGAAAAATGATTGGAGGACTAAATGGAGAGATTTTATCTTTGGATAACCAAAGTAAAAAGAGAGTGACCTTTTAAAAACTAAATCATTAACTTAAATTTTGTTTAAAACTTTGCTCACCATAAATATTTTTGGGGGAGGGGGGAGCAAAATATTTTTCTCACCAAGAGTATATGGTTTTACCCAAAAAAAAAATTATAATGGATAGTTTGAATTGGGCTTAGTAGAGCTGAGTTTTTAAATGGGTTGCGTTGGGCACTCTAAATCTTCAAGTGCCTACTATATTGTAATAACATGAATTTTGGTTTTTAAGTGAGTTCTTGCAAATTAGGAAATTAGTATGAAAATATGAATCAGCCAGGGACTAAATTTAGCAAGGTAATTTTCCCTCGCTAAAAGGTAGCAAAATTTTGCATGAGCAATTGCATGTTTTTATATTCCAAGTCCCAGCAATCAGCAAGGGATTTATTTGTTCTCACTATGATTTCCCTCGATATTTTATATTTTTATTGTGTTCTCTACCTAAACACCTCCCTCTTCTTCATCCATTTTGCAACATCTCTATTCCTTCCACATGTTCACGTCTTCTTCCTTCTCCAACCATGCTGTCACGCCACCAATCACTGTCATTGTGCCACGACAATGCTCTTCTCCATTTTCACATGTTTCAGAGCCCCAGACCTTGCACCCATATCGCACAAGACTTCCATTCATCCTTCCTCCTCCTTCCAATGATATTAAAGGCTTTGGGTTGCAGGAAAACCAAGCTCAAAAGCTTCCTCCTCCTTTCGCACTTAGACCCATGAATGAGCTCTTAAAGAAGGGAGTTTTGGCGGCGGATCACCATTACTTGACTTAGAAAGGCGAACATCTAGGCAAGGGAAAGCGCACTTCAAAATGTGATACCCACACTTTTCTTGTAGGAACTTTCACCTTCCTTAGCTAATTTGTAAGCTCAATATTTAATTTGAACACTAATAAAATAGGTTGAGAATATGAATGTTGAGATAGAAGTAGTAAACTTAAGTTAGAATTGGGGTTTTTGTCATTAGAGAATATATTTAGTTAAATTAAGAATATTAGTTGTTAATTAAATTGTCAAAGTGTTAATTTTATGTTGACTATGTTCATAAGTAGTTTTGTGGGAATCCTTGCAACCTGTTTTATGTTTGAGTTAGAGATAGAGGTTCACCATCTGCTCAACGTTGTTTGTGAATAGATAACATCCCATGATACAACTTTTTTACCTGCTTAGCATGCTTCATTTTAATATTCTTATAAAATTCAAATATATATATATTCACTATTAACAAACCACTTTCCTTTAAGGCTTGATTTTAATTGTTAATCATGCTAATTTAGGGGACAAACTCCAACACCATTTTTCCTTTTTGATATTAAATTGGAATCCAGGTGTATGAAATTAAGTAGAATCCAAATGATTGATTCTGAAATATTCTATAATATATGGCAATTGTATGAAGAGTATACTCCAACTTGAACGCCAACTAGCATTGGTAAATGTGATTCTAGCCTTGTATCACGACCAACACATATGGTATGGAAGGATGATAACAAGTGGGATGCTCTAATTGTGATTTACCCCGCAAGCAATGTGCTCACAATAGATCTAGTTATTTATTCATATGAGTTGTTTGCTCATGACATATTTAGTTAGTTATCCAATGAACTATACGCTCACTATAGATAAATTGTTTTGGTTAAAGTCTTCTCTATAGTGAAATTTTAAAAGAATTAGAATTGAAAATTTTTCTCTTATATTTCTTTCAACTTATTTATTTTATTTAGGTGTGATTTTTTTATATTGAATTATTTAATTTATGGAATTCATTATGTAATTGGTGGTTGAAATCTTTAAGTTCTGTTTCTTATTACTATGAAGTGTCATTTGGAATCCTAATATTTCTTTCCAAATTTCCATATGGTATTTATTTACTTGTGGTGAATTTTTATTGTAAATTTTTTTCTTTGTGGATTTATTGCTATTTCTAGTCTTCTCAAATTTTACGTTGTAATATTTTTATGATTTATCTATAAAAATACTTATACCTTGCTTGTCCCCCTTTAATTATTATGGTATTTTATTTACTCACTACATTTTGATAATTCACCTCCTTATTTTTTATGT
This sequence comes from Erythrophleum ivorense, assembly GCA_026724425.1. NCBI lineage: Eukaryota > Viridiplantae > Streptophyta > Magnoliopsida > Fabales > Fabaceae > Erythrophleum > Erythrophleum ivorense. The sequence continues at coordinate 1,575,270 of JAIUCV010000033.1, read as the reverse complement.
TGTTGATTACTTTGTTTTGAAACTTGTAATCTAGTTGGTAGTTTCATATAAACCACAAACAAGGAATTATGATATATTTTGGGTTTTTGCACATTCTAACTAGCTAATGTATCCGAGAGCAAAGATGTTTCCAGGATATGATTTCTTAAATCAAAAGGCTTTTTTATTTTTTAATTATGTCAAATGTAACAACCTTAACTACTAATAAAGTTAATTAAGCACAATTGTATTCTTAATCAAGTGCACTTAATATTTAATTCGATTAATGAGTTAACAGTGTATGAAAATATGAAAAAAATTTGAACCTTTAAATGATTAATATTTACCATCAAGTTGTACAACAAGATTATTGTTTTTAATTATTCAAAACTCTTATTAACAATTTTGTTTCAACCAAAATACCTTTAAGAAACCTAAAAACTTATATATGTTAGACTAAAAGTTATTACTTATTACTACCATAGTAAAAATTAAGGATTTATAACTAAACTGGGGGTTTCAAGACTTAGGTTGTAGCTTAAAATGATTGTGTCGTGTCCAACTTGGCCTTTGGAACCTCTAAAAGCTAAAACCCGAGTTTAGTCAGGTTTGGATCAAATTTTGACGCAAACATGATTTGCACTGTGGCCAAGAATATTTACGCTACGTCCAACTACTTGCACCGCAACCAAATTAGCCTCTGCATGATTTGGCACAACAACTAGAATATTTTGCACCGTAGCTAAAATATTTTGCATCGCGATGAAGTGCTTATGCCGCAGCCAAAATCGCTACTGGAACACTAGTTGCTCATTTTGGTTGCGACTTGGGAAAACTTAGCCACGACTTGAAATCCTATTGCACCCAAACATTTAAAGAAACAAACTAACAACTTACTACCACTACAAGATCAATCTTAGGGTCTTTTAATGGCTAAAAGAAAAGGTTATTAAAGGATTTACATTCTTAAAATCTCCATCCAATTGTCTTACCTAACTGAAGGATTAAAAGCTAATTTAATCATTTTAACTTCAATTATAACAGCAAAGGTATATTAAACCACGAGTGACAACTTCATAAATGCATTTTTTCCTACAAATCAACCTTAAACCACTTTGAACAAGTTTTAATGAACCAAATAAACATGTCCTTATCCCCAAAACCCCAGAACAACCTTAGATGCAACATATGACTATGCAACATTCATAAAATCACCCAATGACTTCTCATGACAGCAAAATGAGTAGAGGTATGCCCAAGAGATGGATTGACTCATAACCAACATGACTAAAACAACCTAATCATGTCCCTCACGGCTCCTAAACCATAACCAAACTCAGAAACACAATTGGCCAAGTGTTGATGTCTACTTTAAACCTTATATGATAGCAAAATGATTATAATGATAGTAAAAACAAAGAGTTACTTCTAAAACTTTCAAGTGACAACTCAAAACGAAAAGGATGGCTTTTAAATTCCTCTAAACATCTTAAGTAGGTGTAAAAAACACATTTAAACTAGCCCGAGCCTCCAAATCTTTTATACCAATAGCTCAAACGTCAATTTTATAATACTAATTGTTCATATGTCATCGAATATCATGGTGCTCATTAATAATCATCTAGATACAATCACAAGTATCAATTCCATGATGTCTCATATTATAAAATCAGTTCCTATACTTGGCAATTCATAATGCAATGTGGCAAATACATAAAAACTAGTATTTTCATTATACAAACCTAATCTAACAAGGTTTTTGAATCTATGTGCTACCAAATCATACAATAGGCTTCAATTAATTTCTCCTTACCACTAAAAGGTCCGATTCCTGAAAATGTTAACCCATAACTGGGGTAAGATTTACAATCTCAGTAACAAGAGACAAATTTTATATATATGTACAGATTAATTAACATAATGCAATTATACAAAAAAACATACCGAATGCATCAATATCATCAGCAAATGAATTAATTGGACTACCAGTGACTACTATCTTATATTAGCAATCACATATAACATGTTAATGGCCAATAACATAAGAAAAGACTCATCCACAGCGTCAACTCTCTATTGAGCACACTCTGGGCTCAATGCATTCAAGAGTCTAATCACAACTCGGTGCACAATCAATGCACAATACACAGGTGGCAACCACCCCACAGCTCCACCAAGAACACGTTCATGGTCCACAACAACAATAATTCAAATAGCCAACCAATCATTTAACATTTTAAAATCATAAATGTACAATAAATATCATATTAAAATGAGCATATATATGGAATTAGGAAACTAACTCCAATTACCTCAATAAAATCCAATTACTCTTCCTCTAATTACTAACATAATCCAAAGGCCCACCAAACCTATAACAAGTATAATTATCATCATTTAACCATTATTAACAAAAGAGTCTCTTATCCATTGATCTATTTCATCAAGAATCCATTAGAAACCACTTACCCAAGTTCCCAAAGAATCCATTATACCAATTAAGGTCAAAACACCAATAACTCATAATGGGTCACTCCCAATATCTCCATTTTCGCACATGTAACAGCCATACACTAAAAGTCAATTCAAATGATAGAAATTTAGCACATACACTTAACAAAAGAAGAGGAAACACTTACCCATACATTTAAGAAATCAAATAGGTTGGGTTGAGCCTTAACTACCAAGAACACACTATGGGATATTCCAAAAACTTGAATTTTTGCACATACCATTTGCCATATATCAAAATCAGCTTATAACATGAAATTAAGCAAGGTTATACTACAAAATTAAGGCAAACACTTACCTTATGATTCCACTAACTCTAAACTTTGAAAATCTTGCAATAACACACCATGAACACATATTTCAAACCTAGGATTTGAGTGAATCTCCACTAAACAAAGAACCAATCAGACCAAAATGAAGAAAAAGATGAGAGGATTAAGTTTTATAGAACTTACCTTGGCTAAATCTCCCTTTAAGAGTACAAATTTGAGCCATAATGCTGAGAAACCCTAGCCCCTCTTCTAATATGTCAATTTCTTCTTCTTGTTCTATAGAACATGAATGTCTTAATAACCAAATGGGTGGATGGAAAGGCTTCTTAAGGTTTTAGTGAAGATGAGTTTGTCTAAGGGGCCTATTATTCTAAGTGGGCCGACACATAACATGTTAGGCCATGATATATGGGTTAATTGGGTTCAAAATAAGTTGGACTTCCATAAGAGTAGAGTTGGGTCATATTTAGATGAAGTTAAGCTTCATAAGAATCAGATTGGGCTTCTAATAATGTTCTTGGCACACTTAAATTAATCATGGGCCTAAATCATCCTTAAATCTATAGACATTATCTTATTTCCCATAAAATGATCTAGTTAATATTTATTAGGATAAGATATTCAAACTTGCCATTCTTCTTAAAATTCCTATTTCCTCATAATTTTCTTAAATCTCTCTTAATAATTTTATAATCTCCAAATAATCATTATTAATTAATTTCGGGGTGTTATATCAAATATTTTATAATGATTTAAAATTTGAAAAATAAGTCATATAGGCTGAAAGAGAATTTTGATATGAAAATGTTATTTTGGAATATATGGAAAATGCATCGAGCTAAAATTTATGATGATTTTACAAAATATTACTCTTGGGTCAAGATAAATTCTTTTCAAATCTAAAATACTATGTTGGGTCTCTTACTCCTTTTGTTCAAATTGATCCCAAGTCTAAAAGAAAAGCTAACTTAAAAATTTTTTGGGCTCATGATTTTTAAAAGTCCCATAATATTGCTCTCATATATGGACCCATTAACATAGAAGTCTACAGCTTTCAGAATTGCACTTGGACACATTATTTTAAAATATAGAACTAACTTCCTAATTCAGTCCATGTGTAGCATCTCTATTGACCAACACGTAAAAACTTTAGGCCAAGAAGAGAAGCGAAAGAATATTAAGAAACAAGTGAGAACATCCCTCTACAAATGCTTCACAGGAATAGGGAAATAGAAAAGAAAAGATGTAGAGTAAGTGGCATGTAGCTCAAGAGAAAGAAATCATCACGTTTTGTCTCCTATTATCTCTCTTCCATAAACCAATTTTAAATGAAAACAAAAGAAAAATGTCATAACTAAGGTTTAATAACTATAGTTTTCATGAACTAAATCCAAGTCAATTGGTTTGAAATTCATACATACATGAAACATTAAAAATTTTAACTTTTGATCATATAAATAAGTTCCTAAAACTCATCTTAGCTTCTTAAACCTCTTAGATTGAAGAGTGAAGTAACTATGCTTACAAATAAACTTAAAGACCTCAATTTGAATTTAAAAGAAGGCTCACTCTAAAATATTAAAGAGAAGCAACTATAACTAAGTTTTTCTCATTTTTCTTCATTTACATGGGTTGGTTGAATGGTTAAGTTATATACTGCCAATGACGAATATAGGATTAAATTATTTGGAGGGGGGAGGGGGATTTTTAAAAAGGTAATATGCTCATATGTACAAAAATTTTAAACTAAAAAATATATATGTAACATACTTTTTTTGTAATTTATTGAACTTGAGTATAACATTTTATTTGTTATAAAATTCATTAATAATTTAGTCTATAGCAAAACTTTCAGTAATTTCTCTTTTAATATCAATAATGTATAATTCGTAAGAAAATTATCTTTCATCTTATTCATAAACTTATCTTTTATGATAATTATAAATGATAATGACTTTTTACTTATTGCACTTGAAATAAGTAGCAAAACATATCAAAAGAGGAAGAGAAATAACTTATTCATAGGAGTCTAGAGTAATTTTTAATACAAAAGAGATATTAGATGTCATTTAACCAAATCTCATAGAAGATTAGTATTTCCAATTTGCTTTTAATTCAAAAAGTGTCTTATATTTATTTTTTTATTGAAAAAAATAAAAGGAATACCTTAAGATTTAAAATTACAAAACATTATAAGTGTAATAGCCAACAAAATTGCATTGCTTATTTATAGTACCTAATCCTATCTTTCTACTAGAACTGAGCTAGAAGTAACACTTATGCCGATTGAAATGCATTTGTAGCGAGGAAGCAAGGATGGCTATTTGAACAATCAAATGATAATGAAAATTAGTATAATTCAAAAGAAGTGGAGTTAGAGATGATTTCCTGATTCAAGACAAAATATTACTAACTCTCTAGACTTATTGGGGGTTTGCCAGCATCATTTCTATAGTGTATCATGCCTATTAAGGGTTTCTATCCTATTAGGGGAGAGGGAGCGTTACTAGGTACGTCATTGGGTCCTTACTTTTAGAGGGCCTTGCAGTACACTGCTGCAGCCTACACAGTCATATGAAAACACATAGGCAAGCCATGTAGTGCACTGTCTTGCAATTTCAACTTCTTTCAAAAACTAACAATCTTTAAGCTACCACTTGGATCATTTATACCTTTTCAAAAATTGCAAAATTTGGCAATCATAAGGAAGGATTTGTTAGCTATTTAGAAATCAAATTTCAGATTAAAACTCTACTATTTAACTTCTAACTTATCTAATTTACAAAACTACCTAATTTTTTCTTACAGTCATATTAACACTGTTTGGGATTTAATTAGGCAGCTTAACCATTTCAAAAAAATGTGAAAGTTGGCATGCTTATCTTGACATATATCATTTAACTCTCTGCCAAGAATTATGAATTTTAGAATTGGTTTACTTAGTCAATCGCACTTATTTCCAAAACTATCTTGTTTTGCAAACAATTTGGAAAGCACTAAGTTTAAAAAAATTTTAAACTTTGTTAACCTTACCTTTTTAATGTGAAATTTTTATCACATATTGTCATTCATGTTAGGCATAACATCTAAAATTTATAGCCATGAACTCAACTTAGAAACTTCTTTTTTTTAATTCAACCTAAAAACTTCTATTACACTAGCACGATTCAGACTTGTTGGCTTTCATTCTAATCAACTATATAATTGTAGCTACAAACTTCCAAACCATACTAGCTAGATCAAACCTCAAATAGAATGTTGCATAACTCTATTATACTCATGTAATATTAAATATATTTACATCCAAAAAATATATAAAAGAAAGACCCCAAAATACTATCCATATGTTTGCTTCACTTTCCCTACCTTAACTTTCCCACTTGGAAGTTTTCAGAAAACAATAGCAAATTATGGTAAAATTATAATATAAGACAATTCATCCCAACAACCTAAAAGGAACTTCCAATTGTCAGTCAAAGCCCAATAGTCTATAGCATGTTGGTTGAAAAAGAGAATCAATCCCCATAAGTATAAATACTTCTAAGATTTACAATCACACTTAAATATTTTCAAGTAACTTAACTCATTCAAAGTGTTTTTCTAAAAATTGAAAACCAAAATATAGTTTCAAAACTTTTAGCTAGTATTGAAAACTTTTAGCTAATATTGAAAACTTTTAGTATTTTTATACTTAATTATTTTTCTAATAACGGAAAAAAAATATGTTATGTATCAATCACACTCTAAGACGTAAATTTGATACTCCTAATTGCTTTTCTATACCAACAATAGGGTTTCTTGTATTGGTTTCTCCCAAATGTAGTCTTATGCCTACAAATGGTCTCTTAACTCCAGTTGAATGGCCAAACAACTTATGGATTGTTGAGAGCTAGTGAACAAATCCATAATATAAGGGCAGATCTCAAGTCACATTCTTATATGATAACATCTCTAAATTCATGCCTTTTCAGCACCTTTTTCTTAAGCTAGGAATATCTTTTGGTGTATTTTTGTATATAAAGTATATTCAAAATAGGAAAATTTGCATTTTTTTTATACCTAAACTTAATTGACTCAATTTTAGTTTAATTATGCAAACTTTAACCTTAGTTTAGGAATATTTTGGTATACTTATAATTTCATACTTTTTGTAGATATGATTAGGCTTCAAAGCTAATTGTTAGAAATTAAACGTTGAAGTTTTACAATATTCGCCGCGGCCAATTCAGATGTTAGCCATGGCCAATTGTTGCATGGAGGAGGGAGCAAACAGGGAGCTTTTCATAGCGGCCAATTCACATGTTCGCTGTGGCCAATTTGTTAATCAGAGAAGCTAGTGCACACCCGAGAGCATTTCGCCGCGGCGAACCCATGATTTACTGAAACACTGCGTTTTGGAGGCTTGACAGACTCTAGGGCTTCAAATATCCATTTTTACGACGAAGCGGGGGAGGATCCGACTTCTGGGTAGCTTGGGGAGCTAGTGTGTTGGGGTTTGGAGTGTGGAAAAGTGGTTAGAGCCAAGGATTGAAGTTTCAAAGAGATTTGAAGCCATTTCCATCGGTTTTTCTGATCTTCTCCTTCTCCTTCTCTTATATTCTGCTATGGATTCGAATTCTTAGTGTTTTGTGAACTTGTGGCTGATTATGAGTAGCTAGTCACTTGTTCTAGAATTATTTTGAACCCTTGTATGGATTAACATTTGATTCTCCTCCACCTCCATTGATTAATGACATATATGTGCTAATTTTACTCCATTTTTAATGCTTCTGGTTGATTGGCCACCAATTAGTCATTTGTTTGCTTGAGTGATGCTTGAGAGAGCTAGCTTGAGTATTGAACTTGAGTTAAATCATGCAAGAACTTGAAATTTAGGTATTGAATGGATGGTTTTATTGGTGAGGTAGAAATACACTCATTAACCTTGTGTAGTCAAACTTGGGTTTGAGTTTAATATTGGGATTTATTTGGTTGTGAGAGAGTTTGAGCAACTAATAGAATTAAACACTTGTTTTTTACTTGAGAAAGCTTTTTCAAGTAGTATTGGATTCCCAGACTAGTACATATAGTTCTTGGTCATTTTTGGTGAGAGGAGATTATTCTTGTGCTATGAAATACAAGGGGGAGAGATAATCTTAGATCCCTTATATGCTCGAAGTCTAACAGGATCTCTTAACTCCTTTTATAAATTCATTTGTAAAGTTATTTTTACATTCAACTTCACTATACAATTGTTCTGCTCATCCTAGTTCAAGGCATAAATTTAATGATTAATCAAATTCAACTCCAATCCTCGTGGGAATGATAATCTTTTTATACTACTTTGTCATGGCTCGTGCACTTGCGGTGTAAGCCGTTTGGTGAACACTATCTCACAATGTAGCATCTCATAACACATCACACCAAATAAGATAACCAAAATTCAATCATATATGGTAAGGCAAAATAATTCATATCATCAAATCATTTTAAGCTTAATCATAACCAGAATCAAGCTAGCAACATACATCTTATAAAACTCATGGATTTGCTATTCATAGAAATTAAAACATTAAATTCATACTTTGTAAATTATTAACTATCTCAATAATTTGCCAAATACTTTCCTCTTCTACTTACACTTTCACTTTCTTCTTTAAAGAAGTCATCTAGCCAATCCAAAATGCCTATTCCAAACAACTACAACAAATCCCAACTTCTAAGAAAATGCTTAAATTAAGACGATCAATTTCCCACCTAAAATTAGATAATATCACAAATTTTCTTTCTCTTTCAACATCTCTTACCTTTGATCATCCAAGGAAAGTATAAGAAAATGGTGAAGTGTGTGAGAGTGAGGAAGTGTTTCAACCAAACTAAGGAAAAAGAATAAAAGAACCCTACCAAAATGCTTTTCTTCTCCTTCCTCTTCAACCATGACTTCCAATTTTCTTCAACTCAATTCTTTCCTTCCTACAACCATCATCAAATCCTTCAAGAATTAGTTCATTAGGAAGCTTGAAAAACCAAGAACAAACTTTTCTTCACTTACCTAGGCAAAGGAGCTTAAAAGGTGTAACACCATAATGTGCTAGTTTCAATTATCCTTCACTTAAGCTTAATTCCATATAATTACAAAGAAAAGAAGTAAAACCGTGATATTTTATTTCGTTACGTCAGGGTTTAAATGTTCATACTTCGCCCCGTGGGTCCCATAAACCTATTAATCACTTTCTCTACTCAAACTCCATTCATATAACTCATACATAGCATAAATCCATAAACCATGGATTTAAAGCTAAAAACTAGAAAAATTGCATTTTGCTCACAGGCCCAAAATTCAAGTTTTTGACCCCAATTTTGAAAAATCATAACTAATTCTAGAAAGAATAGAAATCAAGAAAATGATAGCTTTTTAAAAATATCTGGGTGTTAACTTTATATAAAAATAATTTCAAGTTATAATAACATCATTTGGACTACTTTTGATAATAGAAAAATTTAAAAGGTCAGACTACTTAGTGTTTCTAATACAGTTTATTGATATAAATTTTAAAAAATCACAAATAATTCTAAAAAAATTCAATTTGGGAAAACTATACCAATTTGAAAAGTTACAAATGTTAACTAGAGGGAAAAAAATAAGTTCAAACAAAAAAAAAGCAACTAGGGCACGAAAACCTATGGAACAGTAATGGAAGTCAGGCTATGCCTCTAATAATGATATGAAAATTCAAAAATTTGTTTCTCCCTCTCTGTAACTCCAAATGAGGTGCTCTCAAGTGCTACAGAAAGCTTATCATGTTTAGTTTATGATTGTAAAAGTTCATAGCTATTGGACATCATTTGGACCATGAATGATAGAGGCAAAGGATTTGACCATTTGCATAATAACAATGTCAATTCTTTCAAAATTTGCCAATTTTAAAAATTCACCAAAAATTTTTTAGAGCTCTAAATAATATGCACTTTAGATTTTTAAAAAACTCTAGGTAAGATCTATATACATGCTAAATTTCAGGTTAAGAGGATCTTATTTGGTCAGATCTTGATATATCTCATAAATATGACAAATTTAACACTCTATATGGGTCAAATGTGGTTCAAATGGCTTCTTAAATGCTCTATCATCTCTTGGGCAAGTTTTAAAGCATAAACAGAACATATATGGATTGTCCAAGTGGTTCAAACTATCATACATCTCAAAATTATCATGCTACATGTAAGAATGCACAACAAGGAATGAGCTACCAAGTATTCAAAACTCATATTCTTATTGATTTGGTTCCAAATGTGGCTCACACATTACATATATATACTTTTATACTTGCTCATATGTTTACATCTCAAAAATAATATATACATATGCACTTGATATCTCTTTACACCAAAAGAAACCATACAAGCTATACAATTGTCAAGAATAGTCCTTCAAACTCTTTGGCTTCCATCCTTAGCCTCTTGGAGACCACCTAGACATGGTAAGATGAGAAAGGGAAAGAGGTGAGATTCAAAGAACTTCAAAAGTTTATACACTCATTTAAGTAAACAATCAAGGCATATAAACATATCAAAGTATATAAGTAGGCATCTAACACCATGAAGAATCATTCAACACATAATTTACATGCCATAAAAATCATATCAAGCCAAAAATAAGCTCTAGAGACTTTTGGTCTAGCTTCATCCCATTTTTGAGACTGTTGGATTAGCCTTACTCTTGGTTTAGGGACTTTCAACTTAGCTTCACTCATCCATGAGACTTTTGACCTTATCTCACCTATTCTTAGGGACTTTTGGCTCCACCTCACTCATGTCAAGGGACTTTTGGCATCACCTCACCCATAGGAGCAATTTTCACAACCAGGAGACAATTCATGAAATATATTGTCACCAATGCAACAAGACAACATCAAATGACATGTCTCATAATACAATTACACATACAATCATACAATGACCATCATACATCCAAGAATGCAAACAAGAAGGAGTGAAGAGCTACCTTGGCAAATAGACACAAGCTTCCCTCTTGATTATTCTCTTCCTTTTTCGGCCTCTTGCCCATAACTAGATGGAGCTTAATCTCTTTGGCCTAAACACAACAAATAGTATTTAATTACTCTCTTGGAACAAGCCAAAGCATTATATACATATTTAAGAAGCATACTTGGTCTATTGGTTCCATAATAGCTCCATTAATGGCCTAATGAAGCAACTACCATAATTCAATCTCTTAGGTTTATTTACTTCTCATATCTAGTCCTCTTGGTTCCATTTAGACTCTTTGAAGTCATCAAAAACTCATTTCCAAGAGTCTAAATACAAGTTGCTTCTTAAGGCTACATTATGGAATCTATTGACCCAAATCTCAATCTCTAGCTTCTAAGTTTTTCCTTGAAGGGAGAGGTACTTGGGAGGCTTCTTAGAGGTCTTAGGAACTTAAACAAATACTTACATAGACTAGGAAATTCATGAATCAAAACAGAATTTACAAAGTGTTCTAGAATCCCTAGTTGCTCTCTCTTGGAATTCACTAGCTTTTCTTCCATTTTCTTTGCATTTCCCAAGCTCTCACACTCTAAATCAGTGGTTTCTTGCTAGTTTTAGGTCAAAACTTTCTTCCCTTTACTAGCTCTCAAGTTGGAAGAACTAACATACACAAGAAGCAAAGAAAATGAGACAAAGATACATGGATATTCACCTTGAATTCAAGCCTTCTTCAAGAGTGTTTCCCTTTGCCTTAGCCTTCTCTTTGAATTTCTAATCTCCCTCGTTTGAACCAAGCTCAAAACAAAACCAAATCATCTACCAAAACTATAGAAAGAGAGAGCAAAGAGAAAAGAACAAGATTTCAAGAAGGAAAGCCATGAAAATCTTTACTTTCTCTCACCTTGTCATTGGTTTCCTTCTTTCTCCTTTCCTCCTCCTCTATGCGCCCTTCTTAGATGAGCTCTCCCTTGGTCTTAAGCAGATGAAATGTCAGTTAGAAGAAAGGAGAGGCTTTTGGGTTCTTTAAGAAGAAAATTTTCACTTTTTCACGTTTTTTCTAAAACAAGTCTCGTTATAGTGGGCACCAGCTCTCGCTACGGTGAGAACTTATTAGTTCCAGGTCCCATTATTCTCGCAACATTTGGCGCTATTGCAAGAAATTCCCTGAATTTTGTATGGGACATGAACTCACTATAGTAGACTGCATCCTCGTTGTAGCAAACTAGCACCCTCGCTGTAACAAACTGGTACCCTCGCTATAGCTAACTAGGATCCTAGCTATAGCAGGAAAACTTAGAAAAATTCTAAAACCTTGGATATTACAAAAGGTAGCACATGCAAAGCTTTATCATCTTCAACAATAGAGGCTTCCCTTAGCCACTCTCTCCTTCTCTAACTATGTTTTTTTAGCCAAGCAGTAGGAGAAATAATGATGATGCAAGTGAATGAAGGGCCTTAACTATGCTTGACTGAAAGTGTAATTAAGAGAGATGATTTTCTTTTATTTCTTATTTCATTTAGTGGAGGTAGGTAGGCAATAGTTTTATGTCTCATGGATTGCTTCTAATTATTTGTGAGTGTACATAAAAGATGTGCAAATTGGTAAATGAATGCTAATGCATCAAATTGCTAATTTACTAAGTTTGAGTTAGTGGAAAATGAGATGTCATGTAATTCGATTGTGGTATGGCTTTCACTTGATTTAGGTTTGTTTAACTTAATAGCAGGTACTTTTTTTTTCTTTGCTCACTAGTTCTTTTAATAAATTCTAGTAATTCATAATGAATCCTCAATGTCTTCATCCCTTATTTTAACTTGATTAATTAAAACCTTAACAAATTCTATCTTATTAGTAATCTAAGTTACATAATTATTAGGTTGCATATGTAATAGAGACTTTATAAACTCTCCTCTTTAACACTTCTCTCTCTCTCTCCTCTTATCAGCTTAGAGGAGGTGTTTAATGAAGAAAGAAGGCATCACCAAAACGCCTCTTGCATTAAATAAAGTACAAAGTGATTATTAGAGAAATTTTGAGAGTTGCCCTAAGCAGTCAATGCCACATATTACTAGCTATCGAAGAGGATTTAAACCTTGATAAAGGAAGCTACTGAGCATTCAATGCCACATATTATAAAAAGTTGTAAAAGCTAAGAAATTGAATTTTTAAGATAGCTTGCATGTAGGCAATAAAAACTAGAAAGTTGAATCTTGTGTAAAAGGTTGCCTATTCATATTTAGTTGTAATTATCCAATGATATAAAATTCCCTTATTGTATGCTTCAAAAGAGTACATAAGATTATCTTGGTTTAAATATCTAAATCTTGCTGTGTTGATTGTTTTCTTTATGAACTTTTACTTCGTGATTTATCAACCTTCTTTTAAGAAGTAGGAACCTAAGAAAACTTCCCTTCGTTCATTGAGGTTTTTTGCTTATTTTGTTGTAAAAGAGAAAAATTGTTTCCTGAAATGATGTAAATTTTCAAAAAGGGTTTGTCATTGGAGAATAGGAATATGAGATTCCTTATTTGAAGAATATTTTTTTAAGATAAATGTTTACTCCAAAGTGAAGAATGCACCTAGAGGGGGGTGAATAGGTGCTTTCAATTAAAAAATTATTTATCTTAGTTAAAACTGTAAGGCTAAAAACCTTGTAGATATACCAAGACCTTGTTGACAAGATCTTTGATAATGTGTTTAAAAAGTTTGGATCAAGGAGACAAATGAGGACCTTGTCGACAAGGTTTTAGTACACAAACTGGAAGATAAAGAGAAGATTAAGGAAAAGAAACACCTGATTTATCCTGGTTCGGTCCTCAAGACCTACGTCCAGTTCCCTTGACGTATGACAAGGGATTTCCACTAAATTGAATCAACTCTTATAGCAAATACACTAGGTTTCAAGCTCACTTAGAACTTATACAAACTTTAATGGCTTATATACAGCCTTCTCTTCTTTCTCACACTTACAATACTTTTCAATGCTTCTTACAGAGATCGGCACTAGTATTGCAAAATAGTTTCTCAATAGACCAAACACAAAGTATGTGCAAATTATGAAATAAGCTATGAATTTTCTATGTGTTGTGGTAAGATACAAGTGTAGCTTTAACAGGTATATATATTCATAGAAAAAAAAACTAACCGTTGCTTTATCTTCTTCGTGCTATACCGTTTGAATATGGTGGAGACTGAAAAACCAGAGAGCAGTTTAAACGTTACAGCAGAGAGTTGGTGAAGCTCCAGTCAGATGGCTCAGAAAAGTTTTCACAGCTCCTTTCTATCAGTCATCATGACAGAGAAGTAGGTAGATTTATGTTTACTATGACTGAATAAACAGGGAGTGGTTGACTTAGAGCAGAGCAGATATATAGTTTCAGTTATAGAGTCAGCTTCTAACTTTTAGCTTGTCAGAACAGTAGAGATATTATAATAAAAGAAACCTTTTATACTATCTGAGAGGAGAAACGAAAAACAACTTAAAGGGATTATCTTGGGTGGGCTTTTTCTTCACTTGGGCTTTTGGAATTTATCAAACACAAATGACTGAGAGATCATTGGGCCAACAATCTCCCCCTTTTGATGATGACAAAAACAAAGTGATAAAAAGTCTACACAGATAATCAAAAAGGCAAGGCTCCCCCTTAATATGTGCTATCCTTTAAAATATTTTACGGAAATCAAAGCACAGATGTAGGAGCATCAAAATGGCTTAAGATACCTTAAGTCATTGTAGATTTGATTTTCAAGAGTAGAAAGTATCTGTTAGCAGATATACATTCATTATCCAGATCAGAAATATATTCAGCATCAAATAAGATTCAGCGAATATAATCAGCAGTAAATAAGCTTCAATAAGTATGATTAGTAAGATTCAAATATAATTAACAGCACATATTGGTAAATATAACCAGTTTCATCAGTAGCAGATAATATAAGTGTTCTCCCCGTTTTTTGTCAACAGCAAAAGGTAAAAAAGGGGTGGAAGTTCAAAAAGTAATAATAATAATTACAGCATTATCATCACTGGCTAGGAAAGTGAGGAAGACCAAGGAGATTACTGGCGTCGGCAGATGGCTTTTAACACTTTGAGGGAGTCCATGATAGCAGTGTCGATATCTTGAAGCCGATGATCGAGAACAATAGCTTTAAGATTGACACTGGTCTTTGCAGCTTGAAGTTCCTTATGGACATCCTTAAGGTGGTGAGAAAAAGGACCGCTGTCTGCCAAAAGGCTCCTCATGGTGCCGATATTGGTGGTGAGATCTCCCATTTGATTAGAAATTTGATGGAGGTGTCCTTGAAGGTCTTGGAGAGAAGTGACAAACAGATGATTAAGCGAAGTCTGAGCTTCAAGGATACGATGCAACAGAGCAAGGGAGTCAGGAGAAGAAGAGAAGGGTGGAGCTGAGGATGAGGGAGCAGCAGGATCAGGAGAGGGTGGAGCAGGGATGGAAGCAGGAGTTTTGCCACGGGGATGTAGGGAGGGAGGTGAGGCAGGGTGATGATCAGAGATGGCGGGAGAGGTGGGAGGCGAGGATTGGGCTTTAGTGGTATCAGAAGTGCGTACCCAACGATTATTAACAAGACTGTAGTGCATTAATTGAAAGGTAGCTTTAGTGTAGGTGGTGTCGACCAGAAGAGATGGATAGTGTTTGAGACTGACTTTGTGAGCTTTGAAGACTCGAGTAAGAAGCATACCATAGGGGAGACTGGTGGAAGGATTTGAAATTGAAGTTGATTCAGCCATGAAGCGTAAGATTCAGGTGCCAATGTCGATGGGCGTTCTGGTAACGAGGCAGTAAAGAAGGCAGACATCTCGTTTGTTAAGAGATTCTAAGGAACGGGACCGAGGAAGTAGACAAGTGCTGATAATGTGAGCCATAATACGTCTCTCAAAACTCAATGCCAGAACATTTATTCGGCCGGAGGAAAGAAGATCAGGTCGTTCAACTAAATAATCTCTGGCCTCTTCATAAGTAACAGGGAAGTTTTCTCCCCAAGATTTTTGGAAAAAATATGCATTCCCCGTGAAGGATAGACCCAAAAGCTTACCGAGCTTTTTCTTTGTAAGTAAGATACGTCGTCCCTTGATGAAGGATACTAGGGATAGACCATCATTCATGATTGACAGATTGGCATAAAATAGTCGAACAAGATCTTCATAGACTTTCTCCTGGATTTCTAACATTTTGTCCCAACCCATTTCCTCAAATGGCCTTTTGATGTCGCAGTGAATGGTCTGGAGTTTGGTCAATGAAACAGTTCTACCGCAGGCAACAGATCGTCGTTGAAAATTTGATTCGTATCGTTCCTTTTCTTTCGGGGACAGAAAGTCTTTGGCATCAGTAGAGTCG
Source organism: Erythrophleum ivorense (assembly GCA_026724425.1). Classification (NCBI taxonomy): domain Eukaryota; kingdom Viridiplantae; phylum Streptophyta; class Magnoliopsida; order Fabales; family Fabaceae; genus Erythrophleum; species Erythrophleum ivorense. The sequence continues at coordinate 1,559,179 of JAIUCV010000033.1, read as the reverse complement.
CCGGAATCAGAAGGAATGGTTTCAGGGGACTCATTGGAGGTCTGTGCTGGAGAATCAGGTTTCAATTTCTTTCCCTTTGATGAAGAGGAAGGTTTTAGGGTTCGTTTGGAGCGTCGAGCACTTGAGGTTTGGGATGGAGAGGGCTGAGGAGACGAGGTAGGAGAAGAGTCACCGGGAGAGTTATGGGATGGAGAGTGCTGGAAAGAAGGTTGTTTTACTGGTTTCAATTTGGAGGATTTGGTAAGAACAGCCCTTTTGAAACGGCGGGAATAGGTGGATACTGGAGAAGAGGATGGTTGTTCAGGAGCATTTGCCACTGAGGATGGGCCGGATGTAGAGTCAGAAATAGGAATGCTTTGCATCACCGGAGATTTTTGGGCAACCTTCTTGGTGCGAGGCATTTTGAGACGCCGAATGAGGAAGACACTATCTGCTAGGGTTCAAGAAAGATTAAGGATGAGATAATGGAGTGACTGAAGAGACGCTGATATAGGAAGAGGTGTGCATGGAAGAACCTAATCCATCATGTCATCAATTAATATTGGGAAAGAAAAGGCTAGTTTTTCTGACACTTGTGCCTTGTACGCTACTTTTCAAAATGTTGCAGAGGAAAGAGACTGTGATTTGAACATACAAACCATACACCATAGTTTGAATGAGAGAGAAGACGAAACAGTATTTTTGGTGCGAGACACCATGGTCAATATATATATTTGACTTTCTATGGCCTCAGATCTTGTCGACAAGATTTTTGATCCAGTCGACAGGGTTTTTTTTTTAATAATAGAATATATAACCATATAAAGATTAATCATTGCTAATCATGCCTAATTGAGATCTTAATGTAGAAAATCTGGTTTCTAGTAGAGGTTTTGTGAAAATATCAGCAAGTTGCAAGTTAGTTTGTATATATTTTACCTGAACATCTCCTTGCTGTACATGATCTCTAATGAAGTGATGTTTAACTTCAATATGCTTGGTTCGAGAGTGATGTACTGGATTTTTGGTTAAGCAGATGGCACTGGTATTGTCACAGAATATTGGGATCTGCTTGTATGAAAGTGAAAATCCTCTAGTTGTTGTTTCATCCATAGGAGCTGAGAACAACAGCTTCCTACTGCCATATATTCTGCTTCGGCAGTTGATAAGGCTACTGAGCTCTGTTTCTTACTGAACCAGGATACTAAGGCATTTCCCAGAAATTGACAAGTACCTGTAGTGCTTTTTCGGTCATGTTTATCACCTGCAAAGTCAGCATCTGCATATCCCATTAGTTCAAAATTGTTAGATCTTGGATACCACAAACCAAAGTCTTGAGTTCCTACCAAGTATTTAAAGATTCTTTTTACAACAGTATAGTGGGATTCCTTAGGATTGGATTGAAATCTGGCATATTTACATACACTAAAAATAATATCTGGTCTACTAGCAGTGAGATAAAGCAAGGATCCAATCATACCTCTATATAATTTTTTATCAACATTTTTACCTTTTTCGTCTTTGTCGAGGTTTGATGAGGGACACATTGGCGTACCCACGGCTTTTGCATTCTCAAAGCCATATTTCTTGATTAACTCCCTGGTGTATCTAGTTTGATTGATAAAGTTTCCTTCCCTAGTTTGCTTGATTTGCAGACTAAGGAAAAAGGTCATTTCTCCCATCATATTCATTTCAAATTCTCCTTGCATAAGCTTAGAAAAGTCTTGACAGAGAAGTTCATTAGGACTACCGAATATAATATCATCCACATAAATTTGAACAAGTAGTAAATCATTATCTTGCTTTCTAATGAAAAGGGTGGTATCAATTTTGCCTCTAATAAACCCATGTTAAAGTAAAAAATTGCTCAACCTTTCATACCAAGCTCTAGGAGCTTGTTTTAATCCATAAAGAGCTTTTGACAGTTTGTAAACATGATTGGGCAGATTTTCATTCTCAAAGCCAGGAGGTTGTTTGACAAAAACTTCTTCATGAATAAATCCATTTAAGAAGGCACTTTTAACATCCATTTGAAATAATTTGAATTTCATAAATGAAGCATAGGCAAGAAGCATGCGTATGGATTCAAGTCTAGCAACTAGAGCATAAGTTTCGTCGAAATCAATACCTTCCATTTGAGAGTATCCTTGGGCCACAAGTCTAGCTTTATTTCTTATGACATGTCCTTGTTCATTGAGCTTATTTCGAAACACCCATCTTGTTCCTATTACTGAAGCATTTTTAGGAGGTTCTACCAAACTCCATACTTCATTTCTCTTAAACTGATTAAGTTCTTCTTCCATTGCAGCTGTCCAGTCTTCATCTTTCAAGGCTTCTTCTATAGTTCTGGGCTCTATTTGAGAAAGAAGAGCTAAGTTGTTTTGTTTGAATGAAGCTATGGTTCTAAGTCCTTCATTTGGATTTCCAATTATAAACTGCATAGGATATGATGAGGAGTGTCTCCATTCTCGAGGAAGCTTCAAATCTGCACTGGATGGATTAGTATTTACAGTTTCAGGAATATTTGAAGTTTCTCCTTTTCTGAATACATCTTGTTGACAAGATATAGGATCTTGTTGACAAGGTATAGAATCTTATTGACAAGGTATAGGATCTTGTTGACAAGATCTTTGACTGGACATTTTGTCAACTTCTTCATTTTTATTTGTTTTTTCTTTCTGTCTCATATTCTGAGATTTGTTCAGACATTCTGCATTTTCCTCATCATCTGTATTAGACATTTTCTTCAAAGAGAGGTTAGAGTCATCAAAAACTACATGAATAGATTCTTCAACTACCAATGTCCTTTTGCTAAATACCCTATATACTTTGCTAGTTGTTGAATATCCTAGGAAGATTCCTTCATCACTTCTAGCATCAAATTTTCTTAACATATTTTTACCATTATTGTGTATAAAGCATTTACATCCAAACGTATGAAAATACCCTATGTTGGGTTTTCTTCCTTTCCATAGTTCATAAGGAGTTTTCCTAAGAATAAGTCTAATGAGACATCGATTCAAGATATAACAAGCAGTGTTTATGGCTTCAGCCCAAAAATATTTAGGAAGATCATTGTCAATCAACATGGTTCTAGCCATATCTTGCAAAGTACGATTTTTTCTTTCAACAACTCCATTTTGTTGTGGAGTCCTTGGAGTAGAGAAATTGTGAGAAAAACCATGTTCATTGCAGAAATTTTCAAAGAGTTTATTTTCAAATTCTCCACCATGATCACTTCTAATACTAGAAATTAAATGCCCTTGCTCTCTTTGAACCCTTTTGCAGAAGATTTCAAATATCTTAAAAGCTTCATCCTTATGAGCTAAGAATGAGACCCAAGTAAATCTAGAGTAATCATCAATGATAACAAATGCATAACTTTTACCTCCAAAGCTTCGAGTTTGAGAATGACCAAAGAGATCCATGTGCAATAATTGAAGTGGCCTTGATGTGGAAACAAACTCCTTAGTTTTGAAAGAGGATCTGGTTTGTTTGCCTAATTGGCATGCATCACATACATGATCTTTTTGAAAATCCATTTTAGGAAGTCCTTTCACAAGATCAAGTTTTGACAGTTTAGAAATCATATGCATGCTTGCATGTCCAAGTTTCTTATGCCAAGTCCAGGGATCATTGCAAATGGATGAAAGACATGTTATGTTCTTAGATATAGCATCCTCAGAGGTAAGAACATAAATGTTTTCAAATCTTTGTCCAATAAATAGAGCTTTGTTATCATTATCAGATACTATGCAATGAACTGATTTAAACTCAACCTTATACCCTTTGTCACACAATTGGCTAATACTAAGCAGATTATGTTTGAGACCAACAACAAGACATACATTATCAATGCAGCAATTTTCATTTAGACTTATTTTTTCAAAGCCTATAATTTTACCTTTACCTCCATCACCGAAGGTAACAGAACCACCATCTTTGTGAGTGAATGATTGGAATTTAGAGTAATCTCCTGTCATGTGTCGTGAACAGCCGCTGTCCAGGAACTAGTCATTCCTTGATATTTTTCTTTTGAAGCATACCTGTATGTTAAGTCAGTTTTCTTAGGTACCTAATTTTTCTTGGGTCCATTATGGTTAGAGAGAGTTTCCTTTGCAGAGAGAGAGTTCTTTAGGACCCAAACTAGTTTTCCAACTTTATTTTTACACTTATGACAAGCATGACCAAATCTATTACAATGGGGACATGTGACTGTAGATCGTGAGCTATTACTTTCTTTAACAAAGAAATTCTTATATAGTTTAACATCTTTTCTTTTGTCATATCCCAAGCCAGTCTTATTAAACATACATTTCTGCTGTCCTAACAGTATCTTCAGATTTTCTTCTCCTTTTACAAAACTAGCTAAATCCTTTTTCAAGAGCTTTTCTTGTGTTTTTAATCTATCTATTTCTTTTACAGCAGTATCTAATTCTTCTTCCACTTTTCTTGAATTCTCTTTTAGACTAGAGTTGATTTGAATAAGATTCTCATATTTTGAAAATAATTTTTCAAAATCTATCAACAGATTATTAAAATCATTTTGTAAGTCAGAAATTTTTGTTTCAGATGTTACCTCAGTTTCTTGAGTTGCAATGAAGCACATGTTTGCAAGTTCTTGCTCTATTTCAGCTTCTTCCTCTTCTTCTTCATCGCTCCAGGCAGCCATAGCTTTTCTCCTGACATATGGTTTGGTTGGTTTTCTTCTTATGAACGGGCATTCTGATCTTATGTGACCATTTCTGCCACATTCATAGCAAGTAATTGTGTTTTTGGTAGCTTCATCACGTCTTATGACATTGTTTGAGGAGGTACCTCTGAGCTTTCCCATCAACCTTTTTCTTCTGGCATAATTCTCTAATTTCTTTGAGAAGAAGGCTATATCTTGCGCGTCAATTTCTCCTTCTTCTTCCACAGCTTGTTCTTTTTTTGTCATAACTTGCAAAGCAAGAGCTTTTCGTTTTTGCTCCAACTCATGCCTTTTTAGATGATTTCTTTCATAGGCAATGAGATGGCCCCCGAAGCTCATCAGGTGGCATTACGGCAATATATTGACTTTCTAGATTGTCTACCTTTGATTGCCATATGGGAGGAAGAAATCTTAAGATTTTCGAGTTTTTCTCCATATTTGAGTATGTTTATCCAAGTGCCTTCAGATCTCCCACAATTTTAGCAAATCTGTTGAACATTTCTTCAATGCTCTCATTTTCTTTCATATGGAATAGTTCGTATTCATAGACCAGCATGTTCATCTTACTTTCTTTGACTTTTGATGTTCCCTCGTGCGTTGTTTCAAGTTTTAACCACATTTCTTATGCTGTGTCGTAGCTGGAAATTTTATCATACTCCTGACCACTCACAGCACAGTATAGAATATTGATTGCTCTAGCGTTGCTTTCTACCATCTTGATATCATCTTCTAACCATTCATCTCTAGGTTTATCGATGACTTCTCCTTTCTCATCTTTCTTTGAAGGGAATTTTGGACCTTTCTCCATGATTTCCCATACTCGGTAGTCTGTTGATTGAATGTAGATTTTCATTCTAGCTTTCCAGTGAGTGTAATGATTTCCATTGAAGTATGGAGGTCTGACAGTCGAGAATCCTTCAAGAAAGTAAGATCCTTCAAGTGGTTGTTGACTCATTTTTCTGCAAACAAAAACAAAAGATCTTTTCTCTAGGCGGTTAAGCACTAAAATCAGTGAGACCTGCTCTGATACCAATTGAAGAATGCACCTAGAGTGGGGTGAATAGGTGCTTTCAATTAAAAAATTATTTATCTTAGTTAAAACTGTAAGGCTGAAAACCTTGTAGATATACCAAGACCTTGTTGACAAGATCTTCGATAATGTGTTTAAAAAGTTCGGATCAAGGAGACAAACGAAGACCTTGTCGACAAGGTTTTAGTACACAGACTGGAAGATAAAGAGAAGAGTAAGGAAAAGAAACACCTGATTTATCCTGGTTCGGTTCTCAAGACCTACGTCCAGTCCCCTTAACGTATGACAAGGGATTTCCACTAAATTGAATCAACTCTTACAGCAAATACACTAGGTTTTAAGCTCACCTAGAACTTATACAAACTTTAATGGCTTATATACAGCCTTCCCTTCTTTCTCACACTTACAATACTCTTACAGAGATCGGCACTAGTATTGCAGAATAGTTTCTCAATAGACCAAACACAGAGTATGTGCAAATTACGAAATAAGCTATGAATTTTCTATGTGTTGTGGTAAGATACAAGTGTAGCTTTAACAGGTATATATATTCATAGAAAAAAAAAACTAGCCGTTGCTTTATCTTCTTCGTGCTGTACCATTTGAATATGGTGGAGACTGAAAAACTAGAGAGCAGTTTAAATGTTACAGTAGAGAGTTGGTGAAGCTCCAGTCAGATGGCTCAAAGAAGTTTTCACAGCTCCTTTCTATCAGTCATCATGATAGAGAAGTAGGTAGATTTATGTTTACTATGACTGAATAAACAGGGAGTGGTTGACTTGGAGTAGAGCAGATATATAGTCTCAGTTATAGAGTCAGCTTCTAACTTTTAGCTGGTCAGAACAGTAGAGACATTATAATAAAAGAAACCTTTTATACTGTCTGAGAGGAGAAACGAAAAACAACTTAAAGAGATTATCTTGGGTGGGCTTTTTCTTCACTTGGGCTTTTGGAATTTATCAAACACAAATGGACTGAGAGATCATTGGGCCAACACAAAGACCCAAATATAGTTGACCTCCTATTTAGGTCCTTTTAGACTAACACAGCTATTTAATTAGTTGTTAAATTTTCGTGAGTCTCATTTTTAGGAGAGACTATCAAAATATCTAAATTATTGGCGTGAAAAATTTTAATTATTCTAAGTAGTTGATGTCTTTGCATAGACGTATAGTTCAGTTGCAATTGTAGAAACAAGATATTCTATGATGATCGCATCTCTAATTTTAGAATGTGATATTTACTTTTGGACTTGTGCAATCCTCTCTTTGAGCTTGTCACATAGGCATGACTTCTTAATTAAATCATATGATTGGAGAAAATTCTGTTTATTTGACATTTTGATTCTTAGGTGGATCAAACTCTGCTTGTTAAGCTTATCAAAATATCCTTGGCAGACTATAAACCTCAGGCCGAGTTATTAAATTAAAGGGAGGCTTTTATCTTCCTTAGGGACGAAAAGTTAAAGAATACTAGTGCGCTTTGATATTTTATACAAAATGTTCACATTTACTCTAACATCTAACTTGACCACTGGAGCATACAATAAAGTCTCGACTCCAGCAATGTCCCTGTTTACTTGTTGTTTAGTCTTGCTTGCACAACCTCCATATCACCTATAAGAATTTTCTACCACCTTAGTTAACTTGCTTTTCAAGCTTATAGTTAAAGCAAAGCACTACTTGGGGTCCAAATATTCGATAGGAATTCAGTAGTGACTAAATCAATCAATCACACAACTTAGGACTCTCATTTTACTGTGACTTTATATGTTGGTTTCTTACACTTATTTTGAGTGATACAGACTAAGTTCCTACATTTTCATATGCAAGAATTTGAATATTCCCTTCAACTAGCAATCTTGCTTGGTCACCAATCCTTTCCAAAGAAATCCTCTGATGTCCAAAGGCTAGTTAAATTGCCTCCTTTAGGGATGGAGGTAATCTTTTAGGTTGAATCTCTATATATCATAATCCTAAACTTTGAAAATTTTCATTCTTTATCTAGTTTGGTTTGACTTCAAAAGTTAAAATTTTAGAGAAAAAATTGTTAAAATATTTGACAAAATTATAAAAACCAATAAAAAATTGTGAGGATGGATAAAAAACCAATTTTAACCTTCATAATTATAATTTTTTTTAATTTTTTCATTATATTATTTAGTTGTGTATATATGTATTGAATCCCGGTTTCACAAGAGTGGAACTTTAAAACTTTGAACTCTCAACCTTTTGTTTTTAATAAATTTAATAACCAATCTAATTTCCAAATTATTCGTTTTTAGAAAAGAAGTTATGTATTCTTCCACGAAAAAAATAAGGTTATGACTTCAAAACCTGTGTGAAAAAGCTTGACAGGATAGTAGTTCAACCATATAAAGGCCGGGCACCACGTTTTTCGACCCACATATTCTCCATCTTCACGTATAATAAAGGGCCCATGGAAACAATGCATGACCAAATCAAAATCAAACGGCCCTCTCTGCTTCTCTCAAGTCAAAACCTCACAGATCTCCCACTTTTCTCTTTCTCACCCACGAAGGAGTTGAGAGGAATGCTGTCTGGTTCGTGACCATTCTTCTGAATCAACCACTGAACAAAATGCCAATAAGTAAATGATCTCGAACCAGGTTTGATTACCCCCAGCTTAACATCATTCCTTTGTGCAGGATAGTTCAATCATCAATAGCAAAGTAACACGTAACTTCTGCAGTTCTTTCTTGTTACTTTTTCATGAGAGTTTCTCTGTTTCTTTTTGATGATTTGATTCTGATCATTTTGTTTGCCTGCCCTACATGTTATAGTTTATGGTCAAGGCGTCAAGCATAAGAGAATTAGCATTTAGCAATCTTCAAAAAGCCTGTCCTAAATATAAGTATTAGAAAAGTTGCAAATGAGTTTTCTACAGCATTGCATGAGATGCAATTAGAGAAAGAAACATTGAAGAGCAAAAGTAGAAGTCATTTGGCTTCACTCCTGCTAGTCTATCTCTCTCTAATTGTATGCTTTGTATTTACTCCCTAAATGCAGAAATTTCAGATTGAGAAAAGTACCAAACCACTGCATAACGCCTTTTGTTTTTGTATGGTAGTCCCTTGTTAACAATATGCAAAGTACTTCAGCTCAGAAAGAATTTTGATTATATATCGAAAAGAGGAATGAAGGATGTGATTGAAGGTTTTGTTTGGCTATATATCTATAATCTGTTTCATGAAGTGCAATGAAAAGAAACTGAGATAACATGATTTCTTCGTAGTTTGGTTGTGGTAGCTACTTTTTGTCTGCCTACCCTTTTCTTCTTTCTAACAAATTCGTTAAAACACAAAGGAGGCGTTAGGGTCAAGTCACGACTGAAAACTGAAAAGGGAAGACCAAATATTAAAAAAAATCAAAGCAAATGGTTCGTCTTTATGTTGAATTTTTGTCAATAGGCTTTGCTTGTGGAGAGCTGCAAAGAATATAGAAATCTTGGACCTTTCACTTTAATTATTTGTTGCATGAGAAATACTCTTTAATTGAAGCACCAAAACCCATCAAAGAAAATTTTTAAATTTTTTTATTTTTTTCAACCTTAAGATTGCTGTCATCATAACCACTTCTCACTCTTACCCCATTCCTCAAATTTTATTGCCATGTTGGCAGGACAAAAAAATTTCGAGAATATTTAGTCTATTTAGAAATAAGTAAATTAAACTAATTATCAACAAATATATAATTATGTGAGATAATTTTTCTTGTGATTTATTATTGACATACTTATATATCTATTCATAATTAGTAACTTCATTAACCTAACTACTTTTATACACGAAGTCATTGATAATATGCTCAAGTTGGATCTTACCATTAGCCTTTTCGTGGGACTATTAGTCCTTTTGTCCCACAATTTACTACAATGAGGCTTTTATGTAGGCTACAATCCCCATGTGAGTATATTATTAACATCTTTTATGATACAATGCAAAGATAGATTTCAACAACCAAGATCCCTCAATTACAAGGATTCGATGTACTGCTCAATTGAGCATTGTTGACTATCCATATTAAATCTAAATGACCCATATCTCATGTTTCTTTTTTTTTTTTTTAACTTCAATCATCATTTTTTTTTTATATTCGCACTTAAAAAACTATTTTTATTTTCCTTTAAAAATAAAAAAATGAGATATTAATCATCTTAATTTGATTTGAACAACCAGTAATACTCAATTGAGCACTACACCGGATTCCGAAATTAATGGGATCCAAAGTGTAGATTTTTATATGTTGAAAAGTACATATATATATATATATATATATATATATATGTGTGTGTGTGTGTGTGTGTGTATACGTACTTCTTTGACTCTTGGGATTGGTAGGGGTAAATTGAACATTATGCAACTCCACGTTTAGTTTTGATAACAGAGAGATAGAGAAGTAAGTTAAATGAAAGGATTATTGTCTCGGATTAGTAAATCTTTATGAAGTATATGCATAAATATTACAAATGGGTTATATAGGTATGAAATTTTTTTTTGCATGTTTCTCTTAACATTAGGCAAGTTACTTTTCAATGCTTATAAGTAATTATTGACTTTTCCTAAAGTTAGGCTAACTATTAGAGCGAGAACAGGATATAATCTTAGATTCAAGAGAAATCAATGTAATTTACTTTATATTTTTATATGAAATCTTTGTAATGCAAGTGAAACCATGATTGATCAAATGAAAACCAGAGCTCATTTAGTAGTAACTTACATCGTTTCAGTACTTTGGATGCTATAGTTATAAAATATCAAACTATGAAACATTAAGGTATTTAGTTAAAATTTTCACATTTAGTACAATTAAAGTTATAAAGAAATGATTAAATTTTTTATGTTATCTCATAAATGATGATATCCTACGTCATTATGTCTTCAGGCATCTTAGATATATGTCTTCTGAATCTTGACACATCTAATATTATATTGGATTGTCAGATGCAAATATTATGTGCGTTGGAATCCCTCGTCAATATTGTTAGATGTGTTCCCAAATACTGCGTTATATATGCTTTTCTCTGAACTTTGAAAAAGTTCCCCTCAAAAGACTGAAAGAAATTTGGATTTTGTTGGACTTTAGATCCTCTCCTATGCTCCACTGCGGTGCAGCAAAAGTCATTTAAAAAAAATGATTTCTTTTTTGAAATAAAAATGGTGCTGACCCCCTGTTTGGGGTGCACATCACTCTGTTATTCCCAGAAGCAATGCAGAGGATCCTGCCTCATTTTGTTGGTAATCACTATCAAAACCCTTTTGCCTCTCAGCTATCTACACAAATACCCACTTCTAACGAGTTTTTTACTGTAATATTTCTTCTACACATATTTACAGATACTGAGTGATTGACCAATACAAAGATTTATAAACTGGTATGATTAGTTAAGTACTGGGTTTCAGGTACGTCAGAAATGGCTAATGATAAAGAGGCTTTAATCAACATAAAGTACCAACAAGATTAGAGAAACATACAAGAAATAGTAACAAGTATTATTACCTTCCCCCCCCCCCCCCTCTTTTTTTTTTTTTTTTTTGCTCTTTTGGGCAAGATAAAATTCATTACATAGAGAGGCACCATGGCCAGATCAAGGGGATGTAGCAGAGACATCGAATGAAACCATATGGTATCAGCCCACACCTCTAATACAAAGTAAGATAAAAAATCTGAAAAGAAATAAGGCAATACGCCTCACTACAAACCAAATCGGATCATGCAAGAGTCCTCCAAGCACATATCTAAACCACAATACAAGAAAATAAACAATAACTCTAACCAGAAATACAGCTATAACCCCCCCCCCCCCCCCCCAAAAAAAAGAAAAAAGAAAAAAAGGCCCTCTTTGTCTAGCATCCACTTCTCTTAGAACCCCTCCAGCTCTAATAGTAGGAGAGTGAGAAACAATATCAAAAGATATAAGGTTCCAAAAGAAAAAGATTGAGACAATGCAGCACCTTGGCCCTGTTCATAGAATTTTATTATTTAATAAGAACCTCAAAATACAAACAGTCTGGCCCTAGAGTTTAGGGGGAGCCAAACAAACGCTCAAATAGCTCTTATGAGAAACGGATTTCATTTTACAAGTTGAAATAAATTACATATGAACATTGTCGCCACTTAAATTACACAAAGCACAAAGCAAGTGAAATAACAAGAACATGCTTTGCAATAGTGACAAGTGTGAAGACTCAATTCTTCATAAATTGAAAAAAGAGGAAAGCAAATCCCACTGAAAACTTTATGACTGACTGCTGATATTCAGATGATCAGATCCACTTGCCCATTTACTTTGATCAAATTTATTTCTCCAATATGCTTGGTCTTGTTATTGAGTTCATAAATGTTACTGCCATCATTCAAGTCACTCCCATCATATATGTTTGTACGGGCATCTTCTTTGTCATTTAACAGAGTGTGATGATTTACCCGAACAAAATCTCCCTTGACCTTATCGCCTTGAGAGAAATTAACAGCAGTGCCATTGCAGTTCTTCCGTCGGCCCAGCTTTGGAGATTTTGCACGAGTGGGTGGCAGCTGGTCCAGAAAAGTTCATATTACCAAACTTGTCATGAACACAAGTCAAGAATTTCATCTAGATGGATTACAGATCAATCTTTTACAATTATTTTGTGCTATTTTAGTTTATTGTTGCTAAAGAGCTTATTATGTCTGAATCTCCTATATACAGCAGCATAAGATATATCTCTCATACCTTTTTCAATTCAACCTTAGGTGGAGGCCCCTCATGGTAAAAACTTGGCATCGGATTTGCTTTAAACATTAAACTCTTCCTCAGCTGCTTGATGTCTGCCTCCATCTCTTCCTTGAATGTTTTAAAATGGATGAAGGAAATAGAGTGAGAAAACATAGCTATAAGCCTATTAAGGGAAAAGAAATGAAATGAAAAACAAATATCTAAGCAGCATAATAGAAGAGACAAATATATATCTTGGTTTTGCAGATATTTGAGAAAATGATGTACCTTGGTCCTTGCTTCACTTTGACTCTTCTCAGCTTCCAGTGCTTGGTGCTTTTCCTCTAATTTTGAATAAAACTATAGTGCAAAATAGCATGAGCATGCACCAATCAGTTTCAGGTAGAAAAGTAACTCCAAACAAATCAAACTTATATACAGATGCTACCTCCTTTCGTTTTTGTGCCCGTTCAGTGCACCGAAATGCTGGCGCTGAAGCAACAGTTGCCCTAGACTTGAATGACCGCACAGATGCTGCAGTTCTATATGTAGTCAAGGAGTAATATCGGATTATCAATTACAAATTCCAAAAGAAAGTAGAAGAACCAGTGCTAGAATAAGAAAATGCATATGAGACTGATTCTGTGACTCTTTGACTGCAAGGTTTAATAGGATACATAGAAGCAACAGAACAACAATCATCCTCATCAGGATGCTTCTTGTTATCAGGATGCAATGGCTTTCTTGACACTGGAAGTGATTCCAACTGCAAATAGCAAGCAGACAGATAGAAGATTCAACACTAACCATAACTAAATAGTAGTCAGAAAGTAAGATCAACCATAAATAATTTTGCATTGGATTAGAGAAAGAAAGTGACCATTTAAATTACTTTAACAAATTTACAATCATGAAGTAGTCTTCATAAGATGGTCGTTCCAATGATGGCTCTTTTCCAAAAGCTTTTAGTTTTAATGGGATAGGCATCAAAAGCATAGGCATAATAAAGTGAGAATGAGCTCATGCTAATTTGATTGGATATCAATACAAGAAATCATGTCTAAAATTTGAGGCTTTACTTCCTTGATATATATATTAAGAGAACTAAGAGAATGGATCTATTTCTGTAATATTTCGAAGTATATAAAGATATCATAGTGGTTCAAGGAACTAGTAGATTCATTGTCAGCATTTACCTTATTCTGTTGGAAAATATTTGGAGTGAGCACATTTTTTTTATTTATCGATTTTCTCTCATGACTTCCCTTGGTATCTTCTGGAACAGAAGGACGCATTACACCAGAGGCACGCTTTTCAGTTGCTAACGCAAATGGTTGTGGAACTGTGTGCTTACTTTGAACATTTCCTGTACATCTACTGTGAAAATTTCCAACAGCAGGCCTTGATCTGTGCTTCACAGCCTTGGTTTTGTGGGATTTTGAACTCTTCTCACTAAGGGCATCCACAAAACTCGAGGCTAACTGCTCTTCACTTTTTTTTATGTTGGACTCATCAGATATCTTAATAGAATTTTCTGTTGTACATTCCTTCACCTCATATTCCTTTGTGCTTTCCTCTGAACTATGGAGTTCAGTACCCACAACTATCTGCTCATAAGACTCAGTAATACTGTGTCGATTAGCACTTTTTTCATGACCTGATTCATGCGAAGTGCCATTTGAATAGACTATCACATGATCTGGCTCCTTGATGATACAAACTTCTGCATCTTCTGTGTCCATTGCACTATAATAGAGAAATGTTAGAATTGAATTGGTTAAGCCACAAGTCATGTAAGCTCTGCATATTTGATTTCATGAGCATAATGTAACATATTTAAGATGTCTAGATCAACATATCACAAAATCATCGTTACTTTCAGTGATAAAAAATCATTCAACTGCAAGAGATTACAAATCACAGTATTCAAATGCGAACTACAATGGAACTTTTATGATGCTGAATGAAAAAATAATGGAAATGAAAAAGAAAGAAAAAAAAAATAGACACAACCTTACACTCTCTTGAAATAAGAATATACACGTGTGTAAAAATGAAAACAAGAGAGAATGGCAGGACAAACTGGAGTAGTTTAAATCACTCTGTTTTTTGTCTTGTCAACAACATATCAGAAACGTAGTACAATATTTGATAAATACAAATGCACAGATATATACAGTAAGAAAGGACCAAGCCATTAGAGCTGAATGTAAAAAGCATTCATTTGACGGTAATAAAGGGGGCAGTAATGATTTGTAGATGGAAGTAAAGTAAATTCAGCATAAACAATAAACAGCAGAGGCAAAGAACTCTTAAATTTTGTTTCAAAGAAGAAAATGATCAAGGATTGAGTACAGAATAAAAAATGTCATCTATTTCTTCATAGCAAATAAAAATTTGAGTCATAGCTTCAGAGTTAACATAGTAGTATATCTTATTATCAAAAAAAGAAAAAACACTTGTATAATCTCTATGTTTTTCTTTTATCTGCCATTCTAGATCTCTTAAAAAGCATAAAAACCAAAGAAACCAACAAAAGCTTGTTACCTTGTTAATAGGTTGTTCCTCTTCCAATGAAATTTTAAAACGTAATCATAAATGTACTAACTAAAATGATAATTTTTGGCACCCACTTTTTATTAACTTCTGCCAACATCAAGAATCCTGCTATCACTTTTCGTCAAGTCAATAAGATAAACCCTTCTGTCTCATCAAAAAGTGGAAGAAAGAGATAAAATATTATATGAAATGCAAAAGCCCTGACAAATTCAGAAGGCATTATGAAGCATATATATTGTTTAACCTAATGTACAAGAAATAGAATCCATAGTATTCCTAATGCCAGAGAGGAAAAGCCACAAAGGCACTCAAAGAAAGGTCAAAAATCAGAAATAGAAAGCACTGGAGTTGTAGACATGTATTTACAACCAAGGATTAAGAATGATAATTCCAACATAACAACTCAACTATATCCGATAAACAATCATAAAGTCAGGAAAAAATAAAGACAAGTCTTATATAGCAAGGAAAATAATAATTGCCCTGTGGCCCAGACGCAATTTGCATCAAATTCCAAGATGCAAGAAATCATACCAGGGCATAAAATCTGAAAGGGATTAAAAAAAACTTTACCAAAAAACATTAAATATAAACAAATTTAACATAATTGAAACGGAATTATCTCAAGCTCAAAAACCACTATAGAAAATAGCTCATATTTGGGCGTTTCACCCTCAAATTCAATAACATACAAATTGCACATCGGAAAAACGACTATAACTTGAGCTAAAATAAATGCAAAAGGATACACTGCAAAGTGAAAATCCAAAGGAATACATTACTTCCGAAACTGGATCCGACCGTTCAAAATTTAAATGAGAAAAATGCTGGGCCAGAGCTAAAAATGGAACTCTGACACTTACCTACGTTTTAAAAACAATGCATAATCTCCATAATATTCCTTCACTTACATTTTTCCCATCAGCCAAATAAAGCTTCATTTCAAGAGCATTAACCTAAAAGGTCAAAGACCCAATCACAAAAATTTTAAAAGAAAAAAAAAAAAGCATCTAAGGGTAATCTCCGGAAAACAAATTTACAGAAAAATCAGACAGAGACAAGATCTATAAGCCAAATGCATGTCCGAATTAAGAATCCGCATTTCATGCATAAATGAAGAGAATGCTACGGAGAGAGCAGAGAGAGGGGAAGGTAGCGAATCATTCACCTTTTCAGTCCGATCTGGGAAGAACTGCAAAGTGTATTGTGTGTGCCTGATGGAGCCCCGTACGATGCATTTGCTGTGAAATGTGCTGTGTCGCGCGTTTGATTTTATTTTTGCCTGTTTTAAATATATACGCTGTGTCCCGTCGGTCAGACGCCGTTTGTTCACGGAGGGGAATAATTTGGATTTCGTCACAACTTTCTAAAAATAACAAATAAAGTTCACCCAAAAAAATAATAATAAATAAATAATTTAAAAACTTTTTTTTCATAAATGAAACTTTCTTCGTGATAGTATTAATTTTGAAATCTTAAAACCATAGACATTTAAAACCCAAAAAATTATAAGTTTCAAAACATATATTTTGTTATATATATATATAATTCTGAGTTGGCCAAAGTAATTATTTTAAAAAATTCTAATCGCCACCAAGCTTGCATTGAAAATATCTTTTAAAGTATGTGTAGATTACTCTCTTAAAACAATATTTTTTTCTTCTTTAAGAGATGTCTAAACTAGACAATTCTCTCATATGTTTTAAAAATATACTCTTATTCCCTTAAAATCAAAATATGAATAAAATATTCACAAGAATAATATCAATTTTTTTAAAAAATAAATGACTTATTAATAAGTATTTTCAAACTTTATTTCGGGATTATTTATTTTGGGTTGAGAACCACAAATTTAATTAATTCCAAAGCATTATTAAATTTAAGACATTACTTATGTTGAAATACATATTTAATGCAAATGTTGTTCTTAAAATTAAATTATTATCTATAAATTAGTGAAATATAAAATATTTTTTTGTGAATTTATTCTTTATTTTTAATAATTTATTATTTTATCAAATGATCTTATAATTTGTTTAATTTATAAACTTGATTTTTTTATATTGATCATATAAGTAATAGATATAGGAATATTTTTGTTAAAATAAGAGTAATTATAATTTATTTTTTGTTGCATAGAAAATAAGTGTAGTACATCTTTTGTATTCATAGGAGTAGAAGGCATGTTTTTAAAATAGTGGGGAGTGTTATATAATTTGGATATTTCTTATGGAATGAAAGAATAATTTACCCTTATTTATAATGAATTTAAAACTAAAAATTCTATATATCATTCTTTTTTTTTTTTTGAGTGATGATACTGTCTTCTTTAGTTATGACACAATAATTATTAAATATTACTAAATATATAACAATATTTTGCCTATTTAAATATATTATTATTATTATTATTACTTTGATTAATTAAAAAATTAATTTGTTAAGAGCCATTAATTATTACATAAATTAAGTTAAGTAATTATTTAATAAAATATTATTATATATTTAATAATAATTGTGTTACAACTAAACAACATGAGCTTATCCAACAAATAGTATCATCAATCTTTTTTTTTATCTGTAAAGAAAGTTACATTCATTTTTCATGATATAATATCTCAAAGGTTTTAATAAGATCTTGAATATGGTAGATTTCATTACTCTTCCGGATGGACATTACTCAAAACTTTAATACTCATTCACTATTAACATTAGAGTAATACGACAGATATTTCCAATTAAACTAAAAATTATAAAATATTTTTATCAAATTTATGTTGTTTTCAGTTTTAATTATACACTTTAATATTTGATTAATTAAATTTGGCTTAAATTATATGAAGTTGAACACAAAGTGATCATAGTGCAAAAAAAAAGGTCAAATAATTTGAGGATAAATTTTCTTTCTCTGCTAGAAAATGTCTAAATTACAAGGCTCTTCTCTCAGTTTTGCAAATATACAATCCTCTCCTTTGAAATAAAAAAATACATTACATTTACTTCTTTTGCAATAAGAAATAAATTATAATTACACTTATTTTAACAAAAATATCCTTATGTCTATTTTTTATATATCATAACAAGTATTAAATATGTCTTTGACTATTATAAAATAGTCAATTTTATAAATTAACCATATTTTAAAAATTGTTTATAAAAAAATTATTAGAAACAAAGACCATATTACCAAATTTTTTTTTTAAAGTTCACTAACTTATAGATACTGATTTAATTTTAAGAACAAAATTTGTATTAATTACATATTAATAAACATAAGTGTTTTCATAAATTTAATAAAGTTTTAGAATAAATTAAATTTATAGTTCTTAACCCATAATAAATAACATTAAAATAAAAGTTTAAAAATATTTTTAATTAAAAAATTAATATTATTCTTAAAGGTATTTTGGTCATATTTTATTTTTAGGAAGATAAATATATATTTTTAAGATAGAGAGAAGCACCATATAATTCGAACATTTCACAGAAAAAAAAAAAGAATAATTTACCTTATAAGTAAATGTGTATGGAAAAGTATTTATGGTGTATGGGTGAGTAGGTAGTTCCTTCTTTATGATTTCATTCTCTTCTTTTTTGTTCGGCTTGCCTTCCTTCTAAAATATTCATGTTGGCTTCTAAAATTAAGAAAATGATATATAATGAAAATTAGATCTTTTATAATCATATAGTTATGTAGTTAGTGACATAAAAAAGAAAAAGTGTCTATAAAACCCATTTCATCTTTTCATACTTATTCTTTTTTTTTAAATCTCTTTTTAACTATACCATACACAGTTGATTTATAATTACAAAAGATCAATACTCTAATAATGGAAGGCAAACCAGTTTATGCCAAAACATTTCTTTCTTATAAGATAGGAGAGTAACTAGGCAAGCCCCACCTCAGTATACTTAGCCCGGATGTGCTATTATATATGATCAAGTGCTAAAACAACTCAAACATAGCTTAGACAGCCCCAAAAAAACTGCTTAACTAACAAATTTTAGTGCTCGAATATCATGAATTGGTTCGACTTATAACTAAATCGGAAGGTGTAAGCAAGTTAATTAGTCGATAAGTTTTCGTGCAGTATGTATAAAAATTGAAGTTTCAATCGCTCTTTTACTTGATTTATAAAAATTAATTGGTTCTACGTCAAAAAATTCTGATAAAAGTAAGCTCAAAATATATTTTAAGGACCTTAAAAATTATAATTAAGGATTTTAAATTGAAGATATTTATATAAAAAGATCTTAAATTTTGAAACTATTCTTAAAGAATTAAATATTAAAAATTTAAATTATGTAAAAAAACCATAATTCAAAATTTCAAGTTAAAAATTTTTGTTCTTAGATTCTTTAAAATATTTTTAAAATATAAAATTGATTAATATAAATATTTTTAATTTGAAATCTTAAATTATAATTTTTGCTATATTTAAAGTAATAGCTTTTAAAAGTTCGTTAAAATAGTTTTAAATTGAAAGAGTAGTTAACTCAAACGTAAATCTTGACATCTTGAATTAGGCATGTAGTAGACTTAAATTTGATCAAATCCTAGCCTAGCCAATCAGAATCATATTCCAATCAAATGGAAGTGAATTTTGTTCAAATGAAAAGTTAAATTATATAGAATTTTTTAAATTTTGAGTTATATATAAATAAGTTTATAAATTTTTAAAATTTAATAATAAATTCTCTTAAACTTTTAAATTCATACAGATAGCTGTTATTAATTATTTTGTTATTTTATTAAAATTGATCAAATCCTAATCTAGCCAATCAAAATCATATTCCAATCAAATGGAAGTGAATTCTGTCCAAATGAAAAGTTAAATTATATAAATGTTTTTAAATTTTGAGTTATGTATAAATAAATTTATAAATTTTTAAAATTTGATAATAAATTCACTTAAATTTTTAAATTTATATAGATAACTATCTACTATTAATTATTTCGTTATTTTATTAACAAAACATGACATATCAGTAATAAGAAACTTTTTCTAAACTTTTATTTTTTGTATAAATAACTTTTTAAATTTTAAACTATGTGTAGAAATCCTTAAGCTTTAGGTTATGCACATATAACTCCATTAACATATTATGTTTTGTTATTAAAATAATGAACTATTTAATGGTGATGGATTATCTACATAAATATAAAAGTTTAAGGGGATTTATTATTAATTTTTAAAAGCCAATAAAATTTTTTGTATATAATTTAAAGTTCAAGAAAAGCATATGTAATTTGGCATAAATAAAAGTGATATTTGGACCAATTTCCATTTATTCAAATTTGTATTAGTCTATCCTTATAAATTCTAAATGATTTGAGACTTGTGTCATGCGTGCTTGTACAAATTTCTTTTTTCTAAGCCTTAAAATAACATTAATTGCTTTAATTAACGTTAGAATCGTTGTTAGAATGGTAATTTAGAAGTAAATTTAGCAAATAAAACACCTTCACAAACATTTTGAGATTTCAAATTTATTGGTTTTTTTTTTTTTTGAGCACTGGGAGGATTCCTTGTATTAGATATCGCTCTTTTGAAGTAGTAATGTTTGATAAGTCCACCTTTAAACTCTTTTAATAATTTTATTTTATATAATAGAAATATTTATATTTGAAAATATTATTAGTTATTAAAGAATAATAGTTATATTCAAAATAAATCTTATTGCATAATTTCTACAATCAAAATAAATTTTGAATAAAATAATCAATTAATATTTACATATTTACTAACACTTTAAATTTAGGATAATTTTTTTCCTCTCGGGGGATACTTAAATTAAAAAGTTTTCTCTTTTCATTATAAAAGTATACACAAACATTTTTTAAAGGTAAAATACAACTAAAATATCTTCAAGAATAACATTGATTTTTTTATTAAAAATATGATTTATCAAAATATATTTTTAAATTATTAATTTAATATTATTTATTTGTATTAAAAAGTATATGCTAAATTTATTCTAAATTTAAAATTGACTATTTTATATTGATCAAATATATTATTTATTATATTATACAAATAATAAATATAAAAATATTTTGATTAAAATAAATATAATTGTAACTTATTTTTCATTACAAGAGGAGCAATATCTTCTGATTTAAAAGAAAAAAGAGTGTAACTTTTTAAAATAAAAGAAGACCTGTAATTGAGACATTTCTTAGAAGAAAGAGTATACTTTGCTTTTAAATTTAAAATAAAAGAATATCTCTTTAAAATATATTTCTTATATTTAATTATAATTACCTTTTCTATAAAGATGTTGTATGGAATTATTAAAAAGGAAAACTTAAAACCTCCTCCCCCACCCCCAGCCCCCAAAAGAAAAAAAACATTTCAACAACGGTCCCTAACAAGTATGACTGTAGAATTTTGCCTAGTAAACACACATCAAAGATATTTTTTAAAGAAATTACTTCAAATTCTTAAGTTATTATGAAAATTGATAAAGGTACACCTAGAAACTTTGAAGTTAACAGCCTTCTCTGTGTTAAAGTGGAGATGAGAGGGACAAAGAATATTAGACTTGGCAAAAGAGTGTCCCACGATATATTCATTTAAGAAGAAATGTCCCCATCTATCCAGCTAAGCGTATTCTTTTTAATTAATTTCACAGTTTGAGCATAATTGGCATATCTTTAGGTTAATTTTAGAAGCATTAATTTCAAATTCACAATGATGTTCATATCTTTGCAGAAAAGCAAGCCAAGAAAAGACATCTTATCTAAATTATTGCTTAGACTTCATCCTTGACTGTTCTTGCTTAACCTTTGATGAAGCCCTCACACCCTCCTATTAATTAATTATTAAATACATGTTAGACAACTCATTGACCAACTTTCGTTTCATATTTTAATCATAATATATATATAATTTGAGGTCACTAATTGTGGTTGGAGGAATATAATTAATTAACCAAATATCTTAATTTCAAATTTTCTGTTGTAATGCCAAAAAAAAAATGAATTGTCAATAAACTCATAGTTTATATGAAATTAAATTGAGATAATTTTGATGCCGATATTTTTTATCCCAACAATTTGTCCTTTCTTTGCTTTCTCATCTCAAATCAATGATGTGTAAAAGGGAAAAAAAATATATGAACTAATTTTACTCCATTTTTATCATTTTCTTCAAAGATTAATGGAAACAAGCCTCCACCCCCTTCCCGCCGAAAAAATGTGTATATTCATGATTTATTGATTTTTAAAAAACAAGACTCCGTTTAACTAATCATAGGTTAAGAATTTTCTTAATGAATACGGTAAAAATAAAGAGAGTTAACTAATTCTTTAATTGCTGAATATGTTTCGAAATTTGTATATAATAATAAAATATTGCTTATCAAATATTTTTTTGGTGCATCTAATGATTAAGAGTTGAAGTTTTCTATAAACCTGTCCTAAAAATTATAGGTTTAACGGCTCGTTCTGCACACATTTAAGAGGGAAAAAGGGGGGGGGGGGGGGGGGAAGTAACGAAGGTGTAGATAAAAATATATTAAAAAAGGAAAATAAAGAAAGAGACAATATTAAAATTGAAAAATAATCTATACATTATCGCATTGTATTGTACCTCACTGTAAAATATATTTATATATAGCTTTAGATTTTTTTTTTGTTTAATTAAATAGCTCGAAATGTCTTGAAAAAAATATTCCAAGTAAACTTTTATTTCAATATTCACTTTGTTTAATTATATAAAAATAAGTAAATTATATAAGTGTCCCTTAAAATTTAATTAAATTACGCGTAATATTCTTATTATTTAAAAAATATTACCTAGTTCTATTAATGTTATATATATATTACAAAACATCCATTCTAATTTACATTTTTATTAATGAAGCTAACTTTATATATGCACATTATGCATATCTTTCAAAAATAAAATTATTTAAATGTTTTTATTGTCATATTAAAAATAAATTTATAGTCTTATGTGAAAGTTTAATATCAACTATGTTACATTTACTATCAACTATGAATAAAATTACAATCTCATATTATATAAATAATTAACTGTATTAATAGAAAATAAATAAAAGAAGAGATTTTTGCAACATAAATCAAATATTATAAGAGTCTAATAATATTTTTAAAATAAAAGAAGTATCATATATGGTTTAACCAAATCTTAGTAAATGTCAATATAATTTACTCTTAAAAAATATCACATAACTTTAGGCACACAAAAAAAAGGCATCATATCATTTTGAACATTTATTATTATTTTTTCTTGGTTTGTCTCTTACATATATATTTTGATCCACAATTATTTATTTATGAGTTTTATGCGGTTGTGTCTATATTTGAGATTTGTTTTCTTCATTTATATTTCGTTTGAATTGTTTTATCTGAAATTTTATGTTAAATTCATATTCTCCTACTGCAGTTATATATTCTAATCGTATATCTAGTTGTATTTTTTTTTTGGCTTAGAATGTAGCTTTTTAACGTAACAATTGATCATTTTATTAAGGCAAAAAATATACTCTTTGATTTTATTTGAGGTTTCACTTTCGTCGTTTAATAATTCTAATTTTATCATTTAACTTTATTTTAAAATTCACTTTCATCCTTTAATTTTATTTGGTTTCATTTTGGTCATTTAACTTTATCTTAAGTTATTTTTTTTTTCAATTTGGTCTCTTAATTAACTTTAAAAAATTATTCAAAATTTTCATTCTTTTTGACACTGGCAAATTAAAATCCAAGTTAATTAGTAAGTGGTTATCAAAGTTAAGCTATTAATGAATTACATACAAATTTTTCATTGAACAACTTAATAATGCTAAAGAAAAAGAAATATTGGAAGAACCTACATAAGTTAAGAGATTAAATAGAAACAAAATAAAATTAAGGGAATAAAATTGAAAACAAAGATAAAGTTAAGGGATTATATTAAAATAAAATAAAATTAAGAGAATAAAGTTAAAAGATAAAAGTAAAATTTGAGATAAAATTAAAAGATAAAAAAATATATTTTAACCTTCTTTTTTTTTTTAATGACATGGTAAGAAGTAGAGCTTTTTTACTATCTTAATAATATATTGAGTTATAAATTAAAAATGAAGACAAAGTGAAAGGACAGTGAATTGAAGAGATACACACACACACACACATATATATATATATATATATAATACTTTAACACTCACTATGTATTTTTCGGTAGGACACTCGCAAGATTTTCATTAATGAAAACCTAAACAAACAAGATAAAAAAAAAACAAGAAAAGAAATATTTAAAGGAAAGTCAATTGAGAGTGGGACTTAGTACTCACCATTTCGAATGAGTCAATTACAGGGGGGAAAGGAAAAGACGTGCGGATAAACACAAGAAATGATTGCTGGAAAGAGGTTGAAGTCAAAATCAAAAGTTGAGAGATCACGTTAGAATGATTTAAAAAAAGGGGGGAAAAAAGGATCCAACTACCAATTAATAATAATAATAATAATAATAATAATAATAATAATAAAGACACAAAACATAAGTGTGGATAATAAGAGTATGTTTGACATATCGTATAAGATTTGATAATATAAAATAAAATATAAAGTTATGAAACCCATTAGGATGATTTATGAAAAGATTTTTTTTTTGATCCAACTACTAATATAGATAGATCAATAACTCTAAAGGTAGGTATGGTAGCGTCTTTGAACAATTTTTTAATGAATTTTAAAATTTAGATATGGATAATTTACTTTTAATTATACTAAAAGGTAAAATAATTAAAATACACGTAAATTAACTAAATAAATATATTAGTACACTAACGTGCAGAATGTTAATGAAAGTGGACGGAGAACAGTCACGTCCATTTCTTTGATGAAAGATCCATCTTAGTCTATATAAAACATTTGTATAAGATAGTGCTAACTCATTCATTCTCGAGCTTTTTACTTGACTACTTAAGAGGAAAATGATTGAATTCTACAAATGATGGATATTGTGATCTCCTGAGTCATGATAACCTGACATAAAGAAAAATACAATTAAAATAATTAATTTTAGGAACAAATGTTGTATTTTCGTTTCTCTATTATTATAGCATAAAAATATTGCTATATTAATGGAATAAATATGGCTGATTACTCTTTTTCAAGCTTTAATTTTGGCAATACGTGACAAGAGGAGCAAGGAGAGCAAGTTTTTCATAAGGACATAGTAGAGGTGTTTTAACCTCCCTGAAAGAGGGCCGCCTCCTTTTTTATTTTTATTCTTTTAATTTTACACATTCTTGTTGAGGCGACACTGTGTTATCTTAGCAAAAGGGTTTTTTTCTTTTGGGCACCGATATTGTAGAGCATGATACATAATGTTTATATGAATAAATTTTAACTATTATATGATATATATACACACACACTATTTGAAAGAAATCTAATAAGCATTTTTTTATAATAATGTAATAAGCATTTATATGTATAAAAAAATATAACACATTGAATTATAGTCAATAATGTTTATGGCGCTGTTTGGGTAACACCACTATGCTTGTATAACATGAAATAAAGGTGTATTTCTTCTCTCTCTCTCTATATATATATATATCATATTTTATATGGTCTATCTTAAAGGTTAACATCCTAGGAATTATATGATTGATTTCAAGTTTAAAATAAACATAAAATCCATTAATAATTTGATATCAATGATAAATAAGATACTTTAGGAAACCTAGGTGAGGAGAAATTAAAAATGTTGAAAAAAAAGAAAAGTTTTTTAGAAAAGTATTTTAATAAAATGTTAAAGGCAGGTTGACATATTAAACAATAAAAAGAAATATCTTAAGTAGAATTTAGAAAGAGTACATACCATACGGAGAAAATAAATATCACTTAATATATTTTATTATAACCAACTACTTTTTTTTATTTAGTGTAGAGTTATATGTAAACTTTATTTTTTGAGGGGCTATATGTAAAGTTTATTCTTTTAAGGAATCAAAATATTAAAAAAAAAATCTATATACATATAAAAAATTTCCAAAAAGTTAAGGGTTAGGTGACAAGGCACTTGCACCTAACAAGGAGGATGAATTGAGTGTTTTCCAAAGCTTAAATTATTTTTTAAAATACTTATTATTGAGAATATTTTGAAAAGTATAAAGAAAAAACAACAATTACATCAATTACTAAATACTTTATGTTTATGTTTGGAGTATAAAAAATATAATTTTTATTCAAAAAGCATAGCACTTAACAATATATAGAAGTCTTTAGTACAACAACTTAATTTCAAACAAATTAGAACAATCTAGCAATCCCTTCTACAATTGTTTGTTTTAAAATGGATGAAGAAAAATGTATCAAGCTATAAATGATATATCAATATTATTCGTTGATCTATATGTAAAATATCAATATTAAAATAAAGCATCAAGCAAATAACTTAGAATGTAAAGAGTTAAAAACAAAGAGAAAAACAAGTTCAAGATTTATCATAATTTAACTCCGATCTAAGCCTAACTCTAGTAGCCAAGCTTCTATTATAAATGTCTCCACTGATTTTACACATTTAGTGAGTACTTGTATGGCCTTTATAATCTCCTTATTCAACCTAGAGATGTCACACTCTCTCTAAATCTAAATATACCTACTATTTCTCAAAAAATACACTCCAAGAACTTTTTTCTACTCTTGTCTGTCCTCACAAGGGAAATTACTACCTTTCCTTTACAAGCCCTTAAATGAAAAAGATTGCTCAAATAATTTATCTCTAAAATATAGATATACAAGATAAAGCTTTAATAACTAATTAATTAAGCAAGTTTTGGCTCATTGATGTTGATTTCTTTTCCTAGGACCTTAAAACAAGCTAAAGATCATATTATAATAATTGGTTTTACTTCAAAGTGTGTTTGGAAGGTCATATGTATGAGGTTATATGAAAACTAGCTATTAGACACACAAAAAAGCTATTGTACATTTTTCTTTGGAAAACTTTTTTTGATGATATCAATTGACTATCAAGGTTACTTGTAGTTTGAATATGATTGTTTAACTTGTGTTTTATGAAATTCCAGGTTGCTAGTTGACTTGTAACTTTGGGTAGGGTTTTTTTAAGGTTGCTAAAGGCTTACTAGTTGACCAATAAAAACTGCCAGTCAACCTGCAAGCCCTAGTTTAACATTTTTCAAACTTCTCAGTCTACTAGTTAGCTCATAGCCTTAGGTTGAGATTTTTCAAAGCTTTTGATCTACCAATCAATTTAACCTATAACCTAGATTTTTATAACTATTTAAAAAATTAACTTAAAAGCCAACAAGTCTCATCTAAAACATTTTAACTCCTTCTTGAGTTAATGAATTGTCATTGAAAAGTTCTTTAAGTTTATTTTAAATGGAAGAAGTTTTAGATCAAATTCCATACCGCTAGAGAGATATGATTAGAATCATGACCAAAAGATCAAAATTAGGTTTTAGTAAAAAAACTCTATATCTCATTATCTTTTAAGTTCAAACAAATATTTTCAAAACCAAGAAGTATGGAGCAAATAAATGCTAGTCTAAATCATTAAATTTTACATAAATTTCTCTTAACCTATAATAAATATACCTTAATTACATAGTGAGCACTTCATACAGGATAAATTAATTTTCACACCACACTAGTAATTTACATACTCCTTCGTACATGCCTTATTCATATGGTATAAATTATTATATATATATATATATATATTACAAACCATGGTTTTAAAATGCAATCACGATCAAACTTCTAATGTTGTTGAGATTTCGCGTCTCTGGAGGTCACAACCAGCTGAGATTGCGCGACACAATCGTCAAATTTGGCATCGTTGCCAGAGAGTTTAGTTTCTTAATTGTTTAAAAGGGTTTCTTAGTATTTTTGCTCTGTTTTGTTTTGTTTTCCCTCTATTTTGAAGTTGGATTTTGGACATTTCGATTGCTTGAATCAAACGGTTTATTTGCTGAAATTTTTGTTCAACTTGCCTAGAAAATTCTTAAACTTTGTTTTATAAGGTTTTTGGGTGTTTTGATCAAAATTAATAGCATAGCTATTAGGTGCACCATTTTTTGGCTAAGTTCCAACGTTTTAGGTACTTTTTCTAATTTTTTAGTATTTTTTAGGATTTTTCTAGATTTATTATTTTAATTTTTCTTTGTTGATTTTTTGTGTTCCTTCTTAGTTTTTGCTTGCTTAATTGGTTTATGACAAGGACCTCTGGTGAAAAAATTAATTGATTTGGATCCAAAAATTGAAAAGAACCTTTAAAAGCCAAGTAAAGATTAAGAAAAATAGTGATAGTGTAGGAATTAGGGGTAATGCTTTTTCTGCTTTTGATTGTGTGCAAGGAATTGATTGTGTACTTCAATTTGCTAATAATAATATAGCTGAACAAGATCAAGTGAATGCTAACATGAATATGCATGTTCAGGCTAACTTGAATGCAAATGCACATTTGAATGATAACATGTATGTAAGAACCATTAGAGAATTGATAGCTCTTAATGTGCATGAGAGGCTCGTCGCGCAACCCTCAAAATAAAACTAGGTTAATAAAATATGTAGCTAGTGGCATAACCTAGGTCATCTCCCTTGGAATTGGAGTTCAATGATTAATTGAGTTTTCCAAATGTTAAAAGACTCTAAAAATTTCTAAACTAAGGGGGGTTTTTTATTTAATTAAACTAAGTAAAATGAAATTAAAATAAAGTTCCTAATTGCTACCTAATTATATGAATTATGAGTGAAAGATGGTCTTGTGACTAGCCTTGAATTTGTCCCTTGGTATCTATTATCCTTATCCTATTCCAATTGTGATTAATTCTGGCCTAAGAGTTCCTAATTGTGTTCATAACAAATTATCTTGAGTTACCACGCAAGAATCAATAAATTAATAATCTAACGTTGAATTGAAACCTTAATCCCGCATTAAATTGTTAAATGTTATCTTTAAGATCAATGAACAACCAATTAGATTGATTAACTGATTAATTAGCCTCTGAATCATCATCCTAAAATGTTTAATTAACCAACTAAACACTAAGAAATTCTCAAATTTAACTTTCAAGCACATAATTTCATTCATGTATTTCATCGAATACCTTCGAGGCACACATGGGAAATTAGAGAATAATGAAAAATTAGTATCTAATGTAATCAATTAATTAACAAAAGGTTCCCTAATTAGTGTCTAACCAGCCACTAATTACAATTACACAAATTCCCTATCAAATATAACTTAACCAAGATAATATATGAAAGAGAAAAAGTGTAGGAAAATAAGGAATTCTTAGCCAAAATTCTGAGTTTTTCTCCATGGGTTCAAGCTTCTCTAAGAGCTTCCTCCTAGCTAGCCTCAAGATAGATTAGAGCTTCATTGTATAGTGGATGGATGGAAGATTGGGATGGCGTGGAGTGGGCGAAGGGTGGAGTTGATGGGGGCGAATGAATCTCGAATATAGAAAATGACGTGCATGAATGAATGAATGCCCCTCGTCTGGAATGGTGTATGGCCGAATATATGGACGAGGGTTTCCGAAAATATGGAGGCGTGAATGTGGTGGATGTTTGCTCCCTCTCACGTGAACTTTTTAATGATTCCACGTGCTCTTTAATGAATCATATGCAGCCTCCTTCGTGCAGCTCAACCTTTTGCATGCTGAATTCACATTTTTTTTCTTCCCTCAGCTCGTTACTTCATGCTATGTTTTTAGCTCATCTTCATTAATCCACGTGAGCTACGTTTTCCCCGTCTTCCTCAGCCACTTAATGCACCAAAACGTGGCTTCTTCTTTGTGCTTCATTTCCATATAAAAACTATTTCTGCAGCTTCTTCACATTATCCACGTTCTTGTTCACAGCACATAAAACTTAAGCTTCTCACGTGCTTTTCTCCATGTTGGCTGCTTCTGTGCTTTTGTGTTTTCTTCATCCCCATTTGGTCGAGTGTGCTAACTTTTCTACGTGGAGCTGCTTCTTCTTTGTTCTGCCTCTGCATGTGTGTGTTTGGCAGCCCTTCTCACCTCTTCTTCTTAGCTTTTTCACGTTAGCTTTTTGAATCATTGCCACGTGAAACTTTCTACTCACCAAAACAGAGCATCGTGAAGATGTGGCTGGTCATGAGTGTGAATGCATTAACTTGAGCAAATGTAGTGAGATGAAACCTTTTCTCTAGCCCACATTCTACTTGTAGCTTCAGCTTCTTCCAAGCCCACGTGATTTTCTTCTTCCGTTTCTGCATGCATTTTCCTTCTTATACCACGTAGCTTCTTCATTTCTCAGCTTGTGCAGCAGCTTCTTCACCTTATTCTCAGCTTTTCACGTTGAAACTGCAGCTCATGCAAGCTTCTTCGTCCAGCCCAGTGCCCAGCTCTTGCTTGTTTTCATTTGTTTCCACGTTGTTTTATTCTGCTACTCCTACGTACAATTGGACGTTGCTGCATGGTTCTGTTCTTCTCGCTAACATTAAAACTGTGGCCTTGCCTTCTTCTTGCAGCTCAACATCTTAGTGCCTCCTTCAGGTCAACTTCTTTGCATTTTTATTCCACAAGCTCCCAGCTTCAGCTCGTGTCAATCCAGCTCGTATTCTCCTCTTCTTCATTTTCTTACTCTATTCGTTCCTTCCTGCTCCTTAGCAGAACCATCGAGTCTCTCACCTTCCTACAAACTCGCAACTTCCTTCTCTTTTTTTTGTGCATGTGTTCTTCCCCCATGTTAGCTTCATTTTTGTTCAGCTACTGCCCCTACATGCATGGCTTTTTTTCCCTTCATGAATCACGTAGCTTCTCACATGTTGTTTAGTTCTTGATTCAGTCATGAAGCTTCAATCATTTTCTAAATTAATTTCCATCCTTAAAATTCCCATTGCCCAACAAAAAATCTGCACAAATAGTAAGAACAATTCAATAGAAAAATTCACAAAATCATTTAAAGAACTTTATGCATTAAAATTCTAAAATCTTGTAAATAATTTCCTAAAATATAGAAATGGCTTCTAAAACAAAATCTTATCTAATTAAAGTCTTAAAGCCATATTTTATTATTAAAATGCCTATGTTTAGGAGAATAAAATAGATAGAAATATATATTTATCAGTGCACTATCAAAATCTTTGTATATAATATCCAGAATTAGATGCAAATTTTAAGCTTAAATCTAGTTTGATTCACTTACTTCCTAAATTTCATGGATTTGCAGGAGATGACCCTCACAAGCATCTGACGGAATTCCTTGTTTGCTCTACAATGAAGCCACAAGGAGTCTCAAAAAAACAAATTAAGCTTAGAGTATTTCCTTTTCCTTGGATGGTGTAGCCAAGGACTGGTTGTACTATCTACCCTCTGGTGCTATCACTTCTTGGGATCAACTGAAGAGGCTTTTCTTGGAAAAATTCTTTCCTGCTTCTTGCACTACATCAATAAGGAAAGAAATCTATGGCATTAGACAGAATAGTAGAAAAACTTTGTATGAATACTGGGAAAGGTTCAAGAGATTGTTGGCTAGTTATCCTTACCATCAAATTTCTGGTCAGTTACTTATTCAATACTTCTATGAGGGGCTATTGAACATGGAAAGAAACATGATTGATGCTACTTCTGATGGAGCCTTAAGTAATCTGACACTTATAAGAGCTTGGGAGTTGATTGATAAGATGGCTCAGAATGCTCAGTAATTTGGTTTTAGATCAATGCAGGTGGCAAGAGGAGTAAATAAGTTAGGTACTCCACGGTATGATACTCGGATTAGGAGTCAATTGGATGAGTTAACCTCTATGGTTCATCAGATTGCTTTAGCTCAGCAGCAGTTAGAGTCATCCTCTACTCCATCTTAGACTTATGCACCACAGTCCTATCCTACTCAGAAGCATTCTTATCCACAGTGCTATACACCTAGGTAGACATCTACCTCTACTGCCTTGGTGGGACCCCTATGTGACATATGCTGTTTAGCCACACATGCTAATGATCAGTGCTCGATGTTAGAGGACAAGGTAGAGACTTGTGCTGGAATGTTTCCAATCAGGCCAATACAACAAGGGCAACAAAAGTATGACCCCTACTCCAATACATACAATCCAGGATGGAGGGATCACCCTAACTTGAGATATGGAGGAGGGCAACAACAGAACAGATATGATGTTGCAGGACTTAGTGTACAGTCTTCCCAACTTATGAGGCAGTTAATTCCTATATAGGAGGAACCAAAGAAAGGAAATAATATGGAGGGTTTAATGAAGCAGCTTATAAAGAGTAATGCAAAACTCACACAACAATTATAGCAGCAACAGCAGCAATTTCAGATAAGCATGCAAAATTTAGAAAGAAAGGTTGATACTTACTTAGGCCAGTTTGCTACCTCTCTCAGTGAGGTGAAATCTCTGGGTGTAGGCCAATTACCATCACAAACAATTGTCAATCCAAGGAATAACAGTAATGTTAGTGCCATTACACTGAAAAGTAGAAAGGAAGTTCAGGGATCCTCAGATACTATTACCATGGATAAATTGGCATCATCAAAAACATACATCGCACTAGATGAGCTTAAGAAAGAAAAGGAGCTAAAGAAGATTATGCCTTTCCCACATAGACCTACTTTGGGAAAGAGGCAAAATGAAGCAGAAATTAAGAAATAAATTCTCGAGACCTTCAAGAAGGTTGAGGTTAATATACCTTTGTTAGAAGTAATCAAGACCATCCCTAAGTACACCAAATTTCTCAAGGAAATATGTACCAACAAGAGGTGACTAAGAAGGAATGAAAAGTCAATTTTGGCAAGAATGTTTCAGCACTTATACAGCCAACAATGCCCACTAAGTGTCGAGATCTGGGCACTTTTATGATTCCATGCACTATTGAGAATTTGGAGTTTTTAGATACTTTGATTGATCTTGGTGCTGCTATAAATGTTATACTTAACTCAGTGTACTTATCTTTGCAGATGGGAGAGCTAAAACCTACTGGAGTGGTTGTGCAGCTGGCAAATAGGAGCATTGCTTATCCTTCAGGAGTGTTGGAGGATGTCCTGATTAAGGTAAAAAATTTAATATTTTTAGCTGATTTTTATGTCCTTAACTTAGAATGATAGATATAGGTCTTGTGAACATACCCCACTCATTCTAGGTAGACCTTTCTTAAAAACTACAAAGACAATTATAAATGTGCATGAGAGTACTCTTCAAATGGAATTTGCTAGCAATGTGGTACAATTTAATGTATTTGATGCCACGAAACACCCCTATGATGATAACTCTATTGTTAAACTCAGATATGTTTTCAGGAATTAGTCACAAGTGTGTCTTTGATTGATATGCCATGAAACACCCGAACTTTGATAGATTTGTTCGAAAAGGTTTTAGCTCCGATTTGAGTGATTCCAAAGGTATTTTACTAAAGTGGGAACCTAAGTTTCATAATGGAAAAGATGATTCTAAAAAAGGAGCTAAAATGAATTAGAAATGAAAATGCCAAGAATGAAGGGCAAAATGAGAATTTTTGAATAGTTCTTCTTCCTCCCTTATATATATAAATGGTGTCCCACTCTTACCCTCATGTAGCCTCATATGTTTCTGCCCTAAACTAGAGAAAGAAGCCTTAGGATGAGGCGCACAGGAGGAAGAAGAAGAATAGGAGAAATTCAAGCAAAAATGTATGAAATTTTGGTAGTTTTTCATGCTTTCCTCCTTCCAAACTTCTTCTCCTCTATTCTCCTTTATTTCTTATGATTATAATGAAATTTATAAATCTTTTTTAAGGAAGAAATTGAGGGAAAAATTTGGATTTGAAGAGAGGAACTCAAAGAACACAAGATTCAAGTGAGAAAAAGTAAAAAAAATAAGGTAATTTCTTTTTCCATAGTTACTACCCCTTGCTCCCCTTCTCCACCATTTCGCCCCACTTGAGAAGACCTAAGAGGATTTGATTTTTAGGCAGAACTAAGAGTGATTCTTAGGAAAAAGGGTTTGGAGATTAAAAATATGCAAAGAAAATTAACAAATAACCATAAAAATTTAAGATGCAAAGTCTAGGGTTTCATATGTTTCTTACAAAATTTGAATTGATACCTTGATTCCTATGTTTAAATGAGAGTTTAAATGAGCTCCTAAAATCCCTAGAAGTCTCCCCATGTGCTTCCTCCATCAAGAAAACAAAGCAAAGTTCAAGGAGATCATCAAGCTTCCTAATCTCGGCCTAAAGGAGTTTGTGTACCTAGGAATAGTTTTAATTTGTTCCAAGCCCATTTTTGAGTCATATATGATGAGTGAAGATGAGGGGAAGCCTTGGAAAAAATTTAGAAACCATAGAAAGTGAGTTGGTGCATTATGTTCTATAATATGACCTAAAGAAGTAACATGTAATTAAGCTCTTTATTTTAATTATGTGATGACTCCAAAAGGCTTAAAAAGAGTCAAGAATCATATTTGAAAGAAAAGAATGGAGCTTAGAACTTAATTGATAGGTGTTTCTTCATTAGGTTTATTCTTGCAAACATAAAGCGATTTATAGACTAAGCTAGAGTCTAAGTAAGTTGTGTGGCCTTAGAATTAATTCCATCAACCTAATTAGCTTTCATAAATTGGGTCTAGGCAAAAAAAGAATGATCTCCACCTTCTTAGGTGTGTGATATCAAGAGAGAGGATTCAAGGTTTAAGAAAAAAGTGTACAAATGTTAGCAAGGTAGCTCTCTCCACCTTCTCTCATACATGATTACTTGCTTTACTTGTCTTTAAATGTGTGTATATATATTTCAAGCCATAAAAAATGTTCTAGCATAAACTTTTACTCTATGGTACCATGATGATGCATTATGTTTTTCAAATAATATTTATGATGCTTGTTTTGGTTTGCTTGAGTGTGGTGAGGCTAAGAACCTTTAGCCATGGTGAGGATGGGCCAAGAACCCTTAAGATTGGTTGAGACAAAGTAAAGAGTCTCTCAAAAGTGAGGTTGACTCTCAAGAGCAGGATTGAGTCCAAGAACTTCTTAAAGAATGGGTGAGGCAAGTCCAAAATCCACAAGTAAATGAGTGAGACTCATCTACTTGCTTGGCAAGCCTATGGGTGAGGTAAGTCCAAAATTCACAAGTAGATGGGTGAGACCAATCCAAGTACTAAGAATGCTTTTTGAATGATTCCATATGTCCATATGCCATACATGCATTTGTGAGACTTGTTTTGCATGCTTTATGTATGATTGAATGGGAGATGAGCTATTGGGATTCTTTGAATATCATCCCCTCCTCTCCAATGTTCACCAAGAGAGTAAGGTAATGGAAGCCAACCACCTTGAAGATGAGAGCATGACATCAAAGTGTCTTGAAATTGTTACTTTAAGGCCTTATGGATAGCAATTAATGAAATCCCTAGTTGTATATGACCTATGATATTATGAGCATGTATAATTATATTAATGTATTGTGTATAAATGAGAGCTAGGGTTATAGGTATGAAAATACTCATTTTGGTCATGTAATGGCAATTTTGCATTATAGAATTTCATGTATGAATGGAAGTGGAATAGCCAAAATGAGATGCATGAGGTTTGGGATCATTTGAGCAGTTCACACAAGTCCCAATTATATTTTTAGACTTGCCCAAGAGGTACCAAACCCCAAGGAAAGCTATTTGGATATTTTGATATCTTATATGAAGCCAAAATTGATCATAATAGAACCCTATGTCACTTTTTGTTCAAATGAGATCTTTTTGATTTGAGATTTGGCATGTAATTAGAACTTGTTGAGAGATTTTTGGGAAGCTCTTCTTGACGTAATGCTAAGAAATGCATTATCCTTGCCTCTTTGTGAGTTGTTTGATATGAGGCATAGAGATAGTATGAAATGAGCTAGAAATATATAGTGTTACAAAGGATCATTACCCCCTCCCTTTTATTGATCAAATGCTTGAGCATTTAGCTTGAAAGTCTCACTGCTATTTCCTTAATGGATTTTCAAGTTATTTCCAGATATGCATAGCCCCGGAGGATCAAGAGAAGATAACATTTACATGCCCATTTGGAACATTTGCCTACAAAAGAATGCCTTTTGGTCTTTGCAATGCCCCTAGAACTTTCCAGCAGTGCATGGTTTCTATTTTTAGTGATTTTCTGGAACATTGTATAGAAATTTTATAGATGATTTCACTGTATATGGGAACTCTTTTGATGACTACCTGTGTAGTCTAGATAGAGTCTTAACAAGATACATAGAGAAGAACCTTGTACTTAATTTTGAAAAGTATCATTTTATGGTTCGAAAAGGCATTGTATTAGGTCATGTTATATTTGAATAGGGCATAAAGGTTGATAAGGCTAAGATAGATGTTGTCACTTCTTTACCATACCCGACATATGTTTGGGACGTCAGACTTTCATAGGTCATACAAGTTTTTATAGAAGATTCATTCAGGATTTTAGTAAAATTGCTTTGCCATTATTTAAGCTGTTACAAAAAGATGTTGATTTCCATTTTGATGATGCATGTAAAACAACTTTTAATGATCTTAAGAAAAGATTGACTTCCCCATCCATTATTTAGCCTCCTGATTGGAACCTCCTATTTGAGCTTTTATGTGATGCTTTTAATTTTACTGTAGGTGCAGTTTTAAGTTAGAGAGTGAATAAAAGGTCTCATGTGATAGCTTATGCTTCCAAAACTCTGGATGGGGCCCAAGAAAATTATACAACCATAGAAAAAGAGTTTCTTGCTATTGTTTTTGCTTTGGATAAGTTTAGATCATATTTGCTTGACACTGAAGTCATTGTTTTTACTGATCATGTAGCCTTGAAGTACTTGCTAAAGAAGCTTGATGTGAAGCCAAGATTGATTAGATGGATGCTTTTACTTCAAGAGTTTAATATTGACATCCGAGATAAAGGTAGAGTTGAAAACTTGGTGGCAGACCACTCGAGCCGAATTGAGGCTTCAAAGGTAAACTCTTTACCCATTGATGATGATTTCCCTTATGAGCATTTGTATGCAGTGCATAGTTTCTACCTATGGTATGCGGATTTAGTGAATTATCTAACTACTTCTGAATTGCCTATTGATTTGAATAAATATTAGTTGAATAAATTTAGGAGTGAAGCTAGATATTATATTTGGGATGATCCATACTTGTGGAGACTATGTAGTGATCAAGTGATTCGACATTGTGTGCCTGATATAGAATTTGATTCTTTTTTGAAATTTTTTCACATACTTGCATGTGGAGGTCACTTCAGTCTAAAACACACAACTAGGAAGGTTCTATATAGTGGATTGTATTGGTCTACTTTGTTTCATGATACCTTTAATTTTTGTAAAAGATGTGTCAAGTGTCAATAAACAGGTAGCATATCTAGGAGAAATGAAATGCCACAGTATCCCATTTTGTTTTGTGAGGTCTTTGATGTGTGAGATATTGATTTTACGAGACCTTTTCCTACTTCTTTTGGTTTTGCATACATTTTATTGGCTGTTGATTATGTTTCAAAGTGGGTAGAAGCAAGACCCACTAGGACTGATGATTCTTCTGTGGTTGTAGAGTTTGTTCGCTCTCATATTTTTTGCAGGTTTAGTATCCCTAGAGCCATTATCAGTGACCAAGGTACTCATTTTTTGCAACCGGAGTATGCAAAACTTACTTAGCAGGTATGGTGTTATGCATAAAGTAGCTACTCTAATCATCCTCAAACAAATGGCCAAGCAAAGATTTCTAACTGGGAGGTGAAGCAAATTTTAGAGAAAACAATGCAGCCGAATAAGAAAGATTAGAGCAAGAGGCAAGATGATGCACCTTGGGCCTATAAGACTACCTACAAGACTTCTATTGGCATGTCACCCTCTCGGCTGGTATTTGGGAAAGCTTGTCACTTACTAATAGAAGTGGAGCACATAGCTTACTAAGTTATAAAGAAATGCAATTTGGATTTGAATGGAGTGGGATCTCACAAGAAATTCTAACTCCAAGAACTTGAAGAGAGTAAGTTGGAAGCCTATGATAATGCAAGAATCTATAAAGAAAAGACAAAGGCATTCCATGATAAGATGATTGCAAGAAAGGAGTTTGTAGTTGGCTAAAAAGTTCTACTTTATAAATCCCGCTTAAAACTCATGCCAAGTAAGCTTCGTTCTAAATGGGAAGGTCCATATATAGTCTTTGATGTTTTCCCTTTTGGTGTAGTTGAGCTTTTGGATGAGCAAACAGGAGTTAAATTCAAAATTAATGGACATAGGCTTAAGCACTTTCATGAAGGAGTACCAAGAGATGACAAGGAAGAGCTCCAACTTTATGATCCACCCTAATCCCCGGTTGTACCCTTTCCCTTTCCCTTTTTATATTGTGTTGTCTTTCTATTGATTGGACTGTGTGCTGGCATTATGGACAATACAATGTTTAAGTGTGGGGGAGGGGATACAAATAAAATTTTTAGTTTTGTTTTGTTTTGGTTAGTTGAATTTTCTAGTTTCTAGGTTTTTAGTCTTTTGTTTTATTTTTGAAGTGTTAAAGTTTTGTGTTGTTTTTCAGTTTTTGAAATTTTTTTTGTGTTTTTGTGAAAGTTGCTAGTATTGAGGAGATCATAGCTTCGATATATCTTGATTTGATAGAAAATTGATCTTTTGTTGAGAATGCAAGTTAAGTGGCAATTAGCTTTGCTTTAATGAAATTTGATGATGGTCAATTTACCTTGTGAGATTTTTGAATCTACTAATATTCATTTCTTGTGTATATTCACCTATCTTGCTTTTACTCTAGAACTTAGCTTGAATCTTATTCAAGGCCATATTTATTCATTTTTTATGCATGGAAAGGATTAAGGCATTCATTGTTGTTTTGTTTTAGCTAGAGCTAAAGAGCCGTCCTATTTTTGTTTAATCCATTTGCTTTACCCCCTTTGAGCCATATATGTTTCCTTTTTAGCCTTTTAGCCACGAAAAACAAATGTTCTTCCTACCTTGATTAGGATGCTTTTGATTATTAAGGGCAATGTATCTTGTTAAGGTGGGTGGAGGTGCATTTTTCACATCATTTATAGGCCATTTGTTTGTTCTTCTTTGAAAATATTCCAAGTAAAAAAGAGAGAGGATAAAAGAAAATAAAATGAAAAAAATGATGAATGACTCTTTTGTTGAAAAAAGAAAAATAAAAAAAAGAAAAAAAGAAAAGCAAAGCACAAGAAAAGCATTTGAAATGTAAAAAAAAAAAGAAAAAGGAAAGAAAAGTTGTTCTCTTAGTACATATATTTGTTTATGGTAAATGGGGCCTTAAAATACACTTGCATTCCATTCTTATTCTTCTTTTGATGT
This sequence comes from Erythrophleum ivorense, assembly GCA_026724425.1. Lineage (NCBI taxonomy): Eukaryota > Viridiplantae > Streptophyta > Magnoliopsida > Fabales > Fabaceae > Erythrophleum > Erythrophleum ivorense. The sequence continues at coordinate 1,519,924 of JAIUCV010000033.1, read as the reverse complement.
TCTTGATGATTTTTAGCATCCACTTTGCTTTTTGAATTTCATTCATTCTTTTATTTACCACTTGTTTCATACCTTGGCTTACATTACAACCATAATAAAGACCTTTTGATTCATTCATTGGCATTTGATTTTGGTGGTAGAGATGTAGATGATTGCTAAGCTTATGGTAGTAAAATTGGATAGGATAGAATTTGAGAGTAAGCACTTCATCCTAAACACTAGATAGTAGAGTGATAAACACTAATCCAAGTGAGGGACTTTCATTGCATTTCATTTTTGTTAAGTGTATTGCCATGGTACTTGTTGCATTGATGCAAGTGATATGACATAGAGAATTGAACTTTTGATTTGCTTTGAGCTTCCTTGCACTAAGTGACTTACACAATTCTATTTGTTTTTTCTAATTTCTTTTCCATTATCTTTTTCTTAGAATTTTGGTTTTCTTTTACCTGGGAGTGCAAATGCCTAAGTGTGGGGGAATTTGATGATTGCTAATTTTTATATATTTTTTCCCTTATAATTAGGCATTTTGATGATAAATTTTGGCTTAAAAAATTTTAATTGGAGGGTAATTGAGTTTATTGGTTATTTTTGCATTCTAGAAATTGATTTACAAAATTTTGGAATATTAGTGCATAAATCCTTTTTAATGAATTTGGTGAATATTTCCTACTTCATCTCTTCCATTCTTTTGTGCAGAACATAGCAGCAGGGTAGATCACTTTTCATACACTCATCTTGCTTGGCACAGGTTCCTTATTCACGCACAGACACATAGCTTACATACTCACTCCACTCTTGGGTCTAGCTAACAAATACACACACATATGTACTCACTCACGAAGCTGCACATATAGGTTTCTAGTATGTGGGGTTCAACACGTCATTCATGTGGAAGCTACTACTAGAGCACACACACACACGTGAACAGAACCATGGGTCAACCACTCTTGATGCACCCACTCATATAGTAGCAGCCCACACATTTGCACAGCAGAACAACCATATGCACACACGGCCTCTTCATTTACACCACACTCACTTCATTCACAGCCGTGGGTCCATTCTCCACGTAGCTCCAAAATGTGAATGACATGAAGAAGAGCAACAAGATCAGAAAGAAGCTGTAGGTTATGAGATACCAAGTCAGCTCACGTGAGGAATAAATGAAGCTAAGGAATAAACTCTTGAGCTGGAGAACGTGGAATAAGCTGAACAGAGAAGCTACAGGTTTTAGGACTCCATGAAGGAGGTTTGCATGGTTAGGAGTAAAACAAAGAAGAGGGAGCTGGGCTGGAGAAGAGTAGCATGAGTGGAGGAATCACGAGCTAAATGAAGCAAGAGGCAAACTCGAAATGCAGAACATGTGAATCATTTTCGGGTGATGGCTTGAGCTGAGCTAAAAAGCAGGTACTGGGAGCCTTCCTTTACACACACTCATTCAAACTCAAGGAAGTATGAAGAAGACAAGCAGAGACTCAAACACACACCATCATGCAGAACGTGGAAAACATGTGAAATAAGCTGAAGACTTACATTGAAGCTGACATGGGAAGTGACGTGTAGGAAGAATAAAAGAAAAAGCCACATGATTCATTTAGTAAGAGAAGCTACAGGTTTTTTATTGGGAAGGCAACAGAACATGTCAATTAATGAATAAAATCAAGCATAAGCAGCATGTGTTGAAGCAAGCCAACATGGAAAAGAAAAGAAAAACATAAAAAAATGTAGCTGGGAGAAAAATTCACACGGGCAGCTCCAGGACGTCATTCATCTCATGTGATTCACGTTGCATTACACACACATCCATTCGATCTCATCCACACATCTGCATTTCAATCATCCATATCCATTCATCAAAAGGCTGAGGAGTTAAGAGAGGAAGGCACGTGATAATTAAAAATGCATGGGGCAGCGATGAATGAAGTGAATAATGACGTGATGAAAAAGGCGGACAAAAACAACATGAAGAAAAACGCGAAGTAGGCTGACTGAGGGGGAATGTGAATAGAGCGACGAAGAAGAGGAGTTGGTTGTGACCTCCAGAGACGCGAAAGGAAGGGGAGAAGAAATTGATTCAAGAGTTTGGATGATTTCAACTTCTTCCCTCCTCCATTGTCTTCCAATTATCTTATCCATGGTAGCTTGATTTCGCCTAGGTAGCTGGCTGAAGAGTGTGCTCCCTTGATGCAGATTTGAAATTCAAATTGCTTCTCCCAATTGGATAAATTCTCTTTGCTTAATCTTTTAATTTCAGCATTATTTCCTTTATTAATTTGACTAGGTATAACTTATTAATTTAGGAATTTAATTGCTGGAATTTACTGAATTGGTTGTAATTTGCTATTTGGATGTTAAATTTGATCTCTAAATGTTTGTGGAAAGTCCGGACGCGGTGGCTGTACAATTTGCTATTAATTTCCTCTTGATTTTAGGTCAATTGATGCAATGGTTCTTGGATTAAGTGGCTGGAGTTTTCTGTGCAATTGTTATGTTTGAGAAATTTATTAATCTAATTAGTTTATTAGCATTTTAAGTGGATTGCTCAGTAGATTTTATTGAGCATTTAGAATTAATTTTAGTGTATTCTTATTCATAACTCAATTGATTAATTCTTCAAGGTTTCTTGTAGTTGCAAAGTCCTTGAATTATTGATGAATAGAGTCTTGGATGGTAATTCAAGAGTTCTTATGGAAAATACACTAATGAGCAAGAGTTTAAATCCAATTCTGGTACATTAAAAAGGGAGCAAGGATAATTGAATTCTATGGAGCCAACTAAAGACTAGCTACCACATTTTTTTAGTTGTTTGCTTCACTTAGTCTTAAGCTTTTAGCTCTTGTCATTTTAAATTTAATTCAATTAAATTTTAGTAATTTAAAATTTCCTAAACAATTTTCATTTAGTGATACTTGAAATACTCTTTCACAAACAATTAGAGACAAAAACTCTTTGGGAAATGACCTAAATTGCACTATTACCTACAAGTTTATTTTTCTACCTAGTTTTATTTGAGATTGCGCGACACAATTGTCAAGTGTATTATTCAGTATTCATGTGATATGTTTGATTACCACTTAACCATCCTATGGTAATTTAGATTTAAATTTTATGAATAAATCATGTGAATATTAAAATGATTTATTGCTTTATTATTAAATGCTTATTTCACTTATATTTTAAATATTTTCATTATATTTTCACTATAAAAAATGGGTTTTCTCACAAATTTTTTTTGTGAGGAAAACCCTAGAATTTTGTGAGAATGATCATTTTAGTAGAAAATTCTCACAAACTTTGGGTTATTACAAAAAGAAAAAAAAAACAACTATAGGAATTCAAAATTCCCATGGAAAAATTTAATGAGAAAGTCTTTTTGCAAAATTTTTCTATGAGAAATATCTGTGAGAATAAGTTGTTCAAAAGTTATGAAAATTTTGTGACTTTTGCACCAATTTTCTCATGATAAAATTCGTGAGAAAGAAAGAAAATTCAAAATTTTTTGGATTCTTATTATAAAATTCCATGAGAATCCATATACATTTCTCATAGTAAAATGCTATAAGAAACTAAAAAATTCAAATTATTTTAGTTTCTTATGGATTTATACTATGAGAAAATTGTAACTTTTTTCTCACACTATTAATCTATGAGAGACCTAAAAATTTAATTTTTTTTTTGGTTTCTCATGACATAATACTTTGAGAATGAAGTTGGAGGTTTCTCATAGTAAAATTCTATGAGAAATCAAAATATTCAAAATTTTTTTTTGTTCTCACAAAATTTTATCATAAGAATGATAGAAAATTTTAAGAATAATTTTTTTAGATTTATCATAGATATTTATTGTGAGAAAATAAAAATGTTGTAGTTTTATGTTTTCTCATGATATAATATTGTGAGAAAGCTAGAAACTTAGAGGAAAAAATTACAAGAAGGGAAGAAAGAGTGATAGATGGAGTCCTCTTAGGGTAGCAATAAGAGAGGAGGTAGTAGTAGTAGTGGATGTTGGAATAGGAGGAAACCTATAAGGAATAACCTTTGAAGAAGAAACGTGGGTTCCCTAAGATGTTCAATGACTACCTTGATAGTTTGCAATCAATGTGGGAGGAGCCATAGACATAGACCATGCTTGGTGGGTTATAGTTGTGACAAATTGGTGCATTAAGCTAGGAATTATAGTGTACCATTGGAGTTTACCTCAATTGCCAAGCCATTAACCCAAGGTCAAGTATTTTCCCTTTTGCAGCAAGAGACTAGTAAATCTTTTGGTTTGATTTGAGATACTTTTTTAGTTCACAATTGTATTATAAATGCGTTGTTGGTTTCGATGCCATGCATTCATTCATCTTTTATGATTGTGTTCAACATCTGCGTCTTAAGATTTTGTGATGACATCTCAAGCTTACTTGAATTGTGTTGTTTAATTAGATAATCGTTGTACAGCTCTTAACTTGACTTGCATTCCTTCACATGATATTGATATGATTATTGATATAGATTGGTTGTTCGCAAATAATGCGATACTTGATTATACTCATAAGATTGTTTTTTTGTCAACTTACATTTTTGAATCCCAATTGTTGATTGTAATATCTGATCTTCCTAAATTTGAATTAAAAGCAGTAAGTAAGGATAGAATAATAATCTGAGTATCTAGAAATGAGATTATAAAGTTAAAAATGGTTTAAAACCAGAGCTAAAACTGCTAAATAGTTTAAACCAAAAAAGCAGTGGTAGAATCGTAATTTTATATAACTTTTTAAAAACTCAAAAAAGGAAGTTTTAAATAGTAAAATTAAGTTCATTAGGGTTCTCAGGGGCTCTGAAAACCATAAGAACTGTCAGAATAACCAAAACCCTTCTGATGTGCAATTTAGGTCGTTAGTTAACCCAAATTTTGACCAAGCTATTTGGAATGGTTTCGAACCCCATAAATATGAGAGTAAATGTTTTTAGTAAACTAGAGGGCTTGAATTTTCATGTGGAAAAGATTGTTCTTAAAAAGGATTTAAAATGGGCCTAAATTAGGGAATTGAACATAAGGGGCATAATGGGAATTATGGAAATTATTTTAAAATTCTTCCTTTCTTCTTATTTAGTGTCACGCCACTCTCCCCAAGACCAAAACCAACTTTGTTTGTCTTTGAATTGGCACCCCAAGTTGCCAAAGAAGAAGGAAGGAGGAGGAGGAAGAAGATAGCCAAGAAAAGGTAAGAAATTGTCCACTTTTTCATGGTATTTCATTCACTAATCTTTTCCTCTCTAAGCTCTCTCTATGGGTGGTTTTAGCTTCTTAAAAGAAGCATTTTAGTGGTTGGTTACTTGGAAGAAGGAGAGGATTTGAAAAAAAAAAATTATAGCATCAAAATCTCCATTTAACAAGGAATCAAATAAGGTATACTTTGAATTAGAAAAGTTACTTCTCTTTGATTTCTCTTCCCTTCACCAATTTGGCCTAGATAAGAGCATCTTAGATGGAGTTGAATTTTAACCAAAACTTGATAGAAATCATGGTTTTGAAGCATGTAAGATTTGATAGTTCAAGAAGAGTTAAGTAAAAAGCTATAGAATACAACTTATGGCAATTAGAGTTTTCATTGCACTTTAAAAGTTTTGGAACTATAATAAGGCATTTTAAGCTAAATGAATTCATAATTAAGCTAGAGAGAAGCTACGGAATGCTCACATGCATCAAATTCCAAAGAGAATAACCAAGACTCCAATTGTCCTCCATATGTGTATAGTTTCAGCCAAGGAGTGCTTAAAGCACTTAGGGAGTGTTTTCTTGTGTTCTAATGATTTAAGAGACTTAGATATGAAGAATAAATAATTATGGAACCATTGGATTGAATTTAGGAGCCCTAAATTGAAAGTTAAAATTTTAGGGCCTAAATAAGGTTAAAGAAGCAAGTTAGTCTTAAACCCTTTTAACCAAATATATGATGACCTAAATGAGTTTCATTAGGGTTATATGGCTCATAGCAAGTGAGAGTTTAGAGCTTAGAAAAAGAAAAACAAGAGTTGCCTCTTAAAGGACCTAGACTAACATTAATTTCCATATTAGGCTCTAATAGAATTAAGTGAACTTAATGAGACCTAGGATGGATCTTAATGAGTTAATTTGCCTTGTAAATTGCTATGTATAGGCCAAGCTAGTCCAAACTCACCAAAGTGTTGTTAAGCTAAGGCAAGACAAGAAAAAAAAAAGAGCAAGTGGGCTAATGGTGTCTTGAAGTTTCACGAGTTATAAGGTTTCTCTATTTCCCTATCTTGCATACATAAAAATGCTTGAGTGAATTGAAATACTTGTATATGTTATTACTTGGTGTATTCATGAGCTATGTCTTGATATGCTTTCTATTATGAGTTTTATGTATGGGTTTGATATGTTTTTTGACTCTAGCTCCTTATGGCATGAAATTTAGCGCAGTAGCTCTTTTTTGACCTCAGGTTGAATTTAATTGAGCCTAATAGTTTGTTTTGATACCATGGCTTGATGAGACATGAGTTTTTATGTTAAAAGTTGCATTTGAGATACATGAGGCATATGAATGGTATTCTTGCACCACATGCATTGCATTTTCTCATGGTGTTTATGTATGCATGGATTTGGTTAAAATTAGCTATTGAGATTCTTCTTGAAATCTCACCTATATAATCCCACTAACCATTTTAGGTTGTTCAAACAAAGAGAAGGAGGCAGAGAAGCATTATACTCTAGGAAATTATGTACTATGAATTTTGTAATGTAAATGTGCTACTTGTGCAAAGTGTACTTAAAGAGTTAGAAAGTTTATGTATGTATGATGGATAATCATGTATATGATGAGGTTTGTAATGGAATCATATGTATAAGTCAGAGCACCTTAATATATGTCATTTTGAGTTAAGAGTTGGCTTTTTGTTATAACATGTACATATGAGATGCATGGAGGTTCAGATGCATATTTGTGTGTTTGATGGTCATATTTTTGTATAAGCCTTAATTTTCATGTTTGACCTTATGGATTGCATGTTTAGGATGATTGAAATTTGTTCAAAGTGGGAGAGTGTAATTTAGAAACCATTTGAACAATTTTGGAACCTAAAATTGGTTCCAAAAAGTTTTAAATTGCATATCTACCCTTGAAAGCTCAAATGACTTAGTTTGAAACTGAAATTTGGTATGTAATTAGAGAATTTTTAGATTTTTCTGACAAGCAAAGAATAGAAATTTTTGTAGCTTTATAGAATATTTTTATAAATTTTCAGAGTTCAGAAATTCTATAAAAAAGTCATGTGATTGTTCACACTACACCAATTTATGTTTTTCTTGTTTTTGAGTGGTCAATGAATTCAATTGCTCATGAAATTTTACAGGCATAAAATTCACATTATACGCTTTTTGTAGCCATCGAGTTTGCATAAATCAAAGTTACGTAGCACAATATATGAATTTTTGAAATTTGATGCATAATATGTGAAATGGTCAATTTTTGGTTCTTGAGCTTCCTTAGGCTTTTAGTGTGTATTTTCTAATCAAATGGATCAAAACAAGTTTGTTTATAATGAACATGAATAAAGAAAGAGAAAAATTTGAAATTGGACCTCTATAGCTCCGATTGACATGTAAATGAATCAATTTTTGCCATGGGAAGCTTAGTAATGGTTATAAACTTTGTTGCTAATGCCTATAAATAATATAAATGAGTTAAATAAAGCTAGGTATGACATTGATTGGGCTTTTTTGTGTCTGTTGCCTAAGTTGAGGGGTACATGTTATACCTATAAGATAGTTTCTTTACTGGCTTACATCCTTGAGGGGCACTTAATTGACAAACTGGCTTACCTCTGAGCTTATCCTAGATACATGGTATTTTTCACATATCTTAATTAAGAAAATATCAACCATACCCTTTGTAATAGTGTAACATTCGGTACTTCCATAAACGTGAGAAACGTAATGTTCGGTTTCTCCATAAATGTATAAAACTCACTGAATACAAAAGGAAGTTCCCCAAAGAGAGGGATTTAAGGTCCAATAAAATTAGAATAATATTCTAGATCTTAAATAATGATGATCCAAGGTTGGAGGTGCCTTGAAACCAAAGTCAAAATAACTAGACAAAATTTAATGAAAATGCAACTAAACTTAATGACATTTTCATAATTTTGGATGCTTTTTGGAAAACTTATAGGAGGGATTTTTAAATGAAAAAATTAAGTTTCCTAGGATTCTCAGAGACCCTAAAAATCATAGGAACTCTTGGAATAATTTAAACCACTCTAGTTTACGTTTTAGAACGTCAGTTGACCCGAACTTTGATCGATTCTTTCAAGAAAGTTTCAAACCCAATTTAGATGAAATCAAAGACATTTTATGAATTAGAGGGCTTAAATTTTATGATGGAAAAGACAGTTCTAAAAAATGAGTTAAAATGAGCCTAAATAGAGTAAATAGGTGTGTAGGGGCAAAATAATCATTTTGAAAAATTATAAAAGAGGCTTCTTAAGTAAGATTACATCTCATCATCTTCTCCAAGTTTCCATTTTTAGTTAGAGAGCTATGGCATGACACTAAGTGGGGGGAGAGAGAAGAAGTTTAAGCTTCCATTTATGTAAGTAAATGACCTCGTTTCATCCCGCGCCAGTTAGGAAAGTTGTTCCTTTCTCTAAGAGCTCTCTAATGGTGATTTTCTTTTCTTGAAAACTTGAAGATTTAGGTCTAACCCAAGCCAAAAGGGAACTCTTTTTAAGAAACCAATCAGTGAAAAATAATCTATGCGAAGAGAGCTCCATTTTAAGATAAGACTTTACTTGAAACACTTGCAAAATCTTATGTTTCCAAGCCATTTAAGCTTCAATCTAGAGAGAGAAAGTCAGGAGGAGAGTTTTTCTTTATGTGTTCTTTATGGAACCAAGGGTTATGGAGTGTGAGGATTAAGAATATACAACCAGAATTGAAAAGGGAGCTTTAGAATGCAAGTTATGGAATTTAGGGATTTAGTTGCACCTAGGCTAAGATGAAGCTTCCTAGTAGTAATTTAAGTTGTCTAAGAGTATATATGAGTTCCTAAGACACCAAGAGAGCCTCTCATATGCTTTTCCCATCAAAGAAATCAAAACAACTCTATTAGTGATCCAAAGAGACAAAGCCTTGGCCTAGCATGGAAGGACCACTAAGGGAGTGTTTTAATTTCTTCCAAGTTTAGTTTTGTATCATATATGACGGAAGAGGATGAGAGGAAGCCTTGAAAAAATTTTAGAAAGCCTAGGAAGTGAGATAGTACCATTATGATGACCCTAACTTCTAATCATTGTAATTAAGGTTAAATACGTGATTAATAACCATAATTCAAGATTACATGTCATTAAGACTAATTACATTGTGGAAATATGGGGAAATTTGAGCCTTAATTTATTAGAGTCATCAACCATACAATTATCAACACTTGCGTACATCCGGGGAAACAAACATTCATTTATGAGCCTTGATTCTATTACCTATCATTTCCAACTCACCTTTATCTTCTATTAATGTTTACAAGTCATCCTTTGAGGTTACAATATGAAAAACCAAGATTTTCTAGTCAATATAGGGGTTTCGGGACATTCATTGTGGCCAATTTCCTTTTAGCCGAGGCCAATTCCCTTCGGCTTCACCCCTCACATCGTTACTAATTTCGCCGCAACGAGTTGGACCTTCGCCGTAGCCAACCTACATGGCACCGCGATGAAGAAGCCTTCTGGGACTTCCCTCGCTCACCTCTCGCTATTGGCCGCGACCAATACCTCCTTTTGCCACGGCCAATTTCTCTCTGGAATGCCTGGCTCATTTTCACAAAATTTCGCAATGGCCAATTCCCTACTTTGCCGTGGTGAATTTCCCTTTGGGCAACTCCTAGTTTAGCCTCTCCTATTTCGCTGTGGCCAATTCCACATTCGCCGCGGCGAATTGTTCTCTGGTGCTATCCCTAGGCAACTTCGCCATTATTGGCCGCAACTAACAATATTTTAGCCGCGGCCAAATGCCTTTTAATCTTAATACTCTTAAGACCTTGCCTCATACTCTCCACTCTCCCTCCAATAACCCCCTAGGGTCACTTTACCTTAAATTATGAAACTCTAATGATGTTTATGCACCTTATTTACCCAGCTATTCTACCGTCACTAATTAAAACTTAAATATGAATTCTTACTCATCCAACTACCATATATCAGCCATTTCACATATTGCTGTTAACAAAAATTACATAAGCTTCCAACAATTAACATTCACGCATACATTCCATTAAGGGTCCAGACATCTCTGATTCAAATCAACAATCTAATATATCATAGGATTGTATTACTCAAATAGTCAATATATCATGGGTTCACTAGCCAAAATGAGTGTGAAGATTCATACATCCATCAACAGCTAATGTAAAGCCTATTACTCATTAGTTACATTCCATGTTATCAAAATACAATCTCCTACACTTGGCAATGCAGATACATGATGATGCTATACAAAGGTTAACAAAAATTAGCATCTACTCTATTCTCCTCACACCTGGCCTCAGCTCATGGATGTTCATCCACTTGCTTACCCTTATCCTTGCTCGAAGAACCTTCACCTGAAATGTTTAATCTCATAAAATGGGGTGAGATATGAATTTCAGTAACCAAGGCAATTCCATCATATATTCTAGTTTAATTAGCATACATGCATAATTTCACATAAGCAACAGCAAAATACCAGTCATATCAGTAAATGAAACAAGTAGGCTATCATGATTACTATCCCATACTAGCAACCATATTTTCACATGTTAAAGGCCATTAATATCGGGAGAGGCCTGTCCACGGCACCTACTTCCCATTGAGCATAACCAGGGCTCAGTGCATCTGGGGTTTGATCATAACCCGGTGCCCGATCGAAGCACATGCACAGGTGGCAGTCACACCACAGCTCCACCATGGACTCATAAGGTCCAATCACAATATAATGATAGCCAACCAATTCATTCAACATTTCAAATCATTTATGTTTAGCAAAATATGAAATTAAAATAGATATATGCATGAAATTAATATAAACCCAGTTACCTCACTTGTAGGCAATTGCAACAGCCACCAATGGTATAGAATCTCCCTATAATCATAGCATCGGATAATTACTACTCTAATTCATCATTAATAGTTGAAATCAGTACCCAAAGAATTTAAAATGCTAATGACTACCTAAGAATTACTTACCCAGCCACTACAAGTCCCAAATTCGGATTGAAGTGTCCTCTACCAGAAAAGGTCAATATTTCATCCAAGATCCTAGTCAAATTCGTACAAAATTAATACCTATATTATAATCAAGTCATTAGGGTCTCAAATCAGTAGAATTACCTTAAAAAGAAGAGTTCATAGCTATCTAATAACAGCCTTAGCCTCAACCTACGAATTTCATCAAGAAAATCCCCAAACAACCACATTTCAGATTTTGGGTATGGTGAAAATACTCCAAATGAAAAACTAATCAGACCAAAATAAAGAGAAAGATGAGAGGATTAAGTTATATAACTATTACCTTAGCTAAATCTTGCTCTAAAAGTGGAAAAATGTGGAATTATGCCAAGAACCCTAAAGCCTCTTTTGGACCTCCAAATTTTGAGATGGGTGTTTGTGTTTCAGCAAATGGAGAGGTGGCTGAAGCATTAGGGTTTAAATTGGGTCAAATGTGGGTCATGAGTTACTCCAAGGTCTAACTCTATTTGGGCTTCAAATTTTAGCTTTGTTAGGCTAACTCTTATGCATTGGGCTGCTAAAATTCCATTGGGCTAGAACAAGTTTTAAGAGCTCAAAGGTTTTGGGTCTGCACAAGGTTTATTAGGGCTTCTTAAGAGCCTATACAAGGTGGATCTTGGGCCATTATCACATTGGATCAAGTTGGGTTTGCACCTAGCGTATTGGGCCCCTATTAGCCTCTTATCATGATCTCCTACATTAATTTGGGCCTAGATGAAATTTCTCTCCTAATTAAATCTCAAACCCGTATTAATAATTTATCTTTCCAAAATTTTCATTTACTTAACTTACTCGATTATTCCACATTAATTATTCTTAATTAACCTAATCCATGATTAATACCTTAATTAATTATGGGGTGTTACAACCATAGGTTCCATATTGTGACTTAAAGAAATAATATGTAGTTAGGCTCCTCAAATGATTGTGTGATGATTCCAAGAGGTTTAAATGGAGTAAAAAGCCATATATGAAAGGAAAAAATGGAGCCAAAGATGATGTTTTTCTAAGGTTGCTTCATTAGGTGCTTTATAGAACCATAATTGAACCATATGAGTGCTAAAATTTTTTTAGATTGTGTATGGCATTAGAGATTGTTCTAAGAGTGTATTTAAATCCCATTTGATGTTTTTAATCCAAAAGAATCAAGAACCACCTCTTTGTGGGTGTTTGGCCGAGGGAGAGGAAGAAATTTCCAAGGATAAAGTGTGCTCTTATATACAAGGTGGCTCTCTCTTCTTTCTCTTATGCATGAGTGGATGTTTACTTTGTCTTGAATGTATGTATGTACATTTTGAGGAGAAATGTTTTAGCATGCATCTATATGCCATGGTACCATGATGTTACATTATGTCTTTAAATGATGCTTTGTGAACTTGCTTTGATTTGCTTGAGTGTGATGAAGTCAAGAACCTTCTAGTAATGGTGAGGATGAGCCAAGAACCCTTAAGAATAGTTGAGACAAAGCCAAGAGTCTCCCAAGAGCAAGGCTTAGTTAGAAGCCTTTAAGAAAAAGGATGAGGCAAGTCCAAAATCCTTGAAGAGAATGGGTGAGGCTAAACCACTTGTTTGGCAAGACTTTGTATGTTTTGTATAACATCTTGAATGCCAGAAATGTTTCATGAATGATTACATGCCCATGATAGCTATGCGTGCATTTTTAGATATGGATTTGCATTCTTTATGTATGGTTGAAAGGGAGAAGAGCTATTTGGATTCCTAAAATCTCATTCCTTCATCCCCACCTGTCTAATATGTCTAAGTGGACCAATTAAGCCAAGAAATAGAAGCCAACAAGCCTAAAGGAAGAAGATTGACGACAAAGTGTGGAATTTTGCCATTTTGGAGCCATATGAATGGCATATAATATAATCCAATATTGTATATGATAGATGAGTCTATGAACATTAATTTCATGAATATTTGACGTATGAGTGAAATTTGATGCCATATGTATGATATTGCATGATTTGGACATTGAATGGCAAGAACTAGCTTATATATCCTTGTGTATATCTTAGGGCGAGAGTGTGAGTTTGTAAAATCTGGATTTTTGTACCTTTGAGACATATTTAGTAGACCATTTTGGTGTTTTCCAATATGCTCAAGTGGCCATGATTGTCTTGGAAGCCAATGTGGACCATTTGAGACCCTTAGAAGGTACTAAAAGAGCATTTTTGGAACCCAATATCAAGATCTAACCAAATGAACGAATTTGCTCATGAAATTTGGCATGCACATAAATCTCATCCATAGATTTTTTGGAAGCTAAAGACCAGATTATTTGGAGCTTTGTGGAATTAATTATAATTTTTCAAAGTTGCCATTTTTCTACTATTCTGGTATAAGCATTGTTCATATGATCAGTTCCTTGTACTGTGTCATTTGAGGGCCAAATGGTATCCAATAGTCATGAGATTTTACAGACATAAACTATACATGATAATATTTTTATGTCCACTAAGATCACCTCAATTGGATGTCTGAATAGGGAGATATGAATTTTTGAAGTTCAGTGATAGTACTAATAGTAACAGGCGACCTTGGTTACTGTTCTATCAATTTCTACTGGCTAAACATTCTAGTTTGGTCTAAAATTATTTTTAGTATAAAGTAGACATCTTTATATTTCTAGAATAATATAGTTAGCTTGATTTATATTTTTTTAGAATTAGTTATAATTTTTCAAAATTTATGATAGAAAACTAAAAAACCAATATGAGGCTGCACATACTATTTTTATGTATATACTCTATTAGCTCGAGTTCTTGGCCACTCCTTGAGATGATTTTAGGTTTTATTTATGTATTTAAATATGAGAATAAGATGGATGACTTCATATGGTCCATATGACATGAAATGAAAAATTTATCCACGACGTAACGCAAAAATAATCCATTATTTTGTTATATTTTTACTTGAGAAAGTGGCTAGACCAAGGAACCATGCTTAAAATACTATGAGATAGCCTAGTTAAATATGGTGTTACACTTCATTAGTATCAGAGCAATGTTCTAGGCCTTTTAGGGATATATATGGCTTAAGGAAGCAATGTTACAAGTATGTATGAACTTGTTTTGGGTATTTTAGGTGTGTGAATGTGGCATATGTCTATGTTCATGTTGAATAAGTTGTTAGAATGGTCTTTGAGCAGGTAGTGAACATTAGGAGAGGTAGACCTCTAGGGTTGAGCCAGTAAGGCTAGAACAAAGTAGATTGATCCTATGGCTAGAGCTCTATAGGCTATGATAGCTCGTCGGGATCTATGGTAAGCTCTATGTGTTTACAGTAAGAGTTTATTATCATGTAGCTGCAAGAAAGGCTTACTTAGAGAAAAACCACAAGAGGCCTAATCCTCCCCAGTTGTCACACTCTGACCATTCCAAAATGTTTTTCCTGAGGTAGAGATAGGCAGTAATGCAGTACAGTATAAGATAAAATTGCTGCTGCCCAGTAATCAATTAGAGAGGAAATGAGAGAGAGTTATTTTTCCCCAGCCATGACACCCAAATGTCTGGATGAATTAAAAATTTTAGAAAGTTATCCCTCAAGCCAGAGGGTAGAGCTTATAGGCAACACTCCACCGGGCCTGAGAGCTCAGATGTACCAGTTGGCTACACATGAATAATGCAAGGGGTAGAACCCTTTAGCCTTACTAAAGGACTAAACACAAAGGTAGTTGGGGCTCGAATCATGTAGCTAGACCAGAAGTACTAGTGATGACGGAGTGTATTGCCATATGAAAAGCCTTATTGGTCATATTTAGATTAATATGAGATATGACTTGTTAAGGGGTTAGACAGAGCACAGAGTAAGACCCCTAATGTGAGCAAGATAAAGAGAGATAAATGACCCATTGACAGATGCCGAGAATAATGAAGCAATAGATTAGTAGTGGGCCTAGTACATGGGTTTAAGAAAGAGATTAGCTGAGCTTATGAATGAGCCCAAGCATGTCTAAGATTGAGTAACACCTAGAATTAATCGATTAGACACAGTAGTAGTAAGGTTGTTGAGATCCGCATACAAGGTGTTGACTCCAATCTAGAATGCTATTCTATGTGCCAATGAACGATGCATTTTTACTATAAACTTCAGATATCTAAAGCATACTACGAGTATAAGTGTAAAGGGAGGATACATCTATGTAAGAGAACAAGTGTCATACCCTCACATATAATATGCTATTACTCGCTATTGAAAGATCTTGTACCTACTAGTAGGAAAACCTCATTGACAAGGTCTCAAAATTTACATTGAAAAATGCAAGATCTTGTCAACAAGATCCTAGATCTTTGTGACAGGATGTTCTTGTAGCCATTTAATTGGCATGATTTCATGTTAGTAGCATTGAGAATGTAGTGCGTTTACGAGAAGGGTATACCTCAGGGATGTTACCCTAGAGTGAAAATGAGACATAATAAGACAGAGGACCACTCAGTTAGTGGTCAATGACTCTCCAAGAGGAAAAGCCCTGATATGGTAATTACAGTGATAGGGGAAAGGCAAGGAAGAGTCGAGAAACAAGCACTTAGTAAAGGATACCCTCACCTTAGTAGTGATTAAAGGAGAGTTAATCAAATGAGTATAGTGAAAGTAGCTAGATAAGAGTTTAGTACTTTGTTAGATAAGTTTCCCTAGCATGAGACTCATGTAATGTAAAAACTCACGAGTAATAGAGTACTAAGTGGAGCATAAAGTTACTGATAAAATAGATTTAGGACATTAAAAAAATATATGACCTAAATCGGGTTAATACCACCCTAAAAGTAGTAAAGTATGCTTCTAGAGATGAAAGCAAAACTAGAGAAGAGATGAGGTAAGCAGTTAATATCTCAAGTGCCTCCAAGGAAGCTAAAGAAAATTAAAACCCACCTAAGCGGGTGAGCTCCAGGACTATGTAAAGTAGTAAAGTGAGTCATTAGCTTTAAAGAGAGTAAACTCTAGGGTTTACAGGGGACAATTCCTTACAAAGGAATGATCTAGTTAAGAATAAAACAAGAGAATATGAAGAAGCAGGGCCTTCTCCCACTTTATAGAAAGTGAGTAAGTAAAAGTAAACCCAAAAAGAATAAACATGCTCTTGAGCATAAAGAAAGTGTGTGACGATGTCAGAATCGAGGACATAATGAATCAAAAATAGATAATATGAATGAGTGTACTAGCAAGTACCATTGTCCTTGGTACAGATATCAGTGAAACATGATGAAATACCTTAAATAGAGACAACTGGGCAACATAAATGACCTCAAGATAGTACAATAAATGATGTAAGAAATGAGAGAAAAAGTGCCCTTTCCCTAAGTGTCATATGAAACAAAAAGAGATAGAGCCTCATAACAAGAGGGTACTTTAGATTGTTGGAGAACTTGTACTATACTGGTGATAGTGGCTTTGAGCTCAGTCATGAGGCACCTGTGTATTAGTGTTTGATGTTATAGTTTGCTGGCAATGATGGTTACATGATATTGAGTTTGGCCAACTCAGTAGTAATGTAACTTGAGTGCGTAGCAAATAATGGCATCAACCATAAAGAGTGTCCCGATAATCAAAGAGTATTCTAGTTAGTTAAATCAAGAGATAAGCTAAAGAAAGAGATGTAAGGGATTCCAGTAATATTAGAATGATTAAAAAAGTGTGTAAAAGGGAATCTCCAATAAAGAACAATGATGCAAAAAGGGAACGTGCTAGCAGTATTAGAATGTAAAAGTTTGAGTCCCTTATAATATGACTAAATGAAATGAAAAGGGACTAGCCTAGAACCCCTATCCTATGAGAGAAGTTAAATATGCTCGATGTATGTGATGCCCTGTGTAACACCATAATTCTTAACCTCAATTAATCTCCTTCTTGGCATGATTCCATATGATTTCCAATGAGAAGGACCAAAATCATGGTATTTTAATACTTTAAGTCAAGGTTTAAACACTCATATTTTGCCCCGTGGGTCTTGTGAACCCATCATTTACATTCTCTACTCAAACTCCATTTATACAACTCATGCATAGCATAAACCAACTCATGAACCACTGATATGAAGCCAAAAACCAGAAAATGCAAGTTTTCAAAACGGGCCCAAAAGTTAAATTTTTTGCTCTAACTTTGGAAAATCATAACTAATTCTAGAAAAATGGAAATCAAGAAAACCATAGCTTTTTGGAAAGCTCTGGATGTTAACGTTACACTAAAAATAATTTGAACCCATAATCTTAGAGTTTGGACCATGTTTGACATAAAAAAAGAGATAGAGGTCCGATTGTTCCTAGTACTGATGTAGCTTACTATCATGAACCTCAAAAATTCATAACTAATTCCAAACAATTCCAATCTAGGAAAAATATACTAATTTGGAAAGTTACAAATGTTAAATAGAGGAAAAAAATAAGTTTAGATCATTTCAGTAGCCCTTGGACCTCAAAAACTGATGGAACAATAACGAAGGTTGGATGGCTTCCCTGATGCTGACACAGAACTTTAGAAAGTTTTTCTCCCTCTACAGACCTCCAATTGAGATTCTTCTAGTTGGTATAGGTCACTGTAGATATCTAGTTTATGCCCATAACATTTCATGACAATCAGACACCGTTTGGTCCATGAATGACACAGATTCATTTTCAGACCTATTTGCATAGTACAATAACGAAAACCAAAAAATTCTCCAACTTCAACAATTTGCCAAATATTCCTTAGGCCTCATAATATTGCCCACTTTAGCTTTCTAAGAATCTCTCAACAAGCTCTAAGGGCATCCCAAATGTCATATCAAGAAGAGTTTATTTAGTCATATCTTGATATAGCTCTCGGATTTGGCGAATTTGACACCATAAATGGTTCAAAATGGGGGTAAATGGTCTCCTACATGCTCTAGAATCTCTTGGGCAAGTTTTAAAGTATAAAAACAACATATATGAATTGCCCAAATGATCCAAACTAACACACATCTCAAACTCACCATGCTATGGGCAAAAATACACTACTACATATAAGCTACAAAAGGGCCAAATCTCATATTTTCATTGCTTTGGCTCTCAACATAGTTCATACATTATTTATACATATTTCTACACTTACTTAAATATTTACATCTCAAAAATAATAAGTACATATTCATTTTGGCACCTTTTTACATCAAAAGAACTAAAATAAACTATATAACTGCTTATACATGCTCAACTAGGCTCCTTAGTTTGCACTTTGATCTCCTTGAGTTCCACCTAACATGTTAAGATGGGAGAGGGAAGGGGGTGAGATTCATGGAATCTCAATAGCTCATACACTCATTCAAGGAAGCAATCAAGACATATAAATAAGTCAAAGCATGCAAACCATTCACAATTACATAACACATGATTTTCATGCCATGAATATCATATCAATGCCAAGAATAAGCTTTAGGGACTTTTGGTCTAGTCTCACCCGATTTTTGGGACTTTTAGATTGGTCTCACCCTTGGTTTAGGGACTTTTGGCTCCACCTCACCCATCTCAAGGGACTTTTGGCACTACCTCACCCGAGCAATTTTCACAACCCAAAACATAAGCATATTGGTACCAATGTATCAAGGCAACATCGAATGGCATGTCTCACAATACAAGCATATACATAAGCATACAACGATTGTTATACAACCAAGAATGCAACAAGAAAGAGTGGAGAGCTACCTTACAAGCCAACACAAGCCTTCCCTTTCAATTTCTCTTCTCCCTTCTTGGTTTCACAATCACAACTAGATGAAGCCAATTCTCTTGAGGCTAGACACAACAAAGAGTATAGAATTACTCTCTCATAACTCAAATAAACACTCACAAAGCTAGGGGTGCTTTATTGTGGCAAATCCTACAAAGTACATAAGAACCCCTAGTTTTCTCCCTCTAGAATTTCATTAACTCTTCTCCTACTTCCTTTGCATTTCTTAACTTATCACACTCTAATTTAAGGGTTTTCTTGCTCATTCTAGGTTAGAACAGAGCTATTTTACTCAATCACCCATGGAAAGGAAACTTACAAGGAGAAGAGTAAAATAAAAAAGAAGGAGCATGAAGATCTTTAAAGGTTCTTACCTTTCTTCCTTGGTTTCCCTTCTTCTCCCTTAGCTTCTCTTGGTTTCTTTCTCTCTCAAGCCTTTTCTTTATTTTAGACGAAGTTTATGTCGATTAAAAGAAAAGGAAAGGATTTAGACTCTTTAAGAAGCAAAATTCTCTTTTTTTACGCTTTTTCGGACTAACCCTCGGTATAGCGAAGAATAACCTCGCTATAGTGAAAAATAACCCTCGCTACGGTGAGCACGTATCAGTCACAGACCCCTATTTTCGCTACGGCACACTATTGCGAGAAACCTCTTAGTTTATGTATGAGTTGTATAAATGGAGTTTGAGTAGAGAATATGAATGATGGGTTCACAGGACCCACGGGGAAAAATATGAGTGTTTAAACCCCGACTTAAAGTATTAAAGTACCATGGTTTTAGTCCTTCTCATTGGAAATTATATGGAATCAAGCCAAGAGGGAGATTAATTGAGGTTAAGACATTATGGTGTTACACTCTGGTGCTAAAGGCATTTAAAAGCATAACAGGGGCATAGTTAGAAATTGCAAGATATAAGAGGAAATAGAAAGAGTATAGGTAAAGTGTAGTAAGCCAATAAGAGTAAAGAAAGAAAGCCTGAGTAGAAAGACTTAAAGTGGGAACCTGAGGATCCCTTAGAGAGTGGTGAGTGAAAATCAAAATCTTCCTATGTGTTGTTCCAATGGGATTAATAGAGAAATAAGCGATATAGAAATCACTTCACATGAAGAGCATAGTAGATATCTGAGTTTAGCCTTAGCCATTATGAGTGATGGTTACGAGACTTAGTGAACATATATTTTACTATCAGATACAACGATCTTAGGCTTTGACATCCCCTAGAGATAGATCGCAGTAGATCCTAGCATAGTATAGCAAGTTGTAGTAGACTCTAGTAGGGCTCTGAGAGGTCGTAGTAGATCCCACAGATATATAGAGAGCCCATAGTTATAGCACAGTAGTTCTTTGGGGAGATGATAGCTTGAGATAGTTTTCCCGAATCAGTTAGTTTCAAAGACCAGTATAGTTCAAATCTCAAAGACTAGAAACCTTTTAAGTCTGGTAGACCACTCACTCGGTGTCTCCTTGGTCCATAGCCATGGCCTAGAGAGGTTGGAGCACCTAGGGGTAGTTTTAATTTCTTCCAAGGTTATTTTTTAGTCATATATGATGGAAGAGGATGAGAGGAGGCCTTGAAAAAATTTTAGAAGCCATAGATAGTGAGATAGAGTTATAGGTTCCATAATGTAGCATAATGAAGCAACTCCTAGTTAGGCTCCTTAAAATAATTGTGTGATGACTCCAAGGAGTTTTAATGTAGCCAAGAATCATAAATTGAAGGAGAGAAGGGAGCCAAGATGATGAATTCTTGTAATTGCTTCATTAAATACCTTATAGAAGCATAATGGAGCCATAGGCTAAAGTAGCATTATGTAAAGTGTGTATAATGCCAAGGCTTATTCCCATGAGTAATTTATATTTGTTTTAGTATGTTTAGGCCAAGAGAAATAAGCCTCAAATCATTGTGAGTGCGTGGCCAAGAGAGGGAGCATAATTCTAAGAGAAAAAGTGTACTTGTGTGGCAAAGGTAGCTTTCTCTACTTTCTCTCATGTATGAATGTGTGCTTACCTTGTGTTTGAATATGTGTATATGTTGTGAAAAGTGTTTTAGCATATGCTTTTGTTCCATGGTACCATGAGGTTGTAACATGTTCTCAAATGATGCATAATATGTGTGCTTGGATTTACTTGAGTATGGTGAAGCCAAGAACCTTTAGCCATGGTGAGGATGAGCCAAGAATCCTTAGAAATGGTTGAGACAAAGTAAAGAGTCTCCCAAGAATGAGGTTAAGTTAAAACCTCTTAAAGTAATTGAGTGAGGCAAGTCCAAAATTCATAAGAGAATGGGTGAGACTAATCCACTTACTTGGCAAGCCTATGTATACTTTGTGTGACTTGTTCAAATGCTAATAATGCTTCTTGAATAATTACACATTTCATTATGCTCATGCATGTATTTTCAAGACTTATATTATATTCTTTATGTGTGATTGAAAGGGAGATGAGCTATTGGGATTCTTTGAATCTCATTCCGTCCTCTCCAATGTCTTAACATGCTAGGTGGAGCAAATGAACAAGATAATGGAAGCCACTAAGTTGAAAAATAAGAGATTGACATCAAAGTGTCTAGAATTGCCTAGAATTACTCCTTTTGTAGCCATACTCATGGAATATGATGTAATACTATGATTGAAATATTGTATAATCATTTGAACATGTGTATTTACTCATATATTTTATGTATGTATGAGGTTTAATGCCATATGAATGATACTATAGTTTTTGAACCTTGGATGGCAATGTGAAGCATGTGTAATCTTGTATATGGTATAAGGTAAGAGAGTGAGTTTTTAATTTCTGGGTTTATACACTTTTGAGACAAGTTTAGAATGTCATCTTGGTGCATTCCCATATGCTCAAGTGGTCATGGTTGCCTTAGAACTCAAATTAGACCATTTGGACCCCTTATATAACACAAAATGAGTTATTTTTGTAACTCAATATCAAGATCTGGCCAAATGAACAAATTTGCCTATGAAATTTAGCACACATAAAAATCATATTTAGAGCTTTTTAGGAAGCTAAATATCAGATTATTTGGAGCTCCATGGAATTAATTATAAATTTTCAAAGTTGACATTTTTTTACTAAACTGATGCAGACACTGTTCATATAGTCAAAAACTTGGGCTA
Source organism: Erythrophleum ivorense (assembly GCA_026724425.1). Taxonomy (NCBI): domain Eukaryota; kingdom Viridiplantae; phylum Streptophyta; class Magnoliopsida; order Fabales; family Fabaceae; genus Erythrophleum; species Erythrophleum ivorense. The sequence continues at coordinate 1,497,841 of JAIUCV010000033.1, read as the reverse complement.
TGTTATTCAATGGTCAAATGATATCCAATGCTTATGGAATTTTATAAGAATAAACTAAACATGATAAGCTTTCTACGACCACCTAGATCACCCCAATTGAATCTCTGGGTAGGGAGATGAATTTTTGAAGATGGACGACATTACCAGTAATGATAGTTAACCTCTAGTACTATTCCATCAATTTTTGATGGCTAGCAGCCTCTTTTTGTTGAGAATTCAAGGACACGTAGTGAAAAATTAAAATCCTGAATCCCTCCCCATAGATCCATCAATGTCATTTAAATTGAGTAGATTTAGAAATATTTACCTTTTTTGTCGGATCTCAGGAACTGATCTTCAGATCTGCTTCCTCTATTGGTGTCCACACGAATGATTGCTCAACTTGAATGGTGTACTAGCGCCTTCGACCAATGTCTGTACATGTTTTTGGTGAAGAAGATGCTCTCCTCTTTCTCTCTCTCTAAGTGGCCGTGCAGTGTCCGTACATTGTCAGTACGCTTCTCTCTAGGGTTCTTTTGTTGTTCTAGGAAATTCAAGCCTCATCTTTTTTATTATGGAGATATCTCATTAGAGTTTCAGATATATTTGATTGATTTAAAAATACATTATTTTAAATTAAATCAAATTAATATTAATTAAATATATTAGTTTAAATTTAAGTCTATCTAATAGATTAAATTTAACTAATTATTTAATCTAAATCTAGAACTAAATTCAAATTTAATTTATCTCATAAATTAAATTTAAATTATCATATTAGGTTAAATTTAAATCTATCATATAGATTTGAATTTAAAACTAATTGATTTAAATTAATTAAAGGATATATATATATTTCAAAATATAAATAAATATATAAATACATATATATATTTTGAATTTTATAAACTATATATATATATCAAATATATATATATTTATAAAAATTCTTCCACCTTAGATTAAACGTGACATTCATTGAATCTAGACGCAATTTTAGATTTAATGAATTTTGACATTCTAGCTCGAGTTGACTCGTTCTTGTGTGCGACCCTATAGGTCCATATGACGTTGGTAGTGGGCTAATAATACTATTTGACCTATAAGTCACAAGCAGCCTCTAGCAAGACATTGTGACTACCCAAATCATATAGGGATTGGTGATCCAATGCAACTTGTTATATAACCCTATCATATCCCTTTTGTCACACGATATCTAGATCAAGTATGAGGCATGGAAACGTCTTCCTCATCTTACTTGATTGTCTCTTTCTCGATCTACGTGCAGATTGACAGTATAAATGGAAACCCTTCCATTCGAGCACGATCATGCATTTCTCAGTCTCACTCATCGAGGGCCTCAGAGATATCTCTCTATTAATTAGAAGGATAAATCCTATCTTGACCATTCATCTTCTTCTACATGAATTTTACTATGCCCAATCATAGCCTTTATGATCACTTGGTTAAAGATGACTTTCGACTATACAAAAAAAATAGTGTTTTTTCATGTTGAAAACTATGGTGATCTCAAGTTTAAGGGCTTGGTGATACGGTTATACATAAGATACACTTATGACTTAATCTATGTAGCTATCTTATGACGGGTTGATCTAGCATCTTGTTTCTTAACAAGTGCCTATGATTTTGATTCATATCTTTATACATGATTAATATATAATCATCAATCAAAATCATACTAGTCTTAGTTTATCATCATTCCCATAATGATGATCGACTAGGGATATTTAAGATAATCAATATGATTTATCCAAGGATATTATTATATAGAACATGCAAAAAAAATATAATAATGTAATAAAGGAAAACTCTTATTTCTTAAAAAAGTACAATGTTTGCAATACAATGATTGGCCTATGACACAATCTTTAACACTTTTGTGGTCTAGATTTATTTTTAGCATAAAGTAGACATCTGTATCTTTTTAGAATGGTATAATTTTCTTAATTTTAATTTTTCTAGAATTAGTTATGATTTTTCAAAATTCAGGTACAAAATTTGGAAATTTACACACTATGTTTTTGAGTATACCACCCATTTACATGAGTTCTAGGCTACTTCTTGAGTTTTTTATGAGTTGTATCTTTATATTGCAATGTGAGAATGAAATGGATAAGTCCATATGGCTTACAGAACACCAAATGAAAAAATTTACCCATGACATAATGTAATTTAATTGTATTTTTCTATGACTTTTTCTTAAGGATTTCATATGCTTTATTGAAATAAGCCTATATATGATATGAGATGAGTCATAGAATCATGGTGTTACAGGAGAAGTTGGCTTAACTTTATTAAAAGGTGAAGGAAGATTTTTATAATGATTTCTGAAATACTGATTATGTCCCTCTAGTTTTATTCCTTCATTTGAGCTCGTTTTAGCTCCTTTTTTAGAACAATTTTTTTCATATAAAAATTTAGGTCCTCTAGTTTATTAAAAATATTTTCTTTCAATTTTATGGAGTTCAGAATCATCCCTAATTATTCAGTCAAAATTTTGGTTAATTCTTTGCTTAAATCGCACATAAGAAGGGTTTTAACTATTCTGATAGTTCCCATAGTTTTCAGGGCCTTTGAGAACTCTAGTAAGCTTAATTTTATCATATAAAAATCCTTTCTTTAAATTTTTGAGAAGTTACTTGAAATTACAGTTTTTGCCACTGTGTTCCTTAATAAGCTATTTAGTTATTTCGGCTTCGATTTCGGGCCACCTCTAGTTCCTTACTCTCATTTCTAGATGCTCTGTTTATTAATATAACATTCTTTTACCTTATTCCATTTCATTTTATTATAGGGGTCATCTTTTGTAATCTTGTCAATTTTGGTCCAATTCTAATAAAATTGGATATTACACTCTTCATATATAATTGAGCATGAAGCTATGAATCTATAAGACAATATGTCATATGTGGTAAAGCCTAAGAAGATTATGGATACAAAGATCAAACAACTATGTAATAAAGATATTATCCTGTTGAAGGTGGTATGGAGAATGTTAACTCCTGGTAAGGCAACTTGGGAGATGGAAAATCATATAACTCATCATACATACTCACCCTATCACAAATTAAATAAGTCATAAGAATAATGATTGCATACTAAGACATCCTATAAAGTGGATTTACAATATAAATTAATCAAAAACCATCTCCTATAGGGACTTTAATCATAGTAGAAAACTCTTATTTGTATCAATAGAGGACTTTTATTCTAGCAAAGAACCCTATCTATATCAATAGAGATTATATGCTATAGGGACTTTTATCCTAGCAGAGAACCTTGTTTGTATCAATGGAAACTATCTCCTAAAAAGACTTTTATCCTAGTGAAGAACACTATTTGTATCAACCAAAGGCATCACTTAAGCACTTTAATAGTAGTTTAATAACATACATTGATAGAAAGCTTGCAAACAATATTGTGAAGAGTAATCAAATAGATCTTAATGGAACCTATCTTATCATATTGATATTTTAATATTATTATATTTTATATTCCTCATATTTAGTCTTAATAATAATTCATTATGGCTAATTTGATGAGTTTGGATTTATTTTATATTAAGTGGGTTAAATTTAGATTAATGGATTTTAATCACATTTTTATTATATTTTTCCAATGGAGGCCCAATTATTTTTATTTGTGTTTTGCAAGTTAGATGAGCCACTCAAGGGATTTGAATATTTTATTATTAGGCCAAAGATGCAGGCTTTGTTAATTCAAGATTAATATTAGATTTCTTTCAATGTGAAAAATTTTGGATTGTTGGATGCACTCAACACATCTTAGCCCTTGGATCTTTTTTAGTAAAGAAGGCAACATCATCTATATAAGGAGGAGAAGATGTCACTTAAGAACACATGCTCCATCTTCTCTATTTCTCATTCTTGCTGTCATCTTTTCATGGCTTTCTAACTTTTCTTGGTGATTAGTCCAGACTTTAAACCTGATAGCGAACTTGAGTCCATGATTATATAGAACTATGGTTTGGATTTAAATTTAGAAGTATTTCATTTTTGTTCTTTTTGTTTTCGTGTAATTATTATCATTCTGGTTAGATGGTTTTTGTTGCATGAATTTAATTCATTTGATCTATTTGAGAATGCGTTTTGATTCAATTAGTTAATTAATCAAATAAATTCATTCTAAACCAAGTTAGGATTCTGTGTGGGTCTCTAGTCATATGAAATAGTTTGGCTTCATGTTGTTGATAAAAGTGCAATTGTGTTATGACTAACAATATGAACCAATTAAAATTCTTGAATAGTAGTTTAGGAATATTAATTGAAAATAACTAGAGGAAAAATCAAACTAAAAGTATTTTTAGGTGACAAGGATAGGGAAATATCAGGGGAAGAATTCTAGATTAGTTATGTATCATTCTGATTGAGTTTTGTTTTTGTTAATTGATTTGCTATTCAGTTTAATTAGTGCAATTTTATATTTGAACCCTTAATCATCACAATTTCAATTCTATCATTCTTAAACTAATTGATTTGATTAATTGCTTTATGGGAGAAGACTTGGTGAGCATTATACTGTAAACTAGCAAAAATTCACTAATCTTGGCTAGTTTGATGTAACAGCCAAGAAATGAGAAAAGGAAAGGAAAAAGAGAAGCTGGAAAATTTTCGAAGAGCTGAGAATTTTCTAAGTCTTCTCGCCATAGCGAGATATGGAATCGCCATAGCGAGAATGCCTCTTCGCCGTAGCGAATATGTTCCTAGCTATAGCGAGTGCGGCATTCCATATAGAGACCAGTGAGTTGCTCGCCGTAGCGAAATTGTTCCTAGCTATAGCGAGTATGGCATTCCATATAGAGACCAGGGAGTTGCTCGCCATAGCGGCGCTATAGCGAAGGCAGAGGTTTGGAACAAATACGATCTTGCCGTAGCGACGCCATAGCGAAGGCAAAGGTCTGGAACAGACACGAGCTCGCCGTAGCGAGGTCACTAACTCGCTATAGCGAGAGCGGTCCAGAAAAGCGAGAAAAAGAGAATTCGACTTTTTAAAAGCTTCCAAATCTCTTCTTTCTTCTTCTAACCGACTCTAACTCGTCTTAGGAGAGAGAAAAGGGCGGAGGAGAGAGTGAGAAGCTGAAGAGAAGAGGAAAGCACAAGAAAGGTATGAATTTTCATAGCTTCCTCTTAGTAAGTTGCCCTTCTCCCCTTCTCCCCTCTTTCCTACGGTTTCAATGGTCGAAAATGGCTAGGTCTTGAGTCTGGTTCAGAGGAGAGAGAGTGGGAAACCATTCTTGAGAGAGATTAGAAGTAGATAGTCTTCTCTTTCTTGCTTTTCCCCTTTCTTAAGAGTTGAGAAAAGAGAGGGATAGCTCATGGACCCTAGTGAGAGGAAAAGACCTAGAATGAGAAGCTCAGTAGAGCTGATTAGAAGTGATCCCTAGCTTAAGAATTGAGTATTGAAGTATTGATTCCATGCTTTTGTGTGGTTAGGCTCAAGAGAAACTCTTCCATCTAGAAGTTGTTGTGAAACCAACAAGGGAGGAGACCATTGATAGAGCAAGTAGTAAATAGCCAGCAAAGGTAGTTCTCTCCACTTTCTCTCATGCATAATTGTGTGTTTACATTGTCTTGCTTGTGTGTATGAATGAGATGAGCTATGAGAAGTGTGTTAGCATGATTATGTGATATGATTGAGATGATGTTTTAAATGCTTGATTGGTTTGCTTGAGGAAATGGGAAAGCCAATAACCCTATAGCCAAGGTGAGGATGAGCCGAAGCCCTAAGTTGGTTGAGCCATGTCTCCCAAAAGTGAGGTTGACTCCCAAAGAGTAAGGGTGAGTCTAAATACCTCTAAAAGTATGGGAAGGCAAATCCAAAAGCCATAAGGGAAGGGGTGAGGCCGATCCAAGTACTCAGCGAGCTCTTGAATGTTATCCATGGCCATTTTACATGTTTCAAATGTTTTTCATCATGTTTTATATGCTAACATGCCATACATGCATAATGAGACTTGTTGCACGCAATGTATGTATGTTTGAATGAGAGTTGAACTACTGAGATTCCATGAATCTCATCCTCCCTCTCCACCATCCAACCATGCCAGGCGGCCCAAGTGAGATTAGGGATGGGAGCAACCACCACCAAGCATGAAGCTAGAGATAGAAGTTAATGAAGAAGAGTGTAAAGGCTTTTTGCCATATGTTGTATTATGAGAATTGTACATGAGAAATGTAAAGCAATGATGTAGCTTATGTACATTTATAGTTTTTGCAAGATAATGTATATATGAATGATGAATGTATGAGAATGAGGTTTATGAAGAATGAGAAAGTAACTTTTGATATGAAATGCTCATGATAGCCTAGTATATATGGGTGCATAAGTGGGCATGGGGTAGTGAGTTTCCCCAATCTGAGTTATTAGACACTTGAGGCATGATTGATAGCTCCTATAGATGCTTTCTCATGTGCTCAAAGAGTCATAGAAGTAGAAAACTTAAGATGGGACCCCATTAGCCACACTTTTGGCCAAGAAAGGGCCTTTTTGCACATGATGTCATAGAATAGCCATATGACCTCTTCTAGCCATGAGATTTGACATGGAACTAGAGTATGTTTAGAGCTTTCTGGGAAGCTAGAGTTCATGTCATTTAGAGGTCTATAGCATTTTCTATGAGCATCCAAAGTTGACATCAGAAATTCGGATTTCAGAAAATCACTGTTCATTTGGTCAGTTTATAAATCATGTCATCTGAGGGGCAAACGTAGTCCAATGGCTACAAAATTTTATACACAGATACTAGATGGTTACAGTGACTTGTAGGAACTGGAAGAACCTCATTTAGAGGTCTAGAGAGGAAGTTATGCAATTTCGAAGTTCCTGCCCAGAATCAGACACCCAACCAGACCCGAGGTACTGTTTCATCAGTTTCCGGGGAATTGGCTTGGTGAACTGATCTGGAGATATTTTTATCCTCTAGCTAACATCCACATATTTCCATGGAGATATAGTTTATGAGCATTGGATTTTTGTGGAATTAGTTAGACATTTTCAAAGTCCATATCAGTAAACTGTGACAGCAAAGAAGCCCCCTCTGACCAGTGAACTATTTCGATGTCAAACGCAGAATGAGTAAGAGATTGAGACTTCTAAGTATTTTTAGCATGAAATAGACGTCTCAAGCTTTCTATAATGAGCCAGATCATGCAGATACGATTTTTCTGCATTTAGTTATGAATTTCCAAAGTTAGCCCAGAAAAGAAGCAAAATCTGCCCATAGCGAAAATGCATGTCTCCAATCCCTTTTTGCTTTCCATGAGTTTAAAGCATATAGTAGGGATTGAAATAAGTCTCAAAAGAGTAATTGAGCAAGAGGAATCAAAGAGAGGGCTCAACCGGTCCATGTTACTTCTAAGTGGAGCTCTACCCACACATAGTGCCATAGAGAAAGTAAGCATAAGGTAGAGAAAGTGTCTCCCTTATGAGTTCCGCATTGCCATATGGGCTAGAGGGCACGTTGGGTATGAGCTAGAGGTTAAGGTGTTACATTTGACAACTATGAGTGAACAATATTTTCTTGGAAAAATTATAAAGAAAGACCCAGAAGTGAAAAAATTTACTCTGAAGGACCTGTTACCATTGGCTTTAACTATTTTATGTTAAAATCAATGGTAATCAACCCTAAAACAATGGTAATAGGTCCTTCAAAGTAAATATTTTTAACTTTGGGTCCTTAAACATAATTCTCTCTATTTTCTTTACCACATATTACCATATCTTTTAGTGTTTTTTTTGTGTCTTTTGTATTTTAGGGTCTTTAGTCAATATCAGAAGCCGGGTCTATCAAATTCGGTCATTCATATTCCAAGCATAGGTCATCCATACACAGGTATCATTTAGAGTTTGGTCTTCCTAGTATGGGAACCATGGCATATGAAAGGGTACAATCATCTATGCATAGGTACAATCTGAAGTAAAGTCTTCTATGCATAGGATTCAATCACACAATCTATTATAGGAGATTAATGTTAAGAATTTAAGATTTTAATTATACTTAGGGTTCCAACCAAATCCACTTAGCTTAACTCATAGATAGAGCATGCAACTAGGTTTTGTAGTCAAAGATTATAAGCCATGAAAGGTCTATAGACATCCATAATGTCCAACTAACTTCAATTTATATGTATGCTTGGCTGAAACTCAAGAACTATTAAAACTAAAAAAAGGAAAACAACAATTTCAACTAAAAAGAACAGCAGTACCCTGGTGTGTAACATCTTCCTCCTTATTATGATTTCTTAAGTAGTATTTAAAACAAATTTGGAGAAATTATACCATATTAGGAAACATTTGGAGACTATGATGTGAACAACTAAGGAGGGATTGATGGATTAAAATTTTATAGAACATAAAGAAAATTTTCTTAAAGTATGAAATTTATTAAGAATTTTAGAGAATTTTAAAGAATTATTTGGCATTTTCATTAATTGTTTAATAGAGAGTAATTATGAAATAAATACTTGAATATTTAATTTTTAGGAAATCCCAAGGTCAAAACACCCTAAAAATATAAGAAAATATTTGGGGGTTAAATGTGTTTAGGTGAGTGTTTGGTTCTCTCCATGATGGTTCGTAGAGGGTCCTCATACTCAACACTCTAAGCCCTAGGTGGCCTGCCTCTGCCCTTGTCCTATCTAGTCTCCACCATCTTATCTAAAAAAAGTAGCACCCTTTAGTACACAGTTGTGTCTCAAGCACATATGCATGTGTATTTCATCACTTCCATGAGAATTCACACCTTAACACAACCAATAATGCAATTCAAGAGCCAAACACCAAGCAAAAGTGCCTGAACCTTGGCTCTAATACCAAAAATGTCACACCATAATTTGTTTAAGCTCATATTCTCATATTCAAGGTTGGTCTATATGGAATCAAGGGAAAACCAAGAAAAGAGAATGAAAATAATGAAATTTTCTTACGTTACATTAGGGTTTAAAAATTTATTTCACATTTTGTGGAACCCATGAACTCATCAATAACATCCTCCACTCACATTCCATCCATACAATTCATAAACATTTCATAAACCATGAATTAGAGACCAAAAACTGGAGATTTCCATGTTTTAGCCTCAGGTTCCAGTGGCAATTTACTGATAGCAATTTTGGAAAATTATAACTAATTTTTAAAAAATCAAAATCAAGCAAATAATAGCTTTTTGGAAAGCTCTAGATGTTAAATATATATTAAAAATAATTACAAGCCATAATAACATCATTTGGACCACATTTGATAATAAAAAAGTAACATAGGTTAGACTGGCCAGCGTTTCTGATATAATTTATTGATATAAATTTTAAAAATTCATAACTAAATACAAAAAAATCTAATTTAGGCAAACTATACCAATTGGAAAAGTTACAAATGTTAAATAGAGGTAAAAAATAAGTCCATACTAATTTAGAAGCCTTCAGACCTTGAAAATTGATGGAATAATAACCAAGGTCTGTTGGCATCCCTAATATTAATATGAAATTTTAAAAAATTAGTTCTCCCTCTACAGACCTCCAATTGAGGTTTTTCTAATTGATACAAGTCACTATGAATGTCTAATTTCTCCCTGTAAAATTTCAAAGCCATTGAACACCATTTGTCCTATGAGTGATAAAGGTGAAGCTACTGACCATTTCTATAGTACCACTGTCAAATTGAAAAAAATTTGCCAACTTTGGAAATTTACCAAAAATTCTCTAGAGCTCCAAATAAGATGAACTTTAGCTTCCCAAAAAGCTATAGACAAGACCTATAAGCATGCCAAGTTTTAGACCAAGAAGAGATCATTGGTCAAATCTTGACATAGCTCTTGAATTTGGCAAGTTTAGTAGCATAAAATGGTCAATATGGTCCCAAATGGCCTCTTACATGGTCTAACATCTTTTGGGCAAGTTTTAAAGTAAGAATGCATGATATATGAACTACCCAAGTGGTCCAAACTATCATGCATTTCAATTTCACTATGCTACATACAAGAATGCATAGCTGCCTACAAGTCACCAAGTGACTAAATCTCACATTTTCATTGCTTTGGTTCTAAATATGGTTCATACATCATTTATATATACTTTTACACTTACTCAAATATTTACATCTCAAAAGTAATATGTATATATACACTTTGACATTCTTTTACATCAAAAGCCATACAAAGCTATACAGAGTGTCAAGAAGTAGCTTTTCAAGCTTCTTGGCTTCCATCTTTAGCTTATTGGACACCACCTAGACATGAGATGGGAGAGGAAAGGGGACGAGATTCATGAAATCTCAATAGCTTATACACTCATTCAAGTAAGCAATCAAGGTATGTCACATGTTAAAGAGCACAAGTATGCATCCTAATATCGCCATAAAGTATTCAATTCAACATTTCCATGCCCCAAAGTGATATCAAAGTCAAGAATAAGCTCTAGGGATTTTTGGTTTAGCCTCACCCTATATTTAGGACTTTTGGATTAGCCTCACACTTGGCCTAGGGACTTTTGACTTGGCCTCACCCATTCATGGGACTTTTGGCATCACCTCACCCATATCAAGGGACTTTTGGCATCACCTCACCCTTATGAGCAATTTTTCACAATCAAATAACATTCAAGAAAGTATATTGGCACTAATGCAACAACACAACATCAAGTGGCATGTTTCAAGATACAAAAACATACAATGACACATGCACATCCAAGAATGCAAACAAGAATAGAGTGAAGAGCTACCTCGGTGGAATTCCAAGCTTTAACTTTGATTATTACTTCCTTTTCTTGGCTACACACCCACAACTTGATAGTGATTGATTTCCTTGGCCTAAACACTACAAACAACACTTAATTACTCCCTTGGAACAAGTCAAAGCATTAGACACACACTTAAGAAGCACACTTTGTTCATTGGTCTCATATTAGTTTCATTAATGCCCTAATGAAGCAACTATCATAATTCAAGTTTTTAGTTTCATTCTCTCCTCATATCTAGACCTCTTGGTTCCATTTAGACTCCTTGAAGTCATCATAAACTCAATTCCAAGAGCTTAGGTCCATGTTACTTCTATAGGTCATATTATGGAACCCATTATCTCATCTTCCAATTTATGGCTTCTAAATTGTTCTCAAGGTTTCCTCCCACCTTCTTTCATCATATAAAGTCCCAAACTAAGCTTGGAACAATTTAAAATACTCCCTAGGTATTCCAAGGAGCTTTGGCCAAGACATAGCAAGGAAATTTGGCCCACAGAGTTTTTGATTTTTTCTTGATGGAAGAGGCACTTGGGGAGCTTCCTAGGGGTCTTAGGAACACAAACAAACACTCACATATGCTAGGGAATTCAAGAATCAAATCAGTTTTTACAATATGTTCAAGAGCTTTACACTTTCTTATCTTGAATTTCAATGGATAAACTTTCAATTTCTTTGTATTTTCTAACTCCCCATGGTCTAAAACCTAAGATTCTCTCTTGTTTTTAGGTAGAAACTCCTCTCCCATAATGGTTCTATTTTTGACTGAAACATATACATGGAGGGCAAGGGAAGAAGAAGCAATAAAAGGAAGAAAACTACCTTGAATTCTAGCCTTTTTCAAGAGTGTTTCTCTTTGCCTTAATGATAAGCATGATATATGTACATATATATTTTTTATTCTCCTTATCTTAAGTATTTTAGTGTCCAAATATGGCTTTAGGGATTCAATTATATAAGATTTTATTTTAATAGCCATTTCTGCACTCAAGGAATTTATTTACAAAATTCTTGAATTTTATTGCATAATTTTCTTTTAAATAATTTTGTGAATTTTTCCTACTTAATTTTTCTTATTTTTATGTGTAGATTTTTATGGGCAATTAAATTTCTAATGGTGGAGATTAATCAGAACATGAATGGGAAGTTTTAATTTTGAATAAATTGGCCAAGGAGATTTACATTCACACTCCATACATGCAGATCATATATGCAATAGCTTCACCAAATCATGGACTCTTGGATTGAGATGCACATTCAAGTTCGTCACATGGAAATGAAATAGGAAGCTACTATAGGCAGAATAAAGCAAGAAAGTTTTGAGCTTAAGTGTAGAGAAGAAATGCCACAAGTTGAATGAAGCTAAAGAGCACATGAGGAAGTTATCTCTAAGTTATGAGTTTATAAAGTTTGAAGTGGAAAACTGAGATGAAACCATGTTGTAATAAAAGGAGAGGTTAAAGCACTTTAGAATGCATTGAAGATACTCACATGGGGCTGGAAGACATAAGAAGAAATGCAAGCTCATGAACATAGAAGAAAAAGAAGACTCAAGCATTTATGAAATGAAACACATAGAAGGATGCATGGAGCTAGAATAAGAGCTAAGCCAAATTCAGACTTACATGTATAGATGACGTGGAGAAAAAGCACGTGAGGAGGACCACCATGTTTTGACGTAGAGAAGGGCTACAGAATGTGTGAAGAGAAGAAACAAACGGACTGAATGAGGCATTAAGAAGCACACTTGAATAGAAGTGGAGCAACACGGATGAATGAAGCTAAGAGAACAAACACGCTACAATATAGTTGCACAAAGAAAAAGCACATTCTAGATTCAGGCAAAGCAAGAAGCTCAAATACACACACATGCAGAAGGGAAGGAGCTAAAGTTTAAATGAAGGAGCTGACGTGAATGGAAATAACATGAGAAACTCAAGTTAGAGAATGCAAAAATGATGCCACGTCACTCACGAAGAAGCAACTGGGCATGGATAAGCTATGATTTTGAAAGATAATAAAAGAAGAGCTATTCGTGGCATGCAGGAATGAAAACACATGAAGAAACTCGTGTGAACAAAAGCTTTGAGCTAGAGTTTAGAGAGCAAATTGACATGGGCAGAACATGGAAGTAGAAGAGAAGGAACACATGGAGCTTACATGTGAATGAATTAAAAAGAAAAAGAAAAAAAGCTACGAGCAATTGGCGTAAAGGCTAAGCACGTGGAAGAATTAAATGAATAGTTGAAAATGTAAGAGGGGAGCTGGGAGGAAAATAATGCTAGGTAGTGATATCCAAAACGCGTGAAAAAAAGAGCACATGGAATGATTAGAAAAAGACGTGAAGCTAGATCAAACACACTGGGTAGAGGCATAATACATCATCCAGAGACCATTTTTGAATCATCGAATAAAATAACACGTCCAAAAACCCATCGTCATTCACGCATCCTTCGTCCAGTAGCCATTCCATGCCATTTTTTCATTCCATCATCTTTCATTCCACCTCTAATGAAGCTTTAATCTCCATCTTGTGATTAGCTTAGAAAAGGACCTTGGAGAAGCTTGAATCCATGGAGAGATCAAAGGAATTTTGGCTAAGAATTTCTACTTTCCTACACTTTCTTTTTCTTGTACTAGCTTGGTTAAGTTGTATTTGATTAGGAATTTGTGTAATTGTAATTAGTGGCTGGTTAGACACTGATTAGGAGAGATATTGACTGATTAATTGCATGAATTAAGTACTGAATTTTGCATTTTCCTTTAATTTCCCATGTATGCCAAGAAGGTGTTCGATGAAATGCATGAGTGAAATTACATACTTAATTGTTTGATTTGAGGATTCCTTAGAGTTTGATTAGTTAATTAAACATCCTAGGGTGTTAATTCAGAGGCTAATTGATTAATTAATCATTCAATTCAAGTGTTTGTTGATCATAATGACAAGAGTTAACGATTTAATAGGGGATTGAGGTTTTAATGCAACATTACTTTGTTAATCTCTTGATTCTTGAGTGGTAACCTAAGATAACTTGTTATGGACACAAATAGGGACTCTTAGATCAGAATTAATTACAATTGGATTAGGATAAGGACAATGGATACCAAGGGACCATTCTAGAACTAGTCACAAGTCTATTATTCAACCATAATCCATACAATTAGGTAGTTAGTCATTTTAATTCAATTTCATTTTACTTAGTTTAATTAAATCAAAAACCCCCTAAATTAGGTAGTTCTAGAGTCCTTCAACACTTAGAAAACCCAATTAAACATTAAACTCCATTTCTAAGGAAGATGACCTAGGTTGTGCCACTAACTATAAAATTTAATCTAACCTAGTTTTATTTTGAAGGTTACGTGACACAACCCATCACTTAAGATTCTCTTTGAAACTTTAAACTTTCCCCTCTGAATCAAGGCTCAAATAAAACCATATGAACATCCAAAACCATGGAAAGATGAAGCAAGAAGAGGAGAATAAGATTTCAAGAAGAAAGGCCATGAGTTTCCTTAAATTTCCATACCTTTCTTTAGCTTTTTCTTCCTTCTCTTGAGCTCTCTTTGTGTGCCTCTCTCATGAAGTCTCTCCCTCTATTTTGGATGAAACATAAGGTCTATTAGAAGAGCAAGAGAGGGGGACATCCTTTTATGTAGAATTTTCAAGAAGAAATTGTTAAAAGAAATAATGTTTATGTCCTGTGTTTATGGCATTTTCGTTTTAGCTCCTTTTTTAGAATTGTCTTTTCTATCATAAAATTTAGGTTCCTAATCTTATAAAATAGCATTGAAATCACTCAGTTTGGAGCTAAAACCTTCCCGAATGAAATTGAAAAATTTAGGTAAATTGATATTAAAAAATGCACACCGGAGGGATTTTAGCTGTCTCAGGGCTTCCCATAGTTTTCAAGGCCTCTGAAAACCCCAAAGAACTTTAATTTTCCATTTAAAAAGCCTTCCTATGAGTTTTTCAAAAAGTGCCTATATTTATGAAAATGCCACTAGACTTTTAGCAATTTTTTTGAATTACTATAACTTTAATTTTTAGGTAACTCAAGACTCAAATCTTCATTTTTTATTATTTAAAATTTTATCTAAATTTTATTTGGCCATAAATCACTGCAGGGGACTTACTTTTAAAATTGACTTATTACAGTGTTTTCATAAAATGCCAAACATTACACGACATGCCTATAGGAGTTTTGTAGGTAGTATGGTAAGCTTATAATGCATCCTCTAATCTTTTACTCCAATTCTTTCTATTATATTGCACTATTTTCTCTAGAATTTGATTTATCTCCTTATTTGAAACCTTTGCTTGACCATTCATTTGTGGATAGTAAAGGGTAGTTGCTTTATGGAGCACTCTATACTTGCAAAGGAGGGCTTGCATGTTTCTATTACAAAAGTGGGAGCCTTGATCACTAATGATTGCTTTAAGTATACTGAACTTGCAAAAAATATGAGATCTAATAAAGTCCACAACTATAGAGGAATCATTAGTCCTAATGGCTTTTGCTCCCACCCACTTTGAAATGTAATCAACAACTAAAAGAATATACGTGAAACCAAAAGAAATAGGAAATGGTCCCATGAAGTCAATACCCAAACATCAAATGTTTCATAGAACAACAATGGTTGTTGAGGCATCTCATTCCTACGAGAAATATTACTTGTTGGTTGGCATCAGGTACAGTTCTTACAGAAAGCATATGTATCCCTAAATAAGGTAGGCCAGAATAGTCTAGAATCTAGAACCTTCCTAGTAGTACACTAAGGACCAAAATGGCCACCACATGTAAGTGTATGAAAAAAATGCAAAACAGATGTAAACTTATGGTCAGGAACACATCTAATAATTTGGTCACTACACATGCACCACAAGTAAGGGTCATCCCAAATATAATATTTTGCCTCACTTTTAAGTTTATTAATTTGGTGCTTTTTAAAATAAGCAAGTAATTCAGAAGCAACTAAGAAATTTACCATATTTGTACACTAGGGACTTTACCATGCAATGAATATAACTGCTCATCTGGAAAACTATCCCTAATAGCAGATGAATATGAAGAGTGAGGTATTCTACTTAAATGATCAGCTATAAGATTTTTTGCTCCACTTTTATCTCTGATTTCTATCTCAAATTCTTGTAGAAGCAACATCCACCTAATGAGTCTAGGTTTCGCATCAAGCTTTTTGAGTAGGAACTTTAAAGCTACATGATTAGAATAAACAATAACTTTATAATCAAGAAAATAAGAACGAAACTTATCTAAAGCAAAAACAACAGCTAAAAGCTTCTTTTCAGTAGTTATATAATTAGTTTGAGCCTCATCTAAGGTGAAGGATGCATAAGAGATCACATGAGACTTCTTGTCTATCCTTTGGGAACAGTAACAAAGTTGGATGCATCACACATCAATTCAAATGGAAATTCCCAATTATGAGGTTGGATGATAGGCAGGATGGTTAGCCTTCTCTTCAACTCATCAAATGCTAATTTGCATGACTTATCAAAATTAAAATCTACATCCTTTTGAAGAAGTCTAGATAGTGGTAGAGAAATCTTGCTAAAGTTCTTGATGAATCGCTTGTAAAAACCTGCATGGCCAAGAAAAGAACACACTTCCCATACACAGGTGTGGTAAGGTAAAGAAGCAATCACATTTACTTTAGCTTTGCCAACTTCAACGCCATTTTTAGAAACCACATGGCCTAAAATAATTCCTTGCTCTACCATAAAATGACATTTTTCAAAATTTAAAACCAGATTTTTTTAATACATCTTTCTAAAATCATTCCTAAACTTATTAAATAATCATCAAAGGAGGTGCCATAAATAGTAAAGTCATCCATAAAAACTTCCATGCAATGTTTAAGGAAATTAGAAAAGATGCTCACCATACACCGCTGGAATGTACTTAGAGTGTTACAAAGTCCAAATAGCATCCTTCTATATGCAAAGGTACCAAATGGGCAGATAAATGTAGTTTTTTCCTAATCCTTTGGCATAATATGAATTTGAAAGTAACCAAAAAAGCCATCGAAGAAACAGTAATGAGGTTTGCTTGCCAATCTTTCTAACATTTGATCTATGAAAGGAAGAGGAAAATGGTCCTTTCTAGTGGCTTGATTTAGCTTTCTATAATCAATGCAAACTCTCTAACTATTCTGAACTCTCATAGGGATAAGCTTATTCTTCTCATTGAGCACTATAGTGATGCTGGTCTTCTTAGGGAATACTTGCATTAGACTCACCCATTTGCTGTCAGATATGGAGTAAATAATACCAGTTGAAAGTAATTTACTTACCTCTTTCTTTACAACATCTAGGATCATAGGATTGAGTCTTCTTTGTGGTTGCCTTACTAGTTTGGCTCTTTCTTCTAATAAGATTTTGTGCATACACATGGAAGAGCTAATCCCTGGAATATATGCTAATGTCTAACCTTTTGCTTTTCTCTTTTCCCTTAATAATTCTAACAACCTCATTTCATGATCAAGTGGAAGGTTATTTGCTATTATTATTGGAAATTTATTTTCTTCTTCTAAGAAAGCATATTTGAGATTGTCAGATAAAGGTTTGAGTTCAAGTGTGGGTGGTTACTGTATGGAAGGTGCTAATCTTTGTGACGTTAAATGTACAATAGTTTCCACTTATTCATTTTTCTCAACAGAGGAAATGGTATTAAATAAATTGATAGAATTAGGATGAAAATTATAAGCATAATCAGAATTAGAATTCAAGAATGCATCAATCTCAGAATAAGCTATATATTTATTAAGTCCATCACAACATTCTAAATATTGAATTGCATCTATAAATTTAACCATGTTAGTATCTATGTCCATGCAAGTATCAAAAACTAACAAGTCTATCATATTTACATGCAACATGGAGTGTTCTTTTGAAGGGTGTTTCATGGCATCAAGAATGTTAAAATGAACAACATCACCACCAAATTCCATTTATAAAGTACCATCATGCACATTTATTATTGTTTTAGCAGTTTCCAAAAATGGTTTACCTAGAATAAGTGGTCCATGTCCATGTATATTGTCATCTTCCATATTCAGAACATAAAAATCAGCAGAAAAAATTAAATCTTTTACCTTTATTAGAATGTTTTCAAGTACTCCTACAGGGTAGGCTGTGCTTCTATTTACTAACTAAATTACCACTCCTATAGGCTTTAATTCTCCAATCTGTAAAGAGGAATACACAGAATTAGGCATTACATTAATGGAAGCCCCAAGATCTAACATTGTATTATTAAACCTCGTATTCCCTATTGTGCAAGGAATAGTGAATGTGCCAGGATCTTTGTGTAACACCCCAAAAATTAATTAAGGTATTAATTATGGATTAGGTTAATTAGGAATAATTAATATAGAATAATCGGGTAAGTTAAGTAAATGAAAATTTTGGAAAGATAAATTATTAATATGGGTTTGAGATTTAATTGGGAGAGAAATTTCATCTAGGCCCAAGTTAATGTAGGAGATCATAATAAGAGGCTAATGGGGGCCCAATAAGCTAGGTGCAGGCCCAATATAATTCAATGTGTTAGAGGCCCAAGATCCACCTTATATAGGCTCTTATAATTGGCCCAATAACCCTTGTGTAGACCCAAAACCTTTGAGCTCTTAAAACTTATTCTGGCCCAATGGAATTTTAACAACCCAATACATAAGAACTGGCCCAACAAAGCAAAAACTTGAAGCCCATTAGGAGTTGGACTTTGGAGCAACCCATGACCCATATTTGACCTAACTTAAACCCAACAAAAACCCTAAATGCTTCAGCCACTATCTCATTTTTCTGAAACACAAACACATCTCAAAATTTAGAGGTCCAAAGGAAACTCTAGGGTTCTTGGCATAAATCCACCATTTCTCACCTCTAAGCTCAAAATCAGCCAAGGTACTTGCTGTGTATCTTAATCCTCTTCTCTTTCTCTTTAATTTGGCCCAATTAGTTTTTCATTTGGAGCATTTTCATCTACACCCAAAATTTAAAACTTGCTATATGATGTTTCCATGGTAAAAATTTGTAGGTTGAGGTTAGGGTTATCATTAGATAGGTATGAACTCTTCTCTTTGAGGTAATTCTACTGATTTGAGACCCTAATGACTTGATTATAGTATGGGTATTAATTTTGTACGAATTTGCTTAGGATTTTAGGTGAAACATTGAGGTTTCTAGTACAGGACACATCAATTCGAATTTGGGACTTGTAGTGGCTGGGTAAGTGATTCCTAGGTAGTCATTAGCATTTTAAATTCTTTGGGTACTTGTTCTGTTAATGATAAATTAGAGTAGTAATTCTCTGATGCTATGGTTATAGGGACATTTTATACTATTGGTGGCTGTTACAATTGTCTACAAGTGAGGTAACTAGGTTTATATTAATTCCATGCATATATCTATTTTAATTTCATATTTTACTGTACATGTATGATTTGAAATATTGAATGAATTGGTTGGCTATCATTATATTGTGATTGGACCTTGTGAGTCCATGGTGGAGTTGTGGTGTGGCTGCCACCTGTGCATGTGCTTTGATCAGGCACCGGGTTATGATCAAACCCCAGATGCACTGAGCTCTGGTTGTGCTCAATGGGAAGTAGGTGCCGTGGACGGGCCTCTCCCAGTGTTAATGGCCTTTAACATGTGGAAATATGATTGTTAGTATGGGATAGTAATCATGATAGTCTAATTGTTTCATTTACTGATATGACTAGTATTTTGCTAATGCTTATGTGAAATTATGCATGTATGCTAATTAAACTAGAATATATGATGGAATTGCCTTAGTTACTGAGATTCGTATTTCACCCCATTTTATAGGATTAAACATTTCAGGTGAAGGTTCTTTGGGTAAGGATAAGGGCAAGCAAGTGGATGAACATCCATGAGCTGAGGCCTGGTGTGGGAAGCTACACTTGGTCTGAGTAGAATAGAGTAGATGCAAATTTTTGTTAACCTTTGTATAGCATCATCATGTATCTGTGTTGCCAAGTGTAGGGGATTGTATTTTGATAACATGGAATGCAACTAATGGGAAATAGGCCTTACATTAGCTGTTGATGGATGTATGGACCTTGACACTCATTTTGGCTAGTGAACCTATGATATATTAGATTGTTGATTTGAATCAGTGATGTATGGAACCTTAACGAAATGTATGCTTGAATGTTAATTGTTAGAAGCTTATGTAATTTCTGCTAATATAAATATGTGAAATTGCTGACATATGGTAGTTGGAGGAGTAGGAACTCATATTTAAGTTTTGAATTAGTGATGGTAGAATAGCTGGATAAATAAGGCGCACAAACCCCATTAGAGTTTCATAATTTAAGGGAGAGTGACCCTAGGGAGTTATTGGAGGGAGAGTGAAGAGTATGAGGCAAGGTTTTAAGAGTAGTAGGATCAAAAGGCATTTGGCCGTAGCCAGAATGTTGTTAGTTGCGGCCAATAGTGGCGAAGTTGCCCAGGGAGAGTACCAAAGAGCAATTCACCGCGCTGGATATGGAATTGGCTGTGGTGAAATATGAGAGACTAAACTGGGAGTCATCCATAGGGAAATTCGTCGTGGCTAAGTGGGGAATTGGCCGCGACAAACTTTTGTAAAAAACTAGGCATTTCAGAAAGGAATTGGCTGCGACGAAAGGAGGTATTGGTCACAGCCAATAGCGGGAGGCGAGCGAAGGAAGTTCCAAGAGGCTTCTTCGCCACGGCGCCATGTAGGTTGGTCGCGACGAAGGTCCAACTAGCCGCGACAAAATTAGTAACGATGTGAGGGGTGAAGCCGAGGGGAATTGGCCATAGCAAATGTCCTAAAACCCTTATATTGACTAGGAAATCTTGGTTTTTCATATGGTAATCTCAAGGGATGATTTAGAAATATTAATAGAAGATAAATATGAATTGGAATTGTTAGGTAGTAGAATCAAGGCTCATAAATAAATGTTTGTTTCCTCCTGAGGTATGTAAGTGTTTGTAATTATGTGGTTGATGACTTTAATAATATTAAGGTTCAAATTTTCCTATATTTCCATAATGTAATTATTTTTAACGCCATGTAACCCTGCTTTATGGTTATTAATCACGTGCTTAACCTTCATTAAAATGATTAGAAGTTAGGGTCGTCACACTTTGCATTTAGTGGGCATAGCTGGTTGAATCAAAGCTGATACATTTCTCCCTATGCTAATTTTCTCATTCCCTTTCAACTTCCTCTTATGTGTACACAGCTTTTTAAGAAACTTCACATATTTTAGAATCTGTTTGATTGCTTCTAAGAGAGGGATATTTACTTCCACTTTTCTGAACGTCTCCATAATTTTCCTATCTAATTCAGCTTCTGCGATTTTCTTGGACTGTGTAATTTGGTTGGGGAATGGAAAAGGTTTGGTATATGTGGAATTCTCTCCCTTTTCTATGGTATTCTTGCCTTGGATTGAAGGGCTATTGTTCTTTGTCACCTTCTTTTTCTTGCAGCACCTTTGTTGGAGGTGTGATTGGCCCATTTACTTGCTTGCCACTCCTCAAGGTTATTGCACTGACATTACCCCTCAGGTTGGTCACAGGCTGTGAAGGTAATTAGCGAAAACCTTGACTTCTCAACTTATTGATATTTGTTGCAGGTTGGCCAATTTGGATCTCCAAACTCTGTATTGTTATTTTTGTTCGCTATTTGAATTGGGTTGTATTTGTTGCCAATTGCTTCACTATATCTTTTAGACTTGGTTTTGACTTGTTCATTTGTTGCATGAGTTGTCTTATAGGCTATTCGTTGCTTGGGCCAGGAGCATTAAATTTCTATTGCTATCATTGTTGGTTAGACCCATTACCAAATCTCAAATTCAAATGATCTCTTCATCCATGATTGTATGATACTGTATAAGGGTCGTATCTATTCTATTATAGCTGTAAAGGTCTACTAGGGAAGATGCCAGCATATGATTTTGTATTATCTTGCAACTGGGGACATTGATTTGTGGCATGTGTGGTTAACAAATAAATACCATATAGAGGTGCAAAGAGTTGTTGAGGTTATCTTTACCTGAGTGCTAACTGTCTGACTATGGAAGCTAACTTCTCAAGTTTATTTTCTATTCTTTATTGATCCATGTGAGTGGCATAGAGTTTGTTTACACCTCGAGTTGGTGTGTTTATTTTGGTGCCAAATTGTTATATATTCTATGCCATATTCGTAAGGAGGTCTCTAGCAGTAGCTGGGGTTTTGTTAACCAATGCTTCTCCTGTAGCTGGATCAACCATACTTCTGTCCATGGGTAGTAAGCCTTCATAAAAGTACTAAATCAGAAGTTAGTCACTGATCTGATGGAGAGGACAATTTATACATAGTTTCTTAAACCTCTCATAGTACTGACACAATGTTTCTCCATTCATCTGTCTAATACCACTAATCTCTTTTTGGATGGCAGCAGTTCTTAAGGCAGGGAAGAATTTCTTCAAAAATATCCTCTTCAATTCATTTCATGAAGTGATGGCTTGAGGTTGAAGATAATAAAGCCAATCCTTGATTGCCCCATCTAGTGAGAAAGGGAATGCTCTTAGCTTGATGTACTTTTATGAAACTCCTTGTGGCTTCATGGTGGAACAAACCACATGGAACTCCTTCAGATGTTTATGAAGATCCTTACCTGTAAGATCATGGAACTTTAGAAGCAAATGTATTAATCCAAATTTAAGTTCAAAAGTAGCATAAAGTTCAAGATATTAAATACAAAGTGGTTGGTAGCTAATATTAGGTGTAGCCAATTTCCTAAGAGTCTTATCATTATTACTAGTCATATCTACTATTTCAGAATCAAAATCAAAATTCAAATTTAATTCACAATTACTTCCTATATTGTTTGTTATTTTAGAAATCAACTCATTAGTCATAGCTTTTTTAATCTTATGATTTCTAAGTTGTGTATGAAAACTTCTATTAATTTCTAGATCAAACTCAATTAAATATCTATTAGAAGATCTTGTTATACACCAAGAATGAAATAAAATAAAATAAGACACCCGAAAATTACCCCAAAAAATCAAAATAAATTTTTAAAAAAATCACAAAAAATTAAAGAAAAAATATTAAAAAAATTGAAAAAGTGGTCTAAATGATAGAATTTGGCCAAAACGTGGCCTAGCAAATAGCTTAGCTATGAATTTGATTTCTCACAACACCTAGAACATATATACCAAGTTTCAACTTAATCAGAGTTAGTTATTTCTAACACCAGTATTGCCTAGAACAGTTACAAAACACCAAAAATTAACCACAAACACTAAGTATAAATGCTAAAATCAAAATTAAAATTAAGGAATTTCCAATTCTAATTGATTATGATTTATTGGCTTCCTGGCAACGGCACTAAAATCTTTGTAAAGAAATTACTGTTCACTCGCAGTTGTCGAACTAGCCAAAATTATTGAATTTTTACTAATTTGTAGTATAATGTCTACTAGGTTATCTCCCATGAAACTATTAATCAAATCAATTAGTTTAGAAATGACCAAACTAGAATTATAATAATTGGGAGTTCGAATATAAAATTGCACTAATTAAATCGAATAGCAAATTAATGAATGAAACACAACGAAACAAAATTCAATCAAAGTGAAACGTAGACAATCTAGAATTCTTCCTTTGATATTTTCCTTTCCTTGTCACCTAAAAATACCTCTGGTTTGATTTTTAATCCTTTGGTTATTTTTTTATTAATGTTCCTAAACTATCATTCAGGATTTTAATTGGTTTGTATTGTTAATAAGAATGCAACCATGTTTTTGTCAACAATACGAAGCCAAATTGTTTCACAGTTAACCAGAGATTCACGTAGAATCCTAACATGGTTCAGAATAAATGTATTTGATTAATCAACTGATTGGATCAAAATGCATTCTTAGATAGATCAAACAAATCAGAATTCATGCAACAAAAATCATCTAACTAGAATTATAATAATTACACCAAAACAAAGAGAACAAAACGAAATACTTCAGAAATCAAAATTCAAACCAGAGTTCTATACAAACATGAACTCAAGTTCCTTATCAGGTTTAGACTCCGGATTGATCATCAAGAAAATTAAAAAGATATAAGAAAGATGAAAGTAAGAATGGGAAGTAGAGAAGATAGAGTATGTTCTATGGTGATGTCTTTTGCTCCTTAAATAGATTATGTTGCCTTCTTCCTCAAGAAATCCAATACCATTTTAGAAGTAACAATAAGATAATATCCAAATCCTTTTAGGACTTAATAAGATAATGTCCAAATCCTTTAGGAGTCTTCTATCATAATCCTTGTAAGAATCTTATATTTTGCAAAATACAATTAAAAAATAATTAGGCCTCCATTGGATAAATATAATAAAAATGCATTTAAAGTCCATTCATAATGAACGTAATTTCTGTAAAACGATAAAATAAGCTATATAAAAGTAAGTTCTTTGAAATGAGTTAGATAATATCCCAAAATATTTGGATAGAGTCCTAGGCTCCTAAAAAAGATAATTCTACGTTTAGACGGAAAGAAAAATGGAGCTAGGATAGTGAAATAATTTGTGACGAAAACTAACGAAATGTAATGATACTTTCGTAAATAAGTGCAACTTTTGAAAAAACACATAAGAAGGCTTTTTAAATGAGAAATTTGAGTTACCAAGGTTCTCAGAGGCCCCAAAAATCATGAGAAGCCCCAAGATTGGTAAAGCCCTTCAATGTATGTTTTCTAATATCGATGAGCCCGAATTTTGATTGATTCATTCGGAAAGGTTTTACCTTCAATTTGAGTGATTTCAAAGGTATTTTATTAAATTGGAAATCTAAATTTTATAATAGAAAAGACGGTTCTAAAAAAGGAACTAAAATGCAGTTGAAACAAAATTGCCATTATGAAAGGACGGAATTAGAATTTTAAAAAAAGTGTGTTTCTTGAAACTTCCACACACTTCTCCCTTCTTCTCCCCCTCATATAGCACAACTTTCCTTTACCCAAAATATAGAATATGACCTGCTCTCTTAGGTGCACAAGAAAGGGAAGAAAAGGAGGAGAAAAATCAAGGAAAAGGTAGGTAAATCCATGAAATTTCATGCTCTTTCTTCCTCCAACCTTGCTCCTCTCCTTCCATGCTTTCTTTCTATGGTTTTCTTGAGATGATTGGTTCAGTTTTTGGTCTATAACTTTGAGGGACAGTTTAAAAATCTTAGAGAGAAGCAAACCAAGAGGAAGAGGCCTTGAAAACAAGCTTGAATCTAAGGTAATTGCTTGTTGTAGTTGCTTCTTCTCCTTGCTCCATGGATGTGTGTATTTCGGCCAAGAATAGAACCATATAGGGGGAGGATTTTCTATCCAAAAACAAGAGAAGAACTAGGGTTTTAGACTATGAGGAAGAGGAATATGGCAAGAAATTCCAAGAAAAACCCATGGAAAACAAGATAGAAAAGTGTAGGATTCTTCAGGGTTTTGGAAAATCTGATTTTGTGTAAATAATTCCTTGGCTATTTGAATGTTTCCTTGGGCTCCTAAGACCTCTAGAAACCCTCCCAAGTGGCTCTCTCATCAAGGAAAAATCAAGAAGTCTAAGAACCCCAAATATGGTGCTAGTTTTGGCCAAGGTAAGAATACTCGGTTAGGGAGTGTTTTAATTTGTTCTAACCTTGGTTTGGGACTTAATATGATGTTAGAAGATGGGAGAAACCATTGGAAAAAATTTAGGAGTCATGAATTGGAAGATGGAATAATGGTGTGCATAATGGTCCTTTATGAAGCAACTTGGTGTTCCAATTGTGCAAGTGAATAGGTGAGGGCTCTAAGGACCTTAAATGAGTCCAAGAAGGCTAAAAATAACAAGAGAATGGAGCCTAGAACTTGAAATGTGAGAGTTGCTTCAATGGGCAATTTATGGAACCATTATGCCACTTATGGAATCAAGTGTGTGTTCAAGAGTGAGTTTAGTGTCTTGGTTTGCTTCAAATGTGTAATTGTGTGTTGTTTATGGTGTTTAGGCCAAGAGAACATACACCCACCTAGGTGTGCTTGTGAGACCAAAAAAGGAAAGGAAAAGGATCAAGAAAAGCTTGCATAAATCTAAGGTAGCTTTTCATCTCATTTTCCTTGCATTCGTGTGTGCATATGTGTAATGTCCGATTTTCGTTAAATGACAGAAACAAGCTTGTTTTCAAAACAAGTCCCCTAAATTGAATTAGTTAAGGTCCCAAAAAATTTGAGTAATATTCTAGACTCCTAAAAATGAGAATCCTAGCCTCAAACAGAAGGAAAAATTGAGCTAGAATGAAGAAATAAATTTTGACAGAAATCTTACGAAACGTAATGGAATTTTCATAATTTTGAGCAAATTTTAGAATTCATACGAGGGCTTTTTAAATGAAAGTTTTGAGTTCTCCAGGGTTCTTAGAGGCCCTGAAAATCATGGGAAGCCCTAGAATAGTTAAATCCCCTTCGGTGGATATTTTCCAACGTCAGTATACCTGAACTTTGACAAATTCATTTGGGAAGGTTTTAGTTTCAATTTGAATGATTCCAAAGGCATTTTACTAAATTGGGAACCTAAATTTTATAATGGAAAAGACAGTTCTCAAAAAGGAGTTAAAACGAAAGAGAAACAAAAATGCCAATAACGAAGGGCAAAATGGAAATTTTTGAAAAAGCCATTTTTCTCCACCTATAAATAGGAGGCACCCCACTCTCTCCTTCATTTAGTTTCAGATTTTTCTGCCCAATTTCAGAGAAGAAGGATAGGGTTTAGGCACACCAAAGGGAGAGAAGAAGAAGGAGAAATTCAAGGTTTAAGGTACGGTTTCTTAGTAGTTTTTCATGCTTTCTTCCATCCAAACCTCCTCTCCTTCATTCTCCTTTGTTTCTTTTAATTAAAATGGAGTTTACAAATCTGTTTTAAGGGGGAAACTTAGGGGAAATTTGGGATTTGAAGAGAGGAGCTTGGAGAAAGCAAGATTCAAGTAAGAAAAAGCAAGAAAATAAGGTAATTTCTCCTCCTATGGTTGCTACCTTTGGTTCCCCTCCTTCTCCATTTCGCCTAACCTAGGAAACCTTAGGAGAATTTGATTTTTAGGTAGAACCAAGGATGAATCTAAGGAAAAAGGGTGTGGAGATTAAAAATATGCAAAGGGAATTAACAAAAGCCATTTGATTTCAAGATGCAAATTCTAGGGTTTCAATTGCACCTTGTAAAATCTAACCTTGTACAATGATTCCTATGCTTAAATAAGAGTTTAAATGAGTTCCTAAGATCCCAAGAAGTCTCCCCATGTGCTTCCTTCTTCAAGAAAACCAAGCAAAGTCCATGAAGGCCATTAAGCTTCATGGTTTCGCCCAATTGAGGTTCATGTAGCTAGGGAGAGTTTTAAATTTTTTTAAACCCATTTTTGAGTCATATATGATGAATAAATATGAGAGGAAGACTTAGGAAAAATTTCGGAAGCTTAGAGAATGAGATAGTGCTTTATGTTCCATAATATGACCTATAGAAGCAACATATAGCTAGGCTCTTGATTTTGATTGTGTGATGACTCCAAGAGGCTTAAAATGAGTCAAGAATCATATTTGAAAGGAAAGAATGGAGCCTAGAATTTATTTGAGGCGTGTTGCTTCATTAGATGCAATTATGGAATAATAATGAGATTTATAGATCAAGCTAGAGTTCAAGCAAGTTGTGTGGCCTTAGAATTAATTCTATGAACCTAATTGGCTTTCATAAATTGTGTTTAGACCAAAAGAAATCATCCCCACACTTTTGTGTGTGTGTGGCTGAAAAAAAGAGGTCGGATTCAAGAGGAAAAATATGTAATTGTATCCAAGGTAGCTCTCTCCTCCTTCTCTCATACATGATTGTTTGCTTTACTTGTCTTTGAATGTATGTATATGTATTTTTAAGCCATGACAAGTGTTCTAGCATGACTTTGATTCCATGGTGCCCTGATGTTATAAAATGTTTTCACATGATGCTATTAATGTGTGCTTGGGTTTGCTTGAGTGTGGTGAGGCTAAGAACCTTTAGCCATGGTGAGGATGAGCCAAGAACCCTCAAGATTAGTTGAGACAAAGCAAAGAGTCTTCCAAAAGTGAGATGGACTCCCAAGAGCATGGTTGAGTATAAGAATCTCTTAAAGAATGGGTGAGACAAGTCCAACATCCATAAGAAATTAGGTGAGGCCAATCCACTTGCTTGGCAATCCTTTGTATGCTATATATGACTTTCTCAAATGATGAAAATGCCTCTTAAATGTTTGCACATATCTATATGACCATACATGTATTTATGAGACTTGTTTGTATTCATTATGTATGATTGAATGGGAGATGAGCTATTAGGATTCTTGAATCTCATCCCCTCCTCTCCATTGATCTAACATGCTAGGTGGACCAAGAGAGCAAGGTAATGGAAGCCAACCACCTTGAAGATGAGAGGATGACATGAAAATGCTTGAATTTTGTTACTTTAAGGCCATGCAAAAGGCAATTAATGTAATTAATAGATGTATATGATTATGATGTTATAAACATATGTAGTTATGATAATATGTCATGTATGAATGGGAGAATATGTTATGTGACCATTAGAATGTGATTTGAATATATGATGGCAATGTGGCTTCTTAAATGATGTTATGGAAATGTGCATAAGTGTGGGTGAGATAGCCAAAATGAGAGGCATGAGGTTTGGAACCATTTGGGCAGCTTACACAAGTCCTAATTATGCTTTTAGACTTGTCCAAGAGGTGCCAAACCCTAAGGAAAGTCATTTGGGCATTTTGGTATCTCATATGGAGCCAAAATTGACCAATTTAGAATCTTAGGTCACTTTTTGTCCAAATAAACTCTTCTTGATCTGAGATTTAGCATGAAATTAGAGCTTGTTGAGAGATTTTTGGGAAGTGAAAGAAGATAATTTTTGGAGGTCTATAGAATATTTGATGAATTTTCAAAGTTGGTAAATTTTCTAATTTTGGTCATGTCACTATTCACTCAGGTCTGTATTTGTCACACAGGGCTCAAATGATGTCCAATTGCCATGAAATTTTATACAGAGAAACTAGACATTTCCAATGACTTGTGCCAACTAGAAGAATCTCATTTGGATGTTTAGAGAGGGAGATATGAATTTTCAAAGAATCTATCTAGTATCAAGAATTCCACCCTACCTTAGTTATTGTTTAATTAAGTTTCGAGGTCTGGATATACTTGAACCAGTCTGAAGTTATTTTTTCCCTCTAGCTAACATCTACATATTTCTATATTGGTATCATTTGCATGGATTAAATTTTTTTAGAATTAATTGGATATTTTTGAAGTTTACTGCAGAATTTTGTGACAGCACCAGTGGACAACCTGACCTCTAGACCTTGTTGAATGTCAAACGTTCTCTGTGTTGGATGTTATAGCCTGGGAATATTTTCAGCATGAATAGACATGTGTAGCTTTCTAGAATGGCTAAGAATGTATGATTTCAATTTTTCTATAATTAGTTATGATTTTTCAAATTTGTGATAGAAATGAGCAAAATCTGGCCGAAAATGAATATGTATATTTCATGCTTCCCTTCAAGTTCCTTGAGATGTAAGCCACTTTTGATGATTCAAATGAGTTTTATTCATGCAATTAAATATGAAAATATATTGTAAGAGCTCACACGGTCCACGTGACACTAAATAGAATTTTCATACGCGACGTAACGCAAAATATTTATTATTTTTATGCTATTTTCTTGGTTCTTCCATGAGATGCATAATGGGAAGCATAGATATAGCATGAAATGAGCTAGAAATTATGGTGTTACAATATGTATGCTCTTGTGACTTGAAAATATGCCACTTGATGTCTTGGCATTACATTAATACCAATGTATTTCTTTGAATAGCTTTGATTGTGGAAATGGCTCATAAGGGCGAGGTGATGCCAAAAGTCCCTTAATGAAGGTAAGGAGATGCCAAAAGTCTCATGGCCTGGGTGAGACAAGGCCAAAAGTCTCTTAGAAGGGTGAGGCCAAGTCAAAAGTCCCTAGGGCAAGGGTGAGACAAATCCAAAAGTCCTAGAAATAGAGTGAGACAAAACCAAAAGTCCCTAGAGTATGTTTTTGGCTTGAATATGAATAAGTAGCATGGAAATTGTGACTTTGCATGCTTTATGATTGCCAAACCTTCCATACATATGCTTTGATGTGTATATACCTTGAATGTGTGTATGAATGGGTGTGAGATTCAAAGAATCTCACTCTCCTTCCCTCCATTATCTTGAAATGCCTAGGTGATGTCCAAGAAACAAGGAAGACAAGCCAAAAGCATTGAAAAGTCATACTTTGTCCATTATGTAGCTTGTTATGTATTTGAATACCAAAGTTACTTTGTACATATTATTTTTTAAATGTAAGCTCATGGACAAATATAATATGATCTATGACTCTTGCATAGACCATATGTGGCATGAAATTCATGGAAATGAGAATTTTGGCTTCTTGATGGCTTGATGTATTAGTGTATTCATGGAAGTGGAATGACCAAACTAAGATGCATGAGGTTTGGGACCACTTGGGCAATTCATACAAGTCATATTCATACTTTTAAACTTGCCCAAGAGGTGCCAAACTCAAAGGAATGCCATTTGGACCAAAGTGATACCTTATGAGAGGCAAAATTGGCCATTTTAGTGAGCTATATCACTTTTTGTCCAAATGATCTCTCCTTGGTCTAAAATTTGGCATTCAT
Source organism: Erythrophleum ivorense (assembly GCA_026724425.1). NCBI lineage: Eukaryota > Viridiplantae > Streptophyta > Magnoliopsida > Fabales > Fabaceae > Erythrophleum > Erythrophleum ivorense. The sequence goes on along the minus strand of JAIUCV010000033.1, from coordinate 1,467,331 downwards.
CTAGATCTTATTGAGAGATTTTTAGGGAACTAAAGTGGATATTTTTTGGAGGTCTATAGAATATTTGGCGAATTTTTGAAGTTGGAAAAATTTTCTAGTATGGGCATTGGTACTGTTCATATAGTCCAAAATTTGTTCTTTGTCAATCATGAAGAAAATGATGTCCAATTGCCACAAAATTTTACAGAGAGAAACTAGAATTTCTTAGTGACTTGTGCCAATTAGAAGCACCTCATTTGGATGTCTAGAGAGGGAGATATTAATTTTTGAAGTTGCTATATAGTACAGGCAATCAGTTAGACCCGTGTTACTATTTGATTGATTTTTGGGGTCTGAACATTCTTGGATTGGTTTGGAGTTATTTTGTCCTCTAGCTAAAATCCGTAGCTTTCCAGATTGGTATCATTTGCGTGGATTAGATTTTTGTGGAATTAATTGAACATTTTTAAAATTTATGACAGTAAACTGTATTAGTATCAGGTGGTAGTCGGACATTTGTGGTTATTTCATTGTAAAACGTGGTCTAGATGAGATTTTCATGGTTGGGACTTATTTTTATGTAAATTTGACATCCAGAGCTTTCCAAAAAGTTATGATTTATATGATTTCAATTTTTCTACATTTATGATTTTTCAAAATTGCCCTTGAAATCTGTCACTGTACAGCCATGATGAATGAAGAAAATTTTAGGGTTTTTGACCCTTGATCTGTAGTTTATGTGAAATTTTGAGATGTTTATGACTTATATGGATGAAAAATAATTAGAGAATGATGTTGGGGAACCCACGGGGTCCATATAACGCGAATTGAAAAGTTTTACCCCGACGTAATGCAATAATAGTGTGTTATTTTCATACTTTTCCTCACTTTTTGTCTTGTAAACGTGCACCAATTACTCAGAATGGAAGAGTATGATAATAGATAAATATGGTATTACACCATTAATATAAATTTAGCCCATTTAATATAAAATAAGCCCAAATTCATCTAATTAGCCACTATGAATTATTAATAAGACTAAGTATGAAGAATATAAAATATAATAATATTGAAATATCAAACTCATTAGCAGTCATCATATGCAAGCTAAAACAAGCTACAAGTCAAGATGCTTTATTAGGCCCTTTTTAAACCCTAAATTTTCAACTTTCACAATGAACTTCTAAAATTTAGAGCGATGCTTCCCCAAGCCTTTATAATTCTCTAGAGGACCTCTAATTATCTTAGAACTAAAAAACAAGCTTATCTAATACCACTTCTTATGGGATACTTGAGACTATGTATCTATATTGTTATATTGAGTTTTCTTGCTTCCTTTGGCAATTTCTCCTCATTTCCACAACCTAGGTGAATTCTACATGTTCCATATGATCAATTACAAGTAAGAAAATGTAGAGAGAGAGAGAGAGAGAGAGAGAGAGAGATTTTCTCTCTCAAGGCATGATAAAAAAGGAGGAGAATTCAAAAAACTAAAGTTTGAAACATAACAATATATACCTTAATTCGAAGGTTGTTTTGTGCTCTTTGATTTCCCTTGATTGAAATTATGAAAAAAGGATTTTCTTCCCCTTTTGTGGCAGTTGAAATACATCTAAAATAGAATTTGAAACCACTAAATTGAAGCTCTTGATGAGAAGAATAAATTTCATAACTAGAGCTACGCGCAATGAGGGCTTTTTTTTACTTATTTTCTTGTTTCTTTCTCTTCTCTTTCCTCCCATTTTTGAATGTCATTTATGGTCTCTTTGAAGCTGGTTTAGGTTGGTTTAAGGAAGAAAAATCACTGGTGTGGCATTCAAATTAGGTAAGGAAGATATTTTAACTTTTTCTCATAATTACAATTTTGCCACAATATTTTGATTTTCCTATTTGAGCTTGTTTTAAATCCTTTTTTAGAACTGTTATATCAATATAACAATTTAGGTTCTCTACTTTATTAAAAGCATCTAATTTGAAATTTTTTAAATTTAAAACCATATCAAACAATTTTGTTAAAATTATGGTAAACTGACATCCTAAATTATACACTGTAAGGGTTTTAGCCATTCTGATGGTTCTTATGATTTTTTGGGCCTCTGAAAACTCTAGTAAATTAATCTTTGCCATGTAAATTTTTTTTCTTTAAGTTTCTAAAATTTTGCCTAAAATTGCAATTTTACTATTGGCATGTCAATTTCTTCGTTTAGGCATTCGGGCTCTGGTTTCGGGCCATCCAAGGCTTTATAATCTCTTCTTTGCATGCTTTGATTAATATTTGACCTTTAATTATCCTTAATTCATCTTGCTTTAGGGTCCTCTTTGTCATACATAGATTTTACTAATTCATTCATGTAATATATGAAGATAATATCAAAGTTCATATTCATCCATAAGCATTTTAACACCGAAATTGGGTTGTTTATGGGCCATTTTGAGCCATAGGGTCTAAACTTGAATTTAACCTTTCCTAAATTTATTTTTATTATAAAAAAGTTTGTTCATACTCAATTCATGGTACATAGCTCGAGAATCCCTTAAAATATCATAGAACTCGAAATGATAGCATAAGACTCAAAATTTGCACTAATTTTGAAAAATTATAACTTGGGCCAGATAACTCCAAATCATGCAAATTAGGTGCCTATGAAAAGTTTAAGATGCTGACTACATGTTGCAAAAATTTTAAGAGCATATGAGCACATTTAGCTCATGAAAAACATTACATATCAATGGCTACCATAGCACTAGGTTACAATCAGACTCCTAACTTCAAAAATTCATAACTCCCTCCATAAAACTCTTTTTTATGCAAACTTAGTGGCTCTAGAAAGCTTATAATGTTAGCTATATGTCTATAAATTTCATAAGCATTGGACTTCATTTGTCCCCTAAAGGACAAAAAATTCCAAAGCTATTTTGTGTGAACAGCGACAAGACCTAATTGAAATTTTCGTCCAATTTTAGAAATTAGTAAAATATTCTATACAACTTTAAAAATTATGGTTCTTAGCTTAAAAAAAAAGCTCTAGGAGGGATCTAAATGCACACCAAATCTTAGACTCAAACTAGATCATTTAGGCCACTTTTAACATAAGAGTTGTTTATGGAAGTTTTAAGACCAACTTTAGCTCTAATTTAGACCATTTGGGATCTAATTCATTTTTTTCCACTTTGAGCACATTTCTTTCATCCTATATGACATTTCTAATCATTCCATAGCATGCCAACATAATTGGATCAAGATTTGACCCTTGATACCCAAGATTACATTCATCCATCATGTCATCCCATATATTAAACTCTACCATAATACACGTACATTACCATAAATAGATATACATTGTTATTCTTTAACTTTTACACATGGTTCCATCGAAAGACATGGCATATTATCATCATATACATCATAGGTCTATCATAGTACTTGTAAAGCATCATATACATATATATAACATAATATATTATAACACAATGTCTAATACAACAATTTCCTAGTATCTAAGCTCTTTCTTAATCTTAGCTTTGACTTGGTGAACTTGAAATGGTTAGCAGGAGCATAGGGGGTGAGATTCGAGAGAATCTCAATAGCATAACTCATCCAAATCAATGTAAGCAAGAATGCCATGAGTGAATGCAATGTATGTGGTGCAAGGATGCTATGCATATGTATCATGTAAATCATATACATCATATAATATGAAAACTCATTCATTTCTAGCCATGGCAACATCTTAAAACCAGCTGGGCTCTACCAATCTCAACTTAGGGCCAAGGAAAAGCTACTGTGCTAAGTTCCATGCCATTGGGAGTTAGGAGCCATTACATAAACATAAGGTGTTCATAAAGCTCATATGAAAACATAATGGATCATACTTCATGAAAGCATCGAGCAAAAACACACACAAGCATATCAACTCATTTAAGCACTCAATTGCATGCAAGAAGTGGAGAGAAAGCTACCTTATGATGTTAGAATCTTGAATCCACCACTAACCCATTCAACTTAGCTTTTCTCTTTACTTTTTTTTGCTTGACATTCACAAGTAAGGGAGTTTGGGTTATCTTGACCTACATATGTCAATTTCAAGAAAATTTAATCTAAAGAAAATCATTCAAGCTTCATGATTCTTACTTAGTCTCATTAGAACTCCATATGGTGCATAAAGCTAGTTTTAGGCCTATAATGAAGCTACCCTTGGTTCTTGCTTTCTAGATATCTTATAACTCTTAAGAAGCTCATATGAATCATTACATGCTTGGGTAGAAGGATTTAGAACTAACTTGCTTCATTAACTTTATTTAGGCTCTTAAAATTTCAACTTTCATTCTAAGCCTCCTAAATTTAATCTAATGCTTCTATAATTATTTATTCATCATGTCTAAGTCTCTAAATTCATTAGAATTCAAAAAAATACTCCCTAAGTGCCTCTTCCATAGCTTGGCCGAGACACCATAACAAGAGAAGCAAACATGGACTTTTGTTGATTCTTGCTAGGAATTGATGCATACCTAAAATCCTTGGCTTCTCTACATCTTAGACATGGATTCATATAGCTCTAATACCTTTTAGTGATCCCATAATTTCTAGGATGCAACTAAAAGCCTAACTGCCATATCTTAAATTTTAAAACTTTTCTTTTGATTTCAATTGCATATTCTTATTTCTCATGCTCCAAAACCCTTGCTTCTACCTTGCTATAGCCAAAACTCATCCACTCTCATATGGTCCCTAGTCTAACCGAAACTTATGAAGAAGAAGGAGGCAAGGTGGAGCATAATTATACCATGAAACATACCTTGTTCTAATGCCTTTCAAGAGGAAAATTTGATACTTGGCTTAGTTTCTTCAAACTCTCTCCTTCCTCCAACAAACTAGCCATAAAAATGCTTCTTTCTAAAAACAAAAACCACTAAAAGAAAGAGCTTAAGGAGGAAAACCAAGTTGGTGACAACAAGAGCATGAAAAAGTGCCATTTTCTTACCTTTTCTTGGCCTTCTTTCATTTTTCTTTCTTTTCTCCTTGGCGTGCCTCTCTCTTTTGGTTCAGAAGCTTTTGGTTCTATTTTGAAGTGTGGAGGACGTGCTAGCCTAATTTAAGAAGGAAGGGAATGTGTTATAACATTTTTCATAATTTCTGTTTTACCCTTCGACTTCCATTTTTCCACTTTTGTTTATTTTAGCTCCTTTTTTAGAACCATCTTTTCCATATGAAAATTTAGATCCTTTCATTCATAAAATGCCTTTGGTTTTACCTAAATTGAATTTAAAATCTTACTGAATTATTCAGTCAAAGTTTTGGTCAATAAATGACCTAAAATGTACACCAGAGGGGTTTTAGCCATTCTAGGGGTTCTTATGTTTTTTAGAGCCTTTGAAAATATTGAGAAAATCAAATTTTCTATTTAAAGTTCCTTTCTTTGAGTTTTCAAAAAGTTACCTAAAATTATAAAAATACCACTGCCTTTCTGGTAATTTTATTTAGCTATTCTAGCTCCTATTTTAGGGCATTTATAGCTTTGTATTTTCATTTCTAAATGTCCAGATTATTATTCTAATTTTATTTAGCCTCTATTCCTTTGATTTTAGGGTCTTTCTTTTATAACTCATTAGTTTTGGTCCAGTTTTAGAGAGACTAGATATTACACTCTCTCATTATCTTATCGGTTCTAAATTAGTTTCAAAAGAATTGGATGTTACAATTATCATATCGCATCTCACTAAGATAAACTAGGTACTTTGCTTTGGCAAACCTACCCTATGTTGATCGAGGCCTTGCCGAGTGCCAATCATTGGAAGGCATCACATATTTTTATTGACTTAATATTTTAAATGAGGGATTTAATTAATTTTAATTATTTTAATTAATTTCGATCTCATCATTATTGGCTTATTATGCATGCATCTAATGTATCACTTATATAACAAGTTATTCATGCATTATATCAAACACCTCTCATATTTTATATAATGCATAAAATTTAAATGTGGCATAATATGGCCCAAACTACCTAGATCCTCTAAAGCCAATGAGACGACCAACTACACAACTAAGAATAAAGCTACTTCTTGAAGTCTCTTCCTTGGTTGTCATCATGTGGTCTCTAAATTGTATTCTCCTTTCCTTCTTCCCTTCGTCAATCCTATTTTTTTAATTACAATTGATAAAGGAAATGTTGAGCTACGTTTGAGGGGAGTGAGAAAAGAATGTACAAACCAGTAAATAAGAGAAAGGCATGACAAAATGTTATACTTAAAAATTGCAACAAAAATAATCAATCTCATTGATCTAAAAAGCCATACTATGCATCACACATCATGCAGCACATAATGGCAAACAAATATCATAAGACATATATTTAGAATTTATTTTGCAAAATAACATTTTTTTTATTCTTATCTTTGATTTTAAAACCTAATTTTAAATTCAAATTACAATAATTAGGTGTTACATAGAGTTAGCATGGTGGTCTCGCTTAACTTGAAGGCACAATGAACCTATTCTTAAAGCCGTGTTGACCTTCCTAATCTTGGAATAGATGTGGAACAATTCAAAAACCATCCCATGATGTAAGAGTCGTTATCACACAAACTTATTCCAGAATAATTCTAAAAAGATTTCAAGAAACATAATCCATTCATACTATTGTTATCATATATTTTATACATGTAATACCATAGCTTCCTAGCCTTTACCCTATATCTCATAGGCTTATGGTTACCCACTTTCATGAGAATAGCACATTTAATAACATAAAATTGTGTAATAGAAAGCCCAATTAATTCATTTTTGGCTTTATGGAGCATGTGAACTCATTAATATCATTTTTCATCCATAACATATCCATACAAGTCAGAAACATCACATTTTATCTCATACATCTCGGGTTTGGAACCATCCAACACAAAAACCAGAATTTGCTATTAAGTTACTATGTCCAGATTTCTAATATGCACATTGAAAATTCATAACTAATTCAAAAAAAAATTGAAATCATGTATATATAGCTTTTATAGAAAGCTCTAGATGTTAAATAATGATTAAAATTAATTCCAAATCAAGACAATAGCATTTAACTCATGAGAAGCAATAGAATAGTACATAAGGTCTGTTCTCAGATAGTTTCAGGACCTAAAACTTTAAAAATTTGGTTCTCCCTCTACAGAGCTCCAAATGAGGTGCTTTCAATAGCTATGGAACACTTACGATGTCTAGTTTTTGCCGATAAAATTTTATAAGTATTGAAGTTCATTTGGCCCATGATGACATAGAAACATAAACTGACTATATAAATAGTGACCTTTACCATTTTGCATAATTTAGCCAACTTTGAAAAATCATAATAAATTCTCTAGAGCTCCAAATTGGATGCTCTTTGGCTCTGTGTGAAAAAATCAAGATAAGAACTACTTGATGGCTAAATTTTATGCAAAAAATCATCCATTTGGTTAGACTTTGGTTTAGCTCAAAAATTGGTCAAAATTGAAGTCCATAATGGGTTCAACATGCACCAAAAGACCTTCTCATCCTTCCATAACCACTTGAGCATGACTAAAAGCATATTTATAGCCTATGAGAGCATCTCAAATCGTCTAAAGCATCATAGGGCTCATTCTCACTTTTCTACTTGCATTTATACACATGTGCATCAAGGCATAAGGATGTCAAAATTCCATATAAACATATATTTGGTCTCAAATTCCATTCATACATGACATTCACATACTTTTATACATGCTCAATAGTTTACATGTCATAAACTAGTCATACATACATAATTTGATATTACATTACATTAAAAGCTATTCTATTGTCAAAGTGTTTCACATCAAACTCCTTGGCTTCCATTTTTGCTTCCTTGAACTTTACCTAGGCATTGTTAGATGGAAAATGAGGGAGAGTGAAAAGAATCTCAATAGTTTTTTACTCTTTCAAACATACATAATGGATACATATATATGTCTAAGAGTGCATGTAAGGCATTTAAGCTACTAGTAAACATACATAAAGCATTATCCTTGCCATAAAAACTCATACATGCCATACATAGGCTCTTAAGGGCATTGGTCTAGCCTCATCGATTTTTTTTGGACTTTTGTATTTGCTTCACCCATTTTTAAGGGACTTTTGACTTAGCCTCACTCTTCTTAAGACTTTTAGCTTTATCTCACCCATTTCTAAGGACTTTTGGCTTATTCTCACCTATGCTAAGGGACTTTTAGCTTTGTCTCACCTATTCCTAGGGACTTTTAGCTCATCTTCACCTATGCTAAGGGATTTTTGGCATAACCATACCCATTTAAACCATATTACATACATAAACTCATTTCAAGAAATATAATGGCTAGAAATATTTCTCATAGTTCAAACATATGCACAAGTACTCAAAGACAAGAAAATATCCAAGCAATGCATGAGAGAAAGGTTAGAGAGCTACCTTGAAGCAAATATCACACACTTTTTCTTTAATTCTTCTTCCCCTTTTCGGCCAAGCAATTGCAACTAGATGGCACCTGATTCTCTTGGCCTAGACACATCAAATGAGACATATTTCAATCATTGGAACAAGCTCTAGCTTTATGTAAACTCTATGGAAGCTCACTTTCTCATATAACTCCATTATGGTTTCATACAAGACACAATAAAAGCAACTATTGGAATTCATGATCTTGGTTCCATTTTCTCCTTCAATCTAAGTCTCTTGACTCCATTTAGACTTTTTGGAGTTATCACAATTTATTTCAAAGAGTTTAGGTACAAGTTGCTTTTTTATGTCTTAAAATGGAGCTTACACTTTCATCTCACATACCATGCTTTCTACATTTATTCCAATACTTCCTTTGATATTCATCTATCATATTTTGTCCCTTTCTAGTGTTAAAAAAAATTTAAAACACTCCATAGATACAAGAACTTAGGCTGAGACATAGGAGCTTGAAGACCCATGGAGTTTTGCAATTTTTCTTTAGGGAGTTGGCTCATTTGAGGCTTCCTAGATGTTTTGAAAACTCATATACACTCTTAAACAACTTAAAATTACCATTAGAAAGTTTTATATTTGCCAAGGTGTAACAAAATCCCTAACTTCCAAATCTTGAATCCTAAAGCCTTTTAATTAATTTCACATGCATATTCTTGTACCTTATGCTTCCAAACTCCTAATTTAATCATGGTTTAGTCTCAATTATATTCCCTTTAGCATTTCCCTAGTGTGGCCGAATCAATAAGAAAGGAAAACACATGGGATGAGCATGCATTTTAGTTAGTATCTTACCTTGTTTAAATGCTTTTTTAAGGAGCTTTCATATGCCTTAGCTCTCTCCTTCAATTCCTCTCTTCTTCCTACTGAACTAGCCATGAAACATCTTCAAATCAATTACCAAAACCATAGGAAAAGAGAGGAGAAAGAGGAAAGAACATTAGTGAAGGAGAAGACATGAAAAAGCATGAAAATCTTACACTTTTTGCCTTGAAACTTCTTCCCCTTATGTAACACCATATCTATGTAGCTTATCTCATCTCATTTCTAATGATATTCCCTTAGATTACACAACTTCTCAAGAAAACACCATTAAAATAATAGAATATTTTTGCGTTACGTAGTAGATAAAAATTTCATTTTGTGTCTCGTGCACCATACAAACTCATCCATCTCATTCTCCTATTTAAATACTTACATACAACTCAAAACTATCTCAAAATGTTGCCAAAAACTCGAGCTCATAGCATATATACACAAAATAAGACAAGGTTGCCTCGGGTTCTGCTGTTAGATTTCTGGTACCAAATTTGAAAAATCATAACTAAATCTAGAAAAACTAAAATCATGGATACTATACCCTTTTAGAAAGCTACAGATGTTAACTTTATGCTAAAAATAAGTCTAGACCAAAATAAGAACGTCTAGCCATTAGAAATTAATAGAATAGTACCAAAGGTACTACTACATTATTGGTACTGACTTTGAACTTCAAAAATTCATATCTCTCTCTACTTAAACATCTAATTGGGGGTGATCTTAGTGGTATAGAAATATTCTTATATCTTGTTTATTCTTGTAAAATTTTATAAGTATTGGACACCATTTGTCCCTCAAATAACACAGGAGAAGAAATTGACTATATGAACAATAACTATACCAGAATAGCAGAAATTAGGCAATTTTAAAAATTCATAATTAATTCCATAGAGCTTTAAATAATCTAGTCTTTAGCTTTTAGAAAAGCTCTAGATGAGATCTATATACATGCCAAATTTCATGAGGAAAATTCTTTCATTTGGTCAGATTTTGACATAGGGTTGCAATTTGGTCATTTTGGTGCTTCTTAAAGGTCATAGGGGTCCTTTTAGCTTCTAAGACTTCCAAGGCCACTTGAGCATGTGGGAAGGCATCAAAATAGCCTATTAAACATGTCTCAAAGGTTCACAAATCCAAATCTCACAAACTCACTCTCCCACTCTAAGGTATACATAAGAACATACAAGCTCTACCTTGCCATTTAATGTCAAAAATATGCTATATCATTCCAATGGTGTCAATTCTCATATATACATCATATATCCATATATTTATACATGAGGGAGTTAGGTTGGTACTTTTTGAGTTAGATACATGGAATATGTTATGAACTTGGCTCAGGTTTGGGGGAATGGTAAGTATGTAGGCCACAGGTCCTACTTTATCAAGAATTTGGAATGGACCTATGTATTTTTGGATTGAAACTTTTACTCTTAATAGACTGACCTATCCTGGTGACTGAAGACACTCTAACAAAGACATGGTATCTAACCTCAAACTCTAGTGGCCTTCTCCATCTATCTATATAATTTTTCTATCTACTCTGTGCCGTTAGGAGTATCTTTCTTATGGTCTTAATTTGTCTAGAGGTTTGGTCTCACTAATTTTGGGCCTATTAGGCTTTTCTCTCCTAGCTTGATCCAACACATTAGGGACCTATACTTCTTCCTATACAATGCCTTATATGGTGCCATCCGAATACTCACATGATAGCTTTTATTATAGGCAAACTCCACTAGCGGCAAGTATGTATCCTAGTTTCTTTTCATTTCTAATATGCACGCTCTCAACATGTCCTCTAAGATTTGGATGGTTCTCTCCGTCTGACCATCTGTTTAGGGATGATAGGCTGTGCTAAATCTTAACTTAGTACTTAGAACATCTTGTAATGATCTCTAGAAGTTCAAAGTGAACCTAGGATCTCTATCTGACACTATGCTTCTAGGCACACCATGTAACCTCACTATCTCCTAGATGTACAGTTGGGCTAATTTATCTAGGGTAAAAGTGACTTTCATTGCTAAAAAGTACACTGACTTCGTTAATCTATTAGCATCATCCTCGATGATGTCTTGGGTAAACCCATGATAAAATCTATGGCTATACTATCCCATTTCCACTTTGGAATATCTAAGGGCTGAAGTAACCCAGCTAGTTTTTGGTGTTCTATTTTAACTTTCTGACATACTAAACACTGGGAGACGTATTCCATTATCTCTGCTTTCATCCTAGGCCACCAAAGCATCTTTTTCAAATCATGATACATTTTATTGCTGCCTAGATGAATTGTATATTTGCTCTTGTATGCCTCATTTAGTATTTTTTCTTTGATCTATGCATTCTTAGGCATATACAGCCTATTCCTATATCTCACTAGCTGATCCTCAGATAGATTGAAGTCTGCAGTCCTACCCTGATCTATCTAGGACCTAAGCTTCCTTATCTGCTCATCTTCCTGTGGGCCTTTCTTATCTGACTCCTTAGGTTACTTTTTATCTGAGTTTCACTCATTAGCAACTTCCCTGAATGCACCTCATAAGAGAGATTCATATCCCTAAACCTCTTAATCAATTCCTGCTCTCTAATCATCATGTAGGCCATAGGTATGGAATTTCTACTCAAGGCATTAGCTATCACATTAGCCTTACTGAGGTGGTATTTTAGGGTAAAATAGTAATCCTTTAGAAATTCTAACCATCTCCTTTGTCTTATATTCAATTCTTTCTACTCAAATAGGTACTTAAGGCTTTTATGATCATTGTAAATCTCTATGGCTGCCCCATACAGGTAGTGTCTCGATATTTTCAGAGCAAACACCATTGCTGCTAGCTTTATGTCATGTGTAGAATAATTCTCTTCATAAGACTTTAACTGTCTAGAGGCATAAGCTACCACTCAGCCTTTCTGCATAAGCACGCATCATAACCCTTTCTTTGAGGCATCATTATAGACTACAAAAGTATCTCTAGGGTTAAGAACTACTAAAACTAGGGCCATGGTTAACTTATGTTTCAACTCTTGAAATCACTTCTCATATTTCTCATCATACATAAATGGCACATTCTTTTTGGTGAGCCTAGTTAATGGCATTACTATATGAGAAAAGCCCTGAATGAATCTTCTTTAATAACCTACTAAACTTAGGAAGCTCCTGATCTCTGTCATTGTCTTAGGTCTCTCCCACTGTAATACTGCCTCTACCTTATGGGGATCTACTGCAACCCTTGCTTGGGAGATCACGTGGCCTAGGAATTGAACCTCAGTGAGCCAGAACTCACATTTACTAAGTTTAACATATAATTATTTCTCTCTCAAGGTCTCTTAGGCTAATCTCAGGTGTTGCTCATGCTTTTCCCTACTCTTGGTGTAGATGAGGATGTCATCTATAAAGATAACTGCAAACCAGTTTAGGTATGGCCTGAACACTCTGTTCATGTAATCCATGAATACTACAAGTACATTTGTTAACTCGAAAGGTATAACTAAAAATTCATAATGCCCGTATCTAGTCCTAAAAGCTGTCTTAAGAATATCTTTAGCCTTAATCCTAACCTGAGATCTATCTTGGAGAAGACTGATGCTCCTACTAACTAATTTAGGAGGTCATCTATGCAGGGGAAAGGGTATTTATTCTTAATAGGTATCTTATTGAGCTCCCTATAATCTATACATAGTCTAAGACTCTCATCTTTTTTCTTTACAAATAAGACTAGAGCTCCCTACGGTGAGACACTGGATCTAATGAAACCCTTCTCTAAAAGCTCTTCTATCTGTTGTTTAAGCTCTACTAACTTGGTGGGAGCCATTCTATACAGGGTCTTAAACACTAGACCTACTCAGGGTACAATGTCTATAGGAAACTCAACTTTTCTCTCTGGGGGTAGTTCGCTAATTTCCTTAGGAAACACTTTTGAGAACTCTCTCACTATTAAGATTTCCTCTATCCCCTCGTTTATCTCCATCTAGATTGAAAATAAAACTAGAAATCTTTGACAACCATGCTCTAGAGACCTTTCAACTTAGGAGGTGGTCATAATAGCTAGCTCAGCCTAATACTAGGTACAGTCCTACATTCAGGCAAAGTAATACATTTATGGTAACAATCAAGTGTGGCATTATTTACAGACATCTAGTTCATACCGATAATCAGTCAATATCAATAAGGGACGTACATATCAAATCAAAGGTAGTATAATAATGATTAAATTAGTCCACATAGTTCAAGCATGCAAGGGAGGTAATGGCTTTATTTCCTATGGGGGTAGACACATGCAAGTCATATGGCAAGGTATGCATACTCAGACCCAACCTCCTAACATAGCCATATGATATGAAAGAGTGGCTAGCACCCGAATTAAATAAAACAGTTACAGAAAAATCATTAATCTCAATAGTACCTTGGATCAGGCTTGGGGATTTGCTAGCCTCCCGCTGTGTCAGGGCAAAGACTTTTCCCTGAATTTGCTATCTGAGTATAGGAGCCATCTCCCTTTACTGGGTAAACTATTGGGGAGTTTGGGTGCAGTCCTTGGCTATGTGCCTCTATCGCATCTATAACGTATGTTCTGCCCATATAATATAGCCTGTTCCCATGATTTCTACCACACTGATTACATACTGTGGGTGTGGAATTACCTTTGGTAGACTGGACTCTTCTTCTCTTACCTCTTTTATTCCACTGGCTCTTACCACCTCTCCTGCTACTAACTGTGGCCTGTGTTTCCTCTCTAGATCTCTTGGTTTCAGGGAGGGGAGGTCTGGCACTAGAAGTGGTTTGAATAGTCCTAAGGTTCATTTCTGTAACTCTACAAACCTCAACTAAGGCATTAAAGTCCCTAATCCTCTGTGGGACCACCCTGTCTCTAATCTCTAATAGTAGCCCTTTCTCTAACTTATCTACTCTCCAATGCTTGTTATCATATCTATGTAAGTATGAGGAATATCTGGAGAGCTTAACAAACTTGGTTACATATTAGTCTACGGACATTCCTCAGCCTATCTCAGGAGTACAAACTCTAACTCCTTCTGGTCTCTGATAGAGCTAGGGAAGTATCTCATAAAAAGCTTGGAGGAAGGTCTCCCAAGTGCGCAAGAGGTTCCTCGATCTCAATGTCAGCTCAGTGCTCCTCTACCAGTAGTTTACCTCTTTCTCTAACTGAAAAACGGCCATTATAGCCTTCTACTCAAAAGTACACTCTATCACTCGAAAAATCTACTCAAGCTACAATCTAGGCCTAAGCTTTCTTTGTGTTCAATTCACCATCAAAGGTGGGAGGCCTGAACTTTTTGAATTGGGCTATTGTCTGCCTAATAGAAGGTTGCTCTTGGATTGAAGGTGTTTGAGTTGGTGGAGTCTGAGACACCTGTTGTGTCTATAGTTGTGGGTTAGAATGAGTCGCCTCTGAATGCTAGGGACAATCTGAGTGCTATGGTGGCAATGGGGGAAGAGGTGTAAGGCCCTCACTATCCCTCTGCGCAAGCCATTCCTGAAGCTGCATGATCATGGCTTGCTGTTGATCTAGGCGAGCCATAATAGCCTGAAAGGCTCCAACCATCAGATTACTGGGCTTGGCTCTATCCTCGACATAAGCCTCTTTGGAAGGCCTACCTCTCCATGTGTTCACCATCTTTCTGAAACATCATTAGCAAACTTTAGCATCAAATATGAACACACCCACCACCATCACACTCAATTCATCCACAACAAACTTATACATAAAGATAAACTCATGTTCTCAAGCCACAACCCACATCAAAGTGTTTGAATCTTTTCTCTGATACCAATAAAGTGTAACACTATATCTATCTAGCTTATCTCATCTCATTTCTAATGATATTCCTTTAGATTACACAACTTCTCAAGAAAACACCATTAAAATAATAGCATATTTTTGAGTTGCGTAGCAAATAAAAATTTTATTTTATGTCTCGTGGACCATACAAATTCATCCATCTCATTCTCCTATTTAAATACATATATACAATTCAAAACCATCTTAAAATGTTGCCAAAAACTTAAGCTCATAGCATGCATACACAAAATAAGATAAGGTTGCCTCGAGTTTTGCAGCCAGATTTTTGGTACCAATTTTGAAATATAATAAATAAATCTAAAAAAATTGAAATGATATAAACTATACTATTCTAGAAAGCTACAGATGTTAACTATATGTTAAAAATAAGTTCAGACCAAAACAGGAATGTCTAGCCATTAGAAATTGATGGAACAATATCAAAGGTATTGTTGCGTTACTGGTACTGACTCTGAACTTCAAAAATTCATATCTCTCTGTTCAGACATCCAATTAGGGTGATCTTAATGGCTATAAAAACTTCTTATATCTAGTTTATGCCTATAAAATTTCATGAGCATTGGACACCATTTGGCCCTCAAATGACATAGCAGAAGAAACTGACCATATCAATAGTAACTATACCAAAATAGTAGAAATTTGACAATTTTGAAAATTCATAATTAATTTCACAGAGCTCTAAATAATATAATCTTTATCTTTCAAAAAATCTCTAGGTGAGCTCTATATGCATGCCAAATTTCATGGGAAAATTCTTTCAGTTGGTCAGATTTTGATAGAGGGTTGCAATTTGGTCATTTTTTGTGCTTTTTAAGGGTCACAAGGGTCCATTTTAGCTTCTAAGACTTCCAAGACCACTTGAGTATGTGGGAAGGCATCAAAATAGCCTATTAAACATGTCTCAAAGGTTCACAAATCCAAATCTCACAAACTCACTCTCCCACTCCAAGGTATACATAAGAACATACAAGCTCTACCTTGCCGTTCAATGTCAAAAATATGCTATATCATTCCAATGGTGTCAATTCTCATATATACATCATATATCCATATATTTATATATGTTCAAAAGGTTATATATCATACACATAATTGGATTACATATTATGACAACAAAGTGGTTACAAAAGAGCAAAATAATACATTTCCTTGTCATTCTTTCATGTTCTAACTTAGTGTCTCCTATTTCCTTATTTACTTGGTCCACCTAGACATGTTAGATAATGGAGAGGAAAGAATGAGATTTTAGGAATCCCAATAACTCTTCTCCCTTTCAAGCACACATAATAGATGCAAATTCAAGTCTAAAAAGGCATGCATGGCTATCTTGAAATTCATAAACCTATATGGAACATTTCTTGCATTCAAGAGGTCACATATAACATACATAGGCTTGCCAAGGCAATGGTTTAGGCTCACCCATTCTCTTTGGGATTTTGGACTTGCTTCACCCATTTTCTTAAGGGACTTTTGACAAAGCCTTACTCTTTAGAGACTTTTGGCTTTGTCTCACCCATTCGTGGGGCTTTTGGCTCATCCTCACACTAACTAAGGGACTTTTGGCTTCACCACACTCAAGCAAGCCATTCATATTCATAAAAACATTATTCAAATGCATAAGCAAAGAATCATGGTACCATGGCATATAAATACATGCTAGAAATATCTTTCATGGCTTAAACATACTCACACACATTCAAAGACAAGGAAAACACCCAATCATGCATGAGAGAAAGAAAAGAGATCAACCTTTATGGCAAAAGCACACTTTAACCTTTGGAAATGCTTCCTTTCCCTTGGCCACACACTCACAAAGATGTGGGACTTGATTTTTTGGCCTAGACATATAACATGAAAGCCAATTACACTCTTGGAACAATTTCTAAAGCTACACATGCACTTGAAAAGCTAGATTGCTTCTAAAGTTCAATTATGGTTCCATAAGGCACCTAATGAAGCAACCTTGGGAAAAATGATCTTAGTTTCATTCTCTCCCTTAAATTATGACTCTTGACTCCATTTAAACTCCTTGGAGCCATCACGCATTCATTTTAAGGAGCCTAGCTAGGTGTTGTTTCATCATGCTACAATATGGAACCTATACTTCCATTACACTTTCTAGGCTTTCTAAATTTTTTCCAAGGCTTCCTCTCATACTCTTCCATCATATATGATGCAAAATTAATCTTGGAAGAAATTAAAACACTCCCTAGGTGTCCCATCTCTTCCTAGCCTTGGCTATGCCTCCTTTAGACACCAATGGAGTTGTTTTGCTTTCCTTGATGGGATATACATGTGGGAGGCTCTCTTGATGTCTTAGGAACTTATATGGACTTTTAAACATCTTAACTTATGGCTAAAACTCATTTTACAAATCAAAGTACAACTAAAACCCTAGGTTATACATATTGGAAAATCATGGTTCTTTCTTTGTTTCCTTTGCATATTCTTTCTTCCTACACTCAAATTCATATGATTTACTCTTGGTTTTTCCCAGAACCAACTCCCTCATGTCTACTCCTATGATGGCCGAAACTCACCTATATATGAACAAGAAGGAAGAAGCATGGAGGCTAATTGTTTTACCTTGAATTCAAGCTTTCTTTGAATGCTCTTCCTTCCCTTTGGCTCTCTTCCTCCAACTTGAACTCCTCCCTTCTAGTCTAAGCTTAGAATAGAATCAAAAGCCTCAATAAATCCATAGGAAGGAAGAGAAGGAGGAGAAGGGGTTTACTAAAGAGAAACTAAGAAAATTCATGACTTCCCATACCTTGGAGAGCTTAAATTTTTCATTTAAAAAGCCCTAAGAACCTTGGAAAGCTCAAATTTTCCATTACTACAAGTCCTTAAGAACCCTGGAGAGCTCAAATTTTTCATTTAAAAAGCCCTCCTATGAGTATTATAAAAATTGCCTAAAATTATGAAAATGTCATTACGTTACATAACAATTTTATTAAATTTTGTTTGGTAATTTTAGCTTTTGTTTCAGAGCACCTCTGCCCTTCTATTTTTATTACTCAGGGTCTAGATCATTATTCTTATTTTTCCAAACCTTAACCAATTTATTTCAGAGGACTTACTTTTGAAACGCATTTTTTTTTCGTTATTTTACAAAAACCGGCTGTTACAGCTTACTCCCTTGATTGGTGCACCACTCAAGACTCTTTTAGAATCTGTTTAGACTAGAAGCAAGTCGATGGTGAGGGCTAGAGCAGAAGAGCACTTGTTTTAAGGAGCCAAAGGGTCACTTTTGTAACTTTTCTACTTTTCATTTTAGTTCCGAAACCATGGTTTTTCCGTTCATATCAACACCTTTTCTAGACTTGTCTTTTCCATTATAAAATTTAGGTCATTTAACTTATAAAATGGCTTTGGTTTCAACCAAATTAGATTTAAAACTATTCTAAACTATTTAGTCAAAGTTTCAGTCAACCTTTTGTCTAAATTACTCATTGGAGGGGTTTTGACTGTTATGAGGGTTTCTATGGTTTTCAAGGCCTCTGAGAATCTTGCAAACTCAAATTTTTCATTTAAAAGCCATCTTATAAGTTTTCCAATTTTTACAAAAAATTATGAAAATGCCCCAACTTATTTTTGTACATTTTCTTAGCTCTTCTGGCTCAAGTTTTCAGGCAACTCAAGCATCGAATCCTTATTTTCAGAGGTCTAAACTATCACTTTAATTTTATTTGGTCGCTATCCACTTGATTTAAGGGACTTCCTTTGAAAATCTCACCTTTTTATTCCTTTTTCAGAAAACTGGGTGTTACAATACATTCTATTCATATTATTCCACAATCATATAATCATAAGTGGCTTTAATACCATTGTTAGGTTTTAAGGGCCAAGCATAGTAAAAGATTCAAAAATTCTAAAACCCATTAGGGATCCATATGGAAAGATCACAAATCAATGAGAGGAATTCTTAACTTTTTCGAGAAAAACATTCATTGTTGATGGGTTAGAACAAATTCAATCATTGAATGCTTGACCTTATGAACATTTGCTTTTTGATCGAATCTATGTACCTACATGAGCCTTTTAAGTGATTCTTCACAAGTTAGCAATTGAAGCATGGATGTATAGGAATCACCAATGTAGATTGTCCTATAACACCATATTTTTAAAACTCAATTCATACAATTCTCATGCCTCATTTTATTCTTATTCTATAAGAGGCAACATAATGTCATTCATTTTCATGGATAAGTTACGTTTCTCTACAGGTAAAATTTTTCTTTAGGAGTCTCGTGGGCCATATGGACTCATGTATCATATTATTATATTTAAATACATAAATACAAGTCATTTCCATCATCAAAATTTTCCTAGAGGTCATATAAAGCAAAGGGGAGCATGAAATCTCATAGAGTAATTTCAGATAGAATTTTGGCTTTTCTATCATAAACTTTAGAAAATCATAACTAATTCTGAAAAAATCAAAATCATGTATTCTTTTCCATTCTGGGAAGCTACACATGTTTAATTTATACCAAAAAATATGTCCAGACCATAACATCTAACACAGAAGACGTTTGACATTCAAAATAATCTAGAGGTCAGGCTGTTCATTGGTGCTATCATAAAATTCTACAGCAAACTTAAAAAATATCCAATTAATTCCAAAAAAATCCAATCCATGTAAATGATACCAATTTAGAAATCTGTGGATGTTAAATAAAGGAAAAAAATAACTTTAGACCAATTCAGGCACACCTAGACCTCGAAACCTAATCAAATAGTACCTGAGGTTAGTTGGAGTGCCTAGTACTAGATAGAATTTTTGAAAATTTATATCTCCCTCTCTAGACTTCCAAATGAGGTATTTCTAGTTGGTACAAGTCACTAGGAATGTCTAGTTTCTCTGTATAAAATTTTGTGACAATTGGACATCATTTAAGCCATGTGTGGCAGATTTCATTTTCAGACCAAGTGAACAGTGCATCAGACCAAAATTAGAATTTTTGTCAACTTTGAAAATCATCAAATATTCTCTAGACCTTCAAAAATTCTGTTCTTTAGCTTCACAAGAAGCTCTCAACAAGCTCTAATTACATGCCAAATGTCAAATTAAGAAGAACTCATTTAGATAAAAAGCGACATAAAGTTCTATTATGGTCAATTTTGGCTTCATATGAGATATCAAAATATCCAAATGGCTTTCCTTGGGGTTTAACACCTCTTGGGTAAGTCTAAAAGCATAAATGAGCTGCTCAAATGGTTCCAAACCTCATGCATCTCAATTTGGCCATTCCACTTCCATTCATACATAGAATTCCATAATGCAAAATTGCTATTACATGACCAAAATGAATATTTTCATACATATAACCCTAGCTCTCATTTATATACAATACATTAACATAATTATACATACTCATAACATCATAGGTCATATACAACTAGAGATTTCATTAATTGCAATCCATAAAGCCTTAAAGTAGCAATTCAAGACACTTTGATGTCATGCTCTCATCTTCAAAGTAGTTGGCTTCCATTACCTTGCTCTCTTAGTCCACCTAGCAGGTTAGAACATTGGAGAGGAGGGAATGAGATTCAAAGAATCCCAATAGCTCATCTCCCATTCAATCATACATAAAGATGCAAACAAGTCTCATAAATGCATGTATGCTTATATTGACATATGCAAACATTCAAGAGGCATTTTCATCATTTGAAAAAGTCATACATAGCATACAAAGGCTTGCCAAGTAAGTGGATTGGCCTCACCCATTCTTTAAGAGGTTCTTGGACTCAACCATGCTCTTGGGAGTCAACCTCACTTTTAGGAGACTCTTTACTTTGTATCAACCAATCTTAAGAGTTATTGGCTCATCCTCACCATGGTTAAAGGTTCTTGGCTT
Organism: Erythrophleum ivorense; assembly: GCA_026724425.1. Taxonomy (NCBI): domain Eukaryota; kingdom Viridiplantae; phylum Streptophyta; class Magnoliopsida; order Fabales; family Fabaceae; genus Erythrophleum; species Erythrophleum ivorense. The sequence goes on along the minus strand of JAIUCV010000033.1, from coordinate 1,446,379 downwards.
CACCACACTCAAGTAAACCCAAGCACTCATCATAAACATCATATGAAAGCATATTGTAACATCATGACACCATGGAATTAAAACTCATGCTAGAACACTTTTCATGGCTTAAGAATACACATACACACATTCAAAGACAAGTAAAGCAAGCACTCATACATGAGAGAAGGAAGAGTGAGCTACCTTAGATACAATTACACATTTTTTCTCTTGAATCAAAGCTCCCTCCTTCAGCCATATACACACAAAAGTGTGGGGATGATTTCTCTTGGCCTAAATACAATTTATGGCAGCCAATTAGGTTCATGGAATTAATTTTAAGGCTACACAACTTATTTAGACATTAGCTTAATCTATAAACCTCATTATGGTTCCATAATTGCACTTAATGAAGTAACACCCCTCAAATAGATTTTAGGCTCCATTCTTCCCTTTCAAATATGATTATTGACTCCTTTTAAGCCTCTTGGAGTCATCACACAATCAAAACTAAGAGCCTAACTACATGTTGCTTCTTTAGGTTATATTATGGAACATAAAGTACTAACTCATTTTCTAAGCCTCCTAAATTTTTTCCAAGGCTTCCCCTCATATTCATTTATCATATATGACTCAAAAATGGGTTTAGAAAAATTTAAAACTCTCCCTAGCTATGGTAACCCTTCTTGGCTGAGACAATGAAGTATGATGGGTTCTATGGAGTTTTCTTTGTTTTCTCAAATGGAGAAGCACATGGGGAGACTTCTAGGAATCTTAGGAACTCATTTAAACTCTCATTTAGGCATAAGAATTAAGAGATCAAATCAGAGTTTGGAAGGAACACTTGAAACCTTAGAAATTGCATCTTGAAATTCCATGGTTTTTTGTTAATTCTCTTTACATATTCTTAATCTTCACACCCTTTTTCCTAAGAACCACCCTTGGTTCTGCATAAAAACCAAGTCCTCCTAAGGTTTCTTGAGTAGGGCGAAATGGTGAAGGAAGGGGAGGAAAAGATATCAACCGTGGAAGAAGAAATTACCTTGTTTTCTTACTTTTTCTCACTTTTTCTCTTAGCCTAAACACAATTTATGGAAACCAATTAAGTTCATGGAATTAATTCTAAGGCCACATAACTTGCTTAGATACTAGCTTGATCTATAAACCTCATTATGATTCCATAAATGCACCTAATGAAGCAACATCCCTCAAATAAATTCTAGGCTCCATTATTTCCTTTCAAATATGATTCTTGACTCTTTTTAAGCCTCTTGGAATCATCACACAATTAAAACCAAGAGGCTAACTACATGTTATTTCTTTAGGTCATATTATGGAACATATAAGGCCAACTCACTTTCTATGGTTTCTAAATTTTTTCCAAGGCCTCCCTTCATCTTCATTCATCATATATGACTCAAAAATGGGTTTAGAAAAATTTAAAACTCCCCTTAGCTATCCTAACCTCTCTTGGGTGAACCTATGCATGGTTTTGGCACCCATGGAGCTTTCTTTGTTTTCTCAAGGGGAGAATTGTATGGGGAGACTTCTAGGGATCTTAGGAGCTCAATTAAACTCTTATTTAAGCCTAGGAATCATTGTACAAAATTAGATTTTACAAGGTACACTTGAAACCCTAGAAATTGCATCTTGAAATCTAATGGCTAGTTTGTTGTTTTCTTTGCATATTCTTATTCTTCTCCCTTAAATTCTTAAGATTCACCCTTAGTTTAGTTGAAAACTTGACTCTCTAAGGTTGTCCATATATAGGTCGAAATACTCACAAGAGAAGGGAGGAAGAAGATTAAGTGGAAAGATTGCATGATACCTTGATTTCCTTAGTTTCTCTTGCTTGTTATTCGCCTTCCTTGGCTTCCTCACCTTAATTTCAAAATTTCCCCTTAATTTCTCCCTTAAAATAGTTTTATAAACTTCAGCAAAACCATAGGAAACAAAGGAGAATGAAGGAGAAGGGGTTTGGAAGGAAGAAAGCATAGAAAACTACCAAGAATCCATACCTTTTTTGTGTTGATTTCTCCTTCTTCTTCTCTCCCTTTGGTGCGCCTAAACCCTAGCTCTCTCCTCTGAATTTAGGCAGAACAATATGAAGCTATGTGAGTGTGAGAGTGGGGTGCCACCTATTTATAGGTGGGAGAAAGAAACACTTTTCAAAAATATTCATTTTGCCCTTCATTCTTAGCATTTTCGTTCCTCATTCATTTTAGCTCCTTTTTGAGAACTATCTTTTCCATTATAAAATTTAGGTTTCCAATTTAGTAAAATGCCTTTGAAATCACTTAAATTAGAGCTAAAACCTTTTCGAACGAATTGGTCAAAGTTTGGGTACACCAACATTGGAAAACATCCATCAGAGGGGATTTAACTGTCCCGGGGCTTTCTATGGTTTTAAGGGCCTCCAGAAACTCCAAAGAACTCAAAAACTTCATTTAAAAAGCTCTCCTGTATGAATTCCAAAACTTGCCCAAAATTACAAAAATGCCATTATGTTTCGTAGGTTTTTCTTCAAAATTTGTTTCTTCATTCTAGCTCCATTTTTCCTTATGTTTGAGCCTAGAATTCTCATTTTTTGGAGTCTAGAATGTTACTCAAATTTTTCGAGACCTTAACTAATTTATTTTGGGGGACTTGCTTTGAAAACGCACTTGTTTCCATCATTTAATAAAAATCAAACATTATGTAACACTATAATTTCTAGCTCATTTCATGCCTTTTAATAACTCATGTTTATGAATCATGTGAGTTTCCCATGAAAGAGGCAAGGAAATAATGATTATTTTAGCATTGCATCATATATAAAAATTTCATTCAGTGTCACGTGGACCGCAAATTTTGAGTGGCTCGTTGCGCAACCCTTAAAATAAAACTAGGTTGATAAAATATGTAGTTAATGGCACAACCTAGGTCATCTCTCTTGGAATTGGAGTTCAATGCCTAATTGAGTTTTTCAAATGTTAAAAGACTCTAAAAATTCCTAAACTAAGGGGGTTTTAATTGAATTAAACTAACCTAAACTAAATTGAATTAAAATTCCTAAATTTTATCTAATTGGGTGGATTATGGGTGAAAGATGGGCTTGTGACTAGTTTTGGATTTGTCCCTTGGTATCCACTATCCTTATCCTAATCTAATTGTGATTAATTCTGGCCTAAAAGTTCCTAATTGTGTTCATAACAATTTATCTTGGGTAACCACTCAAGATTCAAGAGATTAATGATCTAACGTTGAATTGAGACCTCAATCTCGCATTGAACTATTAAATCTTGTCTTTAAGATCTTGAACACTCAATTTGATTGATTAACTAATTGATTAGCCTCTGAATCATCCTAAATATTTAATTAACCAACTAAATATTAAGGAATCTTCAAATTAAACAATTAAGCACATAATTTCACTCATGTATTTTATCGAACACCTCCGAAGCACACATGGGAAATTAGATAATATTGAAATTAACTAATGTCTAATTAAATCAATTAATCAACAAAAAAAGTTTCTAATTAGTGTCTAACCAGCCACTAATTATAATTACACAAATTCCCTATCAAATACAACTTAACCAAGATAATATATGAAAGAGAAAAAGTGTAGGAAAATAAAGAAATCATTAGCCAAAATTTCTATGTCTTCTCCATGGATTCAAGCTTCTCCAAGAGCTTCCTCCTAGCTAGCCTTAAGATGGATTAGAACTTCATGGGATGTTGGATGGAAGATGGAATGGAGTGGAGTGGAGAGGGTGAATGGAATGCAGCGAATGGGATGAATGATGAAAGATGGATAAATGCTGAATGAATGGATGAATGGGTTGGAATGGATGATGGATAAATGGTGGACCTTATACGGCGTGAATGTGGTGCTGAATGAATGATGAATTGTGGATATATATAGGCATAGGTTTCCAAAAAATATGGAGGCGTGAGATGGGTGGATTGTGAATGGACTAGGATATCCGAATGGAGGCGTGAGTGACTTGTAGAGGCGTGTGGAATAATGATTTTTGCCCGAGTCCCTTTTAATCCTTTAATGAATCACGTGCTCAGCTACTATTCTTGAGTTCTTGCATTCTTCACGTCTCCTCCCTCAGCTCCAGCATTTTATTTTCTTCTCCCAGCTCATGCTTCATTAATATACATCAGCCCACAGCTCATTCATTTTGCAATTTACTCCCACGTCAGCTTCCTCGATCCAGCTTCTTCCTTCCATTCAGTTTTCTTCTACATTAGCTTCAGCGTTTCTTCATCGTGATACTGTACATGTTTCTGCATGTGTGTATAGGTGTGGGCCCCGCTCTTTATTTTATTATATTCTACATGAATTCCTTCTACTGTTTCTGCAGCTTCTTCACGTTATCCATGAATCATACAGCTCTTCGTTTTTCTCAAGTAGGGACTGCCTCTTCTTCGAACCAGAACTCCATCGTGCTTCATTCTTCTTTCTTATTCAAGTGCTTCATTGATGGTTCTCTTAACTTCATCTCAGTTTGTGTCCTTCTCCTTCACAGCCTCTTCCTCGAGCTTCTGTTGCATGTTCTCCAGCTCATTCACATGAACTTCTTCTTAAAATCGAGCCTACTTCTTCTTCTGTTATGCTCTCTTTTCTCCAACCCTTTCATTCTCAGCTCGCCTTCAACTTGGTGTTTCACTCCTTCAGCTTGCTTTTAATGTGTTTTCATCCTGCTTCTGCATGCGTTCTGCTCAACTGGTGCTTCCTCGTTCAGCTCGTGCAGCACCCAACTCTTGCTTCTCTTCATTTGTGTTTCATTCTTCCACGTGTTCCTTTGTTCTACAGCTCCTTGCTTGTGTTAGCTCGCAACTCTAAGAACCCATAGCTTTTCCAGCTGAACTTCTTTTCCATGAGTTCCTTCAACTCGTGGCAAGCTTCTTCTTGAGTCATACATGTGTGTGATGATCACATGACTTCATGTAAGTGTGTGGGTTGCATGGAAAAGTGCTGTACAAGTGTGTAACTTCTACATAAGAATTGCATGGTGTTTGAAGCTATGTGGATGAAGAGTGTTACATGTTTTCTTATGATTATCATAGTAAATGAAGCCTTCTTTCTAGTTGCACACATGTATACTTGAAGCTCATCCCTTCTCCAAATCAATTTACCATTCAAGCTTTAATTGTCCATTGAAATTCTGCACAAAAGAGTGGGAAAAATCAAATAGGAATTTTCACAAAATAATTTAAGATAAATTTATGCATTAAAATCCAATAATTTGTAATTTGATTCCTAAAATGTAGAAAATGGCTACTAAAACAAAATCTTATCTAATTAAAGTCTTAAAACCATATTTTATTATTAAAATGCCTATGTTTAGGAGAATAAAATAGATAGAAATATATGTTTATCATCGTGTGAGCTCATACAATGCATTCTCATATTTATTTATATGAATACAACTCATTTGGATCATAAAATGTGGCTTACAACTCAAGAATCACGAAGGGAAGTCTAAAATTTGCATATTAAATTTCGGCCAAAATTTTCCCCTTTTCTGACCAAACTTTGGAAATTCATAACTAATTCTATAAAAATTGAAATAATACATTCTTGGCTATTCTAGAAAGCTATGGATGTTTACTTCATACTAAAAATATGTCCAGACCATAACATCCATCATAGAGAGCTTTTGACATCCGAAACATTCCAGAGGTCAAACTGCCTCCTGGTGCTGTCACAGATTTCTGCAGCAAACTTTGAAAATATCCAATTAATTCCACTAAAATCTAATCTATGTAAATGATACTAATATGAAAAGTTGTGTATGTCAAATAGAAAGAAAAAATAACTCTAGACCAGTTTAGGTAGCCCAGCCTTTGGAATTCAATGGAATAGTAATAAAGGTCGGTTGAAATCCCTGATACTAGGTAGAATTTTAAAAAATTCATATCTCCCTCTCTAGATATCCAAATATGGTGCTTCTAGTTGACACAGGTCACTGTGAATGTCTAGTTTTGTTGTATAAAATTTCAAGGCAATTGGACATCATTTGAACTATGTGTGACAGATTTCATTTTCAGACCAAATGAATAGTACAGCAAACCAAAATTAGAAAAATTGCCAAATTTAGAAATTTATCAAATATTCTGTAGACCTCAGAAAATTATAATCTTTAGCTTTGCAAAAAGCTCTCAACAAGTTCTAAATGCATAAAAAATATCAGATCAAGAAGAGCTCATTTGACTAAAAAGTGACATATGGTTCCATTATGATCATTTTTGACTCCATATAGGGTATCAAAATATCTAAATGGCTTTCCTTTGGTTTGGCACTTTTGGGCAAGTATAAAAGCATAATTAGGACTTGTGTGAGCTTCCCAAATGGTCCCAAACTCCATGCATCTTATTTTGGCCATTTCATCCACATTGATGTACATTTCCATAATGTTATTCAAGAAGCCACATTAACATTACGAGCTCATTTTACATTCTAGGATTTACATACCATAATCTCTCACTTATACATGATACATCAACATATTTATACATGTTCATAACTTCATACGACATATACATCCATGAATTACAATATATGCCAATTGTATGGTTTCAAAGTAAAAAGATTTCCACATTTTCATGTCATTCCTTCATCTCTCATGTGGTTGACTCCCATTGCCTCGCTCTTTGAGTCCACGTAGCATGTTAGGACATTGGAGAGGAGAGAATGAGATTCAAAGAATCCCAATAACTCATCTCCCATTCAATCATACATAATGGATGCAAGCAAGTCTCATAAATGCATGTATAGTCATATGGACATGTTCAAACATTCAAGAGACATTTTCATCATTCGAGAAAGTCATACATAGTATACAAATGCTTGCTAAGCAAGTGGATTGGCCTCACCCAATTTCTTGTAGATATTGGACTTGCCTCACCCATTCTTTAAGAAATTCTTAGACTTAACCATACTCTTAGGAGCCCATCTTGCTTTTGGGAGACTCTTTACTTTGTCTCAACCAATTTCAAGGGTTCTTGGCTCATCCTCACTATGGCTAAGGGTTCTTGGCCTTACCACACTCAAACAAACCCAAGCACATATCAAAAATATCATATAAGAGCATATTGTAACATCATGGCATCGTGGAATTAAAGTCATGCTAGAACAATTTTCATGGCTTAAAAATATACATACATACATTCAAGACAAGCTAAGCACACATTCATACATGAGAGAAGGTGGAGAGAGCTACCTTGCGAACATTTGTACACTTTTTCCTTAAGCCTTGCATCCTCTCCCTTGACCTTATACACCCAAGAAGGTGGAGATCATTCCTCATGGCCTAGACACAATTTATGGAAGCCAATTAGGCTCATAGAATTACTTCTAAGGCCACACACTTACTTGAACTTTATCTTGATCTATAAACCTCATTATGGTTCCATAATTGCACCTAATGAAGCAACACCCCTCAAATAAATTCTAGGCTTCATTCTTTCCTTTCAAATATAATTTTTGACTCCTTTTAAGCCTCTTGGAGTCATTACACAATTAAAACCAAGAGCCTAACTACATATTGCTTCTTGATGTCATAATATGGAACCTAAAGACTAACTCACTTTATATGGGTTCTAAATTTTTTCCAAGGCCTCCCCTCATTTTCATTCATCATATATGATTCAAGAATGGGCTTAAAAAAATTTAAAACTCTCCCTAGCTATGAGAACCCTTCTTGGCCAAGACAATGAAGCATATTGGGTTCCATGGAGCTTTCTTTGTTTTCTCAAGGAGAGAAGTGTATGGGGAGACTTCTAGGGATCTTAGGAGCTCATTTAAACTTATTTAGGCTCAGGAATCATCATACAAAATCAGATTTTATAAGGTGCAATTGAAACCCTAGAAATTATATCTTGAAATCTAATGGCTTTTTGTTAATTCTCTTTGCATATTCTTAATCTCCACACCCTTTTTCCTTAGAATCACCCTTGGTTCTACCTAAAAATCAAATCCTCTTAGGTCTTCTCAAGTAGGGCGAAATGGAGAAGAAGGGAACCAAAGATGACAACCATAGGAAGAGAAATTACCTTATTTTCCTAGCTTTTCTCACTTGAATCTTGTTTTCTTTGAGCTCCTCTCTTCAAATCCGAATTTTCCCATCAATTTCTCCTTTAAATTAGATTTATAAACTTCATTATAATCATAGGAAACAAAGGAGAATGGAGGAAAAGAGGTTTAAAATGAAGAAAGCATGAAAAACCATGAAAATCCATACATTTCTCCCTTGAATTTCTCCTCCTTTTCTTCCTCCTCTTGTGCGCCTCATCCTGTAGGGTTTTCCTCTGGTTTTGGGCAGAACATGGTCGTGCATAATGAAGGGAGAAAAAGGGCACATCATATATATAGGTGGGAGGAAGTTACACTTTTCAAAAATTTTCATTTTGTCCTTCATTCTTAGCATTTTCGTTTCTCCTTCGTTTTAGCTCCTTTTTAAGAACCTTCTTTTCCATTATGAAATTTAGATTCCCAATTTAGTAAAATGCTTTTGGAATCACTCAAATCAGAGCTAAAACCTTCCTGAATGAATCCGTCAAAGTTTGAGTACACCGACGTTGGAAAACATCCACCGAAGGGGATTTAACTGTTCTAGGGCCTTCCATGGTTTTCAAGACTTTTGAGAACTTTGGAGAACTCAAAAATTTTATTTAAAAAGCCCTCCTGTGTAAATTCCAAAATTTTCTCAAAATTACGAAAATGTCATTACATTTCGTAAGCTTTTCATAAGAAATTATTTCTTTATTCTAACTTCATTTTTCTTTCCGTCTGAGCCCGGTATTCTCATTTTTAAGAGTCTAGAATGCTTCTCAAATTTTTCAAGACCTTAACTATCTCATTTCGAGAGACTAACTTTTGTATCTGGTGAATTTTGTTTATTTACGGAGAAACTGTACGTTACGTTTCTCACGTTTTTTCTTGTTTTTAGAGAACTGGGTGTTACACATTACATTATGCAATAGAAAAACTAGTTTTTCTTTGAATTCCAACGGCTTCCATATTAGGTCCAGAGAGAGAAACTAGAAAAGGGAAGTGAATTTGGCTAAAACTTGATGGAATTAAGTGTTTAAAAGCATAAAGAATATGAATATGCAAGTGAAATCAATTAAAAGGCTTTAGGATTCAAGATATGGAAGTTAGGGATTTTGTTGCACTTAGGCTAAAATGAAGCTTCCTAATGGTAATTTAGATTTTCTAAGAGTGTATATGGATACTTAGGACACCTAAGAAGCCTCACAAATGCCAATCCCCTAAAGAAAATGAATGAAACTCCATGGGTGCATAATATGGAAGGTATTTTAGCCTAAGCAAGAAAATGTACCTAGGGAGTGTTTAAATTGGTTCCAAGGCTAGAATGAGACTAGATATGATGGATTAACATTAATAGAAGCCTTAAAAAAATTTTAGAAGCCATGGAATGTGAGATGGAGGTGTAGGTTCCACAATGTGACATTAAGAAGTAACTTATAGTTAGGCTCTTTAAAATGAATGTGTGATGACTCCAAGGAGTCCAAATGGAGTCAAGAGACCTAGAATATGCCGCCTTTGGTGTGTTTAGGGCAAGGAAACTAAAGGTCACCTAATAGCAAGTCTTGGTTGAGAAAGAGGAGAAAGATTTCAATGGAAAAGTGTGCAGCATTGGCTCCAAGGTAGCTCTCTAACCTTTCTCTTATGCATTGTTAGATGTTTTCTTATCTTTGAGTACTTGTATATATGTTTATGCTATGAGAAATGTCTTTAGCTATTTCCTATATGCCATGGTACCATGATATTCTTGAAATATGTTTTATGAATGTGTTTTAGCTTGAATGGGTTTGGTGAAGCTAAAAGTCCTTTAGTAAGGGTAAGGATGAACCAAAAGTCCCTAAGATTGGGTGAGACAAAGACAAAAGTCTCAAGAAGAGTGAGGCTAAGTCAAAAGTCCCTTGAAAATGGGTGAGGCAAATCCAAAAGTCCTAGGGAAAGTGGGTAAGGTTAAACCAAAACCCTTGAGAGCCTATGTATGATATATATGAGTTTCTTGAACATAGAAAATGAGTTATGTATGTTCATTATAGCATTGAAAGCATGCATGCATTCTTGTATGGCATCCATTATATATGTTTGAAAGGGTAAAGAGCTATTGAAATTCTTTGAATCTCACTCTTCCCCCTCCATATGTCTAATGATGTCTGGTGAGCTAAAAAGTTCAAAAAGTGGAGGCCAAATTCCTTAGAGCATGATACTTTGACAAGGGAGTAGAAAAATGGGCAATTTTATAACAAATTGATGTCAAGAATTGTGTATGTATGATGTACATGTGATGTAAGTCATTGAGCACAAGCAAACGTATGTAAATATGGTGTATAAATGGAATTTGGAACCATATGAATGTGTATGTAAGTTTTTGCCACTTGTGTGTCATGATGTTCATGTGTATAAGTGTGAATGGCATAGTGTTTAGTTCCATGATGTTTAAGGCCATTTGAGATACTTTCCTAGGTTGTGTTTGTGTTATGGGACGTGCTCAAGTGGCTATGGTGCATTAAGAAGACCATTTGGTGCCTCTTTGACCCAATCATGGTGTTAAAAGTGACCAAATTTTAAGCTAAATAAAAAACTTGAGCTAGTCTTGGCATGAAATTTGGCACACTTATAGCACTTACCTAGAGCTTTCCATAGAGCCAAAGAATACCCAATTTGGAGCTCTAGAGAATTAATTATGAATTTTCAAAGTTAGCCAAAAAATGCAGAAATAGTAATGTCACTATTCATATAGTTAGTTCTTTTCCCTATCTCATCCGTGGATCAAATGGTATCTAATGGCTATAAACTAGACATGCTAAGCTTTCTATAGCATTTGAGAGCACCCTATTTGGAGCTCTGTAGAGGGAGAACCAAATTTTTGACGTTTCATGACAGTATCAGGGAAGCAGCAAGAGCTCTAGTATTGTTTCATCAATTTTTGTGGCCTTAATGCTTCTGTTTTGGTTTGGAATTATTTTTACTCTCTAGTAGATATCCACAGCTTTCTAGAATGGTATCGTTTTCTAGGTTTTTATATTTCTAAAATTAGTTATGAAGTTTTGACATTTATATCAGTAACTTGTGACAGCAAACTTGGGCAACTGGACCTTTGGTGCTTTTCTATTATCAATTGTGATCCAGTTGATGTTTTCATGGTCTAGAATGATTTTTATCCTATATTTGACATTCAAGGATTTCTAGAAACCTATCATTTACTTGATTTCAATTTTTCTCTAATTAGTTATGATTTTTCAAAGTTTATACCATAAAGTTGTATCAGTAAATCCAAGGCCAAACTCTTTCTTTTGTGTATGGAGGTTCTAAACTCTGGAAGGATGAGTTGTTTAGTGATGGTTCTGACCTGTATGAATGTATTTTGAGTAGAGGATGATATCGGTGAGCTCATATGGCCTATGAGATGCGAAACAAAAATTTTGAACCTTATGTAATGCAAGAAAATGCATTATTTTTATTGATTTTTCTTGAGAAAGTTGTAAAGCCAAGGAAGCATAACTAGATAAATGAAAAAGGAAGATTAGAATAATATGGTATTAAAAAATCACTATCTTTTAGGCCATCCCTATTAAAAGTGACATTAGATGGCATTAAAATATATGACTCCTTACGTAGGGAACTATTGTAACTTTAGGTTAAAAGATCATGTACATCATGGTCACTATGAGAATTGTTTATAACACTTTTTAAGTGATCCATCTAGCATTCCTATAATGGGTTTATCTAGTACATTTGTTCTCTAACAAGTAACCATGTAATGACTTGATATCTCATATCCATGACCATAACCATCGGTCAACTTACATACTTGTCTCTATATATTATTGCTATCCTATTTGACAATAATACTCAACTAGGGACATTTTAAGAATGATAAAAATTTTTAGGAAAAATTAATATATTTATTTATATTATGCAAATAAAACATTAAATATAATAACTAAAATGCCTTCATAAAAAAAATAATATAATGTATGTATAAACAATCATCCTATGATTGACTTCTAGAGCATACACTAACATATTTTTCTGTAGCATTTGATGGAACCATCTTATTTCAAGGAAAGATATGTGTTCAAAGCTACATAGGACTTAAAAGGGAAAATTTTAGAAAAAGCCCATAAAAGTAAATATACTATTCACCTTGGCTTCATTAAAATGTATCAAGATTTGAAGAGAATGTACTTGTAGCCAAGAATGAAGAAGGAGATCATTGAATATGTGGCTCAATGTCTAGGATGCCAAATGGTTAAGATCAAACATAAAAAACCCTCATGTTTGCTACAAGCTTTAGAAATCTCTTAATGGAAATGGGATAACATCACTATGTATTTTGTAATAAGACTACTTGGCACTTAGATTAGGAAGGATGCTATATGGATAACTGTAGATAAATTAACCAAATCTGCCCACTTGTTACTCATTAAAGCCAAGTATTCCTTAGATAAGTTTGCTCGACTAGATCTTCAAGAAATTATGAGCTTACATGAGGTACCAACCATTATGGTGTTAGACTGAAACCCTAGGTGTACTTCTAGGTTTTAAGGAGACCTAGAAGAAACTTTTGGCATTAAATTGCATTTTAATATGGCTTATCATCTCTATATGGATGGTCATCTAGAATGAATAATTCAAACCTTGAAAGACATGCTGAAAGTCTACATCTTAGACCAAGGGAAGAATTGGAATAGATATTTATTATTAGTAAAGTTTGCAAACAACAATAGTTTCTATTCCAGTATCAGAATGGCACCTTGTGAAGCTCTTTATGGTAAAAAGTATAAGTTGCCCCTTTGTTGGTTTGAAGTAGGATAAAGAAGTTGTTAGGACTGGAGTTGGTACAAGAGACCTTTGAGTGACTTAAGTTGATCCAGAAAATAATGTTTATTGCTTAGAGCAAGTAAAAGAACTACTCTGATAAGAAGAGGAAACCCTTAGAGTTTAAGGAAGGAGTACATATGTTTCTTAAGTTCACTCTTACTATAGGTATAGGCAGATCTCTTAATCCAAAAAATTAAGTCTTAGATATAACATACCATTTTATATGATAAAAAGGATTGAATTTATTACTTGCCAAATTACATTGCCACTTAGATTGTCCAATCTTTACCCTATAATCCATGTATCTTAACCTCGTATATATGTTCCTGATCTTTCGCATATTATAGAAGAGTTACTGCAATTCAAAGAGAATCTATCTTATCAACCTAAGCTTGTGCAGATTGTGGATATTGAAAACAAACACTTAAAAAAATAAAATTATCTCCTTAGTTAAGGTAACCTAGGAAAGGTTAACTCTGAAGGAAGCCACATAGGAGATGAAAGATAAAATTAGAGAAAAGTATCTAGAGTTGTTTCATTAAGGTAATTTCTAATTTTATGAATGAAATTCCTAAAAAGTAAGGAGAAATGTAACATCTTCCTCCCCATTAGGATTTCTTAAATAATATTTAAAACAAATTCAGAGAAATTATCTAACATTTGAAAATATTTAGAGATTATGATGTGACCAAATAAAGAAGGATTGATGGATTATAATTTTATAGAACATAAAGAAAAATTTATAAAATTTATTAGGAATTTTAGCTAATTTTTAAAGGTCATTTGACATTTTTCCTTAATTGTTAAATAGAAAGTAATTATGAAACAAATATATGGAGATTTAATATTTGAGAACTTTCAAGGTCAAAAACATCTTTAAAATATAATAAAAATATTTAGGGAATAAAAGTTTTTAGGTGAGAGTCTAGGATCAAAATATAACTATGAAAAGTTTAAAGAACAAAGTCATATTTTTTCTCTAGATTAAAATGCAATTTTGATACGACTAAAGTGTAATTTTAGCATAGGTCAAAATATAATTTCCCAAGAAAAGAGCACTACAAAAAGGATAAGCCCAAAGAGTTGGAAAATTTGACATGCACCATTCCATAATTGGAAACAAATTTTATATTAAGTAATGTACAAATTAGTATCATTTTACCTACCATAAGTACAAGTTAGTCAACTAACTTGTTTAGAAAGCCAAGGAATGTGTTGAGAGAAGAAAGAAGATACATAGGGATATGTAGGAGACAAATTACACTCTTATTAATTCCTCTTTTCACTTCATTTTGCTATATCAGGTATGAAGAGAAAGATAGAGCATTGAGAGGCAGAGAGAGATGTGAGAGTGCAAGAGAAGAGAAGGTTGAAGGAAAGGAAGAAAGAGAGAGGAAGAAGAAGGAACATGCAGCAAATTCTAGCTACGACCAAGGTAAGACTCTCTTGTCTTACTAAGAACTATTTTTCCTTCATCTTCTCTCTAGGAAGTTGATGGCTTCCATGGCAAAAAGTTATGGATCTTTTTATGTGGCTATTTCATGCTTTAGATGTTGTTCTTGCTAAGTTTATATGCTTGTAGTTTGTAATACCTTAACCTCTTAGCTATTATTCCATGACCTCATTGTCTATCTCACTGTATCTTATATGTATTGGAGCACAAATATAAGGAAACATACACTTCACATGAAAATAATGAATATTTAATGGTGTTTAGTTGTGTTATGTAAGGTCTCATAGTTTCATCTTATGCTCCATGGACCATGTGAACTCACAAATGTCATTTTCTATCTATAACAAATCCATACAATTCACAACACTCATAAAACATCTCAAGAACCTTGGGTTTTAAGCCATATCCCATAAAATCTATATTTTGCTCTCGGGTTCACTTTCTAGATTTTTGATATAAACTTTGAAACTAATTCTAAAAAAATCAAAATCTAGCAAACCATACCATTCTAGAAAGTTGTGGATGTCTACTAATAACTAAAAATAGTTCCAAACCAATGCCATGGCCTTTAGCCCACAGAAATCAATGGAACAATAACTCAGGTCAGGTTGTATTACTAGTACTATCATGCAATTTCAAAAATTCATTTCTACCTCTACAGAGCTCCAAATGAGGTGATCTTGGTGGTTATAGAAAGCTTATGGTGTCTAGTATATACCTATAAAATTTTATAGGCATTGGCCTTCATTGTTCCACATGTGACAGAGAAGTAAACTGACCGAATGATTAGTAACCATACATTTTCTATATAATTTGGCTAGCTTTGAAAAATCATAATAAATTCTTTAGAGCTCCAAATTAAGTGCTCTTTAGCTCTATGAAAATTCTTGATGAGACCTACTTGCCAGCCAAATTTTATGGAAAAACTCACTCATTTGGTCAGATTTTGGTTCAGCTCACCATTGGGTCAGACTTTGGTTCAGCTCACCATTTGGTCAAGTTTGAAGTCTAAATGGAATTTTAAGACACCAAATGCTCTTCTTGACTTTCCATAACCACTTAAGCAAGTCTAAAAGCATAATTACAACAAATAAAAGCATCCCAAATGATCTAAATCATCATAAAGCTCAATCTCACCTTGCCACTTGCACACATACACATAGATATCACATCTCATAAGGGTTCCTTGGTGGCAAAAACATACATATTTATTCATCTAGTTTCCACATTGATACATAAACCATTTATGCGTACATTAGAATATGCTTAATGGTTTACATCATGTATACATCTCATGGTTATATAGTTTGACATCAATATGTCTTCAAAATGCCTATTTTTCATAACTCTTTGTCAAAGTCTTAATCTTCAAGGTTGTTGGCCTCTATTTCCTTGTCCACTTGGCTCACCTAGACATGGTTAGGCATATGTAGGGAAAGAGTGAGATTCAAAGAATTTGAATAGCTCTTAACCTTTCAAACATACATAATGGATGCATATACAAGTCAAAGAATACATGCATGACATTCAAGCTATCAATGAGCATACATAAAACATTTTCCTTGTCACATAAACTCATACATAGCAAACATAAGCTCGCAAGGACATTAGTTTAGCCTCACCCACTTTCAAGGGACTTTTGACTTAGCCTTACTCTTCTTGAGACTTTCAGCTTAGTCTCACCCATTTCTAGGGACTTTTGGCTCATCATTACTCTTATTAAGGGACTTTTAACACAACCAAACCCATTTAAGCCACTTTGAATACATAAATACATTTCAAGAAGCATAATGGTGCCATAGCTTGTAAGTAATAGCTAGAAATATTTCTCATAGTTCAAATATACACACAAGCACTCAAAAACAAGTGAACATCTAAGCCATGCATTAGAGAAATGTTAAAAAGCTACCTTGAAGCAAGATTCACACACTTTTTCCTTAGTTATTCCTCCCTTTTTTTGGCTACACACTTGCAACTAGGTGGAGCTTGATTCCTTTAGCCTAAACATATCAAATGGGACATCATTACATCATTGAATCAAGCTCTATCATCACACACACTCTATGGAAGGTTACCTTATTCTATGGTTCAATTATGGCTCCATACAAGACCTAAGGAAATAACTACTAGAATTTAAGATATTGGCTCTATATTCTCCTTCTGTCTAGGTCTCTTGACTCTATTTAGACTTCTTGGAGTCATCACAAATTCATTCCTAAAAGCCTACATACAAGTTGCTTCTTTAAGTCTTATTATGGAGCCTATGCGTCCATCATACAAACAAGGCCTCTAAATTTTTCCAAGGCTTCCTTTGATGTTCTTCCATCATATTTACTCCTTTTCTACCCTTAGAAAAATTTAAAACTCTCCCTAGGTGCTTCTTCTTGTCTAGGCCGAGACCATGCACCTTCTTGAGCACTTATGGATTTTGCAACTTCTCTTGAAGGAAATGACACATGTGAGGCTTTCTAGGTGTCTCAAGAACCCATATATACTCTTAGACAATTAGAAATACCACTAGAAAGCTTCATATATACCATGGTGCAATAAAATCCCTAGGTTTTGGAAACCTAATTTCTAATGCCTCTTTTTGGAATCTCTTTGCATATGCTTGTTTCTCATCCTCAAAAACCTAGGTTTCATGCTTGGTTTAGGTCAAAAATTAATCCCTCTTGGTTGTTTTGTATGAGTCTGAAACTACTTATGGAGGAACAAGAAGAAGGAAGCAAGGAAAGCCATGAAATTACCTTGATTCTTTAGCCTTTTCAAGAGCTTTCTTTGTGGCTATAGCATCTCCTTGGAATTTTGAACTTCCTCCCTCTGAACATGACTCAAAATAGTCCTAAATCATGCACCAAAGCCATAGGAAAAAAAAATATAAGGAGGAGAATGAAATTTCAAGGATTTTCTCACCTTTTTGCTTAGTTTTTCTTTTCCCTTTGAGCTCCTTCTTGTGTACCCTTCTTCAGCTGGTCTTCCTCTGGTTTGGATAGAAAATAAGTCAGGTAAGTGTGAGGGAGAAGAAGGATGCTTCATGTAACACCATACTTCTAGGACTCAATTCATACAATTCCCATGCCTCATCTTATATTTATTCTATGGAAACAATATAGTGGCATAGGGAGTTATGAATAAAAATACATTTCTCTACAGGTAAAATTTTTCTTTCGGAGTCCCGTAGGCCATATGAAAGCATCTATCACTTTGTTATACTTAAACACATGAATATAACTCATTTCCACCATCAAATTTGGCCTACAACTCGTGGAAAGCAAAGGAGCATATGAAATCCGTGTTTGCATTTTCGGCCAGGATTTCCTCTTTTCTGTCACAAATTTTGAAAAATCATAACTAAATCTATAAAATTCAAAAACATGCAATCTTAGTCATTCTGGAAATCTTGGGATGTCTACTTCATGATAAAAATATGTACAAGTCATAACATCCTACACACAGAGTGTTTGATATGCGAAATAGTTTGGAGGTCGGATTGGATCCTGATGCTATCACAGTTTACTGATATGAATTTCAAAAATGTCCAATTAATTTCAAAAAAATCCAATCCATACAAAATGATACCAATCTGGAAAATCTGTGGATGTCAACTAGAGAGAAAAAATATCTCTAGATCATTTCATCAAGCCCAGACTTCGGAATTCAATAGAACAATACTTCTGGTCGGGCAATGTTACTAATACTGGACAAAAATTTTAAAAATTTATATCTCCCTCTCTAGGCCTCAAAATGAGGTGCTTCTAGTTGTCATGAGTCACTGTGATTATCTAGTTTCTCTATACAAAATTTCGTGGCAATTGTACATCATTTGAATTTCGAGTGATAGAAAACAATTTCGGACCAATTGAATAGTGCAGCAAACCAGAAACATAAATTTTGCCAACTTTGAAAAATCATCAAATATTCTGTAGACCTCCAAAAATTTTGATCTTTAGCTTCCTAGAAAGCTCTCAATGAGACCTAATTGTCTGCCATATTTTAGACCAAGAATAACTCATTTGGCTAAAAAGTGACATAGGGTTCTATATTGGTCAATTTTGGCTCCATATAAGGTACCAAAATTGCCAAATGGCCTTCCCTTGGTTGTGGCACCTTTTAGGCAAGTCCAAAAGTACATTTGAGACTTAAGTAAGTTGCCCAAAAGGTCCCCAAATCTCATGCATCTCATTTTGGCCATTCAACCCACACTTATGCATACATTCATCAAAATCCCATATTGCACACCTTGGCCTTCCATACTCAAAATAAGTGCTATAGGTCATATATCATTGTCATACATCTAAACATCACATAATAGTATATTTACACATGTCTTATGGTTCATGGTACATATATAACATCATATACATTATGAACTATCATTATAGTTCCAAAATGGCTAAAATAACACATAGGCTTGTCAATCCTTGCTCTTCATGGTTGTTGGCTCCCTTCACCCATAATTACTTGGTCCACCTAGCATGTTAGATCATTGGAGAGGAGGGGATGAGATTCAAAGAATCCCAATAGCTCATCTCCCATTCAATCACACATAATATGTGCAAAGCAAGCTTTACAAATGCATGCATGGAGGAAATAAAAGCCATGGACATTTTAAAGCAAACTTGGCATGTGAACAACTCATACAAATCATTCAAGAGCTCATCAAGCATTTGGATTGGCCTCACACTTCTCCTCATAGATTTTGGACTTGCCTCACCCATTCTTGAGCATTTTGGACTCAACCATACTCTTGGGAGCCCACTTTGCTTTTAGGAGACTCTTTGCTTTGTCTCAACCAAGCTCAAGGGTTCTTGGCTCATCCTCACCCAAGGGAAGAGTTCTTGGCCTCTCTACACTCAAGTAAACTCATACAAACATCATGCACTCATTAGAAAACATAACATGGCATCAAGGATCATAGCATATAAAGGGATGCCAGCATACCTTTCATAGCTTGAAATTATACATACACACATTCTAAAACAAGCTAAACACACATCCATGCTTGAGAGAAGATGGAGAGAGCTACCTTGTATACAAGCACACACTTTTTCCTTAGCTTTCAAGCCTCCTCTTTCGGCCACACACCCACAATTTGGTAGAAATGGTCTCTCTTGGCCTAGATACAATTTATGGGAGCCAATTAGGTTCATGAAACAAACTCTAAGGTCATACAACTTGCTTAGATACTAGATTGCTCTATAGGCTCCATTATGGTCCATAAATGCACCTAATGAAGTAACACTCCTCAAACAATTTCTAGGCTCCATTCTTTGCTCTCAAATATGATTATTGACTCCTTTTAATCCTTTTGGAGTCATCACACAATTGAAACAAAGAGCCTAACATCATGTTGCTTCTTTAGGTCATAATATGGAACCTAAGGCACCAAATCACTTTCTATGAGTTCTAAATCTTTTCCAAGGCCTCCCCTCATTTTCATTCATCAAATATGACTTAAGAATGCCTTAGAAAAATTTAAAACTCTCCCTAGCTAGGAGAACCCATCTAGGCCGAGGCTATGAAGCATATTGGGTTCCATGGAACTTTCTTTGTTTTCTCAAGGGAAGAAGCATATGGGGAGCCTCTTAGGGATCTTGGGAGCTCATTTAAAACTCTGACTTAGGGCTAGGAATCATCATACAAAATCAGATTTTACAAGGTGCAATTGAAACCCTAGAACTTGCATTTGAAATCTAATGGTTTTTTGATAATTCCCTTCGCATATTCTTAATCTCCAACCCTTTTTCCTTAGATTCATGCTTGGTTCTGCCTATAAATCATCTCCTCCTAGGGTTTTCTCAAGTGGGGCAAAATGGTAGAGAAAGGCACTAAAAATGACAACTATAGGAAGAGAAATTACTTTGTTTTCTTGCTTTTTCTCACTTGAATCTTGTGTTCTTTGAGCTCCTCTCTTTAAATCCGAATTTTCCCCTCAATTTCTCCCTTAAAACAGATTTATAAGCTTCATGATAATCATAGGAAACAAAGGAGAATGAGGAGAAGAGACTTGGAAGAGAAAGAGCATGAAAAACTACTAATTTCCATACCTTAAGCCTTTGATTTCTCCTCCTCTTTGCCTTCCTCTTATGCGCCACTCTCCCTAGGGGTTTTCCTCTGATTTTGGGCAGAACTTGGTCGTGCATAATGAGGGGAGAAGAAGGGCTCATCATATATATAGGTGGGAGGAAGTTATACTTTTCAAAATTTCCCATTTTGCCCTTTGTTCTTGGCATTTTCGTTTCTCCTTTGTTTTAGCTCCTTTTTTAGAACCGTCTTTTCCATTATAAAATTTAGGTTCCCAATTTAGTAAAATTCCTTTGGAATCACTCAAATTGGAGCTAAAACCTTCCTGAATGGATTCGTCAAAGTTTGAGCACACCGGCTTTGGAAAATGTCCATCGGAGGGATTTAACTGTCCCAGGACTTCCCATGGTTTTAGGGCCTCTAAGAACCCCAGAGAACTCAAAAATTTCATTTAAAAAGCCCTCCTGTGTGAATTCCAAAAATTTCTCAAATTACGAAATGCCATTACGTTTCGTAGGCTTTTCGTGAGAAATTGTTTCTTCATTCTAGCTCCATATTTCTTTCCGTCTGAGCCTGGATTCTCATATTTAGGAGTCTAGAATGCTTCCCAAATTTTTTGGAACCTTAACTCCATCATCTTGAGGGATTTCCTTTTGTATCCTATAAGTTTCGTTCGTTAACAGAGAAACTGTACGTTACGTTTCTCACGTTTCCTCTGGTTTTCAGGGAATCGGATGTTACAAAATCCATGGGTGCTCATAGGTGTGCATTGTCTCAGCCTAAGCAAGGGGAAGCACCTAAGGAGTGTTTTAATTTTTCTAAAGTTAAAATGGGACTAGATATGGTAGAAGAATATCAAAGGAAGTCTTGGAAAAAACTTAGAAGCTTTAGTTTATGAGATGGAGGTGTAGGTTCCATAATGAGATGTAAAGAAGCAATTTGTACCTAGCCTCTTGGGAATGAACTTGCGATGACTCCAAGGCATCTAAATAAAGTCAATAGTCCTTGATAGAAGGAGGAAATGGAGCCAAGAGCATGAATTTTAGTAGTTGCTTCATTAGGCCTTGTATGGAATCATAACGAAAATCATATGAGAAATTAGCTTTACATAGAGTGCGTGTGATGTTAGAGCTTCCTTCAATGATATAATTATGTCTCGTTTCATGTGTCTAGACCAAAAGAATCAAGCTCTACCTCATTGTAAGTATGTGGCCAAGAGAGAGAAAGGATAATCAAGGAAAAAGTTTGCTTTCTTGCTTCAAGATAGCTTTCTAACCTTTCTCACATGCATGGCTTAGATGTTTATTTGCCTTTGAGTGGTTGTGTATATGTTTGAACCATGAGAAATGTTTCTAGCTATTGCTTCAAGCTATAGTACCATTATACTTCTTGAAATATGTTTATGTATGCAAAAGTGGCTTGAATGTGTTTGGTTATGCCAAAAGTCCCTTAGCAAGGGTGAGGATGAACTAAAAGTCCCTAGAAATTAGTGAGACAAAACCAAAAGTTTCAAGAAGAGTGAGGCTAAGTCAAAAGTCCTTGAAAGTAGGTGAGACAAATCCAAAAGTCTCAAGAAAGATGGGTGAGGCAAAACCAATACCCTTAAGAGCTTATGTTTGCCATGTATGAGTCTATGTGACAAGAAAAATGTTTCATGTATGCTCACTAATAGCTTAATTGTCATGCATACATTCTTTAACATGTATATGCATCTATTATGTATGTTTGAAAGGGTTATGAGCTATTAAGATTTTTTTAATCTCACTCTTCCCCCACATATGCCTAACCATGGTTAAGTAAGCCAAGTGGACTAAGAAATGGAGGCCAACAACTTTCAGAAGCAAGACTTTGACAAAAGGATAGAGAAATGACCTTTTTATTTGTATTTTGATGTCAAGAATTGTAACCATGAGATCTATATATGATTTAAACCATTGAACATGTCCAAATGTATGTAAATATGATGTATGTATCATATGGAAGCTAAATGAATGAGAATGTGAGTTTTTGCTACTCATTTGCCTTTATGTCCATGTGTATGAATACAAGTGGCAAGATGAGAATGAGCTCCATGATGAGTGAGATCATTTGGCATGCTTTTATACGTTGTATTTATGATTTTAGACTTACTCAAGTGGTTGTGGAAGGTTAAGATGAGCAATCGGTGCCTTAATATCCCACTTTGGACTTCAAAATTGACTAAGTGGTGAGCTAAACCAAAGTCTAACCAAATGGATGAGTTTTTACATGAAATTTTGCCAAAAAATAGGTTACATCTGGAGCTTTTTACATAGCAAAAGTGTATTCAATTTTAAGTTCTAGATAATTTATTATGATTTTTCAAAGTTTACCAAATTATGCAAAAATGCTATATGTATTATTTATATGGTCAATTTGCTTCTCTGTGTCACACAAGGGTCAAATGAAGTCCAATGCTCATTATATTTTACAAGCATAAACTAGACATCATAAGCTTTCCATAGCCAATAAGATCACCTTATTTGGAGCTCTGTAGAGGGAGACCAAATTTTTAAAGTTGCATGACCATACTAGTAATGTAGCTCAACCTTTAGTACTGTTCTATCAATTTTTATAGGCTAAATCCCATTGCATTGGTTTAGAACTATTTTTAGCCATTAGTTAACATCTGGAGATTTTTGGAAAACTATCATATGCATGATTTTCATTTTTCTAGAATTAGTTATAACTTTTCAAAGTTTATATTAGAAATTTGGACATGCCAACTTGAGAGTAACTTCCATTTTTCTAGTGCATGGCTTCCAAATTCGTGATGCATGAGATAAATGATAATTTTTATGACTTGAATGGATATGTTATAGATAGAAAATGATGCGGATGAGTTCACATGGTCCTTGAATCCATGAATCATGTATTTGGCTTCCCAATCACGCAATTATTCATGCTTAAAGTATATGTTTCCTTACAATTGTACTCCAATATACATGAGATACATTGAGATAGACAATGGGACTATTGTGCAAGAGCTAAGAGCTTTAGGTATTACAAGTATCATGCCTAGTGTAATACCATATTATGACAAAATATATATTACAATTGGTATAAAACATCCATTTTCATGAAGTTAACACTTTTAACAGCAGAAATCACCGTTATCAAAAGCTAAATTAATTTATTTTTGGTTAAATAAACCATGTGGGTTTACCAAAGTCATCTTCCATCCATAACACACTTATTCAACTAGAAATATCACACTTTGAAGCTTAAATTTCTGGTTGGAGGAATACATCTCAAAGTGAACATCACACTTGCATTTTCCACATATCCCATATTCTGATATGAAATTTGAAAATTTATATCTAATTCTAGAAAATTCAAAATCATGCAAATTAAGACTTTATAGAAAGGTCAAAATGCCCTTTAACTACCATAAAATTTTTAGATTAAAACAATATCATTGGGCTTACAAATTTCTAATGGAATAGTAATTGGGTCTAGGACACATTCTACAACAAACCAGAAACTTTAAAAATTCATATCTCACTCTACAAAGCTTCAAATTAGGTGCTCTTAGTGGCTATGGAAATCTTATGATGTCAATTATATGTTTGGTATGTTTCATGAGCATTGGACTTCATTTGACCCCTGAATGATACCAAAAGCCAAACTAACCATATGTACAATAACAGTGACAGTTTCTACATAATTTAGCCAATTTTAAAAAATCATAATAAACTCTCTAGAGATCCAAAAATAGTGTTCTTTGGCTCTGTGAAAATTTATAGATGAGATCTACATGTTTACCAAATTTTATGCCAAAATTTGTCCATTTAGTCAGATCTTGGCTTTGGGCAAAAGTATGGTTAAAATTGAGATCAAAATGGGATCAAATGGTACCAAATGGCCTTCTAAACCTATCATGACCATTTGAGCATGTCCAAAAGCTTAAACACAGATATAGAAGTATCACAATAGGTTTAAATCATCATGGAGCTTAAATTCACCATTCCACTTATTCATATACACATGCATGGCAAGGCTTTAGAATGACTAAATCATACATTCTCATTCATTTGGCTCTAAATTTGGTTCATATAACATATTTACATGCTTTTACATATGCTCAAGGGTTTACATCTCATACATAATTTGAATCAAATTACATCAAAACTATCCTATTGTCAAAGTAATGTAAATCACAAGTTTTTGCCTCCATTTTTGCTTCCTTGGGCTTCACCTAGACAAGAGTACATGAAAATAGGGGAGTGAGATTCAAAGAATCCCAATAGCTCTTTCTCCCTTTCAAGTAAGCATATATGGCATATAATCATGTCAAAGATTACAAGTATGCATCAAGCACTTTCAAGAACTAAACAAACCATGTTTTTAACACTACATGAACATGTCAAGATCAAAACCAAGTTCTAGGGACTTTTGGTCTAGCCTCACCCTACCATTTGGGACTTTTGGATTAGCCTCACCCACTTTTTAGGAATTTTTGACTTAATCTCACTTATTCTTAAAATTTTTGGCTTTGTCTCACCCATCTTAAAGACTTTTGGCTTTACTTCACTTATTCTAAGGGACTTTTAGCACAACCTTACCCATCAAGAATAATCTCACATCCAAAACACAATTCAAGAAGCATAATGGTACCATAGCATCAAACCAATAGCTATAGGCATGTCTCATTATTCAAATAGACATACAAGCATTCAATGGCATTCAAACAACCAAGAAATACATACAAGAAAGGATGGGGAGCTACCTTGGTTCAAGAAACATAATCTTTTCCTTGATTCCTTATCTCCTTGGTTCGGCCTCACACACACACACTTGGAGGAGGCTTGGTTTGCTTGGCCTAGACACATTAAACAAGATACAAACACATCAATGGAACCATCTCTAGCCTTACATAAAGTTTACACAAGATATTTCTAGCTTATGCCATGCTTATAATTCCATACAAGGGCATAATGAAGCAACTCATATAATCCATGAGCTTGACTCAATTTTCTCACTCAATCTAAGTCATATGACTTCATTTAAACTTATTAGAATTATTACAAACTTAATTCAATGAGCCAAACATCAAGTTGCTTCTTTATGCCTAGATACTTCATTTATTAATCTAACTTTATCTTACCTTATTTCATTTCATTTTAGGGGTCTCCTTTTATAATCTGATCAATTTCAATTCATTTTTAGTAAACTCTAGTCATGACAAGTAATAATCATCTTCTTCTAGTGCCAAGCTCTACTTTCATCAACCTTCACATTTTGAATTATATAAAATTGATGTGTGATTGGGTACAATTGCTTCATTTTTAGGAAATGGTGATTTGTTCATTATTTCTAGCTAATGAACTCTGCTCAAATCAACATAGTCATTTATAAAAGTCATCTTAATCACTAATCCATTTTCATGAACTAATTTCAATTTTTTATTTTCCATACTAGTATAGGCTTTAATCATCTCATTCTTCAATTTAAGAGAAAAACTTCTGCTATTCATTTTAATTGAAAGACGCTATGTACAAGTAGGATAAAAATTTTCATAAATTTTTTTTGAATATCAAAATGAGGTTTTTTTAATTAATAAGCTGCCCAATACTTAAAAGATTTTAACTTATCTTAAGCACAAACAAAACATCATTTATTTGTTTTGCACATGAAGATGTTTGGATAGCCACTGCACATTTTCCTTCAACATCCATAATTCTGCCATCTTTAAGTTTGAATTTAAATAAGTAACCTTTGTCCAAGATTTAGAAATTCTTCATGTTTGTTGTCATGTGATGTGTGCATCCACTGTTTATGAACCACACATCAAAATTTTAAGCTTTTTTGCAGCATTCTTTAATAATAGTGGAAGCAAATAGCTTTTCTTCATCTTCTTCACTATTACTAGTCACTTGTGCATATTAGGCTTAAGTTTGTTGGTCTTGATTTATTTTGTACATCTCCTAAGTGTGCCCAAAGTGGTTGCAAGTTGTACACTGCACTCTTAGTTTGTACCAATAATAGTTTTTAGCATGATTTGTTTTTCTACAATAAGGGCAAGATGGAAACTTGCCCCTTTGAATTGTCTCATGTTGTTTTATTGCTCCTTCTTATCCTCAATTCTTCTCCATTGTTTTGTTTCTTTATCCACCTTCATTTTTTTGACTTTGGCTTTTAAGTAGTTACTACTACTGCCTTAATAACACTTTCATCCTCTATGAAGGCTTTTCTTTGCTCCACTACCTATAAGTCATTTGCAAGTTCTGTCATGGTGACTTGTGTAATACCTTAGCTCCCTAACCCTTAAATCATATCACATAGGCTTATCTCAACACAATTACATGAATATCACACTTTCAAGTAACGGGAAATTTTGAGATTAAAGTGCCATTTACATCATTCTTAGCTTTAGGGACCATGTGGACTTACAATTTTCATTTGCATCCATAAAATATCCATTCATATCATAAATATCATAATCCATCTCAAGAATCTCGGATTTGGAACTATATTTCAATAAAACTAGAATTTGCTCTCAAGTTGGTGTTCCAAATTTCTGAGATGAACTTTAGAAATTCATAACTAATTCTAAAAAAATTAAAAATCATGCATATGATAACTTTCTGAAAATCTCTAGATGTTAACTAATGACTATAAATAATTCCAAATCAAGACAATAGGACTTAACATATGAAAAATAATAAAATATTACATCAGGTCTACTCTCAACAACTACAGGACCTGGTATTTCAAAAATTTGGTTCTCCTTCTACAAAGCTCTAAATTAGGTGCTCTTAATGGCTATGGAAATCTTATGATGTCTAGTTTATGCTTATAAAATTTTATAAGCAATAGGCTTCAATTGTCCTACGAGTGACATAGAAATGCAAACTAACCATATTAACAATAATTTTGTCAATTCTACATAATTTAGCCAATTTTGAAAAATCATAATAAATTCTCTAGAGTTCCAAATTGAGTGTTCTTTAACTTTGTGAAAGATCTAGATGGGACCTATTTACTAGACAAATTTCATGCAAAAAATCATCCATTTGGTTGGACTTTAGTTTAGCTCAAGAAATGGTCAAAATTGAAGTCCATAAGGGGTTCAACATGCACCAAATGCCTTTCTCATCCTTCCACAACTACTTGAGCAAGTCTAAGAGCTTAACTACAGCTTATAGAAGCATTCCAAATGAATAAATTATCATAGAGCTCATTCTCACCTTGCCACTTGCATTTTACACATCAACATAATGACATATGAATGGCAAAAACTCACATATTCATTCATATGGTTCTAAAATAGATACATACATTATATTTATATATATTTGAACTTGATCAAAGGTCTACATCACATATACTATAATGCCTTAACTTCCTAGCCCTTAAACAAATGTCACATAGACTATCTCAACACACACTTAGCATATAGGTACACATTTGCAAGAAAGTTACACTTTTATCCATGGTTATTTGTATAGTTGGAAAGCCATATACATCATTCTTGGCTTTAAGGACCATGTGGACTTAAAAATATTATTTTCCATCCATAAATTATCCATTTCAAATGATAATCATCATAATTCATCTCAAGAATCTCGGATTTGGAACCACATTCAAGAAAACCAGAATTTGCTCTAGGGTTGGTGTTCTAGATTTCTGATATAAAATTTGAAAATTTATAACTAATTCTAGAAAAATTATAAATCATACATATGATAGCTTTCTAGAAATAACTAAATGTTAACTAATGACTAAAATAGGAGCATTCGGCCCTCGAAAAGCAATAGAACATTACATCAGGTTGTTCTTAAACAACTACAGGACTTGAAACTTCAAAAATTTGTTTCTCCCTCTACAGAACTCCAAATGAAGTGCTCTCAGTGGATATGGAAATTTATGATGTATAGTTTATGACTACAAAATTTCACAAGCATTGGACTTCATTGGCCTCATGAGTGACATAGAAATGCAAACTAACCATATGAATAATAACTTTGTTAATTTTGCATAATTTGGCCAAATTTGAAAAATCATAATCAATTCTCTAGAGCTCCAATTGAGTGCTCTTTGGCTCTGGGAAAATTTTTCTAAATGAGACCTATTTGTTGGCCAAATTTCATGTAAAAACTCATCCATTTGGTTAGACTTTGGTTTAGCTCAAAAAATGGTCAAATTTGAAGTCCATAATGGGTTTTAACTTGCACCAAATGCCTTTCTAATCTTTCCACAACCACTTGAGTAAGTCTAAAAGTATAATTACAACATATAGATGTATGCCAAATGGTTCATGTCATCATGGAGCTCATTCTCACCTTGCCACTTTACAATCATATACATAGACATAATGGCATATGAATGGCAAAAACTCATATATTCATTCATATGATTCCAAAATGAATACATAAATCATATTTACATATATTTGAACTTGCTCAAAGGTCTACATCACACATATAACATGTGGTTACAAATCTTGACATCAAAATGCCTAATATTCTATTTCATTGTTAAAGTCTTGCTCTTCAAGATGGTTGGCCCCCATTTCTTGGTCCACTTAGTTCACCTAAACATAGTTAGACATATGTGAGGGAAGAGTGAGATTCAAAGAATTTCAATAGCTCTTTACCCTTTCAAACATACATAATAGATGTAATTATATGTCAAAGAATACATGCATGACATTTAAGCTACTAATTAACATACATAAATCATTTTCCTTGCGATATGTACTCATACATATCAAATATAGGCTCTTAAGGACATTGGTCTAGCCTCACCCAACTTCCTTAAGACTCTTGGATTTGCCTCACCCACTTTTAATGGACTTTTGACTTAACCTCACTCTTCTTGAGACTTTTGCCTTTGTCTCACTTATTCTTAAGGACTTTTGCTCATCCTCACCCATGCTAAGAGACTTTTAGCATAACCAAACCTATTCATGCCACCTTGCATTCATAAACACATTTTAAGAAACATAATGGTACCATAACATGTAATCAATGGCTAAAAATATTTCTCATAGTTCAAACATACACATAAGTACTGCATAGACAAATAAAACATCCAAGCAATATATGTGAGAAAGGTTAGAGAGCTACCTTGAAGTAAGAACACAATTCTTCCATTTGCTTATTCCTTAACTCTCTTGCCTAAATTCTTACAACAAGTGGGGCTTGATCCTCTTGGTCTAAACACATCAAATAGGATATATTTCAATCATTAGAACAAGCTTTAGCTTCTCACAACCTCTATACAAGACTACTTTATTCTAAGACACCATTATGATTCCATACAAGACCTAATGAAGCAACTCTTGGAATTCATGATCTTGACTCCATTTAAACTCATTGGAGTCATCACAATTTCAATTCAAGGGGCCTAGACACAAGTTACTTCTTTAAATCTTAAAATGGAGCCTACGCATTCATCTCATCAACCATGATTCCTAAATTTATTTCAATGCTTTCTTTGATGTTTACTAATCATGTTTAGTCTTTTTGTAGCCTTAGAATGAATTAAAACTCTCCCTAGGTACTTGGAGAGCTCTTGTCTGAGACATGAGCATGCTTAAGGACCCATGGACTTGTGCAAATTTTCTTTAGGGAGTTGGCATATGTGAGGCTTCTTAGGTGTTTTGAGAACCCATACACACTCTTAGACAACTTAAATTACCACTAGAAAGTCTCATATTTGCCAAGGTGCAACTAAATCCCTAGGTTTTGTAACTTGATTTCTAATACTTCTTATTCAATTCTAATGCATATCCTTAATTCCTACACTCTAAAACCCTTGTTCCTAGCTTGGTTTTAGTCAAAACTAAATCTCTCCTAGGTGGTCTATAGTTGGCCAAACAAGAGCACATCTAGAACAACTAAGAGAAAGTAAGAAGGGCCATGAAGTTACCTTGATTCTAAGCCTTTCTAATAGCTCTTTCCTTTGCTTCTATCCTATCCTTCAAATCCTAACTTTTCCCTACTGAACCAGCCCTAAAATAGTCCCAAATCAAGCATTAAAACCATAGGACAAGAAAGGAGAACAAGGAAAACAAGATTAATGAAGGAAAGAGCATGAAAACCCATAGTTTTCTCACCTTTTTACCAAGATTTTCTTCTTCTTCTCCTTCCCCTCCTTTTGTATACCTCTCTATGCTGGTCTCTCCTCTATTTTGGGTAGAACTTAGGTCGGTTAGAATGAGGAAAAGGAATGGGATGACACATATAAGAAGGAAGCTTCTTAAAATTCTTTTAAAATTTTCCTTTTTGTCCTCTTTTCTTTGCTCTTGCTTTTTAGGTCTATTTCAACTCTTTTTGAGAACCGTCTTATCCATTTATAAAATTTAGGTCCCCTAACTTATAAAATACTTTTGGTTTCACCCAAATTAGATTTAAAACCTTTCTGAATGAATTGATCAAAGTTCAAGTCAATCGACGCTTTTAAATGTAAACCAGAGGGGTTTGAACCATTCTAGGGGTTCCAATGGTCTTTAGGGCATTTGAGAATCTAGAGAAACTCAATTTTTCATTTAAAGATTCCTCCTTTTAGTTTTATAAAAAGTGTCTAAAATTATAAAAATGCCACTGATGTTCATTTGATTTTATTTAGCTATTCTGACTCTAGTTTCTAGGCATCTCAAGCCTTGGATCATCATTTTCAACTATTTAGAATTTTGTTCTAATTTTATTTGGCATCAAATCTTTCTCTTTTAGGGACTTCCTTTTATAACTGGTCTATTTCTAATATTTTCAAGAAAATCAAACATTACATATACAACATGTGGTTACAGATCTTGACATCAAAATGCCTAATATACTACTTCATTGTCAAAGTCTTGCTTTTCTATATGCTTAGCCTCCATTTCTTGGTCTACTTAGTTCATCTAGACATGGTTAGACATGTGAGGGAAGAGTGAGATTCAAAAAATTCCAATAGCTCTTTACCCTTTCAAACATATATAAAGGATGCATTTATATGTCAAAGAATGTATGCATGGCATTCAAGTTACTAATGAACATACATAAATCATTTGGTTGTCATATAAACTTAGACATGTCAAATATAGGCTCTCAAGGGCATTAGTCTAGCTCATCCAACTTCTTTGGGACTTTTGGATTTGTCTCACCTACTTTCAAGGGACTTTTGACTTAGTCTCACTCTCTGAGACTTTTGGCTTTGTCTCACCCATTCCTAAGGACTTATACTCATTCTTACCCATGCTAAGGACTTTTGGCATAACCATATCCATTCAAGCTACTTTGCATTCATAACATCTTTTAAGAAGCATAATGGTACCATTATATGTAACTAATGGCTAGAAACATATCTCATATTTCAAACATACGCACAAGCACTTAATGACAAGCAAACATCCAAATAATACATGTGAGAAAGGTTAGAGAGCTACCTTAAAGCAAGATTACAAACTTTTCTCTTCAATACTTCTTCTCCTTTTCGGCCAAACACGTGTAATTAGGTGGGACTTGATTCTTTTGGTCTAGACATATCAAATGAGACATGATTCAATCATTGGAACAAGCTTTAGCTTTATAGAAACTCTATGCATACTTACTTTCTCATATGACTCTATTATATTTCCATACAAGACACAATGAAGAAACCCTTAGGATTCATGATCTTGGCTCCCATTTTTTATTTAATCCAAGCCTCTTGACTCTATTTAGACTCCTTAGAGTCATCACAAATTCAATCCAAGGAAATTAGATACAAGTTGCTTCTTTATGTTGCAAAATGGAGCCTATACATCCATATCACAAACTATAATTTCTAAATTCATTCCAATGCTTCCTTTAATATTTACTACTCATATCTAGTTCCTTTCTAGCCTTAAAATTAATTAAAACTCTCCCTAGGTGCATGAACAAGTCTTAGTCTAGACATGCACAAGCTAGTGAGCCCATGGAGTTTTGTAAATTTTTTTTAGGAGTTGGCACGTATAAGGCATCCTAAGTGTCTTGAGAACTCTTACACATTCTAAGACAATCTAAATTACCACTAGGAAGTCTCATATTTGCCAAGGTGCAACTAAATCTCTATGTTTTGTAACTTGATTTCTAATGCTTCTTATTCAATTCTAATTGTATATTCTTAATTTCCACACTCTAAAATCCTTGTTCCTTGCTTGATTTTGGTCAGAACTCATTCCCTCCTAGGTAGTCTATAATTGGTTGAACCTACCCCCTATGGAGAGCAACCAAGAGATGCAAGAAGAAGTCATGATTCTTACCTTGATTGAATGCTTTTCTAAGGATCTTTCTTATGCCTTAGCCCTCACCTTTAATGTCTAACTCTATCTTATTGAACTAGTCCCAAAACAGTCCCAAATCAAACATTAAAAACCATAAGAAAAGAGAGGAAAAGGAGGAGAACAAGATTGATAAAGGAAGGAGCATGAAAAACCATGGTTGTCTTACCTTTTTGCTAAGCTTTTCTTCTTCTTCTTCCCCTCCTCTTGTGCATCTCTCTTGGCTAAGTTCTCCTCTAGTTTAGGACAAAAATAAGGTTGATTAAAATGATGAAGAGATGGGGCATGACATATAAGAAGGAAGGCAACTTAAGACACTTTTTTAAAATTATCATTTTGTCCCCTTTTCTTGGTTCTTTCCTTTTAGGGCTCATTTCAAATCCTTTTTTAGAACTGTCTTTTTTATCATAAAATTTGGGTCCTCTAACTTATAAGATGCCTTTGGTTTCATCCAAATTGGATTAAAAATCTTTTCAATGAATCGGTCAAAGTTTAGATCAATCGATTCTCTAAAATGTAAACAAGGGGAATTTGAACCATTCTAGAGGTTCCTATGATTTTTAGGGTCTTTGAGACCCTTGAGAAACTCAATTTTTTTAATTTAAAGATTCCTCCTTTCAGTTTTCTAAATGTACCCAAAAATTACAAAAATGCCACTGGTTTTCATCTAATTTTATTTAGTTATTCTAGCTCTGATTTTTGGGCATTTCAAGTCTTGTATCCTCATTTTCATTTTTTTAGATTATTATCCTAATTTTATTTGGCCACAAATCTTTCTCTTTCAGGAACTTCCTTTTATAACTGGCCCTCGAGCATTACAAGATGTGATATATCCTAAGTGTCAAGAAGTTTTGGCTTCAAATCTCTTAGGGAGTGTCGCGATCACTTTCTCCACAATCCTCTTCTCTTCTGTCTCTTCCTTAAAAAACCTAATTTGATCCACAATAGCCATTATTCTATTAATGTAGCCCTTTATTCTTTCTATTTCTTTCATTTTCAACAACTCAAATTCCTTCCTTAGATTGAAGATTTGCATTTACTTTGTCTTATTACTCCTTTGAGACTCTACATTTAACTTGACCCAAGCTTCTTTGGCAATTTCACAAACCATTATCATTGTGAGGATGACTTCATCAGCAACTAAATGAAGAATGGAGAAAGCTCAATATTTATTAGCTAACTCTTCCAAATGGTACTTAATTTAGTTTACTATTGGATTGGCTGGCAACGGGTATACAACTTTATTAGCTTCAACAAAATCCCATAAATCAAATGATCCTAGCCATATCTTTATCTTGATGGCCCACATTTTTAGTTTTGGCCTTTGAAAATGGTGCTTGATTTGGGTTTACTATTGGGTTGGTTGGCAAGTGGGTATATAACTTTATTAGTTTCAACATAATCCCATAAATCAAATGATCTTAGGTATGTTTTTATCTTGATAGCCTTTTGGCCTTTGAAACTGGGTGGAGGAAGTCCTAAAGATTGGGTGACACCATGACAAAGGATTCAAGTGTTTTAAATGGTAAGTTTTGAAGGTGTTCTTATTAGTTTTCATTGACACACAGTCCCTTCAAAAGACCCTAGAAAGGTCTAATACTAGATGTTAGAGTTTTTTAATGGATTTGTTAGAGTAAAAAGATAAGGAACTAAAAGAAAAGGGAGGGCAATATGGTACATTAAAAAAAAAGGTAGTTGAAGGAAGAACTTCAAATTTCTTCACTACTTTTGTTCTATTTCTTACATCTATATATAAGCAGAAGCATTACAACTTAAACAAGTAACATTGAATGCTAGACCATTCTCTTGAAAAGTAAAAAAAAATAGCTTTATATGACAACTTTACAAAAAGCATGGTCCTAAACATAGAAAAGCATGTATTGACATTGTTTAAAGTAACAAAAAGTCAACTAAACACACCATGCTTTCTTTGTGCAAGCATGGGACATTTTACATTGCATTAAATATCAAAATCCAGCTTTTCACCTATCATCGTGTACCTAGTGTAACACCATATATTTCTAACTTATTTCATAACATTCTCACGCATCGCATCATCAAATCCATTAAAGAAGTGGAAAAAGTCCATTAAAATAATATATTTAATTATGTTGCGTCGTGTATAAAATATTCATTCGATGTCACGTAGACCATGTCAGCTCATACAATACATTATCATATTTAATTACATAATTACAACTCATTTTCATCATCAAAAGTGGCCTACAACTCATGGAATTCAAGGGGGAGCTCAAAATACTCATATATTTTGGGCTAAAATTTGGCTCTTTTCTGACTAAATTTTAGAAATTCATAACTAATTCTAGAAATATCAAAATTATGCATTCTTGGTCATTTAGAAAAGCTACGGATGTCTAATTTATACTAAAAATATTTTCAGACCATAACGTCCACCACAGAGGACATTTGACATTCGAAATGGTCCAGATATCAAACTACCCACCGGTGCTGTCACAAATTTTTGTAGTAAACTTTGAAAATGTCCAATTAATTTTAAAAAAATACAATCCATGCAAATAATGTCAATTTGGAAAGATTTGAATGTTAGATAGAGGGAAAAAATAACTATAGACCAGCTCAGGCACTCTCAGACCTCAAAATCTAATCAAATAGTAACTGAGGTTGGTGAAGTTTCTGATACTAGATAGAAATTTTAAAAATTCATATCTCCCTCTCTAGACCTCTAAATGAGGTTCTTCTAGTTAGAAATATTCACTAGGAATGTATAGTTTCTTTGTATAAAATTTTGTGGCAATTGGACATCATTTTGAGCCCTGTGTGATAGATTTCATCCTTGGCCCAGTATGAACAGTGACATGATCAAAATCAAAAATTTACCAACTTTGAAAATTCATCAAATATTCTGTAGACATTCAAAAACTATGTTCTTTAGCTTCCCAAAAAGCTCTCAATAAGATCTAATTTCATACCAAATATCAGATCAAGAAGAGCTCATTTGGATAAAAAGTGACATAGGGTTCCCTTATGATTAATTTTGGCTCCATATAGGGTACCAACTTGTCCAAATGACTTTTCCTGGGTTTTGTCACCTTTTGGGCAAGTCTAAAAGCATAATTAGGACTTGTGTGAGCTGCCCAAATGGTCTCAAACTCCATGCCTCTCATTTTGGCTATGCCACATGCAATTATATACACACACATCAAGCTTTCAAGAAGCATATCTTGGCATTACATACCCAAATTACATTCTAGCTTTCACACATCATATTCTTTCATTTATACATCATATATTATCATAATTACACATGTCCAAAAGGTCATAGACCATAAACATCAATGGATTACATCATTTGACACAATTATGGTCTTAAAGAACTAAAAACTTTGCATTTTGTTGTCATTCCCTAATCCTCAAGGTGATTGGCTTCCATTTTCTTGTCCACTTAGGCCACCTAGCATATTAGATTATTGGAGAGGAGGAAATGAGATTCAAATAATCTCAATAGATCATCTCCTATTCAATCATACATAATAGATGCAAACAAGTCTCATAAATGCATGTATGGTCATATGGACATGTGCAAACATTCAAGAGACATTTTCATCATTTGAGAAAGTCATACATAGTTTACAAAAGCTTGCTAAGCAAGTAGATTGGCCTCACCCAATTTCTTATGGATATTAGACTTGCCTCATCCATTCTTTAAGAGATTCTTAGACTCAACCATACTCTTGGGAGCTCATCTTGCTTTTAGGAGACTCTTTGCTTTGTCTTAACCAATCTCAAGGGTTCTTGGCTCATCCTCACCATGGTTAAGGGTTCTTGGCCTCACCACACTCAAGCAAACCCAAGCACACATCAAGAACATCATATAAACATAATATGTCATCATAAAATCATGGCATATAAAATCATGCTATCATACTTTTCATGACTTGAAAATACACATACACACATTCTAAGATAAGATAAGTACATATCCATGCATGAGAAAAGGTGGAGAGAGCTATCTTGCACACAATCACACACTTTTTCCTTTTAATTCAAGCTCCTCTTTTCGGCCACACACACACACAAGTGTGGGGAAGGTTTCTCTTGGCCTAAACACAATTTATAGAAGCCAATTAGGTTTATGAAACAAATTCTAAAGCTGCACAACTTACTTAGACACTAGGTTGTTCTATAAACCTCATTATGGTTTCATAATTGCACCTAATGAAGCAACCCCCTTCAAATAAATTCTAAACTCTATTCTTTCTTTTTAAATATGATTCTTGACTCCTTTTAAGCCTCTTAGAGTCATCACACAATTAAAACCAAGAGCCTAACTACATGTTACTTCTTTAGGTCATAATATAGAACCTAAAGTACCAACTCACTTTCTATGGATTCTAAATTTTTTCCAAGGCCTCCCCTCATTTTCATTCATCATATATGACTCAAGAATGGGTTTAGAAAAATTTAAAACATTCTCTAACTACACAAACCCCTTTAGGCTGAGGCTGTAGAGGAAATGGGGTTTCTTGAAGTTTGCTTTGTTTTCTCAAGGGAGGATGCATGTGAGGAGCCTCTTAGGGATCTTGGGAGGCTCATTTAAACTCTTATTTAGGCCTAGGAATCATCATAAAAAATCAGATTTTACAAGGTGCAATTGAAACCCTAGGTTTTACACCTTGAATTCTATAGCCTTTTCTTGAATTTCTTTGCATATTCTTACTTTCCTCCCTTAAATTCATGGAATTCGCCCTTGGTTCCCCTCAAAATTCCAGCCCTCTAGCATCTACACACATGGGGAGAAATATGGAGAAGAAGAGGGAGGAGTAGCTACCATGGGATGCAAGATTTACCTTGTTTTCTTGCTTTTTTTCACTTGAATCTTGTGTTCTTTGAGCTCCTCTCTTCAAATCCGAATTTTTCCCTCAATTTCTCCCTTTAAAATAGATCCATATACTTCATTATAATCATAGGAAATAAAGGAGAATGAAGGAGAAGAGGTTTGGAAGAGAAAGAGCATGAAAAACTACTAAATTTCCATACCTTAAGCCTTTGATTTCTCCTCCTATTTGCCTCCCTCTTGTGTGCCACTCTCCCTAGGGTTTTCCTCTGGTTTTGGGCAGACCTTGGTCGTGCAAAATGAAGGGAGAAGAGGGGTGCATCATATATATAGGTGGGAGAAAGTTATACTTTTCAAAATTCTCATTTTTGCCTTCATTCTTGGCATTTTCGTTCTTCTTTGTTTTAGCTCCTTTTTGAGAACCATCTTTTCTATTATGAAATTTTGGTTCCCAATTTAGTAAAATGCCTTTAGAATCACTTAAATCAGAGTTAAAACCATCCTGAATGAATCCATCAAAGTTCGGTACATTGATATTGGAAAACGTCCATCGAAAGGGTTTTAGCTGACCCAAGGCTTTCCATGGTTTTCAGGGCCTCTAAGAACCTTGGGCAACTCAAAAATTTCATTTAAAAAGCCATCCTATATGTTTTTCCAAAAGTTACACTTATTTACGAAAATGCCATTACGTTTTGTTAGTTTTTTGTAAGAAAGTGTTTCTTCATTCTAGCTCTATTTTTCTTTCCGTTTGAGCCTGGGATTCTCATTTTTAGGAGTCTAGAATGCTTCCCAATTTTTTTGAGACCTTAACTACATCATTTTGGGGGACTTCCTTTTTGTATCTGGTGAGCTTCGTTTATTTACGGAGAAACCGTACGTTATCATTTCTCACGTTTTCTCTCATTTATTTAAAGAACCGGATGTTACACCTAGTCTGACTTCTTTAAATAAAATGCATTTGGAGTTAACTCTATGACATTTAAAGTTAACTCTCCTACACTTCATTCATTTAGAGTTGCCTATGCTCCACTTGGTTTAGAGTTGATTCTCTTGCACTTTATTTGGAGTTGCAATTGGAGTTCACTCTAACATTGGAATTAACTCCAAATGTTGGAGTGAACTCCACTACACTTGGAGTTAGCTCTGAACTCCACTACACTTGTAGTTAATTAAGCTGAATTTGGAGTTTACCAGGCTATATTTGGAGTTAACTCCAACACATCATTACTCCATATATCAAATGATCTCATATCATGTTTAGTTACCAATTGAATTACCTTCTAATATTTTTAGTTGTAATGTTTGGGAGAAACAATCACTTTTTTATTAAAATAACACTTTTTTATTGCTAAAAGTATATTTACTTACACTAGAAATAGTTTCATAATGTTTTAAAACCATAAGAGGGGGCGAAAAATGATATTTAAAAATTAAAACTATCAACTTAAGTTTAACAATAGACTTAGAATATTATAAAATTGATCAATTCAAAGTAAAATAGATTATTAATAATAAAAAATTTTCATCCATTTTACTTCTCATGTAATTTTTTTTATTACAACTAAGATAAATATTACAAAATAGTTAAGCATTATGTAAATAGATGATAGACTTCAAATCATAAGATGACATATACATATTTTATTTCTCTATTTATACTTTGGGTAATTTTTAACCTTTCATGCCTGTTTAATAAACTTACTTATACATGATTAGAGGAAAAAAAAATGAGAATGTTAATGAAATTTCAAAGAAAAATTCATATCTTTATGTTCTTAATTAGCAAGTTAGAGTTCATGGCTTGAACTAGTTGGAATGAAGATTAAAGATGCTTTGCCAATAATTAAAAGAGAGAATCCCAATGGGCATATGATTTAAGTTCAAATATGAAAACTTATCCCAACATTTGTATTGCCACCAACAATTATGATTGTGCAGGTTGATAATGGCAAAGTTTGAAGAGTCCCACAAATAGTTGATAGATTTTAAGGAGTCAGATCAGACTGGCATCTCAAAATTGTTTAAATTATAAAGTTGGTTTTAGAATAATTTGTAAGACCTAAATATTATAGAGATCTATATTCAAGTTATTTAGATACTCACTCAACTATGGCATGGATGTGGGAGGAAATCAAGAAATCTTGTTCATTCATATGTGATAATCTTCAGTGACAAGTAAGGGGTGGAAGGCATATCTTTTTATCTAACTACCTTTGGTGGCTAATGTAGCTAGGATTAGCATCCTCATATGAGAACATAGGTGACCTTATTCTACATGAATGTAGGTGTTAGAATTTTCAAGCATTATCACAAATATATTCTCCATAGCAGGGTACAACAAATTGCTCAAGCAACTTCTTCAGTTACAGGCCAGTTAGATTCCTTTTCATGGCTAGAGAATAGCTCTAGTAAGCATATTGTGGCAAATGGTTATACTTTCTTAACAAAAAGATTAGTTTTTTGTAATCTGTCATTATTTACATCTTGGGATAATTTATGGAAACTTAAACTTCCATATCAAATTGTTGTCTTTTATAGAGATTTTTATGAAACACACTCCCTTTGATATCAACTCAACTTATGCATCACTTAAATATTGAGGAATCTTGTCCTTTCTACCAATCATCTAATGAATTTATCAACCATGTGTTTTTGCTTTGCTTTTTGCACATGTAGTTTGGTTTGGTTTTCCTCTCGATTTGTGTGTTAATCACTTATATACAAAAGACATTTTTGTTTGGCTTTAAAAATGGATAAAGCAAACTAAATTAATTAAGGCCCAAATATATGATTATATTGTGATCTTTATCCTTATAACTTATGTCATATGGTTTTGTCGAAACTAGAAATTTTTCTCATATCCTTATTGCAGTTTAGATTTTGCATTATTGTTACTTTATCGACTTTGAAGACAATATAGTCCACTAAATCAACAGCCATCTAAAAGTCATAATAGAACTACTTCTATGTAAGAGTTTAGGTCACGTATGATGGGTTATCCTAATCCATTAATTAGAGGGTCCAAAGGGAAAGTTAATTAATTGTTATTTAGATTAATTAATTAAATTATTCAATTGATTATTTACCTTTAAATTAATTATATTTTTGAATTTTGAATTCTTGAAAATCAAACTTCAAATTACCTTGTAAGTGAGGATTAGTTAAACTAATAATGCATTTGTGTGAGCAAGCCACTTCTCTCCCTCTAAAAAAAAAATTGAGACAAAAGCAAAAGCTCTCTCTGAAGAAAGGAGAAAAAATAGAGACATGAAAATCCTCTATAGTGCATGGTGCTTTTTGCCATGGATAATGATTAGAGTTCTATCTGGTGACTTCGGTCAAAACTACATTGAATAAAGATTAAAGAAGATTAAAATTTCGTTGCATCTAGGTAAGTACCTAGATCCAACTCAGAATGAATTTTAATTTTCCTCCATTGCTATCAAAGCTAGGTTAAGCTCGAATCTATTGCCTTCATGTGTTTCGATTGCCATTCAATATGTTAATTTCATGCATATTATGTTATATATGGGTCAAAAATTAAATGAAATATAAATTGAAGTAAGAACACCCTCTAAAGGCAATTTTTCATAAAGACAAGATTAAGGTGTATAATTAACACTAGAAGAAGCCTATAGTGTAGTGATTGTGTGGTAGAAAGATGGTAGAAAATGAATAAGCTTTAAGAGAAAAATTAAGGCTTCAAGGTTTGGATTTTTTGTGAAGAAACCACCAAATTTTGTGGCTTGGCATTTTCACCATAGTTCATGACTTGTAGCAAGCCACATATGGCTAAAAAGCTTATTGAATAAACTTTCCAACACCACCAAGTTTGTCTCAAACAGATACTTATAGAGGTAGATACAAGGGTCTAAAATTGGCTCTTCGAAATTGAGTTTTTGAAAATCATGGTTAACCAGCCTTGTTTCGAAGGCTATTTCTTTCTCATCAAGCCATAGATCTATACAATCCATATATCATTAGAAAGATGTTGTTGCAAGCTTTCTAATAAAACTAAATTTGCCTAAATTAAAGTTAAAACGAAGGAGATATGAGTCTCCAAAGAAGCTTACTCAAGAGTGACATGTGTGACACCTTGACCTCTAGCTCATACCCAACGTGCCCTCTAGCCCATATGGCAATGCGGAACTCATAAGGGAGACACTTTCTCTACCTTATGCTTACTTTCTCTATGGCACTATGTGTGGGTAGAGCTCCACTTAGAAGTAACATGGACCGGTTGAGCCCTCTCTTTGATTCCTCTTGCTCAATTACTCTTTTGAGACTTATTTCAATCCCTACTATATGCTTTAAACTCATGGAAAGCAAAAAGGGATTGGAGACATGCATTTTCGCTATGGGCAGATTTTGCTTCTTTTCTGGGCTAACTTTGGAAAT
This sequence comes from Erythrophleum ivorense, assembly GCA_026724425.1. Lineage (NCBI taxonomy): Eukaryota > Viridiplantae > Streptophyta > Magnoliopsida > Fabales > Fabaceae > Erythrophleum > Erythrophleum ivorense. The sequence continues at coordinate 1,404,600 of JAIUCV010000033.1, read as the reverse complement.
TCATAACTAAATGCAGAAAAATCGTATCTACATGATCTGGGTCATTCTAGAAATTGTGAGACGTCTACTTCATGCTAAAAATACTTATAAGTCTCAATCTCTCACTCATTCTGCGTTTGACATCGAAATAGTTCACTGGTCAGAGGGGGCTTCTTTACTGTCACAGTTTACTGATATGGACTTTGAAAATGTCTAACTAATTCCAAAAAAATCCAATGCTCATAAACTCTATCTCTATGGAAAGATGTGGATGTTAGCTAGAGGATAAAAATATCTCCAGATCAGTTCACCTAGCCAATTTCCCGGAAACCGATGAAACAGTACCTCGGGTCTGGTTGGGTGTCTGATTCTGGGCAGGAACTTCGAAATTGCATAACTTCCTCTCTGAACTCTAAATGAGGTGCTTCCAGTTCCTACAAGTCACTGTGACCATCTAGTTTCTGTGTATAAAATTTCGTAGCCATTGGACTACGTTTGCCCCTCGGATGACATGATTTCTAAACTGACTAAATGAACAGTGATTTTCTGAAATCCGAATTTCTGATGTCAACTTTGATAAATCATAGAAAATGCTATAGACCTCTAAATGACATGAACTCTAGCTTCCCAGAAAGCTCTAAACATAATCTAGCTACATGTCAAATCTCATAGCTAGAAGAGGTCATATGGCTATTCTATGACATCATGTGCAAAAGGCCATTTCTTGGCCAAAAGTGTGGCTAATGGGGTCCAATCTTAAGTTTTCTACTTCTATGACTCCTTGAGCACATGAGAAAGCATCTTTCGGAGCTATCAATCATGCCTCAAGTGTCTAATAACTTAGATTGGGGAAACTCACTATCCCATGCCCACTTATGCACCCATATATTCTAGGCTATCATGGATTCTTTCTCATTCAACCATGCTCTTTCATTCATCATAAACCTCATTCTCATACATTCATCGTTAATACATACATTGTCTTACAATATTTCTCATTGCTACATCATATAAAACATTTACATCTTACATCTCATGTACAATGTATTACAAAACTTTACACTTTTCTTCATCTCTATCCCTAGCTTCATGCTTGTTAGTGGTTGCTCCCATCCCTAATCTCACTTGGGCCACCTGACATGGTTGGATGGTGGAGAGGGAGGGTGAGATTCATGGGATCTCAGTAGTTCAACTCTCATTCAAACATACATATATTGCATGCAACAAGTCCCATTATGTATGTATGGCATGTTAGCATATAAAACATGATGAAAACATTTAAAACATGTGAAATGGCCATGGATAACATTCAAGAGCTCGCTGAGTACTTGGATTGGCCTCACCCCTTCCCTTATGGCTTTTGGATTTGCCTTCCCATACTTTTAGAGGTACTTAGACTCACCCTTACTCTTTGGGAGTCAACCTCACTTTTGGGAGACATGGCTCAACCAACTTAGGGCTTCGGCTCATCCTCACCTTGGCTATAGGGTTATTGGCTTTTCCATTTCCTCAAGCAAACCAATCAAGCATTTAAAACATCATCTCAATCATAACACATAATCATGCTAACACACTTCTCATAGCTCATATCATTCATACACACAAGCAAGACAATGTAAACACACAATTATGCATGAGAGAAAGTGGAGAGAACTACCTTGCTGGCTATTCGCTACTTGCTCTTATACTTGCCTCCTTCCTTGTTGGTTTCACAACAACTTCTAGATGGGAGAGTTTCTCTTGAGCCTAACCACACAAAAGCATGGAATCAATACCTTAATACTTAATTCTTAAGCTAGGGATCACTTCTACTCAGCTCTACTGAGCTTCTCACTCTAGGTCTTTTCCTCTCACTAGGGTCCATGAGCTATCCCTCTCTTTTCTCAACTCTTAAGAAAGGGGAAAAGCAAGAAAGAGAAGACTAGCTACTTCTAATCTCTCTCAAGAATGGTTTCCCACTCTCTCTCCTCTAAACCAGACTCAGACCTAACCATTTCTATCATCTAAACCATAGGAAAGAGGGAAAAAGGGGAGAAAGGCAACATACTAAGAGGAAGCCATGAGAATTCATACCTTTCTTGTGCTTTCCTCTTCTCTTCAGCTTCTCTCTCTTTCCTCCGCCCTTTTCTCTCTCCTAGGACGAGTTTGAGTCGGTTAGAAGAAGAAAGAAGAGATTTGGAAGCTTTTAAAAAGTCAAATTCTCTTTTCCTCGCTTTTCTGGACCGCTCTCGCTATAGCGAGTTAGTGACCTCGTTACGGCGAGCTCGTGTTTGTTCCAGACTTCTGCCTTCGCTCTGACGTCGCTACAGCGAGATCGTGTCTATTCTAGACCTTCGCTATGGCGTCGCTATGGCGAGATCGTGTCTGTTCCAGACTTCTGCCTTCGCTATGGCGTCGCTACAGCGAGCAACTCCCTGGTCTCTATATGGAATGCCACACTCGCTATAGCTAGAAACAATTTCGCTACGGCGAGCAACTCACTGGTTTCTATATGGAATGCCGCACTCGCTATAGCTAGGAACATATTCGCTACGGCGAAGAGGCATTCTCGCTATGGCGATTCCATATCTCGCTATGGCGAGAAGACTTAGAAAATTCTCAGCTCTTCGAAAATTTTCCAGCTCCTCTTTTCCTTCTCTTTTCTCTTTTCTTCTCTCATGTCTTTTTCTGGGTTGTTACAACATGTCTATAATTTTTTGAAAAGTTACAAAGGAGAGAGGTTGAAGAAGTGGCTTGACCACTTTAAGGGCTGAAGAGTATGGCTCACCCCTACATCAATGGGCCTAAAACCTAGATCAATAGAATGAGGAAGGAGAGAGGGAGCCAATGGTGGTGTCATAGTGGTTAAAAGAGCCACCTATAGTGGTGCATGAGGTTCACATGTCACCTCAACAAGTGAGCTTCCATTTTTTCCTCAATTTTTTGTAATTTTTTAAACTAGAAATAGGGACTAGGTAGGTGGTAGCATGTGTCAACTCCTTTGGGGCTTGTATTTTGCTTTAAAAACTTGTAATTTTAAGAGCTGTAAACTAATATATAGTTTGCTTGTGTTTAAGCATCTATTGATCATGTTTTGATGTCTTTTAAGCCATATAATGGTAATTTTATGGGCAAAAAAATTCATAAAAATTTTAATTACGAATTTTATAATTCTATTTCCTATAAATGAGTAATTATGAACCTAGGGACATTCCATATTTATTATATGGACACATATCAATTAAAAAAATAAAAGCATTTGGATTAATCTAAAGGTGTGAGGGATTGAAATTCCTTAGTTACCAAGGGTTTTAAGTTTGATTAAGCCACTCCTCAATAATGTTTTGAAAGACATCAAATTAGTCAGTATTATAAGGAGAAATTTAAAGAACCAAAATTAAAATTTTTTTAATTAATGTGCATTATAGATAAACCTTTATCACAACTAGCTTCTTCTAGACTTATTTAAACTATTTATCTTCATTAGTAATCAATTTGCAATCGTTACTAAGTTTTTTATGGCAGTTTTAATCCATTTACTATACCAATTGAAGCTATATGTAATATCCAACTTAAACTAAACTAGAATTTGGTAAGATAATGAAAGAAGGTCCCAAAATAAAATCAATTAAGGTCAACTAAGGATAGAATGATAATTTAAGCATCTAAAAATGAAAATAAGAAACCAAGAATAATCTGAAACCGAAGTCAAAATGATTAAACAAACTAAATTGAAAGGACAATGGCAAAATTGTAATTTTGGGTAACTTTTTAAAAAATCAAAGAAGAAAGTTTTAAATTGTAAAATTAAGTATCCTAGGGTTCTCAAAAGCCTTAAAAACCATAAAAACCTTCAAAATGACCAAAACCCCTTTGGTGTGCAGTTTAGGCTATTAATTGACTTAAACTTTAACCAGACGATTCAAGATAGTTCTGAATCCCATGAAATTGAAAATAAATGTTTTTAATAAGTTAGATAACCTAAATTTTCATATGGAAAAGACGATACTAAAAGAAGATTTAAAATGGGCCCAAACGAAGCTAAGCCACTTACTAGACTTCCTCAATAAATGAGTATAATATGTAAGATAAGGAAAGCAAGAAAGTAACTTTCCAAAGTTATAGTTAGATGAATCACTACTAAACAGTTATTAAGTGTAACACCATATTTTTAGAACTCATCTCATATAAATTCTAGGCTTCCTTCCATGAACAACAAAAGAGGAAGAAGGAAAACCATTAAAAATAATCAATTTAATTGTGTTACATCACTGATAAAACTTTATTTTCATCTATTGTGGCCCATATGGACTCATCCTTCTCATTATCATATTTATACAAATACAACTCATAACCATCCCAAGAAGTGGCCTAGAACTCGTGCAAGGGGATGGAATACTTGAAATGCAATGGTGCAACCTCGACTAGAAATTCCAACATATTGATATGCATTTTGAAAAATTATAACTAATTCTAGAAAAATAGAAATCATGCATACTTTACCATTTTGGAGAGCTACAAATTTATAATTTATGCTAAAAATAAATCCAGGCCACAAAAGAGGCTGCTAGCTACTAGAAATTAATGTAACAGTACCAGAAGTCGATTGTCATTATTGGTATTGTCCTCTAACTTCAAAAATTCATATCTCCCTACTCAAATGTCCAATTGGGGTGATCTTGGTGGCCATGTATATTTGGTTTATGCCTGTAAAGTTTCATGAGCATTGGACACCATTTGGCCATCGAATGACATAACTGAAGTTTCTAACCATATAAATAGTGTCTGCATCAATTCAACAAAAAAATGCCACTTTTGAAAAATCATAATTAATTCCATAGAGCTCCAAATAAACTGATCTTTGGCTTCCCAAAAATATCTGGATGAGATCTATATGCATGCAAAATTTCATAGGCAAATTCATTCAGTTCGTCAAATTTTGACATTGAGTTGCAAAATGGCTCATTTTGTGTCATACAAAGGTCTCAAATAGTCCATTTTAGCTTCTAAGGCAACCATGGCCACTTGAGCACGTGAAAAAGCACCAAATTAGTCCACTAAACTTGTCTCAAAGGTGCACAAACCTCATGATATACATAAGAATTCATATGTCAAGTCTTGTCATTCCATACCTAATTCACACTATATCATGCATATGGTATTAATTCTCATTCATACATCATACATTTACATATCTACATGTGTTCATAAGGTCATACAATATATATGATAAGAGATTACATCATGTGCCACTCATATAGCTACAAATTTGCATTTTTACATACTTGATTGTCACACTTTCTCCTTCTAGCTTGGTGGCTCTCACTCTTTGGCTTCTTTGGTCCACCTAGACATGTTAAACATGTAGGGAGGAAAGAATGAGATTCTAAGAATCCCAATAGCTCTTCTCCCTTTCAATTACACATAAAGAATGCAAATCCATTGCCTAAAATGCATGCATGAACATTTGAAATCATATAATCATTCAAGAAGAATCTTTAGCATTCAAGAAGTCAGACAAATCATACATAGGCTTGCTAAGCAAGTGGTTTAGCCTCACACATTCTCTTTATGAATTTTGGACTTGTCTCACCTAATTTCTTAAAAGCCTTGAACTAAGTCTTACTCTTGGGAGATTCTAGATTTTGTGTCAACCATCAAGGGTTCTTGGCTCATTCTCACCATGGCTAGAGGGTTCTTGGCTTCACCACACTCAAGCAAGCCCAAGCAAACATACTAAGCATCATTTGAAAACATAATTTGACATCATGGTACCATGGGACATAGGCATATGCTAGAACACTTTTCATAGCTTGAAACACACATAGACACATTCAAAGACAAGGCAAGTATACATTCATGCATGAAAGAAAGAGGAGAGAACTACCTTTGTTATAAGTGCTAACTTTTCCTTTTGGATTGGACTTCTCTTCCTAGGCCACACACACACACAAGAAGTGGGACTTGTTTCTCTTGGCCTAGGTGACGAGTCTATCGCGCAACCCTCAAAATAAACTAGGTTGGATATTATATGCAATATAGGGCACAACCTAGGTCATCTCCCTTATAAATGGAATTCAATGTTCAATTGGGTTTTCAAATGTTAAAGGATCCTAGAATTATCTAATTTGGGGGTTTTTGATTGAATTAAACTAAGTAAAATGAAATTGAATTAAAATTCCTAATTGCTACCTAATTATATGAATTATGGTTAAATGATGAACTTGTGAATAGTTTTAGATTCACCCCTTGATTTTCACTATCCTTATCCTAATTCATTTGTGATTAATTTTGATTTAAGAGTCCCTATTTGTGTCTAATACAAATTATCTTGAGTTACCATGCAATAATCAAAGGATTAATAATTTAATGTTGAATTGAAACCTCAATCCCACATCAAATCACTAATTCTTGTCATTAGGATCAATTAACACTTGAATTGAATGATTAATTGATCAATTAGCCTGTAAATTAACACTCTAGGATGTTTAATTAACCAACCAAACTCCAAGGAATCCTTAAATCAAATAATAAAACTCATAATTTCACTCATGTATTTCATCAAACACCTTCGTGGCATATATGAAAAATTCCAGAAAAGTATAAAATTCAATGTTTAATCCAACCAATTAATCAACAAAAAAGTTTTCTAATTAGTTTCTAACCAGCCACTAATTATAATTACACAAATTTTTAATCAAATACAACTTAACCAAACTTGTACAAGAAAAAGAAAAAGTGTAAGAAATTAAGAAAATTTTAGCCAAATTCATGTTGCTCATCCATAGATTCAAGCTTGCACCAAGGGTCTTCCTCCTAGCTAGTCAAAAGGATGAATTAATGCTACATGGTGGTGGAAGATTGATGGAAAATGGAGGATGGAAGGCTCTGCGTGGAGTGGACGAAGGGTGAGACGTATTCTGGATGAATGGAATGATGGAGTGTAGCGTCAATATGACGATGAAAATGGAATGAATCAATAACCTCCTCTCCAGCCTTCCTCACGTGTTTCTTTATTTTTCACGTACTTTGTACTCCTAGCTCCTCAGCCCTTGGATGACTAGATATGAATGAATGGAGTGGATGAAAGCTGGACAAAGGATGGAGTCTGGATTCTCGATGTGGTGAATGACAGAGTTGGAATCAATACGATGGATCCTCCAGCGTATTTTTAATAGGTCACGTGCTTCAGCTTTTCCTTTTTGTGTGTCACGCTTCCTTTTTATTATTATTATTATTTTTTAATTCATTCCCATGTATTTCTTCCATTTAGCCAATACCACGTGCTTCCTCTTGTGCATATGTGGGCTCCATTGCTCTTCGCATTTTTATTCAGCCAGCTCCCCACTTCCTTTCTCGCGTTACTATCTACGTTGGTCTCCCTCATCAGCACGTTTTGCCTCTTCTCCACTTGAGCTGCCTGTGTCAGCTCCTTGCTTCTTCATTCATATTCTTCACGTCATTTTTTTACTCACCTCGTAGCTTCTTTTCCATTTTGCTCATATGCATGTGGCTGTCTCATGCTTCTTTCATGCGTTATTCTCCAACTCCAGCTGAGTATTTGTTCTTCCATTTGCCTTTTCACGTTCTTTTCACGTGTTTGGGGCTTCTTCTTGCAGACGTGGTTCTGGATAACGTGTTCCCTGTTTGTTTATGTTGCAGCGTGTAACTTCGTTTGTTAATTCTTCGTGTTTTCTCCTCCATTCTGCCTCTGCATGTGTATGTATCTGAGCTTCCTTCATTCTTGTTTTCTCCATCATGCAGCTGCTTTCCTTTTCTTTTCGTGAATTCGAGTAAGTTCTTGCATCTATGTGGAGCTGCTGTGACGTGCGAGTGCCTTAAGTGAGTCTAGCTTTCATGCCCTTGAATCCCGCGTGTAAATCCCTCACGTTACTTCTTTCTTTTTCTTCAACTGCCTTACGCGTTGTTCTTTCTATACTCTAGTCTGGTTCTCACGTAGCTTCTCTTCTGTTCCAGCCATATTCAACTCATGCAACCCGTGGCTTCTCTTCTTGCTTACGTGCTGCTCTTTAATGAATCACATGCAGCCTCCCACGTGAGCTTCTTAGCTAGAACCTATAGCTTTTCACGTTCTTTCTTAGCTCGTGTTGCTTCCTCTCCTCTCAAGCCTTCTTCTTCTCTGGTTCTTCATGTTTCCCACTCAACCCGTGGCTTTTCTTTGTGATATTCTTCATGTTTACGTGGCTTCTTCTTCAACTCGTGTGCTGCCTTAATGCTCCACGTATTTTCCATGCATTTTCCACGTGCTTTTCTCCTTCTTATTTTCCTTCTTATATCCCATGCATGGCTCTATTTTGCTTGTGCTTCCAAGTAACTCTGTTGCCCAAATAAATGCATTCAAATTGTGAAAATTATTTCCTCTTGAGATTGCACACTAACAAACTTGAAGCCCATCTCTTCTCTTTTTCTTCTTCAATTCAATTTTCTATTTAAAGCTCCAATTACCCATTGAAATTTTGCACAAAAGAATGAAAAATATTGAATAGAACTATCCACAAAATTATTTAAAAGAAATTCATGCATTAAAACTAAATAATTTTGCTAATTAATTCACAAAGTGCATAAATGGCTAATGAAATTAAATTGTATCTAATTAAACCCCTAAAGCCTTATTTGATCATTAAAATAACTAAGTTAGGAGGAATAGAAGATATAAAAATAGCATTTATCACTAGACACATCATATGGAAGCCAATTATATTCTTGAACTAAATTCTAAAGCCATACATTCATTGGAAAGGTAGGTGATTCATATAGCTCTTTTTATGGTTCCATAATGCATTTAACGAAGCAACCCTATGGAAACATGATCTTTGCTCTATTCTTTTCATTCGTTTATAATTCTTGACTCTTTTTAGGCCTCTTGGAGTTATCACACAATCAAATTAAGGAGTTTAGTTAGGTGTTGCTTCTTTAAGGCATAATATGGAACCTATGATACCATCTCACTTTCTATGGCTTCTAAAATTTTTTCAAGGCTTCCTCTCATCCTCTTCCATCATATATGACTCAAAAATAAGCTTGAAACAAATTAAAACTATCCCTAGGTGCCTTAACTACTCTAGGGCGAGGCTATGCTCCTTAAGGTTACCATTGGAATTTTCTTTGTTTTCTTGATGGAAGATGCATATGAAGAGCCTTCTAGGAATCTTAGGAATTCATCCAAATACTCATTTAGACCTAGGAATGATTATATCAAATCAAATTTTGCAAGGGACACTTGAAACCCTAACTTTGCTATCTTGATTTTCCATGATTGTTTGTTAATTTTCTTTTCATATTCTTATTCTCCACAATTAATTCCCTGAGGTTCACCCTTGGTTCTGCCCAAAATCCATGTCTTTTTAAAGTTCTCTAGGTGGGGCAAAAGGAGAAGGAGGGAAGAAGAAGTAGCTACCATGGAATGAAGATTTACCTTGTTTTCTTGGATTTTCTTACTTGTTTCTCACTTTTCTTGGCCTTCTCTACTCAAATCTGAATTTTTTACCTTTGTTCTGCCCTTAAAACAAATCCAAGAACTTCAATAAAATCATGGGAAAGAAGGGAAGATGAAGGAGAAGGAGTTTGCTAAGGAGAAAGCATGAAAAATCAAGAAAATCCATACGTTTTTCTTTGTTTGTCTCCTCCTTTTCTTCTCCTCTTTGTAACACTATAACTCTCTAGCTTATCTCATGCAACTTCTATGTCTTATGTCATGCACTTCTCAAGGACACAAGGAAATGGCATATAAAAAAAATGAATATTTTTATGTTGCGTAGGGGATAAAATTTCCATTCAATGTCCCATGGATCATATGAATTCATACATCTCATTCTCATATTTAATTACATAGCTAAAACTCAAATCCATTACCAAAAGTGGCCTAGAACTCGTGCAAGTGGAGGGAATACATAAAATTCATAGTTGCAGCTTCAGCCAGAATTTCAGTTTTACTATCATAAATTTTGAAAAATCATAACTAATTCTAAAAAAAATCAAAATCATACATTCTTTACTGTTATGGAAAGCTAGAGATATCTACTTTATGATAAAAATATGTATAGACCTCAAAAGGGCTGCTAGCCATCATAAATTGATGGAAGACTACCAAAGCTCGACTATCATCCCTAGTACTGACCTCCAATTTCAAAAATTCATATCTCCTTGCTCAAAGGTCCAATTGGGTTGATCTTGGTGGCCACAGAAATCTTATCATGTGTAGTTGATCCTTATAAAATTTCATAGGCATTGGACATCATTTGGTCCTCTAATGATACAGCCCAAATTTCTAACCATATGAATAGTACTTATATCAATTCAGCAAAAAAATGGTAACTTTAAAAAATCATAATTAATTCCACAGAGTCCCAAATAATCTGATCTTTTACTTCCTAAAAATATCTAGATATGATCTATATGTGTGCCAAATTTCATAGGCAAATTCGTTTATTTGGTTAAATCTTGACTTGGGTTGTGAAATGGTCATTTTCAAGCTCTACAAAGGGTCCAAATGGTCCAATTTGAGCTCCAAGGCACCCATGACCACTTGAGCACATGGTAGTGCACCAAAATGATATTCTAAACTTGTTTCAAAGATGCACAAACCTAGAATTTGAAAACTCACTCTCTCACCCCATGCCATACACAAGATTACACAAAGCTAGTCTTGCCATTCCATACCCAAAATGTGCCATACCATTCATATAACATTAAATCTCATTTGTATATGATACATTTGTATAATTACACATGTTCAGAAGGTCATAGGACATATACAACAATGGATTACAACATTTGCTACTCATATGGCCATAAAGAAGCAAAATCAAGGCACTTTGTTGTCATACTCTCATCTTTTAACTTGTTGGCTTCCATTGCCTTGTTAACTTGGTCCATCTAGCATGTGAAGGCATTGAAGAGGAGGGGATGAGATTCAAAGAATCCCAATAGCTTATCTCCCTTTCAATCATACATAAAATATGCAATTCAAGTCTTAAGAATGTATCATGAGTACAAGGAGCAATATGAGCATTCAAGAAACATTCTTGGCACATGAGTAAGTCATACAAAGCATCTATAGGGTTGTCAAGTAAGTGGATTTGCCTCACTCATTCACTTATGGATTTTGGACTTGCCTCACCTATTTTTTCTAAGAGGTTTTGGCTCAACCTCACTCTTGGGAGACACTTTGCTTGGTCCCAACCATTTCTAAGGGTTCTTAGCTCATCCTTACCGTGGCTAAAAGTTCTTGACTTCTCCACACTAAAGCAAATCCAAGCAAACATTTTAAGCATCATTTGAAAACATAATGCATCATCATGGTACTATGGAATAGAAGCTAATGCTAGAATACTTTTCATAGCTTAAAACACACATACACACATTCAAAGACAAGTTAAGCATATATTCATGCATGAGAAAAGGAGGAATGAGCTATCTTTGTTGCAACCACACACTTTTCTTCTTGAAACAATGCTCCCTTCCTTGGCCTCACATACACAAGGGTATGGAATTGAATTCTCTTGGCCTAAACACAATTTATGAAAGCCAATTAGATTCATGGAATCATTTTTAAAGCCATACATCTTCCTTAAGCACTTAGTCTAATAACTCTTTTTATGGTTCCAAAATGCATCTAATAAAGTAACATCCCTCAAATGAGTTCTAGGCTCAAATCTTTCCTTTCACTTATGATTCTTGACTCCTTTTAATCCTCTTGGAGTCACCACACAATTAAAATAAAGAGCCTAACTACGTGTTGCTTCCTTAGGTGATTTTATGGAACCTAAGACACTAATTCATTCTCTAGGCCTCCTAAATTTTTTCCAAAGTTTCCCTTCATTTTCATTCATCATATATGACTCAAAAATGGGCTTAAAAATATTTAAAACTCTCTCTAGGTGCCTTAACCCCTTTTGACCGAAACTATGTAACATTTGGCCTCCATGGAAGTTTGCTTTATTTTCTTGATGGAAGATACACATGGGGAGACTTCTAGGGATCTTAGAAACTCATTTAAACATTCATTTAGGCCTAGGAATCTTGGTATCAAATTAGATTTTTCAAGGAACATTAAAAACCCTAGGTTTGCTATCTTGAATTTCCATGGTTTTGTTGTTTTCATTGCATATTCTTATTCTCTATACTTCATTTCCTAAGATTCACCCTTGGTTCTGTCCAAAATCCAAGCCCTCTTGTAGCTTCTCATGTTGGACAAACCAAGGAAGAAAAGGGAGGAGGAGTAGCTATAATACCACATTATTTCTAACATAAATCCCTCTTTTGCAAATGAGGATATGCACTTTATAAAGAAAATCTCAAGAAAATGTATTAAAATAATGAATTAAATTGTGTTGCGTAGCAGATAAATTTTTCATTTCGCGTCCTTGGGACCCCATAAACTTATCAAGAACATTATCTAATTATTTTCCTCACATACAAATCATAACATTCTAAAAAATTGGTACAAACCATGGATCAAGGGTCAAAACCCCCAAAATTTCTTCATTTCCTGCGGTTGTACAGTGATAGATTTCAGGTGCAACTTTGAAACATCATAACTAAATGTAGAAAAATCAAAATCATACAAACCATAGCTTTTATGGAAAGCTTTGGATGTTAACTTCATAGTAAAAATAATTCCAGGACATGAACATAGCTTTAGACCATGTTTGACAATGAATTAGCTATAAAGGTCTGGCTGTCCCTGGTACTATTACAATTTACTATCATAAATTTCAAAAATGTCCAATTAATTTCAAAAAAATTCAATCCATGCAAATGATACTAATATGGAAAGTTACAGATGTTAGCTAGGGGGAAAAATAACTCTAGACCAATCCAGGCATGTCCAGGCCTAAAAAACTAATCAAACAGTGACACAAGTCTAACTAGACACTTGATACTAGACAAAAGCTTCAAAAATTAATATCTCCCCCTCTAGACATCTAAATAAGGTGCTTCTAATTGAAATGAGTCACTGGGAAGGTTTAGTTTCTACTTATAAAATTTCATGGCAATTAGACATCATTTGCCCCATGATTGATAAAGAAAAATTTTCAGACCATGTGTACAGTAGCAGTGACCATATCAAAAAAATTGTTCAACTTCAAAAATTTATCAAATATTCTGTAGACCTCCAAATAATACCAACTTTAGCTTCTCAAAAAGATCTCAACAAGCTTTAGATGCATGCCAAATTTCAGACCAAAAAGAGCTCATTTGGACAAAAAGTGACATAGCTCACCAATTTAGTAATTTTTGCCTCTCATAAGGTATCGCTTTGGTCCAAATGGCCTTCCTTTAAGTCTGGCACCTCTTGGATAAGTTTAAAAGCATGAATATGACTTGTAGGAACTACTCAAGTGGTCCCAAACACCATGCATCTTATTTTGACCATCTCACACCCAAGAATACATACATTCAAATGTGCACCCAAGTGTTCAATTTCCATATTTCCATTGTCTTGGCACCATACAAGGATCATACATCATTTATACACAATATTACATTTTTTTATGATCTTACATTACAAAAATAACATGTACAATATCACTCTCACACTGATACATAAAAAAAACTACAAAAGGTTTAAAGTATAGCCCTTTAAGGCTCTTAGCTTGCTTTCTTTACTTCTTGTGAGCCATCTAGACAATTCAAGATGGAAGGGGAAAGGGGAGTGAGATTCTAAGAATCTTAATAGCTCACACACCCATTCACATACACATTCAAGGCATATACACATCAAAGCATATGTATGGAAGGTATGGCAATTATAAAGTATGCAAGGTCATAATTCTTATGCTACTTATTCACATTCAAGCTAAGACCATGCTCTAGGGACTTTTGGTTTTACCTCACCCCATTTATCAAACTTTTAGATTTGCCTCACTCTTGGCCTAGGGACTTTTGACTTGGCCTCACCCTTCCAAGAGATTTTTGGCCTTGTCTCACCCATGTCATGAGACTTTTAGCATTTTCTCACCTTTATTAAGGGACTTTTAGCATCCCTTCACCCTTATGAGCCATTTCTACAACCATAGTCATTTAAAAAGACACATTGGTACCAATGTAATATCAAGACATCAAGTGACATATCACTAAGTCACAAGAACACATACAAGCATACAATAACATATATATGCACATAGGGATGCAAGGAGAATAAGGTGGAGAGCTACTTTGGATTTATGCAAACTTTTCTTAATCTTTTCCTTCCCTCTTTTCGACCTCACAAGTGCACCTAAGTGGGTGGATGTTCTCTTCACTATAAACAACACATAATCATACACTTGAAGCAAGCTAAGACACCAAACTAAAACTTGAATACACACTTGGTTTCAAAAGTGGTATAATAATTCCATAATTGTCCCAATGAATTAACTCTCATATTTGAAATTCTAGGCTCCATTGTCTTGTTATTTCTAGACTTCTTGGACTCATTTAAGATTTTTGGAGCCCTCACACATTCACTTGCATAATTAGAAACACAAGTTGCTTTATAAGGCACCATTATGGACATTATTGCTCCATCTCTCATTCCATGGCTCCTAAATTTTTTCCAATGGTTTCTCCCATCTTTTAACATCATATAAAGTCCCAAACCAAGGCTAGAACAAATTAAAACACTCCCTAGTCCCTTGAACCTAGCTTGGTCGAAACTAGTACCATGGAAGGGGTTTTTGGAGTTTCAAATTTTTCCTTGATGGGAGAGCCACTTGGGAGGGTTTCTAGAGGTCTTAGGAGCTCAAGGAAACATTCAAATAACCAAGGAAACATTCACACAAATCAAATTTTACAAAACCCTAGAAAAATCCACACTTTCATAACTTGATTTCTATTATTTTTTCTTGGAATTTCTTGCCATATTCCTCTTCCTCATGGTCTAAGAACCTAGTTCCTCCCTTGTTTTTGGGCAGAAAAGCCTCCCCCTATATGGTTTTGTTCTTGGCTGAAATCATACACATCCATGGAGCAAGGAGAAGAAGCAACTACAACAAGTAATTACCTTAGATTCAAGCTTATTTTTAAGGCCTCTTCCTCTTGATTTGCTTCTCTATAAGATTTTCAAACTATCCCTCTAAGTTTTGGACCAAAAATAGAACCAATCATCTCAGGAAAACCATAGAAAGAGAGCATGGAAGGAGAAGAGCAAGGTTGAAGGAAGAAAGAGCATGAAATTCCTTAGATTTTCTTACCTTTCTCTTGATTTTTCTCCTCTTTCTCTCCCTCTCCTTGTGCTCCTAGAAGAGCTACTGTTTCTCTATAATTTGGGCTGAGAAAGTCGTGCTTAAGAAGGTGAGAGAAGAAGGGAGAAGTGTGTGGGAGCTTCTAGAAATATACTTTTTCAAAAATTTCAATTTCATCCTTCCATAATAGCAGTTTCATTTCAGCTTCGTTTTAGCTCTATTTTGAGAACCGTCTTTTCTATTATAAAATTTAGGTTCCCAATTTAATAAAATGCCTTTAGAATCACTCAATTTAGAGCTAAAACCCTCTCGAATAAATCTGTCAAAGTTCGGGCTCACTGACGTTCAAAAACGTACACTTGATGGGCTTTACCTGTCCCAAGGCTTCCCATGATTTTTGGGGCCTCTGAAAACCCTGGACAACTCAAATTTTTCATTTAAAAAGTCCTCTTATGTGTTTTTCCAAAAGTTATGCTTATTTACAAAAATGCAGTTACATTTCATCAGTTTTTGTCATAAATTGTTTTACCATCCTAGCTCCATTTTTCTTTACATTTGAGCCTAGAATTATCATTTTTAGGAGCCTAGGACTCTATCCAAAATTTTTGGGACATTATCTAGCTCATTTCAGAGGACTTGCTTTTATATGGCTCATTCTGTCATTTTATGAAAATTACGTTTGTTACAGTGGCTACCATGGGATGAAACTTTTACCTTATTTTTCTTGCTTGATTCTTCCTTTGTTTCGCCTCCTCTCTTCAAATCTAAATTTTCCCTTTGTTCTTCCCTCACAACAAACCCAATAACTTCAATATAATGATAGTTAAGAAGGGAAAATGGAGGAAAAGAGGTTTGCTAAAGAGAAAACATGAAAAAACTAAGAAAATCCATACCTTTTGCCTTGTCTTTCTCCTTCTCTTCCTCTCCCCTTTGTATGCCTCACTCTTAGGGTTCCTCCTTTGGTTTAGGATAGAAACATATATGGCTAAGTGAATGAGGAGGTGGGGCATGACACCTATATATAGGAAGGTTAAGAAAGACTTTTCAAAAATCTCAATTTTGCCCTTTCATCTTGGCATTTTCGTTTCTAATTCATTTTAGCTCCTTTTTTAGAATCATCTTTTTCATTATAAAATTTAGGTTCTCAATTTAGTAAAATGCCTTTAGAATAACTTAAATCGGAGCTAAAACCTTCCTAAACAAATCTTTCAAAGTTCAGGGCCATTGTTATTGGAAAAAGTCCACTGAAGTGGTTTTAACTGTCCCGGGGCTTTTCATGGTTTTTAGGACCTCTGAAAACTCTGAAAAACTCAAAAATTTCATTTAAAAAGCCCTCCTGTGTGAATTCAAATTTGCTCAAATTTATAAAAATACCATTACGTTTCGTCAATTTTTTCTTCAATTTCATTTCTTCATTCTAGCTCTATTTTTCTTTTTTTCTAAACCTGGGATTCTCATTTTTAGGAGCTTAGAATGCTAGTTAAATTTTTTAAGATCTTAACTACTTCATTTTAGGGGACTTGCTTTGAAAATACACATGTTTCCATCGTTTAACGAAAACCAGATATTACACTCTTGGTGTGCCTCAAACCCTAGCTCTCTCCTCTAGTTTAGGGTAGAAACAAATGTGGCTAAATGAAGGAGGAGGTGGGGCACCACATATATATATAGGTAGGTTAGGAAGAACTTTTCAAAAATTCCAATTTCATCCTTTCATCTTAGCATTTTCGTTTCTAGTTTGTTTTAGCTCCTTTTTAGAACCGTCTTTTTCATCATAAAATTTAGGTCCTCAATCTTATAAAATGCCTTTGGAATCACTCAATCTAAAGATAAAACCTTCCCGAATGAATCTGTCAAAGTTTGGGCTCACCGTCGTTAGAAAATGTCTATCGGAGGGGCTTTAACTGTCATGGGATTTTTCATGGTTTTCAAGGCCTCTGAGAACCTTGGAGAACTCAAATTTATTATTTAAAAAGCCCTCCTATGAAAATTCTAAGAATTGATTGAAATTACGAAAAATGCCATTACGTTTTGTTGCCTTTTGGTAAAAGCTGTATGGCTATTATGGCTCCAGTTTCAAGGCACCTCTGACCTTGAATCATCATTGTTTGAGATCTAGAATATTATTCTAATTTTATTGAACCTAAAATTACTCTATCTGGGGGGCTTCCCTTGATATCCGGTGAATTTTGTGAGTTAACCGTACGTTACGTTTTTTGGGTTTTCTCTCGTTTTCAAAGAACCTAATATTACATTAAGCCTAGCCAAGGGAGTGAGAAATCCCTATATACTAGAGTTGTGAATCCAATAAAAGAGATTAGGTGTAGTTCTTCATGTAATACCTTAGCTCCCTAGCCCTCAAATCATATCACATAGGCTTATCTTAACACAATTACATGAATATCACACTTTCAAGTAGCAGGAAATTGCGTAATTGGAAAGCCATTTACATCATTCTTAGCTTTAGGGACCATGTGGACTTACAAATTTCATTTTCCATCTATAACACATCCATTCAAATCATAAGCATCATAATTCATCTCAAGAATCTTGGATTTGGAACCATATTTCAAGAAAACCAAAATTTGCTCTCAAGTTGGTGTTCTAGATTTATGATATGAATTTTGGAAATTCATAACTAATTCTATAAAAATATAAATCATGCATATGATAGCTTTTCAGAAATATCTAGATGTTAATTAATGACTAAAAATAATTCTCGACCAAGACAATAACATTTAGCTCATGAAAAATAATAGAACAATACATTAGGTCTGCTCTCAGATAGCTATAGGACCTGGAACTTCAAAAATTTGTTTCTCCCTCTATAGATCTCCAAATGAGGTGCTCTTGGTGGCTATGTAAATATTTTGATGTCTAGTTTATGCTTGTAATGTTTCATATGCATTGGACTTCATTTGACTAACAAATGACACAGGAAAGCAAACTAACCATATGAACAATACCCTTGATAGTTTCTATATAATTTGGCTAATTTTGAAAATTCATAATAAATTCTCTTGAGCTCCAAATTAAGTGATCCTTAGGTATGTAAAAATATCTAGATGAGACCTATTTACTGGCCAAATTTCATGTAAAAACTCATCCATTTGGTCAGACTTTGGTTTAGCTCAAGAAATGGTCAAAATTAAAGTTCATAAGGGGTTCAACATGCACCAAATGCCTTTCTCATCCTTCCACAACCACTTGAACAAGTCTAAATACATAACTACAGCCTATAGAAGCATGCCAAATGATCTACATCATCATGGAGCTCATTCTCACCTTGCCACTTGCATTTATACACATCAACATAATGGCATATGAATGGCCCAAACTCACATATTCATTCATATGGTTCCAAAATGGATACATACATCATATTTACATATATTTGAACTTGCTCAAAAGTTTACATCACATATACAACATATGGTTATAAATCTTGACATCAAAATGCCTAATATTCTACTTCATTGTCAAAGTCTTGCTCTTCAAGATGCTTGGCTTCTATTTCTTGGTCCACTTGGTTCACCTAGATATGGTTGGACATATGTGGGGAAAAAATAAGATTTAAAGAATCCCAATAGCTCTTTACCCTTTCAAATAAATATAACGGATGCAATTATATATCAAAGAATGCATGCATGGCATTTAAGCTACTAATGAATATACATAAATTATTTTCCTTATCATATAAACTCATACATGTCAAACATAGGTTCTAAAGGGCATTGGTCTAGCCTCACATAATTTCTTTGGGACTTTTGGATTTGCCTCACTCACTTTCAAAGGAATTTTGACTTAGCCTCACTCTTCTTAAGACTTTTGGCCTTGTCTCATCCATTCCTAGAGACTTTTAGCTCATCCTAACCCATACTAAGGGATTTTTGGCATAACTATACCCATTCAAGCCACTTTGCATTCATAAACATCTTTTAAGAAGCATAATGGTACCATCACATGTAATTAATGGCTAGAAACATATTTCATAGTCCAAACATACACACAAACACATAATGACAAGCAAACATCCAAACAATGCATGTGAGAAAGGTTAGAAAGCTAATTTGAAGCAAGATTACAAACTTTTCTCTTTAATACTTCTTCTCCTCTTTGGCGAAACACATGTAACTAGGTAGAACTTGATTCTTTTGGCTTAGACACAAAAAATGAGGCACAATTCAATCATTGGAATAAGCTCTAACTTTATAGAAACTCTATGCATGCCTACATACTCATATGAGTCTATTATGTTTCCTTACAAGACATAGTGAAGCAACTCTTAGGATTCATGATCTTGACTCCCATTTTTCATTCAATCCAAGTCTTTTGACCCCTTTTAAACTCCTTAGAGCCATCACACTTTCAATTCAAGGATCCTAGATACAAGTTGCTTCTGTATGTCTCAAAATGGAGCCTACACCTCCATCTCACAAACCATGATTTCTGAATTCATCCCAATGCTTCCTTTGATGTTCATTAATCATATTTTGTCCCTTTCTAGCCTTAGAATTAATTAAAACTCCCCCTAGGTGCTTCAAGTCTTCTTAGCCAAGACATGCACATGGTTATAGACCTATGGAGTTTTGAAAATTTTCTTTAGGGAATTGGCACATATGAGACTTGCAAGGTGTCTTGGGAACTCACACACTCTTTGACAACTTAAATTACTATTAGAAAGTCTCATATTTGCCAAGGTGCAACTAAATCCCTAGGTTTTGTAACTTGATTTCTAATGCTTCTTATTCAATTCCAATTGCATATTCTTAATTCCCACACTCTAAAACCCTTGTTCCTTACTTGGTTTTGGTTAGAACTCATTCCTTTCTAGGTGTTCTATAGTTGGCCGAATCTTCCCCCTATGAAGAACAACCAAGAAGAAGCAACAAGAGTCATGATTCTTACCTTAGTTGAATGCTTTTCCAAGGAGCTTTCTTATGCCTTAACCCTCTCCTTCAATCTCTAACTCTCTCCTACTGAACCAGTCCCAAAATAGCCCCAAATCAAATATTAAAACCATAGGAAAATAGAGAAGAAAAAAGAGTACAAGATTGATAAAGAAAGGAGCATGAAAACCCATGGTTGTCTTACCTTTTTGCTAATCTTTTCTTTTTCTTTTCCCTTCCTCTTATGCATCTTTTTTGGTTGAGTTCTCCTCTGGTTTAGGATAGAAATAAGGCCAGTTAAAATGAGGGAGAGATGGGGCGTGACATATAAGAAAGGAGGTAACTTAAGACTGTCACACCCGAAAATGCGACCGCGTGGCGCTAAATCGAAATCAAAATTAAAAATAGTAGAGTCACCACCAAAATTTTTATTTTTTTGAAAAGGGAAAACTTTGGAAAAACCTTTTTTAATTTGAAGAATTATCTACATATCAGAAAATGGATTCGGGAGTTGATTGTGAGTGAGTAAGGTGTTAGGCACCCTACTACACCCGTTCTTAAGAACAGTTACCCTAAGTTAGTTATGCAAAATTACTATGGCCTTTAATTTATTTTAATTCCCCTTAATGAATCACATGCAAAATAAAAAGATAAAATTAAGAGTAAAAAGAGAATGAAACAAAATTTGGAATAAGAGAAAAGAAATTAAAAAAAAGTAAAACTAAAGAAAATAATTATTTATAAGAGCGAACTTGACCTAAAATAAAAACCTAGGACCTACTTACCCTCTGAAAGGGATCAAAGTCCATGTAGTTCGAGCGAGAATATATTTGTTTGTTTTGTTTTTGTTTTTAGTTTTTTTTTTAGGTTTTATGATTTTTGTTTTTGTTTCTGTTTTCGTTTAGGTTTTGTGGTCTTTATTTTTTTTATCTATATTTTTTTTTGGGTTCATTTTTTTTTCTTTTTTATTTTTTATTTTATTTTTTTGTTATGATTTTTGTTTTTACTATAATGTTTTTTAATAGAGGAAAGAAAAAAGGAAACAAGAATTACTTTCACCTTTGACAAATAAAATGAATTTAGGATTGGTTAATGTGTTTTAATTTGTTAAGATCAAAGTTAATTTTACTTATTCGCCTTCCCTGTATTTTTTTTTTCTTTTTTTTCACCATTTTTTCTTTTGCTTTCACTTTTTCTTTCTCCTTTCCTTTTTTTATATTTATTTTTCATTTATCTTTGCTTGTCTTGTTTTGTTTCTGTTTACTTCTTATTTTGTTTGTTTATTTGTTTGTTTGTTTTTCTTAAGTGATGAATGAAAACAAATTAAAATCTTGTTTTGAGTTTTTCACAAATAACTTTGGAAGTGATTTAGTTTGCAAAAACTAAATTAATCCTACTTCTTTATCTTTTTATTTTTTTTTATTTAGTTAATCCTTAATCTTTTAGTCTTCAATTTTTTTTATTGATTTGCTTATTATTTTTTTGCATTTTTTATCTTTTGTTTTTCTACTTTCTTTATTTATTTTCTTAGGGACAGTATTTTGTTTTTGTTTTATCTTTCATTTTTTTGTTTTTTGTTTATTTACTCTCGTTTTCATGAAGCATACTTTTAAATCTCAAATTTTTGTCCATCAGAAAATTTAAGACGAATTCATAAGTTTAAAAAGGACATTAATCATCTTTTTTTTTGTTTTTCTTTGTTTTGTTCATTTTTTTTAAAAGAAAAAGTTTATTTGATTTTCTCAAAATTGTATATTTTTAATTAATATTTGAACTTTCTGTTTTGAAAAGAGGCACACTTTACCTTTCTAAAAAAAACTATTTATTTAGTTTTGAAACTCTCACTTTTTTTTACACGTTAATTATTCAAGCCTAAGATTTATGCCAAAATACTTGATGACCCAACCAAGTATCTGAGGGGATTGATTGTCACACACAGCCCTGGATGACCCCTTATGTGCCTAAGGGGACATGAAATCCCACACGACAAATCTAAATAAAAAAAATTAAAATAAAATAATATAACATAATACAAAAATAATATTTCTTACAGACCCACAATAATTGATGATTGCGTGTGTGCCATTGTACATCCTGTGATTTTCTCGAAGCACACTACGCATATCATCTATAGCTCATAGATAACAATGAAATAAAATTTCTTCCCTGCTCATCCGTTGAAATCCCTCATTGCATCTTCCCTGACGTATCAATTCACCTAATCGCGAGTCACCAGCCAACCAGCCTCACACAAAGAAAGCAAAATATGCAATAGTTCTCGCGAAAGCATACTCACTCATGAAGCAGCACAGCACCCGTAAAGAAACACATCAAGTCTGCCAATCCACTTGGCATTTTAACAGCTAAAAAGGAACAAATAACCAAAGGGGGAAACAGTAGGATTTTCATGATAACATTTCAGCAAGTGGAAGCAAACATAGGATTTGTCAGAATCCATACTTGGAGTCAAATTCATATTAATGGCTAATTCATACTAGCATAGACAATAGAGCATTTACTTCAATGTTGCTGCTGCAATATTTAGAACCAATCAACACAATCTACGCCATAATCTTCATTCCATTATAGCATTAGCACATTAAAGCAAAAATTAGACAAGACCTAAATCAATCATCAGAATCAAATTGTCCTCTATAATCTGAAAATACTTGCATTTGTGTTAATTAGGAAACATGCATCTCAAAAACTCCAACCACATTCTCAGTAGGAAGGTAGCTTCTACCAACACTCTTTTCCACATGCTTAAACGAATTAAAAGACCTCTTTGATTATTGACTCTAATGATTCACGGTGCAAGTGTAGCAAAGACAAGTTAAAACAAGGTTATGATTATGCTCACAACACCCGGTATACAACAGCAAATTTTAGTAGAATCTGTGCTCATTTACAGACCAAAAATCAAGCTCAATTCATGTTCAAAAATCACCAAGACAACATGCAGGTTCTAAATGGGATTTTCTTTTCAATTTCTAGCTAAGAACCAAGTTACAATCACACTTAAGATTGCTATAGCTGCAAGTAAACACTGAATAAGGTTCATGTATAACTCCAAATCAGCAACCCAGGTTAAACTCATGTCAAGAAAAGCCCTTGGCTCAAAAGGAACATATGACGGGGGGAATAATGACTATAACAGGTAGAATATTAAAAGGACCCAACAAGGAGATTGTGGCAATAATTTAATTCAAACCTTAGATCCAGTATACATTCTAATGTCAGTCAATTGACTCAGATTATCTTAAAACACCAAAACTCGAATTTCATGCCTAAAATCATTTCTTATGGTAGTAAGTAATTCATAATTGCATAACAGAATAACCTTCCATTAATACAGAACCAAACCAAAGCATGCAGGGGCAACGAATTTTTTCTTTATAAAAATCAAAGCCTATTGTTCCACAGAATCAGGCCATACAGCAGGAACAATCTCTAATACGTTTTCCACAACATGCTCAGAAGAACAGCACCAAATTTCAAGAGAAGTAAAGCGTGGAACATTACCTCTAAGGAATGATGAATCCTCTTTCAAGCCCACCTCCCTTAAGTCGTGAGTTTCCTTCATGGAAGTCCTGAGAAATGCTCGCAATTTCTCTTACCCTCTCTCTGTTTTCTGGGCTTCACTCATGGTTTCCCCTATCTCCGAAAACCCATCTTCCACCCTGAAAACCCCTTTTTTCCTCTAATCTCCTGATCTCCTACCTCTATTGTATCCCTACTCTCTCTTTGAATCTTAGACCCTTTTTTTTTCTGTTCTTTCACTCCCTGTATTCCCGTTTCAGAATACCCCCTCTTTTCTTTAAATCAAAAAATCCTTTTCCTGTTTTCTCCCTCTCACCGTCTCTCCTTCGCGCCCTTTGCCTAGATTTTTCGTCCCCTTCGAATCTCCGCTCACTCCTCTCCGTTCTCTCCTTGATCTCCTTCCCTCTTCGAATCAGACCATCCCCTTTTCTTTACTCACTCTCCCCCTCTCTCTATCCTCCTCTCCAGTCACCTCTTTCTCGAGTTTTTTCTCCTTTTCATCCCTCTGTCTCCCTCAAATCTCTTCGGGTTGCTTCTCCTTTATTCGAAAATCCTCTCTGATCTGTTCCTTTCGACCCTGACATCTGCTCTCCTTCACCTCCCTCTGCTTCCCGCTTTCCCTTTTTTGCCTGAGAGGTGCCTGCTTCTTTCTCTCTCCCTCTGCGTGTGTTTCTTTTTCTGTCTTTCTCTCGTAGGCTGCGCTCATCTGTTTGCTAATGGCAGGAGCCAAGAGGCGAAATGATTCTTGGTCAAAACGCAAGGTTGTTACGTTTTGACCCACCAATTTGTTGGATGTAAGGTGTTGGGCTTTGATTTGTTTGGGTATTGGGCCAAAGGGTAAGTTTTAGGTTAAGACTTTGAACTTGGATTTTATTTTATTATATTTTATATATATATATATATATGTTTTTCTTTATTATTAGGATTTTTATTTTCCTTACTTTTTTGTTTATTTATTATTTTTTTTTTAGTTGATGGGTTTAGGGTAACTAATTTCAAAATTCAGGCTAAATGTAAGTAGATCTTTTTGTTAATATTTTCTGTCTATTTTCATTACATTGTGCCACTTGTTGTTAGGCTAAAGAGAACAATTTTTATTTTCTTTTCACTTTTTCTTTTTGATTTTTGACTCTTATATATTTTTTTATTTTAATTCTTCTCGTTTTCTAAAATTTTGGGTGATTTTTTTTTCTTTTTATTTTCTTTCCTTCATTTTCTCTTAATTTTCTGTTTTCTTTCATTTCTTCTCTTTTGTTTGTATTTCTACTAATTTGATTTTTGTTATGCTCGAACAAAATACGGTGTTTACAAAGACACTTTAAAATTTCCCATTTAAGTCCCCTCTTTTTAGTTCTTTCCTTTTAAGCTCATTTCAACTCCTTTTTCAGAATCATCTTTTCCACCATAAAATTTAGATCCTCTAACTTATAAAATACCTTTGGTTTCTCCCAAATTATATTTAAAACTTTCACAAACGAACCTGTTAATATTCAAGTTAACTGATGCTCTAAAATATAAACTGGAGGGGTTTTAACCATTCTAGGGGTTCTATGGTTTTTTGGGTCTTTAAAAACCTCAAAAAATTCAAATTTTCTATTTAAAGATCCCTCCTTTTAGTTTTCTAAAAAGTATCCAAAATTATGAAAAATGCCATTGATTTTCGTTGGATTTTATTTAACTACTCTAGCTATGATTTTTAGGTATCTTAAGCCTCATATTCTCATTTTCAATTTTTTAGATTATTCTCCTAATTTTATTTGGCCTCAAATCTTCCTATTTAGGGGACTTCCTTTTTATAACTAATCCATTTTTAACGTTTTTAGGAAAATTGGACATTACATTTCACGATAAGATAAGTGGTAGAGTATGCCTTTAAAAATTAAGGCTATAAGAAGTTGGTATCCCACATGAATACAATGTTAGTCAGTGGTAGTCGCTTTTCAATGCTAGTACAGAAGGGTTAAAAGGTATGATAGTTAGTTATAAAGTTGAGAACTTGAATAGCACTTACTCTCAAGTAGATAAAGAGAGTAAAGAAAATTTCATGCCTAAAAAGGCAAGTAAAGTATTAAGTAAATAGACAGGGACAATTGAAAATATAAGCTCCTTAAAGGAGCTATAATCTCAATAGGTGGTTAAAATATGAGGCCTATGATAGAAAGAGATATAAACTTTTATTATGAGATGAGCTAGTAAGAAAGAATATGAAAGTAAACAATGAACTTAACATTTAAAAGTTAAGTGACAAGAAGGAATCTCTGATGGCTTGCAATGAATGGAGAAGGATAAAAAGATTATGCTAAAAGCCATTGGAATACAGTATTGGAGATTTGATACTAATAAGATATCTCCAATCATAACTATAAGTAAGTCCACTAAATAGAAAAGCTTAACCCCTATGAATTGATTTGGGACCAATCACATACAGAATGGTAAACTCTCCCAATAATAGGCCATAGTTATTAAAACATGTTTTGGTATTAAAAGGTAATCCCCTTCATGACAAGAGCAACTCATATGCTCTATAGAAACAACACCAAATGAAAGGAGTAAATTATAGCAAGATTTGAATTAATTAATGAGAAAATTTTCTGGTGGAAGTAGATATGAAAGAATCTAGTCCCTGAGGAAAGTAAGTGAAGACAAAGGAAAGGAAAGGTTAGCTAGAAAGAATAACAACGAAGTCCCCAAATTTCTAGGATAAAATTTATTTAAAGGGGAGGAATGTAACATTTAATTTAAACTAAACTAGAATTTCATAAGATAATGAAAGAGGGTCCCATAATAAAATAAATTAAGGTCAAGTAAGAATAGAATGATAATCTAAGCATCCAAAAATAAGGATAAAAACCCAATAGCCTAAAACGGAAGCCAAAATGACTAAACAGACTAAACCAAAAGGGCAGTGGCAAAATCATAATTTCAGGTAACTTTTTAGAAACCCAAAAAAGGAAGTTTTAAATGAAAAAATTAAGTTTTTTAGAATTCTCAAAGGCCCTAAAAACTATATGTACCTTTAGAATAACCAAAGCCCTTCTAGTGTGCATTTTAGGTCATTGGTTGACCTAAACTTTGACTAAATAATTTGGAATGGTTTTGAATCCCATAAAATTGAAAGTAAATGTTTTTAAAAAACTAGAAACCTAGATTTTCATATGAAAAATATGGTACTAAAAAAGGATTTAAAATGAGCTCAAACAAAGCAATCAAAGTTGTAGGACATAACAATAATTTTGTAATTGTTATAAAAATCGATCCTTCTCCCTTATATCAGGCTAGCCACATTTTTGGCCCCTCTAAACTAACTTAGATCATTCTGAATCAGGGCCAAAGATACACCAAAAAGGGGGAGGGAGAAAAGGAAAGGGGAGCCATTTTAGGTGAAGAATTTTCTAACTTTTCATGGTATAACCTTCACTAATCTCTTTTCCTCCCTAAGCTCTATCTATAGGTTATTTTACTTTCTTGAAAGAGGTGAGTTTATGGCTGAACTCTTAGAAGGAGGACCAAGTTAAAAGAAACTAATAGTGCCACAAGAATTTCCATCTAATAAAGAGCCAAGCAAGGTAGGTATCTTAATGGAAACTTTTCTTTTCTTGTCTTCTTCTCCCTTTCCATGTTCAGCCAGCTCTAGGGGATGTTAAAAGGAGATGATTTTTAGCCAAATAGAATATGAACAAGGGTTTTGAGGCATGAAGAGTAAGAATATGCAATTGGAATCATTGAAAGAGCCTTAAAAATCAAGATAGGATAGTTAGGATTTTAATTTCACCTAAAGAGTCATGGAACCATAGGAGGATAAGCCATATAAAAGTATAATTAGACGAAAGAGAAGTCAAGGAATGCTCATATGCATCAAATTTCCAAAGAGAAGAAATAAAACTCCATTGATCTCCATGTATGGGTAGTTTTAGCCAAGGTAAGGTTAGAGCACTATTCTTGAGTTCTAATGATTTAAGAGACTTATATATGATGAATAAATAACTATGGAATCATTGAATTGAATTTAGGAGCCCTAAATTGAATGTTGAATTTTTATGGCCTAAAAAGGATTAAAGAAGCAAGTTAGTCTTAAACCCCTCTAATTATGCATACAATGATTCAAATGAGTTTTCTTAGAGTTATAAGACTTATAGCAAGTGAGAGTTTGGGGTTTAGAAAGTGACAACCAAGAGTTGCTTCTTATTGGACATAAACTAGCCTTAAATTCCATATTAAACTATAATGGGATTAAGTGATGATTATAAGACCTAGAATGAACCCAAAAGGATTAATTTGTCTTGTAAATACTATGTGTAGGCCAAGCTAGTCCAAACTCACCAAAGTGTGGGTGCCAAGTGAAAGAAAGACAAGAGAAAAATAAAAAGCAAGTGGGTTAGTAGTGTTTTAAAGCCTCACAAACCCTAAGGTAACTTTTTCTCCCTATCTTACATGCATTTGAATGCTTAATTGAGTTGAGATACTTGTATGTATTGTTGCTTAGTGTATCCATGATTTATGCCTTGATATGTTTTCCATTATGAGCTATATATATAAGTTTGACATGTTTTTTACCTCCTAGCTCCCTACGGCATGGAATTGAGCACAATAGCTCTTCCTTGGCCTTGGATTAAGTTTAGTCAAGCCTAGCTAGTTCTTTTGATGCCATGGTTTGATGAGAAATGATTTTTTATAGTGGAAGTGTTATTCTCACAATTATTCTCAATTTCAATGAGAATTATATATTAGGAGAGGAGGGAATTCAATAGCACCAGAATAAAGGATAGTGAGTGCCCATAAGTATCATAATGCATCTTCACCACATGCATTGCATTTCCTCATGTTGTTCATGTATGCATTGATTGGTTGAGATTAGCTATAGAGATTCTTCCCAGAATCTCACCCATATGTTCCCACTAACCATTTCTAGGTCACCAAGCAAAGGCAAAGAAGTTAGACATTAGAAATGATGTATTAGGAGTATGATATGCACTAAATGTTGGTCATTGCATTAGTATGGTATGAATGGTACATCCTTTGTTTCTTGATGGCTTATGTAAAATGATGGATATTGTTATGTTTTATGATGAAACCAAGTGTATGAGTATGAAAGTATGTATACTAGTTGTTTTGATGTATGAAATAGCTTGTAGTTCCTAAATTGGCCTATGTAATTCAATAGGGTTTATGTGTAACTTGGGTGTTGGATAGCCATATTTTTTACACAAGCTCTATTTTATGTGTTTGACCTAATGGATTGCATGCCTAGGATGATTAAAATTTGCTCAAAGTGAAGGAGTGTAATTTAGAACCCATTTAGGCCACTTTTGAACCAAAGATTTAGTTTAAAAAGTCCTAAATTGTACCTTCACCAAAAATGGCCCAAATGATCTAGTTTGAGGTTGAAATTTAGCATGCAATTAAAGGACCCTAACAAGTTTCTAACAAGCTAAGAATGATAATTTTCAAACCTTTACAAAATATTTTATAAATTTTCAAAACAAATTGGTGTTTGACATTGTTTACACTGTCCAATTCTTGTTTTTCATGTTTTTGAGGGGTCAAACAAATTTAGTTGCTCATGAAATTTTACAAGTATAAATTTCACATTATAAGCTTTCTAGGCCACCAAATTCACATAAATCAAATTATATAGCCCAATATATGAATTTTTGAAGTTTGATGCAGATTATGTGAATAATGCCATTTCAGGTCATATATACTCCTCAGGCTTCTAATGTATATTTTCTAACTTAATTGACCTAAACAAGTTTGCTTATGATAAAGATAAGTGAAGGAAAAGACAAATCCAAATTTAGAACCTTATAGCTTTGGTTGGCTTGTAATCGAACCGATTTTACCTTGAAACACACGGTAATAGTTGCACACTTTATATTTAATGCACATAATTGATATGTACATAAGCAAATATAGCTGGGTATAACTCTATAAGGGTCAAAATTTGAATTCTTCTTCTTCACTCATGATCACCATAAACAAGTTTGTTTTGGTCCATAAAACCAAGACTTGAATCCTATTTGCACACGAAAGCCACATAGTCCAATTTGCCCCTTTTAACATAATATGACATTAAATTTCAAAAATTCATAACTTGAGCTATATAATTTCGATTCATGGAAATTAGGTATCTACAAAAAACTTATGATGTAAACTTTATGCTATAAAAATTTCAAGTAAAAATGAATTTGTTTGGCCTTTCAAAAACCACGAAAATATAACCTATTATAGAATAAACAATACCAGGCCAATTTTACATAATTTTTTCAACTTTGAAAATTTATAAAATATTCTATATAACTTTAAAAATTCTCATTCTTAATTTTTTATAAATTTTTATAAATTTTCTAATTACATGCCAAATTTTAACCTCAAACTAGTTCATTTGGACTATCAAGGGTAGAGGTACAATTTATGACTCATTTGAATCAAAATTTGATTCTAAAGTGGTCTAATTGGCTTTTAAATTTCACTCCTCCATTTTGAGCAACTTTTAATCATCTTAAGCATCCATTCCATATGATTCAACACGTAAAATAAAGCTTGTATCAAAATATGACCTCACAACACCCAATCATACACATAATCCATCATGCATCTCATATAGACATTCTTATATAAATGGCTAACTCTTACATCAAATTGACATATATTTCCATTACTAACATTATCATTTACATGAATGTTCATCATACATACATAAGGTCTCTATCCATCCAAGTATACTATGTAGAATAAACCATATTTAAGCTCTATTACATCATTTTCTAGAGTCTAATTCTTCTTTACTTCCTTTTCTTTGTTGGAGGAACTTGAAATAGTTAGTAAGGAATACATGGGTGAGATTTTTAAGAGAATGTCAATAGTCAATCTTAACAAAATCAATGCAATTTGATATGTCAATATTATTATATTTATATTCCTCTGAGAACCCTAGAGAACTCAAAACTTTCATTTAAAAAGCCCTTCTATGTGAATTCCAAAATTTGCTCAAAATTATATTTCATCAATCTTTCATTCAATTTCGTTTCTTCATTTTAGCTCCATTTTTCTTTCTGTCTGAGCTTAGGATTCTCATTTTTAAGAGTTTAGAATGCTACTTAAATTTTTCGGGACTTTAACTAATTCATTTCGGAGAACTTGCTTTGAAAATGTACCTATTTTTGTCATTTAACAAAAATTGGATATTACACCACATGACCTCAATGGAACTCCCTTTGAGCCATCATATCCTTAGGTAAAGGGGTTTAAAGCCAACTTGCTTCTTTACTCCATTTCAGGCCTTAAAATTTTAAATTTTATTTTACGGCTTCTATATTCAATCTATTAGTTCCATAATTATTTACTCGCCCCATCTAAGTCTCTTAAATCCTTAGAACTCAAAAAAACTCTCCTTAGGTGCTTCATCCACGCCTTGGCTAAGACACACTTCATAGAAGGGCCAATGGGAGTTTTCTTGCTTCCTTCATAGATTTTGATGCATGAATATATTCTCTAGCTTTTCTTTAGCTTAAGTATGGTTTCATATAGCTTAAAATACTCTTCCATGGTTCCAAATCTTCTATGGTTCATTTGAAACCCTAATTGCTACATTTTGCAATCTAAAGGTTTTAGTTGCTTCCAATTACATTTTCTTGTTTCTCATGTTTCAAAACCTTTGGTTCTATCTTGTTTCCATGCAAAACACATTCCCTTCATATGATTCTATGGCTAGCCAAACTGAAGAGAAAATGGAAAAACAAGGAATTACAAAAATCCTACATGGTTTCATACCTTGATAGCTTCCTTATATGATGGAGAATCTTGTGGTTAGCTTGCTTTCCTCAAACTCCTTCCTTCCTCCAACATACTAGCCACAAAGATGGTCCTTTCAAAGAACTAAAACTGTAACACCATAACTTCTAACTCATTTGATGCAATTTATAAGCTTTGTATTATCAATCCCACAAGATCATATGAAAAGGAGATGAAAATAATAAACTTCTTTCGCGTTGCGCTATATCAAAAAAAATCAATTTGGTGTCACGTGGACTGTGTGAGCTCATACTATACTTCCTCATATTTAATTTCATTATTACAACTCATTTGTATCACAAAAACATGCCTACAACCCATGGAAACAGAAATGGAGCTCAAAATAAACAAGCACATTTTCAGCCAGATTTGCTCCATTTTCTGACCCAACTTTGAAAAATCATAACTAAATCTAGAAAATT
This sequence comes from Erythrophleum ivorense, assembly GCA_026724425.1. Classification (NCBI taxonomy): domain Eukaryota; kingdom Viridiplantae; phylum Streptophyta; class Magnoliopsida; order Fabales; family Fabaceae; genus Erythrophleum; species Erythrophleum ivorense. Next base: position 1,372,812 of record JAIUCV010000033.1, on the reverse strand, counting down.
TGAACTCATGAAATATTCATCATTATGGAAATCTTAGAATGTCTAATTCACACTAAAAATATGCCCAGGTCATAAAATTCATCACATAGGACGTTTGACATCCAAAACGCTACAGAGTTGTTGGCTGCCTGGGCTGTTGTTCAGTTTACTGATTTAAATTTCTGAAATTCATAACTAATTCTATAAAAATAAAAATAACACACATTTGGTCATTTTGGAAAGCTACAAATTTTAACTTGATATTAAAAATAATTCCAAAATGAAATAGATACGTTTAGTCAGCTGGACCCTATGGAACAGTAACCGGATTCATGGGGCGCTACTGATACTGATAGTTAACTTTAAACATGCATAAATCACTGCTCAGACCTCTAAATGAGGTGATATTGGTGACCACAGAAATTTTATGACCTCCAGTTTATGCATGTAAAATTTCATAAGCATTGGACACCATTTGGCCATCGGGTGACACAGAATTCAAAACTGCCAGCATAAATAGTAACCATACCAGAATCCATGAAAAATCCCAACTTTGAAAATTCATCAAATATTCTCTAGGTCTCCAAAAATTATGATCTTTAGCTTCAAAAAAAGCTATTAATGAGATCTAATTGCATGCTAAGTTTCAGGGCAAGACTAACTCATTTGGCCAAAAAATGACATAAGGTTCCATTATGGTCAATTTTGGCTCCATATTAGGTACCAAAATTGCCAAATGGATTTCCCTTAGTCTTGGCACCTTTTGGGCAAGTTTAAAAGCATATTTAAGACTTGTATGAGCTGCTCAAATGGTTCCAAACCTCATGCATCTCATTTTGGCCATTCAACCCACATTTATACACATATTCATCAAACTTTACATTCTCATACCATGGCATTTCATACTCAAAACATGTGCTAATGATCATATATCATTTTCATACATCTAAACATCACATAATAGTATGTTTACATCTATCTCAAGGTTCATAATACATATACAACATTATATACATCTTAGACTATTATCATGGTTCTAAAATAGACAAAATAAGCATAAGCTTGTCAATTGTCCCTCTTCATGGTGGTTGGCTCCCTTCACCATAATTGCTTGGTCCACCTAGCATGTTAGGACATTTAAGAGGAGGGAGTGAGATTCAAGAATCTTAATAGCTCATCTCCCATTCCATCACACATAATATGTGCAAGCAAGTTTCACAAATGCATGCATGGAGAAAGTAGAAATTATAGGCATTTTAAAAGCAACTTTGGCATGTGAATCAATCATACAAGACATTTAAAAGCTCACTAAGTGTTTGGATTGGCCTCACACTTCTCCTCATGGATTTTGGACTTGCCTCACCCATTCTTTAAGCAATTTGGACTCAACCATACTCTTGGGAGCTCACTTTGCTTTTGAGAGACTCTTTACTTTGTCTCTACCAAGCTCAAGGGTTCTTGGCTCATCCTCACCAAAGGGAAGAGTTCTTGGCCTTTCCACACTCAAGCAAACTCACACAAACATCATGTAATCATTTGAAAACATAACATAGCATCAAGCATCATGGCATATAAAGGCATGCTAGCATACTTTTGTTAGCTTGAAAATACACATACACACATTCTAAAACAAGCTAAACACACATCCATGTATGAGAGAAGGTGGAGAGAGCTACCATACACAATTTCACACACTTTTTCCTTAGCTTTCAAGCCTCCTCTTTCGGCCACACACCCACAATTTAATGGAGATAGTTTCTCTTGGCCTAGATACAATTTATGGAAGCCAATTAGGTCTATGAAACATATTCTAAGGCTATATCACTTGATAAAACACTAGATTGCTCTATAGGCTCCATTATGGTCCATAATCACACCTAATGAAACAACACCCATCAAATGACTTCTAGGCCTCATTCTTTCTTTTCAATTATGATTCTTGACTCCTTTTAAACCTCTTGGAGTCATCACATCATTAAAACAAAGGACCTAGCATTATGTTGCTTCTTTATGTCCTAATGTGGAACCTATGGCACCAATTCACTTTCTTTGAGTTCTAAATTTTTTCTAAGGCCTCTACTCATCTTCACTCATCACATATGACTCAAGAATAGCCTTAGAAAAATTTAAAACTCTCCCTAGCTATAGGAACTTGCCTAGGCCGAGACTATGGGGGGAAGAAGAGTTCATGGCCTTCTTGATTTTTCCTTGATGGGAGACACACTTGGGAGGCTTCTTAGAGGTCTTAGGAGCTCAATCAAACACTCATATATGCTAGGGAATGCATGAATCAAATCAGTTTTTACAATCCCTTCAAATGCACTACACTTTTTCTACTTAGAGTTCATTAATTTTTCTTGCAATTTCTTTACTTTCTTGGATGGGAGGTGCATGTGGGAAGCTCTCTAGAGGTCTTAAGAGCATGTTTAAACATTCAATTAAGTCTAAGAACATTCATATAAAATCAGCTTTGCAAGGGAGTATTTGGATCCCTAATGGTTCTATCTTGTCTCCTAATACTCCTTTCTTGATTCCATTGGTTCCTTCTTAATCCTTGCCATCTAAAACCTCTAATCCCTCCATAAATTGGGCAGAAAATAGCCTATAAGACTTGGGCTCATGGTGGTCAAATTCGTGCAAGAGGAAGGGGGAGGGAGAAACTACCAAAGAATGGAAGTTTTACCTTATTTTCTTACTTCCTTTGGATTGTTCTTCCACTTAGTTGGCTTACTCCCTCAATTTTCAAAATTTCCCTCTCTGTTCTGCCCCAAAAACAGCACCAAACTCTCCATTAAAAAGCATAGAAAGAAAGCTTGAGAGGAGAGGAGCAAGGTTCAAGAAGGAAGAATATGGAATTTCTTAAAGTTTCTTACCTTGAATTTCTTCCTCCAAAATCCTCTTCCTCTTGTGCGCCTAAGAAGCTGGAGTTTTCCTCTGAAATTGGGCAGAAGCAAGTCGGTCTTAGAGAGGAGAGAAAGAACGTGGCATATAAAGAAGCTTCCTTTAACACTTTAATGCCAATTTTGCCCTTCGTTCTTAGCATTTTCGTTTCTCCTTCGTTTTAGCTTCTTTTTGAGAACCGTCTTTTCCATCATAACAAATAGGTTTCCAATTTAATAAAATGCCTTTGAAATCACTCAAATTGGAGCTAAAACCTTCCCGAACAAACCAGTCAAAGTTTGGGTCAACCAACGTCAGAAAGAGTACACTAGAGAGGCTTCACTGGTCCCAGGGCTTCCCATGGTTTTTGGGGCCTCTGAGAACCTCGGAAAACTCAAAACTTTCATTTAAAAAGCCCTCCTATGAGTTTTTCAAAAAGTGCCCATATTTACGAAAATGCCACTGGCCTTTTGGCAAATTTATCGAATCATTCTGGCCTTCATTTCTGGGTAACTCAAGGCTCAAATCCTCATTTTTCATTATTTAGAATTTTATCATAATTTTATTTAGCCCCAATTCCTTCTATTTTAGGGACTTCCTTTTGTCTCTGCCTCATTTCTGATGTTTATGGAGAAACCAAACATTTACGGAGGGACTAGATGTTACAAAAACCATCAAAAGAAATCTCTTAAGTAAGGAATCAAATTAGTAAAGGGAAGAGCACAAAAAAAATATCATTTTCTTTACCTTCAATGCTTGTTTTCCTTTCTCTCTCCTCCTTCTCTCTTGAATGCCATTTCTAGTTTGTTACAGAGCTAAAGTGTCAGTTTGGAAGAGTGGAGAAGCTAACTTGACTATATAAAAAGGTGGAGGAAGATTTGTATAATAATTCCTAAAATACCGATTATGTCCTTCCACTTTTGTTCCTTCATTTGAGCCTGTTTTAAATCTTTTTTGAAAACCATCTTTTTCATTTGAAAATTTAGTCCTCTAGTTTATTAAAGATATTTTCTTTCAATTTAATGGAATTCAAAACCATCCTGGATCATTTGATCAAAGTTTTGGTCAACCCTTTTACTGAAATTGCACAGCGAAAGGGTTTTAATTTTAGCCATTCAGATGAATTCCATGGTTTTCAAGGCCTCTGAAAACCCTAGTAAGCTCAAGTTTATCATTTAAAAATTCTTTCTTTAAATTTTTACCGATTATGTCCTTTCACTTTTGTTCCTTCGTTTAAGTTCATTTTAAATCCTTTTTGACAATCATCTTTTTCATTTCAAAATTTAGTCCTCTAGTTTATTAAAGATATTTTCTTTCAATTTCATGGAGTTCAAAACTATCCTAGATCATTTGGTCAAAGTTTTGGTCAACATTTTTTCTGAAATCACACAACGAAAGGGTTTTAACCATTCTGATGGTTTCCATAATTTTCAGGGCCTCTAAAAACCCTAGTGAGCTCAAATTTATCATTTAAAAATTCTTTCTTTAAATTTTTGAGAAGTTATTTAAAATTACGATTTCTGCCACTATGTGACATTTCTTACCATATAGTCCTTTGGCTTCAATTTTGGGCCACCTCTGGTTCCTTACCCTCATTTTTAGATTTTTTTATTAATTTTGTAACACCTTAACCTCTTAGCTATTATACCAAGGTCTTCTTGTCCATCTCAATGCATTTCATATGGATTGGAGCACAAATGCAAGAAACCTTACACTTCACATGAAAAAGGCAATAAATTTAATGGTATTTATTTGCGTTATGTAAGATCTCATTTCTTTAATTTATGCCCCATGAACCATATGAACTCATCAATGTCATTTTCTATTTATAACACATCCATACAAGTCATAACCATTGCCAAATATCTTAAGAACCTCGGGCTTTAAGCTACATCTCACAAAATCCATGGTTTGCTCTCAGGTTCAGATTTTAGTTTTATAATGCCAACTTTAAAAATTCATAACTAATTCTAAAAAAATCAAAATCAAGCAAACCATACCATACAAGAAATCTGTGAATGTCTACTTTTGAATAAAAATAATTATAGACCAATGCAGTAGCCCTAAGCATAGAAAATTGATGGAATAGTAACATAAGTCAAGCTACATTACTAGTACTGTCATGCAACTTCAAAAATTTATATCTCCCTTTATAGACCTTTAAATAAGGTGATATCAATGGCTATGAAAATCTTATGGTGTCTAGTTTGTGCTTGTCAAATTTCATGGGCATTGGATATTATTTGTCCCACATGTGACATAGAGAAGAAAACTGACCAAATGAACAGTAATCATACCATTCTGCATAATTTGGCCAACTTTGAAAAGTTATAATAAATTCTATAGGGTTCCAAATTGAGTGCTCTTTAACTTTATGAAAAGCTCTAAATGATACCTACTTTTTGGCCAAATTTTATGGAAAAAATCACTCATTTAGTCAGAATTTTGTTTTGCTCTCCATTTGGTCAAAGTTGAAGTCCAAAATGGGATTTTAAGACACTAAATGCTCTTCTTGACCTTCCACAACCACTTAAGTAAGTCTAAAAGTATCCTTACAACATATAAAAGCATGCCAAAATATCCAAATCATCATGGAGCTCAATCTCACCTTGCCACTTGTATACATACACATGAACATCATATCTCATAAAGACTCCTAGGTGGCAAGAACATACATATTCATTCATCTAGCTTCCACATCGATACATATATTATTTATACATACATTCAAACATTCTCAATGGTTTACATCATGTATACATCTCACGGTTACATATTTTAATATCAAAATGCAAATACAAAGCTCATTTCTCTATCCTTTTGTCAAAGTCTTGTGCAATATCTGGTTCTTCACAAACAAGATATTATGTTATATGACCATTAGAATGTATATTGAGTATGATGTATGGCAATAGACCAAGTAAATTTAAGGGCTAAGATAACATCTCATTACCTGGGTTGAAGATCTTGTCGACAAGATCCTATAATCTGTAGTGTAAATTCTGAGACCTCGTCGACAAGGTTTTTGCCAATAAGTACAAGGTTTTCTTGTATAATGTGTTAAAACTTGTATGGTATAGAATTAGGTATGAAGAACCTTTTAAATGAAAGTTTTGAGTTTTCTGGGGTTCTCAGAGGCCCTGAAAACTATAAGAAGTCTCGAGACAGTTAAAGCCCCTCCGGTAGATATTTTCTGATATTGGTTGACCCGAACTTTGATTGATTCGTTCAGAAAGGTTTTAGCTTCGATTTGAGTGATTCCAAAGGCATTTTACTGAATTGGGAACCTAAATTTTATAATAGAAAAGACAGTTCTAAAAAAGGAGCTAAAATAAGTTAGAAACGAAAATGCCAAGAACAAAGGATAAAATAGGAATTTTTGAAAAAGTCCTTCTTAAACCCATATATATATATGAGGCGTCCTTCTGCTCCCCTCATTTAGATCGACCAAGCTCTGCCCAAAAACTAGAGAAAGCTTAAAGGGAGGAGGCACACAAGAATAAGGTAAAGGAGAAGGGAAAATTTCAAGAAAAAGGTAAGAAATTTTTGGAATTTCTTAGTCTTCTTAGGAAATCTCTTCTCCTCCTTCTCCTCTTTTCTCCCTATGGTTTTCTTAAAGTTTTTGGTGTTATTTTGAGGTCAAGCCAAGAAGGGAAAATTCGGATTTGAAGAGAGGAAGCCAAAGAAAGTGAGAATCACGTGAGAAAATAAGAAAAAATAAGATAAATCTTCCATCCTAGGGTAGCTATTTTCTCCCTCTCTTCCTCCCTATTTCGCCCCATGTATGTAGATGCAAGAGGGCTAGAATTTTGAGGAGAACCAAGGATGAATTCTATGAATTTAAGGGAGGAGAGTAAGAATATGCAAAGAAATCTAAGTAAAAATCATGAATTTGCAAGATAGAAAAGTTAGGGTTTTAATTGTATTTTGAGCTCTATTATGAACCCTAGCTATATTTTATGATGTTTAAGTATTCATATGAGTTCCTAAGACACCAAGAAAGCTTCCTACATGATTCTCCCATTAAAAGAAGCAAGGAAACTCCATTGGTGCCTTATAGAAGTATAACTTCAACCAAAGAGAATCCATGCTCCTAGGGAGTGTTTTAATTTCTTTCAAGTTTAGTTTTGTATCATGTATAATGGGAGAGTATGAGAGGAAGCCTTGAAAAAATTTAGAAGCCATAGATAGCAAGATGGACTTATATGTTTCATAATATGGCTTAAAGAAGCAACACCAAGCTAGGCTCCTAGAATTGATTATGTGATGACTCCAAGAGGTTTAAATGGAGTCAAGAATTATGAATGAATAGATAGAGTGGAGCCAAGATGATGTTTTCTTAAGGTTATTTCATTAAGTGTATTATGGAATCACAAAAGAGCCTTATGAGTCACCTAGCCTTTCTAGTAATTTTATGGCCTTAGACTTTGCTTTAAGAGTATAATTAGCTTCCATATGATGTGTCTAAGCCAAAAGGAATGATTTTCACCTTCTTGAGAGTGTGAGGTCAAGGGAGAGGATTTAAGACTTAAGGAAAAAGTGTGTAAATGCAAGCAAGGCAGCTCTCTCTACCTTCTCTCATGCATAGATGTGTGCTTACATTGTCTTGAATGTGTGTATATATGTTTTAAGTTATAAAAAGTATTCTAGCATGATTTTATATGCCATGGTACCATGATGATGCATTATATTTCTAAATGATATTTTATATGCTTGCTTTGGTTTGCTTGATTGTGGAAAAGTCAAGAACTTTCTAGCCATGGTGAGGATGAGCAAGAACCTTTAGAATTGGTTGAGGCAAAGTAAAAGGTCTCCCAAAAGTGAGGTTAACTCCCAAGACCAAGGTTGAGTCCAAGAACCTCTTAAAGAATGGGTGAGATAAGTCCAAAATCCATAAGTGAATAGGTGAGGCCAATCTACTTGCTTAGAAATCCTTTGTATGCTATGTATGACTTGTTCAAATGTTGAAAATGCTTCTTAAATGATTGCACATGTCAATATACTCATACATGCATTTGTGAGACATGTATTGCATGTTTTATGTGTGATTGAATGGGAGGTGAGCTATTGAAATTCTTTGAATCTCATCCCCTCCTCTCCAATGTCTTAACATGCTAGGTGAAATAATTGAGCAAGCATTGGAGGCCACCAAGCTTAGAAGAAGAAGATTAGCATTAAAGTATATGAATATGCCTAGTTTTGCCTTCTTTTTAGCCATACACATGGCATATGATGTAATCCTTTGATGAAATTGTCATGTAACCATATGAGCATGTATAATTATGTTAATATATCCTGTATGAATGAGAGCTAAGGTTGTATGTATGGAAATGCTCATTTTGAACATATAATGGGAGTTTTGCCTTATGGAAATATATGCATAAATGGAGGTACAATAGCCAAATTGAGATGCATGAGGTTTGAGACCACTTGGGCAGCTCACATAAGTCATATTCATACTTTTAGACTTGCCCAAGAGGTGCCAAACTCAAGAGGAGGCTATTTGGACCAAAGTAACTCTTGATAGGGAGCAAAAATGACCATTTCATGAGGCTATGTCACTTTTTAACCAAATGAGCTCTCTTGATCTAAGATTTGGTATACATCTAAAGCTTGTTAAGGAATTTTTGGGAAGCTAAAGTGTAGAATTTTCAGAGGTCTATAGAATATTTGATGAATTTTCAAAGTTCAAAAATTTTTTGGTTTTGGTCTGGCATACTGTTCACTCAGGTCCAAAAATGAAATCTATCACTCAAGGGGTAAATGATGTTCAATTGCCATGAAATTTTATAAGGAAAACTAGACACTCCTAAAGACTTGTACCAACTGGAAGTACCCCATTTGGAGGTCTGGAGAGGGAGATATAAATTTTTAAAATTTCTACCCAGTATCAGGCGTCCATACTGACCCAGGTTACTATTTGATTAGATTTTGAGGTCTGGGCATGCCTAAACTAGTTTGGAGTTATTTTTCCCTTTAACTAACATCTGTAACTTTCTAGATTGGTATTATTTTTATGGATTGGATTTTTTTAGAATTAATTGGACATTTTGGAAGTTTGCTGCAAAAATCTGTGACAGTACCAATAGACAGCTAGACCTCCATCCCTTTTCGAGTGCCAAGCATCCTCTGTATGATGATTCATGGTCTGTTCATATTTTTAGTATAAAGTAGACATATATAGCTTCCCAGAATGGCAAACAATGATTTTTTTTATTTTTTAGAATTAGTTATGAGTTTTTAAAGTTTGTGATAGAACGAGGCAATTTCTGGCCAAAATTGCAAGTATATGTTTTATGCTTCCCTTTGCCTTGTACGAGCTTTAGACTATTTTTGATGATGTAAATGAGTTGTATCCATGTAAATAAAAATGGAAATGTGATACATGAGTCCATATGACCTACAAGACTCGGAAAGAAAAATTTTACCAATGAAGAAATGCATCTTGAATCGTGACTCCTTATGCCACTACGTTACTTCCATAGAAATTATATGAGATGAGGCATAGGAATTGCATGAATTGAGTCCTAGAAGTAAGGTGTTACACTTGCCTCTCATAGTTGTTGGCCACAATTTCTTGGTCCGCTTAGCTCACCTAAACATGGTTAGGCATATGTGGAGGGGAAGTGAGATTCAAAGAAACCCAATAGCTCTTAACCCTTTCAAACATACATCATGGATATATTTACAAGTCAAAAAATACATGCATGACATTCAAGCTATTAATGGGCATACATAAAACATTTTCCTTGTCACATAAACTCATACATAGTAAACATAAGCTCTCAAGGACATTAGACTAGCCTCATCCAACTTTCTTGGGACTTTTGGATTTGCCTCACCCACTTTCAAGGGACTTTTGACTTAGCCTCACTCTTCTTGAGACTTTTGGCTTTGTCTTACCCATTTTTAGGGACTTTTGGCTCATCCTCACCCTTGTTAAGAGACTTTTGGCACAACCAAACCCATGCAAGCCATAATGCAACCATAAACATATTTCAAGAAGTATAACGATACCATAACATATAAGCATTGGCTAGAAACATTTCTCATGGCTCACACATACACACAAGCACTTCAAGATAGGCAAACATCTAAGCCATGCATGAGAGAAAGGTTAGAGAGCTACCTTGAAGTAAGAACACAATACTTTCCTCTTGAAATTATTTTTCCCCTTTCTCGGCCAAGCTTTGCAATTTGGTAGCCCTTGGTTCTCTTAGCTTAGACACATCAAAAGAGACATATATCACTCATAGGAACAAGCTCTAGCCTTATGAAATTTCTATGGAGTCTTACTTTGTCCTAAGACACAATTATGGTTCCATAAAGGACCTAATGAAGAAACTATGGGAATCTATGATCTTGGCTCCCATTTCTCATTCATTCTAAGTCTCTTGGCTCCATTTAGACTCCTTAGAGTCATCACACATTCATTTTAAGGAGCCTATCTATAAGTTGCTTCCTAATGTCTCATTATTAAGCCTACACTTCCATTTCACATTCTAAGGATTTTAATTTTTTTTTCTAAGGCTTCCTTTGAGGTCCTTCCATCATATCTAGTCTCATTCTAAGTTTAGAACAAATTAAAACACTCCCTAAGTGCCTTAATCTTTCTTGGGTGAAACTATGGAGGCTTGGAGCATTCATGGAGTTTGCTTCATTTCATTTAGGGAAATGGTATATGTGAGGTTTCCTAGGTGTCTTGAGAACTCATTCATACTCTTAGATAACTTAAATTATCATTAAGAAGCTTCAAATTTGCGAAGGTGCTACCAAATCCCTAAATTCTATAACTTGCATTCTAAAGTTTCCTTTTCAATTATAGTTTTATATTCTTAATCCTTATATTCTATAACCCGTGGTTCCATCAAGAACACATGAAGAAGAACCTTCCTCCTTACTTTCTCTCTCTAGACCAAAATTTAAATGGCTTGGAAACATAAGATTTTGCAAGTGTTTCAAGTAAAATCTTACTTTAAAACGGATCTCTCTTCGCAAAGATTATTTTTCACCTATTGGTTTTTAAAAAGAGTTCTTTCTCGGCTTAGGTCAAACCTGAATTTTTAAGTTTTCAAGAAAAGAAAACCACCATTAGAGAGCTCTTAGAGAAAGAAACAACTTTCTTAACTGGCGTGGGATGAAACGGGGCCATTTACTTACCTAAACAGAAGTTTAAACTTTTTTTTCTCTCTCTCCTCTTAATATCATGCCATAGCTGTCTAAAATTATGAAAATGGAAGTTTGAGAAGATGATGAGGTGTAATCTTACTTAAGAAGCCTCTTTTATAATTTTTCAAAATGACCATTTTGCCTCTACGTGCCTATTTGCTCCATTTAGGCCTATTTCAACTGCTTTTTTAGAACTATCTTTTCCATCATAAAAATTAGGTCATCTAATTAATAAAATTCTTTTGGTTTCATCCAAATTGTATTTAAAACCTTCCCTAACGAACTGGTCAAAGTTTGGGTTAACTGACATTCTAAATTGTAAACCGGAGGGGTTTGAACCATTTTAGGGGTTCCTATGGTTTTTAGGGCCTCAGAGAATCCTGAGCAACTCAATTTTTTCATTTAAAAGTCTCTCCTTTGAGTTTTCTAAAAAGTTCCTAAAATTATGAAAATGCCACTGCATCTTCATTACATTTTGTCTTGTTATTTTGGCTCCATTTTCAAGGCACCTCTGGCCTTAGATCCTCATTATTTGAGGTCTAGATTATTACTCAAATTTTATTGAACCTCAAATTGTGATATCATATATTTCTAGCTTATTTCATAATATTCTCATGTATCATATCATCAATTCCATGAAGGAAGTGAGAAAAATACATCAAAATAATACATTTCTTTGCTTGTGTTGTGTATGAAAATTTCATTCGATGTCTCGTGGACCATGTGAGCTCATACATCACATTATCATATTTAATTACATGAATACAACTCATTTGCATCATGAAAAGTGGCCTACAACTCATGGAATTCGAAGGGAAGCATGAAATATACATATATAATTTCGACCAGATTTGTCCTCATTTATGTCACAACTTTGGAAAATCATAACTAATTTTAGAAAATTCTAAATCATGCATTATTGCCCATTCTGGAAAGCTACAGATGTATACTTAATGTTAAAAATATTTCTAGACCATAACATTCAACACACAGAACGTTTGCCATGCTAAATGGTCTAGAGGTCAAACTACCCATTGGTGATATCACAGATTTCTGTAGCAAATTTCAAAAATGTCCAATTAATTCCAAAAAAAAATACAATCTATGCAACTGATACCAATCTAGAAATCTGCAGATGTTAGCTAGAGGGGAAAAATAAATCTAGACCAGCTCAAGCATGCCCAGACCTTAAAATTGAATAGAACAATAACTAAGGTTGGGTGAAGTTTTTGATATTGACAGAATCTTTAAAAATTCATATCTCCATCTCTAGACCTCCAAATGAGGTGTTTCTAGTTGGCATAAGTCATTGGGAATGTCTAGTTTCCCTGTATAAAATTTTGTGGTAATTGGACATCATTTGAGCCCTGTGTGATAGATTTCATTTTCGAACCAGTATGAACAGTACCATTACCAAAACCAGAATTTTTGCCAACTTTAGAAATTCCTCAAATATTCTGTAGACCTCCAAAAATTTTGTATTTTAGATTCTCAAAAAATCTCAACAAACTCTAGATGTATGCCAAATCTCAAATCAAGAAGAGCTCATTTGGACAAAAAGTGACATAAGGTTCTAAGATAACAAATTTATGCCCTATATAGGGTACCAAAATATCCAAATGGCTTCTCTCAATGTTTGACACCTCTTGGGTAAGTCTAAAAGTATGAATATGACTTGTTTGAACTCCTCAAGTGGTCCCAAACCTCATGCATCTCAATTTGGCCATGCCACCTCCACATATACACTAGTGCATCAAACTTTCAAGAAGCAAAAATGGTCATTTCATACTCATTTTACATTCTAGTATTCACATGCCATAATCTCTCATTCATACATGATACATCAACATATTTATACATATTCATGACCTTATAGAATATATACAACCATGGATTACAAAATTTACCATTCATATG